>JARQOC010000012.1:57519040-58907265 GCA_033576535.1 Allobates femoralis
GAGGATACTCCCCTCCCTGGACCTAAATACCTTGCTGATGTTACCCCTCTCCTCAACTCTCCAGGACCCTCCTCCTCTCTTCCTTGAGGGAGGCACCGACGCCTTTGCAGATCCCTCAGTTTTTTTAGGCATGCTCCGTGAGCTCTGCCCGAGAGCTGAGGTCACATTATATCTGAATATTTCACCTGCGTATAGCGCAGGTGTCGGGCCCACTGGGACGGGGGTACTCGGTACCGGACCGGTCGGCTGCTGGGGAAGTCACGGGTGGTCCTGGTCCGGTCCGTGTCACGGGCTCGCCAATAAAAGGGGATATTTACAGGGGATGTCAGTCGTGACGCCACCCACTTGATGCGGCCAGTGATGGGGGCCGCCGCTGCTGCAGAACCTCCGGGGACGATGGGATAGCAGCTTAGGTGTAATAGTTCCAGTGGGTAGAACTGTGTTCCCCGGGGCAGTAAGGGTTAAGTCTATTGTGGAGTGTGTGGCACACTTACTTTGCAGACGCTGCAGGGATCTCTCCTCTCTGTTGGTGCTGACAGGCTGTATCCTGTATGGAGAGAATCACTTTCATGCAGAAACACAAGGGTAGCAGTTCCAGGGTTTTCCGTGTTTACTCTCAGTTCCTCCAGTCACTTTACAGCTCATTTACAGTTCTTACAAAGTTCAAGTACAGTTCTTAATACACGGGCACATTCTCCCTCTCCGGGTTCCCTTTGCTCCCTGCAGCCAGACCTCTCTCTCTGTGACCCCTCACACAGTCTGCAGTGTCCTTCCCGGGCTATTACGGTCTCCGTCTCCACGGGTGTGTGTGAAACGCTGGACAGTATGGCGGTGACTTGGGCCCCTGTGGGTCCTTAGTTTGTCACTGAGCTGCCTGTCTTTTAGGGTAGGGATCCCAATCTGGAATTAAGACCCCTCGTCGTGTTGTTTGGGGATGCCGGGTGAACTACGGTCCCCTCTAGAGCCGACACTCTACTTCAGCCCAGCCTCCAGCAGTCCTCAAGTCTGAGGCTCTGCCAGGCTCCTTTCTCTCTGTTCCTTTCGGTATAATAGGAGGGCTACTCCGCCTGCAGTCAGTTGCTTCAGCTGTGGTTCTAGGGCCCGGGTATCACCGTCCCTCTCTGCTCTCTCACACTCCTAGGGATCTAGCTCTGGATGGGCTTTCTCTCTCTTCCGGCTCACACTGGCTCGGTACAGATTCTGCGCTCCTTATGCTTTCACTCTTCCAGGACGTGTGGCTTTCTGTCTGCTCAGCTTCTGCTCAACCTTCCGCTGTTCTCTGGCCTGTTCTTGGTCTTTGCTGTTCAGCTCACTGTGGCCTACTCCTGGTCTTTACAGCTTGGCACCCTGGGCCTACTCCTGGTCTTTACAGCTCGGCACCCTGGGCCTACTAAACTCCTTCCTCCTCCCCCTTCCTATATACTGTCAAGTCACCTAACTACGTGTGTGCCCAATCCACCACCCCTCAATCTCATAGAGTCTCTAATCTCAGGGCTGGATGTTACCTTCTCTTACACGTGGGTTATGTGGGCTGTGAGGGTTTTGTTGTGCAACAAGTGTCCTACCTGCCTGGCTGCAGTTCCCTTTGTGGCCTCCTGAACGCAGGGGCGCCACACAGGCACCAGATCCCGCCCAGTGTGGTCTTATGCTTTATGCAGACTGCGGGGCTTGGAATGTGTCAAGGAGGGAACAGGCGCAGTCTTATTCCCAGCACTGCAGCCTGCATACAGCATAATACCACAGAGGGCAGGATCTGGTGCCTTTGTTGGTACCATGAGACCTCAGCTCTTGGCCAGAGCTCATGGAGCCTGCCCGAGAACTGAGGGATCTGCGCAGGTGCCGACGCCGCTCACAAGGAAGAGAGGAGGAGGGTCCCGGAGGGTTGAGGAGGAGGGGTAACAGCAGCCAGGCCTTTAGGCCCTGGGAGAAGAGTATACCTTACAGACCTAAAATAATTTCATATAAAGTGATTATTTTAGTGTCCTGGGGGGGTAGTAGGGGGATAAGAGTGTGGCACCCCAGGGGTTAATGTACCACAGTAGCATCACCAAGGGTTAACTCTCCACACTACCCACAACACTACACTAGTGCCTCCAGGCCAGAAGGGGGAGCTAAAGCTGCTTCCCTATATATTCTGGTGTGGAGAGGAAGTGAGTAGTTCAGTTCCTGGGAGAACTGAGGAAGAAAGACTGGGGAGTAAAGGAGCTGCCTTAGGCTCCCCTCGGTCCGCTGCTCAATTCCAGGCCTAGCCAGGGTCTGAGGAGAGGAGTTAAGAGGAACAGAGGAACACGTCTGGGAGACTGAGTTACCCCATAACTCACCCCGGAGGAGCGCAAAGACCGGATACCAGATCCGAAATTGTGACTGACACAAGCAGCACAGTAAACACTGGACTAGTGGAGGTTATATATCAGGGGTGGGGATCTCCAGTCCTCGAGGGCCGCAAACAGTTCAGGTTTTCACGATTTCCTTAGTATTGCACAGGGATTGGAATCATCACCAGTGCAAGTGATTATGTTATCACCTGTGCAATACTAAGGAAATCCTGAAAAACATGCACTGTTTGCGGCCCTCGAGGACTGGAGTTCCCCACCCCTGTTATATATCTTCACTGTACCTCAGCGAAGCAACACGGCGGGGTCAGAAACACTAAGACAAGACTCAAGTTGCCTAGCAAGTGGGTACCCCTGAGGAAAGGCAGGGCCGGCAGCCTAACTAAAGCGGCAGCAGGGCCACACACACAGCACAGGAGTGGAAAGCCGAGGACCCGGTCAGGGTGGAGCAACCCGTCACCAGTACAGACTCCGTGGACAGTACTCTGCTGAATAATACCTACATTAAAGACATGGAAAACTACAAAACCATGAGTCTGTGTGATCCTTGCATTCAAGCCCTACTTTCCCTCACAAACTGTACTCATCACTACCACTACCCCTACCCTGCATCATTCATAGACAATTATGATCACTGCCCCAGGGAATCAGGCTCTGCCCGTGGAGAGCCGTTACATCACCGGCTGCTAAACATTATCCCTGGAGGTTCTGCAGCAGCGGTGGTCACCCTGACCACACACCACGGGTGGCATCATGACTTTATCCCCTGTAAATACCCCCCATTACTTGTGGGCTCGGGACACGGTCCGGACCAAGACAGCCGTGATACCCCCAGCGATACCCCGGTCCGTTACAGAGTACCCTGTCCCAGTGGGCTCCACAAGAGCCACCTTCACTAAATACAGCATAGGCGCTGCTGAAGGTGACTCTTTTCGTTTAATAGGCTCTGGAGGGGGTTACAGGTTTGTCTAGGTATCAACAATATTATTATTATGTGCTGAGTGCTTAAGCTGGCTGGAGATCTGTAAAGAAAAATATTATCCAATAACAGAAGAATATAAAGTTTGTGAAGTGTAATTTCATCCAAAATCAGTAGAGCAGGATGTTGCTCCATTCGATAGCTGCAGAGCAGAAAACAGAAAATAGTGGCACAAATGGAGCTTTCATTTTGGCATTTTGCTGTACAGCTCAGGAAGGCTATATTCACATATTCAGTTTTTGGTCAGTTTTTCATATCCGTTTTTGTAAGCCAAAACCAAAAGTGGGTGATAAATACAGAAGTGGTGACGTGTTTCTATTATACTTTTCCTCTGATTGTTCCACTCCTGGTTTTGGCTTGTAAATGCTAATGTAAAATACTGACCAAATACTCAAAGTGTGAACGTGGCCTAATAGAAAGAAGTCACCACTTCTGCCTAGTGTATGCACAAGTGTATGCACACACAGTGTCAGTGTGTACGCGTTCTCATTACCATCTACAATCAGTATCAGCCACCCACTGTTTTGTGATCCTGTGTGTAGTGAGCAGCCAGTAGACATAGGAGAGGGATATAAACACACTTGCAGACACTGCCACTGTGTGGGTGTTCAGTCTCTGCATGATGGTATGTGCACAGCTGAGGATTTAGTCATCTCACCATGTCAAGGCCACCCATATCAGGACAGTCCTAGCATTTAATATTTAAAACCTTACTAGTGAGATAAATGTGAATAAGGATTGAGCAAGACCATCACTAGATACAGTATATGGTAATGTTTCAAAAATAAGTCTGCTAGGACCACCCCAATAGAGCCGCCTTGACGTGGTGGGATGGCTTTTTTTTTTCTTTTTTATCAAAATAATGTTAACTAAGTCCCCTATTTTATTTACATGCACTATTACTAATTATTTATTTTAGGGTATTTACTCATTCTTGCTTTTTTTCTTGGGTTTGTTGTTTAATGGCCAGTGTGAACACAGTGCTTGTATACAAAGTTAAATTCCAGTTCATTTCTTTAGGTTTTCGAAAGCATAAAATGAGTAAGTATATGTGTGTGGGGTCATATCTAATGGAATTTCTATGGGCTCAGGGACGTAAAGATCGCAGTCACAGAGGGTGTAACCATGCCCATGTTGGATGGCACACTCCTACGCCTCTTTGAGCTGCATGTGTGGTCTGAGGATGCACATTTATCTGAAATGTACAGAGACACTCGCCGGGTCTGTACACTGTAATACACACTACTGGCCAATCTGAGACCAGTGGCGGACGTCGGCATGCCAATTACATGCAGCACATAGTAGTAACATCATGCTGTCCCCATAGCAAGCACGCCAACGTCAGCTGCTGGCCTCTACACCATGTACAGAAGAGAAGGTCACGCTTTGTGAGAATACTTTATGTGTTGGACAACAGCTGCAGAAAGGGGACATATATATCAGGAAGAGGCAGTGGATGGTAAACAGATATACCAGGATCGGGACATACAGTATATATATATAGGATGTTGGATATGTGTAACAGGGAGGGGATATATATAGCAGAATGGGACATATATATACCAGGGTGGGAAACATATATATCAGGATAGGGGACACATATATACATACCAGGAATGGGCCCAGAATGGGGGGCCTATATACTGTACCTGGAAGGGGCTCAGGATGGGAGACATGTCTGCCTGGAAGAGGCCCTGGATGGAGGACAATAGCACAGGATGGGGACGTTGCTACATAATAAAGGAGTAGAGGTGACAACACATATGTCTTTATAGGATTTAGAACATTATAAGGGCTCATACATTTGACCAATATGTTGGGAAGGGGGAGACAGGTCAAAAGTTTGCAGCAGGGCCCATCAGGCTCTAGTTACACCACTGAATTGGAGGCTATGAGACACTACTTAAGCGTTGATAGTTGATGGATGGTTATAAGATCACAGGGCTGATAGGTTCCTTGCGTTCAAGCCCTACTTTCCCTCACAAACTGTACTCATCACTACCACTACCCCTACCCTGCATCATTCATAGACAATCATCATCACTGCCCTGGGGAATCAGGCTCTGCCCGTGGAGAGCCGTTACATCATCGGCTGCTAAACATTATCCCCGGAGGTTCTGCAGCAGCGGTGGTCACCCTGACCACACACCACGGGTGGCATCATGACTTTCTCCCCTGTAAATACCCCCCATTACTTGTCGGCTCGGGACACAGTCCGGAAGAAGACCACCGTGATACCCCCAGCAGTACCCCGGTCCGGTACCGAGTACCCTGTCCCAGTGAGTTCGACACCGCTAGATCTGATAAAGGAGATGTATGATGTAGAGAATGGGTCATTTTTTACTGCAGAAATGGTGGAAGTTGTTTAATTTCAAACAGTAAGGTGCTACTGTCATACAAAGGTGCATGGTAAGAAAGGTGAGTTGTGTTCTAGAGGTGAAGATGGGATTATAAGGCAAAGATGAGAGGACATGTAAATAATATATGGGGCAGAGAGTTTACTATACGTTTACTCATTTTAATGCCTTTGCTGTACAAAGTGTTAGAAACTTGTTGGTAAAGAACAAAACATTTTTGGTACGTTTCCAGAACCTCGTCCAATTCTATATGAAGGTATTCTTAGTACATTAGGGCTATGTGACTCTACATTCATTTACATGAATATTGTGTTTTGATTTTTTTTAATAATTATGTGCATTAAACAAGCCACATGGGGAAATAAGGACAGCCAACCGAGAAGACCGGAAATCTAATGTTTATTGGTTTCCTTTCACATAAACTGTTTCCCATCATATCTCCTTTTAACATAGTCTCTGAAGACAACAGATGATTTGGAATCCATCCCGATTAAACATCCTGTCAGCACTTCCTGCACAGGTAAAAGAATTTTTTGTCTTCACTGATTACTCGCTAGGGTCTCACGCGTGTTCTCATTCTACCTACCTTAAAAAACACATTTATTTGTTCCATAACACATTATAGGAGTTTTCAAACTCTTAAAACACTTCTAATTTTTCTTGTAAAGTTTAGAAACAATCTTCAAATATAAGTTTTGTGTCATAACAGCATCTCAATGTAGCACTACGACAGTATCGCCTATAAAGTAGCTTCATCTTTTTTAATTATTCTCTCTTATCAGATTCACTTAATCACAACTAAGTTTACCTGTCTGGTTTACTTACATGGGGTTTAATCATGTTCACACTGTTCAGTTAGAATTTTATTCAGGGGTATCAGACTACACTTAGTGACCAACTGCCTCCAGAAGTCTCCAAATTAGTACAAAGAGTCCACCTGCGTGTAATTCATTCTCAGTATAACTTGCTGTTCTGTGAAGGCCTCAGAGGTTTGTTTGAGAGCATTATGGTGGGGTTACACGTAGCGATATCGTCCAGATATCGCTATACAACGGCGCGGGAGCGCGCATTTTTAGTGCGCTTTTCCTGATATCGCATCGGCGGTTTACACGTTGCGATATCGGGAAACAACGTCCCTACGATGTGTACGCCCACCAACCCAGTAACGACCATTTAACATGGGAGTTAATGGGTAGCGTCGGCGTACACATCGTAGTTGGATGTTTACACGCAACGATCCGGCTCGAACAGGCATCCGATATCGGGCGGTTGAATAGCACGCTCATTCGACCCCCGATATCGGATTACCTTCGTTCCTGCATCGTATTGTACCTTCAAACAGTATAATGCAGGAACGATATCGGGTCCAACTCACGAACCACGTGACTTTTTGTCGGAGTTGGATCAGAGTTGGACGCCGATATCGCGGCGTGTAAACCCACCATTAGGCTTGAAACACACTATCCGACTCACATGCGAGTCTCTAGGACGAGACTTGGATCAGTCACCCTCAATGGCCTCCCCCTGTCAGGACGGGAGTGTGATGCTGCACAAAAACACAAGCAGCCGTCACTCCTGTCTAGAGAGGGGGAGGCTGTTCAAGGTGGCTGATCCAAGTCTCGTCCGAGAGACTCGCATGTGAGTCGGATAGTGTGTTTCCAGTGTTAGAGCTAAAACAGCTTCATGAAAACCAAGGAACACACAAGACAGGTCAGGGATAAAGTTGTGAAGGAAAGTAAAGCAGGGTTACGTGATAAAAAAAAATAGCCCAAGCTCTGAATATTTCACTGAGCAATGTTCAATCCATCATCAAAAATGGATGGAGTATTGCACAACTAGCAAGACATGGCCATTTACCTAATCTGAGATCCCAAAAAGACGAGCACTAATTAGAGAAGAAGCTTAGAGGACCAGGGTCAGTCTGGAGGAGCCGTAGAGATCACAGCTCAGGGGGGAGAATCTGTACATTTGTCATATAGTTCACAAATCTAGTCTTTATGGAAGAATTGTAAAAAGAAAGACATTTTTGAAAACAAGCCATAAAAAGTCCTATTTGCCCTCTTTCCAAACAGCCATGTAGGGAACACAGCTACAATGTGGAAAAAGGTGCTCTGGTCAGATGCGACCAAAATAGAACTTTTTGGGCTAAACGCAAAATACTTTGTGTAACAGAAAAGTAACACTGCACATAACCATGAGAACCCCATCTCCGCTGTCACACATTCTGGTGGCAGCATCATGCTGTGGGGAGACTTTTCTTCAGCAGGGAAAGGAAAACTGGTCAGAGGTGATGGGAAGGTGGATGGATCTAAATACAAGTGTTATGCCTGTGACCAAAGCACCTTGTGGGCGTCACCCTACTGCAGCTCCTCCCTAAGTCTGACATTCTCTCTGAGTCATCTCATGCCACTCTCCCAGCTTTGTTGCATATTGCTGTTGAGTTTCTTCCTGTTATAAGCGGGCATAGCAAGACTCTGCAGGAATTTGTGTTCACTGTGTCCTGCAGAGTTCTGCTTCTCTGTCCTATCCTTGGTCTTCTGGTGCTTTATTAGACAGCTCTTCCCTCCGCACCTTGCCGGAGTATAAGTACTTGCCAGTTCCTGTTCGTACTCGGTCTACCAGTATCTCTGTTTGACTCTCCCAATACCAACCTAGTTTGCCCCTCGTTTATTCTGACTTCTCTTATCCTGATCCCGGCTACATTTCCTGAACCTGCGGTAGCTGCCCTAGCTTCCGATCTCTTGACTATGTCTCTGACTGTGCTCTTTTTACTTTGCATGCCTGCTTTGACCCATTGGACAGAGACTGCAGGCCTGGAGACTGGCGTGCAAGTGGTACTTAGTAACTACTTGCTGCCCTGCCTATCCTCACCACCAGAGGCTCTAGCAAAGACCAAGTAGTCACTTATATGCACCCCTCCAGGGTAAGCCTCTCAGCCAGTGGGTCCAGGGTGAGCCCCCTAGGCAGTGGGTTCAGGGTGCAGTGGGTACACACCTAAAAGCCTCACAACAGGGGAATCCTGGAAGAAAAACTGTTAGAGGCTGTAGAAGACTTGAGACTGAGGGTACGTCCACCTTCGAGCAGGACAATGACCCTAGACATACTGCCAATGCTACAATGGAATAGTTTATAGCATTGCATATATATGTGTGTGAATGGCCCAGTACAGCCCACACATAAATCTCACTGAGAATTAATGGCAGGGCCTGAAAATTTCTTTTCACAGATATCTCCATCCAATCTCACTGAGCTAAAGCTATTTTAGAAAGAGGGACAAACATTTCAACTTCTAGATGTGTAAAGCTGGTAGAGACATAACCCAAAAGATTTCCAGCAGTAATTGCAGCAAAAAGGAGGTTGTACAAAGTATTTGATGCATCTTTCAGCTGCCTTGCACAAGTGTCAGAAATGCGGTCTAGTAGCGGACTCTCATTCATGGACTCGACTCCAGTAGTAGACTGGAGTACATTTCTGTAATTATTTAAACAGCTGAATGTATCTGTACGTCTCTCTAAAATGCAAAGTGTTCAAGGAATAATAATTAGCATTTTTATTAAAAGTGAGGCAGCATAAACATTTCAAAGATTGGCTATGTAGCTAAAAATCCATCCCCATCCTCCCGATGTTGTGTCTTCATGTACAGTAGCATTTCAAAATATTTATATACTGTGTAATTTTCATACATAGATAGTAATTAGGATTGAGATTACAACTGCTGCTTTAATTGTAATATATCAATGGCTGAATTTGAAGGGGTTAAGTGGCACTGCGCCATACCTCACACTAGCTGTATGGACATCCTTTCCATTGACAGGTATAATTATAAAATCAAAGCCTCGGTCATCTCCGTGGGCACCTCTACATGTGAGGAAATGCTATAAAGGAAGCTTACAAATGAGTAATCATTTCCAACAACTCACAACGGCACTCACAGCAGGAAAGTGTAAGAATCAGAGAAAGTTTAGGCCGAGGAGCTGATTAAGAGAAAGATTCCTCTCTGTCAGGGGCAGGAATTGTACAAGTGTCCCCAGGAGAATAAATTTTCACCTGAAAGCAAACTGCGTTGGGAGCACCATACAACCGTAGAAATAAGGACAGCGATCTGATTAGGAACAAATGCTAATTTACACAAGGGTTCCTGCTGAAATGAATCCACGTTTACCACTGGGTTTGTTAATTTGCACCGGACACCATTATCTCCAGCCCGATATACTCTCAAGGATTTCACGTCATTATCTGCTGTTGAGGCTTTCCGGCAGGTACGTCGGCAATGTTACAAAATAACGACGTTGAGATATTTTGTGTCTTTCTTTATTTTGCAGCATTGAACCAGCTTGGTTCCCAAGTTCCAATTTACACATCAACCTTGTAGACTGGATTCCAATGAATACATAGAATAAAGGGCACTCCGGTTTTAACACATTTCCACAAGACACTGGTATAATTCACCAATGTATTTTTAGAATGGAGTTTCTTTTTTCTTCTATTTCTGGGCTTTTCAGCTGTTTATTTTGTTTCTACTTATTAACCTATTTATTTTACTCGCTTATAAAGCGCCATTAATTCCATAGCACTTTATAGATATCATCATCACTGTCCCCGTTGGGGAGGTCACAATTTATATACCCTATCAATATGTCATTGAGCTGTGGGAGGAAGCTGCGTGATATGGGGAGGCCATGTCTGTAGTTTTACCTCCCATTCACCAGTGGTCTATGCGTAGTAGCTAGGAGACTCTTTGGTAGGAAAGGCAGAGAAGTTAGTTTTAGCCAGACTCCAGAGTGTGCAGATGTTCAGTGACATGCCTCCCTCTGATTGCAGAGAACATTAAGCCTAAATCTTAAAAAGAGACTGCCTGGAGATTAGTGTATACGAACAGTAACAGGATAATAAGTATGTGTATCAGTGTACTGTCTAATGAGAAAAGGAATAGTTTTGTGAGTACACTTTTGGGCACTAGCAAAGATGAATCCCTCTTCGTGTCCCTCTTCGCAGTGATCTGGAAAATCATCTGTAACTGGATAAAATAGTTCCCCTGGTTGTGCAAAGTCAAGACTCCTGGCTCATCCCCAAAGGCTCAGACAAGTGGAAAAGACTGAGACCTTCAAATAGTAAATCCTGAGCTAAGGCCCCGCTGTGGACACCTTGGCGGGAAGTGTGCAAGCAACAATTATGATTGGTGCCAAACTAGGACAGATCAATCTTCCAGACAAAGTACCTTAGGTCCGCGGTGCTGCAGAATTGATGTAAATTACACCAGAAACACTGGGATGTCTGGTTAAAAGTGATGGATAACTTTATTTTCCGACGCGTTTCAGAGCCACTTGCCAAGCTCCTTCCTCAGGGAACATTCTGAGCTAAGGTCCCGGTGTGGACACCTTGGAGGGAAGTGTGCATGCAATAATTATGATTGGTGCCAAACCTGGGCAGATAGCCCTTTGCTGTGTGTTGGTTCAGGGGAGGGAATGTTTAAATTTATGGATAAGTTTGTAAACTATTGTGCTGTCCCACCAACTAGCCATACCTTGCACTCAAGAATTAACACTGAATCACTAGAATAGTTTTCACGCTCCTGTACTAGGCAGAGTGTATCTTAGTATCTAAAGAAATATATCAATAAATCAAATCAGAAAAAATACCTATTGATCACAAAATATTAAAAAAAAGCTAAGTTTATTAAATACAAATAATAAAAGAACATAAGGAAAGGCATAATAATATATAGTCAATGCAACCAACAATCAAATTGAATGCAGACTAGTGGAGTAAATACAATTATACTCCACTGAGATGAAGATGCCCTATCTATCAATTGAGGATTTGCACCCTAGCATTGCGGTGCCCCCATTCCTCGGTGACTGTCCCTATGGAGCTGCCCCTAGACTAACAATAGACAACCTATCGGTGCGCAAAGAATAAATATAGAGTCTTTGATGCACAGACTGAGATTACTCAACAATATAGAGAATACACTTATCTCTTCAATGAATAGAGGCAAAGTTGAACTCTCCTTTTATCTGAATGCCACTAGATGCTGTAGGTGGCGCTTTGTAAAGTTGTGAAAAATCACCATTATGCGATACTTTTCTCCATATTTTGTGTCTTGGGGTTCAGGAGATAGGAGCTAATAATAATTCTTGCCTTACAAACAGATTTGTAGGTGAATGGACTTTTTTTAGTCACATAGATATTTTTATTGTCCTGAGACAAGTTTAAAGATGGATTTTATAAATTTTCAGAAGCCAATCAACAAGTCTTTAATCATGAGGGCTATGAATAAATAGAGGAAACACAATGCAACATATATCATATTTTATATATATATTATCATCCAAAAGCTTTATATATCCAGAAAGATAAATGGTCAGCCACATATAATGCTGGCCAGGAGTCCATACAAAACTCTCCTGAACCATAAATCCAGATACTAAAATGGATATAAATTAGTCCAAGGCAGAGAAAAAGTTCACCTCTGTGTGGCTCATGGGATCTAATGAGTAAGATCCAGTAAAGAATGAGGGCACCACAACCCTAGGGTGTAAATCTCCATTGATAGGTAAGGCACCTAACCTGAAAGATAGTTGTGTGCACTTATATGGTCCTATTTACTCCTCTAGTCCACATTCATTTGATTATTGGTCGGTTGCCAAGGGTCGTTTTTGCCAGATCTTGTCCCCGCACCATATGTCATGTGTATTTTTATTGATTCAGATGTGAGGTTATTTTGGTCTGTTTCTGATTGTCTTATGCAGTGTGAGACATAACAATCAGGAAAACAGACAGACATTCAGTTGTTATATGTCTCACACTCGGAATACTCCCAATTTATAGAGAGAAAGCAATTTCAAACAGTAGATGCAGTGACATCTAGCTTAGCTAGATAGTGGTCATGTGGTCCAGAAGATGGTGGGGAGCAGTGATGGAAACCAGAGATGATTACAACTTAGTCTGGCTTCACACCACGTTTTTTGGGATCCTGTTCTGTCCGTTTTGAAAAGGACAGAACAGGATCCTGTTTTTCCTCCCATGTATCCCTATGGTACCGGATTGGTCATAAATGGCCATCCGGTTTTGTCAATTCAGTCCTGGATTTGTTTCTATCCTGTTTTTTCCTGGACCCAAAACCGGAGACTGCTCCGATTTTAGACTCTGGTAAAAAAAAAAAAAAAGACCAAACCTGAAACGAATCCGGGGTGATCCGGCACACAGAGCATGAGCATGCTCAGTACACTAAAACTGCTCTGTTCCTGTAATTTCACTTTAGCAGTGTATCTACATAAAGTAATGGTTAAAAATAATTTTAAAAAATGCTCACCTCTCTGCCTAGTGTCCCGTGATGCGAGGCGTCTATCTTCAATGGCTGCAGGACCTTTATCAGCTGGCCCGGCGGGGCAGGGCAACCCGATGAGCTGATATGTCACATGACAGCATCAGCTAAGTGGTTTAAATCGCCCATCCACCCATCGGTTGACCAGCTGACCTTAATCAGCTGATTGGGTTTCCCTGTCCAGCCTGGTCAGCTGATTAAGATCCTTATAGCCATAGGAGATGGACGCTTCGCATTGCGGGACACTCGGTGGAGAGGTGAGCATTTTTTTTTTTTTTTTAACCATTGCTTTCTTTCCCTTTTGCAATGTATGTAGATACATTGCCAAAGTAAAAGTACAGCTCCCAGCTCTTTCTGTGTCTGGATCCCTCAAAATCCCAGATCCTGTACGTTCCTGTCCGTGAGGCCCTGCAAAAAGCAGGATCCCCACAGACAGGAACAAAACCATGGTGTGAACCCAGCCTTACATGTTTTATACTTGCGCTACATGAAAAAGAATTAGAAAAAATATTGCTGTGAAAACTTCTTTACTTGTAAAGATTCTGACTAGAGAACAAATTATTTTTTAAATTTGAATTTCCTTGAATTGAAGGTGCTCCAATTACCTTGAAAAAATAAGCATAACACTCTAAGGTCTCCCAGGACTTTATCCAATGTCTTTCAATCTCTTTTAGGGTACCGTTACATGCAGAGATATCGCTGGGAGATCTCTAAAGATCTCGGGAGCGCGCGCTCGCTGAGGACATCTGTTGGACATTGCTGGGGAGTTGTCACACATGCAGATATCGTGCATGATGCCCCTGCGATGTTGCGAGCAGAGATCATTCACATAACCCAGCAATCGGTCCCTGTCCATTGTGGTCAATGGGCGAAATCTTTACCCACATCGTTATCGAGGTGTCACACACAAATATGCAGCAGGTTTGCTGACCGCAGATCGCTTGATTTAGCAACAGGGTCCAAAGATTTATTGCACCCATATCTCGGTTTTACACGCAATGACGTCCTAATGATGTCGTTTGAGCGATGCAAAACCTGTGATGTTTCAGCGATATCTCCCAGGATATCTCTGCGTCTAACACAAATCTAGTTTTAGTAATGTCAAAGTGACCTCACCACAGAAATAGTTGGAATCCAGTAGTAACCAACAGCCAGACCATTTAATAAAACAGGCCACTGACACCCTTTTCATGTTTGTTTGTGTGGCGCCCCGCAACGAGTGCGTCACAAGGGAGTATTGCAGCCGCAATATTCTCTGACAAAGCAGTGAAATAGTTAACTCTGAGATCCAACCCAACATGCAACACCTAGAACAGGGTACCAATCATAGGTCCTAGGGGGTGGAGTGTTAGGGTAGTGTAGGAGAACACACAATAATCTAGACAGTCAGAACAGAGTCTGAAGAGGAATCTAGAACCTGACAAGAGCAGACTAGAACTTGGAGAGGAGCGGGGGCTCCGCACCCCGTGCGGGCCCCTGGGCCGTCACCGGTCGGGTGTCAGCACCTGAGGCCTTAACCACCGGGATTGGGCTTATCTACACGGGTTCCCAAAAGACTCCCGTGCCCACAACTTACAGCCGGTTCACTGGTACCGAAGCTGGCAGCAGTTCACCTCTGTCACGCGAACCAGCCCCGTGGAGGAGCAGCTTTATAGGAGCACCCCACCACCAGCCAGTTTCCAGTCGTCTAACCAGCGGTGTACCCACTGAGGGACACAAGGCTCCCCAAAAGCATCCAGAACGTACATCATGGATAGGGCATTGAAGCAGCCTCCCCGTACCCGACCTGGTATTCCTGGGCGACGCTGGCAAAAGAAGGAACTAAGTAGGTAGAATGGAGGAACACTGCGGATCTCTGAGGAACACTATCACTGCTGAGTCCACCCGGTCTACTACTCAACCACTGTATGCCATGTAATGCCTACTGGTTACAGTAAAGACCCGTTGCAGAGACTGTGTCCGTGTTTCCTTATGAACTATCCGTCCGCATACTAAGGTAACCGCAGCTGCCGCACAACATCTTGAGCAGCTCCAGCCCCCGGGGATCACCGCTCAGCCTGTGGGGAGCGTAACATCTTGCTGCTGTCCAACCCCCGGGGGTTCCGCAGCGTCGGTAGCCCTTACCGAATCTACTCATAGGTGGCGTCACGAATAAAACAAATTAAACCCCTTTTTAATCTGTTCCCGCAAGACGTCTTCAATTTTTGATCTGCACTACACCGGGCCCCACTACCGGCAGGCGCGGTCCACCCGTGACAAGGAAGGAGAAGAATCGCCTGTCTAAACCGGAGTCTGCCGGCCGCGGTGAGTCATTTGTTTAATAAAAAAATTGTCCTAAAATAATCTCTCTTAGGCACGCTCAGTGGCGTTTTTTTTCACGGCCGCACCATCCGCAACTGCCGGAACCGCACTTTCCGCACCTGCCACACACTTACTGCAAGCCCCATAGATAATGCATGGGGTTTGCCACAAGTGCGCCGCAAGTGCGGCCGTTAGGCGGCTGATGCGGCAGAGGCGGTAAATCTGCCGCATCTGTTGCATTTTGACGAAAATGCCCATTTGAAAGGGCCCTTAGTCATTTGTGATCAGGCATTCCAGGCTGTGCAGATCAATGACTCAAACTAACAGTGTCTCTGATAGAGGTAACCTCATGCTACTGAGACTGATACAAGTGATGTGCCATAACTACTATATAAAAGCCCTATCGAGACTGTCTGTCTGTAAGTTTGTCTCAAAAATAGCGCCACCTATAGGACATTCTATATATTATAAAAGGCAGTTAAACTGGAATGTGAGAATTTAAACTATGTTTGGTTGATCAGTCAAGTTTGGTTGATCACTCAAAATCTACACCATGATGGGCTGTTCTAAAAAGTACAAATATAATATAGAAAGGAAAGAAGCAGCAGCACAACGGAAAAAGCAATAATAAATATTATTATTATTACTTCTCTCACCAAGGCTATTCTCCCATGATTGCTCAGTTAGGCTCAGTGGGCAAGTATAGAAAGACTTCTGGTAGTCCCAAACATCTACCATTTAAGGATGTCTGGATTTTGGGGAATTTTCTTTCGTGCGATTATAAGTCCAGCAGAACAGGTGCCAGCTATAGCATATCACTGATCAATCACAATGTTCCTGAAACCTCTCCTAACTTTCTCTCCCCCTATCAATGTGATGGTTATATTTCATTATTCACTGACTGCTGCACTCCTCTTCTTTAGTGCTGCAGCTGTACAACATATTTCAATGTTTTAGAACTTTCTCTTCCTAACTCGGTTGCTGCTCTGATCTTTCCTTCTGATATCTTAAATCACGATAAAGTGGCTGCTTCATTCCCTGACTAGGCTTTTATACAGGCACCAATACATCCAAAGTTCTACTGCAAAATAACTGTGGGATAAAACAATTTTTTTTGTCTCATTTTAAAATTGTGGTGCAAAAAAGGATGACATGCAGTGTAAGCCACTTACGCATTTCAGTGTTATTTACATATCTCATGGTCTTTGATACTCACTCCTGATTGGCTGCACTATACCCTGTCATGTGACAACTGAAAACCATTAGGTTACTACTGCGTTATTCTGCAATGTGTGACATGGTGGGCCTTTCTTTGGCGATTTTGATTCTTCAAAGCGCAAATTATTCAATTATCTTTAGTTTTGTCACATTCTGGAAAAAAGTCTTAAGTACCAGGCACCCCAAGAAGAAAAAACAAAAATGTTTTAACAGAAAAATCATGGAGACAAGGGCATTTCCATGTGTGATATTGTTACAACTGAAAAGTATAGCCCTTTCCTAGTGCGATATGCAACCAAGCAAAGGAATGTGGAATTGTGCAGACTGCTTCCGGAATGTGGATCACGTCTTGGTTCTGTGGCCAATGGTAGTAGATAGGAAGATAGGAAGTTCAGTGGTGCTGTCTGATAAAACCACTTTTATTGATGAAGGATAAATTGAAAGCAAGTCACAACATCAATAAAATGTAGAAGTAAAAAATGTCAACATAGGTTACCTAAAAGCATTGTTAGTCCCATACCAGGACCTTCCTCAGGTTTAATAGTTCATCTGGTAAGGGACCAACAATGCTTTTGTTTAACCTATGTTAACATTTTTTACTTCCAAATTGTATTCTTTTAGTAACGTTCCTTTGGCTTAATCCTTATTACCGTATATCTCACCAGCAATAAAAGGGGTTTTATCAGAGAGCACCAAGTCTTCCTATTTTCCTATCTACTAAGTAAAAGAGAAGACTGAGGAGGGTGAATACAATACTGCTCTGGGATCTGTATTTGTATGGAGGCTAAAATGTGCAGAAAATGTCATATTTATGACAAAGTATTAAAAATGGAGGTATACGTTGACCTCTGATATCCGTATTTTGGCACAGATACTATTTTAAGATCTTGGGAACAGGTGCAGAACATTACATAGTGGTTTACTATATGTAATATATAGTGCTGCATAGATGATGATAGTCTTAAGATTGGTTATTAGCAAGCACTACCATGCTCAAGTGCTCGGCACTCGTAATGAGCAGTTGGATACTTGGATGGGTGCAAATCGAGTATTGAGTGTAATGGAGGCCAATGGGGAACTCAAGTATTTTTCCACAAGAGTTACCGAAAAAATGCTTGAGTTCAATATTGCCTTCCATTATATGCTCCATCCGAGCATCCAACAGCTCGTTACGAGTACCGTGCACTCGAGCATGGTAGTGCTCACTCATCACTACTTATCATACAATACATCTAAAATTTTCAACATTACAGGGACATAAGATATCACAGAAAGGAAATGAAAGGGTGAAAATAAATGTGCTGCCACAAGGAAATGGATCAGTCGAGGACACCAGGACACCATTAGTCTATGTGTTTCTGAGAAAAAAAAACTAACACTCTCCCTCTTCAGGATAAATCACAGGTGTACCTACAGACTATTCTGAAGGAGGGGAGTTTATCTTGCTCCAAAACGCGTAGAATAATAAATCACTCTCCAGTTGTCCTTAACTGACCTTTTTCTTAACGGCAGTGCAGTTTAACCCTTTCATTCCTGTTCTGTGATATTCATCCATGGGGACTACGTCAGTTGTTACCTTTGTGCTGCTATAATGGTCGTGACCGTTTCACAACCCCTTCAGGTGAGCAATTCCACAATCTTTTCTTATCCGTCATTCAAGGGTAAAGGCGGCGTCACACGCAGCAACCAAGGCTGCGATGTCGGAAGTCATGCGCGGGTGCGCGCTCACTTCCGACATCCCAGCCTTGGTGTCACACTGCAAGATGTTGCCGTGACGCCGCTGCGATGCAGGCAAAGCCATTGCTCGTTGGGCTGGGATCAACCCAGCGAGCGATCCGCAGCAATGCTGCGGAATAGGCTGGATCGCTGCCAACATCGCTATTGCGGTGTCAGATGGCGCGATCCAGCCTAATCGCTGGTTGCAGATCGCCAGGTTTACGTTCATCCTCGTAAACCTGTCAACCTGCGACTAGCGATATATTGCAGTTGCGTCGTGCTGTCACACAGCACGATGCACCTGCGACATCGCTGAACACGTCATTTTCGTCGATGTCGCTAGTGATATTGACACGTGTGACGGCCCCTTAAGACTATTTGGACCATTTGTCTTTCCAGTACTTCTAAGGACATACATACTGATAGTGGGAGAGGATGTTTTATATAGGGTATGAAATATTCTACAAATTAAATGTATGCATGTTCATTAATCTTCTCTATGAGAAAAGTATATGGTTACATATTTCCTTTTTGTTCAATTGATATTTAAAATAAAATAGTGTTTAACCTATAACCTGACAACAAAACCTTCACTCCGGAGTCAGAGATCATTGACAGCTAAGTGTAAAGTATTAGAAATGACTTTAAGTGCGTCTCTATCACTCGTAAACATACCTCATTCTACATAACTGCAGTATATTATCATGACTCGTATACGGAGCGCTATCCACCCACCATTACGAACGATCATCTCCTGGATGTCTCTTTCTCACAATAGCATGAAAACAATCATAAGAAGGTGCAGGATGCAGCCAGTGTCTTAAAAGCCTTGCCGGTGTGTATGTCACCATGGTATAGACCGCCATGTGTCACGTATGTGATATGGCACTTCTCTTTTGTCCTATTGTATGTTCAGCTAGAAGTGCAAAGTTTTCATAGAAGATGTTATTTAGAAGAAGTTATTTCATTGAATTGTTTACTTTAGCTAAGATACCATTATCCCATTATAATGATAAAATACACTTAAAGACTTCTTGGTGTTAACAAGCTACACAGAATGCCTTTAATCGCCTTCTAATTTTTACTTTGATGCATCTCAACAATTTGAATTTTTTATGTGTGCATTATGTTTTCCTTAAAACGGGGAAATTATGCATCTAAGAGAAATATGCCTTAAGTAATGGGGTTCCATACAGGTTACTTTAATCACTTTCACCGGCAGTTAAAGCTGTTTTACATCTTATTTGCAACAAAAGGAAAGTCTAATTATCTTCAAAGAGAGGAGAAAATAGTCTGCTACGCTGCTGATGTAATGCTGAATACTGCTTATGTGAACTGACAACTAAATACCTGTCACCCTCTTTAGAAGCTATGACTGGTGACAGAATAACCACCTTTTCTGACCTGAGAAGTAGACAAGGGGGGTAATTTTTTTGCTTCTTAAATAGAAACGATTTGCCACTCTCACCTTTTATGATAATGATAATAATAGTACTTCCATGCGAGGCAGCTGTTGATTTCATTTAATGGCCAAGATGCACTTCTGGCTTAAAGGTTTTCCGTAACAACAGAAAAGTACATTGTCATTCCCTATAGGCAGCATAGAGTTGACTTGTACACTATGTGAAGGTAGGCACATTTCATCGGCCCTCTATATTTATTAGCGTTAATATGCTTTATTGCTTATTGCTCATTATCATTTAGTCATGGGTCATATGTCTTTCAGAACTTCACCAATAAGCAGCACTAAACAGTAAAAAATGGATCTGATGAGTGTCTACCTCTGTCCAGATGACGAATTTACAAATGAAAAATCATAAAAGATATCAATCTAATTTAAATTCATTTGTAGAATTTGTATTGACGTGTGTTCTACTTTTCAGACAAAACAGTGTTTTGAAGTCAAATGTAAGTTTGGCATAAATAGGCAAAAATGACTAAATTAATGTTGGACAATAAGTCATCAAACCGATAGGAAGGTTTACTTCTTCAAATGAAAGAGGTTACATATAACAACAAAAGGTATCCCATATCCAAACAACTTTTGGGGGGAATATCTTGTTGATTATGCAGGATCCAACCATTGGAATCACCAGCAATCCTTAAATCGGGGTTCTGGAATCCCAAAAATGTGGCTTAATGTTTGCTCTATTCATAGCGTATGGGTGTGGTGTAAAGAGCAGAGAAGTGTCCTGTGGATTCTTCAGCAACCTCATTTACAATGAATGGAGTCCAGTTGAGGGTGATCAAAAAGTGGAACAGGCTACCACGATAGATGGTGAATTCTCCTTCAATGGAAGTCTTCAAACAGAGGCTGGACAGACATCTGTCTGGGATGATTTAGTAAATCCTGCTTTGAGCAGGGGGTTGGACCAGATGACTCTGGAGGTCCCTTCCAGCTCCACCTTCCTATGATCTCTATGATTATATGGAGTGGAAGACAAACATTCACCTCCACTCCACTATTTTCAAAGGGGTTGCAAAGCTCCACTTTCTGTTTTCCATAGCCCCGATCTCTGGATCACTTTGGGTTTTAGCATTTAGACCTCTGATAAGCAACAGGTTGTCTCTACCCTTTGAATCAGGAATAACGTCTTTTTTTGGTGGAATTAGTAGAGAATTCTACTTGAATGTTACAAACTTCTGTGTTTGCGAAATTATGATATTTAGTAATTCACTTCCATGCAGATTTAGCTGGCCAACATTTTTCTGAACCAAAAAGGGCTATCAAAAGAATAAAACCTGTCCCTCCGCTCCTCATGATCACTCGTCTGGCCCCCATCGCATCTCCGTCCCTTGTGCTAATATCCCTGAGCCACTCACAGCGATGAGGGCAGGGGCAATTTTGTGCATTTGCACACAAGGTCACCTTGCGTATCTTGACATTGTGATTAGTGATGACCGAGCACTTTCATGCTCGTGTGCTCGGTACCCGTAATGAGCTGTTGCACACTTGAGTGGGGGTGACTTGAGTAATGAGTCTAATGAAAGTCAATAACGAACATCAGCATTTTTCTGGTAGATCTTGTGGAAAAATGATCTATCTGAGAATCAACTGCTCATTATGAGTACCATCTGAATCCACCTGAGGAAGATAGCGGTCCACTACCGAAATGCATAGTGGTTCAATAAAGGGTTTGTTTGTCACAAATCATATATGGTGTGCTCTATCTGTCTTAGCACTCCATAACTGACCGCAATTTATATCTTTAATACATTATGAGTACCGGGCACCCAAGTACGGTAGTGGCTCATCACTAGTCGTGACCTTTTGTACGCTTGTGCAGCAGCCTACTGGGTGTCTTGTTAATAGGGCTAGAGATTTGAGCAAGAGTGGTGGGGAACAGAAAATGTGACAGGAACTCGATGGGTGATAGTGATGAGTGCAAAGGCCAGAAGATAAGCAGAAAAGTAAGTTTAAGTTTTTTTTGTTTTATCCTTATTTTTGTTGTATTGTACAGTAAGTTACATTACATTTGTAGAGAATAAGGTCTCCATGAATTGAATTTCCCAGGAAAAAATACTTGAACGTGCAAATTCAAATGTTGCCTGATTTGCTCATCTCTAGGGATAACCCTTTAATGATTAATTGCTGAGCTGGACCTCCTTGTATACTGGTTTTATGTTTTTATTGAGCCAAACAGACCGAAAGATTTTTTGTGTGTGTGTTTGCCCCCCACAACTACCATATATACTCGAGTATAAGCTGACCCGAGTATAAGCTGAGGCCCCTAATTTTACCCTCCAAAACTAGGGAAACTTATTGACTCAAGTATAAGCATAGGGGCGGAAATGAAGCAGACTCATCACAGTATACAGCCCCTCTCATCATGATAAATGGCCCCCCATTACTGGTATCCATCACTGGTATACAGTTGCCCCCCATCAGAGGTTACAACCCCCATCAGTGGAATACAGCCCCCCATCAGTGGTATATACAGGCCCCCCATCAGAGGTTACAACCCCCATCAGTGGTATATACAGCCCCCCATCAGTGGTATATACAGGCCCCCCTCAGATATATACAGGCCCCCCATCAGTGATATATACAGGCCCCCCACCAGTGATATTTACAGGCCCCCCATCAGTGGCATATAGAGGACCCCCATCAGTGGCATATAGAGGACCCCCATCAGTGGTATATAGAGGCCCCCATTAGTGGTATATAGAGGCCCCCATTAGTGGTATATACAGGCCCCCCCAGTGGTATATACAGGCCCCCCCGTGGTATATACAGGCCCCCCAGTGGTATATACAGGCTCCCCCAGTGGTATATACAGGCCCCCCAGTGGTATATACAGGCCCCCCAGTGGTATATACAGCCCCCCCCAGTGGTATATACAGCACCCCCAGTGGTATATACAGCACCCCCCAGTGGTATATACAGCACCCCCAGTGGTATATACAGCCCCCCCCAGTGGTATATACAGGCCCCCCTTGCTACCGCACACCTGTAAAAGAATAGCTCATTCATACTTATTGTATCCCCCTCGCTCTTTCACCGCGCATCCTCCAGTCTTCTTCCTGCTTGGAAACGAGATAAGTATGAATGAGCTATTCTTTTACAGGTGTGCGGCAGCAAGGGGGGCCTGTATATACCACTGGGGGGAGCACTGACAGTGCAATGTAATATGCACCTCTCCCCCAGCCGCTGATGGACAGGGGATGCAGTGCATATTGCATTGCACGTGACCGGCCGCTCCTATTACAGCCTCCCCCACCTCCTCCAGCCCCCCGGACACTGCACCCCCCCCCACACTGAGCAATCACTGACTCGAGTATAATCCGAGGGGGGCACTTTTCAGCACAATTGTTGTGCTGAAAAACTCGGCTTATACTCGAGAATATCTGGTATATATCAGTTAAGAACCTTTTTAAAAAAGTTTTAGTTATATCTTTTACTCATAACATTTTAGAGAGTGTATGGTTAATTTAGACACATTTTTAATTTTTATTATAGCAAAGTACAAAAAATAAATCCAGTTATTGCTTTTTTCTTCCATTCTACAATTTATCATTTACAAAACACAATGATAACTTTACGATTGTTGTGCTACAGTACCCAATCTGATTTCCTTTTATATTACTTAGAAATGTTTATTTAATGAAATATGGTTTATTTAAAAACATTTGTGTTTATTTTTCAGTTATGACATTATTATTTTGGTAAGATTTAAGTATTTTAAAGATTTTTTTTTATTTCCATTAGTGGTCTCTTCCTACCACTTTAATGTGCTGTCATAAGTCTATATGACAGAGAATTTTTCCTAATAGACTTTGGTGAAACATGAAACTGTTCCACTTTACTTTACTACGAGACGAATAAATTGTGCAACTCACATCACAGAAGAATTGATTTATGTGACTGAAGTAATTGAGCATTAGTTACAACCGAAGACTATAAAGTCCAAGCCCTGGGTCACAATTCTAAAAACAAATATGGATAAGCTTCACTTTGAATGGGCCGGTTATCCACATGTACAGGTCAACGAACCCTTCTTTAAACCCAATTTTGTTCCATTGGAATAAGTGAGGCTCACTTTGAAAAACTTATTTCTATATTTTCAATTTGTCAAGTCCTCAGTGTGGCCTCGTATACGGCTAAACAGGACTGCAATGTAAAAGATTCATCACAAATCACATGGGCTAGAAGATGTCCAAAAGCTGGTACTGCTATATGTGTGAATAACAACCTAAAAGCTCTTGACTTCTGAAATAATTGAAAACTTTCTAGGAGTTAGTAAAAAACCCAAATTCCTTTATGCAGCCCTGGTGATTAAACCACGTCAGTAATATGCTACAGGTGGAGATGAGTGGATGGGTAGGCAGAGGATTGCGTTTGACTTGAATCTCTTCCCATAATGCCCTGTAGATATGACATCTAGTGGACTCTCACACCTTATACAATGGTGATCAGTACTGGGGCCATCACAGATCAGCAGTGCCCAGTGGAGCACAGTTTGTATGGCAGCTTTATATTCCACCTCCAGAGACACTGGGTAAGTTATCTTCTTTAGAATGTAAGCTCTTATGCTCAGCACGATCTTCTCACTCTCCTATAGATTGTACACTGTTATGATCGGCAGGATTCACTCTTGTGCTCTCCTTTGAAGTGTAAGATTATTATCAGTGAGGTTTTCTCTCTCCTGTAGAGTATAAGCTCCTATGGTCAGCGGCATCCTCTCTTCCTCGCTTTCTTTTTCCTGAAGTGTAATTTATTGTAGTCAGTGGAATTCTCTCTCCTGTAGAGTGTAAACTCTCATAATCAGCTGGGTCCTTTCTCACACTCTCCTATAAAATGTAAGCTCTTATGGTCAGTATTGTCTTCTCTCCTGTAGAATGTAAGCAATAGTGATCAGCGTGGTACTCTCTTGTACTCTCCTATAACATGTATACTCCTATGATCAGTGGGATCCTCTTTCTTGCTCATCTAAAAAGTGTACGTTTTTATGATCTATGGAGTGTAACCTCTTATTGTCACAGTGTAGTGAGAATGCTGATGAGGGAATGGTAGTTATGGGTAGGGTGATCAGGGAAGACTAGTCTGACCCTAGTCTAGGTACCCTGAATGGCCCTGATCCAGAAGGTATCTCTGAAGATGAGAAGGTTACAGTAGCTCCAAATGAAAGGACTTCATCAACACAAACACACAGGTCAGCACAGCACGGCTTCCAGGCACAGAGTGAAACTCTATCAGCAGCACCACCTGGTGGAAGGAGAGGCTACTTAAAGGCCAGGGGGAGGGGAGCCCAGGTGAGTCACACATTAACCCCTCAACCAGCAGCCGAACATCATAGTGAATGCAGTTCTGGAGCACAACACAGGAGGCCCAGGACCTTCACAACTATCAACCATGCAGCTCCTAAAGACAAACACATACACAGCAGCATCCAGCAAGGTCAGTGCCAACTAAGCACGTGATAGTACCCCCTCTTTTAAGAGAGGCCTCCGGACTCGACTACGGCACATCCGAAATAAGTCCACATCCCGAGTGACGAGATATGAAAGACATTACGGGTCGCCAAACCTGGGGGTAGGTCAAGGCAGTTCAGCACAGGATTACAAATGGCCGATATCCGAAATGGTCCTACAACCCCAGAACCAGGAGCCCCAGCAGCACACGTTCATCTGATGTGTTTGGACAACACCCACAAATACTCATTAACTCACAGGTCTGCACCTGCACGTTTATTTCCAAATCTGCGGTCACAGTTAGAGGGCACACATCCAGGATGGTAAACTGCAGCAGCGTCCCCCCGGGGCCCAGGGCTCTTTCCCCTGGAGTGCACAGCAGGAACCACCATCCCTCACCGGCCCCTCCTCCTGGAACGACGCCTAGATCCACCATTAATTTGAGGCAAAGTCTGGACTCCACCCCCTCTTCCAAGTTCACTCCCATTCACGTCTGGAAGTGGGGTAGGTGTCGGTGCAACCAGTACGGTAGAAATAGTTGTAGCAAGGCAAGTACTCACACAGAAAGCCCCCAAGTTACAACCTTTCTGGCCCGCTAGTCAATTACTGTGTTGTGTTTCCCCAGCCAGGGAAGGCCCAATACAATGGGAGTGGGTAGGTTCTCCAAGAGGTGACAGGACAGAACCTCCTGGTGGAGAGTTCCTATGCTCAGGTTCACATTACGCACCACTTGGTAGAGGACCTTCTGGCTGAGTGGAACTGAGTCGATCAAGGCGATGGGAATGGGTCTCACTAAAGCACTGCTGTGAGACAATGAGCCCGAGCAAAGCGAGAATCCATCGAATTGACCCCTGCTCTGCTATCGACCAGAACAGGCATAGTCTTGGTTTTACCATCAACCACTTCCTTGGCAGACAGTGTGAACGGAGACTTAGTGAGGAAGGAAAGATAAACTCTCTGGTCATCTCCTTCAGAACGGCCCGAGGTAGGCTGCTTCTAACACTGCGCTGTCTTGGAGCGAAGTGGACAAACCAAAATAAAATGGTCAGATATTCCACAGAAAAAACATGCTCCGCCCACTTGGTGAACAGTTGCCACAGTAGGTTTACCACGAGAACCTACTGCCCCAGCTGCATAGGTTCATCGGGTATAGTCTCCTCCGCAGGGATAGGTACAGGAGACATAGTAGGTTTCAGTCTCTCCCTCAGGCGTCTCAACCCGTATGGCTAGGGACATCACAGCTTCCAATGACTCAGGTGCGGCGTACTGAACCAGGGTGTCTTGCAGTCTAGCTGACAAACCCAAGAAGAACTGACTCCGGAGGGCTGGGTCGTTCCACTGGGTGTCAGTCACCCATCTCCGAAACTCCGAGCAGTACTCCTCCACTGCTCATGTGCCCTTCTTGAGTTTTCGGAGATTAGACTCAGCAAAGGTCACCCTATCTGGTTGACCGTACACCTGAGCCAGAGCAGCAAAAAACCCATCCACCGACCGCAACGATGGTAAGTCGTCCGGGATGGAAAAGACCCAGGTCTGGGGATCCCCTTTAAGAAAGGAGACTATAATCCCCACCCGATGTTCCTCACTTCCTGATGAATGGGGCCGGAGCCTGAAATACAGCTTACAGGCTTCATGGAAAACAAAAATGTGTCTCTTCCCACAGAAAACCTATCTGGAAGAGAGACCTTGGGTTCTGGCATGGCCTGAGCATTAGCGGACGCCAGAAAAATCCCACGACTTGCTGCAGCTGTTGCACTACCTGAGTCCACAGACCAGTTACCTCTTCAGAGATGGTCTGCATCAGGTGAGAAAATGCATCAGCTGAGGCATTCTGAGACATAGTGTCTCAAGGAAAATGGTATGGGCTGCTGATAATGTCACGGTGTAGTGAGAATGCTGATGAGGGAATGGCAGTTATGGGCAGGGTGACCAGGGAAGACTAGTCTGACCCTAGTCTAGGAACCCTGAATGGCCCTGATCTCGAAGGTATCTCTGAAGATGAGAAGGTTAGGGCCTCCACTAGCCCTGCGCTATTCCCTGCTCACCTCCCTCCTCAGAAATGGGATACAGCAACTCCAAAGGAAAGGACTTCAGCAACACAAACACACAGGTCAGCACAGCACGGCTTCCAGGCATAGAGTGAAACTATCAGTAGCACCACCTGGTGGAAGGAGAAGCTACTTAAAGGCCAGGGAGAAGGGAGCCCAGGTGAGTCACACATTAACCCCTCAACCAGCAGCCGAACCTCATAGTGAATGCAGTTCTGGAGCACAACACAGGAGGCCCAGGACCTTCACAACTATCAACATGCAGCTCTTAAAGACAAACACATACACAGCAGCATCCAGCAAGGTCAGCACCAACTAAGCGCATGACACTTATGGTCAGCAGGCTCTTCTCTCTCTCCTGTACGGTGTAAGCTCTTATGGTCAGCAGGGTCCTCTCTGCTGTAGTGTTTAAGGTCTTATAGTCAGTGTGGTCCTCTCTTCTGTAGAATCTATGTCAGGAGAGTCCTCTTACCTTTAGAGTTTAAGCTCTTATGGTAAGCAGGATCCTCTTTTCTGTAGAGTGTAAGCTTTTATGGTTAGTGGGGTCATCTCTCTTTTGTACTGTAGAATGTAAGCTCTTATGGTCAGCGGGGGTCTCTGCCTTCTGTAAAGTGTAAGTTCTTATGGTCAGTGAGGTCCTTTCTTCCGTAGATTTTAAGCTTTTGTATTCAGTGATGTCCTCTCTCTCTTCTTTAGAATGTAACTTCTTATGATCAGTGCGGTCTTCTCTCTCCTGTAGAGTGTAAGCTCTTATGGTCAGTGGGGTCCTCTCTCTCTCCAGTAGAGTGTAATCTCACATAATCAGTGGGATTCTCTGTATTCTGTAGAGTGTAGGCTGTTATTAGTGTAGTCCTCTCTTCTGTAGAATGTAAGGTCTTGTAATCAGTAGGGTCCTCTCTCTCTTCTGTAGAGTGTAATCTCTTATGGCCAGTGGGGTCTTCTCTCTCTCCTGTAGAGTGTAATTTCTTATTGTTAGTGGGGTCCTCTCTCTCTTCTGTAGAGTGTAATTTCTTATTGTCAGTGGGTTCCTCTCTCTCTTCTGTAGAGTGTAAGGTCTTATGGTCAGTGAGGTCCCCTCTCTCTCTCTTCTGTAGAGTGTAATTTCTTATTTTCAGTGGGGTCCTCCCTCTCTTCTGTAGTGTAATCTCTTATGATCAGTGGGGTCCTCTTACTCTCTCTTCTGTAGTGTAATCTCTTATGATCAGTGGGGTCCTCTTACGCTCTCTTCTGTAGTGTAATCTCTTATGATCAGTGGGGTCCTCTTACGCTCTCTTCTGTAGTGTAATCTCTTATGATCAGTGGGGTCCTCTTACGCTCTCTTCTGTAGTGTAATCTCTTATGATCCGTGGGGTCCTCTTACTCTCTCCTGTAGAGGTTATTTAAGTTGTCTCTCAATCTCTCTCCTGTCCCCCATGTGTATTTCCCTAGTAGTGATGAGGTTTCAAGCATTGGGGTTTGCACTACTTTAGTCCCCACAAATCAAAATTTTGTGGAAAATTCGACAAAGTCGGTGAATTCTAATTTCAAAAGATCTGTTCATTTCTAGTCACTAGTAGTATGAAAACACCTGAACTCTTTGTAGAAAATGTTTAAAATCTAATTAAACTTCCATAATTTTTTATATATTGAATTCCCTGAATGTCCTGAAGAGAAATGTGTGTCGGGTCCTTAATGCCCAAACCACTGTGTAGAAACACACAGCTCCTGCAGAGTGCACAGGATCATTTGTGATTCCTTCTCAACAATGTTTTGAGCAATCATTGGAAGTCTAGAGAATTAATCTCCTGAACTCTCTTCCCCCCCGATCTACGATCTACATGACATTCATGGAATCCAAAAAGTCTAATATATGTATATGGTTTCCTTACAATTTAAATATTTGCATTTTCATATACGTAAAATGTTTGCAATAAGGTTCAAAAATAACGAGAGAGATACCATTGTAGATAAAATCCACCAATACCATGCCTAGATTTACAAAACATGACGTATAAATCGTATAATTGCAGGAGACTGGTGATCAGATTGGTGCTGACCCTAAAAAAAGGGAAAATGCGAGTATTTCCAGATTTGGCCCCTACCGACCTAACTATCTGGACTCAGCAAACCCCTTTGCTGGAGCTGCGTATAACAACCTCACCTCACGTGTCGGTTAGGTGGGGAGTCAAGAAGTTAATTGTAAGAATGAGTTATTGCACTCACAAACATTCCTCCAGCTACTGGAGATAGGGTGTGTAGTGTCAAATACGGCAGATATTCACCTGTATTGGATCATTACAGTTACCATAAAATAGAACATATCACAGAAATGTGCATGCAAAAGGTATCAACAAAATAGGTACAGTATGTATTACTAGGTTGAAGGTAGAAGGTAGAGGTTGAGATAGAGATTTATGGAAACCACAATAAAGGCTACATATAAACATAAACAGACAGTTTGTCAATCATTCTTACAGCTAAAATATGAGGAGTAAAAAGTGCTTTGGTTTGTCGTATATACCTGCTTAGTCTCACCACTATACTTGGGTACGGAAGTGTTAGAAAAGTTATTTTCTCAGTGATATCCTATCAAGGACAGCCAAGTTTTACAAGTCTTGAACAAAAAATATACTATAGAGTCCACTCAAGTTAAAAGATGACCTGCAATCCACTTAGGGACTTATGTACTCTTGAACGTCTATCTTGTATGGTGTGACCTGCATCGTACGGTGCCATTGAGCGCAGATTGTGTGGAGGTGCTGGTGATCTTGCAGGAAGATGCCTCAAACAAGCGTGGCAGCATCCAGGAGCCCTGGCCGGAAGCATCCCTGCAAGATCTGCAGGGAGTGGGCAGATCTTGGGGGAGAAGGAGGTGGAGAGAGTGTACGGGATCACCAGCAGGGTAAGGAAGCATAAGGGGACTAGGAACTGGAGGGCAAGCAGACTGAGCAGGGCCACGTGATAGGCACCAGTCTCCCTGCTTAATGGAGATTGGCCCACAGTAGAGACGAGGTATTTGGTGTATACATAGCTGTGTGATGGGCATCGACCCCCTTAGCCTAGGAGGTGTCGGGCCCGCAGCATGAGGCATGCCAAGAAGGTCACAACATTCAGCTGATTGCAGGTCAGTGCTGGAGGGGTTAAGAGTTTCTTTTTGCTTTTGCCGAGAACCATGTAACTTTAATCCCAGCTTCTGCATCTTTTTACCTCTCCCTTCCTCTATATAAACTATCTCATAGTTATTTCCTATGCTGACCTTTCTGGTGACATTTTTCCAGTAGAAGCTGTGGAGTCCCTTTCTGGAGGATCTGTGGGGTTCCTTTGTTTGTTGTTTTATTCCTGTTTGTTTTTCTCCCCGTGTTTTTTCATAGTAGTAAGACTAGCATCATGCTGCCCTACGCATTAGTCAGAGCAAGCCCAGGGTCAGCCAGGGCCAAGGCACATGATTGTATACATGGGAAAAGACCCATCTAGGGATGTTAGGGAGCTCAGGATTCAGACTCAGGTGAGTGTTAAGGGGTGACCCCTCGTTCCTCTCCCTATTCCTAGGGCCCCCCTTTCCTTTGTGTTCCCCTCCTGTTGAGCCACATACTGAGAGTTTCCTCGCTGCGGCGTGACAATTTTGTTTGGGTACATTACTAAAACTTGCTTTAACATTTAGAAGAGAGGGCAAGGTGTCCACAAATATTACATAATTCACCAGAGAACCTCATTACATCTCACAGTGTTGTTTTCCAAGTTCGTTGTACTAAAATTAAAAAATTATTTGCCAACTTAATGCTTAACATTGGAAATTTCAGTAATCACTTGGATGGCCGTATACTTCATGTTTACCACCTGTAAATTGTATAGGCGTACCATCCTTTTAAATGAATGAAGAATAAAGGGTAAAGAACATCCACTTAAGTCAATGACAAGGAGACATGGAACATAATTTGACGTTCTGCTCTCTTTCCACATCAGAACGCTGCACCCCTGCTGAGACTCTTCTAGAATTAGATGTCTGTGGAGTTGGAATTTCACTTCTTACAACCAACTAAGTAGTTTTTGATTTTTGTAGCTGAGCATATCCATATTCTATAAGATAATCAGAGCGGGGTCTTATCTCCGTACAGCAGCCCCACTGATCGCTGACAATCACACTGCCACTTCCTTGGATTAATTGCCTCGCCTGATATTAACAGGACTGATGGAAATGTATAAACCGCTATCTAGGGTTTACTCGGTCTGTTTGACGCTTGAATATTTTCATACTTTCATTTTGGCAGATAGATATAAGGTGTTGCTTTAGAATCCATTTTAATAGTTTTATGAATGGCAGCACTTATATCATAATCATGCACAGCATTTAAAGCACAATATGGTTAAAGTATATTACAATCTTATACATAACATAATGTAGGGTCTTTGCATAACAGCTGCTTACATATGTTATGAGTATGCATGGTCTACCTAATGTAATGTTTGTCCTAGGTGTCACCTACTCATTCACTTTACATAGAGTTGTCAGCTAAAGAGTTTGCCCTTGCCCCAGTTTAGATCCCAAGATCTCTTATGGTATACATAAGAGAAAGATCAGTACATAACCCTTCCCTCCGCCCTTAGTGACTCATATCTTTTTCTTTATATTACATAGATTGAGACTCAATATTATCATGCAAAAAAGTCAATAACTTTAACCCCTTCACCCCCAGGCCTATTTTGACCTTAATGACCAGGCCATTTTTGTCAATTCTGACCAGTGTCCCTTTATGAGGTAATATCTCTGGAACGCTTCAACGGATCCTATCGATTGAGATTGTTTTTTCGTGACATATTGGGCTTCATGTTAGTATTAAATTTAGGTCGATAATATTTGCGATTATTTGTGAAAAAATTCAAATTTGGCAAAATTTTTGAAAGTTTTGCAATTTTCAAATTATGAATTTTTATTCTGCTAAACCAGAGAGGTATGTGACACAAAATAGTTAATAAATAGCATTTCCCACATGTCTACTTTACATCAGCACAATTTTGGAAAAAAAAAAATTTTTGTTCGGACGTTATAAGGGTTCAAAGTTCATCAGCAATTTTTCATTTTTCCAGCAAAATTCATAAAGCCATTTTTTTTAGTGACCACATCACATTTGAAGTCCCTTTGAGGGGTGTACATGACGGAAAACACCCAAAAGTGACACCATTCCAAAAACTGCACCCCTCAAGCTGTTCAAAACTACCTTCAAGAAGATTATTAACCCCTTCAGGTGCTTCACGGGAACTAAAGCAAAGTGAAAGGAAAAAATGGTCATTTTAATTTTTCCAACAAAAATGTTCTTTTAGCCTCAATTCTTTCATTTTCACATGGGGAACAGGATAAAATGGATCCTAAAAATTGTTGGTCAATTTCTCCTGAGTACATCGATATCTCATATGTGGTCATAAACCACTCTTTGGGCGCACGGCAGGGCTCAGAAGGGAAGGAGCACAATTTGACTTTTGGAGCCAATTTTCCATTCAAAAAGTCAAATGGCGCTCCTTCCCTTCTGAGCCCTGCCGTGCGCCCAAAGAGTGGTTTATGACCACATATGAGATATCGATGTACTCAGGAGAAATTGACCAACCATTTTGTAGGATCCATTTTATCCTGTTCCCCATGTGAAAATGAAAAAATTTAGGCTTAAAGAATTTTTTTGTAGAAAAAAAAGTACTTTTTCATTTTTACGGATGAATTTCTGAAGCACCTGGGGGTTCAAAATGCTCACCACCCATCTAGATAAATTCCCTGGGGGGGTCTAGTTTCCAAAATGGGGTCACTTATGGGGGAGCTCCAATGTGTAGGCACACAGGGGCTCTCCAAACGCGACATGGTGTCCGCTAACAATTTGAGCTGATTTTTCAGTCAAATTGTTAGCGGACACCATGTTGCATTTGGAGAGCCCCTGAGTGCCTAAACATTGGAGCTCCCCACAAGTGACCCCATTTTGGAAACTAGACCCCCAGGGAACTTATCTAGATGGGTGGTGAGCATTTTGAATGCCCCAGTGCTTCACAAATTAATCTGTGAAAATGAAGAAAGAAAATTTTTATGGAAAAAAAAAGTACTTATTCAATTTTACAGATGAATTTGTGAAGCACCTGTGGGTTCAAAATGTTCACAACCCATCTAGATACGTTCCCTGGGAGGTCTAGTTTCCAAAATGGGGTCACTTGTGGGGGAGCTCCAATGTTTAGGCACACAGGGGCTCTCCATACGCGACATGGTGTCCGCTAACTATTGGAATCATTAGCGGACACCATGTCGTGTATGGAGAGCCCCTGTGTGCCTAAACATTGGAGCTCCCCCACAAGTGACCCCATTTTGGAAACTAGACCCTCCAAGGAATGCATCTAGATGCATAGTGAGAACTTTGAACCCCCAGGTGCTTCACAAATTGATCCGTAATAAGGAAAAAGTACATTTGTTTTCACACAAATTTTCTTTTTTCATTTTTACGGATCAATTTGTGAAGCACCTGTGGGTTCAAAGTGTTCACTATGCATCTAAATACAGCGAAGCCCATTTTAATTTTTTTTCTAGGACTAATTCTAGAAAAAAAATGGCGTAGGGCTCTACCATATTTTTGGTCCAACCAGGTACAACTTGGCAGCTACGGACTGCCAGCAACCCCCAGCTGCCTCATTGTACCTGGCTGGCAACCAAAAATACAGCAAAGCCCATTTTTATTTTTTTTTCTAGGACTAATTCTAGAAAAAAAATGGCGTGGTACTCCGCCATATTTTTGGTCCAGCCAGGTACAACTTGGCAGCTACGGACTACCACCAACCCCCCAGCTGCCTCGTTGTACCTGGCTGGCCACCAAAAATACAGCAAAGCCCTTTTTTTTTCTTCTAGAACTAATTCTAGAAAAAAAATGACATGGGGCTCCGCCATATTTTTGGTCCAGCCAGGTACAACTAGGCAGCTGGGGGCTGGAATCCACAGCATGGAGAGGCCCAAACCTTCTGGGCCCCCCATGCTGCGAATTGCAGCCCGCAGCTGCCCCAGAAAATGGCGCATTCTTTGAAGCGCCATTTTCTGGCGCTGTACCCATGCTCTTCCAGTTGCCCAGGTGCCGGTGGCAAACTGGGTAATAAAGGGGTTAATGCCAGCTTTTTATTGGCAGCTGGCACTAAGCCCGAGATTCATAATATAGGGCCAATGTTAGACCCGCCATTAGGAATCTCTGGTAAATAGTCAGAAAATACACAGAAAAAAATCTTTTTATTTGAAAAAAAAATAACAAAATTCGGACTCCATTTTTATTATAAAGATTTGACGTAGTCCACAACGAAGGTCCCACGACGCTCGATCGCCTCCGACGTAGTCCACAACGAAGGTCCCACGACGCTCGATCGCCTCTGGTCAATCCAGAGACTGCAGCAAGGGATGAAGTGTCCTCTTCCTACAGTCTCTGGGGTCAGAGTTATGGTGCACTGTATGACAATGACCTGTCATACAGTGCACCATGACTATGATCCCAGAGACTACAACAAGAGGACACTTGATCCCTTATTGCACCCATCCATCCACCTATGCACCCATCACCCACGCACGCACACAACCACGCACCCACATCCATGCACTCACATCCACGCACACATCCATGCACGCACGCTGACATCCACGCACGCACATCCACATCCACGCACATCCACACACACATCCACGCACGCACGCTGACATTCAAGCACGCTGACATGCACGCTGACATCCACGCACGCACACATCCACACACGCACGCTAATATCCACGCACGCTAATATCCACGCACGCTGACATTCACGCACGCTGACATTCACGCACGCTGACATTCACGCACGCTGACATTCACGCACGCTGACATTCACGCACGCTGACATTCACGCACGCTGACATTCACGCACGCTGACATTCACGCACGCACACATCCACGCACGCACATCCACGCACGCACATCCACGCACGCGGACATCCACGCGCGCTGACATCCACGCACGCTGACATTCAAGCACGCACACCGACATCCACACATCCACGCACGCTGACATCCACGCACGCTGACATCCACGCATGCACACATCCACACACGCACGCTGACATCCACGCACATCCACACACGTACGCCGACATCCACGCACATCCACGCACACGTCCACGCACACGTCCATCTATGCACACATCCACGCACGCACATGTCTATGCACACACACATCTATGCACACACACGTGTCCACACACGCACACGTCCACACACACTCATGTACGCTCATGTCCACGCACGCACACGTCCACGCATGCACCCCCCATCCATCTATCCATTCACCCATCCATCCATCCATCCATTCATCCATCAATTCATTCATCCATCCATCCATCCATCCATCCATTCATTCATTCATTCATTCATTCATTCATTCATACATTCATTCATACATACATACATAGATACATACATACATAGATACATACATACATAGATACATACATACATAGATACATACATACATAGATACATACATACATAGATACATACATAGATACATACATACTTACCTCCCTCGTTCCATCGATGAGCAGGAGGAGGCCGGGAGGGGAGGCGGGGCCACAGACCGGCGGGCAGAGGAGGCCAGCAGCAGCGGCGGCAGGGCGGCCGCAGCGGCGGGTGCACCAAAGTGTGCAGCCCGCCGCAGGAGGTGAGGGGGGGGGGCAGGCACAGGGCCCGGAGGTGGGGGCAGCCTGGAGGGGACCACAACTGCAGGGGACCAGACAGTGTTGCCGGCGGGCGCATGCGGGTGCAGCCCGCCGGCATACACCTAATTATAGAGGGGGGCAGGCGGTTTAGGGGGACGGGGGGCCCCCAGTGAGTCATGGAGCTGGAGGGGGCTGAGGAGGGATGGGCACTTGCCGATCCGCCCCTCCAGATCTGATTGGAGAGCTCCAATCAGATCTGGAGGGGTGAATCCCTATGATTCCCTCCGATCGGCAGTTTCACTTTTAAACTGCCGATAGGAGGGGTCCTGGGCATGGGGGGGGGGTTAATCCACCCCCTGTGGGGTCATCTACAGGTTGTCACAGAGCAGCAGCATCTGTGACACCTGAGCAACCTCACTCACAGGAGCTGCAGCAGCTCAAATCTGCCAGGACGTTGTGCAACGTCCTGTGTCGGGAACAGGCAGAAACACAGGAGTTGCACAACGTCCTATGTCGGGAAGGGGTTAAAAATCAATAGTTTATAAAAATAATATGACCGATATGCCAAAGATCCAACTCAAAGTATTTGTCTAGTTCAGGGTTAAGATTAAAAGGTAGTGATGAGCGAGTAGCGACATATTTGTAATCACTATATTCATAATGAAAAGTTTGTAATACTCATGTACTCTTCCAAATAGCGAGTCCAATGTTAGTCAATGATAGGCTCCACCCTCAAACATCGGGCCATAAAACAAGCATTTCCAGGACTGGGCAGGAAGGTGAGCTTTTATGAGTTTTCAATGCATACAACACCTTGCAGTGCCCCCCAGACAGACCCTAACATGCAATCTGCACTGTGAGGTTCCAGCTCCCATTGTTTACTGAAGGGAGCTGGCAGTATGTGTCAGATCGATAACAATGGACACATCACTCACGAGCAACAGCGATACTCGCCGAGTAACGAGTATCCCGAATACCGTACTATCCGTGTGAGTAGCAAATAGTAATGATGACACTCACTCATCACTATTAAAAGGTTAATGTTAGTTTCTCTGACTTGGATGAGTAAGGTACTGTTACACGATGCAATATTGCTATCAACTTCACTGGCAATTTGCTGGTTGCAGTAAAATCGTAGATACTTTGTTCCATTTTGTTGCTGTGTACAAATGTAACAATGTGTCCATGATTTCACTGCAACCAGTAAGTTGCAAGTGAAATTGCATGCAATGTTGCGACGTGTAAAGGTACCCTGATGCACTTATTCCGTTCTGATTTAACCTGTTTTGTGCCCATGTTATGTCAGTGTTAACAATCCATTTAGTTTAACCCCTTTTTGACCAGGCGATTTTATATTTTTGCACTTTTATTTTTTCCACCTTTTCTTCCAAGATTCAAAACTTATTATTCTGACCATTTAACTTCATGAAGGCTTGACTATATTCAAGACTACAAATATGTACAAGCGCCAAAAAGGATATTTTTTTTGTAATTTGCTTTTAAGCCGACTCAGCGAAATGGCATTTGCTGGCTGGCATTTTTCTTAAATTTTTCTTCCGTATCTTACATTCTCCCAGATAAGATCCTAGCTGCGCTTTTTGCTCCCGTTCTTTTAGTTGATTGAAAATTTATAGTGACATTGAAGGAGTTAACAGACACAGCGCCACTCACTGCTGTAATGGGGATGTCACACGTGTCAATATCGCGTGCAATATTGCTGCTGCACATGACGTTGCAGCGATATTGAAGTGTGTGACAGGGCGCTGGTTGATGGTCGCCAGGTTTTAGAACCTGCTCTAAAACCTGGCGATAGTCACCCGGTGGACTCACAGCATCGCTGCGTGTGACACTGGGAGACGAGCGAGAAGCCAAATCCCAGTGCCTCTCAGCAAGCACTGGAAGCTGGTATCCATGATAAACAGCGGGCAACTAAGCGCCGCATGGCGCTTAGTTACCCGCTTGTTTACATGTTTACCAGCGATCTCGCAGGTACTGATCGCTGGTGAGTCTGCCTGTGTGACAGTTCACCAGTGATCAGCCTTCATTGTCGCCAGCGATGAGATCACTGGCAACATTGACGCGTGTGACGTCACCATAAGTGGCACAACCATCATTTAAATGGGAATGATACAAGCTCATCAAACATGTGTTGCCATTGATTTTGCTGCAAACAAATCCGCCATGTGTGCAAGTAGCCTTGGGCTAGTTTCACACTGCAGTTTTTTCCCTGATCAGGTTCGATCAGGTTTGTGTGCCAAAACCAAGAGAGGAACTTGCGGAGAAAATCTATATTTGAAAGATTGACACCTTTTTCTGAGTTTTGGAGACACTCCTGGTTTTGGCACACAAACCTGTTCGAACCTGATCAGGAAAAAACTGCAGTGTGAAACCAGCCTAAGGCCTACATGAAATAACTCTTCTAGACAATAAGTCAAATCATATAATAAGGCTAGGGTCACACTTTAAAACTGATTTGCGTTCACCGCATCCAGATCCGGATGCGGTGAACGCAGTTGTCTTCATACATTCAGCAATCCGGTAACCGGATTGCTCAGGATGTGTAATCCTGAGCCATCCGGTTACCGGATAGTTTGCTCATCCCTGCTGCCTCAGGAATAAGCAAACAGTTCTGTGTTCTGTAAAACTTAAAATTTAATAAATAAATGTTTGTTCAATGTCTCTAGGGGGTGCCCAGTCCCCTTAGAGACCTTACACCCACTCAGGTGGGCATATACTGCTGTAATGTGTTATGTACAACAGCTGATTCCTGTCAGCTGTTGTACACCCACAAACTGCCCCCCCGCATCTTTGTACCTGTCCCTGCACCCCCTCCTATCATTTCTAGCCATCCCTTTTGCAGAACAAAACGATTGTGTAAAGTAGAGAACAGAGGTTATATTTACTTCGTCCTGTGTGAAAAAGTCTCCAAAGGCGGGCTTGTCTGCTGCTCTCTCCGCCCGCTTTGTAATTATGCACGCCTCTTCTCAGCTTGCTGAAGTGCTGATAGCCTGGCCGCCCCATGAAAGGGGCGGGGCTACTGTTATGACATGATTTTAGCCACGCCCCTTTCATGACGCTGCCAGGCTCTCAGCACTGCAGCAAGCTGAGAGGGGCGTGCATAATTACAAAGCGGGCGGAGAGAGCAGCAGACAAGCCCGCCTTTGGAGACTTTTTCAGAAACAGAGAACTCACAGGACGAGGTAAATATAACCTCTGTTCTCTACTTTACATAATCGTTTTGTTCTGCAAAAGGGATGGCTAGAAATGATAAGAGGGGGTGCAGGGACAGGTATAAAGATGCGGGGGGTCAGTTTGTGGGTGTACAACAGCTGACAGGAGTCAGCTGTTGAACATAACACATTACAGCAGTATATGCCCACCTGAGTAGGTTTAAGGTCTCTAGGGGGACTGGGCACCCCCTAGAGACATTGAACAATCATTTATTAATATAATAAACACTTTCACTAGACACAGAGCACTTTCCTTATCCCGGCAGTAGCCGGGATAAGCAAAGTATATGTGGGAACCGCATTGCTCAGGATTACACATCCTGAGCAATCCGGTTCCCGCATGGCAGATGCTAGAACTGCTCCGAAAACTGCAGCCTGCATGATTTTTCACGCAGGCTGCAGAGCCGGAGACGGAAACCGGATTGCTTGTGAAGCAATCTGATTTTTAGCATTGGCTCCTATGAGGAGCGTTTCTTGATCCGGTTTTGAGCTTTTTGAAAGCTCAAAACCGGATCAGGTTTTTAAAAAAAAAAAACGCAGATGTGACCCTAGCCTAATTACAATATTCTAAATTCAAAAGTAATGGATACAAAATAGTATACATGTGTACCACAAGTCCTTAATCAAAGTAACAGTAAGGATCCCAAATAGATGTAGCGGTCAGATGTGTGTTATTAATTCAAGTACAGAAGTTCTGACTCGCCCCAGGACGTTGAGGTGCCGGGTCCCGGGCGTTGTAGTTCACGGGGGATGTCACAGGGCCTGTGCCCGGTCCCGTGGTCCTGGTGGTCGCTGAAAAGAGTCAGTAAAAATAAAATAATAAGGTGTTTCATGACGCCACCTACGGTTCCGGTAATTTTACTGGTGCTGCAGGACAGATCTCTGGGGTGATGGTGGAGCAACAAGATGGTTTACACTCCCTGTAAGTGAAGCGGGATCCCTGGGGCAGTTGTGGGAGTAATAATGGTTACAGACAGTCTATGAAGGGAGCAGGATCAGGGGCTGCAATAACAGTCACACACAGGATTGTTGTTTTCGTACCTTTACTGATAATATGAGCAAGGTGAAGTCCAGGGTACAGTCCAGGTGGTTTAAGAGCAGTTCGGGATCTCCACATTTGATGAGTTATGAGGCCTCCCTTTTACACTGTGTGTGTACTTTAGTCCTGGGCTGTCTGAAGCTTTCCTCTTCTGTGCCCTCACTTGTATGGCAGGCTGTGGGAGCTCTGCTGCTGGGCACCACTGTATTCGCTGCGGTCCCTGGCTCTGCTGGGTGGCTGTTAGTGATGGGCGAGCCCGAACTGTAAAGTTGGCCAGTAGATGCAGATGAACACATTGAACACAATGCATGCAGCTTTCTGCCAAAAGTGCATCAAAAGAGCATGAAATTCATGGCAAAAACCGCATCATAGTTTTGGTGCGCCAATTCTCTATGACTGCATCTGTGATTGGCTGTTAGGTCCCTCTACAGTGAATATCCAGGAAGTTAATGAGCAGCCACAGAAGAACAAGTGGGTGGCCTCCGGAAAGTATAATGCTGTTTATTTATCTTTGTTCTTTTACAGCCTCCTAGCCCCTATCCCATAACTTTACAGTCTGAGATTGGGGTTCGGACTCAAGTTCGAGCCACTTTCGGCCCCGAACCCGAACTTTAAAAAACGTCTGGGTTCGCCCATCACTAGTGGCTGTGCCTCCCTGGTCTCCAGTCTTTACTGCTGGGCTGACTGGACCCCGTGCAGTCTCGGACTCCGGTGTCCGGGCTGTAGGCGTAGCTCTTTTGGGGCAAACTGGCATGGCTCCGCTCCTCCTTGCTAACTCATCTCACCTCCCACACTCACTCTTGGGTCCATCGCATTGGCTAGGCTTCCCCTGTGGCATGGGCCTAGTGCGGCTCCGTTCACCAGGTGTCTTCCTCAGTACTGCTCCATACTGAACTCCTAACTCCTCCTTTGGGCCTGAATTTATAAGGGACCTTGCCTGAAGTCAGAAAGTGGAGCTCCCTCTTCAGGTCTGGGGTGGAAGGTGTTGTGTGTAAGTTTACCTGATGTGGAAATCCTTCCCTGCTCCAGGTTCTCCTGTGGCAACCGAACTGTGGATTGGGGTGCCACAGTTCCATCATTTTATAGATGAGCCACAAAATATTAACCCATTTGACACTTGCCCTAAAATCGGGATTCTGTCGAACTCATTTAGAAATTCCAATAATAAAAATATTTTGTATTGGTTCTTACTATGAAGAGGAGATGGAAGCAGAATATAGGGCTGGTGTAATGCTGGAGCCTTTGAGGCCGCTGTGTAGCCACCGGATGTACATGTAGACATTGAAGGCATGGAAAGCTTTATTTCTCTCAATATTGTCATTCCAAGGTAAAACGTTTTACACTATGGAGAGCGAAACACCACATCTGCCATTCCGGTGTGAGGAGACTTAAACGACTTGCATGCTCCTCTGCTCCTTAATATGCAAATTACCTCTTCAAAGAGGACTTGAACTCTAGCGCCATCTATTGGAAGTAGCAATAATACAAGTCATTATTGACCCTTTGATGAGGCTTGTCGTATGACCAAGGATATAAGTCAAATTATATTCTCAATTTGCAGGCACAGTTGAGAATATGATTTGGCTTACATCTTTGGTCATGTGGCAAGGCTCATTAAAGGGTCAATGTTGACTTTTAGGATTTCTACCTTCAATAGATGGTGCAAGAGTTCAAGCCCTTTTTGAAGAAAAAACTTGCATATTGCCATTCCAGACATCCTTCAACTCTAGTCTATAATATACTTATATGAGCTGGGTACAACATTAAGTAGCACATTTGTGAGTCTCTCATGAGCTTGAATTGGAAATTCTCCAATTGTTAACTCTTGGTCGTTTTTTATTTTCCAGTAATGACTCCATAAGTGAAGCTACCTCTTAGTATTTAGATGGCTAATCACCTTTATAGTAATCGGTGAACATGAAATGTGGTGTATTTAACATAATCTATATCCTTGAGAACCTTACGTGCCCATCATTACGTGGTGGCATCCTGGGACACAGTTCTCCATGCTCGTACAATGGAGAATGGCATGGCTTGCAGGCTTATTAGATATAGTACAATAGCTAAACTGCGAAGGCCATACACGATGCACATCTCCCTTTAATGTGAGAGTGTGGAAACTAGCGGATTGGTGATTGTCCATAAGCCTCTTTTTGTCAGGCTGCACACTAGATCCAGTCATTCTGAATCAAATCTTCATTTACAAGAGTAATTAAGTGTTCATGCCATCAGGCATCGGGGGTCTGTGCTTCATTAATTATCAACTTGGCATGGAGTAGAAGCTTGATAACAGAAATGTAAGCCTCGGTGCCGCTTCCCTGGTACTGCAAGCAATTCATTAGTGTCCTCCAGCAGTTATTAGGGCAACTTTCCAAGTGCCTCTCATGATTCCCTGTTTCCTTATGGCCACTCTTCTTCTCCTGAACTTATGGAGCTGAGCTTATGGCACAAAATAACATTTTAACAGTGGATCTCTAACATGAGCATGTGATGCACAGATAATCACTGAATTAGTTAAGGAAGAATTTCCCACAACTCATTCATTAACCTTTAGTGACTATGATACCCGGTGACACTGTAGCTCTACAAGATAAGTGTGACAGTTTATGGATTAAGCAGGTTCACAAACTTTATATTTAATTTTAAAGGTAAATTAGTAAAAGGTAAATGATTATGACCGCTCACCTCTCCACTCCTCACCTTCACCTGTCTGGACCTCACCACATCCTCTGATCACCTACGCGAGCACTGAAATCCATAGACCTTCTCACGCTTTGTTAGGATTTCATGCTAGTCCACAAAGGTTCTGCGAAAATGTGAGAAAGGTCATGATGTTGCAACGTGCACAGTGACCTTTTGAAGAACTATCTTGGCTTCCATCAGCAGAGTATGGCGCCTTTGGATTTCAGTGGTAAGAAGATGCAAAGAGTAATGGCCAGGTGATAGTGAGTAGTGGAGGGACTGGAGAGGTGAGCTATAAGGTTATAGAATGGTCTAACAAGAGTTTTGGGAGTGTCACACTGACAGATATAATGTAATGCAATACTTTACACCATCAATTACTCTAATAAAAGTTAAAGCGTGGACTGTCTCTGGCCCATAATCCAGCTGTGTCCGTCTTTCTAAATGTTTGATTCAACCAGAGCTAGGGTGGGTGAGGGACTCTGACACCGGGGCTACTGTGTGGGGAGTCACGGATGGTCGGGACCCCGGTGCCGTGCCCTGGTGATCAATTATACCAGATGTAGATGGTAAACGGTGGAGGTAAAAGGGGGTTATTTACAGGGGAAACGTGACGCCACCTGTAGAGTCCGATAAGATGATACCGGCGCTGCCAGCCAGCCACTGAGGTGATGGAGGGGGCAGCAGTGTGTGGTACAGCTCCCCACAGGTGGACCTTTACCTCAGGGCAGCGATGTTGTGATGAGACGATGAGGGAGGACAGTGATGGTAATGGTGGTGCAGTTCTTACCCCTTCTGCTGATGATGTTGATGATGTTAAGCCCTCTGAGCTGCGGCAGGAAGAATAACAGAAACAGTTCCAGTTTAACTCTACTTTACTTGGTACCGGCTGATGGCATAACAATACACGGTACAGTTTGGTTTCAGGGTGCTGTTGCCAACTCAGGGTTTCTCTTATGGAGTCTCTAGATGTTCTCTCTGTCTTTCAGGGTTGCTACTTTCTTTCTCTAGATCTTTCAGTCTTTCACCACCTTTGAAGAGCTCCCCCGCCAGTCCTACGGTCTGTATCTAGAAGATAAGGTCTGTCCACTACTCAGCCCGGATAAGACAACCCGAACAAAAAGCAAAGAGGCTCCTTTCCAGCACCGACGTATATGTCTGTCCCTTTTAATTTCTCCTAGTGTCCTGAACCGGTTTTCAGTCCTGAGGGGAGAGGTACCTTGTGGCGCTGTCAGCAACCCGTTTCTATTGGGCCTACAGCTCGTCGGTTTTTCAGTCAGGGCTGAACTCCTGGCTGCCTCGGTTGTCCGTGTCACCGGTGTCCCCTCAACATGACCAGCTGGCTCCTACCAGTCTTGGCCTGTAGCCATCTGTCCTGGGCCCCCACATAGAGATGGGGTACCCTCCACTCAGCTGGGCTGCCAGGCCTGACCACTCTCTCTGCCTTCCCAGCTCCGTCTGAGGTAAAACTGTCAACTGTCACTCTACTCTATCCTAAGCTCCGCCCCCACCCTGTGGAACCTACTATATTACAGTTCCCCCTACTCTAAGTGGTGCGGTCCTAAGTGAGTACTAAAAATAGACTCCATAAGATTTAAATCCTAACCTAGCAACTTACAATAATATTACATATAGATATCAAATGCAATACCACTCTGTGGCGCATACCCGCAGGGGCGCCACATGTTCATAAATGAACGATCGACCACAGTTTTGTGCACTTCTGAAAAGACAGACAGAGCTGAACAGAGGCCGGATGAAGTACAAAGTAACTCTGCCTGCCACATTATAGTAGAAAAAGTAGAGGAAACATGTGGAATAACCATATACCAAGGAAATCGGTTCAACGCATTTCAAGGTGTATTCCTCATCCCTTCATCAGAACAATCTTGCATTCACCAATTCCCTTTGTATATGGTCAATTGTACAGCAGGGCAGTTTGATTCCACACTTTTACACTATTTTTTCTACTTTTGCTTTGATCTGGGGTATACTGCGGCAGATGTTTGGAGCGTTTATACTCTTTGTGTGTGACACAACCCTCCAAGGTGAGCAGTTTCATCTCAGCCTACCTGTCACTATTTTTACCCGTTGCGCTTTCTATCCCACAGTTACCATTCACTGCCTCACTATAGTGAATGAATCCTTCGGGGGTGTTATCTGAGTCATGTCATCAGGAGATTTAAATGTAATCCCCAAAGTAAGTGCTCAGCATAGGGCAAAGGATAAATGTGATTCAAAATGTCATGTAAAATGTTGCAAACAAAAGATTCAACTCATTCCACAAACAAAAACAAATCCCCATTGAGGTTTGTCATCTGTCAACGAAATATAGGTGGCTGTCACGTTACTGGTTACACAAAGGCCATGACTTTCCCCAAAAAGCAATCCATCAAAATCTGCACTCCCAAATTAAAATGCCCCCCTCCTTTCTGAGCCCTGAAGTTTGACTCAAACCATATTTGTGGTGTCAATATGATCACTGCACCTCTAGATGAATTCATCAAGAGATGGAGTTTGTAAAATGGGGTAATTTATGGGGGGGTTCTGCTATTCTGCCATGTCAGGGGCTCTGCCAATGTGACAAGGCACCTTCAAACCATAACTGAAAAATCTGCACTATAGTATGGCGCTCCTTTTCTGAGCTTCACACTGTGCCTGATCAGTATTTCCTTGTTACATGGAGAGTGTTGGTGCACTCAGAAGTTGCCCAAAAACTGTGTGGTCCATTTTTTTCCTATTCGCCATTAGAAAAATTAAAAACTTGGGGCTAAAACAACATTTAAGTGGTAAAAATATAATTATTATTTTTACCACCCAATTGTATAAAATTCTGTGAGGCACATGTGGTGTCAATGTGCTCGATGCACCCTTAGATGAATTTATTGGGTGGTGTAGTTTGCAAAGTGGGGTCACTTATGGATTGGGTCAAGCCATTCCAGCAAAATCAACACTTCAATATGGCGCTTCTTTTCTGAGCTTTGCACTGTGCCTCAAAAGTACTTTGTGACCACATATGGAGTACTGGTGAACTCAGGAGAAATTGTGTAACACGTTGCTCCATTCATTTTCCCCCATTACCTCTTTTGAAAATTAAACATGAGGCCAAAGCAACATTTTATTGGAAAAATGGGAATTTTTATATACTCAACCCAATGTTATACAACTCTGTGAATTGCCTGATTCTGTGAATGATTGCCACATCCCTACAAAAATTCCTTAAGAGGTGTAGTTTCCAAAATGGGTCACTTGTGGGAGTTTCTGCTGTTTTGGCATGTCAGGGGCTCTTCCAATGTGATCCTTGTGTCTGCAATCTATTTCAGCCAAAATGGCGCTTCAAACTCCAAAAAACATTTTTTCCATTTTAAAACCTGCCATGGACCCAAAAAGTAGTTTTCCACCAAATATTGGGTATTGGCAAACTCAGGAAAAATTAAATAAGAAATTTAATGCTCCACTTACCTGTTACCCTTTGAGGCTCAAGCAATGTTTTTCTGGGAAAAAGTAAAATTTTCATTTTTTTCCATTTGCATTGATTTAGTTCTTGTGAAGCACCTGAAGGGTTAATATTCTTCTTGGATGAGGTTTTGAGCAGTTTGAGGGGTGCAGTTTTTGGAATGGTGTCACTTTTGGGTATTTTCTGACACATAGGCCCCTCAAAGTCACTTCAAATGTGATGTGGTCACTAAAAAAATTGGTTTTGTAAATTTTGGTGAAATAATGAAAAATTGCTGATAAACTTTAAATTCTTCAAACTTCCTAATCAAAAATAATGCCGATGTAAAGTAGACATGTGGAAAATGTAATTTAACTATTTTGTGATATAACTCTCTGGTTTAAAGGCATAACATTTTAAAGTTTGGAAATTGTGAAATTTTAAACATTTTCACCAAAAATCTGATATTTTTACAAATAAATGTAAAAAACGTCAACCTAACTGTACCATGAACATGAAGTACAATATTTCATGAAAAAAACAACATTCTCAGAATCACTGGGAAAATGTTGAAGTGTTCCAGAGTTATTGCAACATAAAGTGACGCTGGTCAGAATTGGAAAAAATGGACCCGTCATGAAGGTGGAAACAGGTTTCGACGGTAAGGCTAAGTGCCCATTGTGCTTATTTGTTGTGCTGCATTTTTGTGCTGTATTTGTATGCACACAAACAGAGCACAAAAATGTATGCACATACAAAAGCAGCACAAAAATGCAGCTCTATTGTGGGGGCAGACAAACACAGACACACACAGAGACAGGCATAGGCTGGAATCACTCTGTCCGAGTGACATGCAAGTCACGCGGATGACTAACTCAGAATGGCCTCCCCCTGTCAGGATGGGAGTGTCAGCTGCTTGTGTTTGTAGGCAACTCCACACTCCCATGCTGACAGGGGAGAAGCCATTCCGAGTTAGTCATCCGAGACTTGTCCGAGTGACTCGCGTGTCACTAGGACAGTGTGATTCCAGTCATACACACAGACAGACACACAGACACTTTCTCACCCTCCCCAGTGATCCCGCAGCTATCCTTGTTGATTCTTGCCTGTGCAGCTCGGGACATGGCGCGCAGGCTCTGGCTATGATGGGACGATATTACCCAGGGATCTCCGTGGGATGGCCTGGGAGGGTGAGTATTGGTGGATTTTGTTTTTTGGAAATCACATGAAAAAAGGACCACAAATGGACTGTGCAAATACCCATCCATTTGTGATGCTTTTTTGGGGAGTTAGAATGGAGTCTATGGGGAAAACGCAGCCCAAATTGCAGAGATATAAAAAAAATGCTGTCGATTTCAGTACCAAAACTGCAGAACCCCAAAACGCACATGTGGGCACAGCTTTCGGGGAATCACATAGATTTTCATATTAAAGTTGTGGGTGCTGCGTTTCTGGCGCAGAAATGAAGCAAAAACACACACAGTGGGCACTTAGGCTAAGGCTGGTTTCACACTGGCGTTCCCCCTAAGGGAGCAACAAGGAGAGTTACCCAATAAAGAGGGATTCCTCCAAATGCAGCAAGAGAGGGTCCAATGAACCACTCAAACCTGTGGGTCCGACCCAAGGTGGAAGAGGTCATGGAAACCAGGGAACTGGAAGAGAAGGCAGGGATGGAACTTGGTGCACAAGAAGTGATTCGGGGGGTAGCCAGGGACCACGAGAGTCATTCGGGTCTGCTTGTGAGTAAGCAGGAGGGATCCAGCACTGAAATCAAGAGAACACACATTAGGGTCTCAGAGAACACAAGAAACTGCATGCGTTGCTTAAGGACCTGAACTGGCAATTTAGATTAATAATGAAGTTACCCAGGCACCTCCCATAGGAAGTTAGGGCCATAAATACCCTCCAGCCTCCAGAGAGGTGTATCAGAAAAAGGGTCTACTGGCCCTCCAAATTTGCTGAGAGCAGGTGCACATGCATCCTAGCGCGTTCCCCTAGGGAAACCAGGAAGTGAAGAACCAGGAGAGAGACGCTGGGGGCCGTTGGAGATTGAGCGGGCAGCATGGGAGCATGGACCTGGTAAGTATGTCTGCTGGGCACAGTAGGGTGTCGGCGGCCAGATGGGACCTGATCCCCCTGCACCCTAAAGAACGGGTCCCTCTGGCAGCAGGGTGATACTATTCCTCTTCGTCCCTTGATGTTTTAAGGGTACTTCAATAAGGCATAGATTCTTATGGATGGTGAGTGCTACTTATGTTTTTCTTTTTTTATTGGATATTCATTGACATTCCAAAATATAGGGCCACATACATTAATGTTTCTGGGGTGTTGACTCTAATTAGTACACAAGTATTTGAGTAGTGTCAAAGATCTTTTTCCATTGACTTAAATATCCAGACATTCTCTTGCTTGATATAAACAAGTCCCTTCTACTTGGCGGTCGCGTCTTTGAAGCATTTTTACCATAAAAGTCAGCTTCTCTTGTCTCCTCTAGACTTTTGATGTTGAGATGTGTCTGCCACTTAATGCTTGTGCTTCATTTATGAGGGCAATTATCTGAGATGCTGTAAATTGGCAATTTCTAAGGCTTGTACGTCTGCAGAACTTATCCTCTGCAGCAGAGGTGAGCCCTGGTCTTACTTTCCTGGAATTGTCCTAAGTAGAGTCAGTTTCATCATAGAAATTAATACATTTTATGACTATATTTTATGATACCTTCAAGGTTCTAGCAATTTTCAAGATTCAGTGACTATGTTTAAAGGGTCCGTCACACGCGTCAATATCGCTGTCAATGTCGCTGCACGTGACGTTGCAGCGATATTGACGCGTGTGACATGGTATATCAACCAGCACATTGACGTGTGTGACAGGGCCTTAAGAGTAATGAGGGATTGTCGATCTCTTTACTTAGATAAGTGGTTCTTGCCATAAAACAATTGTGGAACTGTGAATCAACACGGCCTCTGGAAAATACATATGATAGGTTGCTAACACTTTCTGAAGGCCAGTGATTACACAAATGAACTCTTGACTAAACACACCTGTTCATTGGAAGCCAGTCCAAGTGACTACCCGATAAAGCTGATTGGAAGACTGCCATGAGGGAGTAAGGGTGTGTGCTCATGATCAGGAATTGCAGCGTTTGAAAGCAGCATATTGCCACTGCATCCAAAATGTTGATTGTACACTAACTGTTAGAGGAAAGGGAGCGCACTGCTAACAATAGGATTGATATGGTGTGAAGGGGTGCCGCATGCCAATTTACAACCGTAGACAAAAACCTGTGGTTGTGTAAATTTTATATTTTCAGTGATTTTAAAACTGTTTGTTGTGTGCTTTAATAAAGTTTGACGTTCATATTTTCTCTCTAAATCTTGTGATGTGCTGCCTTGTTTGGCCAATTCTTTTTCTTCCTTTTTGTTTTTAATTTTCACTAACAGCATAGTGGATAGTATTTACAGAAATCCCATCTTCACTATGCTTCTCCTGACCAAAGGGTTATTTCAGCTACAGTGTAGGTTGGTGAACTTTCGCATCTCCACAGCATGTTCATTTCATGCTGTTGAGTCTGACGCGATCACCATTGGGTGCCTGTAGGGAAAAGGCTCCATGCACCCACCGCAGATCGTGTGCACAGGGCAGCTGCGGTCTCCCTGCATGCACCCAAACTTCCCCCAGGTCCGGAAGTGCTGCGTCCAACATATATTGCCTCCAAATCGTGTGCACCCAGCCTAAAGCTGTAATCAGAGTAAAAAGGGGATACTTTGAGGAATCTAAGGTTTAACACGTAAGCTAGGGTCACACTTGCGTTTTTTTTTTTTTTAAATCCTGCTCCAGGTTTGAGCTTTCAAAAAGCTCAAAACTGCATCAGGAAACGCTCCTCATAGGAGCCCATTATAAAAACCGGATTGCATTACATGCAATCTGGTTACCGCATCCGGCTCTGCAGCCTGCGTGAAAAATCATGCAGGCTGGAGTTTTCGGAGCGGTTCTAAGCCCCGCAATGCAGTAACCGGATTGCTCAGGATGTGTAATCCTGAGCAATGCGGTTACCGTATAGTTTGCTTATCCCAGCTGCCGCCGGGATAAGCAAACATTTAACATTGTAAAAAAAGCTTTAATGTTAATAATAATTGTGCCCATCATGTCTCTAGGGAGTGCCCATCCCCCCTAGAGACATGCTACCTACTCAGGTGGGCATGTTATGGGTTAATATTGCTTGTACAGTAAGCTGGCTCCTGTTGGCTCTGTACAATTTTGTGAATGAAGCCGCGGCTTTTACAGTAGATCTATGGCGCTGCGCAGCCCATAGATCTACTGTAAAAGCCTACAGGACCTCGGACAGCGCAAATACTATACGTACATTACGTATAGCATGCGCACCGCTGTCAAAGGAGCAGGCGGCTTCATTCAGAAAATTGTACAGAGCCGACAGGAGTCAGCTTACTGTACAAGCAATATTAACCCATAACATGCCCACCTGAGTAGGTAGCATGTCTCTAGGGGGATAGGCACCCCCTAGAGACATGATGGGCACAATTATTATTAACATTAAAGATTTTTTTTACAATGTTAACAGTTTGCTCATCCCTGCGGCAGCAGGGATGAGCAAACTGTACGGTAACTGGATTGCTCCGGATTACACATCTGGAGCAATCCGGTTACCGGATAGCGGCTTCAGCCACACATTTTTCAGGAAAAATGTGTGTGAAGCTAATTGCGTTCACCGCATCCAGATCTGGATGCTGTGAACGCAATCTCTGAAAAGTGTGACCCTAGCCATACTTAGATTTGTTTAACTTTTTTTTTCCTTCTTGTTTCTATGTGTGTCCCTTCATGGTTTTGCTGCCTTCAGTCTAAATCAATACTGTGCACATTGTATTAAAATAAGGAAAACCATTGCGTAAACAGGTGTGTCCAAACTTTTTACCAGTACTGTACTTATTTTAGTTCTTTCGTCTAAAAACAATGACTTAATTATCACATTAAACACATACATGTATAATATATTTTAACAGTTGAGTGGTTACTTTTTGTTCCAGAAACTGAAGATAATGTAAAAGCTTGTAGCACAAGACTACGCACAGTTACTCAACATATATTCAATAGCAAAGTTATGTGTACTATAAAGGCAGTATGTAGGATGTATTGGGGACTATAGAGAGAGGACTCATTCCTAATGGATCCCAAGAATTGGGTTCTAAAGTTCATTGGTGGTTTGCATGTTCATTCTATTCACTTTTATAGGACTGACATAACGTTTTCTCCGTATTTATCTATATAATAGTCATATATTCACTATAGTCTATATTTCCCCTTGGACCTTGGAATCCTTTCTCTTGGGATTGATGGTGGCCCCAGTGGTCGGACCACAGCACTCATACATTAATCACCTAATCCTCCTGTTAGGTAGCGAAATCAATTATTTAAAGACAGAGAATATTAAAAAAAACGACGAGTGGCTGACATGCTATAAACTCATTACAAGAATCTCGTAGAAAGATCTCACTATTGTTGCAATGAGAATTTGGTATTTGCATTGATATGTTCTTACATTTTTTCCAGATTTAATGCGTTATTGAATGCCGAGCCGGAAGACTTGAGTTCCTTTACTATACATGTGTGTAGTATTCATTGACGTCAATATCTACAGCAGATCTGGTGTACCAACGTGGTGAAGACAGAATTGGCAAAGACAAAGCTTTGTGTGCGGATCACCTTCATTGTAAACAGTGGAGGACAATGTCATATGGCTCTAGTGAGAACATGGATCATCTTCAAGGCTTTTCAATCTCTTTAATGCAAGAAGCCTAAAGTGTCTTGCCATGCTGATTGCTGTCAATATCCAGGCCATTTATGTCTTGTTGCTCAATGTGGCAAACTAAGTAAATGGCCAAACCGATGGCTTCTTTGTGACATGGTGATCTTGCGTTACCATTCATCCGCTGCTGATGTCGTGATGCGTGACAGCACTGATAAGCTGCTTTGGAAAGATAAGGCAAAGGCAAACATATTCACCTCTAATTACACATTATGTACAAAATGTATGCTTCCGATTGTCATCTCCCAGCTAACAATGCAAGGCAGCACAATGAGATAAATGATGGAGGCCTGCAGAGGGTTCTGTGGTTAGGGGATAATTGACACACGGGGGACATTACCTTAAAAGTAGTGAGTGACAATGTAACTGCAGGCGCCTGCTGACACTTTCAGTCACAAGGAAAGTACTGATTCAATTACCTTTCTAATGAAACGCGTTGTAAACAGGACCTCGACTAATGACTTTAAACAACACTTGGTGTTTGGAGGTTGCAGTTAAGATGCACTTTACACGGTGTAATTGTACTAATGATCACTGTTATGGAGCTTTAAACCAGATTTGTGAACATATGGTTAACACTAGTGAGCTTGTCAAGTAGACTACAAAAATGACACTTGCAGTTGTAAGAAATAGTAAAGCAGAAATGGAATACTTTAAATGGAAAAAATATTTTAATAATTATAGAATTTTTTAAATATAATTTCTGCATCACTCGTCTTTTAGGAGCTACCTGCAGCAGATGAGCATAGTTCTCAGTGATGTGATGGGCATCCGGGTGACTGACTACCAAATAGTTATCAGAGCTCTAACCTGTAACAAACCGTCCACCCGTGTGTCCATTACAGGACCGGGGCCAAGCTTCATCCTCTGCTCTGCAGAATTAGCCTAAATTCATAAGTCTCAAAGTTTGCCACCTTGGCATGTGAACAGAGCCTACATGGTTCTCATTTTGTATGCGGCGGTAGATTTTGTAGCTGTCAAAAAGGTAGCCATTTTAGATTTTGTAGCTGTCAAAAAGATAGCCATTTTAGATTTTGGCAAACAGTGGGAGCGAATATGATAAAACTATTAGAAGATATAACTTATGATTAGATAAAGTATGTATAACCCATATTTGCTAAAACACTGGTTTTCCATTTCTGTATTCCTAAAGCCTGTTTATAGGTTTATATTACCATGGGGCTTATTTTTGTTGTTGTATGAGCTATATTTTTTAAGAATACCCTATTGAGTAGCTATAATAACCGAGGTCATCAATACCCACCCAACTAAATAATTTAACCTTTCCCTTTCTTCTGGTATCTTTCCTTTTAAACAGTCAACCCAACTACTAAAAATAAGCATTCCTTGCCCAGAATTGCTCTTATCTGTCACTAACCTTCCCTTCATCTCTACACTCCTGGAACGCTTGGTCCAGTACTCATCCGCTATCTCTCAGATAAATCCCTTCTTGACTCTCAACAATCCGTTATCGCTCCTTAAGCCCCTGTCACACATAGCGATATTGATAGTGAGATCGCTGGTGCATCACAGGTTGTGTGATGTAACAGCAACCTTGCCAGCGATCTCGCTATGTTTGACATGTAGCAGCGACCAGGCCCCCGCTGTGACATCGCCGATCGTGTTGGAATTGCTTGGACCATTTTTTTATCGTCGGGCTCCCGCTGGCCAGCATGCATCGGTGTGTTTGACGCCTTAACAACAACCTTGTTGGCGACTCAGAACTCAGCCAGTAGGTCTGAGTCGTTAGACTAACTGCTGTGTGACAGGGTCCCAACGACCACCAAGGTTGTTATACGGGTCGCTGTATCATTGCTGCGTCGCTGAGTAGATCTGACTGTTTGACATCTTACCAGCGACCACGTAGCGACGTTCCAGCGATCCTTACTATGTCGTATCATTGTCGGGATCGCTGGAACGTCGCCAAGTGTGATGGGACCCTTACACTCTAATGAAACTGCCCTCACTAAAATCTCTAATGATCTACTAACAGCTAAATCTACTGGTGACTGCTCCCTGCTGATTCTCTAATAACTCTACTGTATTAAACACTGTGGATCATCAGCTTCTCCTCACTATGCTCCACTGTATTAGTCTTAATAATACAGCACTCTTGGTTCTCCTCCTACTTGTGACCGCTACTTCACATATCTTTTGCCAGCTCTTCTTCCAATTCTTTTTATCATACTGTTGGACTTCCTCAGTGTTCAGCCTTAGGTCCCCTTCTCTTCTCTCTATACACTGCCCCTATTGGACAAATTGTAAGCAGATTTGGTTTTCAGTACAATCTCTATGCTGAATACACCCAATTATTTACATTGTCTCCTGATATCACCCCAGCATTACTAACAAATACTGATGTTTGTCTATTGTCATGGCCTCCCTCTATCTAAAAATTAATTTTTCCAAAACTGAACTACTTTTGTTTCCTCCCTCTACTAATCTATGTTAACCTGTTTATTTCCATAACTCCCATAACTCCCAGGCATCATTCCCACTTTTTTAGGATACATTTTACTCAGACCTTTCCTTCACACCCTATATCTAGTCATTCACTCATGTCACCTGCATCTCAAAAACATCTTTAAAATCCAACCTTTTCTTATTTTTGAAACTGCCAAACTCTTACGGTCTCTTTGATTCATTCCCATCTATACTATTGAAACTATTTACTAATTGGTCTCCATCTTGTTAAACTTTCCTCTCTCCAATTCATCCTGAATTCAGCAGCCAGGGTCGTATTTCTGTCCAACTGTTACACCGATGCCTCTACCCTGTGCCAGTCATTGCACTGGTTGCTCATTCATTACAAATTACAACATAAACCTATCACTGTCACCCACAAAGATCTCCACAATATTGCACTACAGTACATCTCATCTGTTACCTCTGTGCACAACTCTATGCATTCTCTCTATTTTGCTAATGTTCCTAATTAACTTTGTGGCTCCCCAGGGACCGGTTGCCACGATACTGTGCTTGGAAGATACCCACATCAAGTGAAACACACACACACAACATCTTCCCAACTCCAGGCCAGAAGGGGAGCTCTAAAACCCGAGTTCAGGGAGGTCCACTATAAATTCTGGTCTGGGGGTGGGATTAGACAGTTCAGTTCCTAGGAGGACTGTGGAAGACATCCTGAGGACTGGAGCAGAGTCAGGGACATTAGAGGATACTGACTAGCCAGTGTGAGGACCCGTAGGTGAGGGTCTGAGGAAGTGGAACAGTAGGTCAAGGTAGTGGAGCCAGTGCCAGCTCACCTCAGCACCGAGCGCAGGAACGGACACCAGAGTCTGAGGTCGTGAGGGACTTTATGTCCAGCAACCAACACCGGAGGGCAGGTGATTCCAAGTCACTCGCCCACCACCAAGGAGACACAGCAGCACCAGACAGCTCAGGGAGACAAAGTCAGAAGAGAATAATGTAAAAAGGCTCAAGCCACCTGTCATACTGGCCAGGGATGGAGCACGAGAGGAGAGGTTCACAGCATAGCTTCAAGCAGCTAGGGCCCACTGAGAGCAGAGCAGTAGGGAGGCCTCAGAACTCACCAGGTGTGGAAAACCTCGACTTGCTTCCAGGCTCAGGACCTCCTAGCACCGCTTTTGGGCAGTGCCCTGGAGGAACCTGTTACTTTCTTCAGTAAAGGTAAAGGAGACTGCAACCCCTGTGTCTGTCGTTTTTTTCGTACAATAAGTCTTGCACCCCCAACGAACCTATCACCTCCATAGACTTTACGGTTGCATTGGGGAACCGTTCTTCACGTGGAGAGCCAAACCATCACAGCTGCTACCCCCATCATCCCTAGAGGTCCTGAATGCAGCAGTGGTAATACCGCCGCCTTCCTTGGGTGCCGTCACAACACAAACTCTTTTCCTTAACTTTTATTTTTCGTTTCATCCCTTTTTCAAACTCCTTTTTTTACTGGCAGCCCGACGAGGGGAAGACAGTCCGGGTCACGTCACCGTGACATCCCACAGCCCCGTTGACCTCGAGAGGGCCCTGTTCCGAGTACCCCACGGCCCCCACCGGTGCGAGTCAACTTCCTCTATAATCTGATCCTTCTACTTCAGTCCAAGATTTCTCTCATATTACACCAGTTCTCTGGAGTTTGCAACCCCTGATAATTTTTTTTTTTAATATTCACTAACCAGTTTTCATTGTGACCTTCCACATTACTTCATTAATCAAACTGTTCTCAAGCCTACAGACATTTTCTGCAGAATGTGGTCTAATGATCTCTTCCCATACATTCTAGGCACTCAGTTTGTATCTGGACATATACAGACAACGGCTTTTCACCAGTTTATATTAATCTACCGTACTTATCGAATATATAAAGTTGAGTGTATGTATGTGTGCGTGTGCATCTACGTGTGTATATGCCATAGCTCTGCCCACTCCCTGTAGCTCCACACACTCCTAATAGCCCCATCCACTCCACATAGCTCCACCCCTCCACATAGCCTTGCCCTGGGACTATGTGTAAGGGTGGAGCTAGGAATAGGATGGGTGGAGCTATACATAGGGGCAGAGCTACCAGGAGGGGGCTGACCTATGATGCATACAAACACTCACAAACATACATTAACATATATGGGTGATATTATCATATATGGGCGATACTACCATATATGAACATTATGCCCTGGCAATGCCAGGCTCTACAGCTAGTTCTGGTGCTTTTTTAAAATCTTTTTTTCTTTGATGGTGTTTATTATGCAGAATATTTGATCGAATAATTTTAAAGTTTGGGATCATTATGGAAATGGCAATACCAATTAGTTTTTTCAAAATTTCTTTGATTTTTTTTAACAATAGAGGACCTTCTGTACTACAGAGTAACATGCTTCTCCACGAGTTCTAGTCTTCACCCTTAACATCATAGCGGTTTCCATGTTTGCCAATTAGTTATTTCTTCCCGTTCTTCCAGAAGCCAAAACCCTTAATTTTTCCATCAATATAGACATATGAGGGCTTGTTTTTCATGGGACAAGTTGTACTTTTGAAGACACCATCCATTTTACAATATAGTGTACAGGAAATGGGGAAAAAATTCCAAAAGCAGTGAAGTTGCAAAAAAAAAATGTTCACAATGTTCACTAAATGGTAAAACTAACCAGCAATATGATTTTCCAGGTCACTGTGAGTACTTAGATACCAAACATGGATATTTTTTTGCTTTATTTAAGAGATGAAAAAATAAAAACATTTGCTTTTGGTGCCATTTTTTGAGAACTGTAATGGTTTTATTTTCCAGGATCTGGAGCTGCAAGGGCTTATTTTTTATGCCCTGAGCTGAGATTATTAATGATACCAGTTTGGGGTACATATGATGCTTTGTTTGCCTTGTATTATATTTTATTGCAATGTAGTGGCGCCCAAATAACGTAATTCTGCTGCTTTGATATTTTTCTTTATATGCTGTTTGTCAATCAGATTAATTTATTTTAGATTTTAATAGATCAGATATTTCTAAATGCAGCAATACCGAATACGCGTTTTTTCATCTTTTTCTTAACCCCTTCCTGACCCTTGACGTAATACAACATCAAGGGTCGGGTCCTAGTGTTTGATGTGAGCTCCGGTGAAAAACACCCGACATTTCAGCTGAACTCATCAATTGAGATGTCAGGCTTACAGCACCGATTGGATCCAGGATCCGATCGGTGCTGTTAACCCCTTGTTAATCTCCGGTGCTGCAGCGGAGATCGTCTACACCGGAGATCCCGCGATAATATCGCAAGATATCCGGTGCTCATGTATTAGCCCGGGATCATCCGAAGACCCCAGAAGCTATCACTGATCACTTCCTGTGAGTGGTTGGCAAGCGAAGCGCTGCCAACCACTCACAGTGAGCATTTGTGACAGGTCCCGATGTGCTGCAGCTCATCAGGATCTGTCATAAGCAATTGGATGCTGCAGTAGTGTGGCACCCTATGAGGCTGTGTAAAATCCAGAATCAAGTGAAAAATGAAGTTTTTAATAACATGAAAAAATAAAAAGTTCAAATCACCCCCCTTTTCTGCCATTTAAAATAAAAGTATTAAAAAAATACACATTTGGTGTTACCGCGTTCAGAAACGCCTGATCTATCAATATATAAAATCAATTAATGAGAGACGGAAAAAAAGGTCCATACGCCTAAATTACATTTTTTTTTGGTCAGTGAGTGCACATAAATGCAAAAAATAGAAATCTTTATTATTTCATATTTACAAATCCATACAAAATATATGTGTACAAGGTAACTCATTAGTCAAACTATATACCCCTGCTGTATAATAATAATATTAATAATAATAATAATAATAAAGTGTTAGCAGTGGCAGACCGTGCCACCGGGGGGCCCTGGTGCAGACGGTGAGGACACTGAGGATGGGGGGGATGGGTGCTATCTAACGATCGCGGCCGTGGGCGAGGACCGGGGGGGGTGGGGGGGGGGTGTTGTGATGCGGCCGCCAGCTCCTACCTGCATCGTGTGAGCCCCTGGAGCCGGAGCAGCAGCAGAGGAGAGGAGGGGCGGGCTCAGCCGGGGAAGCAGGAAGCTTCCCTTGGTTAACCCCCTCTCCTCTGGCACACTGGCACAGGGTCATGGGGGCGGCTGGGGGCCCCCCTGCAGGCTCAAGGGGCCCCCTAGCAGGTCGGGGGCTCTGGTGCAGCTGCACAGGCTGCACCACGGTAGTTCCGCCCCTGAGTATTAGTGCAAGAGTGGCAAAAGCCTAGTAACGTTCACAAGGGCAAAGAAAAAATAAGTAACTCTAAAGTCAATACAAAGTGCATGGTTACAAATAAGATATTACCAAAAAGCACTAAAAAGCTAAAATACACTACAACACTGGAGCTATAAGGTACAATGTATATACACATCATGACCATTGCTGTAAAACAGCAACATTTTTGCTGCGATTAAAAAAAAAAATAAAAAAACCACTGTGGCCACAATACATAAATGCAGCTTAAAATGTAATAGAAACCTCCATGTAAGCTGAGAGGGGCCCCTTATGTACTGGGCCCCTAAGCTATTGTATAGGTTGAACTCTGATATACAAAGGAGTTCACTGTTGATTCAATCACTGCAAGATGCCCAAGTCCTACAGCTGCAAAACAAGACAAAGTCATCAACGCCCTTCCACCACCATGTGGACAGTTGGTATGTGGTGCTAGTGTTGGGTGCTAGTGCTGGGATGCTCTATTTGGTTTTCGCAGGACATTATGGCCTAATACCTGTACTGTGGTCTCGTTTGTCCAGTGGGCAAAATTCAAAGTTTCCAGACTTTAGCTGTACTGCATATTCTTTATAAAAAGTAGAGGCTCTTTCCTGGCTACCCTACCAAACAAGAGATACTCATCCAGTATTATCGACCAAATACAGATCCCTATAAAGTGACTACAGTACAAATAATCTGTACGGAAATAGTGCACAACCACAGATTTGAATAGGCAAGTCTCAACCCAAAATGGTGACAATTTTTTCACATGGACCTTTCATCTGAACAGCTGTATTCAAGAAAATTGATGTGTTTCCCCTCTGTGTGCTATTACAATTACAGAGACTGTGTACAATGATGAAATAAATCTGCGCTGCTGTAGGATAGATGGCGTCACGAGACTTTATTATTTTATTTTCAGTTGACCACCAGGGCCACAGACTCGGACATCGACCACCAGTGACAGCCCCATTCCCCCCCCCCCATTTCTCCACCGCTTTTTTATGAAGCTGTTTATACGAGTAATGTATACACTCCATACCTGTATCAGAAATACAGGAATCCCCTAAGCGGTTTAGTGATTCTACTGGACCAGAAGAGGTGAAAACTTGTGTGTGGTTCTCGCTTTAAGGTCTTAGGGAGTCATTGTCTCAACTATCTCCACAACTGTTATAGAACTTAGCAGAGAGCGCCATGGACAGTCAACTCTACTGTATACGGTTACAGTAAGTATAGGGGTCTCATAAGTGGTAATGGTGCTCCCACCTGCCATTACCTGGCCTTAGATACACAGGTATCGAAAAATAAAATCTTAGTAGTCTATTTGTAGTTGATCTTCAGGCTGAGAAGCTTGGCATTAATAGGCAGGTGTAACACAGTGTAAGCCACTTTATATAGGTATTCTCCTTGCCAAAGTTTTGCTCCTGATTTAATATTAAATATCCACTTAGTCAATATAGACTTTGTATGTTCACGATGCACAACACGGCTCATACCGGAGCCTATTCCGGTTTCATTCATTAGAAAGAATTTTTTATTTGACACATATCAGTTTCTGGGTGACAGACAAGTGAATACTGTGTCATTGTCTTTTTATGTTTTGCCTTCTGTGATAGTGCTGAACAGACAGCAGGGATGGAAGTAGACAGGATGGAGCACAGTTTGCCAAATAACCTTTCAATACAGTTTCATATGAAAATAATTAGCATTTATACAAAGCGTCAAATTAACACTGGAATGAGTTTCCTCTTTTTAGCCTGGTCATTAAATGTATTATATGGAGTCATGGTAGGGCATTGATTAGTAACTAAATTAACATATAGTAATAGCATGTATGTGTATATATACATACATATATTTCTGCTTGTAAACCATCTTTTTTTACCTATATATAAAGTATACAAGTGTGTATATGTGTGCACATGTGTGATATATATACTTCATATATATATTTATATAAATAGATCTATACATAAATATATATATATATATATTATATATATATATATATATATATATATATATATATATATATATATATACATACATATACAAAACAGAAAAAACTGCACAGCACTCACAGACTAATGTGAACTGGTGCCAGCAGGGACACTGGGTCATACAACTAGAAAAAAATTCATGACTCCATGACTGCAACTTGCACCCTCATCACCCACAGGTGGTCTTAGGTTGAGATGGTGTCCGCCCACTTGAGAGTGGGATAGGGAGGAAAAGGAGGACAGGGATGTCAGCGTTAGGACTCATCAGACCTGGGGTCGCCTTGTCGCGGCTGATGAGCAAACGGACATTGGCCAATGTGCGTACCAAGAACCCCAAGAAAATAAAAAAATAAGATTTTGAGTTTTTTGAAAAAAACGTAAGTTTTTAAATTTTTTCCTCAAATATATACCGCTTGTTAGCATGTTTGCACATTGGTAGTAGCTGAGTGCTGCAGAGAATTTTTTTCTAGTATATATATATATATATATATACATATACTAGCTGGGTGCCCGATGTGCATCGGGATTCTAGAAGAGCGAGTCGGTATGCGAGTTGGGCTCTGCATACCACCACATTGGATTTGAAATGAAACCTCTACAACAGAATTCAAGTGCAGATTGTAACGTTTAATTTGAAGGGTTGAACAAAAATATCTGATAGAAAATGTAGGAATTGTACACATTTCTTTACAAACACTCCACATTTTAGGAGGTCAAAAGTAATTGGACAAATAAACATAACCCAAACAAAATATTTTTATTTTCAATATTTTGTTGCGAATCCTTTGGAGGCAATCACTGCCTTAAGTCTGGAACCCATGGACATCACCAAACGCTGGGGTTCCTCCTTCTTAATGCTTTGCCAGGCCTTTACAGCCGCAGCCTTCAGGTCTTGCTTGTTTGTGGGTCTTTCCGTCTTAAGTCTGGATTTGAGCAAGTGAAATGCATGCTCAATTGGGTTGAGATCTGGTGATTGACTTGGCCATTGCAGAATGTTCCACTTTTTTGCACTCATGAACTCCTGGGTAGCTTTGGCTGTATGCTTGGGGTCATTGTCCATCTGTACTATGAAGCACCGTCCAATCAACTTTGCAGCATTTGGCTGAATCTGGGCTGAAAGTATATCCCGGTACACTTCAGAATTCATCCGGCTACTCTTGTCTGCTGTTATGTCATCAATAAACACAAGTGACCCAGTGCCATTGAAAGCCATGCATGCCCATGCCATCACGTTGCCTCCACCATGTTTTACAGAGGATGTGGTGTGCCTTGGATCATGTGCCGTTCCCTTTCTTCTCCAAACTTTTTTTTTTTCTTCCCATCATTCTGGTACAGGTTGATCTTTGTCTCATCTGTCCATAGAATACTTTTCCAGAACTGAGCTGGCTTCTTGAGGTGTTTTTCAGCAAATTTAACTCTGGCCTGTCTATTTTTGGAATTGATGAATGGTTTGCATCTAGATGTGAACCCTTTGTATTTACTGTCATGGAGTCTTCTCTTTACTGTTGACTTAGAGACAGATACACCTACTTCACTGAGAGTGTTCTGGACTTCAGTTGATGTTGTGAACGGGTTCTTCTTCACCAAATAAAGTATGCGGCGATCATCCACCACTGTTGTCATCTGTGGACGCCCAGGCCTTTTAGAGTTCCCAAGCTCACCAGTCAATTCCTTTTTTCTCAGAATGTACCCAACTGTTGATTTTGCTACTCCAAGCATGTCTGCTATCTCTCTGATGGATTTTTTCTTTTTTTTCAGCCTCAGGATGTTCTGCTTCACCTCAATTGAGAGTTCCTTTGACCGCATGTTGTCTGGTCACAGCAACAGCTTCCAAATGCAAAACCACACACCTGAAATCCACCCCTGACCTTTTAACTACTTCATTGATTACAGGTTAACGAGGGAGACGCCTTCAGAGTTAATTGCAGCCCTTAGAGTCCGTTGTCCAATTACTTTTGGTCCCTTGAAAAAGAGGAGGCTATGCATTACAGAGCTATAATTCCTAAACCCTTTCTCCGATTTGGATGTGGAAACTCTTATATTGCAGCTGGGAGTGTGCACTTTCAGCCCATATTATATATATAATTGTATTTCTGAACATGTTTTTGTAAACAGCTAAAATAACAAAACGTGTTTCACTGTCCAAATATTTCTGGCCCTAACTGTGTGTATATATATGTGTGTATATATATATATATATATATATATATATATATATATATATATATATATATATATATATATATATATATATATATATATATATATACACACACACACACACACACACACACACACACACACACACACATACATATAATATATATATATATATATATATATATATATATACACACACACACATACATACACATATATATATATATATATATATATATATATATATATACACACATACACATATATACACATATATATAGTGAGGCACCGCCGGCATGATCCATGGCGCATCACATGCAGGATCAGCATAAGATCCTGTGCACATGAGCCAGGTTGTACCGTAGGTGTGTTGTATGATCATGTCCAGCACCTGTATGAAGGATTCATGAGCCTAATGAGCGGCAGTGAATGGCTGCTGAGATCAATGAGCGGCTTAGAGCATTGGGTGTACTGTGCGAACTAACCCGGAACACAGTGAGTTAAAATAGCTGTGTGAAAGCTGTGTAGGAACTGGGAGGCTGATTACTAGCAGCTAAGGGGGTGTGTCCATGTGGGTGTGGCAAGCAGGACTTAACCTGCCAGGTGTGTGTGAGTTGCAGACAAGCCATCAGATCAGACTGCAGAGGAGTTCAGTCTGTGTGAGAGATGGGAGACCAGAGACTGCAGAGGAGATTCAGTCTGTGACAGAGCGAGCGAGCAGAACAAAGCCTCTGAGGGAGAAGAGTCCATGTCCTGTGGAGATGAGTGGAGCCAGGAGGCCAGAAGGCAGAGGGTTTTGCAGCACCTGTAGTTGGGAAGTGGGGCTGACCCTGGAGGGGCTCACGAGGGCGTGTTTGGTGCAGCCGCTTGCCTGGAGGTCTGGCCTGGTGATGGCAGACTTGGAAGCCGCTGGCGACCTGGAGACACGTGCCGAGGAGTTCTTGGGGGCCTGGCTTGCCCTGGAGCTCAGGTAGCTAAACCCGGGTCTGGGCCTGGTTCTGACCGGTATCCTACACCAATGCCAGTGTGTGTCCCAGAATGTGTGGAGGGACAGTGTAGAGCAGCAGGAGCTCTGTGTAGTGGCTGTGAGCACATTAGCAGCCTGTATGCATGGACTGAGCTACTCCAAGGGGAACTAAGCTAAGGAAGAGCCTGGCTGTGGGTCAGAGAATGTTATGTGTGAACAGGGGTGTACCGGCTGTGCCCGGACCCCTGTGGGACTGTGAATGACCCGTATGTTCTGTGTGTAATAAGCACTAATATTGAGTGTTGTACAGACTGTCCTGTGTAAATACTGCCATGTCTGGTGTAGATAAGGCTAGGCGGCCATAGACGGCATAGGGAGCTATGGTTAGTGCTCATGGTGTTACATGGAGCTGTAATCAATGCTCCCGGGTATATCGGCCTAGTTAAAAGGGTATATGTGCAATGTAATGTACTGTTGTATGTAATGTTATGTTGATTATCGTGTTATGTGAGTGTATTATGAATTTGATATGTGATGAGCAGTTATGAGTGATAATAAACTGCTCCTTAAATGTTGTAACAGTTAAAAACATGGTTTGGTGTCATTCTACGCTGCCAAGCGCGCCTCCAGGGAAACGCTACCTCACAATATATATAGTACATATAAATATATATGTTACATATATATATTATATATATTGCACACATACACACACTCATACAATTTATATATAGGAAAAGAACAATGGATAACAGGTAGCATTTATAATATTTATAATGTGTATATACTGTGCGTGCAGTGCCTTAAAAAAGTATACATAGGAGATGTTTTCTACATGTATACTTATAATTATATATATATACATACACACCCAAATAAATTTTGAAGCAATTCATCTCCGATCATATTTTAGGGGTTTGAGTTCAGTTTTATTTATTAGTTACAATGTTTTATTTCACAAATAATTTCAAATTATTTAAGAGCATTATTTACAAATTATTATGTAAAACACTTTTTATAACTTACATTTTCCCCCATTGTGTAGACCTGTGGGTGACATGAGGGTGTTCTCTCCGGTTCCATGTCTCTCTTTGCCCCGTGGTGTCACGCCCCAGTGGGTTTGATAATGTAATTCAGAAGCGCGGTCCCGAGATTCAAATCAATGGGTTATTCCGTCCGGGTATGACGCAGCTACGTGTCATTTCCAGTGTGGCGCATTGTAGGCGGGTATCGGGTGAACTGACTGGCCAGCTAAGAAGCATGCACAGTGCGCTTTCCAAAACTGGCCAGTATAACCCAATAATCCCCCACAATGCAGTGCAGCCATATCAGGAAGGAGCAGCCCACAGATTTGAAACGCTGGGACCACGCTTCTGAATTAATTATCACACCCACTGGCCATGATACCACGGAGAGAGGAGGAGAGACATGAAGGCTGAGAGACCATCCACATGTCTAGACAATAAGGAGAAAATGTAAGTTATAAAAAGCTTTTTTACAACCATTATACTACATATTTGGCTCAGACAGGGATGATTAGGGAAGTAATAGGGAGCTGCAGGGACAGATAATGATTGGTTTGGGGGCATAAATGTCCGGACAGGTTCCCTTTAATCTATTTTTTTTATACCAGCATGAAATATCATTCTTCAAATGTATGTTAAACAAGTTACAGACTACCTGAATTTCTGAAATATCAGTACAAATCCATTGGAGAAAAAACTAAAATAGTTTTGAGGGGGAAAATAAAAATAACAAAACTAAAATAATGTGACTGCACAAATATGAACACCCTCTTATAATTGGGGAGGTGATTGTGTTCAGAATAAGCCAATCACGTTTAAACTCATGGTAAAGGGTAGTCAGTACACAGCTGCCATCATTTATAGTGATTCTGATTAACCCCATATACAGTTTAGCTGTTCTAGGAGGATTCTGATCACATATTCCTAGTTTCATTTCACAGCAAAAGTCATGGTCCGTAAAGAGCTGACAACGCAGCAAAGGGATCCCATTGTTGAAAGTTATTAGTTAGGAAAAGGGTACAATTTTTTTTACAAGGCATTAGATATACCATTAAAGTCTGTGAAGACCTTTATCAAGATGTGGTTTAAATTTGGTACAACAGTGGCATTACATAAAACATGACATCGCTCAAAAATTAATGAAAAGACAAGAAGAAAATTGGCCCCAGGGGCCTAAAGCATAATTAGAGGAGATGCAGGAATTTTGGGCAAGTACTAGTTATGTACTTCATGTGACAATAATCTCTAATATAATTCTTATATATGGCTTGTGGGTTAGGGAGGCAAAATAGAAACCTTTTCCATTAAAGAAAAGCATCCAAGCTCGGCTGTATTGCCAAAACCTACATGAAGTCCACAAAAAATATGCAAGAAAATGTGTTATGGTCTGAAAAGGCCAAGGTTGAACTTTTTGGCCAGAATTGCAAAAGGTATGTTTGGTGCAAAACCAACATTGTGCACATCATCAAAAAAACACCATACCTACAGTGAAGCATGGTGGAGGCAACATTATGCTTTTGGGTGGTTTTTGACCATCTAATCAGGGTGGAGTGAATTATGAACATATATATCAGTTAATTTTACATTAAAACAGTCAAGTCTCTTGTGAAAAGCTGAAGATTAATTTCAATTTTCAGGACAACACGACCCTAAGCGATCTCCAAATAAACAAAAGTATGGCTTCACCAGAAGGTGTTCTAAGCTGTGGAATGGCCCAGCCAGGACCCAGACCTGAATATAAATGAAAGTCTATGGATTGACCAGAAAAGGGCACCGTATACAGGAGATCTAACAGATTTGGGGCTACAGCAAGGATAAGTAGGCAATGATTACAAACACTAGATGTGCCATGCTGATAGATCTCTACCTAAAAAGACTGAATGATGTCATAAATTCAAAAGATACTTTAACAAAGTATTAGTTTAAGAGTGAACTTACTTATACAAACACAAAATTGAATTTTTATTTTTCCACCAAGATTTCAGTTTGTTTCTCAATTGAATTGTATAGATTATGGGTGACATTAAAGGTGGATAAAGTTCTGTAATGATCCTTTTACATGATTAAAACCTGGCATTTTAACAGAGGAGTGCAGACTTTTTATATCCACCGTAGGTCAACACTACCAGATCGGTGTGGGTCTAACATCTGACATTTCCACCAAAGCTATGTTAAGTAGTATTGTGGTCAGAGCTATAACCACTGCTCCATACACTGTCGATTCACTCAGGTAATGCAGCTTAGCTCCCATTGAAGTGTTAACAGGTCCCTTGGTAAGTTGACGTGCAGTGCTTGGAACAATTTGAGCTTCATGCACTGTGTACTTCCGGTGGCAATGGGAATTGTTATCAGCTGATCTGTGGGGATGCTCTGTCTTAAGGATAAGTCATCAGTATAATAATGTTGGACAAACCCCTTTATGCCATCCAAGTATTGCATTCTTCTGAATGGTCACCAGTAATGCTATGGTTCCCCTGCAGCGGCTGTTGAGAACGTTTTCAGTACTGAACTTCAAAACTTTGCCTGTTTTTTTCTGTTTAGATTAGGAGACCCCTAGTATGTATATAAAGGGCACAATAACCCCTTTATAGTAGCATGGTGAAGTCATATATTATTTTTTTCTTTAGAAAATTATTCGTGCATACCAGACGTAAAGTTGAAAATTGATATGGGACATTTAGCACATAGCATGACAGGCAGTCTGACACATAAAATGACTATAGTAACACATATGCACCATCTATACTGGCAGGGACGTTGTATCTGCTTTAGCTTTGCTAGGCAGCTATGGTACCTTCTGCTTTATATTAGCTGCATAGTTAGGGCAAAACAAAACAGCAATTTTATCTATGACAACTTACTGTGTGGTTTCTTGCTGGTGATAATTGACTGTGGCGGGCTGGCTTCATTTGATATTATGAGGTGCCACGCTGAAGCAAAGCAGATGTTTGTCAGAGGTTTCTCATTGGGAACAATATGACCATACACACAGGAATTAAAACATAAGCAAGGTCCACAAAGTCATTATTGTACCCTCCCATCATCTGTGCAGGTTAACTAGATTGAAAGACTGATCTGATTAAATCTCATTCTAGAATAGGGTACAAATAGGACCTGTCACTTGCTCAAAAATATGAATTAAATACCTTGTAAAAATCCCTGAGATCCCCTTATTCTACCTCTCCTTTCTGCTTTGAGCTGAGTCACTCCATTGCAAACATATTAACATTTGTTTCTATTGGAGCACTATGTGAAATCTCTGTTTGTAGTGCAACTGGGTGTTTCTTCCACTAGGCATTTCTTCAGAGGCTTTACTTGAAGAGTTTCCTTTCATCTATTCATCCCAAGTTTTGCCAATCACAACTTGCCAGTGCCTGAGACTGCTAGATCAGCTGTCCAGCTGTGATTGGCAGCATCTGGGAGGAGTAAAAGTGCATGCCCCAGAGAAGACTCTGAAGAAACACCCAGTTATTCTACAAGCTGAGAATTCACATACTGCACTCCAAAATCACAAATGTGAATATCTGCAATGGAAATGGAAATCGAAATGAGCGGCAGAATTAGTGGAGCTCAGGCTAGGGTTACACTTAAAAGGCACAATCCGGTAACCGCATCCATTACCGGATGCGGTTTTACCGTGTGCCTTCATACTATCATTTGATAGTACAATTGCAACCCTCATTCCCGACCTGGATACATTAATGCATCCGGTTTTGGAATGTGGGTTTTTGTAATTTTAAAAACCGGATCCGGTTCCCGTAGACTCCCATTGTAAAAAAACCGGATCCGGTTCCCGTAGACTCCCATTGTAAAAAAGCGGATCCGGTTTTGGAAGCAGCGTGATAGACACCGCCTGCATGATTTTTCCCGCAGGCTCCAAAACCGGATCTGGTAACAGGATTGCAATTAGTGCAATACGGTTTTTCTATTGAAGCCTATGGCTGCGGATCTGGATCGGGTTTTGAGCATTTTTAATGTTACCGTTCGTTGTTAGTCAAACAACAGAAACAAGGGCAAAAGTGGTGACTTCATATTGAACTTGTGGAAGGACAAGCAATAGTCAATTTCTTTTTTGTAACTATATAGGCATTTGCTCATGAGAGTATTTTCAGTCAGAGTGTGATCCAATAAAACATCAAATCTAATTCTATTCCATAAGGTTGTATGAGGAAAAAATTACAGCGTGTCCAGGTTGAATCTGATCGGATCGCACTTGGCCACGCAAGTCAATGACTCCATGGAGGACATTGAACTGCACTCAGATGACATCTGAGTATGGTCCAATTTTCACAGACTCATCTGAGAAAATTGGATCACACTCAGAACCTTGGATGATTATGCAGGTCACACAACTTGTCACCCCAAGGCCGATTATCCAGGTCACTTTCTGATCATGCAGCTGTCATGAGGCCAGGGTACTCGGCTTCCAGGGCTCAAGAGTTCAGGGGATGTCACAGTGGCTCTCCCTGGAAGTCGTTGCTGCAACCGGTCATTGAAAAAGGGATGTTTACAGGGGAAATAAAGTTTTTTTGAGTTTACCTTGACATCTGTGGTGTCTGGCCAGGGGTGACCAGCGCTGCTTATATAGGTCCCAGGGGATAGATGTTGTGGCAGCTTTGATGTAAAACTCCCCACAGATGGAGCGGGCACCTGAGGTGTAGTAGATGGTGGATGATGGTGGTTGTGATAAAAGCATAGCACTGAAGAAGTGGACAGACACAAAGGTTGCAGTTCTTACCAGTCTCTTTACTGTAGCTTAGTTTAATGCCAACCCAGCCGAGGTACTGTGCTCTCCCAAATTGCAGCTTGGCCAGCCCTCAAGCAGACTGGGTGCACTCCAATGAGAAACCATTCATAAGCCTTCCCATGCTGCTCTTTCCTTCCTGCGCTGTTCTCCTCTCTCCCTTCTCAAACTCATTTGTGCTACAAATCCTTAGGCAGGAGACTGCAGGCGCTGCTGAGAGACGAACTGGCATGTCCTCTTGACCCTCTGTAGCTACTGTGCCTGGTGATGGCCACTGTACCTGCATTTCAGTGGCCTCCGGTTTCTTGGCTTGGTCTTAAAGTTCCACACCAAATTGTGGCTGGCACCCCTCGTGCAGCCAGTTCTTCTACCACGACCTGGAAGTCGGCTGTAGATTCGGGGGTCTCTGGACCGGGGGTTTGCGGCTGACCACCAACAGATCCTGCTAGGTCCCAGCCCCAGCATCCCCTAAGATTTTGCTGCTCCTTCTCCTTCCCTGAGACTATCTAGCTCCTCCTCCCACTCCCTAGACCTACTCCTCCCTCCAGCCAGAGGATTGGCTGCAAAAGGATGAACCACAAAATCTCCCTGGCCTGGAGTTTGGATGGGTGTTGGGTGTGTGGTGGTGTGTCTCAGATTTGTGTTCCCAGCTTACCTGAAGGCAATGGCACCACACCTGTGGAGTAGGCGTAGTACCACTGTGGCGACCAAGATGTAGGGGTGCCAAAATCACACTCTGGTTCCACCCTGGTCACACCTTGGTCACGCCTTGGTCACACAGTGACCAATTATGCAGGTCACACTCTGATCACACTCCAGTCACACCCTGGTCATACCCTGGTTACACTGAGGCTGATTATGCAGGTCACACTCTGATCACACTCTGGTCACACCCTGGTCACACTGTGGTCGATGATGCAGGTCACACTCTAGCCACACCCTGGTCACACTGTGGTAGATTATGCAGGTCACACACTGATCACACTCTGGTCATACCCTGGTCACACTGTGGTTGATTATGCAGGTCACACTCTGGCCACACCCTGGTCACACCCAGGTCACAATGATGCCAATACTGCAGGTCCCATGCTGGTCACACCCTGGTCACACTCTGGTCACACCCTGGTCACATTCTGGTCATACTGAGGCTGATTATGCAGGTCACACTCTGCACAAGCTCTGGTCACAATGTGACCGATAATGTCACTGCCCCGGCTACTGTTCAGCTGCTCAGCTGCTAAGCTCAGTGATTGGCTTCAGCGCACTCAGCACTAGGCTTTTGCACATGACCGTAATTTCAGTCAGTGGGTGATCTGACAAAACATAAAATCCATTTTTATTCCATGAGGTTGTTCACATGTCTGAGGGAAAAAAATCACAGCATGTCCAAGTTGAATCTGATTGGATAGCACTTGGCCATGCAAGTCAAGGGCTCCATGGAAAACATCGGACTGCACTCAGATGACATCAGATTATGTAGGTCACACCCTGGTCATACTATGTACTGAAGCAAAATCTATGAAATGCCAATGACCCACCCCAGGGCCGTGGGGTACCCAGTTCCATGCTTTAATTCACTGGGGGGTGTCAGGGGCGGCCTGTGCCCAGACCCGTGGCCCTGGTGGTCACTGAAAAAGGGGAAAATTAAAAAGTGAAAACAAAAATATTCGTGACGCCACCCATGGTATTCGGTAATGGCACCGGCGCTGCTGCAGACCTTGGGGATGATGTTGAGGCAGCCAGTTGAAAACGCTCCCTGTAGGTGGAGTGGGGATCCCTGGTACAGTAATAGAAGAATGGGGAACTTACATAGGGAGGTGGCTCGTCAGGTGCAGCTGCAGGCTTACAGTCTCTATGTGCAGGAGTATGGCTCCTCTGGCGCAGGCTAATAAACACGGCACACAGTCTTAGTCTTTGAACCGGGTTTTACTGGTGACTCTGGCAGCAAACAGTTCTTTACCCTAGCCAGCAATACTCGTAGACTGTGTAGTCACCAAGGGATTGAATGTTTCACTGGGGACCCTCTGTGAATTGCCTGCTTTTCCTCTCATCTGTTATTACTGCACTCTCCACTTTCCTCCTTGCGCTCCCATGCACAGAGCCCACCGCTGGTCCCCACGGATCCTTCTGGAGTCTAATGCCCTCGGAGCCTCCTTAGGGAGTCTATCACCTCTGCACCTCAACACCCTAGGATCCCCTTCCGGTCCTGGGCCACCTCTCCTGAGGTGCCCTCCACTACGCTTCTTGCAGGGTTCTCCTCCAAGACTTTCTCACTCACTCACTAACTTTCCCACTCTCCACAGCTCATGTAAGCTCCTCCCACCGGGACCATTTTCCTAGCAACAGATTAACCTATTGGTCCCCTGACCTATTGTGTGTGTGGATGCGTGTGATGAGGGTCCCCTATTGACATCCCAGTCCCCTGATCACAACGATACTACACACTCTGATCTGGGTGCAGTACCCCTCTGTGGCATCCTGACCAGTGGGGCGCCACACCAATATTATCAATTATTGTATAAAATATGTATAGTATATACTATGCATGTTTCTAAATATATATTGAATTGTTAGACTTAGTCACAGGAATTACTGGAAGACGCTGCATGCTTGGTGAACGCTGATACTAGTGAAAAAGCTAAAATAGTCAGATTGCAAATGAGAAATAAAACCCCAACATCAAACACGTTTATTCAACAACCAGATACTGTACACTGGGGACACAATACAACAATAAGGTTAGTGTTTCTCCTCCCCGAGTCCTGGAATTGAGGATCACTAATTCATAGAACAATGCAAGATTTAATTCTGCGATGCTACATAATTAAAATGTCAGCACTCAGCCAAATGTTGAAAAACTGGCCCAAGAGAGCTCCTAGTGGCTCCTTAATAAGTGCTAATTAAATGTATGTTCTTTTTTGGCATGAAACTTCATTAATACTTGTATCCATTACAGTCTAAGATAAATGATAATAACTGTCACTATTCTTGTTCCAGGGGACAGTAGATATCCATTAAAGTGACAGATCCTGACACTCAATTAATCCACAGAATGAGAAGTAGGAGGGGTATAATGAGACTCCTATGAAAATCAAGAAGAAAATAAAGGGTATATTGCAACATTTCAATTTATTCTGACCGATAAGATGGTTCTGGATGGAGTGTGGTATGTCCTGCTTCTAGGAAAAAACATAGTATTACTGCCTTATTGTATGACAATGTACAGTCATGTTTTGCCTCTGTGTGGACCATTGCCTTATCCTTTGCATTAGTTTTTCATAGGATTAGATCTAACAGTATAGAGTTATTAAACTGTGCAGTGTAACAACTTATTCCTAATCCACAGTCTTAAGGTGCCGTCACACGCGGCAATATTGCTTGCAATTTCACTGGCAATTTGCTGGTTGCAGTGAAATCATGGACTCATTGTTCTATTTTGTGGCTGTGTACAAATGTAACAATGTGTCCATGATTTCACTGCAACCAGCAAATTGCCAGTGAAATTGCCTAGCAATACGGTACGTCTATGATCATGGGCAGGTAATTCTCTTGACTACACACCAGTTAATCCTTCAAGAACACTCGAGATACTGACTAATCAGCCCAAAGAAGCTGTGAATAGGGAACAATAGATTGCATTAGGCTAAACAGTAAACTTAAAGAAGCTTGAAGTATAAATGTGATGCTGACTAGACAATAATCACAGACATACTGTGCGGCACGGGAGTCCAGAAGACCGGGGTCAAATACCAAGAGTGGACGTCAAAGGAAGAGGGGCGAGACAAAAGAAAAATCAGGTCAGAGTCCAAGGTCAGAAGTGCTAAATGGTAATAAATCGAGACAAGAGGAGCTAGGCAAATTCCTTCCGGGGAAGGCGCCCTAGAGTGGACCCACTGGGCCGTGGTACCGAACTCCCCTGGGTGCTGATCCTAGTTTACCCAACCCCTATTCAGGGATTGTCAGGGGAAAGCCCAGGGGGTCTAAATACCACAGCAACTAGTACCAGGGAGCGGCTCATAAGGTTAGCCTATACTAAGGAATAGAGGAGTATTCCAGGTAACAGGGTATAAGGCTAGGAGACCAGGAATGGTGCTATCGGGAAAGAGCACAACAAGGGTTCCAGGAAAGAGTACAAGGCTGGAGGACAGGAATGATGCTACTGGGAAGGAGCACAGCAAGGGTTCCAGGACACAGAGCACAAGGAAGGCCTGACCAACAGTCAGCAAGGCAGAAGCAAACTGACTTAGTAATCAGGCACCTCCCATCACAGGAGGTGGCCTGATATACCATGTGAAGAGCAGCTATTGGTCAAGGGGAGTGTCAGGTTGGACCTTGCCGGCCCCTAGAGTCACAGGGAAGGAGTGCACCTAGACACAGCACGGCAGAGGAGCAGGAGATGCCGATCCGGGAGAGGTGAGCTGGGAAGCGGTGCCAGGGGGCCTAACACAAATGAAGAGTCAAAGGCAAGTTCCGAGGTCACTCAGCAAGAGAGCAGAACAACAGAACACAGAAGCCTGCAGCCTAAAATGGTAATTCTACAGTCACTATGTGTGACTACAGAATTTCATCAATCCACCCAGTGCCCGCGCTTTGTGCTCTGAAGATTCACTGTTTTTAAACTGGTAATGAACTGTAGTTATGCAGTACGCATGTTCGTAGCCACTGCGGCCAGAGCCCCCCGATAATGGATGCAGCCTCGCTTAATACAAGTGTATGGAGCAATGCCGCGCCCACTAGACGGATGCGCTTACTAGTCGGAAGCGCCAGCTTCATACACAAGGCTGCGCCCAGTAGTGTTGCCGGGAACATGAATAACTGCAGTTTCGGCTTAGAAACCAGAGAATCCTTGCAGGGGCCAGTGCAGGCGCCACGAGGACTGATAAGTCTACAGTCACATCGAGTGACTGCAGGATGATCAGTTTAGACTGGACAACCCCTTTAAGCCAAACCATTTACTAGTGGCAATACATTAGTGCAAAAAGGTAACATTCCCCCTGAGCTAAGTTATTTCAATGTTAAAAGGACCACAAATGCGACATGTGAAACGGGTGAAAATTTTACCTGTTATTGTTTCGTATTCCCCAGATTCAAAATGCTGGTTTTTGACAGTAAAACATTAAAATATAAAGTGTGGATTCCTATTTCTTAAATGGTGTAATTCACTGCCCAAATTTTCTCTATTTTTGTCCCCTGGGAGCTCAGGCTGACAATGGTGCCAGTGTGTACCATATTGAGGAATAATTGCTGTGTGCTTTCACAGTGTATTAAAGTTAGAAACAATAGGAAACGATAAATTGGAAAGAATTGCCCTGCTGAATTCTGGGAAATTTCCAGGCCAGCGTGCCTTTGTGCAACTCCCCCACTTTTCATTTGAAATCACCTTTTTAAAGAGCAGCAAAGCATTTGGTGCAATTAGTCCGCCGCCTAATTAATGCACCCGCAAAGACAATCAGAGCAGTTTCAGTTTGGACAGTAGGAACTAGCTGGAAAGCCAGAAGAATTTGACGAAATTTCTTTCTTTATAGAAGCTTAACTCCAATTAGCGCAGTTAATCACATGATGACTAATGGCAGCGAACCCAGGAAAGTTAACTAGCTCTAGTTATTGTGCTATGCAAGGATCTATCTATCCCTCTAGTCTCCATCTAGGTTAAATAGAAGAATTTTACAACTGTACGGTTGCACCACTAGGGAAGGAATTAATTAAAATAAATAATATACGATTAAAATATAACTGCACATTTAAAAAAATGTTGACATGTCGTAGAGACACAATAGGAGATTTTCTGGCTCAGCCAACCAGTGCTCTCCTTTGACATTGAACGTGGGCTTAGTAGAACGTTTCAGCATCTGAAGACCCATAAATGAAAACTTCTGACTAGTTTCTATGACATGTTTCCACCTTTAAGGTACCTTTACACGCCGCTACAGGATGGTGGAAACAACCGGGTGCTTCACGTGCACGAGCACGCACAAACGGTTGAAAACGGTAGCCGCACCACCTTTACACGCCGCAACAAGGTGCGCTACAGTAGGTTACATCTATCTCTGGATGCACCGCCGGGTGCCTAAAGTTACCTTCTGAAAAGCACCTTACCTCATTTACACGCCACTACAGAGGGTAAAATGGGAGGACCTGGTGCAGCTGGAACAACACATAGGCGTGCCTGAATTGTGGATTACGAGAATTTCGTATGCTGATGGGACAACACAATAGCATCATGATTGGGCAGCCAGCGCAGGAGGCTGACTAATACATGACGCACGAGCAATTGTGTAGTGTGACTGGTCAGCTCCTTAAATATGCCGCCCTATGCAGCGACTACCTATCGTAACGCAGGAGCTTCCTCCAATGATCGCTGAAGGGGGGCGGTTTCCCGGAGCCTGTGTCACGCCCCAGGTAGATAGCAAGGTGTCAAAACAACCCTCTGTTCCTTATTTACACACCGATACAGGCCACTACCATCGCCTTGAAATCAATCTGTTTTAGAGCACTGCTCTGAAACAGGTGCCGCAAGTGACGGGTGGAAACAACCGTCTTTACACGCCGCTACCTGGGTTGATTTGGCGGTGCAAGATACATTTCTCTCATCTACCCGGTTGTTTCCACCATCCTGTAGCGGCGTGTAAAGGTACCATTAGGCTTTATTAAGCAGTCAGTGATTTTTCAGTCCCCACATAGACAGGGCTCAGTCCAATATTAGCCTATGTCCTCAGGTCTGCGTGAAAAAAAAAAAACACAGAATGTTCCGGTCTTGTCTAATTTATGAGCCAAACTAATGCATTTAAAAAGGCGGCAGCTATTGAACTTGTGTAACGGGCAGGGCGGCCATGGTTGATGGAAAAATCCATGCACCACCATGCTACAGATGTGAGGATCCTGGCTGGGTGTGTACTGTTACATTACCGATACGCCACTGCAGACCACATGCTGCCATTTGACATGGCAGGCAAGGACCCGACGAGATAGAGATGAATGAGGGGGACCAGAGTCCAAAATAATAATTTTTTTACACTGAATAAAATGATGAGAAATATATACATCAGATACTAGGCACAACAACTAAAGAATTCATTTTCTGCACAATCCAGAGGCAAAAATGTGGTGCCCCTTCGGTTTGGTCCCACGGTGGTACTGCACCTAACCAGCAGGTGTGAAGGTAAGAAGGGTGAATCTTTATTGAGACACACCAAAAACACACCCAACACCAGTCCAAACTCCAGGTCAGGGAGATGCAGGGCAGAAGAGGCTCGCTGATAGGGCTGACCCCATCTGCTGGCTGGAAGGGGAGTACGTTGAGGGGGTGGGGAAAGTTAGTGATTTAGTGAGTTGGAGAGAGAGGAGGAAGCAAGATGGAGTTTTAGGGGAAGCTGGGCTGGGGGCTAGCAGGATCTAATGCTCGGGTAAGCTGTGAACACCCCAGGCCAGGCCTGAGGACCCCCAATTCACAGCTGGCCACCCAAGTCAAGTGGAGGAACGAGCTGCAAAGGGGTGCTAGCCCCAATTTGGTTTGGATCTGCAAGACCAAGCTAAGAAACCGGAGGCCACTGTACTGCATCTGCAGTGGCCACCACTATGGACTCTCAAAGGTTACAGGATTACAGAGGGTCACAAGGATGTGCCAGGCAATTGCTCAGACAGGATCCACAGTCACCTGCTTCAGGACTAGTAGCACAAGGACACAACCTTGGAGGACACAGTACCCTGGCTGTGTAAAGACTGCTTAAGAACTTAGTAAAGTAATGAAAAAAGGGATAGAGTATGTGGTAAGCGCTAGGGAATAAGTACAGCTCCACGGCCAGTAGTAAATTACCTTTAGGCTTTAATCAAAAATGTGTGCAACACGCGGGTCCATTAACCACGATGCATTTCAACGCAGCATGCGTCTTTCTCATATCTATATATCTATATATCTATATATCTATATATCTATATATATATATATATATATATATATATATATAAAAATATACCGAGGGTAATTATTGCAAACACAGTATGGCGCAAATTGGATTTTATTTTTTACATTAAGAACTTAGTAAAAGAATAGTCAAGAACTGCAACCCTTGTGTCCGTTTACTTCTTCGTGCACCCTTCTTTACCTACTACAACAACTGTCACACCCCGGGGACAGGGGTACTTGAGACTGGGCCCTGTCGGCTTCTAGGGCTGTGGGGTGTCACGGTGATGTGACCCAGTAACGTGCTCCCAGGTGCGGTAATGTAAAGAGGAATAAAGAAAAAAGGAAATAGAGTTTTGTAGTAGTTTGTGACGCCACTCGTGGTTTGTGGATAGTAAAGCCACCGCTGCCGTCCAGGCCTCTGGGGAACGATGATGAAGGCAGCAGCCGGTATGGTGAGCCCTTGACGAGCAGGGCTTGGTGTTCCCCGAGGCAGGTGTGGGGATGCAGTCGTCAGGCTCCGCACTGATCCTACTTGGCAGTCTCTCCTGCTGGCATATAGAAGTCATTGCGCTGTTCTGCAGGTGAGTGTTGGCTGCCGTCGCGTAAATGAGAGTCTATTACACACAGCTTTGAGTCTGTCTGGATATTTACTCACGTCTGTATAGCTTCAGTAACAGTACACGACCGGCTTCGGAACTGGTTCTGTAGCCGGGACAGTTCACTAGATGCACCCCCTTTCTAGTCCTTTCAGGCCTCTCGTTCCTTCCTGTGCATCTACTCTGGGCCAGCTGTCGCACACTGGCCAGGCATCCTAGTCCTATATGACGGCCTTTCCTTTGTGTGCGGAGGGTTGGGCATAAAGTCCCTTCACCTCACTGTTAAATTTGTGGCCGGGGCATACAGCTGCCAACAACATCTACAGGGCAGGTACCCTGGTGTTGGCCCGAACCTCCTGGTGTCCTGACTCATCTGGAGCCACCGTGGATCCCTTCTTCCATCCCTCGGGACTCGGGCAGGGACCAGGACAGGCCTTATGGTGGCACAGGCTGCCAGCTCCACGTTCTCTCCTGCGGTATTACAGTTTGGTGTTTCAGCTTAGGAGCTCAGTTCCTCTCCCTCTACTTGCGCCAGGAACCCGAACCTGAACCTCCTGTGTCCCTCACTTAGGGTATTTAGGGGAGAAAAAGAACCAAAACTACTAGAAAAAAGCAGCATCAGAAAACTCACCATCCATGCCAAAAACAGAAACCAAATGCACTTACAGGACGCAGTCAGAGCCCAAATGTGAAGCAAGCCCAGCTGCAGGCTGATAAAATCACTTCTACCAGCAAGATGTGGGAGGCGACCTGCCATGCATACACTAGGCCTGCATAGAGCACCATTCACACTGATACATATGATGCAGAGTGTCTGAAAGCTACCCAACCGCTCCGCTGCCTGAGCATTGGGCCGCACAGTACGATGCTTCTGCACCACTAGATGAATGGCGCCCCTATGGGCCCAACTGCACCCTGGATGGATAAAAAAGTGCAAAAGTTTTTTATATGATAAATAAAAAAAAAAAAAAAACCTTTATAGATGGGATTTTGGTTCATGTGTTGGCCCAAGACATTTAAGCTGGTGACCCACGACAAGGGATCCCATGCTCACCAGTCCTAACAAAATTGTACAAAAACTACTAGAAAAAAGCAGCATCAGAAAACTCACCATCCATGCCAAAAATAGAAACCAAATGCACTTACAGGACGCAGCCAGAGCCCAAATGTGAAGCAAGCCCAGCTGCAGGCTGATAAAATCACTTCTACCAACAAGATGTGGGAGGCGACCTGCCATGCATACACTAGGCCTGCATAGAGCACCATTCACACTGATACATATGATGCAGAGTGTCTGAAAGCTACCCACCGCTCCGCTGCCTGAGCATTGGGCCGCACAGTACGATGCTTCTGCACCACTAGATGAATGGCGTCCTGTAAGTGCATTTGGTTTCTGTTTTTGGCATGGATGGTGAGAAAAAGAACCACTGTAATACGGGGGTGCACTCTTAGATTATTTATTTTTGTATTCCTTTAAAGTGATAACATGTGACAGTGTATAACAGTGACAATAAAAACATTTAAAACAGTTACAGGGTAACTTATCACCCAACCACACAATACCCCTACCACAAAGTTTGGTGGGGGGCGGGGGAAAATCGATTGTAGACAGCAGGCAAGGTTAGTAAAATTATTGAGGTATATATACAGGCAGTGTTAGAGTATTGATAGAATCATATACATGGAGTTAATTCACTAAACATACATATATATGTGTTATATATATATATAGTATTACGCCACAGCAACCAACCTAATATGTTGAATACAAGACAGTATAGAGCAATTAACACCTAGCTCAATACACAAGTATATTAACACTCATATCACAGCCAGTTTGCAATAGCCAATTACCCAACAGTGCCTACTGCCGATCCCTGCCAGGATGTACCATCATCCTAAGGCATATGGGGTGAGGTGAGCAGGCCCGACACGTGTCGCCAACCAGGCTTAGTCAGCCCCTGACTAGGTGTACAGTCTCTTGTGGCCCTTGTATCAGCTGAAATAGCCCTCATCACAGACAAAGATGAGACTACTCGGGCCTCACTTCCTAATTGAGAATTTCTTGTACTTCCTAAGGTACAGAGTACCTAAAAAATACATAAATAGGGGAGGAGTGCTGAGATAGAAAGAGATCCCAAAGTAAGTGAAAACAAACCATAAATATAAACTGGAAAGATAAGGCAATGACTGCTATTAGGGAATGACACCTACTTCCTAAGTAAGAAGAAGAAAGGAACAGGGTGGAGTGTAGTGACAGCAGAGAAAATAACTGTAGCTGGTCTCTCACTAACTGGCATAACAAATAACAGTATGGCTGGAAACTCCAAGGAGGCTCCACTGCAGAATGTCACCATTATATAAGACCTATAAGGAGAAAGTATAAATAGCCGCACCTGAATGGTGATTGGGCAGATCATATAAACAAATGGAAATATATGCTAGCCAAAAAAAACGCCAACCACAAAACACAGGCTCACTGTATAGAGTCACGAGACATGACGATTAGGGAATATCCATCTTTCCCGCATGTGGGAATCTCACTGGCTGACTCCTCACTAGAATTCAAATCTGATGAGGGTCACATGCTCTCTGGTGTGCCGCTGTATCTTCAGTTCCTCATTGGAGAACCCATGAATCAGCCTGCACATCTTTTCCTGTACGACCCTCAGGTTTGGCTACACTTCCACATCTTATCCAGTGCTTGCTGTAGGTCCCACTTGCCTAAAATAAAGAATTCTCTGCAACGTAATCCTTGTTAACATCAGAACATGCTTTCCGAGCATGGTCTCCCTTCTTCACACACACAACCCTTTTCAATGCAGGTCTGCTAACATTAGGACCATAGGTCCTGCTCACTTCAGTACTCTTTCCTATCTGCTTATCAAAAAGAAGTTATTTTCCTATGCCCACTTAACCCTTCCACAGGGTTGTTCCAAAAGTTAGCCCTGTCTAACTAAGTGCTGCAGACCACCAACTAGGTAAATCCACATATAAAATATAACAATGCATCATAACACTATACTAGATTTTCAAGAACAGTGTCGACAGCTTCTCCACTTCTTTACACTGCACTTGCTGACAAGTACATGGAGCGGTACAAGAATCCAGACATGTCCAAAATTTCCAAATATTACTGGTCTGATAAATATTGAATCAGCCTTACAATGTGAAAAATAAATAGTACATGGATTGAATATGGATGGACAATATGTGCTTTCAGTGATTGTCCAAAGCCATAGACTGCAATGGGTGAGTTTGATCCATGACTTGAAACAATCATGGACATGTCTCATGTGGTCTACAAAAACCATGGATATGTGAATAACTTCATAAATGATAATGGGTGCGTGTGAAAAACAAAGAATAAGTGTGAAAAATGGACATCTCAATAAGGCCTAATGCAGAAGAACAACCGGGTGGCATAACATCAGTATTTTACTAGTCTTCATTGAGATAAATAATGGAAGATTGTATGGGCTCTCGCTCATGTAGGACCTAGAAAATCAAGCGGTTGGTATGGGAACAAAATAATGAGTAAATGTGTGGTCATGTGTATGTGGCGCCCCACTGGGTAAGCCACCACCAAGAGGTACTGCATTCCCGCGGTTAGGGAGTGTAGTGAACCTGTTCTCCAGTTGTCAGGATGGTACAGTTGAGCCCTGAAAACACACACACACGCAGTAACAGGCCCCTGGAACAGTGGGTGGACCCGGAGGGAGGATCCAGGCCAGAAAAGGGGAACAGGGCAGTGTTAGAAGAGAGACAGTAGAAGGAGACTGAAGGAGTAATGTCAACTGTTGAGGAGTGGTAGTCGGGAGCGTAGAGGCGGTGTGGTGCCAACTCCTGTGGGTTGGAGCAATGCCACCCCCTTGCCTCAGAAGAGAACTACCCCTTATAGCGCTGAGAGGGAGAATGTAGACCCACCAGAGACAGACGACCTTGTGGGAAAGATAGAGGGAACCAACCGAGGCTCAGTAACACCAACCGAGTCCTGGAGAAAACGCTGAACCGGAGCCTGGCACGGGACGTACCAAGCGGCCATGTTGAAACACCAAGTAAGAATAAAGGAACTGTAGCTGTGGTGTGTGTGTGACTTTCTTGAGTGGCGACCACCGGCCGCGGAGGCCGCATGAAACACCAGGGTACCGACATTCCACTGAATATCTGCCAATGTACGGACTGACTCCTCATTCCGCTGCCCTGGGGACCGCACTCTGCCTGCAGGGAGCAAAACCATAACGAATACCCCTTATCCCCTCAGACTTTCCCTGTCATCATTCCCCATTTATTTAAAATGACACCGCCAGGGTCATGGGACCGGGTTTCGGCCCCTGTCTGTCCCCGTGAAGAGAACTGAAGACAGGTAAAGTAGGACAACGAGTAACCGCCCTGTTCCCAATTTGTCACTTACCCACTTCTCAGCACGTGACTTGGGGTTGCGCCTGCAAGGGTTAATTATCTCCTCTCACTCAATCCAACACTCAACCTCTGTCCTATGCTGAAAGGGAGCATCAATCACACCCCGACTCAGACCACGCTCCCGACTTCACACAAGCTGCCACTACTCACCGGATTGGGGGGGGGAAACGATGAGTTCCCTTAAACTAACACTTATCAGACAATCAAAATCACACCTTTCCAGGGTTGTGAATTCTTTAGAGTATACAAGGTTCAGACTTAAAGTTTTAAGCTTTAATATAAAAAGTACAGTGCTTACAAAAAATGTATAAAAATAGAAATAATAAAATGACATACGCATATGTAAACAGTATGAAATAAAAGGAGAAACTTACAGAAACCTAAACTTTGACTTCTGTTGCCCGATGGGGAGAGCGGATATATGGAATGATGTTCACAGCAGTGTTCAGCTGACCCATCTCTGTGACACAGGGCTTTAGTTGAGCGAGTCTAGTTATAGCTTAGACTGGGGGGGGTCAGATTTCTAGACCAGCCTTCCATTTTAATATTCTAATTCTGTGTCTATGATCGGACACCCACTAATTTAGTCCCTGCATATATTATTTTTCAAATGCTCTTTTGTCTAAACCAATTCTTTTCCCACAGTAAAGAGTCTACCCCACCTGGAGTGGAGTGGACGTGTCATGTATGCTTGGGGGCCATTAAAGGATATGGACACCTTTAGGGCCATTTTTTTCTTTTTCTTTTTCGTTTTTCACAAAGCACAGTAAGTGTATACTTGTTATTATACAGACTAAGCTCAATATAATGCTTCTTTCTTGTACCAATGTGTATTTTAATTTTTACCCTTTGAGAATTCAGTTTCACAGAGCTGAATGTGTACTGTACAGTGCTGAAGCATACATGTTTGGTGTCTATGAACTTGTACTGATCTGAGCCATCATACCAACACATTAGTTTTACAATATAGTCAACATGATGAATAAAAAACCCAAAATAGAAAAATGTCGTTGCTTTTTTTTTTGCAATTTCACGACACTTGGAATTTTTGGGAATTTTCCAGTACACTATATGGTAAAATAAATGATTTCAACTGAAAGTCAATTTGGTCTTGCAAAAAAAAGCCCTCATATGGCTATACTGACAGAAAAATATAAAAGATTTGGCTCTTGGAAGAAGGGGAGGGACAAACCGGAAAACAAAACTGAAAATCGGTGAACGGGTTAAGTAATGGAACCCAAAAGATGTCAATGTCCTTTAATCAAAAATACTAAGGCTGGCTTCACTCCACAGTTTTTGTTGTCCGGGTCTGTCCTGTGTGAACCGGACAGACCTGGATCCGGTTTTGCCCCCCATGTATTTCTATGGGGCCAGATGGCAGGCATTTGTCCGGTGCTTCCTGCAAATCACCGGACATAACCTGACAGCTGAAAACCATGGTGTGAGGCCGACCTAACACCAGGATGTTTCTGTTGCTTAGTCAATAAATAAGCAAATGAAAAGAATAGGTACAATAATAATGTGTTAACTTAGTTCTAAAAAAAAGTAGTAAAAAGAGACATCACGAATGTAGTTACCAGATCGATGTGGTTGTGCGATGTAACAGGGGGATTGTATTAGTATACACAGTGGAGCAGCTATGCACCATTACACTACCTCTGAATATTCAGCAGGCTGAGTCTAAGTGGCAGCAGCTCCATCCGGTGTCATACAAATCAAGAGTGGACGAGAGAAGAGATAATACGAAGCGGAGGTGTGCAATTACCAGTAAAATATCACTTTGAAAAGTGTCAAAAATGCTGACAGGAGAGAGGTTATCTTGTGAATTAAGTTACAAAAAAAGTTGTGGAAAGTTTAAAATATACATGAGAAAAGACATGAGAAGTCATTTCATGTTGATGATGATGATTTGCATATGGTCCTTATGTGATGCATCAAATCTAGTTTTCAATCAATTGTTCTATTGTTGCATAAGGTTCTAGATCATAAAAACTTTTCTTATTCCCTAATCCTAATACGTCATCTTGAGATGCTATGGGGCGCCACTTCATTAAGACTGGCGTTGGGCATGCCATTGTTAATGAATGTCACAAAGTATTCACTGATCTCAGGGAGACCAGTCCAAGAAAACACTGCGGGCAGCTGGCTAAAGCGCTCAAACAGTGAATTCCTTTGCGCATTGCCCCCTTGGAATTATGAAGATGCAAATAAGTCTGTGGAGCCTCGGTTAGAGGTCTCAAACACAGGACTAGCCATATATCCCTCCAGGGAAGGACCAAGCCAAGGAATTCACTGTGTTGAGCGCTTTAGCCAGCTGCCCGCAGTGTTTTCTTGGACTGGTCTCCCTGAGATCAGTGAATGCTTTGTGATGTTGGTCTACTAGGCCTTGCTTCCACCTAGCCAGAATCCTACTACACACTGATGAGGGGGAACACCCCGAAACAGCTGTCTGTGGATGGATACCTGGCCTTGGTATTCCCTTGTCATATATCTAAGCTTGTAAAAGAGCTGGATATTGACTAAAAGGGCCACTTAACATGGTGGTTATGGTGTTCTCCGCAAGGAGCCACCCCTTGACTGGGTCCTTCCCTGGAAGGATATCTGGCTAGTCCTGTGTTTGAGACTCCTAACCGAGGCTCCACAGACTTATTTGCATATTCATAATTCCCAGGAGGCAATGCGCCTAGGAATTCACTCCACAGACTATTTGCATATTGTTAATGAATGGGCTCACTGGAGTACAATGCAGCTAATTCATTAGGAGGAGCACACCACTATTTAGGCACATTTGAGGGTTTTTTCACATCTGCATTTTTCAAATCAGACAAAATTCCGCCTTTTTTGACAAATTCTGGATCTTGCAACATTGCGTTTGACCAATGAATTTTCAGTGGAGTTCTGGGAATGTGTGGTGACTTAAGGCCTCGTCACACGCTTTAATATTGTCAACTATATCGCTTAAGCAATCCGGATTTTTGATCGCTTAAGCGATATCGGTTGTGCGTTGTTTCATGTAACCGAGCGATCTTTCAGCGAAAAATCGTTGATTGTTTGGTTGAATATTTCTGAGCAGGACCTCAAATCCGTCGTTCATCGTTCAGTTAACCTGCACTCAACCTGCTGCATCGTGCTGTGTGGCACCTCAAAAGATCTCATTCATGACTTCGCCTATTCCTGATGCTAGATGGTGTCGATCGCTGAGTAATGCGAACGATCGCTGGCTCATTGCCAAATTTACCATTGTTAACGAGATCTATCCGATTAATATTGAAGCGTGTGACGTGGCCTTTACGGTTTCAGCCGGATCCAGACAAATCCGGCACTTCAGACTTGTTTTAAATCACAGTTAGGCGGCCGTCACACGGAACGATTTCTTGCCCGATATCGTTTAAGCGATCTCCTTTTTTTATCGCTTAAGCGATATCGGGCAAGAAATCGTTGCATGTAATCAAGCGATTTACGATGGTAAATCGCTTGATCGTGACATCGCTGATCTGAGCTCCGGTTCTCAGATCTTGCGATGAGCGATTTGACTATCTGTCTCATCGTGGTGTATAACACCACGATGAGCGATTTCCCAGCGCAGAGTCTATGCTGGGAGATGGTAACTATGGTACACGTCGGGTAACTAAGCGACGCGCGGCGCCTAGTTACCCGATGTGTACCATAGTTACCAGCGAGATCGCGGCTCCACATCGCTGGTGAGCCTGTCTGTGTGACATCTCACCAGCGATGTGAGCGATATTGTAAGCGATCGCGCGTGCACGTGATCGCTTACAATATCGCTCGAGATATCTCAGCGTGTGACGGCCGCCTTAGCAGCATTTTTTCTCCAGCACTCCTAATTAGCAGTGGAAAACCGGATTTGTAAGTACTGCAGATGTGAAAGTACCTAAACGGTAAAAATGCATTTTTTCCATTAAAATCCCGATTTGACAAAAATGCAAATGTGAAAGAAGTCTTAAATGGTGTGTGCCTCTGTCAGAAGTAAACTCCAGTCAGTGACTGGGTAGATTTCTGTAGTGAATTAAAGTGGTGTAACTTTCATGAATTTGAGAGAGACAGGGGTGTAGGCACACCCCATCCTGCCCATAATCTGACCATGGTGTGCCCATATTGGCTGGGACTGGTGTTGAAATGCCAAATGTCAAATATCTTTGCCCAGCTTCCAAGTTGTGCAAAAGTATCACAACTTTTTATGTATTTTAAGTATTTTATGGCAGAATTCTGGTGTAAACACTTAATGTTTAATTATTTTTTGCCATGATTACATTGATTTTTTTTGCATGAACAAATTGAGCTTTTTGAAATTGAGATTTTTCAAAATTCCAAATACCGTAATAAAAGTATCCAAATAATTCTCCTTTTGATTTAGACAACGTCCATAAAATTGCCGCCAGAATGTTACAGATAGAATAAGACGTGCAGCTTTCCCCATAGTGCCTTGCATTTACTCCACCCTGGGACACAAACAATCATAAAGGACTATAGGAGTATTAAATCATGATTCAAAGATTGGAAAAGCCCAAGCAGGAGATGATGTCGCCATTTTGTGGAAAAGTGGATAAGAGTGAAGACTTCATGCTCGGTGTGAGAGATGTACTACAAATTGTGAGGATAGGGCAGGTTCAACATGTTGATGAAACATGGACCATGTTTGGATCACAATGTCAGGTTTGACCGTTGGGTCTCCTGACTTGAGCTAAGTGCCTTATTTATGCATATGAGGAAGCTAGCTTTGGCCAAAGTTGATTAACCTTCTGATTCGAAATCAGTCTAATTATCAAAGACATTTAAAATTGGTTTTAAACATGTGAGAAGAGGTCCCATAGCAGAAGTTCTAATTGAGGCCCCCACAAAGAAAAAATAAACTAATCAATTGGATAATATACCACCTGGGTCAGTTAAGAACATAACTCACACTTTGCAGCCTCAGGCCCCTTTCACATCAGCGGTATTAGAAAAATGCGGCAGTTGTGGTGAAAAAAACACATCTGCCGCATTTACCGCATAACGGCCACACTTCCCGTTCACTTGCGGCAAGCCCCATGCAATGTCTGTGGGGCGTGCGGCAGGTGCAAGTATAGTTGCAGTTTTGGCGCTTGCTGCAGATGCAGCCGCGAAAAACCCGTGGTCATCCGCGTTTTTTCCACGGCCGCATCTGCTGCAAGTGCCGAAATCGCACTTGCCGCACCTGCCCACACTTACCGCAAGCCCCATAGACATTGCATGGGGCTTCCCACAAGCGAACCGCAAGTGCGGCCGTTTGCGGTAAATGCGGCAGATGTGTTTTTTTCACCACAACTGTAGATTCCCCTTTCATTGTAGCCATAAAGTATGATGTCAACAAAAGTGCCCCACAAACACTACAAAATCAATGGAGAGGAGAAAAAAAAAAAAAATAATAATAAAAACTATGTTTTATTCCATTCTTCAGCCACTATCTTAATGTGGACATTTTAACGTGCCAAAACTAGTGGTGGGTCCCCTTCAAAGGAACACTAAACCTATATACGAATGATTAATTAAAGCAGCGGTCCAAAACATGTAAGCTTGTGACCCATTTCAGATAGGGGCTAATGTAAGAGGCTGGGCACACATTGCAGTAACCTGTGTGAACGGCGTCCTATGTGAATCCTATTCTTTGTGCAGGACAGCCAGTGGTCACTGCCCTCAAGGATTAAGGAGGTGTTTAGTGATTGGAGGCTGGTGTCCTGCACTATTAATGCCTTCCGTTTTTAATCAAGGCAAAGCTGCGCCCTGCATGAGTGCAATGGTCGACTGACCAAGGTAATGCTGTGGTAAGGAAAAATTTTTAATTTGTCCTTTTCTGTATTTGGACACTGATTTAGTGCCTAGGATTTAGTGGCTAGGACTTGTGATAAGTGGGGATCCGTGAAGTGGGTCACAAGCTTACGTGTTTTGGACCAAAAGACAAACTAATACCCCACAATTTCCATGAATTGTTATTTGTTTTTTTGCACTCTTTATATTGCAGGGTGCAGCTAGGCCATAGGGACGTTTGTTCTGGCAGGTAGCAGTGTTGTAGTGCCAGAAACAGCCCGCCTACTAAGATAGGGGCTAATGTAAGAGGCTGGGCACACATTGCAGTAAGGGTGCTTTCACATAACTATTTTCGGTCATCCGATTGTATCGTTTCAAAAAGGATACAATTGGATCCGAAATCGGATCCCATGTCCCCCTATGGGGGATCAGATGGGATCGTATGTGCCACTATTGGCATCCGATTTTGGCACCATCCGATCCCATCCGATTTAATTACGGGCACAAAATCGTAGCCTGCTAAGATTTTGTGTCCGTGACTCACATCGGACAGCCTCGGATCACTGCTGATCCGAGGCTGATCCGAGGGTCCACAACATGGGAGCCTATGGATATCAGATCCGAGTTCACCTCGGATCCGATGTCGGCTCCGTATCCCCTGTCTTTCCCTGCTTCTGCCTCCTCCATCTTCTTCCCTCTCCTATGCTATTCTGTGCCCCCGCTATGCTATTCTGTGCCCTGCTTCTATATCCTCATCTATCCCTATCATGTCCCCTGTCCTCTTCCCTGTGTGTAAAAAAATAAAAAAAAACTCCTCCCGGAGCATACATCACCTGTCACCGGCTCCCAGCTGCAGCACCATCAGGGCTAAAGGACCTGTGATGATGTCACAGATCCGGTCACATGACTCGTCAGCTGACGGCTCTCTTACATCATCACAGGCTCTTCTGCCCTGATGGTGCTGCAGCTTTGGAGCCGGTGACAGGTGATGTATACTCCGGGAGGAGGTTTTTTTATTTTTTTACACACAGGGAAGAGGACAGGGACAGGATAGGGATCAGATAGGATAGATGAGGGGGATAGAAGCTAGTGGGGGCACAGAATAGCATAGGAGAGGGAAGAAGATGAGGAGGCAGAAGCAGGGAAAGACAGGGGACCGCAGGATCCACAAGGATCCTGCACAGAATCGGATCGGATGGCTATTTGCCATCCGATTGCAGGGATCCGTGTGGATCCGTGCCTGTCCGTGGGATCCTCCTTCAAAGTCGGATCCCACGGACAGGCACAAAAACGTAGTGTGAAACCAGCCTAACCTGTGTGAACGGCGTCCTATGTGAATCTTATTCATTGTGCAGGACAGCCAGTGGTCGCTGCCCTCAAAGATTAAAGAGGTGTTTAGTGATTGGAGGCTGGTGTCCTGCACTAGTGATGCCTTCCCTTTTTAATCAAGGCAAAGTTGCACCTTGCATGAGTGCAATGGTCGACTCATGCAAGTGACCCTAGCAGATAGAGGTGCTGGGGAGCCTTGGGGGGCCCCTACCAGCTCGGGGTCCCGGTTCATTGAACCGGCTGCACCAGTGGTAGGTCCGCCCCTGGTCAACTGGCCAAAGTAATGCTGTGGTAAAGAAATGCAGCGGCCATCCCTTTTTAGGCTGCCTTCACACTTGCGTTTGTGTCTGCATGCTTATGGCATGCAGACGCAAACGCAGTGCAACGCAGCACATACTTATGTGAACGCAGCAGAGAATCTCTGCATGTATTCACATAAGTATGGTGCCCGGGCAGCCAATCAGCTGCCTCTGGGGGCGGCCGAGAGGAGGAGATCAGCAGCAGAGATCTCCTCCTCCCGGCACAGCTGATCTCCCGCCGGTGTCAGCGGGGAGAAACAGCTGATCTGACAGCTGTTTAAATCTACCGTGCTGACACCGGATAGGGTGATAGTGCAGGAGATTGAAACAGCTGATCGCTGCTCAAATCTCCCGCTCCGACATCACCTATTCGGTGTCAGCACGGAGATTTAAACAGCTGTCAGATCAGCTGTTTCTCTCCCCTGAACCGGCAGGAGATCAGCGGCGGCTCTGCATGATCTCCGGTGGCCGCCGTGATCACAACGGCCACTGGGAGAGATTTCAATGAGATCCGCAGCGTTCTCCTGCGCTGTCATGTGGAGGACACTGCGGATCCATTGAGATCCATGCATGGTTTGTAAGCTTGCGGGCGTTTGCAGACAAAACAAGTGCCCGCGACCGCACAAAAAATGCAACAAGCTGCGTTTGGAGGGTGCACAAATTGTGCGCATCCAAACGCAAACGCAACGAACGCAGCCAAACGCAGGCACATGCGTTCCCATATTAAACATAGCGCAAGCGTTTGGCTGCATTCGGTAGGCAGTGTTCACAAACGCTAATGTGAAGACAGCCTTACTTATTAGTCTGCAGTATATTCTGCATGTTCCTGAAATAGTCATCAATCTATAGAAATTCTATAGAGAACACAAAGGTTAATCTCCTTCTATACAAATCCATATTTTACTGGTAACCACTTCCGGCTCCACAAATTAACCAACTAGGGAAAGACTTAGCAAACTTTTGCCCTTCTATAGTGGTGCCTATAGTTTCTGCTGCAGCCAGTTGTCTAACAGCCACACACAGGACAGTGAGAAAGTAAAGGAGGATATAGCGAGTTTCTCAGAGAAAAATTCTTAAGATATTTCTCATTTTTAATTGTAATTTGAGACAAAATAGGAAAAATAGAATAGAGACTGGTGGAAGATTAACTGGGATATTTTTCTTCAAGTTTATGTGCATTTGCTGTTTTTATCCCCAGTGATAACAACTTGTCATATTGCATCTGTAATGTGGTGAGTGGTGATATGAAGCATTGTTTCTAGGAGGTGATCTCTCTGATGTACAGTGATATACTCACTAGACACAAATTGGCAGGTCTTATAGCTTAGTGACTAGGAGTTCTAGAGACTATGTGACTCTGAATCAGCTGTGAATAGCCGGTATTAGAGAATTACAAATTTTTTGCAAAATATATACAAAGACAAAGCAAAAAGAACATTCTTCTCAAGATTTCACATAAAAACAATGAATCCCATTGATATGAGAGTAAATAGATTACCCCATACACTGCTATGTTTACTTACGTGAGAACTGGTCTAATGCTTGATGCAAAAACACCATTTACCATGATATGTGTATTTGAGAAGAACAAAATATACCTACAAATGTAAGATAAGCTTCCCAAGCCTTTACAGCTTAAGGTATAAAATGGGTCATCCCTTGAACCAGGTCATAGAGTAAGGCCACGGTCACACACACCATCCGTTTTTGGGCTAAATCTGATTTTGGGAACATTTTGGGCATTTTTTTCTAAGTCCAAAAACGGATGTCCGTTAATTCATGTGCGTTCTTTTATAACATGGGCGCATTAAAGGGGCCATGAGACGCATGCGTTAATGCATGGCCATGCAGGCACCATGGTTAACGCATGCGTTTTTGGTGAAAAAAATTACTAAATCCAAAAAATTCCAAAAAACATCCTGGACCTCAGGGGACACTATTGGCACCCATAGAAAAATGGATTCCGTTTTCTAAGGGCTTAAAAAAAATGGATTTGTATGTGTGACCCTGGCCTAAGCCAAGTACTGAGGGACTCTTATGAGGATACAGCAGTCACAGATCAGAAACGAGACCAGACCTGCGCAATGATGTCACTGCACTGGAACTCTGCTGTTCTGTGAGTGCGTTCACACCATCATCAAGCCGTTCTGTATATGGTAGACTTATCAAGCCCTGTGGTCTTCAGAACAGAGAGGGGAAGTGCAGGGAAATCATGTCTCCCTGCTCTACTGGAGAGGTTAGCAGTACGTCAAAATAGTTAAAAGTTGCAGTAGCTCTGGGTGGTCCCCTCTGATTGCAGCAATTGGAGCGACTGCCCTCTATGCCCTCCTATGCTATCAAGAACCACCTTACATTCCACATCAATGTACAAGTTGGCAGAAGCTGGAGTGGAGCTTAGTCAATCAGAGAATTAGTGCTGTGTAAACACTGGTTTTCTTCTGAGCTAAACCCAAATACAGCCCCGCCACCACAGCCAGCCACTAGATGTGGGTAAATTGCCTGAATATGCATCTTACTTGTGTCAAATCTTAGGACTGTCACTGAACCCAGTGAATAGTCACCATCAAACAAAGCAGATTACATTAGGAAGATAATGCTCACAGGTGCAGCAATCACCATAATGCCTTATAGTCCTAACATTACATGCCATTTGATTTTTTATTTATCGTCCTTCAGCTCAATCTGGAGCCATGGCGACTAGATGGGTGAATGGGCTGTAGGAAGACCAATCTTGCGCGAATCTAGGTAGGTCCTCCAGTGTCTTCTTCAAGACTAGATAGGTCCACCAGAGTCTTCTCTATCATTACCTTGACAGTATCAAGTCATCGGGTTGCTGGTCTTCCTCTTCGCCTTGTTCCTTCTATTCTTCCTATCATGATGTCCTTCTGTAGTGATTTTTTTACTCATATGATGTGTAGACAAGTCGTGGCTTAGTGCTCCTTGCTTCAAGTGACATGTCTGGATTGATTTGTTCCAAAATGGATTTGTTTGTTCATTTTGGAACAAAAAGGCCAGACATGTCACTTGAAGCAAGGAGCACTAAGCCACGACTGGCATACTTTGGACACATCATACGAAGTATAAAAGTCGAGAAGAATCATGCAGTAGTCAGTTTGGAGTGAATCTAGTAGTGAGAGGATGTGAGAGCCCATACCTTACCCAGATCAGTGGGCCGAGAAAGCCATAAAAAAGTGAACAAATTCTACACCCATGGTTGGGAATGTTCAGCAGTGAAAACTAGAGACGAGCAAACTGAACTTTCTAGTTCAGTGTTTGTACCTAACACAAACTTTACTAATAATTTTAGTTTGAGTTTGGAGTTCGAGTGCTTTATATACGCAAACCACTGAAGCGAGCATCGATGTGCTCAGGTATAGTCGGTGCTTGGCACATTGCAAGTCAATTTCAGTGTTTAATGGCTGCACTGGGGGAAAAATCAGTGTTATCAAATGCAGTGTGTATCCCCTCCCACCAAAAAAGTCAAAATCCCGCCCTCCCACAAAAGTGCTTTGTTTATAGCTGTCTGTATGTGGGCGGAGAGCCAACAACCAAATCAATGACTTACAATGAGGTTCGGGTCAAGTTTGGGTCCAGAACAGAACTTTATGAAAAGTCCGGCTGAACCCCAAGAACCAGATTTTCCATGGGTCCACTCATCTCTAGTGAAGAACAGTTACCATCCATTTACCCACCACCATATATGTGGAGGTTACTTTTACATTACTAAGGGTATGTTTGTGTTAAAGAACTTGAATGGGGTTGGATACAGACCTAGGAGACCTCAGAGTACTATGTCTTGTCAGGGCAATTGAAGGCCTGCGTAATGGCCATACTGGGCATCTGCATTGTGTGAGAACAGTCCAGAGTACATTGCCTTGCTCCTGCCAAGAGATGAAGTATTTGCCCACCAGTAGAAGGCACCACAGCTAGTTGAGAAAGTGACGACTCCTGGGTTACAAGTTTGTTGTGGTGACACCTGTGGATTTTTCTCCGGCATTATTTCATATCACAAGCCTTTTACCTGCAATACGTCATCCATTTTCCATGAATATGAAGCAAATGGAATTAAGAATTACAATGTAACTGAATGAGCAAAACCAAATGCATATCACAGCAGCCGTGAAACACATGCAATTACGGAGGGAGAAAAACACCACATTTAACACAAATAAACAAATGACTCTGGATTGGCTTTTATACTGCCAAAGGATTATAATTATATTATTCTCCATAATTTCCCCTAATAGGGAATGGCATGTTATAATTTTAGCTTTTTACCTTGCAGAGGTAGAATTTATAGCTCAGATCGAGCCTTCACTGGAGCCAAGGAAACACGGTGGGATAACAAATGAACTTAATGGGATTAGACCTACGAACATTTTACAGTTATATTTAGAAAACAGGAATGGGATTAATGTGGCATTTACTGTATATATCCGTTTGCCGAGATTTGCCTTTTAGTTACTGTATTTTGCAAAAAGTGAATTCAATGCACTCCATAGTTTCCAAAAAATGGTAACCTATGAATTTCACAATTACCGTACATTTACAAAAACCAACAAGGTCCGTAGGTCAAGCTGTATAAAAGTGACACTGTTTTGTCGTCTGACAAATTGCTGTTCTCACTAGGGAATGTTGAGGCTGTCACTCCATACAGGTCATGTAAATTGCCGTGTGGTATTACATGCCTGCCATTGAAATCAATACCGTGTGTTATTACACTGTGTGCAGAATTATTAGGCAAGTTGTATTCAGGGGCGGACTGGCCCAGGTGGCAGGGGGGCAAGTGCCCCCCAGGCTGGTGGCATAGCCCTCATCTAGGGCCGGCCCCCACTGAAATGGGCCGGCCGGCTTTACTTTGTGTACGGGGCCGGCAGCAAGCACAGCAGGCGGTGCAAAGGGGAGCCTGGTAAGTGAGCCAAATGACTGGCCAAACCCCGCCCCTCACCACGACGTCTGATAGCATCCCCCCCCCGCTCCTCACCTCGGCGTCCGATAGCACACACCTCCCCCCCTGCTCCTAATCTAGGGCTGTAAGGAGAACACTGCCTCCCGGAATAGGAAGCACCAGCTTGCCCCTGGTTGTATTGTAGAGGATTATTTTTATTATTGATCAACAACTATGTTCTCAATCAACCCAAAAGACTCAAATATCAAAGCTTAATATTTTTGGAAGCTGGAGTGTTTTTTTTTTTAGATTTTGCCATCTTAGGAGGATATCCGTTTGTGCAGGTAACTATTACTGTGCAGAATTATTAGGCAACTTAATAAAAACCAAATATATTCCCATCTCACTTGTTTATTTTAACCAGGTAAACTAATATAACTGCTCAAAATTTAGAAATAAACATTTCTGACATGCAAAAACAAAACACAAAAAAATGAGTGCCCAATATAGCCACCTTTCTTTATGATGACACTCAACAGCCTTCCATCCATAGATTCTGTCAGTTGCATGATCTGTTTACAATCAACATTGCGTGCAGCAGCCACCACAGCCTCCCAGACACTGTTCCCAGAGGTGTACTGTTTTCCCTTCCTGTAGATCTCACATTTTATGAGTGACCACAGGTTTTCTATGGGGTTCAGATCAGGTGAACAAGGGGGCTTTGTCATTATTTTTTCTTCTTTTAGACCTTTACTGGCCAGCCACGCTGTGGAGTAGTTGGATGCATGTGATGGAGCATTGTCCTGCATGAAAATCATGTTTTTCTTCAATGATACCAGCTTCTTTCTGTACCACGGCTTGAAGAAGTTGTCTTCCAGAAACTGGCAGTAGGTCTGGGAGTTGAGCTTTACTCTATCTTCAACGCGAAAAGGTCCCACAAGTTCATCTTTGATGATACCAGCCCATACCAGTACCCCACCTCCACCTTGCTGGTGTCTGAGTCAGAGTGGAGCTCTCTGCCCTTTACTGATCCAGTCTCTGACCCATCCATCTGGCCCATCAAGATTCACTTTTATTTCATCAGTCCAGAAAACCTTTGAAAAATCAGTCTTGATATTTCTTGGCCCAGTCTTGACGTTTTATCCTTTGTTTCTTGTTCAAAGGTGGTCGTTTTTCAGCCTTTCTTACCTTGGCCATATCCCTGAGTATAGCACACCTTGTGCTTTTTGATACTCCAGTAACGTTGCAGCTCTGAAATATTGCAAAACTGGTGGCAAATGGCATCTTGGCAGCTTCACGCTTGATTTTCCTCAATTCATGGGCAGTTATTTTGCGCCTTTTTTGCCCAACACGCTTCTTTTGACCCTGTTGGCTATTTGCCATGAAACGCTTGATTGTTCAGTGATCACGCTTCAGAAGTTTGGCAATTTCCAGACTGCTGCATCCCTCTGCAAGACATCTCACAATTTTGGACTTTTCAGAGCCCATCAAATCTCTCTTCTGACCCATTTTGCCTAAGGAAAGGAAGTTGCCTAATAATTAAGCACACCTTATATAGGATGTTGATGTCATTACACCACACCCCTCCTCATTACAGAGATGCACATCACCTGCTTTACTTAATTGGTCGTTGGCTCTCAAGCCTATACAGCTTGGAGTAGGACAACATGTATAAAAAGTATCATGCGATCAAAATACTCATTTGCCTAATAATTCTGCACACAGTGTATTTACTATAGGGTTTATATGTGTTGCCTTTATTCTAGGTTATATTTTCTAAAGTGGGTATGTGCACCTAGGTATCTACTTATATAATTGTCCTGCCCAGTCTGTCATCAACGTCCGGCATCAGGATGCCCTCCTACCACACGCTGGTGGCCTCAGCCATATTTGTACACTCAAGTGATAGGTGTGTAAATATGGCACCAATTGGCGGTACTGGCACCACTGGTACCACCAGAGTTGCCACAGCCACCCGCAATCGCCGCCATCCAAAACCACCACACATCGCTGCCCACAGCTGCCACATCACCATCACCGGTATGAATGCCCATGCGCATACCCAGAAGCGCGATGTATTCAGAGAATACCTTTATCAAGAGGTGCTGCGTTGCGGATTCAGTGCATGCTGTACAAAGTATGGAACTCTATTACAGGAATATTCATTGAAATTTAAAAACGTAGAATGATTGCTATTAGTTAGGAAAATAGAACATGTTGAGATAAAATATGTAGCATTTATAGAACTAAGCCCGAATTTGATTTAAAGGAGGGAAGACATAGTAATATAAATGAAAAGGAAGCGTTCAGGCCATACTAACAACTCAGGTATTCAAATAGCTAGGAAGGCATAGACCCCTCGGGGTGTCCCAATGTTCTGAGATGCCCCATGACATCATTCTTTTATTACCCATATAACAGTTAATTCTCCACTTGACTTCAAGAAGTTTTTGCTTTACACGATTTAACCATTCAATACTTTTATGAAGGAGTACATCCCATGGGTTTGTAATTAGGTAAAACCAGTGTGGATGAAATGAGTAAGGGTCTACTTAAAAGAGTTCTCTGTGAAATGACAATCTGAGCAAAATGTCCACTAAGAACTTTAAGCCCATTTTTTAAAATTGATCTTCAATTTGTTAATTGAAAGAAATATGTGTGCAACCCATTTCTATTTTATACAATTGTGAGCAAAGTACAGATTCAATGGAAAACACTTTGTAGTCAATGCTTTCTAGTGAATTAGGACTTCAGTTTTGTGTGCACATAATAATAATAATAATAATAATAATAATAATAATAATAATAATAATAATAATAATAATAGTATTTATATAGCACCAACATATTACACAGCACTTTACACTTCAGAGGGGACATATACAAAAAATATGAGACAATACAGAATAACAAAAATTCAAAAACCATGAGGCGTGAGGTCTCTGCTCGCAAGCTTACAATCTATGAGGAAATAGGGGAGGCACAAAAGGTAAATGGTAAAAAGTGCCGTCATATATGGTCCAGCCATCAATATAATAAATAAGGGATTAACGTAACGCTGCATGAATCGGTCACTGGTCGGAATCTGTACAAGTACAGGTAAAGTTCTATATTATGCATAGGGGACAGACAGACAGTCTGCAGGTGCAGACAGATGACACAAGAGGCCAGATTTGGAAAAGGGAAGATAGTTAGATAAGTGAAGTGAGGTGATAGGCCAGTCTAAAGAGATGCATTTTTAAGGCTCGCTTAAAACTATTGGTATTGAGAAGTACCGTATATACTCGTGTATAAGCCGAGTTTTTCAGCACATAAAATGTGCTGAAAAGTCCCCCCTCGGCTTATACACGGGTATATACGGTAATAGCTTTACAGCTTTACAGCGCCCCCCCCCGTGGTATCCCGCCCCCCCCGTATATACAGCCCCTCCCGTGGTATCCTGCCTCCCCCCCCTGTATATACAGCCCCCCCCCGTGGTATCCCGCCCCACCCCGTATATACAGCCCCCCGTGGTATCCCACCCCCCCCCCCCCGTATATACAGCCCCCCGTGGTATCCAGGGCCCCCCTTGCTGCACCTGTAAAGGAAGATATCAGTATACTTATCGCTGCCGCCGCCGCCGCTCCGCTTCTCGGTCACCGCGCTGCTCCGGCCGGGTCTTCATGTTTCCTGTTCCTTCTCCGGCGCTCAGGAAATGACGTCATTGTTCGAGCGTCGGAGAAGGAACAGGAAACATGAAGACCCGGAGCATCGCGGTGACCGAGAAGCGGAGCGGCGGCGGCGGCAGCGATAAGTATACTGACATCTTCCCTTACAGGTGCAGCAAGGGGGGCCCTGGATACCACGGGGGGGCTGTATACAGCTGGGGCTGCTGTATACAGCTGGGGCCCCTGTATACTAATGGGGGGGGGGGTCTGTATACCCCTGGGGCTGCTGCTGTATGTATACCCCAGGCGCTGCTGCTGTATATACCCCCCCTGGGGCTGCTGCTGTATATACCCCCCCTGGGGCTGCTGCTGTATATACCCCCCTGGGGCTGCTGCTGTATATACCCCCTGGGGCTGCTGCTGTATACTACCACTGGGGCTGCTGCTGTATACTACTACTGGGGCTGCTGCTGTATACTACTACTGGGGCTTCTGTATACTACTACTGGGGCTTCTGTATACTACCACTGGGGCTGCTGCTGTATATACCCCGTGGGGCTGCTGCTGTATATACCACTGAGGCTGCTGTATACTACTACTGGGGCTTCTGTATACTACCTCTGGGGCTGCTGTATATACCTCTGGGGCTGCTGTATACTACCACTGGGGCTGCTGTATATATCTCTGGGGCTGCTGTATACTACCACTGGGGCTGCTGCTGTATATACCACTGGGGAGGCTGCTGTATATACCTCTGGGGCTGCTGTATACTACCACTGGGGCTGCTGTATATATCTCTGGGGCTGCTGTATACTACCACTGGGGCTGCTGCTGTATATACCACTGGGGAGGCTGCTGTAACACTGCTGGGGCCTGTATGTACCACTGGGGAGGCTGCTGTATACCACACTTCTGGGGGCTGTATACTACCACTGGGGAGGCCTGTATACCACTGCGGGGGCCTGTATACCACACTGCTGGGGGCTGTATACCTGTGCTGGGGTCCACCCTCGGCTTATACACGAGTCAATAGGTTTTCCCAGATTTTGGGGGCAAAAGTAGGGGGGGTCGGCTTATACACGGGTCGGCTTATACACGAGTATATACGGTAATTGAATGGTTTTTGGTAACCTGATCCAGAGAATTGGTGCAGCTCGTGAGAAGTCTTGGAGACGGGACTGGAGGTTCGGATTGTAGCAGATGTCAGTCTTAAGTCACTTGCAGAATGGAGGGCATGTGTAGGGCAATAGAGATGAGGGAGGAGATGTAGGGCGGTGCAGAACTGTGGAGGGCTTTGTGGGTGAGAGTGATAATTTTATATTGTACTCTATAGAGGATTGACAACCAGTGCAATGACTGGCACAGGATAGAGGTATCAGTGAAGCAGTTGGAGAGGAATATGATCCTGGCTGCTGCATTCAGGATTGATTGGAGAGGAGAGAGTTTAGTAAGAGTGAGATCAATTAGTAGAGAATTGCAGTAATCTAGACAAGAATGAATAAGGGCAACAGTTGGAGTTTTTGCAGAGTCAACAGTAAGAAAAGGTTGAACTCTAGAGATGTTTTTGAGCTGTAGGTGACATGAGCGAGCGAGAGACCGGATTTGGGAGAGAAGGAGAGATCCGAGTCAAATATAACCCCAAGCAAAACAAAAAGGAAAAGGGGCGCAAATGTGTAGGATCCCCTTATTAAAAATGGCTAAGTGGCGTGGGTAGGTGGCCACTCACCTTATCGGGTTGTGCAAGTCCTGCACAACCCGGTTTACCAGCCTCTGCCGCCGGCGGTATGTGCGCTGCCTCTCCGCTCTCCTCTCTCCTGGTCCTCAGAACAGGATCTATCCGGTCACGTGACCGCGAAACCGAATTTGCGTCACAACTCTTTGTTGTGGGTTGCCAGGGAAACGCCAGGTCCTCAAGGCAGATCGTTTGTGCTGTTCCTGAGCTGCTCCAGCCGCCAGTCCCTCACAAAGGGAGTAGTTTTCATGCAAAAAATAGTAATGGCGGTCTGATTAGGAGCGCTCTAAGGATCAAGCAGACATATAAGATGTTTTAATAAATGGCAAACCTTTTATTAATTTCTTAGGTCCTCTCACAGCTCCACTACGCGTTTCAACTGCATAAAACAGTCTTCATTAGCTTCATTTGAAGCAGATTTTGAGAATCTGCATCAAAATCTGCATATCTATCCTGAAGCCAGCAAAGTCTATGAGAGTTAAGAAGTGCTGTGCCAACATGTTTTTTTCCATGCAGATTTGGTGCAGATTTTGTGGCGGAGAAAAGAAATCTGAATCACATGTGCAAGGAAGAAAAAAACCAACATGTGCACAGCACTTCGGACCTGTCATAGACTTTGCTGGCCTCATGATAGACATGCAGTTTCTGACACAGATTCTCACAACCTTAAGGTCTAAAAACAGTGCACATTTTCAGGATTTCCTTAGCATTGCAGGTGCTAATTTCATCACTTGCAGAGGTGATAATGATAGCACTTTTGTGACCCTTGAGGACTGCAATTGGCCAGTCCTGTTCTACAGTGGCATGTGTAGTGTCTTGCATTTTCATACCTCAGACCATTAGACAGAGACCTGTACCTTGTTCGTCAGTCTCTGTAGGGCAGAAACAAAGCACCTCTTTGCAGAAACAGTACAGCACACAAAGAGTGAAGTAAAAAACAACTTTACTCTAGCACAGACTATAATAAATTTAAAGACACATATATCAATCTACAAAGTATATATAAGGAAAGTCCCGCAGGGACCAGCAGACTCCATTACAATGGTGAAAAGTCCATTAGGGGCTTTGATCTGTATACCAATGGTTGCAGTCCCACTAATCTGGCAGGGATAAGCAAAACTGGTGCTAAACTTGGGAAGGGAAAAAACAGGCCTCACTCTTTGAAAAACAATTTAAAAAAAGTCCTTTTTGGGACAAAATGCCAACTAAGGGATGGGTCAGCGACCCAAAAACATGAGTTTCATTAGGGCATTCCACTTTAATTTGAGCAATAATGGTCTAGCAGTTCACTCATCGCTGCTCGAGATGGAGGTCATTGTTTCTAATGGTACTCCACTGCCAGACAGTCTTGGGAGGTCACAGGGGCTACTCCTACAGGGGCATTGTCTGCTTTCACCTACCCCCAGCACACCCCATCATAGTCACCACTGGAGAAGGGGATGGAGAAATTAAGGGAAACACCCTCTGGGGTGGTGAGGAAAATGACATCCTCCCTAGCTGACATATCATGTAGTGGATCCATCATTATGATCACTCGCAGGCTGCATACTACAGACACATGGCAGCAAAGTGTAGCACAGTGTAGCTGTGTTATACTGCACTGCCAAGATTGCGCTGGGCTCTGCTGTGACGCCTCTTTGATTTGCATAGGGGACCCCCTCTTCCAGTGCCAGTACTCAATCACATATAGGATATTATTGTTTGCACAAACTTGTTGCCTAGCTCCTCATTAACCCCTCCATTGGGTGGGCTGCAGAAGGCACCTGACTTACATTACAAATCCCATTCCCCATGTCATAGGTAATACTTGAGCTTACGGTTGGGTGGAGTAATTATTGAAGCATGACATATTTGGAAGAGAAATAATGAAAACAAATAAGTTTATTCACCTTACCACCTATTCATCTGGAATACTGAATGAGGCTAGTGGGCAGCAATGCATGGACAAGTTCAATATTAATGATACATATAACACACTTGTGCACAAGCTAAAAATCTATATTCTAAATGTAAAGAATGAAATGAAATAAGTGATTGAACATTTTCAAGAAACAATATCCATAGTAGTGTGTTTTATGTATTTGAACAGACCTATAAGACAATGTATGTGACACATAAAATAGCCTTATGCTATTTTTATATGAATTGCTATCATTTAAGTATAGAAGAGATAGCTTGCACACTACTCCCTACAAGAAAAAAAACTTTTCCTCTCCAAAAGAAATATATATTAAAAAAATTAACAATAAAATGTAAAAAATTAAAAAAATGTAAAAAAAAAAAATTACGCTGTCTTACATGGATGTTTTAAGGATACTCCAAGGTTCCTGGACTTCACAGCTGTTGCCACATCTGGCACAGTTTCCAAAATTCATACCCTGCAGGTATCAAAAACATCTACAAAGTCCAGGAAGCTTAAAAAATTATTTTAAAGCTCAAAAAAATTCTACAGGTTAAAAGAAAATGGTACAGTCAATGGTTGGGAACACTCCTAAACATAAGGTGTTGTTCACAGCCAGAGAGTCTTCTGGTACCAAACAACCAGAGAAAGTTTTAGAGCCATTTTGAATTTTGAACTTCTTCACGAACAAAGACAAATTTTTTGGTAAATTGCTCGGGTTTCTATCACGAACAGAATTTGCAATGTTTGTGCCAAATTTAAAATTGGCAAACATTTTTGGGGAAAGTTTTCTCATCTCTAGAAAACAGCTACCGCAGAATCCACGTGCCCTAAGGCAGACGGGTATACAGGAACTAGATCTAAGCTGTGAAATAAACCTGTACTTCTGTATAAAGATGAAGGACCAAATTACTGCCTGATGAAATGAAGGTGCTTTATTTTGTAGCATTTCCTCACCTCTTCCTCAGGTACAGTCATATGAAAAAGTTTGGGCACCCCTCTTAATCTTACTCATTTTTTTTGTTTAAATTTGTTTTTTGCAACAGCTATTTCAGTGTGATATATCTAATAACTGATAGATACAGTAATATTTCAGGATTGAAATGAGGTATTGCACTAATCAAAAATGTGAAATATGCATTATTTCAAAAATTGACAGTGCAAAAGTATGGGCACCCTTCTGATTTTCATCATTTGAATACTCCCAACTACTTTTTACTGACTTACTGAAGCACTAAATTGGGTTGGTAACCTCATTGAGCTTTGTACTTCATAGCCCGGCGTATCCAATCATGAGAAAAGCTATTTCAGGTGTCCACTTGCAAGTTGTTCTCCTAGTTGCATCTTCTCTGAGGAGTGGCATCATGAGCTCCTCAAAACAGCTCTCAAATGATCTTAAAAAAAGATTGTTCAACATAGTTGTTCAGGGGAAGGATACAAAAGTTGTCTCAGAGATTTAACCTGTCAGTTTCCACTGTGAGGAACATAGTAAGGAAATGGAAGACCACAGGGACAGTTCTTGTAAAGGCCAGAAGTGGCAGGCCAACAAAAATATAAGAAAGGCAGAGAAGAAGAATGGTGAGAACAGTCAATAACAATCCACAGTCCCACCTCTAAAGACCTGCAGCATCATCTTGCTGCAAATGGAGTCACTGTGCATCGGTCAACAATACAGTGCACACTGCACAAGGAGAAGCTGTATGGGAGAGTGATGCGAAAGAAGCCGTTTCTGCATGCACGCCACAAACAGTCGCCTGAGGTATGCAAAAGCACATTTGGACAAGCCAGTTTCATTTTGGAAGAAAGTCCTGTGGACTGATGAAACAAAGATTGAGTTGTTTGGTCATACAACAAGGCGTTATGCATGGCGCCACAAAAACACAGCATTCCTAGAAAAACACTTGCTACCCAGTGTCAAATTTGGGGGAGGGTCCATCATGCTTTGGTGCTGTGTGGCCAATGACGGCACCGGGAATCTTGTTAAAGTTGAGAGTCGCATGGATTCCACTCAGTATCAGCAGATTCTTGAGAATAATATTCAAGAATCAGTGTCAAAGTTGAAGTTACGCCGGGATGGATCTTTCAGCAAGACAATGATCCAAAACACCGCTCCAAATCTACTCAGGCATTCATGCAGAAGAACAATTACAATGTTCTGGAATGGCCATCCCAGTCCCCAGACCTGAATATCATTGAACATCTGTGGGATATTTTGAAGCGAGCTGTCCATGCTCGGCGACCATCAAACTTAACTGAGCTGGAATTGTTTTGTAAAGAGGAATGGTCAAAAATACCTTCATCCAGGATCCAGGAACTCATTAATAGCTACAGGAAGCGACTAGAGGCTGTTATTTTTGCAAAAGGTGGATCTACTAAATATTAATGTCACTTTTCTGTGAGGTGCCCATAACTTTTGCACCTGTCAAATTTTGAAATAATGCATATTTCACATTTTTGGTTAGTACAATAAACCTCATTTCAATCCTGAAATATTATTGTGTCCATCAGTTATTACATATATCACACAGAAATAGCTGTTGCAAAAACCCAATTTTAAACAAAAAAAAATGAGTAAAATTAAGAGGGGTGCCCAAACTTTTTGATATGACTATCTACCTGAAGAAGAAGAGAGGAAACACTTAAAAGCGTTGATATAAACTACCTCCATTTCATGAAATGGTAATATTGACCTTCATCTTTTTACAGCAGCACAGGTTTAGTCCCATGATGACTGCAATATTGAGTAGTTATTCTTTACAAGAGCCAGCAGAATTTTGCCTATGACATCCTACATTATTGTAAGAATTCTTCATGAATATTCTTAGGTTTACACCTTCTCAGTGTTAGTTCTATGTCTTCAAAGATTCTAACTACAGAATATTGGTTGTCTTAGATTTAAAGATAGACCGATACCAAGAGAACACGTCATTGACAACAAAGGTGTTGTAAGAATAGGGAAACAAAGCAAAGAGACAAGTGGATGGTCAAAAGGAAGTCCAAAGTCTGACAGCAATAGATCAGAACACAGATGAACAAAGCCAACATGCACCAATGAGCAAATGCTATGGCTGGCAATGATTTGGGATTAGCTGCTCAGCTAAATAGCTGGGCAATCAGAGAACAGGGAACACATGAAGAGGACCAGCAGCTCTCAGTCTCAGACTGCAAACTTGAGCTGTCCATCAATACACCAACACCCATCACTAGATTGGATGACTAAGATGTCACTCACCAAACCGTTAGCTCATCACACTTTGATTCCACAGTGCACCAAACTATCACTCATTGCATCCAATACACACTGAGTGCAGGACATAGTGGACATACGGGTAAGGAAAACATTTTGTGAAATTTGACACCAAATTTCACACCAGTTTTCAGGCACAAGCCTTGTCGACTGTAGCATTCGCCAATGCTTTTACCAAAACTAGTTTTTAAGTGTTATCAGCAACTAATTTTTGAGATTAGGTGGTCTGCCCTAACAAGCTTCGGTGCAGCAGTGCAATGTCAAAATTGGTCATGGAACAAGGAGAAAATATTGTTGGAAAGGGATTTGTTTTGAGCCCGAATAGCAGAGGAATCATTATAGTTTTTGGCTTTTCCCCCTGTAATCTTGACTAGATGCACTTTTTGTATTGATTCACCAATGGTTCTTCTTCTAACACACAGCAATTACACTAAGTAGCCATCATGCCAAACCGTTATATTCAACTGACTTCATGCTGTGTTTAAGTATGCGCTTTGCTTTCATGAAATTATAAGGTGTTGCAAGAATATTCCTTAAATTTTTTTAATGTAGAAAGCAGTGAAATTCTTTCCTATCATTACATGTTTTTTTGACCATTGCAGGCTGGGCAAACGTGAGCTTAGAGAAATATTGTATCAAATACAGAAATGAAATCCAACTACAAATTTTTATTAATCATTTTTATAGATAGTACGGTAATTTTTTTTGTATAAAGGTCATTTTCTTTGCAGGTGTACTCCAGTTTAGATAAAGTATTATTTACTGGATAGGTGATAATTGCTATATAGGTATGTGTCTAACAACTAGGACTCCACTAATCACCCGAACAGGGGATATTTGTTCCTCATCCACCAACTCAGCTGCAAAACAAAGACCAGAACAAGTTGAGTAGAGCAACTGGTCATACATGTGACCTATTGCTACACTCATATCTATAGTACTGATAATGTTGGCCCAATATAGTAATAGTGTCACGATGTGACTGCAGGATAGCAAGAGACAATGGGCTCATACTCTACCACAAGTGCTAGGGCCTCTAGGATATCCCTCTCCCCAGAATTACCGCTGATGATGGGGATGCCAGGATCTCATATCCTGCTATGCTCCTAAACAATATTAGGCCCCTTTCACATCAGCGTTTTACGCTGATCGCGGCAGTTGCGGTTAAAAAAACGCAACTGCCGCCATTACCGCATAACGGCCGCACTTGCTGCTCACTTGCGGCAAGCCCCATGCAATGTCTATGGGGCTTGCGGTAAGTGTGTGGCAGGCGTGGCAAGTGCGGTTTCGGCATTTGCGGCAGGTGCGGCCTCGAAATAAATGCAGTATAACACGTTTTTTTTCGCGGCCACACCTGCAGCAAGTGCCGATACCGCACTTGCTGCACCTGCTACAAGCCCCATATACATTGTATGGGGCTTGCCGCAAGTGAACTGCAAGTGCGGCCGTTATGCGGTAATCGCGGCAGTTGCGGTTTTTTCACCGCAACTGCCGCGATCAGCGTAAAACGCTGATGTGGAAGGGGCCTTAATCTGATACTCCCTCCCACCCAAGCAAGATAGGAGAAGATGGGCAAGGAGAAACACTGACAAGATTGACGTGGCAAAACTGAAACACTGTCATACCAACTAATGCAGGAATGATGCCAGGGAACAAAAGGAGAACAACCTGTAAGACAAAAACTACACCAAGCAACAATTAGGAAGGTAAAGGATTATACCAAACCTCACAGAGCAAACCCAAAAGAAACCACCTGTTAAGTCTGAAAGGCTCCCCTCTCCAAATCAGGATAAACAAGCTATAGCTGGCACTACCTGAACAGACCAGCCAGCATAAATACAAGGAGAGCAGATATGACTGGTTCTCCCACTCCATGTGACTAAAGGAGTTAAACATCCAAGCAGAGTATTAACTCTTGCTATCCCGCCAGAGAATAACTAACCTTTGTGTTGATGTTCGTGTCTCCCTGCACTTATCACAACCATTAGTGAAGTTAACAGGAAGTGTGAAAGAATATGAGGATCCCTCAGACCCCGACACCACCATGACATTTGAATGATGCTTGAGAAAACTGCCTTATGACACACAGGGTTAAAAATCATAACTGGTACCATAGACCGTCTACAGCGACTTCAGGAAATATACTGTAACATACCATGGTAGTCGGTGGCCTACTGAAAACCTCTGTTGCTGCCATTTTGGTAAAATTTAAAACAAAGAGAAGGGAGCGCACATAGGGTCTTATCTATGATGATAATGCAATGCCCCCGATTAGTGTGACCTTTTTGGGTTGTGTGAGTCACAACAAACTGCAAGAGCCTTGTTATCCTGGTCGCTGCAGACACCTGGTGAGGGAGAAATCCGGTTTTGTAGAAAAAAAGCCCAGGTTTAGATTCCGCGCAGACCACAAAGCAGGAAGGGTAGGTTTGATGTCCGTTAATTGAGCCAATGCATTTCACAGCAGGACCTGCCCTGAGGAAGCAGCAGGTCCTGCTGTGAAACGCGTTGGCTCAATAAACGGACATCAGACATACCCTTCCTGCTTTGTGGTCTGCGCGGAATCTAAACCTGGGCTTTTTTCAACACAAATGGTAAAATTTAAGTAAGACAAGGAATATATGTTTTTTAAAATATATAAATAATTAAAAAAAACTAAAAATTCTAAGTTAACTACATTTTTTTCCATGTAAAAGAAAACAATTACATAAAAAAAGGTATTTCTGTGTTTTAGTCTGGTCTATCAAAATATAAAAACTATGGTAATTAACCCCAACAGCAAAGGTCGTTGTATGACAGAAATATTAAAGGGAACCTGTAAGGTGGTTTATGCCCCCTGCTATCACTATCAGTGTCTGTAGCTTTATAATACCAGTCTGATCATCCCTCTCTGAGCTCACAGTGTAATGTCAAAGGTAAAAAAAAAGCATTTATACACTTACATTTCAGTCTACAGCTTGGAGTAGGGGGACTGTCTGGCAGGATAATAGTTAACTCACTATTAACTTGCATGGCTAAAGGACCTGTGTGATGTAACGATCATGTGACCATAGTGGGCAGAGCTAAATAAGCAAATTTATTATGTCCTATGGGGACTTAGCTCCACCTATTGTAGTCACATGGTTATGACATCACATCAGGTCTCCCAGGTTCTAACATTCGGCTGAAATGTTAACTATTAACCTGCCAGATAGTCTCGGTCCTCCAATAATAATAATAATAATAATAATAATATTTATTCATTTATATAGCGCTATTAATTCCATAGCACTTTACATACATGAGTAAGCTGGGGACTGACTGCCTCATGAATAAGGAAATGTAAGTGTATAAATGCTTTTCTTTCACCTTTCACATTACACTATGAGCTCAGACAGGGATGATTAGAATAGTATTATAAAGCTGTTCAATTAGTAGAAAAATGAGCAGCACTCACCAGTATGGTCTTCACTTTTATTAAAGCCAAGTTACAGGCAGCATGGCAAGGGGAGGGAGTGTGGAGTACAGGTGACGACGGACACCGTTTTGCAGTGATAAGCTGCTTCTTCTGGTCAGGACCTGACCACTTGAGTTTAACAGTACATGTTATGGTAAAAGGATTTGTGTAATTCAAAATAAGTCTGCAAAAAATAAGCCCTCTAACCTAATTGTCGACAGAAAAAGCAAAACGTTATGGCTTTTTGGTGAATGGGACAAACATAAATTGCAAAAATGAAAAATCATCCAGCCCTCAAGGTGTTAAAAAAGAACAGCAGAGTGCATGTTGCTATTGGATGAGCTACTTAAGTGCTAAAAGCTGCAAATTTGTGTTTAAGTGGAAATGGTGGATAGTGTCCACATTGATCCACCCTAATCTAATATTCATCACCAATCTAGTGGATAGATTATAATTCATATTAAATGAAATACACCTTCAAGAGATGTTTTTGTTTAAAGGAATTGTCCAGGTTTGGGTTGCAAGTCTGTGGTCACTCAATGTGACTGCAGACTTGTGAATCCTCACAGCATGCAGTCAAGATTCTGCGGCGCCAGAATTGGAAGGTCGTGTGATTGCCATTATGCAATTTCTATACTTACAGTCACATTCCGACTAACCCTAACCCCTACCCCAAGCCTGACCCTAACTATTAAATTAAAATAAAAACAATAGTACAGCGGTCTCAGGGAGCGCCAAAGGAATACTGGACAAATTAGTGGATAAGAACCGACCTTTATTCTTCCTCCAATACCACTGCCACAACGCGTTTCGACTGTCTAAGCCGTCTTCATCAGGTGGGGACCCCACCTGATGAAGACGGCTTAGACCGTCGAAACGCGTTGTGGCAGTGGTATTGGAGGAAGAATAAAGGTCGGTTCTTATCCACTAATTTGTCCAGTATTCCTTTGGCGCTCCCTGAGACCGCTGTACTATTGTTTTTATGTGAGTTCTCTCTACGGAGCCAAAGCGGCAGGAGCAGCCTGGCATATATGGAGTGCTGAGGACCTGTGGTTACCTAATCACCGGGATAAACATACTGAGGACCTGCGGTGACGCGGTATCCGGTCCGGTAGGATTACGTGAAAATCGTGGAGCACGGAATTGTGAACGCAAACACCGGCAGGACGGCAGCACTAATAGAAAGAGGCGACCCGGAGCCCCATCACCCACACGTTTAATCTTGGTTGTGTAGACGTACACAACCATTATAGGTGAGTGCACTGGCACTTTTTATTTATACAAATAGCCCTGTGTGTCTACACAAGCGCCCTTTTCTTTTTCTTTTTCTTTCTAACTATTAAATTAAGGCCTGGCACGTGTAGACAGCACATAACCCCCATGTAATGCAAATTACACACTTACAGCTGGTGTCGGCATTGGACACTCCTGACAGCATGCAGTGTGATTGCAGTAGTGAACCCCAAACCCAGACAACCTCATTAGTAATAGCAAACAGATTTACTCACTACTCTAGCTCTTAAAAACGAAAAAAAAAGAAATTAAATACATGCAAAGTGCACGGATGAGTCCCTCCCCGGATGCCACAGTAAGCCCTCTATTTCTAACTTACTACATTATTGTCACGCTACTTTCAATAAAAATACTTGCATAGTGGCTGTGGCTAAGTACTGCAGAGACACCCCCATTGAAATGAATAGAGTGGAGAGGATATGCAGTACTTGGTCGCATCCACTATAATTTTGACTGAGTTGCTCTATTCAGGCAGAGGTCACAGCTGATGTCTGGGGGTGTCGGGTGTTCCCACTGCTCAGATATTGATGGCCTATTCTAAGCATTGACCTTCAAAAAAAGTAGTGGCCCACCTCTTTGATTTCTGTAATTTGACTTGACATATCTGATGCTAGATTTTATGCACATCATAACTCAAACACGGGTCCCAGGAGAAATAAAATCCTACCACACTGTAGCTGCACTCACACCCAACTGGTTCCGGTACAGTCTAGAGTATTACTAGCCGCACAACTAAAAACAAGAGATCGGCAAACCTGTTCGGGGCCTAATTGGGGCCTGTTCGGCTCTGGAGGAATTCTGTCTTCTAAGTGCTGGAGCCGGAATTGCTATGTTCTGGTATGCTGGGTGGTCGGGCCAGTGCAAGCCGCTGGCAGTGTGTGATCAGCTCGCACTTGGGTTAAATCATGCATTGTCGTCCATAGTGTGATTGGAAAATAAAAAAAAGTTAAAAACCCCGCTCTCCTGCCCACAGACGTTTTTTGTTTATGGTTGGCTACATGTTGGCAGAGAGCCAAACAGCCAATCAGTGACTTCTGAGGACATGCGGGGACATGCACGAGTTCCCAACAGGCAGCACACACAAAAAATCAAAAAAAGTGAGCAAAGGAAGACAGAAACTCAATGTGTGCAAATTTAAAAGCATGTGCACAAGGGGAAAAAAAAGAATAATAAATGCAAGCAAGGCTAACCTGCTACAAACTTAAAGGGAACCTGTCAGGGCACGCTACCTCTCTAACCTATCACTACCTATCCCTGCACCTTCATATCTGATCCCTAACCATCCCTCGCTGAGCTAAAGGGGCCCTATAATGAGGGAGAAAAATAACTTATATACTTACATACAGTCTCCAGTTGGAGACTGGATAGGCGTGCTCCGGGCTCCATTCTACCCTCTTCGCTTTGTCTCCGCACGCCCCGCTGGGCGTCCTCATTCCCCTTGGGATGTGCCACCTCCTATTTGAAATGCCCGCCTCTTCTGATCATTTGATGCCGGGCCGGAACGTCATATCCGGCCCAGTGCATTGATAGGCTGATCACATGGTATTAGCAGGCTTCAATATGCGCACTGCACATGCGTTGGAGGCTGGTCAAAACCACATGATCAGACCCACAATGCACCAGGCCAGATTGACATTCCGGCCCCAGCATCACATGATCAGAAGAGGCACAGCCCTAACTCTAATACATATGGCATAAAGATCTCCCCAACAGAGTATTCCAAAAATCATGTTTTATTTTTATTCATGTTTTATTCTTCCAAGGCTCCACTTGGTGTCACATCTCGGGATCTGTCAAGCTAAGAGGATAGGTAACAAATAGGAATATGGAAATAGCTGAGGAATCACATTTGGGATCTGCTGCAAATGGAAGAACTCTGTCTCTGTAGTTACAAATTATAAAATGGTGACTCTAGTGGTTAAACAGCATAAACACAGGTGTAATATCCCAGTGATGTCTTCTTCCCAGGAGCATGTTTACAAACTAACTACTCGATCTACCTACATACACAATGCAAGTGAAGCTCTGGGTACTTGGCTACAAATGAATTCGCCTTCATTCCCCGTGATCGTATTGAGTAGAATAAAGTAACGGGAGATTTTAACATCCTGGAACTGTTGTGTGCACCATCGAACAAATAGGAAAATAAAAAGAGACGGGAGAAGAAAATGAGTTTGGTTCGGAAGGTGGTGCGTTGCTTTGCAAGTAATTATTCTCAGCTTGTAAATGATGTCTCACCAACCAAGCATAAAACAAGGAGAAGAAGATGAGACTTACTCTCGCTTCATTTCCTCTTCTTTGTAACTGACAAAGCTCTCTCTAGGTGTTAAGTTTACATGATGACAAATGCTGAAGTAGTGCAGGAGCCATAGTCATTGCGTTCAATACATTTGAGTTAACCTCTACCTAGCCACATAGCAAAGAACTGCACTGTTCGGGTTCAATGTAAAGCTTGTTATTATTTATATTGTTACAGTTCATAGATATCAATCTACTGTACATGAAGGGTCAAACTCTGAAAGACGTTTTACCAATTAAAAGTTGCGTCCAGTTTGGACATCCTCTTATGTCATGACAGCTATCACCAGTTATTGATGGCTGTAGGTGGGAACTAGCTACTGGAGCATCTCATGCGATTGTTTATTTTATCCGCAACTAAAAAAAAAAACAAGGGTAGGTTACCTTGCAGTGGCGCATAGCATTAGTCTTTTTCTATGGGCCAAAAGAACTTTTGAGGCCCCCTAGGCTCCAAGGCCCAGGTGCGATTGCAACCCTGCACTGTTGTAGTTAGCCCTTATACCCAGTGATTCTAATGTCTAATAATCATAGTTCAGTTCAGAGAGGAGTGCAGTTACTGATTCAGGGTGACCTCTCCATATTAACATTACTTGCCCTAGTAGAGTTTCCCTAAACGTTTTCTACAATCAAATAATACTTTTAAAGCCCAACCACTGAGCACTTGACATCATGAATCATGCTGCAATTTTCATTGCTATATTTATGATCAGACCAGCACGCAACGTTATCTTAGATTTAGAGTTTTTCTAAGTGCTTGCCCTTCCAAGTAATACATACCAGATATGAGGCATGTGTGTCCAGGATGCCACTTGCTTCACAAGTTTTTATTTCTGGATGGATTTCCCTTTCTTGAGGGATCTACTCATCCTTTTATCAACAGACTCTGATTCAAAGTTTGTAATTTCCTCCCTATCTATCCATGCATGGTCTGTAGCGGGTTCCTTTCTCTCTTTGCATGGATACACAGTCCTTTTGGTATTTTGTGGCTCACTATGCCCACTGCAAATTGCTGTGTAGCCTCTATTATACAGTATACACTTAGACCTCTCTTCTATAAATGTATTATCTTTAGCAAGAGAAAATAAGACTCAGCTGAGCAAGGCTAGGGTCACACATAGAAATCTGTTTTTGGTAGTGATTTCCATGACCAATCCGTTTTTTTTTGGGTGCTTTTTGAGCCTCCTGTACCTCTGAACGTTTTTGGACTTAGTCAATTTTTGACCAAAATTCTTGAAAAAAACGGATCCGTTTTTCCATAGGGCCCATGTTAAATTTTTTTTTTTTTTAAAAACGGACCCCAAAAATGTTCCTAGCAACGTTTTTGACCCAAAACGGACCTAGCAATGTTTTTAGGTGCAGAAAAAAAAACGGACAGGTGTTTATTACATCTAAACCGTTTTTCTATCCGTTTTTGGACTTAGAAAAAAAAAATCCAAATTCTGATGCCAAAAACAGACCAAGGGCTTATGTGTGACCCTAGTTTAAGAGCAGTAGGAAGTACCATGTTGAAAACAGCAGCATAGCCAGTTATGGGAAGTTGGATCATAGACTCTACCGCAGTAAACTATAGCAGCAGATATATCTACCGGTCAATTTTCAGGGTCGTGAAAAAGAATATCTGCTCTATTGGTTCCAGTCATAGAGTGGACATAGAGGAACATGGTGGTTATTTTTGACCATTAGTTTTTAAAGTAGCAAAAAGATAGAGAAAAAAGGGGGTAATGCAAATGAATTCATCACCCCTTAACTGCTAATAAAGAATATTTACAGACCAAAACACACTGTTCAGTAATATAGGTGTAAAGAAAATATGCTCTGTAAGGTAAGAAGATTGGTGCCGTTACCATGTAATCTCTTTGTTGGGAAGAATAAAAGCCTTTATAAACATACATGGATTGAAAACAAGCTCCTCCTGGGTGTGGACTGAGCCATACAAATCATCAGCACAATACAAGAACTTGGCACCTGTAAAAAGCTGGAAATTAAAGTGTTTTAATTATAGGTGGAGTCCACAGTTAATTGCATTATGTTTTGGTCAGACCCATGACCTTCATCAGATGTTTGAATTGCTTTTAGTCAAAAGGTGAATAAAATGAACTCATGTTCTTTAGGAAAAGTGTGTTCCCTTTGTCTAAAAGCAGTCCGTGTGTCTGATGACGTTCAGGGACTGACCGCAACGTTATGCAATGAATTGTGTCAATATAACACATTAATTTGCAACTTTCTATGAGTGCCAAGTTCTTCTGTATTGTTACTACAAGGGATGAACCCTACTTGAGCACCAACCAAGAAGAGGAGTGCCGTGTATCTGTTACATAATACTCATCAGCCGCAGTTAGGTCTCATTTAGACATTAATGGGTTTTTGTCATCAGAGTTAGTCACTATCAGTTTTTATCATCAGAGTTTGGTTAAAGTTTCATTAGTTATTCTCAGATGGAAAAAAAACTGATGGAGATTTCTCAAGCTTCTCTCATCTAAGAGCTTGTGAAGGGAAATCACATGGATGGTATTGGCGAGCTGACCCTGAGACTTGGATCAATATCGGACATGTCTCAATAATTTTTTGCAGACCACTGTTAAGGCTCGCTTACACAGGTGTATATTCTCTTATGCAAGAGAATCAGATCAATCATGTTAATGACACTCTGATTGGAGTTTGAGCCGACTGTCATTCACTGTGATCTGATTCTCTTGTATCCGAGAATCAAAGCACAGGTGAGGAGAAGATGATGAACAATATTTCTCCATCTTCTCCATTGTCCATATCATCTGAGTGCAGTCCAATGTTCTACATGTATCCAGTAACTTGAATGCTGAATCTGCATGAGCAAAAAAGCTCTGGGGGCACTGCCCCACAGTAAAACATTGGTTCAATGACCATCTGATAAAACATCGGATAGCACTTGGTCATGTTACATGCTTGTGTGAGCAAGTGCACGAGCTCTATTCATGGAAAACATTGATAGAATTAGTATGAGAAAAACTAACATGTGAACACTAAGGCCTCCTACACATCAGATTTTTACATCAGTTTTATTTTAAAGATAGCATGACAGTCTATGGGGCTGAACAAGAAAAAAACACGGCACTCCATCATGTAATGTGTACAGGTGCATTGCTGAACACAACACATTGTAACAAAAAGACAACCTTACTCTGAAATACTAAGACATGCAATTTGAACTTAAAGCAATATAGGACACATTATAGCTGAGGAGGTATGGAAAAAAATAACATGGCATATAAATATGGCAATATCTGTAACCACCAAGTAGTCATCATGAAGTGTCTCTCAACTGAGAACCCACACTATTAGCCATAGCCTATCCATGGATGTAAAACCACCTTTTGAATGGGCGAGTAGGAACCTGCTAACAGAGGTTAACAGCTAAAACTAATGGGGGAAGGGTGCAGGGCAGAAGGTGTGACCCCATAAACATAGCAAAAAAAAGACTGCAGCACTCCATCATGTAATGTGTACAGTGTATTGCGGAACATGACACATTGTAACAAAAAGACAGCTATGGAGAAGTCTATGTAGCTGGTCACATGTTGAATTTTTTCTTCAGACTGAGAATCATGAAGACATGTCCGAAAGTAATCCAAAATATTGGGTCAAAATCAGTAATGCAAATCTCAAGGTTCAATGAAAAATATCAGACAGAACTCAGATGCCAATTTCTACAGACTACTAGATAATACTTTAAGCACCACCGTGAATATGGTATGTTAAAACATAACTTTTAATCTACTTAATCATAAAAAGCATGTGTGAAAAATAAACCTAATTTAAAAATGAATAGAGTTCGTCACTGATAAATACTGGGGTGATGGGACAAAGCTCAATCTGAATAGTACAGAAAGATGATGGGAGTATAGGTGTATCACGGTCCGCGCTGCTCCAGGGCTTAAAAAACTCAAAGAGTCAGTCAGATTTCCATCCTTTATTCTCCTTCTACGCGTTTCGGCGCCTATCCTGGCACCTTCATCAGGGATATCCCTGATGAAGGTGCCAGGATAGGCGCCGAAACGCGTAGGAGAAGGAGAATAAAGGATGGAAATCTGACTGACTCTTTGGTGAGTTTTTTAAGCCCTGGAGCAGCGCGGACCGTGATACACCTATACTCCCATCATCTTTCTGGATTAAACCACTGTTCAGTGGTCGGTGGAGGTCCTGCAGCAGCTTGGAATAATATTTCCTAAACGCCTTCAAACCAGTTGTGGGGATCACAACTGCATCAGGTGAGTGGCTTCTCAGCACCACCCCATTACGATTAGTGTCACTAGTGATAGGGCACTATTGCGCCTCTTGTCCCTCACCCTCTTATATTTTACACAATCTAAATAGTAAGATTTCTCCATAAGGTGATTACAATACAAATCTGGCATTGACCAGGATTGGTTTGTTAGTTCCTGCTATCTAACCCTAAAACATTTATAGCGAGAGAGAGCACACCAATAAAAACAAATTAGACAATGGTCCTGATAATTGTGCTTTTTAACTAAATACAATAAGGTGTCAGCAGAAAGACAGACATAGAACAGTCTCACCCATCACTGCTTTGTCCATGGGATGGGATTCATTGATAGTCATTCAGCTTTAGCCACACACTTCATCAGGATGATCATGGAGGAGAGGGCACTAACCCTGTAAAGGATCCTTCTGCCCCTCATATAAAAACTCCCACCCTGACAAGGGCAGTCCACAGCATACCATCGCTATTGCTGACCCTTGAGATACCCGTATGCCTCCCTATGCATTTTGCCATACAATTGGCTCTTCAGGGGAGAAATAAACACTCTAAGGGTCCCTTTACACGCCACCACTGAAAGGTAGCAACTGCCGGGCACTGGGGATATTTATGCCTGTTGCCATGAAATTGCTACGAAATGCCAGCGTGTAAATAGGGAAATTCCTTCCTGTGTCCTGCAGTTGACTCAGATACCTGTTGCTGAGCCGTGCTCAAAAACCGAAGGCAACAGAAAGGCACAATTGCCATGGTAGTGGCATCTAAACGGGGCACAGGCATGGATGTTACGTCGCCTAGTGAAATTCACAGGGGCATGCCACAGCATCATGGATACAACGTACCATCAGCGAACATTGGTGGGGGCTACTGTGTTACGATTGGCTGTCCCTTCACAGGGCGCCATATTTAAAGAGCTGACCATTCACACTACACAATTGCAATGGCGTCATGTATTAGCCATCCTTCCTGCGCAGGCTGGCCAATCATGATGCTATTGCGTTGTCCAATCAGCGTATTAGCGTCACGGAATACACAACTCTGTCACGCCTATGTACTTGCGGCGCGAAATATGTACGCCCATATTCCTTTGTGGTAGCGGCATGTAAAGCAGGGAAGGTATTCAACAGGAAGTAAGCCACAGGATCTGTCGGAACTTCCGGGGGACAAAGATACCTTCAGTTGACAACGCAATGGCGGCGTCTATATGCGGCATCAGCGATCGGTATCTACCGTTAAAAACGTGCGCATGCACGTGCGGTGGATACCTGTTGCTAGCCACAGTGGCAGCGTGTAAAGGTACCTTAAGGGTACCTTCACACATAGCAATATTGCTAGGCTATTTCACTGGCAATTTGCTGGTTGCAGTGAAATCATGGACACATCGTTCTATTTTGTTGCTGTGTACAAATGGAACAATGTGTCCATGATTTCACTGCAACCAGCAAATGGCCAGTGAAATTGCCTAGCAATACTGCCGCGTGTGAAGGTACCCTTAGGCTATGTGCACACAGGGCATTTTTGCTACAGCGAAAAACAGCAAAGCCTGTACAGGTTTCTTGTATCTCCAGATTTCCTGGCAGGAGATTTACTGCATTTTTTGCTGTGTTTTTACCAAGTGTTTGCTGCGTTTTGATTGTTGCTTTTTTGTATTTTTGCAGCAAAAATGCAGAAAAGAATTGACGCTTATTCTTTTCCAAATGCAGCGAAACATAAACAGGTTTCAGTTTCTGCAAAGAAACTAAACCAATGTGCGTGAACAGCTTTTCCTTGAATCACATAGGTTTTAATGTTAATCCAAAATGCAGGTTTAGTTTAGCATATATTAACATAAAACCATGGTAATAATGTAGCACAAAAACGCAAAAATGCACTCTGTGAACATAGCCTAAAAATCCTGGGCGGATAGACCAACAAACTACCGGCTTGTTGTCACATGGACCTGTATACACTTCTAGATATGAAAAAAAGATTTTTTTTCTTTTTTGTGTTCGAGTGAAACTAAGGACACTCAGAACAAATTTTGATAAAAATCTGAAACGGTCTGTTTTTTTCATACTTAAAAAAAAAAATGGAGACTTTAAGGAGGAATCCATAATAAAGCATATAAAAGTTAACAACTCTCTTACTTTTTTTCTCTTTGTTGACTTGTAGTTGATAAAATACTTGTCTCTGTTGTACCTGTTGCCTATTTGGGGGGATCGGGTCAACCAAATAATGCCTCTATTATCCTGGAATGCATCTAGCCAAATAAGAAAAAAAAAGAGAAATATAATAAATGTTAAAATAAACACAGAATGTAATAATGATAATAACAACAAGAACAAGAACAGCAACAACATCAAGAACAGCAAAACAACAAGAACAGTAAACAATGACAACAAGACCAGTATCATCGACAACAAGAACAGCAACAACAAGACCAGAAACAACAAGAACAGCAACAACAAACAACTACAAGACCAGCCACAACAACAACAACACCAGCCACAACAACAACTAGACCAGCCACAACAACAACAAGACCAGCAACAACAACAACAAGACCAGCAACAACAACAACAAGACCAGCAACAACAACAACAAGACCAGCAACAACAACAACAAGACCAGCAACAACAACAACAAGAACAGCAACAACAAGACCAGAAACAACAAGAACAGCAACAACAACAAACAACTACAAGACCAGCCACAACAACAACAAGACCAGCCACAACAACAACAAGACCGGCCACAACAACAACAAGACCGGCCACAACAACAACAAGACCAGCCACAACAACAACAAGACCAGCAACAACAAGACCAGCCACAACAACAAGACCAGCAACAACAAGAACAGCAACAACAAGACCAGAAACAACAAGAACAGCAACAACAACAAACAACTACAAGACCAGCCACAACAACAACAAGACCAGCCACAACAACAACAAGACCAGCCACAACAACAACAAGACCAGCCACAACAACAACAAGACCAGCCACAACAACAACAAGACCAGCCACAACAACAACAAGACCAGCCACAACAACAACAAGACCAGCCACAACAACAACAAGACCAGCAACAACAACAACAAGACCAGCAACAACAACAACAAGACCAGCAACAACAACAACAAGACCAGCAACAACAACAACAAGACCACAAGACCAGTATCATGGACAACAAGAACAGCAACAACAAGACCAGTAACAACGACAACAAGAACAGTAACATCGACAACAAGAACAGCAACAACAAGACCAGAAACAACAAGAACAGCAACAACAACAAACAACTACAAGACCAGCCACAACAACAACAAGACCAGCCACAACAACAACAAGACCGGCCACAACAACAACAAGACCAGCAGCAACAACAACAAGACCAGCAACAACAACAACAACAAGACCAGCAACAACAACAACAAGACCAGCAACAACAAGAACAGCAACAACAAGACCAGAAACAACAAGAACAGCAACAACAACAAACAACTACAAGACCAGCCACAACAACAACAAGACCAGCCACAACAACAACAAGACCAGCCACAACAAACAACAAGACCAGCAACAACAACAACAAGACCAGCAACAACAACAACAAGACCAGCAACAACAACAACAAGACCAGCAACAACAACAACAAGACCACAACAACAACAACAAGACCACAACAACAACAAGACCAGCAACAACAACAAGACCAGCAACAAGAAGACCAGCAAGAACAACAACAAGAACAGCAAGAACAACAAGAACAGCAACAACAACACAAATCAGTTATGTATGAATAATAACATAAATTAACTATATATATATATATTTACTAACTATCCCATAAATTATATTTCTCTTTGCTTCATGTTCGCTTTATTTTTTTCTTAGCTTTATTATTACACATACTACCTCCTCGGTAGTGTTAAATACTTATTTTATCTATAAAGAATTCCTTCCATCAGCATGTGATATCATTAACAGACTTCACGACTGATAATATAGTTCTTATTGAGTTTTAATCAATCTGTTGTCCCTCAGTAGCAAATGAATTTGACATGTCAGTTTCGTGGATCCATGGAGTTTCCCTGCGTGAAAATGATTTGTCTCTGTTTACTTTAATGAGATTCCCCCCTGCCACAAATTAGTTGTTCCCGGGGTCATGTAACATACAAAACTGGTGATTTTGTTCCCACATGCAGAACCTCTGTTTGTGGTAAAGCCGCTAAGATATTACCTAGTGAGTGGGTAGAGGACACCACTGCCCGCATTTAATGGCAGAAAAGCCCTGTTAGGCTGTAATAGCCCTAATAAGTAATGGAAAAATTTGCCTGAGATAAGGGGCGGGGGAGATTTTGCAACATCTGCTTTGTGAAGCTAAAAGGGAGGTGTAGGGGGCTTTGGAAAATACTGCTTCATTTACCACCATCATTGTGTGAAGGCAAATTGAAGCATTTCTACAACTGACCTGTTCCTACAATTTATTCCTAATCACAAAGAAGAGATCTCAGAATAGAAGACATTTGAATTACAGCTGCAAGCCTGCGAGTGTGACTAATCACCCCTGTATCAGCCCACGTCGCCCCCAAAATCTTCCCATTCCAGCAACTCAAACCCATGAAATAATAGCAATCATGAAAAATTGCTACATATTCCTTTAACCTGTCCTATGCAGAGCGCGATGTTCGCTCCGTCTACGGCTGTTCTTTCTACCTTATATTCTAATTGCTGTGATTAAATCGGTACAATATGACTCCATATCATCGATTAAAACCAGGGTCTATTGTGCAGTGTTTTACCCTTTATAATGAGGATATGAAAACACTCCTAGTATTATGGCATGTCATCTTTTCCTTCTGTTCATTTTTATAAGATTGAATCTCAAAACAATAAAGACGCACAAAAGGTTTTAATTGATTGATCCAGCTAGTCGGGAGTTTTTTAGGGCAATCTTCGGTGGCCTTCTAGAGAGTGCTATATCCAGACAGTTAAAGGAAATCCAACATAGAAATGTAAAAAAATAATAACACTTTAATTCATGTTTCAAATATGTACTATATATTTTTTAATACTATAAAATATGAAAATGAACTAAAAAAAAGTTTTTGATTTTTTCAACTTTTAAACACTGGGGAGGGCAGCTGCTAAAAGGGGAAGGATAAAGTTTAGCATCACAGTGCAGTGCCATTTTGATGATGACTGATGTGTGGTCAATATGGAAAAACAAATGTTGAAAACATGTTGACAATTCTGAAATTTGGAAAGAAAATATTAAAAATAAAATGTTTAGTTTGTAGTAATAGTTTCTGACACCAATAACGTTTTTATTTTTTGTTAATGGATATGTATTAAGGCTTGTATTTTTGCATGGTGAACTGCCATTTTTATTGATAACATTTTGGGGTACTTAAGGGTACCTTTACACGCCGCAACTTTTGGCGGCGATAGGAGGCAACCTAACGTGCATGTGCACATTTTTCATGGTTGCCTCAGAATGCCGAAGGTGCTTTTACATGCCGCAATTTCGCCCTCAACCTGCCTCAGAAGTTGCCACACCATCAGTGGGAAACATCCGGTAGACTCCCGTTGCCGCTTCACACGCCGCAATCCCCAAAGGAATGTGGGCGTACTGTTCAGCATGGCGAAAACATAGGCGTGCCAAATTGTTTTATACCGCGTCCCAAACACGCTCATTGGACAATGCAATAGCGTCCTGATTGGCCAGTCTGCGCTGGAAGGCTGGCTAATACATGACGCCATTGCCATTGGGTGGTGGTGAATGGACAGCTGTTCAAATATGGCGCGGTGTCAAGTGACAGCCAATGGAAACACAGTAGCCACCACCAATCATCACCGACGGGGCAAGGTCTCCAGCACGATGTGGCACGCCTCCGGGAAATCAATAGGCAACGCAGATTCCATCACTATCGCCCGTTCACACGCCAAAAGCCTTCCTGATTGCCTCCGATTTTGAAGCAGTGCTGTGAAATCGGAACCAGGTGCAACCTTTTTTTTATTGCCGCCAAATTCCCTAATTACACGCCGCAATTTTGAGGCAATTTCACGGCGATTGTGACGAGGCTACAGATTGCCGGTCAGATTTCTCGCCGCGGTTGCGGCGTGTAAAGGTACCTTAAGATGTTTTGATAACTTTATACTTTTGTTGCATTTTTGGAGGGAGGTAAGGCATCAAAAAAAAATTGCAATTTTGGCATTGTCAATACTTATTATAGGATATGGGTTTTGAACACAGTCTGATTATTTTATAGACTTGTATGAATGTATGTAATCTGAACCTGCTGAAGTATATTTTCACAACTACTGCTGGTAGCGTAACACAAAATAAAAGTAAGTGTGAACATGATCAAGCTATTTGATCATGTATTTAAGGAAACCTGATTCAGGCTTTTATTTTGAGAGATCTGTAGGATGGTAGTAGGACGGATCTCTCCCTCCAGGCTGGGTCTTGCAAATGGCCTATGGCCATGATTACTATTTCATCTTACACCAAATGGCAGGTTGTGATGCAGTCCAAATTAGGTTGCAGAGATGCAGGTTCTGACCAGATCTTTATGCATGTAGTTTATCAACTATTTATTTTCTTCTTTTAAATGGGGAAAAGGAAAGCTTTGTATTTGTTTTGCAATATTTTCTTTTTCAGTCCCCCTAGGGGACTTGTACAGCATTTTTTACTTTACTTCATCTAACAGTTGTATGATTTTGAAACAGAAGACATAACACCCCCCCGGTGGGTGTATTTTGAGAGATCTGTAGGATGGTAGTAGGACAGATCACTCCCTCCAACCTGGGTCTTGCAAATGGCCCATGGCCACGATTCCTGTTTAATCCTACAGCAAAGGGCAGGTTGTGTTTCAGTCCAAATTAGGTTTGCATAGATGCAGGTTTTGACCAGACCTTTATGCATGTAGTGTAGCAACTATTTGTTTTCTTCTTTTAAATGGGGAAAAGGAGAGCTTTATATTTCTTTTGTAATATTTTTTTTTTTTAGTCCCCTTAGGGTACCTTTACACGCGGCAACTTTTCTAGGAATTTCACTGGCAACTTACTGGTTGCAGTGAAATCATGGACACATTGTTCTATCTTGATGCTGTGTACAAATGGAACAATGTCTCCATGATTTCACTGCAACCAGTAAGTTGCCAGTGAAATTCCTAGAAAAGTTGCCGCATGTAAAGGTACCTTTAAGGACTTTGACTTCATCTAACAGTTGTATGATTTTGGAAAAGAAGACATAACACCCCCCCAGTTGGTATCAAAAGCAGACTGGGACTCCAGAACATTGCTAGATTTTGCAGAAGAGGGAGAAAACTATTATTGGACATTATTTTAGGTGTACGAATGAAAAGACCAACCTCATAGTTGTGAATCTACTGTTGTGAGATTATGACCTCTACATTCTTACCCAAACAGGATCCTATCCTATGTGATACATCATGCTTATGCTCAATCTCTGAAGCATGAGATTGTTCAACCTTGTGCTACTTAATCAGCTGCTGGTTGATCAAAAGGGTAAACATGTTCAGTACAGTCATATCACAAGCTGATATTATCAGAAAATTAAATTCTTGATAGCACCATTTTAGTGTCTTTTTTCAGCCTTGGAAACGTTAATATGCTGCAGAATGTTCAGATTTTTTTCTCAAATAAATTGGAAAACTATGTAAGAAAAACTAGCTCTGGCAAGAAGGCAAAAAAAACAAAAAACCTTTATTTTCCAAAAAGGTTTTTGGATGAACCTTTTATTTCTAATAAATTAAGGCAAGACCCATGTGGTTATAGAGCTGACACCCTTTGGTGCAGACTTTACAACATGTACACGACAACACAGAACACAGACACCTCATTTCTTTTTCGCATGCAGCCAATAGATATTTGTAGGGTTCTCAAACCGATGAGATGGGGATAATATTGATAGTAAGGCTGAGCGTATATTATCTGATGCAGAAGCGCGTGCCATTTGATGTGCTTGGAAAAAGCGCGAGATTTCAAACTCCGGCACTTAGATGCTGGCGTCTGCAATGCGCGTGGGGTTCCATCATCCATGGGGATGAATTGACAGCGTTAATGCAGTGTTACCTTTCCGTTAACACTGCGCTAATGCTGCTAAATTCTAAATTTTACACAAAAGCCCCCTGAACGCACAGCATAACGCTGGTGTGACCCTAGCGTTAGTGTTATAGTTTCCTGTATTTCTATGCAGTTGTCACACTCGGGTCAGGAGAGCCATGTTTGATCCGGACAGTGCACTGCAATCCTTGCACAAGTCATATGGTAGTATAACTCCAGCCTAATGTGATCACAATCTCTCGCATAGGGCTCGGACACACTAGCGTGAAACTCGAATGACTGCAATGAAAGTCAAAATCTCCTTGCAGTCGGACCAATGTTACTCAATGTCCGAGAGCACATTTCCGAGTGTCGGGCATTTTTTTTCTCGTTCGAGTCTCGGATGACGAATCAGTCGCAACATGCTGCGATTCTATGCGAGTGTCGGACAAGACTTGCCAATGCAAGTCTATGGGTCTGACAAAAAAGAGGGCCGGCAGTCGGACCACACTCGGACCATCCGAGTCTGATGTGAGTTTTAATTGATACATTCTCATTCTGTAGCTCAGGCAACTGTCAAAAATGTTCCTGTAAATGATTCTACAGTAATAGCTGCTGAGAAAAAACGGATTGCACTCGGACAGCACTCGGATGTGATCTGAGAGAAATGTAGGACAGTTGCATCAGAGTTAGATGCAAAACGAACCGAAACTAGGAGGAGAGTCTTCCGACTCTCGGATCCGTGCATCGGAGTGTATTTTCACTCACCAGTATGTCCGTACCCTTAAGAGAATCATTGCACATTGTGAGGAGAAGATAGAGAACAAAGTTTCTCCATTCTGTGAGTCCATGGATATTGAAATGTAATCTGATGATTTCCACACGCCTGTAGACTTATATGGAAGCGAGCCATCTGGACCTACTGGACCTGCTAAAGTGTGTTTTCCCAACTACCGCTGTCAATATGACACAAAATATAGGGTAAACTTGGTCAAAATTTTTGATCACGTTTTCAAGGAAAACTGACAGGGGCTTTTATTTTGTAGAGATCTGTAGGATGGTAGTGGGACAAATCTCTCCCTCCTGCCCGGGTCTTGCAAATGGCCCATGGCCATGATTCCAATTTAATCCTATAAGCAGAGGGCAGGTTGTGTTTCAGCCCAATTTAGTTTGCAGAGCTGCAGGTTCTGAATGAGCAGGTCTGTGTGAAACTAAAGGCCCCATTACACGGCATGACATGGTTAACAATATCGCTTAAACCTCACGGGATTGGAGATGTTTCAGCGACATCATTACTACCTCATTGCATGTGACTCTGCGAAGTAGTAATGATAAATCGTTGGATTGTGGATCGCAGATTTGAGGACATGTTCTCAAATCTCACGATCCACGATCAGCCAACCTGCTGCATCGTTGTGTGTGACACCGCGATAACGATGTCGTTCATGACTTCGCCCATTGACAGCAATGAACAAGTATCGCTTGCTGGATTGTGTGAACGATACCTGCTCACTACATCGTTGGTGAGTCGTTCACGATATCTAGACGTGTGACATCTCACCAACGACGTCAAAACGATGTCGGACACGACCGCGCGCCCACGAGATCATTAGTGACATAGTTTCAACGTTTTGCCGTGCAACGGTACCTTAACACAGATCAGACCTAGAGACCCGGCAGAAGTCGAACAGACACTAGAAGCTAGACCATGCACCCCGAGATTCTCACAGCAGTACAGGTGTTAAACAGACTTGTACAGGACAATACATGTGTGAACTGGCTTCGCTCCAGAAATCCAGGTCTTTTAAAGTGTGGAGTTTGGAAAATGAAAATGTTAACTTTTTCCTGTGTCACTTTCTAACTAATAAAATTTCACTTAAGACTTTGCCCCAATGGAGCTCACAGTCTAATAGCTCTTTCTCACCCATTTGCTACCCTAAACCCAATTTTCCTGGGAAGAAAGTTTAGAAACAGACATTGGGGTAAGTTTGACTCTAAAACACTTAGCAGGTACAATTTAATTAAAATGTTTTGCCTTTTTGGTAGCTTTGAAATTTCTAACTAATCTTTCGTAATCTTTCGTAAAGATGATAAAAAGTGGCATCGTGACAACACTGCATAGACTGTGACCTTGCGCGTGATTGCGTGAAACCCTCTTGGATCCCACCAAAGCTGGAGGTCACAGCCCAGCGTAAGATGAATACGGATTTCAGCAAGATCAATGGTGATCTGAAGATACAGTGAGGGCCAAACAAGTGACAGTGAAAAGTGGAGGGGCTCCAAAGGTGAATATAAGGAGTTTTGTTTTGTTTTTTTTTTACATCTTAGGCGGCCGTCACATGCAACGATTTCTTGCCCGATATCGTTTAAGCGATCTCCTTTTTGATCGCTTAAGCGATATCGGGCAAGAAATCGTTGCATGTAATCAAGCGATTTAAGATGTGAAATCGCTTGATCGTGACATCGCAGATCTGAGCTCCGGAGCTCAGATCTAGCGATGAACGATGTCACGATCTCCTTCATCGTGGTGTATAACACCACGATGAACGATCTCCCAGCGGCAGAGCCTATGCTGGGAGATGGTAACTATGATACACGTCGGGTAACTAAGCGACGCGCGGCGCCTAGTTACCCGATGTGTACCATAGTTACCAGCGAGATCGCGGATCCACATCGCTGGTGAGTCTGTCTGTGTGACAGCTCACCAGCGATGTGAGCGATATTGTAAGCGATCGCGCGTGCACGTGATCGCTTACAATATCGCTAGAGATATCTCAGCGTGTGACGGCCGCCTTAGGGTGCTTTCACACAGCGTTTTTCTGGGATTTTGCAACGGACAGGCACGGATCCGATTTGGCCCCCATGTTAGTCTATGGGCACAGATCGGATCGGATTTGCCCTTAGTGGCATCCGATTTTTGTCATATCCGATTCTGTCCGATTTTTAGCTGTGCCCAAAATCACAGACTGCTGCGATTTTGGGCACAGGGGATCAAATCGGACCAAATTGGATCCGACCTGATCCGCGCCATATAACATGGGGCCTATGGAGCACGGGTCCGAGGAAACAGCTGATCATTCCTCGTACCCGATTTTAGTGTACTGAGCATGCTCAGTACACTAAAATCACTCTGTGCCATCTAATTTCACTTCTGCAATGTATATTCATACATTGCAGAAGTGACATCTAGTGATAAGTGTTAAAAAAAAAAACAACTTTATTCTCACCTGTCCCGCGATCCATCGATGCCTCCTGCGCTCGATGCTTCTAGGACCTGGCGTCACGTTACAGTCACATGACCGGTTACCGCTGTAACCGGTCATGTGACTGACATCACGCCAGGTCCTGTGGATCAGAAGAAGACAGCTGGAAGTGCCGCGGGAGTCGTGGATAGGTGAGAATAAAGATTTTACTTATTTTTTAAGGTCTGCAAAAGGGGGAGAAAGAGGGGACAAAGAGGGGGCGAAAGAGGGGGCGAAAGAGGGGGCGAAAGAGGGGGCGAAAGAGGGGGCGAAAGAGGGGCGAAAGAGGGGGCGAAAAGAGGGGGGGGGCGAAAGAGGGGGCGAAAGAGGGGGGGAAAGAGGGCGAAAGAGGGGCGAAAGAGGGGGCGAAAGAGGGGGCGAAAGAGGGGGGAAGGAGAGGGGGCGAAAGAGGGGGCGAAAGAGGGGGCGAAAGAGGGGGCGAAAGAGGGGGCGAAAGAGGGGGGGCGAAAGAGGGGGCGAAAGAGGGGGCGAAAGAGGGGGCGAAAGAGGGGGCGAAAGAGGGGGCGAAAGAGGGGGCGAAAGAGGGGGCGAAAGAGGGGGCGAAAGAGGGGGCGAAAGAGGGGGCGAAAGAGGGGGCGAAAGAGGGGAAAAGGGGCGAAAGAGGGGGCGAAAGAGGGGGCGAAAGAGGGGGCGAAAGAGGGGGCGAAAGAGGGGGGCGAAAGAGGGGGCGAAAGAGGGGGCGAAAGAAAGGGGGCGAAAGAGGGGGCGAAAGAGGGGGCGAAAGAGGGGGCGAAAGAGGGGGCGAAAGAGGGGCGAAAGAGGGGGCGAAAGAAGGGGGGCAAAGAGGGGCGAAAGAGGGGGCGAAAGAGGGGCGAAAGAGGGGGCGAAAGAGGGGGCGAAAGAGGGGGCGAAAGAGGGGCGAAAGAGGGGGCGAAAGAGGGGGCGAAAGAGGGGGCGAAAGAGGGGGCGAAAGAGGGGGCGAAAGAGGGGGGCGAAAGAGGGGGCGAAAGAGGGGGCGAAAGAGGGGGCGAAAGAGGGGGCGAAAGAGGGGGCGAAAGAGGGGCGAAAGAGGGAAAAGAGGGGGCGAAAGAGGGCGAAAGAGGGGCGAAAGAGGGCGAAGAGGGACAAAGAGGGGACAAAGAGGGGGCGAAAGAGGGGACAAAGAGGGGGTGAAAGAGGGGACAAAGAGGGGTGAAAGAGGGACAAAGAGGGGGTGAAAGAGGGGACAAAGAGGGGTGAAAGAGGGGACAAAGAGGGGGTGAAAGAGGGGACAAAGAGGGGGTGAAAGAGGGGACAAAGAGGGGGTGAAAGAGGGGACAAAGAGGGGAGAGAGAGGAGGGGAGAAAGGTGACAAGAGGGGGAGAGAAGCGAGGTGACAGGAGGGAGAGAGGAGGGGGACGAGGTGACAGGAGGAGCAGGGAGAAGAGGAGAGAGGATCCAAACTGATGCTGCAAAATATCAGAATCGAATGCCTATTTGGATCTGTTGCTGTCCGAGGGGTCCTGCAAAAAGTCGGATCCCCTCGGACAGCACAAAAACGCTGTGTGAAAGCAGCCTTATAGTTACTATGCTCTGGAGTCTGAAGACATAATGGAGCAATACAAGGAACATTAAATTTGTGAATAGATTTTCCAAGTTAAAAAAAAAGGTGCAAAAAGTAAATTTGTCTTTTGCCTGATCCACTTATCCCTATTTCCATCTGTTGTTTCAGGGTTAAATAAACCACTTACCTAGTCCGTTTTGGAATTGGTGCACCTCAAATGTCCAGAAGCATTGTCAATAGCCGTGTGCACACTTGATCGAGCAGCTCTTAACATTTTTCAAAAGATTTAAAGCTGTGCAAAATTCCTATTTTTCAATTGCCTTGGACAAGTAGATTTCTTATACATAAAAATGAATGCCAATTTTTGACTTTCCTTCCATTGTCACAATCAGAATACTCCCCAAAGACAAGTATGAATGCATAAATGTAAGCATTCCGACAGTCATTCCTCTCTGCAAGCAAAAACATAAGCACTATTAAAACTATATAATGGAAAAATCTACATAATAGTATAGAGAAAATGTTCAAAACAGCCGCTAAATTGCAATTACTAAATAATAGCCTATGTATCATATCATAACTATAATTTAGCTATTTAAATGTTCTATTGCAAAACAGAATTCAACATTTCCTATATTTTTCCTTTCACATATTATATATACTTTAGGATTCCCAACTTTTCTGGGCAGATTTCATTTAATTAATTTCAAAGATGTGATTTAGGCTAGGGTCAGATTCGCGCCATGCCTCTTCTAAAGTCATGCGTTTTTTCATGTGCATATGTGTAAAAAGGCATGCATTAACGCACCCATAGACCCCAATGCAAAAAAACGTATTGCTACAGTGCAATGCATTTAGCGCTATGCGATTTTTGTAGCGCACATCAAAACATGGGCTGCAGCGTTTTTGGGCCTGTTATGGAAAACAAATGCTTTTTTTTTAACATGGGAGTCTATGGGAAATGTATGCGTTAATGCATGGTACATGTATGTAGCATGCGTTAACGCATGCGTCAAAAATGCAAACATGTCATATGAATGCAAAATGAAAAAAAGCAAACTTTAATGCATCCATCAAACTTAAGCAACCTCCCCAATGTGACCCTAGCCTTAGGCTAGGGTCAGACCTGCGTCCGCCCCTGAGCCTCACGGATCTGGCAGAAACTTAGAAATTTTCTACCTCAGAGCATAGCGTTACCAGCAGGTAACGGCATGTGCCGCCAGAAAATAGATCTCTATGGCAACCGTACGCTTACCGCAGCCTCCGGCTCCACAGAGGTCTCCAGGATATACGCCTTTGCAGAGCGCACAGGAAAATGCTGCAAACAGCGTTTCCTGTGCGCTCTGCAAAAGTGCATATCCTGTGGAGCCGGCAGCTGCGGTAAGTGTCCGGTTGCCATAGGGATCAATAGTCAGTTACCTGCTGGTAACGCTATGCACTGAGGCAGAAATTTCCTAAGTTTCTGCCGGATCCGTGAGGCTCAGGGACTGATGCAGGTCTGACCCTAGCCTTAGGGTGCTCTTACACTGGCGTTTAAAATGAATCCATTCAGTGTGCTAAAGAATTGCACCTGGACCAATGTTAGTAAATGAGTCATCTCTCATGTCTGCAAGTTGTTCCTCAGCTCAAATCGGACTGAGGAACCAATTGCGGCATGTTGTGATTGTCAGTGAGTTTCTCAGTCGACTCACCTATGCAAGTCTATGTGTGCAAGAAAAAAGTGGACAGCACATGGACGGCACAAGGCATACTTTTTTAACACTGTGTTTGGTGAAAGGGCAAGGATACTCGACCATCCGGGGTCAGTTGATAGATGTCACAGTGGTAGTACCAGAGGTCGTGGCCCTGACCAGAGCATATAAAAGTGGTTATATTTACAAGGTGAAAAGAATTTTTCATGACGCCATCTGAGGTTTCTGGTGAAGGAAGACTAGCGCTGCTTGAAGAGCTCCCAGGGGATAGATTGGTAGCTTGATGGAGCACTCTCCACAGATGGAGCAGGCCCCTGGAGTATAGAATGGTGAAATGATGTGATGATGGGAGTTGTAGTGTTAGCGCAGGGAGGTGCGGGAAGGAGTAAATGGACATATGGGTTGCAGTTTTTCCTGGCTCTTTTACAGAAGTTCTTAAACAGTCTTTACCCAGCCGGGGTACTGTGTACTCCAAGATTGCTGCTTGGCCAGCTCACAGGTAATCTGGGTACACCTTACATGAGACACCAGTTATAAGCTTTTTCCTTGCTGTCCTTTCCTGACACTTCTTTTTCACTACCCTGTGCCCTCATGCTACAAGTTCCAAAAGCAGGCAACTGCAGGCCCTATCTGAGCGACGGCCTGGCGTCCTAGCGACCCTCTGTAGTCCCGTAGCCTGAGCGAGTCGACAGTGGTGGCCACTGCATGTGCAGTTCAGAGGCCTCCGGTTTCTTGGCTGGTCCTGCAGATTCCAGACCAAATTGGGGCCAGCACCCCTTCACATCTACCCGACCCAGATGGCCAGCTGTAGATTCAGGGTCCTCAGATCTGGGGGTTCACAGCTGACCTGGAGTAGTAGGTCCCGCAAGCCCCTAGCTCAGCTTCCCCTAGAACTCAACTTCTACTTACTACAACTCTCTCTCCAACTTTTACTTTACTACAAACTGACTCCCCCACCCCCTCAAACTACTACTTCCTCCAGCCAGCAAATGGTGTCTGTTCTGTTGATGAGCTTATTCTCCCCCTTTCATCTCCCTGGCCTGGAGTTTGAATTGATGTTGAGTGTGTGGTGGTGTATCTCAGTAGGATTACCCCTTCTTACCTGCGAGCATGGCACTACACCTTTGGGACAGGTGCAGTACCACTGTGGCAACCAAACTTCATGGGAACCACACTTTTACTTGCCCTCAAAAGCTAGAATATATACAGTAGATGTCAAAAAGTATATGATTTCTCACCGCCTATATATTGTAACTTTGCACCCTTTAGTGCCTTTCATGTAGCACTAAAAGATGTTTAGACTTGTATTTAGAGCAAAAATAATTAATTTTTAAAAAATTACATGGGACTCACCGTATTTTTGATTGTTTGCTAAGGTAAAGCAGACAGCTACAGCCTGCAAATTGCAGTGGCAGCTTAACATTGGCTGGTAATCCAAAACAGAGGTCACCCCAAGATTTCTCTTCAATTATGTATTTATTTATAATTACGGTAATTAATTCGTTTAAAAAAATGAAAAAAATTTGGGAAACCAGCCCAGGTAAAGCTGACAGCTAGGTTCTGGTATTTTCAGGGTGGGAAAGGCCATCTCAGGACTGGCACCCTCCATAAATAAAAACGCTAATCCTGGTGCTTGACCGCAGCTCTTTCTACTGCCCTGCCATGTGTATATATATGTGGAACATCAGATTTTGTCTTATACCAGCCTGATTAAGAGTCCTGAGTTGTCTTGAAAGCTTGCTATTTATTACCATTACCATCTTTTCAGTTAGCCATTAAAAGGTATCAACCACTGAGGACTCTCAGATTTTAATATTTTTCTATCTACTGGCTAACACAGTACAAACATATATTTTACCCTATCCTTCCTGGACATAATAACAATTTTTTAGGGTTGAAGGAAGACTTTAAGTCCATCTAGTTCAACCCATAGCCTAACATCCAGAGGAAGGCAAAAAACAACCCATGTGGCAATACTAAGCTCCACATTGGGAAAAAAAATTCCTTCCTGACTCTTCATACGGCAATCAGACTAGTTCCCTGGATCAACGCCCTATCAAGAATCTAGTATATATAAACGGTAATATTATAGTTTTCAAGAAAGGCATCTAGGCCCTTCTTAAATGTTAGTAGTGACTCACTTTGTCATGGCAATAAATAGTTAATAATTTATATAAGTTTATTAAAGTCATTAAGAAATCTTCCAACAGCATGTTTATATAAATCCTTGCACTTTCCTCTAGTTGTCTCTTCTCCTTCTTCTTCCTCTCCTCTGGAATTTCTCTGTCTCAGATTCTATATAATATGTTTTGATTTAGATGTAGCAGTGCTGAAGCTCTTGTCAAGATGTTCCCGTACTGAATGTACTAACCAACGCTAAACTGAATTACTAACTAACACACGAAATATGATTGAATGTTCTCTTCAGAATAAAATGCAACACCCCTTTAATATCCCTTTAAGGAGCCGTATAAAACTGGCTACCCCTCCCTTAATAAAGGTCTGTCATTAAGCTCTACTTTGACTTGTTATCAGCGTGGTTCTTACCGGTGGCGTGCACACACTTAGACAAAGCATCAATTTGGCGGCAGACACTTAAGAGGACAGCCCACCCGAAAGGTGTGAAGGCCTCCTATGACAACTCATTTGTAAGGACATCCAGCCATTGGATCACTTCTATCCTCATTCTGAGCCCCTTAAGATCTGCCTTTCTGAAATCCCACCTTGAAGCCTGAGTCTTCACAGGTCTTCCTCTAGTTATCCAAAATTCTATAACAGCATGATAGCTGCTTCATAAGGTCCTAGCCACCCCTACCTACTCATCCATTTCCTCCTTGTGTATAACAATTAGATCCAAAGTAGCAGATCTTCTTGTTTTCTCCTCTATATTTTGGAAGATAAAGTCAGCAAGAGAGGATAAGAATCCTCACCTCTTCTTCCCTGCTTCCCTGGTTCTCCCCACTGGCCATCTACGTATTCCTTGGTCTTTAAGTGCTTGTTTCCTGCCGCCAGTTGCCTCCTCCGTGGCTCATCACAAATGGCCTTTTCTTAACAATCCTTTCAAGGATTTTAGATACTTAGATGTTTTCATTAAATAAACACAAAAAAGCTGCACAGCACTCAAGATACAATGAGAACTGGTGCAAGCTGTGATGCTGGAACAAACAAACAGGGAAAATTCACTGCAGCACTCAGTTACTACCAATTATGTATATCCTAATAAGCAGTTTATATTTGAGAAAGTTTTTAAAAACTTACATTTTTTCAAAAAACTCAATATTCACATGTTTTTATTTACTAAGGTTCTTGGTACATATATTGGCCAATATCTGTTTGCCCATCAACCACTTACAAGGTGACCTTAGATCCCTGTCCTCCTTGTCACTCCCTGTCCCACGTCTTTAAAAACTTACGTTTTTAAAAATTTCTCAAATATAAACTGCTTATTAGCATATACATAATTGGTAGTAACTGAGTGCTGCAGTGAATTTTCCCTGTTTGTTTTCCAGCATCACAGCTTGCACCAGTTCACATTGTATCTTGAGTGGTGTGCAGCTTTTTTGTGTTTATATAATAGATGGAGTTGCTGGGTCCACAGCTACACATTGCAGCACCATTAACCCAGGTGGTCTGTGATTGAGATAAGTCCACTCACTCAGAAATAGAAAAGGAGGCTCAGTTGAGCACAAGACTTAGTGAAGACGTGGGACAAGGAGTTACAAGGAGGACAGGATGTCAGCGTAGGACCCATCAGATCTAAAATCACCTTGGCCAATATATGTACCAAGAACCTTAGTAAATAAAAACATGTGAATCTTGAGTTTTTTTTAAAAAAAACTTAAGTTTTTAAATTTTTTTCTCAAATATAAACTGCTTATTAGCATATACATAATTGGTAGTAAGTAACTGAGTGCTGCAGTGAATTTTCCCTGTTTAGATGTTTTCATTAGATAGCTGGGCAAACAGTCATACAGTCATCCAAGTGTTTAGCAGACATGTCACTCAACTGCTAAAGCATGAAGGACATGTAGACTTAGCTCCGCCTATTAAAATCACATGTTCAAGACATTACACATGTCCTACAGCATTCTATGAATTTTGGCATTGCTGCAGCTGATTGATATGACTGGTAACCACCCACATGACTGTATGACTGTTTGGCCAGCTAGCTAATGCAAGAATATAATTATCTAAAGTGCTTTTTAGGGATAAAACATTAACAGTACAGTACATTAACATGTACAGTACATGATGATACAAATAACATGGGCTATAAAATTTTGTATGGACTGATATTTAGATATGTTTGCAGTATGCATTTACCATATTGGCTAGCTGTCAGATTACTTGCATCTAGTAGTAAAGTTACAATAAATAATTTATCTCTTGCTGTGAAATCTACAATAGCCATGGAGTGGGAAATTATTTCTCTAGGTATATAATGCAATTGCAATGTATTTCTGTAACTCTTTTCCATTCCTGACAGTTTAAATTAGAGAAAGTTAATAAAGGCTTCACTATGTGTGTCATTATCACTTCCCATGTGAAGCACGAGCACTATGAGAAGTGTGCCCGGATTTTAAACAAACTGATGAGGATAGAGCTTATCATCTTTGATGCAGGGAAAGGTGTGAATTCTGCAAACATTCTCTTATTGCTCTGAAATAGCGGCAGCAATCACTGTGATCACCTACCAGGTAGATGTCACAGACATATGTCATGTAAATCAGAACATTTGTAGCTAAAGCTAATAAAAGCAGTGCTGGTTATACAGATAAATTACTGCCGGGGATGATCCACTCAACAGCTTTATGGCGGGCTGATGTCATGGGAAGGATGCCTACCGTAATTTACAATCAGATCTGTTACATATTGCCACTGGAAATTTGCATCGAGGATTTTTTTTAATTTATTTGTTCATAGTAACATATATTATAGTAACTTATCAGGTTATTTACCGGCGTCCTCCCATCTATATTACTATTTTAGACTCCTTTCTCATCCGCCAATACTTATAGATACACATATTGCAGATGACAAAATCAAGTTATGTGAAAACAGAACTCCTGTTCATCAGCCAAGCCAGTAACCTACGACCACTGGACGAATCTCCTTACCTACCGGCATTCCTGGGTCCTCTTTTGATTAGCCAGGCTGATGCACTGTGTCATGCTGCAATGATAGTGAGCTGTGGACAAATGAGCGCAATAGGGTCTTACGCAGTAAAACTGTAGTAAAATTAAACAGGGTGGTCGCTCACCTTATCTGGTTGTGCCTGACACAACTCTGAAAAAAGTCAAGAAATAGTTGCTGTGAGCTATCAAGCAATATTCCATAAACATAAATCCCTATAGCGTATTCTTCTGTCCCCCTTGGCCTACCATTGTTCAAAGCCTTATAGGACCAGGATGTTACATTTCCCAAACAAAGGGCCCAACCAGATTGGTGTCACTTTAAATTAAACTTAAGGATGCTTCTCTTTACTTTCCCAGAGGGTACGTGACATTTTTTGTTATAAGAAGAAAACTAGTTACACTGAGCTGTGCCCCGATGGGGGCGAGAAAGCAATTAAGAGCAGGAAAAGGTATCACTCACCTCAATTCTAGAGGGAATGGGGATAGGAACCCTACAGACTCTACTGGAATTCTGTCCTGAGATCCAGACAAATCCACAACTCCGGAATCATTGTTCCAAATTATGAATCTACTATATGTGCTAGCAACCTACAACTCATACCAATAAAATCGTGACAACCAGCTGCACACACCCATCTCTCCCAATTCGCTCTAGCACTGGGTGTTGAGGAAATACAAAGAACAGTGACTAGAAGTCAGCTAGATGAGCCATGTTTGGTGCTGAAGCTGTTTCCAATGAGACCAGAACAGCTCCACTTGGACCCTCCAGGGGGAAGTTACGGCCATTCAGAGGTTGTAATAAAATGTTAGGCAAAGATTACTAACCTGGTGGCTTTTCTGAAGTAGAAATGAGGAGCACTTTGAAATGCATTGAAATCAACCACCTTTCATCTGCTTTCAGGGTTTGGCCATCTCCTCATTCTTCTGGTTTTGTTTGGATGTTGCAATGATGACATCCTACCAGTACAGCCTATCAAAAATTTGGAGGCCTCCCATCCAGCAGTCACAGATTACTGGCATGAAAGATGGACTGCAAGTAAAACGTTTTAATCCCACTCAGCTGTCTAACTGGAAGAGTAGATGCAGGGAGAAAATGAAGTTATATTCATCCTGCAGCCACTTGCTTACAGTTAAGAGCGCAGCACTAGGGTTTGACTGATCATTGACTGGCAACCTGTTCTGCAAACTTACTGCTCACAAATCACAGAGCAGGCAAGGCTGTTAGGCAGGGTGAAGGGTGAGTGAATACAGTGCAATCACTAAGTGGTGAGCAGTGACATTCACATCTCCCTGCGCTGCCCCAAAAATAGGAAATGAGCGGCTTCAGGTGAATATAAATTCATTTTCTCCATGCATCCATTTTTCCAGTTAGGTGACTTAACTCGTTTAATACTCGGTTGTGGAGCCCACTGGGACGGGGTACTCGGTACCGGACCGGGGTACTGCTGGGGATGTGACGGCAGTCCTGGTCTGGACCGTGTCCCGGGTTTACACAAGTAAATGGGGGGTATTTACAAGGGATTAGGTTTGTCGTGACGCCACCCACGGGTTATGGTCAGCGTGACCACCGCTGCTGCAGAACCTCCGGGGATGATGTTGGCAGCTTTAAATGGAATGGCTCCCCGCAGGTAGAGCTTGGTTCCCCGGGGCAGTGATAGTTAAAGTCTGTGATGGTTATTATAGATGTTGCAGGAAAGGGGATGATAGTGGAGACGGTGTTGCTTGTGGGGAAGATCAGGGCTGGAGTGCAAGGACTACACAAACTCACGGTTTTTGTAGTTTTCCAAGTCTTTACTGTGCAGATGGTACAAGCAGAGTATTGTCCACGGAGTCTGTACCGGGGCCGGGTTGCTCCCACCCTGACCGGGTCCTTGACTTCCCATTCCTGCGCTTTGTGAGAGGCCCTGCTGCCGCCTTTAGCTGAACTGCTGGCTCTGTCTCCCCTCACGTGTACCAATCTACTAGGCAACTTGAGTCTTCCGTGTCACTGACCCCTCCGTGTTGCTTTATTATGGTACAGTGAAGATGGTGGACCTTCACTATTCCGGTGTTCACTGTGCTGTGTTTCAGGCACAGCATCGGATCCGGTATCCATTCTATGCGCTTCTTCGGGGTGAGTTCAGGGTAACTCCTTGTCCCGGGTGTGTTCCTTTACTTTTCCTACTCCTTTCCTCAGACCCTGGCCGGCCTGGAAGTTGACAGTGGACTGTGGGTTGAGCTTAAGGCAGCTCCTTTGTTCCCGGGTCCTTTCCTCAGTCCTCTCAGGAACTGAACTAACTGCCACTTCCTCTCCATCCAAAATATCTAGGGAAGCAGCTTTAGCTCCCCCTTCTGGTCTGGAGGTGCTAGTGCAGTGTGGTGTGCGGATCTAACCCTTTGTGTTGTTTCTGTGGCACTTTAACCCTTGGGTGCCACACTATACTTGCAGATTACCACTGTCACTGCAAGAAAATAAAATTTTTATCCGACTTGGTTCCCTATTAAAATTGATCTAAGTTTACAGAAATCCAAGTAGCGAGTGGTCAATATTAAAATTAGTCAGTGAACTCAGTTGAACCTGTTGCCAGATTGCATGATATAGCAGCACAGCAGTTTGGCAATCTGGCAGCAGGGTCTTCCGAATTCGCCGACTGCCACGGGGAGCCCAAAGTGACTCAGCAAGTGACATCCCCGCTCAGTGTGATCCCAGAGACTTTAGACTCTGGATGTACGAGGGTAGCCTGAAAAGTTCGAGGCCCACCCATGAAATCTTTTTTGCATGGTCTTCTTTTGCAATGCAATATGTTATTTAGTTAGTTGAAATGTCTCATGAGCAATCTGGATTTATTTTGTTTTTTTTTGTTTCCGTTACAGCATTTTAAAGTTGGGTCGCAAACCTGAAATATGGAAATGTGCCAGTTCACACATCGGCTGTTGCAATGGCTGCAATTCACTCCTGTGGTTTCCAACTGCTTCAGCACCCACCTTATTCCCCTGATTTGGCTCCCTCAGACTATCACCTATTCCCACAGATGAAAAAGCACCATGGTGGAAGTCGTTTTTCTTCTGATGAAGCCGTCATGGACGCCGTAAAGGATTTTTTGAGGAGCAAGATGGAACGTTCTACCACAGTGGAATGATGAAACTCCAAGAGCGATGGCATACCTGTGTGACCCTCAAGTGAGACTATGTCGAGAAATGACACAGATTTTGACCCACGGTCACTACTTCTGGGTCTGGTCTCAAACATTTCAGGTGTCTCTCGTAGCAGAGCCAGGATCATGTGCTTCACTGGATATTGCTATGGATTACTGTTGGAGGTATGTTTGGGGTTAATTACCGTATATACTCGTGTATAAGCCGACCCCCCTACTTTTGCCCCCAAAACCTTTGAAAACCTATTGACTCGTGTATAAGCTGAGGGTGGACCCCAGCACAGGTATACAGCCCCCAGCAGTGTGGTATACAGCAGCCCCAGTGGTATATACAGCAGCAGCGCCAGTGGTATATACAGCAGCAGCCCCAGTAGTTAGTATACAGCAGCAGCCCCAGTAGTTAGTATACAGCAGCAGCGCCAGTGGTATATACAGCAGCAGCCCCAGTAGTTAGTATACAGCAGCCCCAGTGGTAGTATACAGCAGCCCCAGTGGTAGTATACAGCAGCCCCAGTGGTAGTATACAGCAGCCCCAGTGGTAGTATACAGCAGCCCCAGTGGTAGTATACAGCAGCCCCAGTGGTAGTATACAGCAGCCCCAGAGGTAGTATACAGCAGCCCCAGTGGTAGTATACAGCAGCCCCAGTGGTAGTATACAGCAGCCCCAGTGGTAGTATACAGCAGCCCCAGTGGTAGTATACAGCAGCCCCAGTGGTAGTATACAGCAGCCCCAGTGGTAGTATACAGCAGCCCCAGTGGTAGTATACAGCAGCCCCAGTGGTAGTATACAGCAGCCCCAGTGGTAGTATACAGCAGCCCCAGTGGTAGTATACAGCAGCCCCAGTGGTAGTATACAGCAGCCCCAGTGGTAGTATACAGCAGCCCCAGTGGTAGTATACAGCAGCCCCAGTGGTAGTATACAGCAGCCCCAGTGGTAGTATACAGCAGCCCCAGTGGTAGTATACAGCAGCCCCAGTGGTAGTATACAGCAGCCCCAGTGGTAGTATACAGCAGCCCCAGAGGTAGTATACAGCAGCCCCAGAGGTAGTATACAGCAGCCCCAGTGGTAGTATACAGCAGCCCCAGTGGTAGTATACAGCAGCCCCAGAGGTAGTATACAGCAGCCCCAGAGGTAGTATACAGCAGCCCCAGAGGTAGTATACAGCAGCCCCAGTGGTAGTATACAGCAGCCCCAGTGGTAGTATACAGCAGCCCCAGTGGTAGTATACAGCAGCCCCAGTGGTAGTATACAGCAGCCCCAGTGGTAGTATACAGCAGCCCCAGTGGTAGTATACAGCAGCCCCAGTGGTAGTATACAGCAGCCCCAGTGGTAGTATACAGCAGCCCCAGAGGTAGTATACAGCAGCCCCAGAGGTAGTATACAGCAGCCCCAGAGGTAGTATACAGCAGCCCCAGAGGTAGTATACAGCAGCCCCAGTGGTAGTATACAGCAGCCCCAGTGGTAGTATACAGCAGCCCCAGTGGTAGTATACAGCAGCCCCAGTGGTAGTATACAGCAGCCCCAGTGGTAGTATACAGCAGCCCCAGAGGTAGTATACAGCAGCCCCAGAGGTAGTATACAGCAGCCCCAGAGGTAGTATACAGCAGCCCCAGAGGTATGTACAGCCCCAGTGGTAGTATACAGCAGCCCCACAGGTATATACAGCCCCAGTGGTAGTATACAGCAGCCCCACAGGTATATACAGCCCCAGTGGTAGTATCTAGCAGACCCACAGGTATATACAGCCCCAGTGGTAGTATACAGCAGCCCCACAGGTATATACAGCCCCAGTGGTAGTATACAGCAGTCCCACAGGTATATACAGGCCCCCCCTCCCATCAGTATACAGCAGCCCCAGTGGTAGTATACAGATGCCCCAGAGGTCCCCCCATCTGTATACAGGGCCCCCCCGCCGCAATCCTGTAAGGGAAGAGATTAGTATACTTATCCCTCTGCTGCCGCTGTCCCGCCGCCATCACGATCCTCCGTCTTCTTCCAGCGTCTTCCGTCTTCTTCCGGCTTCCTCCTCGGTCGCGCAGGCAATGACGTCATTGCCTGCGACCATCGGAGGAAGACGGAAGACGCTGGAAGAAGACGGAGGATCGTGATGGCGGCGGGACAGCGGCAGCGGAGGGATAAGTATACTAATCTCTTCCATTACAGGATTGCGGCGGGGGGGGCCTGTATATAGATGGGGGGCACTGTATACTGTATACATTGTATATAGTATACAGTGACTCGCGTATAAGCCGAGGGGGGGACTTTTCAGCCCCAATTTTTGGGCTGAAAAACTCGGCTTATACGCGAGTATATACGGTAATGTGAAAATGAGGATTGTCTGTGTTATTTCAAATAAAGGATTTTTCTCATTGTGTGTGTTTTTTTAACTATTTACTCACAAGACTGATAATGTGTGGGTCTCATAGAAGCCTGAACATTATCAATCTAGAGTTAATGACAGCTGTCAATATTCTCAGATGTCATTAAAAACTTCTATCACCCCTGAAGCCACTAGGGCATCGGGAAAACCTGGATAAAGTGCCAGGAGTTGTCACTTCTAATGAATGCTCCAATTTCTGGGGTGGCTGCTATTCTTTACTCTGGGGGCCCAATAACTGTGCTTCACCATGCTGAGAATATAAGCCCTCAGCTGCCTGGTTTTTATCTTGACTGGCAATTAAAAAGAGGCAAAGCCCTCACATTTTTTTTTTATCATTTATTTAAATAATTAAAACAAAATGGGCTCTCCTGTATTTTGATTGCCAACCAAGGTAAATCCAAGTAGCTGGGGGTGGCAGCCAATAGCTGTCCATTTTATCTGCACTGAGCATAAAAATACAATAAGCCCCTCGCCAATTTATTTTAAATTATTTATTTATTTTTACACTCCCTGTGATGACAGGTTCATTGCCAATGGCAACCAATCACAGATGCCAACACAATGGGTGAAGGCACAACAATTTATCACAGATGCTGTCACAGATAGTGGGCATATGTGATTGGTATTGAGGAGCGAGTGGCGTAATATTTGCACTCGCTATACTCGTAACAAGTACTTTTTAATACTCGCATATTTGTCCGAAAAGCGAGTATAATATAAGTCAATTAGTGATATGCTCCGCCCACACTCATCCAGCCATAAAATGAGTCTTTCTGGGACAGGGTGGGAGGGGAGGCTTTTTTAGGTTTCTACTTCATACAACACCTTGCAGTGCCCCCTAGAGCAGAGGTTCCCAACTCCAGTCCTCAAGGCACACCAACAGTGCAGGTTTTCAGGATTTCCTTAGAAATTGGAATCATCCCCAGTGCAGGTGATTCAATTATCACCTGTGCAATACTAAGGAAATCTTGAAAACCTGCACTGTTGGTGTGTCTTGAGGACTGGAGTTGGGAACCTCTGCCCTAGAGAGACCCTAACATTTAATCTGCTTTCCCTGATGTGCCAGCTCCCATTGTTTACTGAAGGGAGCTGGCAATTTGTGTCAGATCGATAACGATGGTCACATCACTCACGAGCACCAGCGATACTCGCCGAGTAACGAGTATCGCGAATACCGTACTATTAGTGCGAATAGCAAATAGAAACAATTACACTCGCTCATCACTAGTGATTGGCTGTTGGAGTGCAGTGAATAATCAGGAAGTTAATGAGTTGCCCTGGAAGTTCAAGCACGCAGTCCTCGGTAAGTATATTGCTGATGTTCAATCACTGTTTTGCTTACTTTTTCACTCCCCAAGCCACCATTTTTTTTACTTTAAAGTCTGGGTTCAAGGTTCAGGCTCAAGTTTGGGTCAAGTCCGGTCCAGAACCTGCCGATCCTAAACATCAGCAGGTTTGCCCATCTCTACTTATGCTTTACCTAGCTTTTGATTGAAAAATATTGATTGCTTCTTATTCTCCCTCTGAAAAAGACAAGGGATTCATCAATAGCCATACATGGTTTAGTTGTATAGGTTTGAAAAAACTTTATTAAATGGGTAATTAAAGGATTTATTATACTAATGCAGTTGGGGTCACTGGTTGGGGACATAATGAATGAAGCACAGTAAAGGGAGTCTGTGTCAGCCGCAAAACTGAAATAGATCTCCCTAGAATTTCATATAGGAGACTTGGCTCCTATAAAAGTCATACATATACTATAGATTTTAGTAAAATGTGTCTAAGGCTGGCTGCACACCGCGATTTTTAGGATCCGGGGCTGTCCGATGTGAACCGGACAGCTCCAGATCCGATTTTGGCACCATTGTTTCCCTATGGGACTGGATGGCAGTGATTTGCCATCTGGTATGTTGCTGTCTGAGAGGATCCGGCAAATTTAGTTTTTTTGCCCCGGCCAAAAACGTGACAAAAACGGATCCGGTGCGATCCCCTAGTCTATGTGCGCCGGATCGCACCAGATCCAACACAAAATCAGATCCGGCTGCTGGGTGCTGAAGTTCAGCGTTGGCTGCCTCTGAACTTAAGCACCTGGAGAGCTCCCGGCTAAAATTTCAGAACTGCGGGTAGCTCCCTGCTACCCGCAAATCTGAAATTTCAGCACTGGACAGTGGCAGCAGCCGCACAGTGCTAATTCTGGCAGAAAACAGGATTGGAGGCCATATTTGCCCTCTGGTTCTGTTCAGTGCTTCCTGCAAAACACCGGACAGAACCTGACAGCAAGAAACCGTGGTGTGAAGCCGGCCTAAGAGACAGAGTTATATTACATATGTAAGTGAGGGGGCTTCGGTGCATATTTGATGTAACCAAGGGCTGGGTGCAGGTTTCTACCCCTTATTTACAATACTCCACTTTTCCCCTTATGGCGATTGGCAGCACTCACTTTAGAGCATTGCCTCATACTCCTCAGCCCTGTGCATACTGATACTGGCAAGGCCAAGCACCTGCATATACTGTACAGTGTCAGGGGCAGAGTTCTCGCTCAAATAAGAAAGCAGAGTGCTTCTGACCGAAGGCTCTTGGTAGTGAGCTTTAAGGCCACGTCACACGTAACAATATCTTTGCCGATATCGTTCAAAAGTCACGTGTTCTGTGACGCTTGAACGATGTCGAAACGACATCGTTGCATTTAACTCTACAAACAATGAACGATCAGTCGGCTGATCGTTCATCGTTTGATTTGAGGACAGGACCTCAAATCTATCGTTGGTCGCCCGGTGGACACGCAGCATCACTGCGTGTGACACTGGGAGACGACCGATAAGCCAGCTCCCAGCGCCTCTCTGCAAGCGCTGGGAGCTGGTATCCAAGGTAAACTGCGTGTATCTAGGCAGCGCGCATTGCCTAGATACCCATGTATACCTTGGTTACCAGCCTTCTCCGCTCACCAACTGGTATCAAAGGTACACAGCGGGTAACTAGGGTCCCTAGTTACTGGCTGTGCACCTTGGATACCGGCTGGTGAGCGGAGAAGGCTGGTAACCAAGGTATACATGGGGTATCTAGGCAGCGCGCGCTGCCTAGATACACGCAGTTTACCTTGGAGACCAGCCTGCTCACGCTTACCGCATCCTGGCAGCGGGAGCAAGACTATTTAAATATCGTTTCCACGATGTCTCTGGTCCATTAATCGCTGGTGAGTCTGTCTGTGTGACAGCTCACCAGCGATCTGAACGATTTTGTTAGCGATCGCGCATGCATGTGATCGCTAACAAAATAGTTCATCACATTGATGCGTGTGGGGAATCCTTTCTATAGGCTTCATATGCTGTAATAGACCAAATCCACTAGATTGCCAAGTTCATCAATATAAAGTTTTATTACTAAAAATATGAAGATGGGGAAGTAAAACACCCATTTACTACACATAGCCAACACTAAATATATTGACACATTATGCATTCTGAGTAGGTGTTGTGACGTAGCGATCATAGAGCGGGTCGGGGTACACTCACTGAGCAGCACAAAACCATAAACACTGCAACAGTATCTTTCATGAGCTAAGTCCTGCGGGTTTATTTAAGACAGCATAAACCGCATGGTGCAAAGTAAAACATGAGCCTTCCTTTGGCTTTACAAAAACTCAGTCCGGTTACCTCATACATGGCCTGTAATCAGTCCACACAGGGCCTCTGAGGGACTACTTCTTCAGAATGGATGTCTGCCTTTTCCTCACAGATCAGCAAGCTGTAGGCTTTCCATGTCTGCCTCTCCCAGTATCCTCACAGAGGCTGAGTCTCCAGGCCAGCCTAGTATATCTGCTCCCTTTGCAGGCTTGTTGAAGACTGCCTCACAAAGCACTGGACAGGCTAATCTCCTGCCTGACAAACCCACAGCTGCAACATAGTGGTAATCAGCACCTCTCACTCATGCACACACTTAGCTGCCATTAACCCTATGTGTACCACTAGCTCCAGCAATCACCCAGATTGCTGCAGGCCATGTGAGTCATACCAGCCACGTGCTATAGCGCTGGCATGCCTCACAGTGTTTATAGTTATTTTTCCTTCCAATATCAAGAATAAGAGTAATCAACACCACAATGATAAAGCAAAGATGGTTATCATAAAATGTCGATCTGTTAAGCCTATGTGCGCACGCTGAGCATTTGGTACAGACATTCTCTGCACCAAATCTGCATCTCCTGTCAGAAAAATGCACCAAAAACCAGGGCTGCGGACTTGGAGTCATGGAATCGTTGTCCATTTTGGTAGAGTCAGATTCAGGGAAATTGAGGGGTCAGAGTTGGAGTTCGAGGCTTGGCTTACCGGCTGCACACCAGGGCTGTGAAGTCAGAGTCGTGGAGAAGGAGTCAGTGTCCATTTTGGTGGAGTCGGAGTTGGAATGGAATTCATGGAAACTGAGGAGTCAGAATTGGAGTTGGAGGTTTGGCTTACTGACTCCACAGCCCTGTCAAAAATGCAGTGCATTTTTGCCATATTTTTGCCTTGCATTTTTCATAATAAAGTCAGTGGAAGGGCTGAAAAGCACAGGCAAAAACGCACCAACTATTGAGATGCTGCAGATTTTTTTCTGCAGGAAAAATTAAGCAACATGTGCACAGCACTTCTAAATTCTCATTGACTTTGTTGGCATAAGGATAGGGGCATGCAGATTTTTGACAAATCTGTACCAAAAACACATAGAAAACGCAGTGTGTGCACATGGCCTAAGTCTAGGGTCACACCAGCGTTATGGTGTGCGTTCATGGGGGGATTCCGTTAAAAAGATAGAATTTGTCAGCATTAACGCAGTATTGTCAGAAAGGTAAGACTGCGATAACACTGCCAATTAATTCCTATCCGTTTGTGTAGAAAAAAGCCCAGGTTTAGATTCCGCGCAGACCACAAAGCAGGAAGGGTATGTCTGATGTCCGTTTATTGAGCCAACGCGTTTCACAGCAGGACCTGCTGTTTCCTCAGTGAAACGCGTTGGCTAAATAAACGGACATCAGACATACCCTTCCTGCTTTGTGGTCTGCGCGGAATCTAAACCTGGGCTTTTTCTACACTAACAGATTTCTCCCTCACCAGGTGTCTGCAGCGACCAGGATAACAAAGCCCTTGCAGGTTGTTGTGACTCACACAACCCAAAAAGGTGAGTCATACTAATCGGGGGCATTGAACTATTATCATAGATAAGACGCTATGTGCGCTCCCTACTCACTTTGTTTTAATTCATTCCTATAGCTGACGGACCCCCGAGCGCAGGTCAAATGTGCCGGAGTTTGAAACCTCATGCTATTTCCAAGCACATTACATGATGCGGAAGCGCATGTCATGGGAGGCGATTGGAAATAGCGCAAGATTTCAAACTCTGGCACTTGCTGTACATTCCGGCATTTGACTGCACTCAGGGGTCCGTCACCCATAGGATTCTATAGGCAACATTAAGACAGCGTTACATTACGGTAACACTGCGTTAATGCTGCCAGAATCTTTTTGATGGACCCCCCTGGACGGTATGCCAGCATCAGTGTGACCCTGGCTTAACTCACCTCACCGCGTTCCCCTGGTGACCGCCGGTGATGTCCTGTCATCCCCGGATGTTGCAGTGTCGCTGCCACTAAGGCTAGGGTCACACATGCAGATTTTACCTGCGTTTTTGGAGACCTGCATTTTCTAAAAACGCATGTAAAAATGCACCCATAGACCCCTATGCAAAAAACACATGCTTCAACAGCAAGCAGCGTTTTTTGGTGCTTTTTCAAAAATGCATGCATTTTTATAACTTGGGGCCCTATGGGAAACGCATGCGTTTTTTAAAGCGTCAAAAAAGACATGCATTTTTGCATGCGTTTTTGCATGCATTTTTAAACAAAAGGCATGCATTTTTAAGGGAGCCCGCACACCTAACAGCAAAAACGCAGGTGGCCAAAAAACACCTAAAAAAACGCATTGTATGTGTGACCCTAGCCTAAGACCCTGCAACCTGCCATGTGAGCGGATAATGTCACTTGGTCACATGGTGCTGTCCAAGGTCCTCCACAGGTCCTGCAGCATCGGTATGAGGAGACATCACTTGAGATCACTGAAGAAGCACAGCGAGGTTAGTAAAAAGCACAGCAAAATAACGCCACAAAATGGGCATATGACTTCTTTTTACAGACCTAATTTACAGCCCAAAAGCAGGTCTGTAAAAAGTGCAGTGTCTGAATGCCAAATAGTGAAATGCATTGACTTGGCTGGGACAGCTAACGTCAATGCATTTCACTACACTCCATTGCAAATAGCGGATCCTTTATAGCGCACCAATAGTGCAGCGTGTGAACGTAGCCTTAGGCTAGGGTCAGACTTGCATCTGCCCATAGCCTGCAGGATCCATCAGATACTTTCTGGTAGGAGCAGCGCATAGTGTTAACGGCATGTAACGCTATGCACCGCCTGCTCTATGTACCTCTATGGCAACCAGATGCTTACCACAGCCACCGGCTCCACAGAGAATCCCAGGATAGGCGCTATTGCAGAGCGCACAGGAAATGCGGCTTGCAGCGTTTTCCTGCGTGCTCTGTAAAAGCGCATATACAGGGATTCTCTGTGGAGCCGGCGGCTGCGGTAAGCGTCCGGTTGTCATAGCAATCCATAGCCAGGCGGTGCATAGCGTTAAATGCTGGTAACGCTATGCGCTGCTCCGGCCAGAAACTAAGTTTCTGACGGATTGGCCAGGCTCAGGGCAGGCGCAGGTCTGACCCTAGCCTCAGTCAGACAGAGATTCTATTGTGCAGCGCTGTGGAATGTAACAGGCAAGAACTTCACACATAATGCACAGGTTTCCGGATTGTTCATAACAAACAACCCACCTTTGCTTTATATTTTTTGTGTGCCAGATTATTTTTCCAAATTGCTGCGGGATTGTGCCCTATCCACGCGCCGAAACTGATCTGGAGTGCCGTACTTACCTATGTCAACAAAAAAAAAACCCATAAAGTAAATTGCTGAAACTGTAATGACTCATAGAAGAAAATGAACATAAAAATTAGTCTAGGGCCACACTTAGCAGGTCACTTACGCTTGACGTATCCAGTAACTGCAGAGCCCAGCCTGCAGTAACGGCCAGCGTTAACATCGGGTGCTGAGAGCAAACGCTGCTCCATAGTAACCCGATGTTTACCATGGATGCAGCCACACAGGAAGCCCCAGGAACTGCGCTTTAGCAGAGTGCACAGGAAAAGGTTGTCTGCAATGTTAACGCTAGCCGTTACTGCAGGTTGGGCTCTGCAGTTACTGGATATATCAAACGTAAGTGACCTGCTAAGTGTGGCCCTAACCTTATACTGCACAATGAAAACCATAAAATGATTTTCAAAAATCAATGAAGGTGTTGCTGTTTTTTTTGTATTCCATAACTCAAAAAATACAAATTATGCGACAAAATAAAAGCCCTCAAACAAGAAGTCAAGAGAAAATTTTGAAAACGTTTTACTGTGCCCATAGGGTCCAAAGAAGAGGTAAATAGGAGGGCAGTTTATCGTGTATATATGATGAGGATAGATTAAGAACCTTTTAAAGTGACGGTCTGTCCTTCTTACATTTCAGTAGGGCTGCTCTCTTTCCAGACATAATACGGAGTCTAGCGACTAAACATCTGTAAACAATATAACAGTTTATTCATCGAGGATTCACAAGGAGGGACATACACAACATAGGAACCGACAACCCAAAGGGGTGTCGCCCGTTATGAGTATTGGTGCATTGTAGTACAAAGTTTTAGCACATGGATCATACTCCAACAGAAAACTGACACAGTAGTGACACCCTTTCACCAAAAAGTCAGTATTAAATGTCTCAATAGGGTTCATAAATAACACATAAGCTACAGAGAGTTTTTATATATATAATAATGTAGCTTATAAACCACAACAAAATAAAGTGCAAGTGCTTATATATATTTTTACATGACTTTTTGGCAAAACAGGGATACACATATAGACATTCAGAACGATCCCAATGGATTCATTTTGTAAACAGAAGTACAATTAGGGCTGTTATAACAGAGGCATAGCTTACAATGTCCAAATATGGTCCATTAGTACCCGTATTAGATTTGTATATTATTATTATTATTATTATTATTAATTTATATAGCGCCATTATATTCCATGGTGCTTTACATGTTAAAAAGGACAGACTAGGACAAGTAACATAGTAACAATACAAGTAACAATAAATGTTGACAATTCGGTTGTACAGAAACAAGAGGGGAGAAATCCTGTCCACAAAGGCTCACAGTCTACGAGGGGCGGGTGGGGATACAGTAGGAGGGGAAATTCCAGTCATGAGGCGGTGTGGTGGACCGGGTCTCATTGCAGGTGGTAGGCTTGGCGGAACAGGTGGGTCTTCAGGCTTCTTTTGAAGGTTCCCAGGGTAGGAGAATGTCTGATATGTTGGGGCAGTGAGTTCCAGAGTCTGGGTGAAGCACGGAGAAATCCTGTATGTGGTTGTGTGAAGAGGAGATGAGGGGGGAGTAGAGGAGAAGCTCTTGGGAGGATCGCAGGTTGCGTGAGGGTAGGTAACGGGAGACCATGTCAGAGATGTATGGAGGGAACAGGTTGTGAATGGCTTTGTATGTCATGGTTAATGTTTTAAACCGGATCTCTGGGAAGCAGGAAGCCAATGAAGGGCTTGGCAGAGGGGGAGACAGGGGAGTAGCGGGGAGACAGATGGATTAGGCAGGCAGCGGAGTTCAAGATAGATTGGAGAGGTGCAAGGGAGGTATTAGGGAGGCCGGTGAGCAGGAGGTCGCAGTAATCGAGGCGGGAGATGATGAGAGCGTGAATAAGGGTTTTAGCGGTGTTGTGGTCAAGGAAAGTGCGAATCCTATAGATGTTTTTGAGCTGGAATCGGCAGGAGGTGGCGAGGGCCTGGATGTGGGGCTTGAAGGAGAGGGAAGAGTCAAGGATAACCCCGAGGCACTTGGCATGGGGGACTGGAGAGAGAGAGCAGTCGTTGACGACTGTATAGGACGACTTTATAGGACAGAAATCTGTCAATCTGAATATAACATGGCAGAAGCTGTTGAAAAAATGCTCACAAATGCTGCATCAATAAGAATTCTCACCAGTGAGGTGCTCAATTGCGGGAGACACGGACCCCGATGGCCATTTCGAGACCTTCGTCAGGGGTACTAGATCGCATACAAGATGGGGCTTTAAAAAGGCCGGCGCAATAATCATCATGATCAGCTGTTTCTCAAGCGACGCGCAGGAAGCAGAAGTGTCGCCGCGTCATCACCGAGCGTGGCCAACGTGAATACATGTGTCCGCGATCAGCGAATCAGATAGTGACACGTCGCACCGCTTCCTCAATCCCCAGCAACAGAAGCGCACGTCACAGCAGGTCATGTGATGAGTTTGTTTATCTTATTAGGAGCGCGCACATATGGCAGAGCATCGCGCTCTTACTCACAAAGTAGAGGTCCGCAAATGCAGAGGGCACGGACACCATACATTATTAGAGCGTGTAACATGGATCAATACCGACAGTTAGATATACAATATGCATATTTGTTGTCAAAGGCAAAACATGGGAATGTTTAACAGTAAGTGCATGTTATTTACAGAAGAGCAGCATAAATTCTAGTTACTCAAATACATAATAGTATAATGTATGAATACTAACATATTGCAAAATATATATATCTAAATAACATTCCGCATTGTATTGGCAAAATGATGGTTCAGTTTTCACTTCCATAGTTAATACGGTCAAAGGTTGATATATAATAAATGGAGTTCTATGTCCGCAGCAGATGCACACAAGGGTCCGGCATGCCTATATATTAAAAAACAACATTAATTAAAAACCTGATTAATTTACATGTCATAAATACAGAAACAGAACAGTGCAGATCAGAGATATGGGGCATAACTAATATTCTCATTTAACCTATTGGGGCGCAGAGTTCCGAGTAACCAAATCCACTTGGTCTCCAGCATGGCAACTCGTTTAGCCAATGGCCCACCACGAATCCCCAGGTCCACGGAATCAATCCCCCTCACTTTCAAAAGGTCACCACGAGATTGGTGACATTCAAAAAAGTGCCTTGGCAGTGTCTTAAGAATCCTCGGATCTTCGCATCCCTTTGCCGCCTCAATAGCCAAAACATGCTCACGTACACGGATCTTAAAGGCCCGTGTAGTTAAGCCCACATACATTTTTGGGCACGGGCAGGTAGCGTAATATATAACGCCCGTGGTGCCACATGAGATCTTTTTAAGAATATGGTAGGTTTTTGTACCCATCGCATTCTAAAATGTATCTGTTCTTTCTATATTAGGGCAAGAGATGCACCTCCCACAGGGGTACAACCTTGTGTTCTAGGGATATGATCCAGAAAGGTGGTGCGAACATTCTTCGTGTAGTGACTTGGAACAAGGTGGTCACGCAGATTTCTAGACCGTCTAACTGCAACCATTGGTCTAGATGGAAGTATTTTGGACAGGGTACTATCGGTAAGTAGTATTGGTCATGCCTTGTCCAAGCAGTTTCTCATCTGGTCAAATTGGCCATGGTATGTTGTCACAAATCTAACGTGACCATCTCGTACCCGAGATCTCGTGCTGTACAACAGGTCGTTACGTGTAGCATGCTTGGCTCTATTGGTGGCAAACTTGACGGCACGATGACTATACCCCCGTGCCAGAAACCATTCTTTTAGTTCTTCCGCACGAAGGGCATAGTCAGTCTCATGGTACCTTTACACGCCGCTACTGGATGGTGGCAACAACCGGGTACATGAGAGAAATGTATCTTGCACCGCCAATTCAACCCGTGGTAGCGGCGTGTGAAGACGGTTGTAGCCACCCGCCAGTAGCGGCACCTGTTTCCGAGCACTGCCCTAAAACAGGTGGCTACCCAGGCGATTGTAGCGACCTGTATCGGCGTGTAAAGAAGGAACAGAAGGGTTGTTTCTACACCATGCTATGTACCTGGTATGTACCTGGGGCGTGACACAGCCTCCGGGAACCCCCCTTCAGCGATCATTGGAGGAAGCTCCTGCATTACGATTGGTTGTTGCTGCATAGGGCGGCATATTTAAGGAGCTGACCAGCCACACTACACAATTGCTCGAGCGTCATGTATTAATCAGCCTCCTGCGCTGCCTGGCCAATCATGATGTTATTGTTTTGTCCTATCAGCGTACAGACGTCTCGTAATCCACAATTGTGGCACGCCTATGTGTTGTCCCTGCTGCACCAGGTCCGCCCATATTAGCTCGTTGTAGCGGTGTGTAAATGAGGTAAGGTGCTCGGCAGAAGGTACCTCGAGACACCCGGTGGTGTATCTAGAGATAGATGTAACCTACTGTAGCGCACCTTGTTGCGGTGTGTAAAGGTGGTGCGATTACCGTTTGCAACCGTTTGTGCGTGCTCGTGCACGTGAAGTACCCGGTTGTTGCCACCATCCAGTATCGGCGTGTAAAGGTACCATTAGTGGAACAAATCCTCTTGAGTCGGAGGAATTGGCCCATCGGGACCGCGCGTATCATGTACGCAGGGTGGGACGAGGAGGCATGAAGAAGGGCATTTGATGATGCTGGTTTCCTGAAGATGTCGGTGCAAAGGCGGCCACCCTCCCTCCTCATCACGGAAACATAACGGGCGACACCCCTTTGGGTTGTCTGTTCCTATGTTGTGTATGTCCCTCCTTGTGAATCCTCGATGAATAAACTGCTATATTGTTTACAGATGTTTAGTCGCTTGATTCTTGGTTTTTACAATTCTAGCGATTTATCTGCCCCATGGTGTATACCCCTCCTCATTTGGGAGGGTACTCATTAGTATCTCGATGAAGTTGTTAATTTCATAATACGGAGTGAAGCAATAGAGTCAAGGTATTTTCTGCAAGCAGCGAGTCCTATACATTGTGTGCACAGCGCTCTCAGAAAGCAGCATGGAAAGCTGTTATTCTTCTCAGCATTAAACTGATTTCTAACCTTTTAGTGCTTTAGGTACGAGATCACTGAGATTAGTTGAAAATACTTAATGGACCAAAGGCTTTTTGATGCAGGACAAAAAGGTTAAACTTGCTTTGGCATTGTCAGCTGGGACACTGCAGGGAGCTGATAGGATTTTCTCCATCTCTTAGAAGATTGACAACATTGCCTCTAAAGCCAATATAGAAAAGGCTTCCCCTGGTTTTAAATACAGTGCTTCAGAGGTGAATCTAATGTTCTTGTGTCAAACTGAAATAAGCTGAAGCCAAGGCAAAATAGAAGGCCCAGCTTGCACCACGCCAAGAAAGACTCGGCAGCTTTACAAAAATGCAAGGCTTCGCGAAGCGCCATTAATATTACCCCGCTGCCAGGCTGGAGGTCGTCTTTTTCGACTTGATTGTAAAGCAAAAGATGGATGTGTCTATGAACATGCATGTGCATATGTAGAGGTGCGTGCGGAGTCAGAATACTGTGATGTGCTTTACATTGTGTACACATTTAGTTTTATTTTCTGTTCCATGTTTTATTAAAAATTCTCATGTTACGAAGACGTTTTCTATTCCGTAGAAGAAAGTAAGCTATTAGGGGACTAACCATGGTGGACAACCCATACATGCTAAAATATGGTCATTTCTTGGCTTTAAAGCTTCAGAGATATTTTCATTTTATTAGAAGAATATGAAGAAAAAGGCATTGTATCATTTTATACAAGTCTCTTAAAGGGTTGTGCCACGAACAATTGTACATTTTAATGAATAGAATTGAGAATAAAAATAAATTCCTCAACGGGATTAGTAAAAAATATGTTCCTGTCCTGAGATATTATCATAAATGTTTCCCTGTGTAATGTATGTGTCTGACCATGCAGGAACAGATCGGATATACCACAGCTCCCGGGCAGGGAAAGGAAGTAAAACAGTATACAGACATTACAGCCAGGGATCACAGAATATAAGAGTATACAGACATTACAGCCAGGGATCACAGAATATAAGAGTATACAGACATTACAGACAGGGATCACAGAATATAAGAGAATACAGACATTACAGCTGGGGATCACAGAATATGAGTATTCAGACATTACAGCCAAGGATCACAGAATATAAGAGTATACAGACATTACAGCCAGGGATCACAGAATATAAGAGTATATAGACATTACAGCCGGGGATCACAGAATATAAGTGTATACAGACATTGCAGCCGGGGATCACAGAATATAAGAGTATACAGACATTAAAGCCAGGGATCACAGAATATAAGAGAATTCAGATATTACAGCCAGGATCACAGAATATAAGAGTATACAGACATTACAGCCAGGGATCACAAAATATAAGAGAATACAGACATTACAGATGGGGATCAAAGAATATAAGAGTATACAGACATTACAGCCAGGGATCACAGAATATAAAAGAATACAGACATTACAGCCAGGGATCACAGAATATAAGAGTATACAGACATTACAGCTGGGATCACAGAATATAAGAGTATACAGACATTACAGCCAGGGATCACAGAATATAAGAGTATACAGACATTACAGCTGGGGAGAACAGAATATAAGAGTGTACAGATATTATAGCTGGGGATTGCAGAATATAAGAATATACAGACATTACAGCCGGGGATCACAGAATATAAGAGTATACAGACATTACAGCTGGGGATCACAGAATATAAGCGTATACAGACATTACAGCTGGGATCACAGAATATAAGCATATACAGACATTACAGCCGGGGATCACAGAATATAAGAGTATACAGACATTACAGCCGAGGAGCACAGAATATAAGAGTATACAGACATTACAGCTGGGGATCACAGAATATAACAGTATACAGACATTACATTACTATACTCCTATATGCTGAGATTCCTACCTGTAATGTCTGCATACTCTTATATTCTGTGATCCCCTGCTGTAATGTCTGCATACTCTTATATTCTGTGATCCCCGGCTGAAATGTCTGTATACTCTTATATTCTGTGATCCCAGGCTGTAATGTCTGTATACTCTTATATGCTGTGATCACTGGCTATAACGTCTGTATACTCTTATATTCTGTGATCCCCTGCTGTAATGTCTGTATACTCTTATATTCTGTGATCCCCGGCTGTAATGTCTGTATACTCGTATATTCTGTGATCCCTGGCTGTAATGTCTGTATACTCTTATATTCTGTGATCTCCAGCTGTAATGTCTGTATACTCTTATATTCTGTGATCCCCGGCTGTAATGTCAGTATACTCTTATATTCTGTAATCCCCGGCTGTAATGTCACTATATTCTTATATTCTGTAATCCCTGGCTGTAATGTCTGTTTACTCTTATATTTACAATTTTGTATTGCACTGAAAAGGAAATGGGCGCAAAATAGTGTGTATCTGTTTAGACAGTGAGAAGAGGTAGGAAATGCAAAACTGCTCACCTGGTAGGGTTGTGAAATGTCCACATTTATCACCTGTGACAACTATAGATGTCAAGCTATTTTCGGTCTGCGGCAGTCCTCCCACGTGTTGCAGTGTAAGATCGTATATAGGAGAAAGGGATTATGACCGCACTCCTGTTCCAAAGAATGCAATTGATTCACGGTTTTTGCAATTCATATTGTGGCTTTTATTTAAGCGTTTCGGGGTGAACCCCTTCTTCAGAAACACCACACAAAAAAGATGTACGTACATTACCCTGAAACACGTAACTAAAATCCTCCATATGCATTGCAAAAACCGTGAATCAATTGCATTCCTTGGAATGGGAGTGCGGTCATAATCCCTTTCTCCTATATACGATCCTACTCTTATATTCCATGATCTTTGTAAGCAAGGATGGAAAGTGCTCCTGAAAGGTGCCAGTTGCCAACTGGTGTGCTGCATCAGTCTTAGGCTGGGGTCACACACACAGATATTTGTGCAGAGATTGTTCGCAGATCTCTGGTTGCAGTGAAATCATGGACACATTGCTCCATTTTGTGGCCGTGTACAAATGTAACAATGTGTCCATGATTTCACTGCAACCAGAGATCTGTGACCAATCTCTGCACAGATATCTGTGTGTGTGACGTGGCCCATAAATGGATCAAGTGAGGCAACTTGATGAGACACGGAGTTTTGGTAAAATCTTGAGCTTTATTACCGTATATTCTTATAATAATTTATTATAAAAACATTTTTTTTAATTTATTTTCATTCATTAATCAACAGTATGATTGCACATTAGTTTGTTGTATTTCTAGCATATTCACTAGCTTATTCACATTTTTATTTTCATTATTCACCAATATACTGAAAATGAACTTTTATAGAGACAGGGTGAATAGAAATTACACTGATGTGGTGGAACATCAGCCTAAACACCACTAAACTATGACCATGTAGTATATAACTCTTTCATGGATGAGTTTGAATGACATCTGATCTCTTTTTATTTTTTTTTTTTATAGATTTGTTTTTTAGTTTTTTAGTGATTAATAAACACTTAGGAATTTTTATATTATTCTATACTATATTTTCACTCATTTTTGACCCTGTTTCTGAGCATATACTATGAGAGATAGATAGGATGTTTAGAAAGTGTCATGGATTTCCTTCTATTTTTTTTTTTTTCCCAAGGATGGGATGCACCGCCCATCACTGATGATGACTTGCTTGCCATCAATGACTTTTATCTGGATCATCTGGTATATGTGATATATAAGTTGTGGTTGTATGACACATGTAATACCCTGATGACGGTGCCCGGAGTGGCACTGAAACGCATAGGTGGAAATAAAGAAGGGGGGTCTTTTACCTAAAGACTTGTGACTGATTATTTAAAGCAGCGCGGACTGTCTTTACACCATCCCTGGATCTGATCATCTTTACATGTGCTACGTGGCGGTGGAGGTCCTGCAGCAGCTTATAAACTACATGCAATAAAAACTAGTTATGGGTGCACACAACTAGACCAGGTGAGTGCACCTCTTTTTGATCTGAGTGTGGAATCAGTGTCATATTGATAGGGCACTATTGCGCCTCGCTTGTCTCCTTTATCTTTTTCTATAGTCCAGTTTGTTGATGTCTTTTTCAAAAAGTGGAGCCCAGAACTGGACACAGCATCCAGATGAGATCTGACCAAAGAGGAGTAGAGGTGGATAATGCCTCCACATGATCTAGACCAGGGCTCTCAAACACACGGCCCCCGGGCCGCATGCAGCCCGCAAAGCTTCCCACTACGGCCCGGGGCACCATGAAAAGATAAGCTTGCCCCAGGCCATTGTACATGCAGCTGCCGCTGGTACCCGCTTTATTGTGACTTCTGGGTAAGAAGGTTTAATCATAATCACAGACGTGGATTCTTTACTGTAAGAGCAGTGAGACTATGGAACTCTCTGCCACATGCTGTTGTAATGAGTGAGTCACTACTAACATTTAAGAAGGGCCTGGATGCCTTTCTTGAAAACTATAATATTATCAGTTATACATACTAGATTCCTTTATAGGGCGATTGATCCAGGGAATTAGTCTGATTGCCGTATTTGGAGTCAGGAAGGAATTTTTTTCCCCCAATGTGGAGCTTAGTGTTGCCACATGGGTTTTTTTTTGCCTTCCTCTGGATCAACATGTTAGGCTATGGGTTGAACTGGATGGACTTAAAGTCTTCCTTCAACCTTAAAAACTATGTTACTATGTTACCGCTCAAACAAGCGCCTTCACTCCTGTACATTCATGCAAGCACGCAGCCGGCAGACCAATCAGATGCCTGCAGCTGACGTTGGCGTATGACATCACAGGAGGCGTCTGATTGGTCCACCGGCCTCCTGCTTGCATGAATGTACAGGAGCGAATGCGCTTGTTTGATCGGTACCCAGAAGTCACAATAAAGCGGGTACCGCGGCAGCCCCCTGCACAATGGCCCGGGGCATCATTAAGTGTGTATGAGTGAGAGTTAGAGAGAGAGTGTGTGTATATGTGAGTGTGTGTATTTGTGTGTATATGTGAGTGAGTGTGTATGTGCATATGTGTGAGTATGTGTGTATGTGTGAATATTTCTGAGTGTGTATATGTGAGTGTGTGGCGCCCCGCAACGAGTGCGTCACAAGAGGGTATTGCAGCCATAAATGCAGCCGCAATATTCTCTGACACAGCAGTGACCTGGTTAATTTGGAAATCCAACCCTGCATGCATCACCTAGAACAGAGGGCCAATCCTAGGTCCTGGTGGGTGGAGTGTTAAGGAAGTGTAGTAGAACACACACAATAGTCTAGACAGAGAAGAGAAGAGAGACTAGAGCCTAGAACAGAGCCGAGAACAGAGAACTTGAACTTGGAGAGGAGCGGGGGCTCCGCACCCCGTGCAGCCCCCGGGCCGTCACCGGTCGGGTGTTAGCACCTGAGGCCTTAACTACCGGGATTGGGCATTATTCACACGGGTTCCCAAAAGACTCCAGTGCCCACAACTCACAGCCGATTCACTGGTACCGAAGCTGGCAGCAGTTCACCTCTGCTACGCGAACCAGAACGTGGAGGAGCAGCTTCACAGGAGCACCCCACCAACAGCCAACTTCCAGTCGTCTAACCAGCGGTGTACCCACTGAGGGATCCAAGGCTCCCTAAAACATCCAGAACGTACATCATGGATAGGGCATTGAAGCAGCCTCCCCGTACCCGACCTGGTATTCCTGGGCGACACTGGCAACCAATTAGTTAGAATGGAGGAACACTGCGGATTTCTAAGGGACACCATCACTGCTGAGTCCACCCGGTCTACTACCCAACCACTGTATGCCATGTACTGCCTGCTGGTTACAGTAAAGACCCGTTGCAGAGACTTTCTGTGTCCGTGCTTCCTTATGAACTGTCCGTCCGCACTACAAGGTAACCGCAGCTGCTGCACAACATCTTAAGCAGCTCCAGCCTCCGGGATCACCGCTCAGCCTGTGGGGAGCGAACATCTTGCTGCTGTCCATCCCCCGGAGGTTACGCAGCGTCAGTAGTCCTTACCGAACTACTCATAGGTGGCGTCACGAATAAATTAAAAACCCCTTTAATCTGTTCTACCAAGACGTCTTCAACACTTTTGATCTGCACTACACCGGGCCCCACTACCGGCAGGCGCGGTCCACCCGTGACAAGGAGGAAGGAAGCATCGCCTGTCTAAACCGGAGTCCCGGCCGCGGTGAGTCAAGTGTGCATATGTGTGCGAGTGTGTGAGTGTGTATATGTGAGTGTGTATGTGTGAGTGTGTATGTGTGAGTGTGTATATGTGAGTGTGTGTATATGTATGTGAGTGTGTATATGTGAGTATGCGTGTGTGAATGTGTATGTTTGAGTGTGTGTATATTTGTGGGTGTATTCCTGGGCAGCCTAGGCAGCACATCGCCGGCAGCTGGTGCCGGGTGTTGGCGGCTGCCTGGTGCTGCCTAATGCCGGGTGCTAGCAGCTACCGGCTGCTGCCTTGTGCTGGCGGCTGCCTGGTGCTAGCGGCCGCTGGGTGCTGGTGGCTGCTGGGTGCCACCTAATGCCGGGTGCTGGCAGCTGCCAGATGCTACCTCATGCCGCCTCCCAGGTGCTGCCAGGTGCCGCCTAATGCCGGGTGCTGACGGCTACCTCTGGGTGCTGCCGGGTGCCCCCTGGTGGCACCTCCTGGGTGCTCACGGCTGCCGGTTGCCACCTAATGCCGGGTGCTGGCAGCTGCCGGGTGCCACCTTTTGCAGCCTCCCGGGCACTGGCGGCTGCTGCCGGGTGCTGGCAGCTGCCGGGTGACACTTAGTGCCACCTCCTGGGTGCTGGCAGCTGCTGCCGGATGCTAGCAGCTGGTGGCTGCAGCCTGGTGCCGACGGATGACACCTGGTGCCAGCTGCCGGGTGCAGGCTGGTGCCAGCAAGCAGGAGACCAGGAGCCACAGAGGAAGAAGCTGCCGGGATCAGAAGCATGGAGTCAGGTAAGGTGCTATTACAGCTGAAGATAGTAGCCTGGGGGGGCACAACCGCTGAAAGTGCCTAGAGCGGAAGGAGCTCCAAATATGGCCCTATGTGTAAGTGTGTATGTGTTTGTGTGAATATGTCTGAGTATGTGTGTGTGTGTGTGTGTGTATGTGTATAGGTGTGAGTGTGCGGGTGTGTATATGTGTGAGTGTGCGGGTTAATGTTGGTGTGTTGTGAGCGAGAGAACAAAAAGAACAGAGACCAGGTTGTGGGGACATCTCTACAAAATGGCGTTGGGATGGGGGACATTACTACAAGATGACAAGGGAGGGAACATGACTAAAAGATGATGTGGTGCAGAGGCTGGTTGTCTTGCACATATCTATGCTGGGACTGGAGCTTCCAGTGTGGGTGCAGATGATGCGTTGCATGTGCTGGACTTGGAGAGGCCATGGGAGTGTCTGATGAACTGGATTCCTCCCGTGGGTGTGTCAGATCACACATAGGCTGACTCCCTCCTGGTCACATGGGATGTGATGTCAGCTCAGGTCCTGGAGCTGATAACTGACTGTTTGGGAAGCATGTGGAGAGAACAGGCCTGCAGCCTTGGACGGACAAGAGGTCAGTGAATGGAGTCTGAGAATGCTCCGTTAGGACATTTCTAAAGAAGTGAATCCAAATCTGTGCAGGTGTACCTGTGTGTGAGTTAAACGGCTGTATACCGTACAGTATGTCCTTGTACAGCCGAAGGAAGGCTCCTATTTAATTTGCACTCTGTGGCTGAGGGAATCTCCAAATAAACCAGATGCATTTATTTCATAGAAGAGACTGTTGCTGTGTATTGGTTTGTGCTGCCAAGCGAGTATACTCCAACCCCATCCGTGATAACTTCGTCACATTTAGTGGAGAATGCGGGCAATGTAGCAGCCTTGTTGCTGGGGGCAACAGATGAGGCCTACAAGCTCGGTTGCTGGGGGCAACAACAAAGGTGCAGGTGTCTGGATTGTGGCAGCGGTGCAGCCTGGTTGCTAGAGACGACACCACGACGAGCGGGGATACAAGCATCTGGCTGGTGGCTCGGCGGGGTCACAAAGTTGGACAACGCACTCAACCCAGGTGCAAGTTGGAGGAGTCAAGCGACTGGCTGTGAGACGTGGGCACTGCTTGGTGGGCAGTAATACACCACAGGCTGGAGATCCTGGTTGTACAGGCGGTACAACCAGGAAAGGTTAGTGGTATTCTACCCCCCCCTTCCCCTTGAAAGCCGGTATTACCCATTGGAGCGCCCCTCCTGTTTTTTCTCTTGTTGCAGCAGGAGAGGCCGGACAGCATGGAAGAGATCCTGAACCTTTTGCTGCAGAGCCAGGAGCAGCAGCACCAGCAATACGTTGCGGGGTGTCCCCAGAAAGCATCCCCTATAGACTGGGTTGATCAAAAGGGGGTGGAGTCACAAAAGGGGGCGGATTCAGTAAAGCGGATAATGTCCCAAAAGGGGGTGGATTCCATAAAGGGGAAAATGGTCCAAAGAGGGGTGGTTGCCCAAAAGAGGGCGGAGACTCAAAAAGGGGTGGTTGTCCATAAGGGGGCGCAGCAATCAAACTCTGAGCGGATTGATGGGAGCTGGGGACTCTGGGGCTCCTCTTACCGATGTCCTATTTGTGGGATAGACCGGGGATAAGAGTTTAAGAAGGCCGTGGGAGCCTGTAAGGTGTACTGGACTTCAGAACCCAAACAGCTGGTGGTCCTGTCCACAACAGAAGTCACAGTGAAGCGAGTGGCTATCCTAAGTAACATGCACTTACGGTGCGTTTGCACAAAGCGGATGATCCGGTTGAAGACTGAAGAAGCTGCTAGACAGCTGGAGCTTATGAAGGAAGCTCAGAGTCTGCGGGAAGATGTCATCCAGGTCCCTCAGGCTCTAGTGAGAAAGCTCATTGGGAGAAATGGCCAAGCCATGCAACTAATGGTAAAGAAGTCCGGTGTGGTGAAAGTGAGCGGACCACATGATCACCAAGATTGGATACCTGACAAGAATGGTATGGTGTTGTTCTTCACCATAGGAACAGAAGAAAGTCTTGGTTACCTCCGGATGCTCGTAGAATACCGAGTGGCCTACCTGCAAGATGTAGAACAGCTGAATCTTGCAAGACTGCGAGTTGAGAGACAGCGTCGCCTGAGCCGCAGAAGATGGCAACCACCTGTAAATTGGGAGACCCAACAAAGAAGGGGCCCTGCAAATATTGGATTGGTCACAGCAGAAGCTAGAGCCAAAAGACACAAAGAGTGTAATAGTTCTCTAGTTGGAATAGGCAGTGAAGAAAGTCGCCAATGGAGACACCTCCAAAGACGTCCTGAGGATGGTAAGCGTGGGGGAGGAGCAAGTGAATTCTCCAGTGCCTTGAGTCTGAGAGGCCCGATCAGACGATCCAATAGAGTACGGAACAGGACAGAGTCAGACCTGACCCTAGATACAGAAGGCAAATGCCTCTACCTATGATAATGAACATTGCGGTAGGGGAAGGTCTGACCAGAGGACGACTTGGACAAGAGACATATGCAATATCCGATAGAGAGATACGCACAAGGCAACAGTCAGTGATTCTGACGCTCCCTGATGAAGGACTGACCGATATGCACATTGGGGCGCACGGCCAAGGGTGTTAGGACTTTTACTGTGACCTCTCCAGCCACCTCCAAGGTAAACATACTTAGCTGCTTGCATTTTTTCACCCCTCATGTGGTATATTTACTCATGCTATCAGCACTTTAACCCGTCAATAGGATACACACTTATGCTACCAGCACTTTAACCCCTCACTTGGATGCCGCAATTATATACCTATGGGGAGTGAGTAGTTAATACCATTTAAAATAGGTAGGGTTATGAGGATGTAGAGGGGTGACTTATAATATTCCGGGATGGTGGTTTATTTATATTAGGAGAGTCCAGTAAAATCTAGGACTGAGCAAGTCACTATACTGTGTTACCTCTGTGTATGATTGATTGTCACCATATATTAGTTGGTATATTTCACAGATATGTATATATTGGTGTATATCTAGATATATAAACTATTATGTGACCTCTGCTATAGAATTCTGTACAGTCCTACTAACCCTGTTAAACCGTGGTTGTAAAGCACTGTTGCACTTTACCCTGCACCTTAATAAAATTGAATTTTTATTAATATTCATGAGTTGTGTCGCAAAAGTTTGTTGTTGATGTAGTTGTAGGTCCCTGAGGGAGGGGCTACAGTCGATGACTGCTGTTCCAGGAGCTGAGCAGCGCATGGGTCAGTTGCAGGGACCCTGTTTAACCTGTGGGTTGTAATGCGCCTGTGTATCGTATGTTCAATACTGCGGGCTTGAACATGAGGGGGGGGATATGTGGTGCAGCAGGGGCAGACCGTCACCCCCGGGGCCTGGTGCAGGTGTGGGGGGGGGGGGTGCTGGTACTGAGAGCTGGTGCTCTCTTACCGCTGCTTCTGGGTGAGCCGCGCTCTCCCGCCTGGTCCTGCCGCGCTCTCCCGCCTAGTGACGGCGGCTTGTGGGGGTCGGCTGGGAGAGCCGCGCTGAGAGCCGCGCTCTCCCGCCTGGTAACGGCGGCTTGTGGGGGTCGGCTGGGGGCCCCCTCCAGGCTTGAAGGGGCCCCCTAACCGGTCGGGGCCCTGCTGCAGCTGCACCGGCTGCACCAGTGTAGTTCCGCCCCTGTGGTGCAGCGGCTGGTTGTCTTGCACATATCTATGCTGGGACTGGAGCTTCCAGTGTGGGTGCAGATGATGCGTTGCATGTGCTGGACTTCAGATTGGAGAGGCCATGGAAGTGTCTGATGAACTGGATTCCTCCCGTGGGTGTGTCAGATCACACATAGTCTGACTCCCTCCTGGTTACATGGGATGTGATGTCAGCTCAGGTCCTGATGCTGATTACTGGCTGTTTGGGAAGCATGTGGAGAGAACAGGCCTGCAGCCTTGTACCTGTGTGTGAGTTAAATGGACTGTATACCGTACAGTATGTCCTTGTACAGCCGAAGGAAGGCTCCTATTTAATTTGCACTGTGTGGCTGAGGGAATCTCCAAATAAACCAGATGCATTTATTTCATAGAAGAGACTGTTGCTGTGTATTGGTTTGTGCTGCCAAGCGAGTATACTCCAACCCCATCCGTGATCGCTACATCACAATGAGGACATTACTACAAGATGAAGACCAGGATGGGGGACATCAATATAGGATGGGGACCAGAATGGGGCATTACGACACGTATGGATCAGGGAGGAACATTACTACAAGATGGAGACCAGGGCGGGGGCATTACTACAAGATGAGGACCAGGATGGGGACATTACTACAAGAGGAGGACCAGGATGGGGACATTACTACAGGATGGGGATATTACTACAAGAAGAGGATCAGGATGGGGACATTACAACATGATGAGGACCAGGATGGGAGTCATTATTATAGGATGGGGACCACGATGGGGCATTACTACACGTACTGATCAGGGAGGAACATTACTTCAAAAAGGGGACCAGGAAGGGAACATTAGTACCAGACAGGGACCAGTATGGGGGACATTAATTTACAATGGGGACCAGTATGGGGACATTACTAGAAGAAGGGGATCAGTATGGGGACATTACTACAAGAAGGTGACCAGGACGGGGACATTACCACAAGAAGGGGATTAGGATGGGGACATTACAACAAGAAGAGGATCAGGATGGGATATTACTACATGATGAGGACCAGGATGGGGGTCATTAATATAGGATGGGAACCAGGATGGGGTATTACTGCACGTAGGGACCAGGGAGGAACATTACTTCAAGAAGGAGACCAGGATGGGGACATTACTACAAGACGGGGACCAGTTTGCTGGACATTAATATACAATGGGGACCAGTATAGGGACATTACTAGAAGAAGGGGATCAGGATGGGGACATTACTATAAGAAGGCGACTAGGATGGGGACATTACAACATAAAGGAGATTAGGGTGGGGACATTCCTACAAGAAGAAGATCAGGATTTGTACTTTACTAGATTGAGCAAAAAATTCTGGTATTGCTAAAATGTCACTTTGTCCTACAAGCAATGCGGCCCCCGATATAATTTTTTTTCTATGTGTGGCCCACCAACTCAGCTAAGTTTGAGACCCCTGATCTAGACTGTATGCTTCTGTTAATACATCCCAGAATTGCATTTTTTTTTGGCTGCTGCATCACCCTGTTGACTCATGTCCAGTCTGTGATCTATTAGTATACCCAAGTGTTTTTCATACGTGCTGTTGCTTAGCCCTGTTCCTCCCATTCACTATATGCTTTTTTATTATTAATCCCCAGATGTAGGACTGTTCATTTCTCCCTGTTATAAACCATTTTGTTAGGCTAGGGTCAGACCTGCCCTGAGCCTGCTTAATCCGTCACCAACTTAGTCTGTGGCAGGAGCAGCGCATAGCGTTAACGGCATGTAACGCTATGCACCGCCTGCCTATGCATCTCTATGACAACATGAAGCCTACCGCAGCCGCTGGCTCCACAGGGAATCTCCGGAATCGGATATGCGCTTTTGCAGAGTGCACAGGAAACACAGCTTGCAGTGTTTTCCTGCGCGCTCTGCAATAGCGCATATCCAAAAGGTCTCTATGGAGCCGTCGGGTGCGGTAGGCTTTCATGTTGCCATAGAGATGCATAGGCAGGCGGTGCATAGCGTTCCATGCCGTTAATGCTATGCGCTGCTCCTGCCACAGACTAAGGCTAGGGTCACACTTGCATGCGTTTTTTAGGGTGCTTTTTGGCAGCCTGAGTTTTTGGGCTGCTTTTTTGCTGTTAGGTCTGGAGCAGCCTTAAAAAACGCATGTAAAAACGCATGGTACCATTCAGTGCCTTGCAAAAATGCATGCGTTCTTTGGTGCATGGCACTTTTGCTATTGGGGCATGTGTTTTTTACATGGGGGGCCTATGGATGCATTTTTCCATGCCTTTTTCACAAAAGACAAGTGCGAAAACTGCATGGAAAAACTGCAAGTGTAACCCTAGCCTAAGGCTAGGGTCACATTTGTGGTCGGGTGTGCAGATCCTGATCATTAAAAATGCTCTAAACCGGATCAGGATCCGCAACCCATAGGCGCCCATTAAAAAAACAGATTGCACTTAATGCAATCTGGTTTCCGCATTCCGGTTTCGCTGCCTGCGTGAAAAATCATGCAGGCAGCGTTTTTTGGAGCGGTTTGAAAACCGCAGCGGGGATGCTATAATGGGCGACTATGGGAGCCCATCCGGCTACCGCAAGGCACATGTGAATGCCTGCGCTAGCCGTATGCTTTGCTCATCCCTGCTGCCGCGGGGATGAACAAAGTGTTACTTTTAATATTATATGTGGGCAACATGTCTCCAGGGAGTGTTCACCCTCCCTAGAGACATGTTGGTCACATAGAGAGGCATGTGAGGGGTTAAATCTCTTTATTACAGTATTGCCGGCTTTTACAGTTTTATCAGTGACAACCGGCGGCTCCTCGCTGTAAGGAGTAGATACAGTACGTAATGTGCGCACTGTACATGTCGCTATCCGTGGTCCTGAAAGCTTTAACATTAGTTCTATGGGCAGCGCTCCGCCATAGAACTAACGTTAAAGCTTTCAGGACCATGGATAGCGTCATGTACAGTACACACATTACGTACTGTATTTCCTCCTACAGCGAGGAGCCGCCGGCTGTCATTGATAAAACTGTAAAAGCCGACAAAGCCGGCAATACTGTAATAAAGAGATTTAACCCCTCACATGCTGCTCTATGTGGCCAACATGTTTCTAGGGAGGGTGGACACTACCTGGAAACATGTTGCCCACATATAATATTAACATTAACCCTTTGTTCATCCCTGCAGCAGCAGGGATGAACAAGGTATACGGCAACTAGATTGCAGATTATGAGTAATCTGGTTATCGGATCCAGGTTTTGGGACACATTTTGAAGCCAAAATGTGTCTGAAGGCACATGCGATTCCCACATCCGGATCTGGATGTGGCAATCGCAATATGCCTTCCAAATCTGACCCTAGCCTAAGTTTTTAACGGATTCCCAGGCTCAGGGCAGGCGCAGGTCTGACACTAGCCTTAGTTGCTGCCCACTGTTTCAGTTTGTTTAGATCTGTTTGAATCCTCTCTCTGTTCTCTGGTATTAGCTATCCCTCCGAGCTTTGTGTCACCACTGGTCACTCACCAGCAAATTAATCAGTGTGCCCCCAATTCCTTCATCTAAATCATTGATAAAAGAAGTTGACCAGCACAAGTCCCAGGACAGAGCCCTGTAGTCCCTACTTGAAACATTCTTCCAACTGCATGTGCATCCATTTTGACCACTTTTTGAGACCGATCACTAAGGCAGGGGTCACACTTGGCATGAGTTTTTTTAGTGACTTAAAAAAAACTCATGCGTTTTTGCATGCGTTTTTTTCACTTCAGCATGCGTTTTTTAAGGTGTCTGATGGCACCCTGCGTTTTTGCATGCGTTTTTAAAACAGCACCAAAAAATAGTGCATGCACTATTTTTTGGTGCTGTTTTGAAAAACGCATGCGTTTTTTAGAAAACGCATGTGTTTTTTTAACATGGCCCCTATGAAAACGCATGCGTTTTTGGATGGTACTAATGTACCATGCACTTTTGCATGCGTTTTTGATGTCAGCTAATCACATAATTGCAAAAACGCATACAAAAACGCATGGTACTGTCACATATGCGTTTTTGCTATTAGGGCATGTGTTTTTTGACATGGGGGCCTATGGTGCGTTTTTACATGTTTTTTCAAAAATGCAGGTCTCCAAAACTCATGAAAAAAACGCAAGTGTGACCCCAGCCTAAGTCGTTTATGAATCCACCCAACACTTGCCTTCTTCATTCCACACTTGGTCATTTTTTGAATAAGGCTAGGGTCACACTTGACAGATTCTATGTTTACTACGTGGTTTGCAGAAAACGTAGAATCTTTTTATTCTCTCTCCGCAGCCTTCACGCAGGCTGCATAGTGGAGAACGCAGTCCCCTAGCAACTCGCTGTGTTCCATGGATACACGCTACACAGCGGGCTGCGGGAGTGTGATTCGCACCATGCACAGGAGATGCGTTCCCCTGTGCGTGGTGCGAATCGTACACCCCGCAACCCGATGTGTAGCGTGTATCCATGGAACACAGTGGGTTGCTAGGGGCCGCGTTCGCCACTATGCAGCCTGCGTGAAGGCTGCAGAGGGAGAAAAAAGATTCTATGTTTTCTGCAAACCACGTAGTAAACTTAGGCTAGGATCACACTTGATAGATTCTAAGGATGGTACGAGGTACATTGTCAAATGCTTTGAACAACAAAATAATGTAATTTTCATTTCAAGTCCTTCATTTGCAATGGTAGCAATTTCTCAACACAACAGCACATTGAAACATATTATATATACATATGTCTTATCTACATTAAGAACCCAGAAAAGGAAAATTGAAAACTCACAAACCGTTGGCATTTTGTATTTCAAACCCTGAGGTCTCCGGTATATGCCTGGATGTTGTACTTTGTTTTAAGTGCGAAATAGATTCCATTTAGGGATGAGCGACTACTGAAATATTTGGACTCGCTATTCTCGTAACGAGTAGGTCCCGATACTCGGTACTCGTGTCGAGTATAGCGAGTCCAATGTAAGTCAATGGGGAAGCGAGCAATGCGAGTAATTCCTCAGCTGCCAGACCCTATATAGAGGTCTGGCGGCTGAGGAAAAGGCAGCATTCCCTACATGATTGTTTAAAACCCGGGGTAAAAAGTCGCCAGGTTTGAAACAACGATGTAGCCCCCTACTCGCTTCCCCGCAGTCCTGACAGGGGATCCTCCGCTCCTCCTGCCTCCTCCCCACCTGAGTTTGGAGCGGACGGGGAGCGAGCAGCAGGGAGCGGAGGACGCAGGCGGGGAAGCAGCCAGTGAGAAGACTTCACCGGCAGCTTTCTCCTCCTGTTCTGCGCTCCCTCCTGCCCCTCCCTGCCCACTCCTAACTCAGGATCAGGAGGGGAGGCGGTGGGGGGATCGGAGGATCCCGCTGTCATGAGCGAGTCACCACTGTTAGAGCAAGGTGATCTCTGCTCTCGCCGGCTTTCCCGCCGATATTTTCAAATGACTCAGGTCAGCTGTTCATTTGAAGTAGCGATGCTGGCAGGGTTCATGTGAGTTCATGCTTCTCTGCATGAACTCACATGAACTTTCCCACGCCCGGGTGCACAGCTCTGCTACATCTCTGTTAGAGGTTCCTACCAGAGATGTAGCAGAGTTAAAGAAGAACCCTGCATTGGACTACGGCGGACTGAAGAGGATTTTTTTTTGGAATAAAGATGGAGTCTCAAATGGTATTTTTTGTTTTATTTCCAACAAACATATTTTTTCTGTGTGTTGTGTTTTTCTTTTTTATAAAAACTATAATAGAAATTCATGGCGGTCATGTCTAAATTTGTCGTGAACCCCATGAATTTCAGGCGTAGGGCCAGCTGATAACACAAAGCTGGCCCTAACTTCTTTATTATCCAGTGAGCCACTGCACCAGGGCCCTGGATGAGTTGGATACAGCTCCAGAAGATGACGGTTCTCTGAACGCACCATTTTTGAGGTGGCTGCTGACTGCAATTCGCAGCGGAGAGGGCCCAGAAAGCTGGGCCTCTCTGCGCTGCGAATTCCAGCCCCCAGCTGCTTAGCTGTATCTGGCTGGATATAGAAATTGCGCAAAGCCCCAGGCATTTTTTTTATTATTATTTCATGAAATTCATGAAATAATAAAAAAAAGGGCTTCCTTCTATTTCTGTTTCCGGCCAGGTACTAATAGGCACCTGGGGGTTGGGAGCACCCCGTTCCTGTCTGCTGTACATGGCTGGACACAAAAATACGGTGAAGCCTACGCCAAAATTTTTGGGAAAATCCATAAAAAAATCCAAAAATAAGGAACTGCATCTTTATTAACCCCTCCGGCATTGTCGAGGGGTTAATAAAGATGTAGTGCCTTTTTTTTTATTATTGTTTTATGAATTATTCATTCACAATCAACGAAATGCAAAGTGCGTCAATTCTTCTAGATACACTTGCACACAGATTTTGAAGGCACTCGGCAGACATGCTTATTCCAAACAGATCGTCTGTGGATGTAAACTTGTGTAAATCCCTCTGTCTCTTCATGTAATCCCCGACAGACTCGAAGTTGAGATAAAGCCTCTGTGGGACTCATATCTTCACTTCCAGGGCTCATTCTTTGTCTTTATGCTAATAACATTGGATGTATGTTTAGGGTGGTTGTCCTGCTGCAGAAGAAAATTTTAGCCATTCAGATGCTTTCCTGACATTGCTTGATCGATAAATATCTGTCTTTGTTTCTCTGCCTTTATAACTCCTAAAAATGGGCAAAATTGAGGACCATAAGGGAAAAAAGAAAAAAGGTTCTTTAAAAAAAAATAAAATATGACATACTGAGCAAACTGGCAGTGGGGTAATAAATAACATGTAACACCCACATTATATTAGCAAACACAGGTTCAGGTGATGACCCCCAGATATGACCAATCAGGCACAAAGAATGTATATATGATCATCAAAGCACAATTATATACAAGATCAGATGGCATAATCAACAATGAAAAATTCAATTACAAGGTCATCTAGTGCAGTTTTGATACTGTCCATGTGGTGCATACCCAAGCCAGAGAAAAGGGGGAATATAAGTGTGCCGTCATGGGCGCTGGAAAATCCCATTACCATAAGTAATTTAGTCTTTTCCTTTCTCTAATGACAGTCCCACAAGAGAGATTTTGTTAGGACTTTGGATCTCTATTGACATTCTGGGCATATTTCCCCTTAGAAAACGGTGTCTGTTGCTTCACTCCTGATCATGGGGCCCTTCCCTCTGTCTTTGTAAACCTGTGCCTACCATCCACCTGTGCTCGAGTATTCAGTTTGAATTATTGGTTTTCAGTGTTTTCCAAGTGTTCTCCACCTCCTGCTCATCTGCTCTAGATTTTCCAGCTACTTCCTTGGTTTCCAGTAATCTCTTCAGTCTCAGCTACTTTCCTGCTTGCAGCTGTCTGTGTTTAGTTCCTGACTTTGCTCCAGCTTCACAAGCCATGTGTCACATAAGCCATGTGTGCCCTGCTAGCACTAAATAAACTATTGTTTATATTGCAGACACAGACACATGGACTTCAGAACGCTTTAAAAGCTGTACTGCACCAATAAGTATTGGACTTTTCTGGGGATTCCTTTTCCAGGACTCTGGGGGTTTATTATTCTTGGACTTGTTTTTCTTCATCAGTTTCTCCCAGTGAAAATTATCTACAGAGACTTTCAAAGTCATGTTATCTTGCTAAGAACGTTTTTCAGAGACTTTGTGTTACCTGTTGGATGAACTTTCTCATTTGCTGCACATCTCATTATATCTGCCACGTGTGATAAATATAGATTTGTTCACCTTAAAACTTTGGTTTCTGTGTGTATTGTCTGTGCTCCCAATTGCAAATAGATCCCTGAGTAATCCTACAGTACATTACAGATTTAGAGAGAGAATAAATCCCATAGGGAGGGACCACTGCTTGTAGAACCCTTCCTCCCAAAGGAAAGTTCAAAAGAAGAGGATAAATCCAATCTATAGTGATTATAGAATGAAGCAGAGGACCAAATTGCTCCCTTGCATATTTTGTTAATCGACACCTCCGCTTCTTCAGCCCAGGATGCTGTGAATGCTTGAGTTGAATAAGTCTTAATGCCTACCAGCAGGGGCGGGCTGGTGCTTCTAATTCCGGGAGGCAAGATTTATCCTGCCTACACCACCAGCCCAGGGGGCACTTGCCCCCCTGCCACCTGGGCCAGTCCGCCCCTGCCTACCAGTACTGTATTACCATTAGAGAAGTAGGCTGAACAAATTGCCTCCCTAATCCTTCTTGCTATAACTAAATCTGCTTTTCAACTCCTGTCTCCCTTGTTGTCATAATTAAACTGAGTTGTGTGCAAGGCGGTGTACTGAATTCACTACCTTCCTTGTGTATCTCCGACATATGGAGATTTCTGTACTAATATATCTAGTTAATTGTTTAATATTATCAATTAACTAAATGCAAAGATATTCAAGTAGAATTAAATTCTATGGAATTCAAAAATTCTGCATTTACCAAAATGCATATTTTACGCTTTATACTCACCTTACCATTTACCTATCCTGCCCCTCCATTCCTCACCATCATCCATCCAGTCCTTATCACATCTTCTGATCTCCAGTGTGAGCTTGACATCCCTTCTTTGAGATTTCTGGCTCTGATGAGTTCTGGGAGTGACAGCCTATGCAAGCAATAAAATGTCGCTACGTCATGACATCATGCATTCACTGTAACATTACATGACCATGCACAGAACTGTACCAGGCCTCAGCAGAGCTGGAAGCCCAGCTAGGTGATTTCAATGCTTTTACTGACGATCAGAAGATGTGATGAGGACCGGATGGCTGAGGGTGAAGAGCAGAGGGACAGGAGAGGTGAGCGATAAAGGGAGTATACGGAATTAGTTTTATTACATTTTCTGTCAATTATGCTGCATCCCAGAGAATAATAAAGGACATTACCTTTGTGGATAATAACGTCTCTGCAAATTGAATTTCCCAAGAATATCTGCATGAACAGCTGAAATTAAATTAATCCAAGAGAATGTCAGAACAAGTAATAACACAAACCCTGTCAGCTCACTGTTCTTACTTCCAACATCTACTGTAATTACAATAAGAAGCAGAGCAGAGCTGTGTGTCAGTACAAATACCTCTACAGCTCTAATTCCACAGCACTATTAGGCAGCTTTCACATCAGTGTTTTCTGCTGATCGCAGCAGCTGCGGTAAAAAAAACGCCACTGCCGGGATTACCGCATAATGGCCGCACTTGCGGTTCACTTGCGGTAAGTGTGCGGCAGGTGCAGCAAGTGCGATATCGGTACTTGCGGCAGGTACGGCCGCAAAAAAAATGCGTCACACCGCGTTTTTTTTTCGCGGCCGCACCTGCCGCAAGTGCTGAAACCGCACTTGCCGCACCTGCCGTACACTTACCGCAAGTGCGGCCATTATGCGGTAATCGCGGCAGTTGCGTTTTTTTCACCGCAATTGCCGCGATCAGCGTAAAACGGTGATGTGAAAGCAGCCTTAGATGGAGTAGAGTGGAGCTGATAGCGCTGTGGGATGAGCTATAGATTGGGAGGTGTTTGTAATGATACATAGCTCCACTTTCCTCACCTCCCCTGCTTGTAATCACAGTAGATACCAGCAGTGAGATCTTTGTGAACCTCACGATGACATCAAAGCTGAGTCTCATTTCCTATTCCCATATCCCACACACAAACCTGGTTCTGGGGAGAATGTTTGCTTTCTTTTTTTCCTGCATAATGCTTCCTGGCTGTGATTGCTCAACATTTTGCAGGGGAAAAGCAAATGTCCCCAGATACAAATCTCATCTAATCCCCACTTGGTTATAGTTCTAATTGAAATTAGCATTTAAACTTTACAAGATAATATCTCAGCAACAGAGATGAGAAATTAGAAGATTCTAACTATATTGGACTCATCTCTCCAGCCACTATTCATGATGTGGTCAGTTTAACCCCTTCATGACCTTGCCATTTTTTGCAATTCTGACCAGTGTCCCTTTATGAGGTTATAACTCGGGAACGCTTCAACGGATCCTAGCGATTCTGAGATTGTTTTTTCGTGACATATTGGGCTTCATGTTAGTATTAAATTTAGGTCGATAATTTTTGCGTTTATTTGTGAAAAAATCAAAAATATGGCAAAAATTTGGAAAATTTTGCAATTTTCAAATTTTGAATTTTTCTTCTGGTAAACCAGAGAGATATGTGACACAAAATAGTTATGAAATAATATTTCCCACATGTCTACTTTACATCAGCACAATTTTGGAAAAAAAAAAAATTTTGTTAGGAAGTTATAAGGGTTCAAAGTTCATGAGCAATTTTTCATTTTTCCACCAAAATTTACAAAACCATTTTTTTTAGTGACCACATCCCATTTGAAGTCCCTTTAAGGGGTTTACATGACAGAAAACACCCAAAAGTGACACCATTCCAAAAACTGCACCCCTCAAGCTACTCAAAACTACATTCAAGAAGATTATTAACCCTTCAGGTGCTTCACAGGAACTAAGCAAATTGGAAACAAAAAAATGGATATTTTAATTTTTCTAACAAAAATGTTCTTGTATCCTCAATTTTTTCATTTTCACATGGGCAACAAGATCAAATGGATCCTAAAATTTGTTGGGCAATTTCTCCTAAGTATATCGATACCACATATGTGATCATAAACCACCGTTTGGGCACACGGCAGGGCTCTGAAGGGAAAGCGTGCAATTTGACTTTTGGAGCTAATTTTCCATTCAAAAAGTGAAATGGCGCTCCTTCACTTCTGAGCCCTGCCGCGCGTCAAAACAGTGGTTTATGACCACATATGAGGTAACTGTGTAGTCAGGAGAAATTGCCCAACAAATTTTAGGATGAATTTTATCCTGTTACCCATGTGAAAATGAAAGAATTGAGGCTAAAAGAACATTTTTGTGAAAAAAAAGTACTTTTTCCATATTCACAGATCAATTTGTAAAGCATGTGGGGGTTCAATATGCTCACCACCCATCTAGATAAGTTCCCTGGGGGGTCTAGTTTCCAAAATGGGGTCACTTGTGGGGGAGCTCCAAAGTTTAGGCACACAGGGGCTCTCCAAACTCGACATGGTGTCCGCTAAAAATTTGAATGGAAAATCACCTCAAATTGTTAGCGGACACCATATCGCATTTGGAGAGCCCCTGTGTGCCTAAACATTGGGGCTCCCCCACAAGTGACCCCATTTTGGAAACTAGACCCCCCAGGGAACATATCTAGATGCATTGTGAGCACTTTGAACCCCCAGGTGCTTCACAAATTGATCCGTACAAATTAAAAAAGAAAATTTGTGTGAAAAAAAAGTATTTTTACCTTATTATGGCTCAGTTTGTGAAGCACCTGGGGATTCAATGTGCTCATTATGCATTTAGATAGGTTTCTTGGGGGGTCTAGTTTCCAAAATGGGGTCACTTGTGGGGCAGCTCCAATGTTTAGGCACTCAGGGGCTCTCTATACGCAACCTGGTGTTTGCCAACAATTGGAATTGTTAGCGGACACCAGGTCGCGTATGGAGAGCCCCTGTGTGCCTAAACATTTGAGATCCCCCACAAGTGATCCCATTTTGGAAACTACACCCCCCAGGGAACATATCTAGATGCACAGTGAGCACTTTGAACCCCCATGTGCTTCACAAATTGAGACGTATAAATGAATAAAGAAACTTTTTGTGAAAAAACATACTAGTCTAGTAGTTACAATTCGCAGCATAGGGGACCCAATACATTTGGGTCTCTCCATGCTGAGGATTCCAGCCCCCTAGCTGCCAAGTTGTACCTGGCTGGCAACCAAAAATACGGCAAAGCTCCATGTCATTTTATTTGTAGAATTAAAAAAAAAAAAATGACATGGGGCTCTGCCATATTTTTGGTCCAGCCAGGTACAACTTGGCAGCTACGGACTGCCACCAGCCCCCAGCTGCCTCGTCATACCTGGCTGGAACCAAAAATACAGCGAAGCCCTTTTTTTTTTTTAATTTCTAGAACTAATTCTAGAAAAAAAATTACGTGGGGCTCCGCCATATTTTTGGTCCAGCCAGGTACAACTAGGCAGCTGGGGGATGGAATCCTCAGCATAGAGAGGCCCAAGCTTTCTGGGCCCCCCCTGGTGCGAATTGCAGCCCGCAGCCACCCCAGAAAATGGCGCATTCATTGAAGCACCATTTTCTGGCGCTGTACCCACGCTCTTCCAGTTGCCCTGGTGCCAGTGGCTAACTGGGTAATAAAGGGGTTAATGCCAGCTTTTTATTGGCAGCTGGCACTAAGCCCGAGATTCATAATATAGGGCCAATGTTAGACCCGCCATTAGGAATCTCTAGTACGGTAAATAGTCAATAAATACACACAGAGAAAAATCTTTTTATTTGAAAAAAAAACACAGACACAATTCGGACTCCATCTTTATTATAAAAAGATCCGACGTAGTCCACAACAAAGGTCCCACGACGCCCGTTCGCTCCGACGTAGTCCATAATGAAGGTCCCACGACGTTCGATTGTCTCCGACGTAGTCCACAACGAAGGTCCCACGCTGCTCGATCGCCTTTGCTTTCAGATCGCTACTCTGGAGCCCATTCCGCCAGCATGGTGATCGACACTATGTGCATCACTGCGCCTGGGCTGCCAGATCCCCAGGATCCAGCTGCAGAAAGTGATCTGACAGCTCCAGCACAGTGATCACATAATGGTCACTGTGGATCACTGTGCTGGAGCTGTCAGATCATTTTCTGCAGCTAGATCCTCAGGATCCAGCTGTAGAAAGTGATCTGACAGATCCAGCACAGTGATCCACAGTGATCACATAATGGTCACTGTGGATCACTGTGCTGGAGCTGTCAGATCACTTCCTGCAGCTAGATCCTCAGGATCTAGCTGTAGAAAGTGATCTGGCAGCTCCAGCACAGAGCTGTCAGATCCGGAGGCGGTGAAGAGGAGGAGGAGGAGCGGGACGCTGTGGAGACAGAGCGGCCGCCGGAGGGGTGAGTGGGAGAGGCGATCGCCGCTCCGGTGATCAGGGGGGCAGGAAGGGGGAAGAGGGGGCGTGACAGGAGAAGTAGGGGGGCACTTAGGAGGAAGCGGGGGCAGGCAGGAGGAAGCAGGAGCAGGCAGGAGGAGGCGGGCGGCAGGAAGAGGTAGCGGGCGGCAGGGACAGGAAGCAGGCGGCAGGAAAAGGAAGCGGGGGGGTAAGAAAGATGAGGAGAGGGCAGGAAAGAGAGGTGGGGGGCAGGGGGACAGTTAGAGGATGACAGGGGAGAAGATTGGAGGGTAGGGATAGCAGCGGCAGAGAGGGAAGCATTACAGGCGCGGTGATTTTCACTTTCACTTTTGAGTGCCAATCACCGCGCCTGTAGCCGGGGGGGTGGGGGTGGGGGCAAATCGACCCCCCCTGGGGTGTTGTACAACTCCCCATGTACCTGCAGGCCGAGTGACAGGTCAGTGACACCCTCACTCGACCTGCAGGAGCCCGATCATTCCATGGCCCAGGGGGTGGGCCAAGGGTCTGGAAGGGGTTAACATACCCAAAGTGGTGAAAGGTTCTCTATAATGTTTATAGTGTAAACGTCCTCATGTGAAATATGGTATTAGTAGTAGTGGGTGCTCACGGTGTTAAATCTGTCCCTAAATGTAGCCTTGTAATAAACCAAACTCACCAACTGAACCATTTGTATTTCTATTTGGATATTTGTCATACTTACGTTATGCAGCACAAGTTTCTGCGGTTTCTGAAAACGAAATGTGGTTAGAATCTTAACTATGTGGCAGACATGAAGCCATAAATAACAGCATTACAGGGAAATGTCCCTCGCACTCGGCAACAATTTGTATGTGTGGTTTTCATGCACGAAACTGACTATAGACATGAATGAAAGACTTTAAAATATGGGGAACACAGGACAGTGATAAAGTACCCTCTAAATATATATGAGCAGAATCAGCCTTGAAACGCGTTGACTAATAAATCAATATTATATTCACCCTTTAATGTCTGGGAGAATACGGCAGCGCGATTTTTAACCCTTCATCCTCACTACTTTAGTTTTCTGAGATAATGACCTTTGCGTTTCCATTGGCGGTCAGCCATAATCATCAATATCTACATAAATAAACATTTGAAACAGATCACTATGCTTGTAATGATTCTATATATTATTTTCATTTGACTTTATGTATTGAATGACTGAAATAAATTCACTTTTTGATGATATCAGGCACCTTTCCAATCAGCGTTTTTTTTAAATTTGCAGCAGGTCTTGCAGATTTACCGCATCTGCCGCATCTACTGCATAACGGCTGCACTTACGACAAGAATGCTGCAAGCCCCCATGCATTCTCTATGGGACTGGCTGCAGGTGTGGCAAATGCTTTTTTGCCACAATTCGGCAAATCCGGCAATTGCGGCAGGTCAAAAAAACGCAGCTAGCAGCGGTTGTTTTCACACGCCGCAAGTGCCGGATCCGGCAAACCGCATTTGCAGCACCTGGCAGCAAGCTCCATAGAGAATAAATGGGGGCTTGCAGCGTTCTTGTCGCAAGTGCAGCCATTACGCAGTAGATGCGGCAGATGCGGTAAATCTGCCAGATCTGCCACAAATTTAAAAAAAACTCTGATGTGAAAGAGGCCTTATAGTTCATTGAGATGCACCTGTATCTGTCTTATTTATGTTTTATTATTTTATACAATAAATACACTTAGGCCCCTTTCACACTAGCGTTTGTTGCAATTTGCTGCAGATGTGGCAGATTTACCGCATCTGCCGCATCTACCAAATAATGGCTGCACTTGCGGCAAGCCCCATGCATTGTCTATGGGGCTTGCGGCAGGTGTGGCAAGTGCGGTATAGCCGCAGTTCCGGCACTTGCGACAGTTGCGGCCAGGAAAAAAACTGTGATCAGCAGCGTTTTTTTTCACGGCCGCAACTGCCGCAAGTGCAGGAACCTCGGCTATACCGTACTTGCCACACCTGCCGCAAGCCCCATAGACAATGCATGGGGCTTGCCGCAAGTGCAGCCATTATTTGGTAGATGCGGCAGATGCGGTAAATCTGCGGCCGTTATGTGGCAGATGCGGTAAATCTGCAGCATCTGCCGCAAATTGTAACAAACGCTAGTGTGAAAGGGGCCTAAAAAAATGATTGCTTGTTTTTGTGCCGTCATATTCTGAGATTCCTAAGTTTTTCAATTTTCAATGCGCAGACCTGTATGAAAGCTCATTATTTGTGTAAGACTTTATAGTTAACACTGGTATGACATGTAACTTTTAATACACTCTTTGGGAAACAAAGTAAATATACACATAGTGTTTTGCATTTAGCCCCAAAAGTTCTACTTTGGTCTCATCTGACCAGAACACCTTCTTCCACATGCTCGGTGGGTCCTCTGCATGGCTTCTTACAAACCATAAACAGGATTTCTTATGGCTTACTTTCAAAAATGGCTTTCTCCTTGCAACTCTTCTATAAAGCTGAGATTTCTGGAGTTTAGGGATAACAGTCAACCTGTGGACAGATTGTCCCACCTGAGCTGTGTAACACTCCTTCTTAATGGGCATGGGCCTCCTCTAATTAGAGCTCTCCTTGCTTGGGATGTCAGTTTAGGTGGATGGTCATGTCTTGGTAGGTTTGCAGTTGTGCCATACACCTGTCATTTTTGGATGATGGATTGAACAGTGCTCCATGAGATGATCAGAGCCTAAGCTATTCTTTTATTTTTATAGTCTAATTATTATGCCTGTAAAGCACTGTGTAATCAATAACACTATACAAGCAAGTAAAAAAAAAAACTTGATTTCTGTGTATCATTGAGGGTTTGTACTCTGAGGTGCAGTTAATTTGCATTTTCTGAAGTTTGTAACTCTAATGAACTTATCCTCTGCAGCACAGGTAATTCTTGGTTTACTTTTCCTTTAATAGTCCTCATAAGGGATGGTTTCATCATACCGATTGATGAATTTTATGACTGAATTTCAGGATTTCTTCAAAGTTTTAGCAAATTTCCAGATTGGCTGACCTTCATGACAAAGTAATGAGCGCCTTTCATTTCTCTTTACTCACTTGAGTTGTTCTTACCATGGATTGTGGCATAATGTAAAGGCCATGGGCTTCAATGGAAAAGCTCCAACAGACTCTAAGTTCTTATAAGTCTTTAACACTACAAGTCCCAGAAATGTAGAGCTCCCCCTGAAGTCCTGAAAGAGGGTCAAATGACCCTTTGTCCAAACTGAATAGACCTAACTAGAAACTAAATGGCTAAACTCAATGGAAAACAACAACCTCTATGGTGTGACAGTAATGGCCTTAATTACAGAACAAAAGACGGTGATTAGAGGATGTTAGCTAAAATCCTTCAGGTCATTCGACCCATCTCTGGGTTCCAAAGGTAGAAATGTTAAATGACCCCTCTCTGGGACTTCTAGTGTTAAGTGCATTAGTCTTTTCATATAGGCATAAGGAACTTTTGGGGCACCCTAGACTCCAGGGCCCGGGTACAACTGCAACCACTGCACCTACTGTAGTTACACCCCTGGCCATAGTTTTATAACAGTTATGGAATTGGGCTCAGTACTGTATAATAACGATTATCAACACTGCCTCTGCAAAACGCACCTGATGGTTGCAAACACTGTTCAAAAGCCATTGACTCTACAAATTAAAGGCATACCTGTTCATTGGAAGCCATTACAAGACACTACCTTATAAAGCTGTTTGAGTAAATGCATTTGTTTCGACCAGAGCTGGGGTGCGTGGGGTACTCGGTCACCGGGCTTCTGTGTGGGATGTCACGGGTGGTCGGTATCCCCGGTGCCGTGCCCTGGCGAACAATTGTACCAGGTGTTGTTGGTAAACGGTGGGGGTAAAAGGGGTTATTTACAGGGGGACGTGACGCCACCTGTAGGGTCTGGTAAGGTGGTACCAGCGCTGCCAGCCGGCCACTGAGGTGATGGAGGGGGCAGCAGTGTGTGGTACAGCTCCCCACAGGTGGAGCTTTACCTCAGGGCAGCTATGATGGTATATGAGACGGTGAGGGAGGGGAGTGATGGTAAATGGTGGTGCAGTTCTTACCCCTCTGCTGTAGATGTTGATGATGTTCAGTCCTCTGAGCTGCGGCAGGAAGAATAACAGAAACCAATTCTTGTTTAACTTTGCTTTACTCGGTACCGGCTGATGGCATAACAATACACGGTACAGTTTGGTTTAGGGTGCTGTTACCAACTCAGGATTTCTCTTAAGGAGTCTTTAGATGTTCCTTCTCTGTCTTTCAGGGTTTCTATTCTCTTTCTAGATCTTTCTGTCTTTCCCACCTTGGAAGAGCTCACCCGCCAGTCCTGCAGTCTGTGTCTAGCAGGCTTAAATTGACTATTACCGGTCCAAATGGGAACAGCAGGAACGCACAAGTTTCCCACCTGACACCGGGTTTCAGTCTTTCCTCACTAGTGTAGGACCGTCTTTTGGGCATGAGGGGTGAGGTACCTTGTGGTGCTGTCAGCAACCCGGTCTGGTTGGGCCTGCAGCTCGTCGGCTTCGCAGTCAGGGATGAACTCCTGGCTGCCTCGGTATCCGTGTCACCTGTGAACCCTCAACATGACCAGCTGGTTCCTACCAGTCTAGGTCCGTTGCCATCTGTCCTGGGCCCCCACATATAGTTGGGGTACCCTCCACTCAGCTCAGGCTGCCAGGCGTGACCACACTGTCTGCCTTCCCAACGCCGTCTGAGGTAAAATCTTAACTGTCACTCTACTCTAACCTAAGCTCCGCCCACCACCTGTGGAACCTACCATAAAGTCAGTTTCCCCTACACTAAGTGGTGTGGTCCTAGGTGAGTGCTAAAAATAGACTCCATAAGCATTAAATCGTAACCTGGCAACTTACAAGTAAAAACACATTTTATATTCAAGTGTAATACCATTCTGTGGCGCATACCTGCAGGGGCGCCACACACCCCCTTGGTGAAACACACCCGTCCGCGGGTGTCAAACCAAACCTGGAATAAAATGCATTTTACATATAACATTTGAACATTTAAAACATTTTTATTAACAGGTGAACCAGGTAACTTTCAAACATGAAATAAAATTTTACGTTCATTTGTATTCTTCCTTTGCAGGAGGCTCAGTCCTTATAACGTTGCATTTAACTAATAAACTTTGACTATAGTCTAGTCCTTGTTGGTCCAACGGGGACCAGGTAACAAGTTCTTTGGTTACTGTCCATCAAGTGCTGAAAAAGGAAAAAGAAACAGTGCAATTCCAGGAAAATATGCATTTTAAACAATTCTGCTCACACTTTGAACAGTGCAATACCGGGTTAACTCTTTATTGCTCAACTTACTGACCCGGATTGCAAACCTCCCACTGAGACCTGCGTGGCGTTTATTTATCCCCACAACACAGGTCCCGGTCCAGGTGACCCTGGGGAACTGCAGATAGATGGACTCTCCTCTCTCCAACCGTTGCTGCTGATGCTGGTACCGCGACCCTCCATAGCTCGCGGGGCCCGGCCTCCTCCGTACCACCGGCTCCTCCTCCGTCAGCTCGGGCTCCTTCAGGAACTGGATGAATTCCTCCGCCTCGGTGATATCCTCCTTTCCGGGCTCCACAAGGGGTGCATAAACCGGTCCCAGGGAATCAGCAGCTGGGACTGCCATTGCCTCACAGCCGGTTACAGGTAACAGGTCCGGAGCCTGACCAGGTTTATTGAGTCCACTCCCGGCCGCATCCTGCTTAGTTCTTATAGTCCATAACCGGTGTGGGCTGGCGCTTGACCCGCCCCCTTGGTTGATTGAGAGCAATGGGGGCGGGGAGACTTTCTGGCACCTCTTGTATAGCCTATGTTTGTTGAAGGGCCGAGGCACGCCCCTAGGCCAACACATTGTTGTTGCTGCACTTTTAAGCCCGCCCACCACGAAGTTTCTGTGGGCAACTCCTTCGGGCTTTTCCGGAGCCCGCCACTGCCTTCGTCACTCCTCGGCAGAGCGAAGGGGGCGGGGCTTATCTTCCCGCTCTTTCTCCTGCTGCAGTGACGCAGTTTGAATTTTGTGAGGCGATGTAATGGCGGCTCGGCACAGTTCTTATAATCCACACAGTTAAACAGTAATAAAGTTCTTAAGGCACACTTCACCTGGTAGATACCAGGCTGGCTCATCCTGTTCGTGACGCCAATTTGTTTCGACCAGAGCTGGGGTGCGTGGGGTACTCGGTCACCGGGGCTTCTGTGTGGGATGTCACGGGTGGTCGGTATCCCCGGTGCCGTGCCCTGGCGAACAATTGTACCAGGTGTTGTTGGTAAACGGTGGGGGTAAAAGGGGTTATTTACAGGGGGACGTGACGCCACCTGTAGGGTCTGGTAAGGTGGTACCAGCGCTGCCAGCCGGCCACTGAGGTGATGGAGGGGGCAGCAGTGTGTGGTACAGCTCCCCACAGGTGGAGCTTTACCTCAGGGCAGCTATGATGGTATATGAGACGGTGAGGGAGGGCAGTGATGGTAAATGGTGGTGCAGTTCTTACCCCTCTGCTGTAGATGTTGATGATGTTCAGTCCTCTGAGCTGCGGCAGGAAGAATAACAGAAACCAATTCTTGTTTAACTTTGCTTTACTCGGTACCGGCTGATGGCATAACAATACACGGTACAGTTTGGTTTAGGGTGCTGTTACCAACTCAGGATTTCTCTTAAGGAGTCTTTAGATGTTCCTTCTCTGTCTTTCAGGGTTTCTATTCTCTTTCTAGATCTTTCTGTCTTTCCCACCTTGGAAGAGCTCACCCGCCAGTCCTGCAGTCTGTGTCTAGCAGGCTTAAATTGACTATTACCGGTCCAAATGGGAACAGCAGGAACGCACAAGTTTCCCACCTGACACCGGGTTTCAGTCTTTCCTCACTAGTGTAGGACCGTCTTTTGGGCATGAGGGGTGAGGTACCTTGTGGTGCTGTCAGCAACCCGGTCTGGTTGGGCCTGCAGCTCGTCGGCTTCGCAGTCAGGGATGAACTCCTGGCTGCCTCGGTATCCGTGTCACCTGTGAACCCTCAACATGACCAGCTGGTTCCTACCAGTCTAGGTCCGTTGCCATCTGTCCTGGGCCCCCACATATAGTTGGGGTACCCTCCACTCAGCTCAGGCTGCCAGGCGTGACCACACTGTCTGCCTTCCCAACGCCGTCTGAGGTAAAATCTTAACTGTCACTCTACTCTAACCTAAGCTCCGCCCACCACCTGTGGAACCTACCATAAAGTCAGTTTCCCCTACACTAAGTGGTGTGGTCCTAGGTGAGTGCTAAAAATAGACTCCATAAGCATTAAATCGTAACCTGGCAACTTACAAGTAAAAACACATTTTATATTCAAGTGTAATACCATTCTGTGGCGCATACCTGCAGGGGCGCCACACTTAGGAGGTCAAATGTCATCATCAAAGTGTAAGAGGGGTATTTTGAGGCATCTATGGTTTAATACATGCTGTTTTGTTTTAACCATGCTTCTTTACTCATTATTCCAATATGTGTCACTTTGTGATTTTGCTGCCTTCAGTCTGAATCTAGAGTGTGCACATTCCCCAAAAAGTCATTGCATGAGCAGGTGTTTTGATACTTCTGACCAGTACTATACATTATTTTTATACACAATAAAAAAAATGTAATTGTTATGCACTTTTTAAATAATTGCCCTTTTTCCAGATTCAGCAGTCTTAATAGTTAAATAGCTAACTGTGCAATTAATCTTATTAAAAACTAAATACGTATTTTCTAAATTAGAAAAATACTTTTTCCCTAATTTCAGCAGATTTTCTATGACTCATGACAGATATTTACATCAAATGATTCTTAAAATATTAAATCCATTTAAATGCAATAACTTGTATTGAGAAATTTCCTATCTCTCTTCCAGCCCTGCTGGTGCCATTAATGGGAGTAAGAAATGATATTGGAACAACTCTTTACATTTAAATGAGGCATAAATCAATTACCAAGCAAAAAGAGGATTATTTCATCTTTCCAATGATTATTGCAATAAATTGAGTCTTTAGCCATTTTCTTAATGGTGTCTTCTTTGGCAAAAACGATCGGAACTTTTTATTTATTTATTTTCTCTAAAATAAAACTTAATGATATGAATAGTTAGAAATGTGAGCTTCCTACATTGCATTCTAGAGTTCAGTTTTTGTGCATTTGGATGGATAAAGGGATTGAGAAACTTAGAAATAAAACTGTGTTAACCTTACTGTCATGAAAAGTAAAAAATAGAGAAGAGGGGTCACTTCTGGGTGATACCTGGTGGTCTAGCGGTGTGGGATGAATAGACTAACCTGAATGGGTCGTGGAACCTTGCACAACTGCAGTGAGAGCCTCTGGTGTGTAAGTGCACACCCCGCTATCTTGTCTTTCCCTGGACGCTGGAGACCGGAGGGTCAAGTGGTCCGGATGACATCACCACAGGTCCTGCAGCAGGTCCTTAAGTTAGCAATCCATGCGGTAGTCCGTAGCAGCTCCTGCCGCCTTGCCCTCATGGAGGCATTAAATAACAAAGAAAGTAGGAGATTAATGTGACCTACTAGGACGGTAGGTAACAGAAGGAAAAGGATAGTTAGATGTATTTAAACAAATCTTCTTTATTTAAGAACCACTGCAATACCATTTGACAGTTTACTGCGTTAATCAGGGTCATCTGAGGAAGGCGGTAAACTGCCAAAACGCATTGCGACGGATCATGAATAAAGAAGGTTTGTGGTCTAAAGAGATGTGTTTTTGGGGCCTGCTTAAAACTATGGGTATTGGGAATCAATTGAATTGTTCTTGGTAGTCCGTCCAGAGAATTGACGCTGTTCGTATGAAGTCTTGGAGAAGTGAGTGGGAGGTTGGATTGTAGATGATATCAATCTTTGGTTACTTGTGGAACGAAGGGCACCTGTAGGGCGATAGACTGAGATAAGGAATGAAATGTAGGGTGGTGCAGAACTGTGGAGGACTTTGTGGGTGAGAGTGATAATTTCATATTTTACTCTGTACTTGTACTCTGTTGCAGATGGGCATCCAGTGCAATGACGGGCACAGGATAGAGGCATTGGTGAAATAGTTGGAGAAAAAAATGATCCTGGCTGCTGCGTTCAGGATGGATGGGAGCGAAGAGAGTTTAGTAAGAGGGAGACTGATTAGTAGAGGATTGCTATAATCCAGACAAGAATGAATAAGAGCAATAGTTACAGTTTTTGCAGAGTCAAGGGTAAGAAAAATTCTAGGGCAGAGTGAAGGACAGATCTCAGTCAAATATAACCCCAAGACAGCGGGCGTGCTGCTGAGGGGTAATGATAGATCCACATACAGGAATGACAATATTAGATTTTGATAGATTAGTAGAGAGAGGAAACATGAGAAGTTCAGTTTTTAACAGATTCAGTTTAAGATAGAGAGAAGACATGATGTTAGAGACAGTAGACAGACAATCACTGGTATTTTGTAATAATGCAGGGTAATGTCAGGAGAAGAGGTGTATAGCTGGGTGTCATAAGCATAGAGATGGTACTAGAAACCCAATCTAATGATGGTTTGACCAAGAGGGGCATTGTATAGAGAGAAGAGAAGGGGACATAGGACTGAATCCTAAGGAACCACAACCATGAGGGGAAGAGAGAGGAAGAGGAGCCGGCAAAAGATACAGTGAAGGAGCGGTCAGAGAGGTAGATGGAGAACCAGGAGAGAGCGGTGTCCTTGAGGCCATAGAGCGAAGCATAGAGAGGAGGAGCTGGTTATCAACGTTATGAAATGCAGCGGAGAGATCCAGGAGCATCAACAGAGTAGTAACCTTTAGATTTAGCTGTTACTAGATCATTAGAGACTTTTAGTAAAGCAGGTTCAGTAGAGTGTAAGGAGCGGATTGTAGCGGGTAAAGAAAAGAATTGTCGGACAGATAGCAGATCAGATGGGAGTAGACTAAGCATTCTAAAAGTTTAGAGCTGAAGGGGAGATTAGAGACAGGTCTGTAGTCAACAGTAGAGTTCTGGTTGAGGGTTTTTTTATTATTGGGTGTATGCTGGCATGTTTGAAGAAGGAGGGGAAAAAAGCAGATGAGAGGGAAAGATAAAAGATTTTAGTTAGGTGAGAGTAGATACCTGGTGAAAGGGATTGAAGCAGATTTCAGGGAATAGGGTCAATGGTACAGGTAGTAGCAAGAAGCCAAGTAACTTCTTCCTTTGTGATCGATCGGAGACCGAAAGTGAGTTGGATGAAGTGCAGGAGGGAAGAAAATGCATGATGTTATGAGGCTGGGAGAAAATTTCCTGTCGTATGTGGTCAATTTTGTCTTTAAAATAGTTGGAGAGATTGTCAGCGCTGAGGTTGGTGGATGGGGTCTGTATTTTTAGACCGAGGAGCGAGTGGAATGCATCAAAAGTCATTTAGGATTGTTGGCTAGTGACATGATAGGTCTGTTGAAGAAAGCTTGTTTGGAGAGGTTAAGGGCAGCATTGTGTGTTTTCAGCATAAACGTATAATGGATGAAATCTTTGGCCATGTTAGATTTTCTCCACAGACGTTCTGCGCACCTGGAGCACCACTGGAGAAACCGTGTTTGCAGTGTGTGCAGGGTTGCCTCTGTTAGTGCTGAGTTATTTTAAATGTAGGAGATGCAGCTTCACCCAGAGTACTTTTCAGTGTTTCATTATATAGTTTCAAAGCAGACTCAGGACATGAGAGGAAGGAGATTGGGGCCTGTGAAGACTGTAAATTCTTTATAAGTTTCTGAGTATTTAATGGCATGTATATTCCTTAGGTGTAGGAGTTGGAGGTGTCCTAATGGGTTGACAGTTCTTGACTGAGAATAAAAGAAAGTTGTGGTCAGAGAGTGGAAGAGAGGAATTAGTAAGATCATGCACTGAGCAGAGCGTTTCCCTGTCCACTCGTCTTAAGCGGACACTAGGCTTCCTGCTGTGTGAAATGGTTACCATGATACACATCGGGTAACTATGGGCTGCGTCCGCAGAAGCAGGCGGCACACATGCACCTCCGCTTCTCGGAAAAAACATAAGTATTTTGCGGAGACCCGCTAAATACTTACAGCGGAGGTGTGTGAACATGGCCTAGGGGTGTTAAAGTCTCCCTTGATGAGAGTGGGATGCTCACAGGCTAGAAAGTGTGGAAGCCAGGTGGAAAAATGATCAAGGAATTGATATGGGGTTGATAAACCACTGCCACTTGTAGGGAGAAGGACCTGTAAAGTCTGACAGTGAGGAGCTCAAAAAAAGTGAAGATAAGTGAGGGGACAGTGATAGGATGCTTGTTCTATTGCTACAGCCTCTGGATATAGCAGAGCCTGGAATCATCAAGGGATGTCATATGTTGGACTGCTTCAGTTTTGGAGACTTTGGGGGGTTAATAAAGGGGTTTGTGTGTTTTTTATTTCAATAAAAGGATTTTTCTATGGTCTATTTATTTTTAACTATTTCCATTCAGGATTGGTAAACAGGCGGATCTCATAGAGGCCTGACATTACCATTCTGGGCTTAATGACCACTGTCAATACTCAGCTGGCATTAAATCCTTCTATCACACTGATGCCACCACACCAGGGCAACTGGAAGAACTGGGTAAATGCCAAGGAATTGGCGATTCCAATCAATGCGCCAATTTCTAGGACGCTGCGGGCTGCTATTCTGTAGCCTGGGGGGACAAAAGTAACTATGGGTCTCACCATGCTGAGAATACCAGGCCACAGCGACCTGGTTTTACCTTGGTTGACGAATCAAGAATAGGGCAAAGCCTATGCATTTTTTAATTATTTATTTAAATAATTGAAAAAATATATGGGCTCCCCTGTAGTTTGATTTCCAGCCAAGGTAAAACAAGGCAGCTGGTTTGGCAGCCTGTAGCTGACTGATTTATCTGCACTTACAATCAAAAATACAAGGGAATGCAAATGTTTCTAAATTTGTTTTTACATGCCAATGATGGCATGTTCATTGCTACTGGCAACCAATCACAAATACAAGTGACTCACCCCGGGGAGGTGGGGTACTCGGAACCAGGCCCTCTCGACATCGTCGGGGCTGCGGGATTCACAGTGGCGTGACCCCGGTCTGTGATCCCCTCGTCGGGTGATCAGGTAAAAAGGGAAATTGAAAAAGGGATAAAGAAAAAAATTAACAAAAGTGTTTTTGTCGTGATGCACCTGTGGTAATGCGGCCGGTATAGCCGCTGCTGCAGTTGGGACCTCTGGGGATGATAGGAGCAGCGGCTCTGATGGTTTTGCTCTCCATGGGAAGAGCAGGTCCCAGGGCAACCTTAGGTCTGTAGAGGTGATAGGTTTGCTGGAGGTGCAGGACTTAGTGTACAAAATAACCGACAGACACAAGGGTGACAGTCTCCTTTACCTGTACTGAAGAAAGCAGCAGGTTCATCCAGGGCACAGTTCACAAGTGGTGCTAGGGGGCCTGAGCCTGGAAGCAAGTGAGGTTCTCCATACCTGGCAATTCTGAGGCCTTCCTACGCACTACTACCTTGTGGGCTCTGGCTGCTTGAAGCTATGCTGTGAACTCTCCTCTCTTGTTCTTCTTGGCCTTATGAAGGCGCTTGAGATCTATTTATGTTTCTCTCTTCTCACTGCGTCTCTCTGAGCTCTTTGGTGTGGCTGTGTCTCCTGGGCCTTTGGTGGGCTAGCATCTTGGAATCACCTGCCCTCCGATATTGGTTGCTGGGCATAAAGTCCCTTGTGACCTCGGACTCCGGTGTTTGTCCTGCCTCAGTGCTGGGCGAGCTGACACCACTCCACTCCCCACACCTACTTCTCCACTTCCTCACCACATGAGTCACTCACACTGCTAGTTAATGTCCTAGGACGAGCCTAGCATGACTCTCTTCCTTAGGATGTCTTCCACAGTCCTCGCTAGGAACTGAACTGCCTAAATCTGCCCAGACCAGAATTTATAGGGGACCTGCCCTTAACTCGGGTTTTAGAACTCCCCACTCTGGCCTGGAGTTGGGAAGGTGCTTGTGTGTTACCTGATGTGGGTACCTTCCCTTGCTTCCAAGCTTGTATTGTGGCAACCTGACCCTGGGGTGCCACATAAGCACAATGGGCTAATCACAGATGCTGTCACAGAGATGTGCGTCTATGATTGGCTTTTGAGCCAGTGCAGTGAGAAAACATGGAGCAAATGAGTGGCCCAGAAGTAGTTGGCCTACCGCCACAGGAGACTGGTGAGTGTAATGTTGCTATTTAATTGTTTTTTGGGTTTGTTTTTCTTTTACAGCCCTCCCAGCTGAACCTCAACAGTCATCACGATGTCACAGGAAAGTCTGCATTCGGGGTCTGTGACCGTGTACGGACCCCGTACTTCACAGTTCAGGTTCGCCCATCACTGCAAATGATCAATACTATACAGAACATAATACCAGTTATGTGGACATAAATATTGGAGGTTAGTACCAGTAGGTCAATTAATAACGATAAACATAGTAACACGAAATTATGAGTATATTATACTGTGAGGTTTCCTAAATGTGTATTGAACTTATTTTGAGTTCTGTAATACTAACACAATCTTAATAGTGTCCAAGTGACCTCAGCCTACCTGGCTAGGCGTAAATGAATGATAAGTGCTGATAGTGGTAGAGGGATGCACAATGCAGGAAGCACACTTTCTGCAACACAGCCTTTCAATCAATAATTTGGTTTAGTAGCAAAATTTGTGCTGAGGAGCTTAATACTGCACTACCTTGTTTGCAAAGTGTGAAAAATTAAAGAAGTCTATTATATCATGATTAAGGGTGCTGAATACACCAGAAACATATTGAACATGCTATCCATGCATTCACTGTTTGCTTTATGATGTCAATGTATGTGAACTGGAATCAATAAGGAAGATATTGTATGCTACATCCGTACTTCTACTCTATTTATTGTAGATTGCACTGACTATGGTGAAGCTGTTGCCCAAGCCCCAATCGGAATGGTGACTAGCAATATGGCGAGCTGGAGATTACATTTTTTTTCACTGCAATAATATACCATAATCAGCTTAGGTATTTTTAGATCCCTATGTGAAACAACCTGTGCAACCTGACTTCCTATCCTTGCACTATACAAACATGAAATAGTTCTCATTGGCAAGCCCCCAACTTTTAGAGTGGCTGTGATATTTCCCGATTGGCTTTTGTCTAGACCATTCATTGTGACAGCTGCAGGGCATTATTGTGAAGCCCATGCGTCTGTGCTTGACGTCGTTAACCCGTCCTCTAAATCTTTAGTAACAAGGAATAAGGATTGTGGTCAATAGTAGGAGCGCTCAGGCTTAAGGGACATAAGGGACTATAACTAAATGTTAAAACAAACCTCCTTTATTTGTTTAGTACACCAACGCGCGATCACTTGACCGAACGATCACGTGACCCGGACCAGGAAGAAACTGTCGGGCGGTCTCTAACCGCTACTCCCAGGCATCACACCGAGGTTGTGCAGGGATTGCACAACCACCTCAGGTGAGCGGCACATCCCCACACACCTCGGGCAAGATCCCCACTAGACCACCGGGTACCTCTCATGTGCGCTCTCTGTCTCTCTTTTCTTGCTCTAAATCTTTAGTGGCAGATGAAATGGTGTTGGGGATTTTTTTTTTACCTGATTTTTATGAATCAAATAGCAAACTGTTTACAGTATATTCTTATGTACCGGCAAGTTTCAGGAAATTCGACTTGAAGTACATCCCCCCACTGATTGATCGGCTGATCTCTTTGTAACAGATCTGGAAAAATGAAGAAAGCAATGAATACATGCGAACAATAATAATCATATTAAATGTATTACCACAGCCACAAGTGCTGACCAGACCTTAGCCAATGTCCGATAGATGATGTACTTACTGTGTTGCAGTCTTCATGTCAACAACTATTTTCTCCTACAATGCGGGAACACTATCAACATCTTGTCACAAGTGAACGTAAGTGATTTTCTGAAGATTCCACCAAGCAAATTACACACGTGACTGGGAATGTAAGTCAAGAAAACATTTCTTTTATGAACTACATTGTTCAACACTGGTGGTGTAATTTAAATCTGAGAGAATTCCATGAGGACTACGTGTCAGTCTATGTCTCTTTGAAAACAATAAGGAGTTTTGGATGAAATTTCGAAAGCATCCTTAGCAAAAACACATTGGATCTAATGCTTCTTAACATTGAATAGCTACAAAAAGCTCTCTCTGAAACCATAAATAAAATCAAAAGAATTGAAGAATAGTTGGCAGCAACACAAACCCAAGTAATAGAGATGAGCGAGGTTCGATTCGAAATGTTCGCCAATCTCAAATTCGAGCTGTTTGGGGCAATGTTCGAGTCATTCGACGAATGCGAACAATTTGCTTAAAATTCGGCAGTTCGATGTTATGTTCGATAACGCTTTGTTCACCAAAAGCTTAACCCTAACTCTAACCCTAATACTGTTAATGAATGTTAATATACAGTTTCAGTGTATAGTGTGCGGGTGGATTTAGAATCAGTGGTGCATAAATTATGCCGATCTCCAATTTTTTTGCAAAAAATGTACGTAAGCCTTTCCACCTCGCCACGGTGACCCTTATCAGAACGGTCCTATCTAACTAATTTAAAACCTGATCCTGTATAAATATACCTCATGGATGCAGGGTGAAGACGGGCCAGAAACCAATATGAACACAGTGCAGCAGACAGCACTTTATGTGCCTGGCTCAGAAAAGGAGGGGTGGGGCACTCCCTGTCTTGCTAAACAAGAGAATAAATGAAAAACTGCAACTGAGCCAAGGCATAATGTGAACGGGTCTGTAGGACTGCGTTCACACCACCACATAACTAGACCTCAGAAAAAATAGTATAACAAACGTGTGGAAGTACATTGCTACAAAAAGGTAATAATAAAAAGCAAGTGCTTACTAAAAAACAGTATTAAAAACAGGGTACTTAGTTAATACTTTTTTGCAAAAAATGTACGTAAGCTGTTCCACCTCGCCACGATGACGCTTATCAGAACGGTCCTATCTAACTAATTTAAAACCTGATCCTGTATAAATAAACCTCATGGATGCAGGGTGAAGACGGGCCAGAGTCCAATATGGACACAGTGCAGCAGACAGCACTTTATGTGCCTGGCTCAGAATAGGAGCCACCTGTCTTTAGTAGCCAATTCTTTACTGCAGCTAGTCCAGGCAATTTTTTTGGGCTGGTAGCAGTGTCTGGCAGTCAGCGGTGTAGCCCAGCTGTAAAGTAAGCTATACTGCCTGTCTATCCAGTAGCCAATTTTTTACTGCAGCTAGTCCAGGCAACTTTTTTGGGCTGGTAGCAGTGTCTGGTAGTCAGGGGTGTAGCCCAGCTGTAAAGTACCGTATATACTCGTGTATAAGCCGACCCGTGTATAAGCCGACCCCCCTACTTTTGCCCCCAAAAACTGGGAAAACTTATTGACTCGCGTATAAGCCGAGGGTGGACTCCAGCACAGGTATACAGGCCCCAGCAGTGGGGTATACAGCAGGCCCCAGCAGTGGGGTATACAGCAGGCCCCAGCAGTGGGGTATACAACAGGCCCCAGCAGTGGGGTATACAGCAGGCCCCAGCAGTGGGGTATACAGCAGGCCCCAGCAGTGGGGTATACAGCAGGCCTCAGCAGTGGGGTATACAGCAGGCCCCAGCAGTGGGGTATACAGCAGGCCCCAGCAGTGGGGTATACAGCAGGCCCCAGCAGTGGGGTATACAGCAGGCCCCAGCAGTGGGGTATACAGCAGGCCCCAGCAGTGGGGTATACAGCAGGCCCCAGCAGTGGGGTATACAGCAGGCCCCAGCAGTGGGGTATACAGCAGACCCCCAGGGGAATACAGCAGGCCCCCAGGGGTGTAAGCAGGCCCCCAGGGGTATATACAGCAGGCCCCCAGGATACAGCAGGCCCCCGGGGGTATATACAGCAGGCCCCCAGTGTATACAGAAGCCCCAGTGGCACTCGCCCCCCCATATTGAGAAGAGCCCCCACACTTTGCAGAGCCTCCCAGTGTATACATAAGCCCCAGTGGCACTCGCCCCCCCCCATATTGAGAAGAGCCCCCACACTTTGCAGAGCCCCCAGTGTATACAGCAGCCCCCAGTGTATACAGAAGCCCCAGTGGCACTCGCCCCCCCCATATTGAGAAGAGCCCCCACACTTTGCATAGCCCCCCGCTGCATAATCTTACCATCCAGGGTCTTCTTCACCGGAGGTCCTGCAGTCCATCCTCGTGCGCTGTGTTCCCGGTCTCTTGTGACCCGGCGGTCGCAGTCGAATGACGTCATCGCGCCGGGTCACGTGAGAACGAAACACAGCGCGATGATGACAGGACCCGCGGTGAAGACCCTGGATGGTAAGATTATGCAGCGGGGGGGCTCTGCAAAGTGTGGGGGTCTTCTCAATATGGGGGGGGCGAGTGCCACTGGGGGGGGGGCTTCTGTATACACTGGGGGGCTCTGCAAAGTGTGGGGGCTCTTCTCAATATGAAGGGGGCGAGTGCCACTGGGGCTTCTGTATAAACTGCGGGGCTCTGAAAAGTGTGGGGGCTCTTCTCAATATGGGGGGGGGCGAGTGCCACTGGGGCTTCTGTATACACTGGGGGGCTGCTGTATACACTGGGAGCTGTATGCACGGCTCCCCCTGCCGCTGTGATGGGCGGGGGGAGCCGTGCATATCTAATGAGCGGCCCCACGTGACGGGCCGCTGTCAGCAGCCTCCCCCCCCGCCTCCTCCAGCCTCCCCAGCACCCGGACCCATAGGATTACCGTATTGACCCGTGTATAAGCCGAGGGGGTGACTTTTCAGCCCAATTTTTGGGCTGAAAAACTCGGCTTATACACGAGTATATACGGTAAGCTACACCGCCTGTCTATCCAGTAGCCAATTTTTTTACTGCATCTAGTCCAGGCACTTTTTTGGGCTATGATTTTTTTGGACTTGATTTATATAATAAAGATTTTGAATACTTTTTGCACATAAACTCCAGGTGTTCTCCTGTTTATCATAGTAGCAGTGTCTGGTAGACAGTGGTGTAGCCCACTTGTAAACCAAACTACACTGCCTGTCTAGTTCAGACTAATTTTTAACTGCACCTAGCCCAGGTAATATTTTAGGCCTAGTAGCACTGTTTGGCCAGTCAGCTCTGCTCGATTTCCATCCGAATTCATTTTTGCCAACAACTGCAGAGTTTCCAATTTGTTTACATACATAATGAGTGGTAAAAGGCCTGCTGCTGGTGGAAAGGGGAATAGGCGTGATGGAAAGGGAAAAAACTTTTGTGTCCGTGGGGTAGGTGGTAAAGCAACAGTAACATCTGCTGAAGAAAGACCATCTTCCAGCCAAAATAAGATGTTTACTTCTTTCCGTGGAAAAGCTGATATGATCCCTTTTGTACGGACACGAGTCACACGACGATCGCTACCAATTGTAGATGAGGCACAAAAAGAGCAGGCGCTTGAATGGATAGCAAGCGCTTCATAAAGTGGGCTCTCCTCCACCTCAACTTCAACATCACAAATACACCAGTCCTCAGAGGTGTCACCCCAATCGCACTTGCTTCCTCACAGCTCCCAAGTCTCCAGCCACCTGTCTGAGTATGGGGTAAGAAAGATGGTTGAGTATGCAGAGCTTTTCACTCATACTATAGTCTGGGAATCAGAGGTCTGCTCCAAAGCTTCTGTGAGTCCAGACGAGGAAATGATCTGCACTGATTCCCAGAAGCTTTGTCAGTCGGATCTAGGCCCAGACGAAGAAGGTTCTGAGCAAGCATTATGTAGACCCTCATTCCTAAACTGTAAGTCCTATTGGTGGAGACAATGAGGAAGATGCTGATGAGTCTGAGATACCTGATTGGAACGGCATTTTGACTTTTCGGTCAGGGCAGGAAGAGGTTGGCTCTGAGGACGATGGGTGTGAGAGCACACAAAGTGATGATGAGGTTGGAGATCCCACTTACTGTCAACCCACAGTCAGCCAGTTGATGAGGGGAAGCAGAGGAGGTGGAGGAGGATGCTAGTGATCACAAGGTTAGGTTGCGCCTTCCTGGACAGAGACGGAGTACTGGAAGCACGTCAACAACTGCCTCTTCAACCACAACTCTGCTTCTGAGCAGAAGTCGTGGTGGCTCTTCTTCAGGTCCATGGGCTCTAAACCTTGCCTAGCCTGGGCCTTTTTTGAGATCGCAAAGGATGAGCCAACTCAGCTTGACACAGGGGTAGAAAAGTCATTGCGGATCCATGACTTGTTCATCTTGATGAATGTTAGTCTGTCTACATTGTTACTGGACACAGCCGCGTGCACTTATCTGTCAGCACACCACCAGCAGCGCTGAAGACACGTTCAGAGACAACGCTGGCTGCGGGGCACGACAAGATCTCCAAGGCGTGAGTGGTGAGCTCAGGCCAATTCCAGATTTGAAGCCCAAATGAGCAAGGGTCCAGTTACACAGTCATGGCATCGATGTTCACTTGAGATACTCCTGTACCATCCTCTCTAGGCGTTGACAATGTGTCAGACTTCTTGTCTCCTCTGGCCTTGCAAGGATGGTGTAAAAAATTGTGAAACGATTCCACAAAATTGCTGTTACCACCAGATACAGTGTTACTGTTATGTTTGAGTGATGACTCGACAGTGCACGGTTGGCAAGTTAGAACTGTGAGATTCACTATGTGCACCACTGGTGTTTTGTGGAAAAGCAGATTTAAGATTCTGTAATAGCTTCTGCTGATACTCCTGCATGCGTGAATCCCTTTCTATGGCAGGAATTATTTCGACAAATTTACTCTTGTACCGGGGATCTAAGAGTGTGGCAACCCACTAGTCGGCATTACTTCGAATTCTGACAATCCGAAGGTCATGTTGCAGGTAGTGCAGCAAGAAGGCACTCATGCGTCTTGCGCATCCAGGAGGCTCAAGTCCATGTTGTGTTGGTGGCAGCGAGGTAAGAATCATGCTTCCTTCCTCTTCCCTCTCCCCCCAACCTCGCACAACAGAAATGTAATCAGGGTCTCCCTCATCTGATGAGTCTTCCATGCCCATCCCCAGTTCGTCATCCATTTGTTACTCAGCTCCTGCACCTTCCTCAACAGTTTGGCTCCTACCATGCACCCTCGTTAATCCCTCTCCCCCACCCTCCCATTCCTGCCGCCTTGGTGCTGCCGACTGTCTGGACTTTGGAGATCTTGTTATCCCTTCTGCATACGACTTCTCCTGTACTTCTTCCCCCTCCTCTTGTCCCACTACCTGACTTCGAATACTGTTTAAAGTGTGCTGCAGCATGTAAATGACCGGAATAGTCATGCTGATAATGGCATCTTCAGCACTAAACATCTTCGTCGCCATATCAAAACTGCACAGAAGGATGCATAGGTCCTTGATCTGAGACCACTCCAGCAGAGTGATTTGCCCCACCTCTGGATCTTGTTGGCCCAGGTTATATGTCATAACGTATTGCACCAGGGCTCATCAGTGCTGCCACAGTTGCTGCAACATGTGCAGAGTTGAATTCCATTGTGTCGGCACATCGCATTTCAGCCGGTGAACTGGCAGGCCGAACGACTTCTGTAGAGATGCAAGTCGTTGAGCTGCGGGATGCGAATGGCAGAAGTGAGCACACAGCAACCGTGCCCTCTGCATAAACCCATCTAGGCCGGGAAAGTGGGCTAAAAGTTGCTAGACAACCAGGTTTAAGACGTGAGCCATACAAGACATGTGTGTCACCATGCCCCGGCGAAGGGCCGCACCCAGCATTGCAGCATTGTCGCACACGGCCTTCTCTGGCTGCAGGTTCAGTGGAGACAACTATTGATTAAACTCTGTCTCCAGAGCTGACCACAACTCCTCAGCTGTGTGACTCACATTTCCCAGACATTTCAACATAAACACCGCCTGATGCTGATGACCCTGTTGCCAGAATAGTAAGGAGGTGTGCAGAATTCCTTCTGCGCAGTTAGAACGCGGGTGGCATTACCAGACAGGCTTTGGGCACAGGTAGAGGACCAAGACAAGGTTGAGGAGGCAGAAGCAGTGGAGGAACTTCTACATACAGAGGATTGACGCACAACTCGTGGGGACGGCAAGACTTGGACAGCAGCCCCTTCTCCTGCTGTCACCATAGTTACCCAGTGCCCAGTCACCGACATATAACACCCCTGTCCATGCTTACTCGTCCAAGTGTCTGTGGTGAAATGCACCCTGTCACACACAGTTTCTCAAGGAAGCGGTGATGTTGTGTGCGACATGCTGGTGTAGCGCAGGCACAGTTTTCTTTGAGAAGTAGTGACAACTGGGCATCTGGTACTGGGGCACTGCGACGGACATAAGGTCTTGACAATCCTCTGTGTACACCAGGCGGAAAGGCAGCATGCAAATGGTGAAATTCAACCTCTTAGCTTCGTCATGGCTAGGAGGAAATGTTTTATTACTTGTCCACATCTGAGGGACCGAGGGCTGGCTGCTGTGCTGAGACGGGGTTGAGTAGGGTGTCCACGGCAAACTGTTGGTCTGTGAGGAAGGTGCAGGCGGACATATTATGTTGCCTTCATCCAAAGGTGGTGCTCTCGATGTCTGAAAGCGCTCAACTCCAGCAGGTGTTTCCATTTCCAAAAGAACTGATGACCTGCCAATCACACTGGCTGTTGCAGGTAAAGAAGTGGAAGGTCTGCATCCAAAAGCATGTGTGACTGCTGTCCCCACAGTCACAGAGGATGAAGAGGACGCGGATGCACTTGATGGGGCAGACGGTGGTTGGCCCGGCCCGCTAGGCCGCATTGTAGCACAGTGAGCTTCGCACTGCGGCTCTTGATTCATATCCATGTGACGGTTCATGCATGAACTACTCAAACTATCGATTATTTGGCCTCTACTTAGATTTTGGTGACAAATCTTACAGATAATATGGGGAGACTAAAGGCTTGTGGATTTTTTAATGTGCTGCATGAAAGTCACCTCACCAACCATTTTAAGCTTGCAACTCTGGGGCAATTGATGCCACTTGAGTGGTGTCTGTGCCCAAATTTTTGGAAAAAATTGAGAATCTTGTTGGAGTCCCCTTGCTGTGTTTACATTATTTTAGAATGGCATGACATGCTTATATCTGTGTTAATTCAATTACACGGTCTTGTGCTGGGCGCTCTGAATAAGGCAAGGGATCCTGCTTAATGGAATGTCCTTTATTTAGAAATCCTCCATCAGCCACGACATGTTTCGACGGTATAGTACCGTCTTTCTCAAGTGGAATGGAGGTACTATACTGTCGAAACATGTCGTGGCTGATGGAGGATTTCTAAATAAAGGACATTCCATTAAGCAGGATCCCTTGCCTTATTCAGAGCGCCCAGCACAGGACCGTGTAATTGAATTAACATTGCCTATCTCGCCCAGAGAACACGGCAGGAGCTGCTCGCTTAAGCTAGAGGACCTGCAGACCGAGGTAACGATTCTAGATTGAGAGCACAGGACCTATCTGCGTCAGCGCGCCCGGTCACATGGGACGCGAGGAGGCGGAGCTTTACTAGGAAGCGAGCGGAGACGCCGCGACTCCCTGGACGGAGCTGCTCAATAATCTTCTACATCACCGCAGCACATCCACTACAGGAGGGAGACCCCAACCGCTTCCATAATCTTCACCATTGTTGTGCTTGGGTTGCACAACAATAATAGGTTAGTGTATACACATCTACTAACACTTCGCTTGTAATAACGATAATGCACTAGTGCGCCCCCTGTTTTCTATTTTGTTTCCTACATGCTTATATCTGTGTCTCCTCCTCCTTTTACTTGTCCAGCTCTTTTCTTTTCGCTTTTTTATATGTACTTGTCACTTTTCAATGTGTTTGTTGTGTCTTCTGAGTAGTTTGTCACCTTTTGGACACCTTAGAAGGTGTTTTCTATGTGTTTTCTATGTGTTTGTACATATTTGTGTTTGCCTGCCATTGTTTTCAATGGTATTCGACGGTGTTCGACGAACACATCCCCAATTCAACTAATCGAATTCGAACACTAGGGTGGTGGCTCATCTCTACCAAGGAATTCAACAAGCTGAAAATGATGACCCTGAAATCAATGGACAATTATTGTAATTTAACCGAAAACACATATCTTAAAGAGGAAAAACTATCTCAGAGACTCAGAAAACTATCACATGAAGAGTAGAGATGAGCAAATTTGTTCCGGGCTGGAGTTTGGGGGAATTCTGTCTTCTAAATGCTGGAGCTGGGATCGCTGTGTACGCTGGGTGATCGGGCCAATGAGAGCTAATGGCAGTGTGTGATTGGCTCATACAAGGGTTAAGTTATCCTGCATTATCGTAAGTAGTGTAGTTGGAATATAAAAAAAATTAAAAACCCCGCCCTCAGAAGTTCTTTGCCTATGGCTGGCTGTATGTTTGTGGAGAATCAAAAAGCCAATCAGTGACTTCTGAGGATGTACAGGGTCACATGCGGGTCTCAAACAGGCAGCATTCAAAACCAACATCCAGGCGTTCGCTCATCTCTACTACAGAGAAGCAACAAATGTTAGGATTTCTATGGATCACAGTGTCATGCCTTGTTACGTCTCACAAGACAGTCAAGTTCTGGCAGTGATTATCCATTCATGGTCTGCCATCAGTGGCGTAACAATCACTCTCACAGGGTTCGTGGGGTGCGATGGGGCCTGGACCTATAAGGCCCCCTGCGACCACCAATCCCAGCGACTACTTCATATGCATGTGCGTCTCCACGGACGCATATCCATGTGACTGCACGGCAGCTCACACGCTGTTTAGGCCAGTGTGTCAGGGAGGGGAGGGGAGCCTCCTGCTTTCTATTGCTGCCGCCTTCACCCTGCCCCTCGCTTTCTCTTACCATTGTCTTCTTCCTATGTGCATTCCACTGTGGAATGCATGTAAAGCAGGCTGGTGCTGCCTCCTCCACACTAGGAGAAGATATCACTTCCTGCTTTATGCGTTCCACAGTGGAACTCAGTCGACACTGCTGCCGCCTCCTCCTCTGCATCTGCCTGGAAAGTGAATGGATTTTCACTTTTGCCGTGCAGACACTGTGTAAATATATGCTGCACTTTTATGGGAGAAAGCGCACGCGTGAAAAGAATGACCATGTCAACTCTTTACGCAGCTGTGCCCGCGCTTTCTCCCATAGGGGCCATTATACCCACTGGAGTTACCCATCGCCATTCAGACAATATGCAATTCCAGCGCGCATAATGTCGGCGCTGCAGGATATGATGTCACACAGGAGAGAAAGAATCAGCTGTTCCTCCTCTATGTGACATGTGAGACAGCCCTTTTTTGGTTTCACAGTGTATTAATATACACTGCGAAACCAAAATAAAAGTTATCCGAATGTATGAAATATAATAAAAATTGAATACTTACCCTCCGCTGGGTGTTCGGGTAACGGAGACATCCAAGTCTGATCTCCTTCCAGGGCCTGTGATCTGTGATTGGCTGCTCATGATTGACCCTCCCCAAGGCCATGGGGACTCGGTACCCAGACGATTTCTGTAAGGGGAATGTCATTGGTGGCTCTGCTGGTCGCTTAAAAATGGAAAATAAAAATAAAAGAATAAAGTGTTGTGACGCCACCTGCGGACTCTAATGAAGGCACCAGCGCTGCCGACAGACCTCTGGGGACGGTGGGTAGGCAGCCAGATGTTGTAGCTTCCCTCAGGAGGAGCAGGGTCCCCAGGGCAGGATCTGAAACACTTACTGTCACAGTACTTATAGGAATAAAATACGGGAGACTGGATAACTCTGTAATGATGTTTACTGGTAACTTGTCACGGCACGTCAGAAATACAGTTTCACAGGATCGGGAGCTGGCCGGGTTGTCATTGAAGAGTGCAATGTCTCTCCGAGGCTCTCTTAGATGTTCCTTCACTTTGATTTCAGTCCCTCTGTGTCTTTACTTGTGCTCTCCTTTCTATCCGTCCGCTGCCCTGCACAATCCCACTTCCTACCAGGACCGTTGGGTGTAATGAGGTTACACTTCTTCTCTAAGGGGCTCAACCCGGTTTGGAGCTCCTGGTGAGGCTATACTTCATGGACAAGGTCGGGGGTTGCTTAACAGACCTGCGACCCACCGGTGTTGGCGGCACAGGGTTGGACTCGCCTGTACCGTGACTTGGAGCCGGTTCCCCATTCGGGACTGGGATTCCCCCAGACCGTGCAATCAGAAGGTCTGGCACTGGGTTTCCCCCTTCTATCTGGGTCGCCACTCCTTTTTGGGTGCCCTCGCTGTGACTTCCCTCTAGGACTCGCTTCACACTCTCTTCTTTCCTTAACTCTCTGTTCCCGCTTTTTTCACTACACTCAAACTCCTCCCTCTGGGACCAGTTACCCTAGTAATGGGTTGGCCAATTGGTCCCCTAGTCCTAGGTGTAGGAATGCTGGGATGAGAGCCTCAGTTTGACATCACACTCTCCAATGACTGGGATACCACACGCACTGTCTTGAGTGCAGTACACCTACTGTGGCACACTGACCAGTGGGGCGCCACACGATCATGTAATATGCACGTCACATATCACATTATAGCGAGAGGCCAATCACAGATCTTGGCAGGTCATGGAAGGACAGTAGATGTGGTTGTCTCGGCTCCCAGCTCCCCAAACACCCGGCGGAGGGTAAGTATTCAATTTTTATTATTTTTAATACCATTAGGAGAACTTTTATTTACGTTTCGCAGTGTATATTACTAAACTGCTAAACCAAAAAGGACTGTCACACATGTCACACAGGGGAGTGACACAGGATTCTTCCTCCCCTGTGTGATATCAATTCTCTCCTGCGCTTTTGGGGAAGAAATGCGGTATGTGAATGCACCATCTTTTTTTTACGGTGCTTTTTTGCGCTACCCAAAACGCGGCAAAAAGTGATACGCGTGAACATAGCCTTATTATCTTTACCTTTGTGTGTACTTGCTTTCTGACTGAGTTTTGGTTTTCCCTTGTATGTCTCTATCTTTGGGTTTCATAACTCCTCTCTCCCCGGGGGAGGGGGAATCAGTTCAGGGCTGGACAGGAGCAGAGCCAGGAAAGGAGACTCAGGCCTCTCCACTATCTGGAGTACCCCTGAGATAGGGATAGTTCAGGGCTCGCTAGCTTGAGTGGCAGTCAGGCCTCCTGGTTCTCAATTTATCCATAGTCATCGTGACATATATATGACATTTTGATTGTTTTTATTGTATTTTTTTTAGTGAAGTATGGTGCCAAAAAAATGCAAGTCTGATGTTTTTTTTGTCTTCATGGAATTTATCGTATTGGCTAATTCATTTTATATTAAGCTACACCAGAGTTTTACATATGAGTAGAGATACCCAACATGTTAAATTCTTATTTTTTCAATTTCTTTACTTTTAATCAAGGAAATTTCCTTTAGGGGACTTGAAACTGCGATCATCTGATTGCTTATGCTATATAATGCAAGATCACATATATTCCAGTATATCATTGAAATTGCAGTCTTATAGAAAACAGCGATAGCATCCTCCAGTAGGAGCCCAGCAGCTATGGTAGATTTTCAGGGACCTGAGATCATGGGGTCTAAGGGTACCGTTACACTGCAATATTGCTAGGCAATTTCACTGGCAATTTGCTGGTTGCAGTGAATTCATGGACACATTGTTCTATTTTGTGGCTGTGTACAAATGTAACAATGTGTCCATGATTTCACTGCAATCAGCAAATTGCCAGTGAAATTGCAAGCAATATTGCGTCGTGTAACGGTACCCTAAGGAAACTGGTGCATGCAAGTATCTGCAGCTACTCAATTCAAATACCACGATTCGATTCAGTAGTACGACCTCCAACAGAATTCAAGCAACAAGCAGTTTTACAGGCTTCTTCCTTGGAGATTGAAGGTATCTTGTTTTTCTGGCCCTTCGCCACCTCTATGAGGATTCTGTACCTTCTAGTGGAGGCGGTTTGTATTACAGGATTTCTTAAACTTCTTTTGGCAAAAATACCACTTTTACAATATGTTCTTAAATACATTGAGATAGGGGGACGAAAAGCTGCTTCATGTGGAATGCTGACAGGCTGACAAAATAGCTTTCCATTTACAATAATGGCATTCAATCATCAATCTCGGAGGGCCTTGCTGGGGCTGAATTATGGACCTTGAAGTGAAAAGTTGACCTTACCACATTTCTTCTTTAAATGGCTGTACACGTTGTGCAGGTCTATACATGGATATTTGTATATGGTAATGTACCATAGCTGTAAGCAGACTAACATTTTTTTCATACTTTACTCGTTTTGATTCATTATGACAGTAATACTGCACTGTATATAGTAATGCATTATCTTCATCATGCTTGATATAACGCTGCACCCTGGGGGCAATCCGAGCCCGCTAAAAGCGATGAGCGACATCCATAATAACACATACATGAAAGGCAAGTCATAAAGAATATACACTAGCGATAAAATACCCATTGATTGCTTATTTGTTGATATACCTGCAGTGAATACCACTGTCTGCATTAGCTTGAAAACAACTCAAGAGTTTAATATACATCTCAAGCCACGGCTGCTATTTGGATCTTTCTCCTACTGATTTTAATGGCGGACATTGTTGTGGTAAAAGAGCATGCATTAAGAGAACCCGGTTGTCGCGGTTAACTCTTGCAGGTTTTGGGCAAGTAGTGTTCAGAGGTGACTGCAAAGTACACTCATTTTCATAACGTGGACGTTTCTATCGGTTGTGCACCTATTACATTTTATCTTGCCCAAAACATACATGGACAAAAAATGTCGAGAACATAATACGGGCCCTTCACTGTCCAAAAGCTCATTGCAATGCACCATTATCAACCGCTTTCAGGAGTAAGTGGCCCCCTTACCTCTTAGACCCCTGTTACACCAATGATATGTCCACCACTGATCTTACCCATATAAAATCCCTAGTTTGGTGCATGAAATGCAGAAATTGCTGTAACCTTTTAGCTGCTTGGAAGCTTTATCAAACTAAATGGCTGCCGGATGAATGTTGCTTTGCTGACAGCTATAGTGGCTGTCTCTCCCATACACAAAAGCCTGCTCATTTCGGCTGAGCTCTCCTCCATTCTCTATGAGAAAGCGGCTGCCTGACATTTTACTGGCAACTTATCTCTGGGAGACAAAGCGATCACTAGGCCAATATCGGATAAACCCGATTGATGTCTCCTCCAATAATTGCTTTACCGTCCCCCCATAAATAATAACTTGGCTTAGCGATCCTCTGTTCTCTATGGCAAAGCCACTGGTGGACATTTTGGCTGGCGACTTATTGCTGGCAGTCTAAAATCGCACATGCCTGATTGACATCTCCTCCAACAATTGCTTTGCTGTTGCCCCATAAACATTAGCTTTGACCAAACACATCAATACCAGCAAGGGTGGTCGACATTAGTCTAATGTGTATGGGAAACTTTAGGCTAATGTGGTGCCCCTTCATCTGTACATACAGAACGTCATTAGTACAGAGGATCACGGAACTGTCATGGGCAAAGATACCTGAAGGATCCCACTACCAGCCTGGCAGGAGATGACCCAAAGCAACCCAGAGGGAGTACTGGAAAGCTTTAGGTACCAAAAAACCTAAAGCACAAGAAAAGTCAGCAGGAAGCCATATTGCTCACCCAGCAGAACTGACTACAGTTCTTTTCAGACTGGCTGGACCACACGCCTGGTGTGGAAGTATTCCCTGTACTTGCTTACTGCACCTTCAGCAAAAAGATAAAGCAAAAGACTGATTCATGCTGTTACTTTCTTCACTACACTCATCACCACCACCCTCATCATCTCCCTGGGAGACAGCCCTGGTTAGGAAGGGTTAAGCATCTGTGCTGCTTATTACCACCTATCTCCCAGGGATCCATGCATTGCCAGCCACATCTGTGTAATCATCCCAACTGGCATCACAAACAAACTTTATACTTACTATTACCGCTTTACATGTGTAGTTAGGACCACAGATGCTGGGAATGGCTACAGTGATCCAAACTCTATCCCAGCTGCTGAGTAACCTGGCCCTAGGCCCACAGACACGAAGTTTGCACCAATTAGTTAAGTTACCCATGTTTTTTGAGTGTCTTTTTCCACATGCGTTTCTCTCTGTTGTAATTTTTGTCTCTCTTTGTATGTAGTGTTTCAAATAAAACTGCTTTGTTTTTTTAAACTTCTTAGTTAATTAGCTTTGATAAAACTTTATTAATAAAGTTATGTACAGACACATACTTTTCTTAGTGATTTCTGCTTTGAAAATGCACTTAGCAGAATTTGCGGATTCTTCCCATCTTATTCAAAATGATTGAAAATCCTCAAATGAACAAAAGACAAAGTGAAATGTTGTGGATTGTAAAAAACATACCTTAGGTTAGTTCACGCTGCCTAACATGAAACAAACAACTCATTGAGTATCAGATTTCTAAGAATTCCTTCCACTACATTTAAACTATAATAGGCTACATTCTTAGGCTGCTTTCACATCTGCGATTCTGCCCATTTGCAGCATATCCGGCACTTGTGGCAAAGAAAAAAAGCGCTGCTAAAGGCGTTTTCTTTTGCACAACCGCAAGTGCCAGACTTACCAGATCCGGCAAAAACTGCACTTGCCGCACCTGACCCCAAGTCACATAGAGAATGGAGCTTGCCGCAAGTCAGCCATTATGCAGCAGACACGGCAAAGATGCCGGATCTGCCACGAACGGGCAGAATCGCAGATGTGAAAGCAGCCTTAGTGTAGCAAAAATAGGCAACATCAAAAAACGCATTTTGGGAACTTAACCTTGGAACTTACCATCATTGCCAAAAGCAGAATCAAAATGCAGTCTCAGGAAGCAGTCAGAGCCCAATTGTAAAGCAAGCCCAGCTGCAGGCTAATAAACCACCTCGACCAGCTATGTGTGGGAGGCAGTCTGCCATGCATACACTGGGCCTGCTTAAGGCACCATTCACACTGATACACATGATGAAGAGTGTCTGAAAGCGACCCAACTGCTCCGCTGCTTAGCATTGGGCCACACAGTACGATACCTCTGCACCACTAGATGAATGGCGCCCCTAAGGGCCTAACTGCACCCTGGATAGATAAAAAGTGCAAAAAGTCTCTTATATGATGAATAAAAAACTTTTACAAATGAGATTTTGGTTCATGCAATGGCCAAGACATTTAAGCTGATGACCCACGACAAGGGATCCCATGCTCATCAGTCCTAACAAAAACTTTTGCAAAAACTACTAGAAAAAAGCAGCATCAAAAAACTTACCATCATTGCCAAAAGCAGAATCAAAATGCACTCTCAGGAAGCAGTCAGAGCCCAATTGTAAAGCAAGCCCAGCTGCAGGTTAATAAACCACCTCTACCAACTATGTGTGGGAGGCAGTCTGCCATGCATACACTGGGCCCGCTTAGGGCACCATTCACACTAATACACATGATGCAGAGTGTCTGAAAGCGACCTTGGGAAGAAAATATGAAACGCAAGCCTGCGTCCTGCAAAACTGAAGTCTGTAACAAACCTCATTTATACCTCAGTATACTGTAAACTACCTGGTGCTACTGAGTCTTCGTCTCCTCAACCACACTTTTCACACTCAGGCACACTTTAAGTATTTGGTGAGATTTTTCCTAAGTATTTATAAGTCAAACCAGGAGTGGAACAATCAGAGGAAAGGTATAATAGAAACGTCACCACTCTAAACTTATCACTACAGATGAGCAAACTTTTGCAGAACATATTTGCTCATTTCAAATCTGGACCGAATTTGGCAATTTTTACTCGGCCCCACCAATCCGAATGTTTTGCTGATTAGTTGGAAATTCGGGATTTGTTCGGTAATTGTTCGGATTACATAAAGCATAGGTGCATTTACACTAATGCTTCTGTTCTATGCTTTCAGAGTGTCAGTGTGTAGGATAGCGGGTGGGAGGGGAGATGAGGGGGAGAGGTCTCATGGTCTCAGGTCAGATAACTTATCTGAGATAATCGCAGGTCTAAATTAATTTTTTCTTTTTCGCACTTACTTTGGGTGGTCCAGTCTGGCAACTAATCAGCACCCATTTAAAATGACTTTAGTTTTGTGCCATGTCTGTGATCTACCGTACTTTTTTTCTACAAAATTAAACAACTGAATGGACATCCTCCAAGCCAGGTGATTGCATACTTTTTGCCAGGGTTTGTACAACAATGGACTTGCAAATGTGTTACCATCAATAATGAGTGGTAAAAGTTGTGGTCGTGGTGGAAAGGGTAATTGGTGTGGTGGTAAGGGGAAGATACTTGGTGTGCGTGGGGTAGGTGGTAAAGTAACTGAAAGCTCTGCTCAACAAACAGCAACTTTTAGGCAAAGAAAAATGTAAACTTCTTTTAGTGGACAGTCTGGTATCACCTTTTTCGAAGGGTGAAGGCACACTGGTGTGAAAATCGTGCAAGTGCAATACGAGAAAAACTCGCATTGCACTCGGACCAATGTTAAGCAATCTGTCAGGTCAGATTGTTGCATTTATCCTCCACTGAACTCGCATTGCAAGTCAAATGCAAGTCTAATCACAGCATGCAGTGATTGTATGCAAATTTCACGTACGAGAGGCCAATGAAAGTCTATGGGTGCAAGAAAAAAATCACACCCAGACAGCACACTGTGCAAATTTATATTGCTGGCTTTCCTATGCTGGTAAAAGTTAGAATAGATAGATAGATAGATAGATAGATAGATAGATAGATAGATAGATAGATAGATAGATAGATAGATAGATAGATAGAAAGATACAGTGCTGGCCAAAAGTATTGACACCCCTGCAATTCTGTCAGATAATACTCAGTTTCTTCCTGAAAATGATTGCAATCACAAATTCTTTGTTATTATTATTTTCATTTCATTTGTCTTCAATGAGAAAAACACAAAAAGAATTGTCCTAAAGCCAAATTGGATATAATTCCACACCAAACATAAAAAAGGGGGTGGACAAAAGTATTGGCACCCTTAGAAAAATCATGTGATGCTTCTCTAATTTGTGTAATTAACAGCACCTGTAACTTACCTGTGGCACCTAACAGGTGTTGGCAATAACTAAATCACACTTGCAGCCAGTTGACATGGATTAAAGTTGACTCAACCTCTGTCCTGTGTCTTTGTGTGTACCACATTGAGCATGGAGAAAAGAAAGAAGACCAAAGAACTGTTTGAGGATTTGAGAAACCAAATTGTGAGGAAGCATGAGCAATCTCAAGGCTACAAGTTCATCTCCAAAGACCGGAATGTTCCTGTGTCTACCGTGCGCAGTGTCATCAAGAAGTTTAAAGCCCATGGCACTGTGGCTATCTACCCTAGATGTGGACGGAAAAGAAAAATTGTCAAGAGATTTCAACGCAACATCCAAACAGGTTCAAGCTGCCCTGCAGTCCGAGGGTACAGCAGTGTCGACCCGTACTATCCGTCGGCGTCTGAATGAAAAGGGACTGTATGGTAGGAGACCCAGGAAGACCCCACTTCTTACCCCGAGACATAAAAAAGCCAGGCTGGAGTTTGCCAAAACTTACCTGAGAAAGCCTACAACGTTTTGGAAGAATGTTCTCTCTTTTTGGGCAAAAGCATCAACATAGAGTTTACAGGAGAAAAAAAGAGGCATTCAAAGAAAAGAACACGGTCCCTACAGTCAAACATGGTGGAGGTTCCCTGATGTTATGATATGAAGTCTGTAGACTACCAACAAATTTTGCAGCATAATGTAGGGCCCAGTGTGAGAAAGCTGGGTCTCCCTCAGAGGTCATGGGTTTTCCAGCAGGACAATGACCCAAAACACACTTCAAAAAGCACTAGAAAATGGTTTGAGAGAAAGCACTGGAGACTTCTAAGGTGGCCAGCAATGAGACCAGACCTGAATCCCATAGAACACCTGTGGAAAGATCTAAAAATGGCAGTTTGCAGGTGCAAATATATATAGCTGTGTTAGGCGGCCGTCACACGGTTCAATTTCTTGAACGATATCGTTTAAGCGATCTGCTTTTTGATCGCTCAAGCGATATCGTTTGTGCATCGTTACGTGCGATCAAGCGATTTTACAATGTAAAATCGCTTGATCGTGACATCGCAGATATGGGAGCCGGAGCTCATATCAAGCGATCATCGCTTGTTCAATCTGCTTCATCGTGGTGTGTGACACCACGATGAACGATCTCCCAGCGGCAGAGCCTATATACCTACCGTATATACTCGTGTATAAGCCGAGTTTTTCAGCCCAAAAATTGGGCTGAAAAGTCTTCCCCTCGGCTTATACACGGGTCAATACAGTGGTGGGGGCTGTGTCCGGGGCTGGGGAGGTGTGGGGGGCTGCTATATGAGCGCCCCATCATGTGGGGACGCTCATTATATATGCACTGCTTCCCCCTGTCAATCAGCAGCAGGGGAAGCAGTGCACATCTGGCCCCCAAATGCTGGCACTCGCCCCCCTCTGTGTAAGGGCCCCCCTGCTGCTTATCTTACCATCCCCGGTCTTCTGCACAGCGCCGGTCCTCGTTGCTCCGTCCTCCATGCTCCCGTCCGGCTGCATCCGGGATCCCCGGCCGTCACAGGCATATGACGTCATCGTGCGACTGCCGGGGATCCCGGATGCAGCGAGGATGGGAGCATGGAGGATGGAGCACAGAAGACCGGCGCTGTGCAGAAGACCAGGGATGGTAAGTTAAGCAGCAGGGGGGGCCTTACAAGGAGGGGGGGCGAGTGGCAGCATATTGGGGGCCTGTATACCCCTGGGGCTGCTATATACCCCTGGGGCTGCTGTATACCACACCACTGGGGCTGCTATATACCCCTGGTGCTGCTATATACCCCTGGGGCTGCTATATACCCCTGGGGCTGTTATATACCCCTGGGGCTGCTGTATACCACACCACTGGGGCTGCTATATACCACTGGGGCTGCTGTATATACTGCTGGGGCCTGTATATACCACTAGGGAGGCTGCTGTAATACTGCTGGGGTCTGTATATACCACTGGGGAGGCTGCTGTATACCACTGGGGCTGCTGTATATACTGCTGGGGCCTGTATACCACACTGGGGCTGCTGTATATACTGCTGGGGCCTGTATACCACTGGGGCTGCTGTATATACTGGTGGGGTCTGTATATACCACTGGGGAGGCTGCTGTATACCACTGGGGCTGCTGTATATACTGCTGGGGCCTGTATATGCCACTGGGGAGGCTGCTGTATACTACCACTGGGGAGGCTGCTGTATACTACCACTGGGGGGGCCTGTATACCACACTGCTGGGGGCTGTTTACCTATGCTGGGGTCCACCCTCGGCTTATACACGAGTCAATATGTTTTCCCAGGTTTTGGGGGCAAAAGTAGGGGGGTCGGCTTATACACGGGTCGGCTTATACACGAGTATATACGGTATATAGATTTGCACCTGGGCTGAAAAGCTTAAAGGAAAGGCTGACTGTTTTTTTCTATTCATTTATTGTGTGCAGAGCAGCTGACTCTGCTGCTGGACTTGCCCTCCTGCCTCCCTACCACTGGGTGCTACTGAAGAGGTATGTCTCCTACTACCGCCCACTGAAACAGAGACCCCTAGGGTACGAGAGAGGCTTTTAGTGTAGATAGGGACCCTTCAGAGTTATGGTCATCGAGACGTGGTTGAAGGACTGGCATCCATTGGCCAATGCATGCGCAAAGAACCATAAAAACGGAAAAAAAACGGAAAAAAAAATTTACATCTGAGTTTTTTTGAAAAAACTTTAGTTTTTAGTTTTTCTCAAAAATAATACCAATATAACATTTATAAACATCAGTGTTAGCATGCATTGACTTAACCAGTGTTATGCTATTATTTTTGATTGTATATATATATACAACACTGTAGATAGATAGATAGATAGATTAGCTACATCGGGCTTACTAGACTCCCCCTGCTGCTTCCAGGGCCGCCTATTAAGCTAATTGCATATTCACTGCACTGTCAGAAAAACAGCCAATCACAGATGCTCACAGTGTGTGAGAGCCTCTGTGATTGGCTGTTGTAGTCAGACTGGATTTTCTCAATCTGAATAGTGATTCTGCTTGGTTGCCATACACATTAGTGTATGGCAACCAACCTGCTGTCATAGTGTGTTAAATAAATACATATTTTTAAAAAAGGCATAGGGCTTTGCAGTATTTTTAAGTCTAGCCCGATGAAAGCAGACAGCTGTGAGTTGCCACCCTCAGCTGCCTAATTTTACCTTAGCATGCAAAAAAAAAATGTGTGTCCTCCACCCTATTTTTAATTGCCAGCCAAGGTTAAAACTAGGCAGCTGAGGGCTAGTATTCTCAGCAGGGTGAGGGACCATTGTTATAGGGCACCCCCACGCTAAAGAATACCAGCTGACAGCTGCACCTAAAAATGATGCATTTATAGGAAGCGCCATTTCCAGGTGTATTATTAGGCTCTTCCAGCAGCACTTGTGGCTGGTTTCACACTAGGTAATAAGGGGTTAATACCAGCCTTGTTTTACCAGCTGGTATTAATCCCTGAGATTCTTAATGTCAGGCCAAGTAATACCCGGTCATTAAGAATCTCCAATAAAGAGTTAAAAAAAGACACCACACAGAGAAAAAAGTAATTAATTAGAAAGAAAGACACAGACACAGACACACTTAGAGACTCCATCTGTATTACCCCCATGCAACCCTCCATGATCCTGGTCTTTTGTCTTCTCTCTTCTTCAAATGATGCAACACTGCTATATCGCAAAGCACGGGGAGAAAGAATGCTTTCATCCCATACTCTGTGATCACTGAATGAGCAGAGTCTGTGGGTGGTAAGCGGTGACATCACCGCTGACACCGTTGCCATAGTAACCAAACAAGTGGTTACTATAGCAACGATGACCGGCACCGAGATAAATGAGCGCTATCACAGAGCCACAGGAGTTAACGCCCTGCTACCGATGATCACTAATTGTGCTTTGTTTACAAGACAAGTGCGCAATTTTTAATGTGCATAAGGCATCAGTCTCTATGTGTGCATGCCAGTAATCTCTGTGTATGCAGCGGCAATCTCTAATGTGTATACAGCCAGTATTTGTTTATACAGGCTAGCGCTTCTCAATTGTGTAAAGTCAGCAGTCTCAATGTGTACACAGTCAGCAGTCTTAATGTGACACAGCCAGCAATTTCTAATTGTATATGCCCAGCAGCAAAATTGTATACGCCACATTTTCTAAGTGCCATGCGCAAAGTTTATGTGCATACAGCAGCAGACTCTGTAGGGTATATGCTCGCAGGTGCAGTCATCTCTATTGCTTATAGTCTGCAGCCATCTCCATGCGTAATGGCTACCAGCAAGTCTCATTCCTATATAGCAGCGGGTCATTATATAGGCCACAGCGTCCCATTGTGTTATGGCCAGGGTCTCCTTTGTTATTCTGTGTGTTTGCCAGCAGCAGTCCTTTGTGTATTCTATTGTGTGTACAGCCAGCAGTAGGCTTTTGTGTAATGGCCAGAGACTCTATTGTGTTTACCACCTGCAGTACTCTATTGTGATTCAGTCAATGCAGCCAATACTATGTGTATTGGGGATCTCCAATAAGGTTACTAAGCACCAAACGAGGATAATCACGGGTTATCACGACGGTCCTGGTCTGGACCATGTCCGAGACCCACAAGTAAGGGATATTTACCAGGATTGTCGTGACCCACCTACTGGTTTGTGTTTCTTCAGTGAGCGAACACTGCTATGCTTACAATGCACGGAGGATGAAGTATGTTTGCTGCAGCTAGATGGATGAGCTCGCTGTGGGTCAGCAGCTTGACAGGATGCTAAAATGTATTACAGTTCTGTAGCAGGGATAACACGGGGACTGAAGCAGGTCACCAGTTTACTGCATGTTGCTCTCAGTAAACCAAATTCACAGTGACAGTTTTACACGATAATCGACAGTCATGTACTTTGCAGCCAGGTTTCCCTCTGAGACCCTTCACTTTCTAATACCTTCCAGGCTCTCTCTCTCTCCTCTTCTCCCGGTGTGCTGTATGGTGGCAACTCGGTCCCTTGTTCGACTTCCCCCTGTATGTGGGAAGCAAGCCTGGGTCCTATGTGTTGCTGTACCTCCTGCACGTGTGTAGGAGATCAGACATGGAATCTGAACTCCCCATCGGTGTGTGTCTGTGATCCGGCAAATAACTTTGGTCACCTCAGAGCCGACTCTCTGGTCCCAGCCTAGTTCCAGTGTCTCTCTGTTGCAAGGGAGCACCAGGCCCTTTCCTACCCATGCAACTCCGGTGTACGTCAGGGGATCCCTTCTCCCAGTCATCCTCTGTCACCGCTGTCGGTTTCCTCAGACCCAGCTGCACTGGTCCGGTCTCTCCCCTTCCCTTGGGTTACAGGCTGTGGAGCGGGCTTTACCTCCAGGTGACTGTGCCTCGCAGGATTCTGTGCCTCCAGGAAGCCCAAAACCTTAGGGAAGTTTCTTTCTGTTCTAGGTCTTGGCTTCTCAGCTCACTCCGGCCTACTAACTAACTCCTCCTAGTTTTCCCCTTATGTACCCAGTCCGTCACCTTGACTACATCCCACCCACTGTGACTGGCCCTACCCTTGCCCACCTAGAGTCCCGGGCTCCGGGTTGGGTCTTGTGTCAGTGGGTGTATGTTTGAAGGTGTTTTGTGTAAAAACTGTCTCCACCTGCCTGGCTGCAGTTCCTACCTGGGGCCACCCTGGTCACAGGAGTGCCACATATTCTCTTATGTTTACATCCAGCAGAAGTCTCTGTTGTGTATTCTCGATTGTATACAGCCAGCAGCAGTTTCTATTGTGTATTCTCTATTGTGTGTAAAGCCAGCAGTAGTCTCTATTGTGTATACAGCCCAAAGCAGTCTCTATTGTGTGTGTGTACATTATAGATATATATTTTTTGTGTGTGTTGGGGTGGAGGTGGAGCCGGGGTGGAAGTGGAGCATGGATGGAGTCTCAGGGGGGCCCTGAAATTCCAAGTGGCAGCCCTGCTCACACCTGTCCAAGCAGGTCACTCTCCATAGCCTCCTTCAGCCCTGCCCGGGTTACCATCAGCCTACTGGTCCTTTGCGGATATGTTTGACAAACGTGAAGCGGAGGCCCTACCACCACACAGTTTATATGACTTCCCCTTTGATCTCATTCCTGGTTTTACTGGCCCCAGAGGCCGGATTTACCCTCTGTTGCCTGTTGAGACTCAAGCTATGTCTGACTATATTAAAGAAAACCTGTCTCGGGGGTTCATCCAGAAATCCTCTCCAGCTGGTGCAGGGTTTTCTTTGTGAAAAAGAAGGATGGGTCTTTACGTCTGTGCATCGTCACAATGTTATCATGGTGAAGAATAGGTATCCCCTGCCCCTTAATCCAGAGCTCTTCGATTGCCTTCATAATCAAGGATCTTCACCAAATTGGACCTCCAAGGAGCCTTCAATCTCTTAGGATTTGTTCCGGATGAGTGAAAGACACCCTTAACATTCATCATGATTGTCACTATGAATACCGGATAATATCTTTTCTGGCTAAGTAACACACCAGCAGTATTTCAGGAGTTCGTCATCTCCTGGGCACAGATGGCGGAGAAGGAGGAACACCGGGTGTGTCCCAGTGTGATGGGTGTGTCCTATGTTAAGTAAAGAAATACACATTACTTCTATAATCTATGTGGACATAGAGTTGATTATAATAAAAGTGAGAGTCTGGGGTTAACACTCCTAGGTGGAGGGAGTGCAGGGGGGAGTGATGCCCCTTTGTATAACAAGCCTAGAATGAGCTTATGCAAGGGGGGCTTAGCAGCCCTACTGCACCCCCTGCCTGGGGGTTTTACCCCCAGACCCACGCTTCTATTATAATCAACTTTGTCCATGTGGATTGTAGAAACAATGCTTATTTCCTTAGTTAATGAAAACCACGGACCAACCCACTGCATTGGGGCAGTCTGCTTGGTGACTCCCAGTGTTTCTCCTCCACTTTGCCCGAGAGATAACGCCGCCTCTCTAAGCTCCACCCCCATTGCTGCCATTGACTTTCAGCTACTTGTTCTGCAAGTATGCCAATCTTTTATAGCATTAGCCTTTTTCTATAAGCAAAGCCGCTGGGCTCCAGGGCCCGAGTGCGATTGCAACTTCTGCACCTGCTGTAGCCCCTGTATCTAGCAATTGCCGACAAAAGTGCAGCAAAATGGTTGTAAATTGTGAAACAACAAATCTATACAGTGCTTGTGCAAGTGCATGGAGTTTGAAATATTCTGTGGATTTGCACAAGTAGGGCAGCACATTCCATAAAACAGTAGCTCAAACAGAAAACCAATTGCAAATTATAACTCACAAGTGGAAAATGTCTTTCTCACTTCTCACACTGCGTTACCTAAGTGAAAATGAGCCCCACAGATGCCGGTATTTAGAGTCCATAATGTGGTGAATGAGCTGTTGAAATGTATGATTTCTGAAAGCCATAGAGCTCATTGTACGTACTGAGATGTTTCAGCTGCTGGTGCAATGTATCCTCACAGCTGCTATTCTCAAAGTGCAGACAAAAGGACTGCAACACACCTGCTGTTATGTGGCGGGGTTATAGAAACATCCAACACCAGGGACTGCAGTGATACACGCGCTCAGTGCAGATGTCTAGCGATCCTCTGCCTCCAGATGCCCATCATACACACAAAACTCATCACCTATGTTTATAAACACATGGTAAATAGGTAGAATACATGTACCGGTAATACTGCAATCCCAAAAATTATTGTTACATACAGATCATTTTTGGAATTTATATTCTTCAATACTTAAAAATGCAGATTCATGAACAAATGACACTATGTTTATTGCTGAATTCTCCATTAACCGATTCATTTTACAGACACTCCCATTGTTTCAAGGCCATAACTTTTTTGTTTTTCCATCACTATAGTCATATGAGGGCTGGTTTATTGTGGGACAAGTTAAATGACACCATTCACTTTATCATACAGTGTACTGCAAAATTCCAAATGTGTGCAAATTGCAAAAAAATGCAATCCAAGAATTGTTTTTTTTGTTTTTTTATGGTTAGCATTTTTAATATACAGTTAAATTAACCTGATAATATGATTCTCCCGGTCAGCACGAGTTCACAGATGCCAAATCTGTATAGGATTTGTATTTAACTGTTGAAAAAACATTCCAAGACTTGTATTTTTGATTTTTTTTCTCATTATGTTGTTAACCTATCTGAATAATTTATTTACTATTTTTGATAGATTGAACTTTTATGAACTAAGCAATAGCAAATATATTCATTAATTATTTTTTCTACTTTTAATGTGTTAAAAGGGGTGATTTGAACTTTTCTGTGTTTTTTTATTTCTTTCATATTTTGAAAAAAAATATTTAACTATTAACTGTATTTAAAAGCAACCTTAGGGGACTTGGATCTACCCCTGAGGATCATAATGACAAGCACTGGAGTCATAAGTAGATCTCCAGTTGCCATGGCAATCCATTGGCGCCCTGCAATCTTGTTACGGCTGAGCCGATGGCCGCGTGGTGCAACATTGTATGTGTGCTCTAAATTAAAATCATTGAGAAGTCATACGTACGTTAGAGCAGCCCCCCTTGAGACAGACAAGCATCAGAACCAGCTGTCTTTGTCCCAATGTTCAGTGTGTTTATTACATTGTCTCAAACTTTTAAAGACATACATTGTAACATTGCAAATGGCTGAGCTTATCTATAGATATTGGCATACATGCATACTACTCGTTAAGTATTAGTTTCTATACACCCACGTGGATGTATTCTTCAAGTCCTAGGATTAAATTCTTAGGCCGGCTTAACACCATGGTTTTTTCGGGTCCAGGGCTGTCCGGTGTGCACCAGACAGCCCCGGAACCGATTTTGGACTAAGGGTATGGACACACATCAGAGTGTAAAAACTGTCCGATTCTCTGATGCGAGAGTCGGACGAGTGTGATCCAACTTTTGCTCAGTGTGGCTTGCGAGTGCGCCCCGAGTGCAATCCGTTTTTTTCCTCAGCAGTTATTTATTGTATAACACTGGGGAACAATTTGAAAAAAAATTTCTGTTGAGTTAGGTTTTTGAGCTGATTTACACTAAAATTGGCATGCTGATTCCAAAAATGTAGTCAGTTTTTTTTCTAGCACGTCAAGTTTTTCCTCCACAACTTACCTGCCAGAGAAGCACAATTGCACTGATATCTGCAATAAGACTTGTTATCTGATTACAATTCGACTCATATAGAGCTACGTGGCATATGATAGGGTTAAAAAACATATTTGTCATGCCTATTTCTTATATATTTCATTTTTTGTTCATATTTGTACTATTTAAAAAAAACAAAACACTTTTTAGGTACAGTAGTTTACATATTTTTGAGAAGACAAAAATCCTATAGTTCAAAAACTTGACGTGATAGAGAAAAACTGAGATCATTTCTGGATTCAGCATCCAAAAATTAATTAAGAATAGTTGTCTGACCTAACTCCTAAAAAATTGTGTTCCCCAGTGTAATCATTTACAGATGCATTTTGTACAGTTGTCTGAGCTACAGAATGGTAATGTATCAATTAAAACTAGCATCAGACTCGGATGGTGCGAGTGCGGTCCGAGTGCAATCCGAGTTTTTTGTCGGACACATAGACTTGCATTGGCGAGTCTCATCTATGACTCGCATAGAATCGCAACATGTTGCGATTGACTCACAATCCGAGAATCGGATGCGGAAAAAGTGTATGACTCGGAAATGTGCTCTCGGACATTACTTAACATTGGTCCGAGAACACTGCGATTTTTCCGCACTGTAAACTCGGACGAGTTTCACTGATGTGTGTCCGAGCCCTAATGCATGCTTATGGTGCCGGATGGGGCCGGATGGCAGCTTGCAGGATTTGTGTGTCCAGGGCAAAAATCTGACAAAATCTAATTCTGTCGGATACTCCCGGATCCGGTGCGATCCAGAGCCCCATAACATGGGAGTCTATGGGTGCCAGATCACGCAGGATCCAACAGAAAATTGGATCCAGCTGCCGGACGCTAGGTGCTGAAGTTCAGCGGCCGCCGGCGCTGAACTTCAGAACCTGGAGAGCTCCGGGCTGAAATTTCAGAACTGCGTCTGGCTCCCCGCTAGACACAATTTTGAAATTTAAGGACTTTGGACAGCAGCATCACCGCACACTGCCGATTTCGGCAGAAAACAGAAATACATACTGGTAGTAAAGATTTTTAAACAAAAAGACTATGGAGGTTACATTTAACAAAATGGATTCTAGATATAAAGAAATTAATCTTGCTCTCACAGTGTGGCCATCTGACTGTGCGTGTTAAATGCCACTGTCCGAGATTGACAGCACCAGTACCATCCACGGGTGGAGCAGCACATGACGTCTGATTTATATCAGCTGTCATGTGCAGGGAAGGGTTTGGGCTCGGCTTCAAGCACGAATCAAAGGCAGGGACACGGCATATGATTAAGATATATAGTACATCTTGTGAAGTGGTTAAAGAAGACCTTTCACTAGATTTTTTTTATGTAAACTGAGCAATTACTGTTCGCCTGATTCTGGAACTGTTTTGCATTTTCTTATGCGCCCCTCCATTCCAAAGTTTTTGTCTCCAGTAATAATGGTGCAAATTTCAATTCTACCAATCAGGTGTCAGAAAAGAATGACACAAAAAAATAATGAACATAATTTGTATGAACGCGACCATAAAAGTCCGGTCTATGGAAGTATAGAATAATTAAAAACATACATTGAAATTTATATGACCTTTACTGTCCATATAAAACTCAGCTGATTAAAATAATTGAAAGCAAAAAAAAAAAACCTCCAGCCATTAAGATACCGTCACACGAGGCGAGTTATTAGGCGATGCAGGGGCGTGGCCTATCAGTGCCGACATCACCCCTGCATCGCCTAATGAAAGTGGGTGAAGGCAACTCCATTTACTGGTCACCTGGTTTCAGAGCAGCAACCTGACAGGCGATGGGAGCCATAGACTCCCATTATCCTGCATCGCCGCTGGGGTTTTAAGACACCCCAGCGGCGATGCCGCCTGTCAGATCGCCAGCGCGGAGCAGGAGGTGTCGCCCCATATAAATGGGGGGCGGCGACGCTGGCGGGGCGCCAAAAACCTCCACGAAACGTAGATTTGTACCACCTGTGTGTGGCGGGGCACAACATTGATGAGTGCGATTGCATGAGCTTTGAGTTTTTCCGGCCTACTAGGCCTAAACAAGTCACTGACTTACCGCTCACGTTTTTCCTGTAATACTCCACAAAACGTATAGTTGCTGAGCAACTAACTTTGATATGCTAGGTTAGGTCATGTTCCAGACCCTGGGCCATGCAGGCAGACTGGGCAATTCAGCAATTTTTGGTCTGGGACAACTGATGCCATTTTGCTGTTGTCTGACCTTTTGGGAAGAGTGAGGACTCTTGTTGGGGTCCCTTGCAGTGTTTTACATGATTTGAGAAGGGTGTGACATGCCCATACCTGTATCTCATACTCCTTTTACTCCTCCATCTCTTTTTACTTAATATAGAAAACTAATGACACTTTTCTCCTGACTACTTGTATTGTGGTTGGATTGTTGTCACTTTTCCTGGTGTTTGTTGTTTATTCTGAGTAGTTTGGCAGATTTTGGATATCTTTGAAGGTGTTTTCTATGTGTTTGCTGTAGCCTGCCATTGATTTCAATGAGGTTTGTGGTGTTCGACAAACATTCGACGAACAAATCACCAATTCGATAAATCGAATCAAATTCGAACATTGAGCTGCTTGCTCATCACTACTAGATAGCAAATCTCATCCTGTTGTGAGGGTTTTGCCACTTTATTAAACAGTTTAGCATTAGTTTGGAACTCAGCTTTGATTTACATACTTATAAGAAGCACACAAATGACAGCTGTTTATTGATCCTATTAGGGTCAAGGAAGCCAAATCTGAAGGTCCATTCTCTTTCTTCTTTATGAATGCTAAGATCATGGTTACACCCTCTAGAAATAATTATTTCCATAATTCGTAAGAATAGCTGGTGAATCTCACCCCCATGCAGTTAATTAATGTGCCTCACCAAAGGAGTATTGATTCGAGATATCACCCATGTGTTCACCCACCTTAGTCTGAATTCTTCCAGGTCTCATCCCCATAATCAAGTGGGTATGTCCAAGTAGCTATGTACATTACACCTGTGGATTTGCAGTTAGCAAAATCTATATGAAAGAATTCTTTACCATTCGTTACACTTCAGATCGACTTGCATGGTCTCATGTTACCACAGTAGCTGCAATCACCACATTTGAAGAAGACAATGGGTCTCCTCCCAAGCCCGTTATTACCTGTGGTCGGTGTGGCGACCCAGGGGTCAGTGGGTGCTCTCGTCCCCTGGCCCAGCTGCCTTTACAAAGACAACATGGACCAGGTCTCATCCCCAACTGCACACCCGAGCTCATTAACCGTGGGCGGAACACTACTCAGACAACGCAGGGTGAGGGAACCACAATAACAAGGCTTTATTGGATCCCCAAACAGTTAACAGCATATAACGCATAACCAAGCACAACACATAATGTAACAGGCAACAGAGTCTCACCCTTCCGCTGGCTCACCAGGGATTAGAATATAGCACAGCAAAGTCTGTAGCCAGGTGACTGCATCATCCCAACCTGGGTTGCTTCCTTATCCTTATGCAGTCTTTGTCACAGCCAAATCCGATAATCCGATGCTGAAGTCCTTGTGGTTCTTTAGTCCGTGTTCTGGTCCCCTTGTTCAGCACCGAAATGCCTAGGCCTGGGGTTATGGCTTGCTAACCGGACCCGAAGATCCTAGATTAGCTGCCTGTATCCAATCCAGTGTACCTCTAGCCGGGACCGAAATCCCTAGACTGAGGTCACTAGACAGAATCTAACTAACTCTGGTTAATGAACACATCTCCTTATATACTTTCAGCCTTCATTGCAGGATATTGGGAATGTCATGATTGGTGCAATAACACTGTCTTTTCATTGGCTGGACCTCAAGCCTCATTTAACATATTTTTAATAGTATTGCAATCCTGACATGGAGAGCCAAATACTGATTGATATAGCACCTAGCAGTAATACAATGGAATGTTAGTAGGAGACATTCAGTCTGCAAACCAGGACATTAAAACAATAGTAGCTGAATCTATTTACATAGTCCACAATCCACATGGTAATATACAATGGACGATTAGCATAATTAAATTCTCTGGCCTTCTATGACAAACAAGTTAGATAATTACATTACCATGCTAAACCAAAACCTCAGTAATCTATGAAATCCTGTAGGAAATTCTCCTTGGCCATTACAAGTTTGCAAACCAAAATTCAATACTGTCTGGGTTACATAAGAAATCATCATATGTTCTACATTGAAGGGGTCCATTTCGTCACAGTCGGAGCTCTATAGTAACTGTGCATTTATCGATCCTTAAGTGAGCATCGCCTTCTGTAAGTGACAGTTGGTGTTGGGGAAATGTTATCCTGCAAATCCAGATCAGCCAAAAGGATATCCCAATGTCTAAGAAGCACAGCAAGCACTTTACAGTCAAAGGTGCCTTTGAGTCTGGTCATATTCTTGTCCTCTTTTCAGTAGTGATGGGCGAATCCTAAATTACTCGGAATCGCTTGATTCTAGCGAGTCCGAGCCCGGGACACGCTACTCGTTGCGAGTCTAGCGAGTCCAATGTTAATGAATGGGGAAGCGAGTAATAGCGAGTACCTTGAGATTTACAAATCGCAGATGTGTCTCGGAAGCTTCAGCCTGAAGCAATCCTAGTTTTGCCATTTATTTGCATTGGACTCGTTTACTTTGCAACTGTAATCGCTGGGAAACTCGCACAGATAAGAGTCCTGTCTGCTCTGTGTGCTGGCTGCCGCAGCTCCAGGGTCCTAGAGCCTGCCTGCTGCCTGATGTAGCAGAGCTGAGATTGTTCTCAGTCTGCTCATTCCCTGTGCATAGACATCTATATCTATGCACAGGGATGAGCAGAGAGGACATCGCGTTTTGGACTGCGTCGGACGGAAGAGGATTTTTTTAATTAAAGATGGAGTCCCTAATGGCTTTTTTTTTAATTTCTAATAAAAAATTTTCTCTGTGTTGTGTTTTTTTTTAAAACAATTTAATAGAAATTCATGGCGGTCATGTCTAATATTGGCGTGACCGCCATAAATTTCGGGCTTAGGGCCAGCTGATAATACAAAGCTGGCCCTAACCTCTTTATTACCCAGCGTGCCACTGCCACCAGGGCCGCTGGAAGAGCGGGGTTCAGCGCCAGAGGATGGAGCTTCAATGAACGCGCCATCTTCTGGGGCGGCTGCGGGCTGCAATTTGCAGCGGGGGGTGCCCAGAAAGCTTGGGCATCCCGGCGCTGCGGATTCCAGCCCCCAGCTGCTTAGCTGTACCTGGCTAGAAATAGAAATTGCGCGGAGCCCCACGCATTTTTTTTAAATTATTTCATGAAATTCTGAGATTCTGACTCTGAGACTCTGACTCTGACTCTGAGACTCTGACTCTGAGACTCTGACTCTGAGACTCTGAGACTCTGACTCTGAGACTCTGACTCTGAGACTCTAACTCTGACTTTGAGACTCTGACTCTGACTCTGAGACTCTGACTCTGACTCTGACTCTGAGACTCTGACTCTGAGACTCTGACTCTGAGACTCTGACTCTGAGACTCTGACTCTGACTCTGAGACTCTGACTCTGACTCTGACTTTGAGACTCTGACTCTGAGATTCTGACTCTGAGACTCTGACTCTGACTCTGAGACTCTGACTCTGAGACTCTGACTCTGAGACTCTGACTCTGAGACTCTGACTCTGAGACTCTGAGACTCTGACTCTGAGACTCTGACTCTGAGACTCTGACTCTGACTCTGAGACTCTGACTCTGAGACTCTGACTCTGAGACTCTGACTCTGAGACTCTGACTCTGAGACTCTGAGACTCTGACTCTGACTCTGAGACTCTGACTCTGAGACTCTGACTCTGAGACTCTGACTTTGACTCTGAGACTCTGACTCTGACTCTCACTCTGAGACTCTGACTGAGACTCTGACTCTGAGACTCTGACTCTGAGACTCTGACTCTGAGACTCTGACTCTGAGACTCTGACTTTGACTCTGAGACTCTGACTCTGACTCTCACTCTGAGACTCTGACTGAGACTCTGACTCTGAGACTCTGACTCTGAGACTCTGACTCTGAGACTCTGACTCTGAGACTCTGACTCTGAGATTCTGACTCTGAGATTCTGACTCTGAGACTCTGAGTCTGAGACTCTGACTCTGAGACTCTGGCTCTGACTGTGAGACTCTGACTCTGAGACTCTGACTCTGAGACTCTGACTCTGAGACTCTGAACTCTGACTCTGAGACTCTGACTCTGAGACTCTGACTCTGACTCTGAGACTCTGACTCTGAGACTCTGACTCTGAGACTCTGAGACTCTGACTCTGACTCTGAGACTCTGACTCTGAGACTCTGACTCTGAGACTCTGACTCTGAGACTCTGACTTTGACTCTGAGACTCTGACTCTGACTCTCACTCTGAGACTCTGACTGAGACTCTGACTCTGAGACTCTGACTCTGAGACTCTGACTCTGACTCTGAGACTCTGACTCTGAGACTCTGACTCTGAGATTCTGACTCTGAGACTCTGACTCTGAGACTCTGACTCTGAGACTCTGAGACTCTGACTCTGAGACTCTGACTCTGAGACTCTGACTCTGAGACCTGGCTCTGACTGTGAGACTCTGACTCTGAGACTCTGACTCTGGGACTCTGACTCTGAGACTCTGACTCTGAAATTCATGAAATAATAAAAAAAAAATGCGTGGGGCTCCCGGCAATTTCTATGTCTAGCCAGGTACGGCTAAGCAGCTGGGGGCTGGAATCCGCAGCGCAGGGATGCCCAAGCTTTCTGGGCACCCCCCGCTGCAATTGCAGCACCGCAGCCGCCCCAGAAGATGGCGCGTTCATTGAAGCACTCCATCCTTGGCGCTGAACCCCGCTCTTCCAGCAGCCTGGTGGCGGTGGCAGCTGGGTAATAAAGGGGTTAATACCAGCTTTGTTATACAAGCTAGGTATTAAGCCCGAGATTCTTAATGTCAGGCCACGTTTGACCCAGCCACTAAGAATCTCCAATAAAGGGTTAAAAAAAACACAGAGAGAAATTTTTATTTGAAATAAAAAAAAAGCCATTAGGGACTCCATCTTTAATTAAAAAAATCCTTTTCCGTCCGACGTAGTTCAAAAACTCGATGTCCCTCTGCTACATCCCCTGTGCATAGATATAGATGTCTATGCACAGGGAATGAGCAGACTGAGAACAATCTCAGCTCTGCTACATCATGTCTGTGAGCAGGCGGAGCTCTAGGACCCTGGAGCTGCACAGAGAAGACAGCTGGACCGGCTCGCAATGTAACAGCAGTTATTTGCGAGTTTCCCTGCTATCACTGGCACAGTAGACCGAGTCATAGTGCAAACAATGGCAATCCTAGTTTTGTCAGCGTTTGCCATTGTTTTGGACTCGTGCGAATAAACGCTGGGAAACTCGCAAGAGTACCGAGTCCTGCGAGTCCCTTACTACTGCCCGAGTAACGAGTCCTAGCGAGTAGATTCGCCCATCCCTACTTTTCAGCCTTTACCACACTTGTGGTAGCAGTTCCCCTGGTCTTGTTGTCTAACATGATTACATGCTGCATGCAAAACTTGCCACAGGTAACCCCTCTTTACAAATTTGTCTCGTTAGTCAATCAGCCTGTGCACTGAATCAGTCAATGTCGAACAATTCTTCCTTAGTCGCAATATTGCCCTTCAGTATTCCCTTCTTCAGGGTGGACAATATAATGACTCTCCCACTTCAAGAGGTTATTTGAAAAAGACAGTTTATAATAAACTCTTGTTTACAGTTTCCCATTGGACTATTAACTAATAAGGACGTCCAAGAAAAGAGAGCTCTCTAGAATTACTCTTTGATGTAAAATGAAGACGATTTCATAGATATTCAGGCAGCTGATGAATTCTATGAAACTTCCCTCCAGTCCACACTAGTAATGGGCGAACCTGCCAATATTTGGGATCAGTGGACTTGCCCGGATATTTTCTACAGTCCGAGTTCGGGGCCGAACGTGACTTGAACTCGAGTCTGCACCCCAATCTTGGACTTTAAAGTTATGAGATGGGGCAGAGGGACTGTAAAAGAAAGTACATAATTAAAAAACCTCATCATTTTATTTACCACATCCTGCCGTCCCGCCGCCTCTACTTCCGGGGTCGCTCATTAACTTCCAGGGATATTCACAGCACTTTCTCCAACAGCCAATCACAGACGTTTACACAGAATGGGCATTTTTATTGGCTGTTCGAGCAATCTGCAATCAGTCCATACAATCTAGTATGGTAAAATGTATGGACTGGTTTCAGTTACTCCATGAGCCAATCACAGATGACCATCCTCTGTGACAGTGTCTGTGATTGGCTGTCGGGTCCATCACACATATAGTAGTGTAAAAATAAATAATTCCATGGGTATAATTAAGTTCTCAAGTGACTGATCAAAAAAGTTAGAGTAACTAAACTTTCACTGTTTTTTTCATATTTGAAGGCACTGATTGCCTGCAGATCAGTCGGACATTGTAGCCTATGATTTCTACTGGATCCATTCTCCATGTGTACACTCGGCCCTAGTGTCTCCTTAGCTGCACCCTTCTCAAGTGTCTATTTAGAGGTCAGTGTCAATATCCTGACCTCCACTGATCTACAGGCAATTAGAATGTTTGCAAAGTATGGGAAACCAGGGTAAAAGTTTAATTATTCTTAAAGAGAATAGATCATTGCCCTGTACCAACAAGGAGAAGCATAACAATGTTAGCAAAGACATTGAATGTTCTATACAGATACAGATGGAAGCAGAGTTCACAAGATGAAAGTTATTGAAACACTGTGTATATTACCTGGACGTGGCAAGCAAGCTATGACTGGCTGCCAGCAGATTCCTAAGGGCGCAGGTGGTCAAAGACGGTCAAGTGAGTGTAAAAGACCTGCAGCAAGATTTGGGGTCTGCAGGTACTGAAGTTTCAGGTTGCACAGAAAGGTGCATACTAAACACAGAAGGTCTTCGGTTACAAGTTGTAAAGCTTTGCTGATGCAAAAACACAAGAAAAATTAGCTCTGATCTGCTCAATACATATAAAAAGAGAGGCAAGTAAATGTTTGGTTATCCCTGACTAAAATGACTGTTGTGAGCAGTTAAGCAGGTTGAGGATTAAATGATCTCTACAAGGCATAATGTTAAAAACAAACACTTTTTCATTGTCTTTTAGGGAAAAAAATATTTTCATCTTTTACATTTTAAAAATTGCAAAAAGGAAAATGGACTGATGAAAACGTTTGGGTGACCTTGGACATCTGTCCGCTCCGATTACTTTGACCAAAGTTTCAGACCTTAACTAGCCTGTTAGGATTATGACTTGTTCACTATCAATATTAGGAAAGACCATGTGACGCAAATTTTACAGATTTTTTAAAAAACCAACCATCCCTAACCTTGTGTCAAAAAACAGCAGCAATGAGTTCTTCTAAGCAGCTGCCTATCTTTCTGGAAATGAGAATGGTGGAAGGCCGCAAAGCAGGAGAAGAGTATAAGAAGATAGTAAAGCATTTTCAAAATTGCCCACTCCTCAAATCGAAATGTATTTAAGAAATGGAAGTTAACAGGAACAGTAGAGGTCAAGATAAGGTCTGGAAGACCAAGGAAAATTTCAGTGAGAGCTGCACATAGGATTTTTAAAAAGGCAAATCAGAACCCCTGCTTGACTGCAAAACACCTTCAAGAAAATTTAGCAGACTCTGGAGTTGTGGTACATTTTTCTACTGTTCAGAGACACCTGAACAAAGATGACCTTCATGGAAGAGTCATCATAATAAATCCTCTCCTGCATTCTCACCAAATTCAGCAGTAGAAGTATGCAAAGAATATATAAACAAAGCCTGAATATATAAAGAAACTTGGAAACAAGTCCCGTGGACCAATGAGGTTAAAATAGGACTCTTTGGCCACAGTGATCAAAGGTATGTGTGGAGAATAAAAGGCACAGAATTTGAGAAAATAATTTCTTGCCCACAACTAAGCATTGGAGTGGATGCTTTGGAGTTGTGTTGCAGCCCATGGCACGGGGAACATTTAATGGGAAGAGGAAAAAATGGATTCAATGAAATTTCAACAAATTCTAGATGCAAACATAATATCATCTGTAAGAAAGATGACATGAAAAGAGCATGAGGCTTCTACAAATGGATAATGATCCTAAACACGCATTACAATCCACAATAGATGACCTCAAAAGATGCAAGCTGAAGGTTTTCCATAATCATCACAGTCCCCTGATCTAAACATCTATGAGAATCTGTAACTAGGTGTTAACAATGTAAGTTTGAGGCTGTAGGTCTAAGGGTACCTTTATATGTCGCCTCGTTCCGGTTGCCTGGTTTTGGAGCAGTGCTGTAAAATCGAAACCAGGCGACATTGGTTTTATCGCCGCCAAATTCCCAAAATACACGCTGTAATAAGGAGGCAATTTGGCGGCGATAATTCCAGCAAGAAATATCGCTGCTAAAAATGTCTCCTCTGGTTGAGGTGTGTAAAGGTACCCTAAGGGCTATATAAAGCAAAAGGCACAGACCTAAGTGTAGAGATCCTTTGTTCAAATGTGGAGGATTAGGCAAGTGCACTCACCTATAATGTATCTTTCTGTAATAGCACATCGATCCCTGGGGATCTTAGCTGAGAACCTGCGGTATGCTGCTCCAGTCCGGAGGAATCGGATCTCTCAGCCAGGAGTCCGTGGATAAGCTTCAGAGTGAATTAACCAGGCAAGTGAGCGCTCCCGTGTTAAGAACCAATCAACTGGATTTCGATTTCTTTTCCTTTTCAGGTTTATTCAAGTAATTATTTCATATAAAAAAACTCACAAATATTCATAGAACAACGTGTTTCGGCCACAATTGCTAAAATAAACTGGCCTTCATCAGGTTAAAATATGCAGTAGATTCTAGTTTTTATACACAATGTGTGTGAACACACCTCCTTAATTTTCTTAATTAGCTAGGCCCTATAGTGAATCAGATCCAACAGCAGTGTCTGGCTGGTTTCACACTGCAGTTTTTTTCCTGATTAGGTTCAATCAGGTTTGTGAGCCAAAACCCAGAGAGGAACCAGGAGAGGAACTTGCAGAGAAAAACTATAATTGAAAGATTGAGACCTGTTCTGAGTTTTGGAGGCACTCCTGGTTTTGACACACAAACCTGATCGAACCTGATCAGGGAAAAAAATGCAGTGTAAAACGAGCCTCTGTTCCTTATATTATCATGTTGTTTGTACCACATTAAGGCTAGGGTCACACTGAGCGCTGCACCTGCAGCAGCCGGATTTCGTTACAGCAGAGCTCAGCATGCTGTAACCGCCAGCGGTAACGTCGGGAACTTCGGGTGAACGATGCCCATAGTTACCCGATGTGTACCATAGTTACTGGCCACATACAGAGCTGCCTGGACTGCGGTAATCCTGAGAGCAGAGAAAAACCGTGCAGGCAACGTTTTTCTCTGCTCTCAGGATTACCGCAGTCCAGGCAGCTTTGTGTGTGGCCAGTAACTATGGTACACATCGGGTAACTATGGGCATCGTTCGCCCGAAGTTTCCGACGTTACTGTTGGCGGTTACAGCAGGCTGAGCTCTGCTGTCACGGAATCTGGCTGCCGCAGGTGCAGCGCTCAGTGTGACCCTAGCCTTAATGTGGTACAAACAACATGATAATATAAGGAACAGAGGCTGGTTTTACACTGCATTTTTTTCCCTGATCAGGTTTGATCAGGTTTGTGTGTCAAAACCAGGAGTGCCTCCAAAACTCAGAACAGGTCTCAATCTTTCAATTATAGTTTTTCTCTGCAAGTTCCTCTCCTGGTTCCTCTCCGGGTTTTGGCTCACAAACCTGAGTCGTGGTGTATCTAATTTTAATAAAGAGGTTTGTAACCTTCAAGCTCCTTTCTAAATAGTTTGCTGCTCCAGCGCTCCCAAACTCTGTTCACATAAATCTTCTGCATCTGTTAAACAACCCTCTGGGTTGTGGAGTGAGCTGCTGGCTGCTGCACACTGTATAAGGGCTGAAGGACCTGCCGTGATGCAGATCCGCTGACATGCAAGTCACATGACCAGCCGGCGTCCCATGTGATCGGGAGAGACAGCGGAGGAGCCCAGACTGGGCAATCCAACATAGCGGTGCCGCAGATTGAGGTTGTGCAAGGATGCACAACTTGTTAAGGTGAGAGGCGACCCCCCACACCTCTAAACTTGACCCCCACTAGACCAACAGGTGCTTCTCAAAAGGCGATTCTCCGAATCTTTTGTCTCCCAGGTATTGGTCAATGCATCACATTTCTAGCAGGTTATAACAGCCAAAGGTGCTCTGATAAGTGCTAAAAATGCTGAAACGATAAATCCTTCTGAGAATACATCAGTAATTATAAGTGGCATTTTGAATTTGGGAAAACCACTTATTATAGTAGTTGTATTAGTGTCATGAGTCAGTAGAAGATTTGTGACAGCTCTGAGTCCTGGATTTTAAATGGAGTTAATTTATTTTATACCAACAAGGGTTAATATTAGTTTCCCTTGTTGGCAGCGCCAGTTTACCTCAGCCTGTAGCCAGGTTGATGACCACTCCCACTTCCCTTTATATAGTCACATGATACATCACATGTTGCTAGTGATGGTTTCCTTTCCAGTCCTTGAAGGTGTAAAGGTAACGTCACACGGCGCAATCTCGTCTGAAGATCATAATGATGACATGCCGCCCCGGAGCAATCGCCATGAAATTGCCTCACGGTTGCGGCGTGTGATTGGACAATTTTGCGGCGATAAATCGCCCTTCGGCCCGTCGCCTGATTCCTGAACAGTGCTCAGTAATCAGCCGCAATCGTTAAGGCGATATTTCTGTGTTGTGGCATGTAACAGGGCAATAGTGATGGAAAGAGCGTTGTCTATGATTTCCCGTAGGCGTGCCTCAGTGTGCTGTAGTCCGTGCCCTGTCTGAGATGCTTGGTGTGGGCTACTGTTGTTGAGGAGAGCCTTAAGATCAAAATATTTAATTAACCTTAAGACATAAGGGCTTGACAGAAGTGACTCATAAAGTGTATTATTTTCACCTTACATAAGCTTGTTTCAGACAAAGATGGCTCCCATTTCCTGCCACATCACCACATGTTCTGAGTCAAAACAAAAGACTGATCAATCACACAGAATGACACCTCATCTGATGGCTTTGTGGATCAATCTAACCTGGAGACCTGGTGGACTAATCTAACTTGATGACCTCATGAATCCCCTCATGGACTAGCCCATGTCCTAGTTCGTTAACCAATTAATACATTCCATTTGTCCCCATTTCTTGTGTAACCGAGCCCCTTAAAGAGCTTTGTTAAAACCCATGTGTGATCAATAAAACTCACTTTGGAGCAATGCCTTTGGAGCTGAGGAGAGCTTACACCTGATGTGTTTTCGGTGTATTTCTTTCTCGCATGCATCAGCTTAACATAATCTGGACAGGAGCAGGCAACTCATTAATATTATAAAATATTAATCCGTGAGACTGTGTTCCCATTGGCTGTCACTTGACACACCGCGCAATATTTGAAGAGTGGTCCGTTCAGCACCACACAATGACAGTGGCTTCATGTATTAGGCAGCCTTCCAGAGCAGGCTGACGAATCGTTGCTGTTGCATTGTGCAATGAGCGTGTATGTGACACGCCTATCTCCTCGCCGCACTGAACATGTACGCCCACATTGCCTTTTAGCTTGCGGCATGTGAAGCGGCGATGGAATTAGGCAAGATTGGTTCCGCTGTGGGTGAGGCGGAGCTACACATCGCCTTAGGTTCAGGGCAAATTGCGGCATGTGAAGCCGCCATTGGCGATCTGAGGCGACCACGAAAAACGTGAGCGCGCACGTTCAATCGCCATATATCGCCAGGCGTGTAACGGTACCTTAAGAGGTCTTTAATGGCTGCTGATACTTCTGCTGCTAAATCCTGTTGTTGGAGCTGTGCCTGCTGCCAACCCGGGTGTTTGGGCTGCAATATTCTTTTGCGTATCCTTTTGTCTAGCTCCCTATCTGTTTACTTTCCCTGTGTGATATTATCTGCAGACAAGGCTAGCGCCTTTGCCAACCAGGGTTGATAGAGGTGACAGCCAGGGACTAAGCACATGATGGTGGCAGGGAGAAGGACCTGCATAGCGCTGCTAGGGCAGACAGGGTAAGACACAGGCTAGCGGCAGGAGATGTTTCGTCCCCTGCTCCCTATTGTCGGGTCCTTCCCTCCTCAATAACCGTCCCATTGTACGTTTGTTTTGCACTGCGCACTAGATATCCCCTGGTCCAGCGTGACGGTTAGTTGTGAAAATTGTTTTTCTTTCATTGTATTATTGCAAACAGAAGAACATGTGCTAGTATTGTAACTAAACATAATTTGCAACAGGGAAGTAGAATAATTTATATTCCACCTGAATATAATATAGATCCTCCTATGTATATTTTTATTATTATTAAAGAGTATAAGACTAGAGGACCTAAACCCAAAGACTCCCTACACTTTTACCGATTGGTAAAATACAAGAGTTGCTGTAATAGTTTTAATGGTAGTTGTGCCTAGGCTTTAGTACCCAAAGAGGACCAAAGACATAAGACATCAGTACAATAATTGCACATGGTAGATGTGGGGGTCTTGTTTCAGATTTTGCGTTAGGCCCATAAGCTTCTAGTTGCACCTCCTAGGACTTGAGGATGATATACAGTAAGTAGGACAATATGTATTTTGGCCTATGAAAGTTATTTATGCCTTTCACCATTAATAACCAGGTTACATCAACGAATAAAATGTCCCTGTTGAATGACTCGATAATTATATTTTTACTTTAGCTCCGTAGTGAAACATCTAAGATGAATACTAATTTCACGTAGAAGCAAACACCAGTGTTATATGACTTCAAGGTCATGGAAACCGCTTGTGGCACTAAGTGATCTTGCATATGGTCTGCTCAGGTATCTAAAATGAAGCAAAGAAAAATCAGAGAATTGTTGTAAAGTATGCCATCCTGAAAAAGGCCCATATATACTTCAGAAGTTCAGAACACTAATTAAATCATAAGATTTTACTTGTAACATAGGGTAAAAAAGGTCAATTGTAAGCAATTTCCCTTCTGAATGCTAAATGTCAAAGTCCTTCTGCCAGGGAGCTCCGGCAGGGAGTGCAATAAAAAGAGAGGTACTCAAAATGTCACCCAGAAAACTACTCTAGATTAATAGAATATCGGCAGTGTGGAGATGAAGTGAAATTGGACTGTAGTCTGCTGACGAGCCAGTAACATCCTTAAATATATGAACCAAAGCCATATTGTTCGGGTGTTGGAAATAAATAGGCAGTATTAACAGATTTTTCATTTTTTTCCATTTTCTGCCATATTATAAGGTCACTGTGATATTAATAATTGGTGAAATTTGTGCTTTTTCAAGTTCTTTTTACTTTGCATTTGAAGTCCTAGGGAATATGCTGTATTTCAATTCATGTAAGTTCTAGTAATTCCCAAATTATTTCGTATTCAAAGACAAGAAAAGTAACTTGATGTCCTAATTCTTTATTGCACTATGCATCTATACATTACATTCACCTAAACAGCAAATACAGTGGAATCTTGGATTACAAGTAACTTGGTTGAGAGCGTTTTGCAAGACAAGCTAACATTTTTAATACATTGTAACTTGGTAAAAGAACAGAATTTGGAATAAGAGCAAAATGTGAGCTGTCCCCATCCCTCTTCAGTACTGTACCTCCCTCCCTGCACAGATACAGTGCAATACGAGCTCTCCCCACCTCCTTACAGTACTGTACCTCCCTCACTGCATAGATACAGTACAGTACGAGCTCTCCACACCCTCTACAGTACTGTACCTCCCTCCCTGCAAAGATATAATACAGTACATGTTCTCCCCACCCATCTACAGTACTGTACCTCCCTTCCTGCACAGATAGTGCAGTATGAGCTCTCCCCATCCTTCTACAGTACTGTACCTGCCTCCCTGCAACAGACAGTATACAATTACAGTATGAGCCTCTCCACCCCCCCTACAGTACTGTACCTCACTCCCTCCACAGATACAGTACGAGCTTTTCCCACCCTTCTACAGTACTGTACCTGCCTCCCTGCACAGATACAGTACAGTTTGAGCTCTCCCTACCCAACTACAGTACGATACCTCCCTCCCTGCACAGATACAGTACGAGCTCTCACCACCCCTCTACAGTACTGTGCCTCACTCCATGCACAGATACAGTACAGTATGAGCTCTACCCATCCCTCTACAGTATTGTACCTCCCACCCTGTACACCAGTGGTGTTTGAAATTCGTGGTAAATGCTTTCCATGGTTCTGAAGATAAAGTTGCAGCGCCATGGAAAGCCCAGACTTTCAAACACCAGCCAACTTTCAAACACCAGAGAAACCCAGCCCCTAACACTTCAGCACCATGGCAAACATTTACAGCAAATTTCAAACATTGCTGGTGTTTGAAAGGCCATGCTTTCCAAGTTTTACCCGCTTCACACACGCTGCCACCACTCACCAGATTTGGGGGGGCCGATGAGTTCCCCTAAACTAAGACTTATCAGATGATCAGCAAAATCACACTTTTCTAGGGTTGTGAATCCTTTAGAGTATACAAGGTTCAAACTTATTAATGTTTTAAGCTTTAATATAAAAAGTACAGTGCTTACAAAAAGGTATAAAAATAGAAATAATAAAATGACATGCACATATGCAAACAATGAAATAAAAAGGAGAAACTTACAGAAACCTAAACTTGACTTCTGTTGCCCGATGGGGAGAGCGGAGATATATGGAATGAGGTTGCACAGCAGCTTCAGCTGACCTCTGTCTGTGACACAGGGCTTTAGATGAGCGAGTCCAGTTGTAGACTCAGACTGGGGGGGTCAGATTTCTAGACCGTCCTTCCATTTTAAATTCTAATTCTGTGTCTATGATTGGACACTCACTAATTTAGCCATGCATATATTATTTTTAAATGCTCTTTTGTCTAAACCAATTATTTTCCCACAGTAAATATCAACAACTATACTACCCATTTGGTGGAGTATTTAATCCCCTTCTCTTTCTGGCTACATGTGTCAATTGTTTCACTCTGTGCTTTTCCCAAGATGCCCCTGGGGAGACTTGCCGTTACTATGACTGGGAACCTAGCTTGTGCATCAACTAACATGATATTTGACCCCTTAACTGTTCTGGTGTCCAGTCCCTGAGATACATATTTCACTACAACTACCTCCTTATGAACGTGCATTGGGGCTGACTTACAGGTTGGCTTCCTAGCACATATCTGGTTCCGGCCCACCTTGGCGTGATAAGCCATCTGTGTTGCCGAGATCAATCCCTTTCTTCTGTTGAATTGTGAAATCAAATTTCTGTAATATTAGGCTCCATCTAAGCAATTTCCCATTGTCCCCAACTACTATGTTGAGCCAGCTCAGTGGGTTATGATCTGCTATCCAGGTGAAGTTGCACCCATAGAGGTATGGTTGCAGTTTCCGTAGAGCTTACACAATAGCTAAACACTCCTTTTCAATTGTGGGATACACCACCTCTCTGGGCAGGAGTTTCCTGCTTAGGTACAGAATTGGGTGCTCCTCACCTTGCTGGTTCACCTGGCTGAGAACGGCACCTAGCCCATAAGTGCTGGCATCTGTCTGCACCACGAACCTGCGAGTGAAATCTGTGGCCTGAAGGACAAGTGAACTGGACTATGCTGACTTTAGGGCAGAGAATGATTCCTCACACTGAGGAGTCCAGGACACAATTTGGGAAGCTTCTCTTGGTCAGGTCAGTTAATGGCTTAGCCAGAGCACTGTAGTTTGGCACAAACTTCCTATAATAGCCAGCTGTACCCAGGAAGGACAGTACCAGCTTCTTGGTTTGTGGGGTGGGCCAGGCTGTAATGGCTTCTACCTTCCCTGGTTCAGGTTTTAGCAGACGTCCCCCCACCTGCTGCCCGCAGGCACCACAGTCAGACCTGCAGTTTGAAGCCTCTGCAACACCTGAGAAAGATGTGCAAGATGTTCCTCCCAAGAATGACTAAAAATGGCGATATCAACTAGATAAGCAACAGCAAAACCCTCAAATCCTTCCAATAAGTGATTTACCAGTCCCTGGAAGGTGGCAGGGACATTTTTCATACCGAATGGCATTACCCGAAACTCAAACAGCCTCAATTGGCGTTATAAAGGCCGATCTCTCCTGAGCTTCTTTGGTCATGGGTATCTGCCAATATCCCCTACTTAATTCCGTAATAGTGAGGTACGATGCATTAGATAGCTGCTCTAACAGCTCATCTATCCTCGGCATGGGGTAGACAGTAGATGTAGTAAGGAGATTTAACTTCCTATAGTCTACACAGAACCTGGTAGTGCAGTCCTTTTTCGGGACAAGAACCATAGGTGAGGCCCTGGCACGCTGGGATTTTTGTATTACCCCGAGGGTCATCATCTTGTCTACCTGATCCTTCATCTGTGCCTTCACCTCTGTTGACACCCGGTATGCAGTCTGCCTTACAGGGGGATTGATAACAGTGTCCACATGGTGGGTCGCTAAGTGAGTCTTCCCAGGCTTCTCTGTGAAGACTCCGGTGACCTCGCTGAGCACCCCCATCAGCTCAGATTTCAGACTGTGGGATAGCTCAGGGTTAACCTCTGCAGACTCAAGGGTCTCCATATACTGAGCCCCAGCCCCCACATCTAGTAACACATCAGTTTCCCACTCATCAGGCATACTACAGACAGGTAAGACACAAGTCTCCCTGTCATGATGAGCCTTCAGCATATTTACATGAAATACTTTGCGATGCTTTACATGTTCATCTAGAGTCACCACATAGTTAACATCATTTAGCCACTTGTGCACGGTGTATGCCTCTCCCATGTGGCCTGTAGTTTGTTCTGTAACATGGGGACCAACACCCACACCTTTTGCCCCCTCAATAAGCCCTCAGTCTGGCATTACGTTCATACCAGACTTTCTGGTTGATTTGGGCCTGGGGCACGTTCTCATGGGCAAGGTTACTCAGTTTTTGCATTCTGTCCCAGAGTCGCAGTACATATTCAACCACTGAGACTCCCGTAGTTTTGGATCACCCTCCCAACTGTCCTTAATCAAGTCCAGGGGTCCCTTGACCCTCCTCCCATCAACCAGTTGGAAGGGGGAGAAGCGCTGGCCACAACATGTTGCACTTGTATTTTTTCACAGAGACTTTCCATCAGGTTGGACATGAATTGGGTTCCCTGATCGGTTAACATCTCCCTGGGGAAACCCACATGAGAAAACACAGTCAGTAAAGCATCCGCCACCTTGTCCACTCGGATGGAGGACAGGGTCACAGCTTCTGGGTATCGTGTTGCATAGTCCACCACAGTAAGGATGTACTGTTTGCCCAAGCTGCTAGGTATGGCAAGTGGCCCTATTATATCCACAGCCACTCGCTGGAACGGCTCATCAATCACTTGCAGTGGTATCAGTGAGGCTTTCTGTATATTCCCAGACTTTCCAACCCTCTGACACACTACACAGGAATAACAGTAGTTGGCTATGTCCGTCCCATCTTTGGCCAATAAAAGTTATGTCTAAGGCGAGTTCTAGTCTTTTGTTCTCCAAGATGTCCAGCCGGAGGAATTTTGTGAGCAATTCTCAATAACTGTTCCCTAAACAGATAAGAACCACCAGCCGCTTGTCACAGTCCCAATGTTCTGTGGTATCAGTGGAGAGAGTCTCTATATACAGTCTGCCCTGGTCCAGTAAATTCTCTCTTTGTCAGAAGCAGTAGGGGGTTGGTTGGCAAGACCTCTGAGCTTCTCCAGACTGACATCTGTCAGCAGGGCCTCCTGGAAGCTCTGGCTGTCAATCCGAGGACCCTGGTCTAGTGTGAACACCAGTGTCTAGTCTGAAGCTGAGTCTTCAGAGTCTTTGGTCAGGGACCTTGGCGGGTCTGCATTGTGAGGGGGCTCCTGGACCTGAGTAGGGCCCTCCTGTTCTGGCAGTTCTGTCTGAGACTCATCCTCTAGTCTCTGGGTTTGAGTCTGAGCCGCAGCCTGACTCCGGGTCACAGTGGCTACATATGTACAGTCCTGTTCATGGGTACCTTTTTGTGCATTGATATATTCTCCTTCCTGGCACAGGGTCTCAGGTGGGTCACTGGCTTCCACCTTGTCAGTAGCATTTACTTGCAAGGGAGTGATATAGGGGACACCATCCCCCCAGGTCTGTGCCTAGCAGCACATTGGTGGGAATTGCCTCTGATACTCCCACTTCCCTCAGTCCTTTCCCTTCTCCCCAGTCCAGATACATATGGGCCATGGGCACATCAGGGCTGACCCCTCCAACCCGGTTACAGACATAGTCTTTCCTGGTATGATATCTGCAGGGTTTACCATTTCGGGACGCACCAGAATTACTTGTGCTCCAGTGTGTGAGACCAATGGTAACTTTATCGTCAACAGTGACAGATTGACAGTTCTCATTAGTCCTCAAATCAGTGCCGGCCACAAATAGGACCTTAGGTGGGGACCCAGATGGCCTTGTGGTGGTAATGGGGCGTTTCTCCCTATCAGGGCAGACTGCGCTAATATGTCCCACTTTCTTGCACATAAAGCATTGGCGTGCATCGCCTGAAGAATGTCTGGTCCCCGGGAACCCATAGGAGGTGGGTTTGGACAGCACTGGTGATAGGCTGGCAGAGGGAGGGGGGTCCCCGTTTGGCTTACCTCCCTTTAAGTTGAATCCCGATGGCTTCCGACCTCCAGCATCCTGTTGGCCACGTAGCGGTCCGCAATCTTTGCAGTCTCATCCGCAGTAGGTGGCTCTCGATCACACACGAATTGTTGTACATCCATGGGGCACATATGAAGAAATTGATCCTTGATCATAAGATTCGTTAACGCCTCAAAGCTGCTAACAGAAAGTCCCTTAATCCATTGGTGGAACGTGGTCCTCAAAGTACTCACGAAATCCGCATAGATGTCAGTTGATCCACGCTGCAGGTTCCAGAACTTTCTCCGATAAACTTCTGGGGTTAGGTTGTATTTCCTGATCAAAGCTTCTTTGATTGCCTCATAGTCCCCATCTAGGTCAGATGGGAGGGCAGCAAACACCTCCGCGGCTTTGCCTCTCAACCCTGAGGATAAATACAGAACCCATTGCTCACGGGGTAGGTGTTATTGTCTGCAGGTTTTTTCAAACCTGCGAAGAAAAGTATCTAAGTCCGTGTCCTTCTCCATCACAGGGAAGTTTTCCAAACGCGGTCTCCTTAGATTTATGTCCTGGGAGGGGGTTATCTGAAGATTGTTACCCCTCTCTACTTGGGCCATCTGAAGCTTGAACACTCTCTCGCGTTCCGCCTGGGCAGCCTCTCTCTTAACTTGGCATTCTGCAGCCTCTCTCTCTTGGCCTGGCGTTCTGCAGCAGCAGCCTCTCTCACGGCCTGGCGTTCTGCAGCCTCTCTCTCGGCCTGGCATTCTGCAGCCTCACTCTCAGCCTGGCGTTCTGCAGCCTCTCTCTCAGCCCGGCGTTCTGCAGCCTCTCTCTCAGCCTCTTCGTACTATAGAATAAGCTGCATGCGCTGATTGGGATCGCTTGTTCTCAGCTGTTGTAAGGCCATTTGTAAATTCAAGTCCATAGACTCCTCAGAACTGGCATTGCTGGCACCTCCAGACGGCATCTCCGGTGGTGGCTCTGTCTTTGTTCAGGTGCTTCATCAGTCTGCGCCAAGTTGTGCTCTGCCAATGCTTGCATCAGCATCTTCTTGGATTTGTCGGCAGTCTCTATTCCTCTTTGCTCACAGAGGTCGATCAGAGCCTGCGTACTCTGCTTCTTTTATCGGGGCTGCCATATTTATGAACAGCCTTTGCCAAATCAAAAAAAAAAAATAGAAAAGAAAAACGGGGGAGGGGAGTGTTTGCAAGTATGTCTAAGTAAGCACTGAGCTGAACCTTGTACAACTGGTGCACTCCTCGCAAGGACACCAATTGTTTAGTACAGGGAAAATTTCTTAAACTATGCACTAATGGTCTAATAGAAATAAATTCTATTCCACCGCTGCCACCAATTTGTCACGTACCCACTTCTCAGCACGTGACTTTGGGTTGCGCTTGCAAGGGTTAATCTATCTCCTCTCACTCAATCCAGCGCTCAACCTCTTTTCTATGCTGGAAGGGAGCATCAATTACACCCCAACTCAGACTGCGCACCCCGCTTCACACACGCTGCCACCACTCACCGGATTTGGGGGGGCCAATGAGTTCCCCTAAACTAAGACTTATCAGACGATAAGCAAAATCGCACCTTTCTAGGGTTGTGAATCCTTTAGAGTATGCAAGGTTCAGACTTATTAAAGTTTTAAGCTTTAATATAAAAAGTACAGTGCTTACAAAAAGGTATAAAAATAGAAATAATAAAATGACATACACATATGCAAACAATGAAATAAAAAGGAGAAACTTACAGAAACCTAAACTTGACTTCTGTTGCCTGCAGAGCAGAGATATATGGAATGAGGTTCACAGCAGCTTCGGCTGACCCATCTCTGTGACACAGGGCATTAGCTGAGCAAGTCTAGTTATAGACTCAGACCGGGGGGTCAGATTCTAGACCGGCCTTCCATTTTAATATTCTAATTATGTGTCTATGATTGGACACTCACTAATTTAGCCATGCATATATTATTTTTAGGGATGGGTGAGTCTACTCGCTAGGACTCGTTACTCTGCGAGTAGTAAGGGACTTGCAGGACTCGGTACTCTGCGAGTTTCCCAGCGATTACTCGCACAGTAACGAGTCCAATGCAAATCAATGGCAATCCTAGTTTTGTCAGAGACTCTGACAAAACTAGGATTGCCATTGACTTGCATTGGACTCGTTACTGTGCAAGTAATCGCAGGGAAACTCGCACAGTAACGAGTCCGGCTGTCTGCTCTGTGCCGGGCTCGGGTCCTGTAGGCTGCCGCAGCTCCAGGGTCCTAGAGCCCGCCTGCTCTCCCTGTGTACAGACATGAATGTCTGTGCACAGAGATGATGTAGCAGAGCTGAGATTGTTCTCAGTATGCTCACTCCCGCGTTTTGGACTATGTCGGACGGAAGAGGATTTTTTTAATTAAAGATGGAGTCCCTGATGGCTTTTTTTTTTATTACTAATAAAAAATTTTCTCTGTGTTGTGTTTTTTTTAACCCTTTATTGGAGATTCTTAGTGGCCGGGTCAAACGTGGCCTGACATTAAGAATCTCGGGCTTAATACCAGCTTGTATAACAAAGCTGGTATTAACCCCTTTATTACCAAGCGTGCCACCGCCACCAGGGCCGCTGGAAGAGCGGGGTTCAGCGCCAGAGGATGGCGCTTCAATGAACGCGCCATCTTCTGGGGCGGCTGAGGGCTGCAATTTGCAGCGGGGGTGCCCAGAAAGCTTGGGCCTCCCTGCGCTGCGGATTCCAGCCCCCAGCTGCTTAGCTGTACCTGGCTAGACATAGAAATTGCGCGGAGCCCCACACATTTTTTTTTTATTATTTCATGAAATTCATGAAATAATAAAAAAAGGGCTCCCCTATATTCTTGTGTCCGGCCAGGTACAAATAGGCACCTGGGGGTTGGGGGCAGCCCGTCGCTGCCTGCTGGATCCGGCTGGTTCCAGAAATACGGCGAAGCCCACGTGAAATTTTTTTCTGACAAATCCATAAAACAATGTAAATAGAAGGGACTGCATCTTTATTAACCCATGGACCATGGGCGAGGGGATAATAAAGATGCAGTCCCTTTTTTAGGATTGTTTTATTGATTTTTCAGAAAAAAAATCACATGGGCTTCGCCGTATTTCTGGAACCAGCCGGATCCAGCAGGCAGCGACGGGCTGCCCCCAACCCCCAGGTGCCTATTTGTACCTGGCCAGACACAAGAATATAGGGGAGCCCTTTTTTTATTATTTCATGAATTTCATGAAATAATAAAAAAAAAATGCGTGGGGATCCGCGCAATTTCTATGTCTAGCCAGGTACAGCTAAGCAGCTGGGGGCTGGAATCCGCAGCGCAGGGAGGCCCAAGCTTTCTGGGCACCCCCCGATGCAAATTGCAGCCCGCAGCCGCCCCAGAAGATGGCGCGTTCATTGAAGCGCCATCCTCTGGCGCTGAACCCCGCTCTTCCAGCGGCCCTGGTGGCAGTGGCACGCTGGGTAATAAAGGGGTTAATACCAGCTTTGTTATACAAGCTGGTATTAAGCCCGAGATTCTTAATGTCAGGCCAGGTTTGACCCGGTCACTAAGAATCTCCAATAAAGGGTTAAAAAAAACACCACACAGAGAAAAATCATTTATTAAAAATAAAGACACAGACACCATTAGGGACTCCAACTTTATTACCACCACATATCCCTCCAAAGACCAGGTCTTCTCTCTTCTTTCTTCTCTCTTCTGTCTTTTGTCTTCCTTCTTCTTCTCCTTGAACTCATTCAGCTCTGCTACATCACACATCACACCACAGGGGGCGGAAATGCGCTCCCCTGCTGTGAGATGAGTCAGTGAGGCTGTGAGCATTAAGCAGTGCCGACAGCACAGAGCCGACTCATTCATAAGCTGCTGGATTTAACTCCCTGCTTACCGATCACTGCAGCGCCGGTAAGCAGAGAGTTAACTGTGCTGTGACAGCGGGAGCCTATTAAACATGATTTAGCTATTGTAGCAGATAGAGCCTGAAGCTTCCGAGACACATTTGCGATTTGTAAATCGCACATTACTCGCTATTACTCGCTTCCCCATTCATTAACATTGGACTCGCTAGACTCGCAGCGAGCAGCGAGTCCCGGGCTCGGACTCGCTAGAGTCAAGCGATTCCGAGTAATTTAGGACTCGCCCATCACTAATCAAATGCTCTTTTATCTAAACCAATTAATTTCCCACAGTAAATATCAAGGGCTATACTACCCATTTGGTGGAGTCTTTGATTCCTTTCTCTTTCTGGCTAAAGGTGTGAAATGTTTCACTCTGTGCTTTTCCCAAGGTGCCCCCTGGGGAGACCTGCCATCACTATGACTGGGAACCTAGCTTGTGCTTAAAAAACAGGTTGCGACCTCTTGTGGACTGACATGGAATTTAACCCATTAACTCTTCTGGTGTCCAGTTCCTGAGATACATATTTCGCTACAGTTATGAACCCCCTGTATTCATGAAGTTGGGTTCTTCATCATCAGTATCAAAAGGATACCATGAATCCAAATGTATACATGGCAATCAGTCTGGTCAAAGGGGTGTTGTTTTGCATTAAGCACAAAAAGTTTTACTTTGGTTTCATCTGAAATACAGCAGAAGAGATGCCAATAAAACATACCTTTTAATAAAACACTATAAAAATGGTGATGATCCAACCATTAAACACATGAATAGTCTATCAAAACCATAATGATCACTCATGACATATAAAATGCAAAGTGCTAATCAGTGCGATTAAAAAATGGTTCAATCTCAACTCTTCCTTAATATGGTTAGTTAAGATCAAGGAGCCATAATAGGAGGAGATTAATTAAAAGCTGACTACCATGTGTATAATCTACTGCCCTTACAAGGGCAGTACCCAACTTGGCATTCAACTTTGCGTTGGCCAAATACACAAATGAAAATATCCCTCCCATCTGACCAGAGCACCTTTTTCGATTTGGTAGCCGTGTCCCCTGCATGCATGTGAAAAGCAGGAAAACAGTGGAACAGGGTATCCGAACTGCGCTAATGTCTGAAGAAATTATTCACTTCCAAAACTCAGAAAATTTGATCATGATTTTTTATTTTATTTATTATTACCGTATATACTCGTGTATAAGCCGACCCGTGTATAAGCCGACCCCCCTACTTTTGCCCCCAAAACCTGGGAAAATCTATTGACTCGTGTATAAGCCGAGGGTGGACCCCAGCACAGGTATACAGCCCCCAGCAGTGTGGTATATAGCAGCCCCAGAGGTATATACAGCAGCCCCAGTGGTAGTATACAGCAGCAGCCCCAGTGGTAGTATACATGCAGCCCCAGTAGTATATACAGCCCCAGTGGTAGTATATGCAGCCCCAGTGGTAGTATATACAGCCCCAGTGGTAGTATATACAGCCCCAGTGGTAGTAAACAGCCCCAGTGGTAGTAAACAGCCCCAGTGGTAGTAAACAGCCCCAGTGGTAGTAAACAGCCCCAGTGGTAGTATATGCAGCCCCAGTGGTAGTAAACAGCCCCAGTGGTAGTATATGCAGCCCCAGTGGTAGTAAACAGCCCCAGTGGTAGTATATGCAGCCCCAGTGGTAGTAAACAGCCCCAGTGGTAGTATATGCAGCCCCAGTGGTAGTAAACAGCCCCAGTGGTAGTATATGCAGGCCCAGTGGTAGTAAACAGCCCCAGTGGTAGTATATGCAGCCCCAGTGGTAGTACATACAGCCCCAGTGGTAGTAAACAGCCCCAGTGGTAGTATATGCAGCCCCAGTGGTAGTAAACAGCCCCAGTGGTAGTATATGCAGCCCCAGTGGTAGTAAACAGCCCCAGTGGTAGTATATGCAGCCCCAGTGGTAGTAAACAGCCCCAGTGGTAGTAAACAGCCCCAGTGGTAGTAAACAGCCCCAGTGGTAGTAAACAGCCCCAGTGGTAGTATATGCAGCCCCAGTGGTAGTAAACAGCCCCAGTGGTAGTATATGCAGCCCCAGTGGTAGTATATGCAGCCCCAGTGGTAGTATATGCAGCCCCAGTGGTAGTATATACAGCCCCAGTGGTAGTATATACAGCCCCAGTGGTAGTATATGCAGCCCCAGTGGTAGTATATGCAGCCCCAGTGGTAGTAAACAGCCCCAGTGGTAGTATATGCAGCCCCAGTGGTAGTAAACAGCCCCAGTGGTAGTATATGCAGCCCCAGTGGTAGTAAACAGCCCCAGTGGTAGTAAACAGCCCCAGTGGTAGTAAACAGCCCCAGTGGTAGTAAACAGCCCCAGTGGTAGTATATGCAGCCCCAGTGGTAGTAAACAGCCCCAGTGGTAGTATATGCAGCCCCAGTGGTAGTATATGCAGCCCCAGTGGTAGTATATGCAGCCCCAGTGGTAGTATATACAGCCCCAGTGGTAGTATATACAGCCCCAGTGGTAGTATATGCAGCCCCAGTGGTAGTATATGCAGCCCCAGTGGTAGTAAACAGCCCCAGTGGTAGTATATGCAGCCCCAGTGGTAGTAAACAGCCCCAGTGGTAGTATATGCAGCCCCAGTGGTAGTAAACAGCCCCAGTGGTAGTATATGCAGCCCCAGTGGTAGTAAACAGCCCCAGTGGTAGTATATACAGCCCCAGTGGTAGTATATGCAGCCCCAGTGGTAGTATATGCAGCCCCAGTGGTAGTAAACAGCCCCAGTGGTAGTATATGCAGCCCCAGTGGTAGTAAACAGCCCCAGTGGTAGTATATGCAGCCCCAGTGGTAGTAAACAGCCCCCCCTCCTTATTATGGGTCCCCCAGCAGAAATAAACAGCCCCCCCTCCTTATCACGTCCCCCCAGGCTGCGGCAGCTGTGAAAATAACAAACACTTTATACATCACCTTCCGACGCAGCTCCTCCGGTCCCGGCTCCTCCGCTCGCCGGCGTCTTCTTCTTCTTGTGTCGGCTTCTGTGACCGCGCGCAGGAAATGACGTCATCTCCTGCGCCCGGTCACATGACACCGGCACCAGAAGGAAGAAGACGCCGGCGAGCGGAGGAGCCGGGACCGGAGGAGCTGCGTCGGAAGGTGATGTATAAAGTGTTTGTTATTTTCACAGCTGCCGCAGCCTGGGGGGGACGTGATAAGGAGGGGGGGCTGTTTATTTCTGCTGGGGGACCCATAATAAGGAGGGGGGCTGTGTATTGCAATATGCACGGCATCCCCCCGCCGCTGATGGGCGGGGGGGATGCCGTGCATATTCATTGCACTAATGAGGCGGCCCCACGTGACCGCCTGCGGTCACTGCGGCCCCCTCCTGCCTCCTCCAGCCACCGGTCACAGCCCCCCCACAGCATACCGTATGACCCGTGTATAAGCCGAGGGGGGCACTTTTCAGCCCAATTTTTGGGCTGAAAAACTCGGCTTATACACGAGTATATACGGTATTTAAAAATAAAAATCACCATGAAATTTTCTGAGTTTTGGAAGTGAATATTTTCTTCAGGCGATAGCGCGATTCGGATACCCCGTTCCACTGTTTTCCTGCTTTTCACTTTAGAAGTTGGGGGAGCTGCTGCAGACCGTCATCAGGATTAAAATCCGCATATGTTGTTCGGTGTGGTTGTGCCTCTCACAACCTGGAAAATTTGAGCAATATCATATTTTTGTTCTCCTCCTGATCACACAGGTATAACCTATTTGCGCTTTCTCCTTTCCAGACACTGCACCCTGCATGCATGTGGAAGAAGGTGTTCTAGTCAGATGAGACCAAAGTTGAATTTTGGGGGCAAAATGCAAAACACTATGTGTGATGGAAAACTAACACTGCACATCACCCTGAAAACACCATCCCCAATGTCACACATGGTTGTGGCAGCAGCATTCTATGTGGAAACCTTTCTTCAGCAGAGGCAGGGAAGTTGATTAGAGATGATTGGAAGATCGACAGAGCTAAATACAGGGCAACCCTGCAGGAAAACCTGTTAGAAGCTACAAAACACTTGAGACTGGGGTGTAGGTTCACCTTCTAGCAGGACAACAACCCTAAACATCCTGCTAGAGCTACAATGGATGGTTTAGATCAAAGCATATTCGTGTGTGTAAATAGCCCTGTCACAGTGTAGACCATCTAGACCCATTGAGAATCTGTGACATCGCCATCCAATCTCCCTGAACTACAGATATTTTGCAGAGAACAATTGGCAAAAATTTCAGCCTATAGATGAACAACTTTGATAGAGACATCTCCCAAAATACTTGCAGCAGTGATTGTAGCAAAAGGTGATCCTACAATGCATTGACTCAGAGGGGGATGAATACAAATGTGTGTCACAATTTTCAAGTTTATATTTTTATAATATTTTGAAAATCGTGTTTCACTTCCTTTACACTTCACATATATTTGCTACTCAATGTTGGTATGGCACATAAAATCCCAATAGAATACATTTAAGTTTGTGGGCATAACATGAAAAAATGTGGAGAAGTTCACAGGGTATGAATACATTTTCATGGCACTGTATGTATTGTATTTCCATCATTTGGTAAAATTCTAAAACAATTTTATTTTGGACGTAGAAAACATCTTTCTATAAAGAGATCTTCTTATCAGATACTCTCTGCACACATTTACTTCTATAACTTCTTAAAAATAAGAAAAATATTAAAAGCTTATGTATGTCCACAAGCAGGCGACCCTTCCAGGACATTCTTTCCTTTTTACAAATGTTTACATTCCTAACATTTCTGCTATGGACTGAATGCTTGCAGAAAGACATACAAAGCAATAACTTTGAAAGACTCTTGAGTGTACCTAGTGGTAAATTATCTGCATTCATGTCATTCCCAATGAAATTCTTCCCCTTCCTAATTTTCCATAAATAACACTGCATGGTCCAAAATTGCAAGCTAACAAAATTCATTAATTTTCTATTTTGGGAACTTTAACTTCTTGAATTGCATTCATTCCATCTTGTGTATATTTGCACGCATTGGAGTAAATTTTGCCCCAACCTGAACGAACACATGCTATTAGATACAGCCCCAATAAGGCTCTCAAAAGGGGCTGGCTAATACTGCTTTGCCCCATCCTCTTTGTTATTAGATTCAAAGAACATACTTTGAAATATGCTCTTGAGACGTACAGGTTTGCTACTAAAAGAGTATACAGGGTGGGCCATTTATAGGGTGGGCCATTTGTATGGATACATCCAAACAAAATGGGAACGGTTGGTGATATCAACTTCCTGTTTGTGGCACATTAGTATATGGGAGGGGGAAAACTAATGTGCCACAAACAGGAAGTTGATATCACCAACCGTTCCCATATTGTTTGGGTGTATCCATATAAATGGCCCACCCTATAAATGGCCCACGCTGTACATTAGACCATTGATCATAGAGGAGAGGTAAAGGGGAAAAGAAGTACTATGTACTTCTGCAAAGCACTATAATGGAGGCCTACTCTGATTATAGATTTGATGAGATGTTGATGCAGGGATGTGTTTATCAAATCATCCCATCAGTAACATCATGAACATTCCCTTCTTTTGAGTTGCACACTGTTCGACTCTTCTACCCCGTCACCCCATCAGTTTCCTGATCATTTAGCCACCTAGTTTCACCATTTTATTTCTAATAACATACCCATTTTCAGCATGATGTCTTTCTTTCTCATCAATAATTGCACAGGTCTACAAAATTTGGTTTTATGAAAATTGCTTAAAATCCAATGACTTATTCTTATGTTGCCCTAATTTCAAAAAACACTTTTATTTTTAACCATCATATATGAATTTTGCCCAAAATGCAAATAAAATTACATACAAGCGAGGTGAACAAGAAAAATCATTATTTTAGCTAAAAATGTACACAATTTATCAAAATTTATTAAACATTCATTAAGAAACTTGAAAATTAATTCTTACACTTTTCAATTACCGGTAATTGTTTCTTTTCAAAGCTTCTGTTGATACCTCTTCTCTTACAGAAGGCTGCGCATCTTCTCTGTGAAGCATCCTGCAGTTGTCCCCATCAAGTTCACGTTCCATCTACTTTGGTATCATCGTTCCATCTCCTTAATATTCTGATGAATCTTTCTCCTTGATCTTCACTAACAGCACCAAGGTTTTCAGGACAGTAATACAAATGGAATGTATTATTATTATTATTATAATTTATTTATATAGCGCCATTAGTTTCCATGGCGCTTTACATGAGGATGAGGGAGACAAGAACAAGTACACCAAATCTAGGCGATCAGGACATACAGGTACAGGAGGGCAGGACCCTGTCCACAAGGGCTCACAGTCTAAGAGGGGCGGGTTAGGATACAGTAGGATGGGGGAAAGTCAGGTGTGGGGCAGTCGCCTGGGTCTCATGCAGGTTGTAGGCTTGACGGAACAAGTGAGTCTTCAGGTGACACTTGAATGTATGAAATGTAACTTCAAATTATAGGCAACCCAAGGCTTTGAAACGTTTCAACATGTTCTCCACGATGGACTTAATTTTTGGATCTTTGTTGTTACCTAGAAATTTTTTTCTGATTTTCTTCAAAAGAATCCCAGGCCCTTTTCTCAACAGCTTTCATTTTTGTTTCGAACACGTCATCCTTCATGAGTTTCCGAATATCCAGATCCAATAAAATACCTTCCTTTAGCTTTGCTTCAGACAGTTCCTGAAATTGGTACAACGTTCTTTAGCCCAGGTAGCCAAGATAGGCCAGGGTCACACATGCAATCCGTTTTTGCCTTAAATCCGTTTTTTGGGATCATTTTAGGTTTTTTTTTTCTAAGTCCAAAAACACATATGCGTTAATGCATGGTGCACTTAAGTGTCACTGTGCTTTTAACAGCAAATGCGTTTTTGTTCAACAACCCAAAAAACGCTGCATGCAGTGTTTTTGGGTGCTGTAAAAAAAGCATGCTTTTTTTAACATGGGGCCCTATGGGAAACGCATGCGCTAACGCATAGTACATATAAGCACCATGCGTTAACGCATATGCGTTTTTAAGAAAAAATTACCAAGTTCAAGAATTTCCAAAAAACGTCCAGGACCCCAGGGGACACTATTGGCACCCTAAATAAAATGGATGCGTTTTTCTAGGGCTTAAAAAAGCGCATGGGCATGTGTGACCCTGGCCATAGCCTGCTTTTTTGGCTCCATTATTGAATCCTATCCAGGCTGTCCCATTCAGACAAACAGCATTGGTACTTCGTGTATCCTCTTTGCTGCTCAAGGAGCAAATAAATAACTTTCAGATCACCATATTGACCATCCTTGATCCTTGTAGTTAAGTTTCTTGAGAATAAAGTCTAAATTCTCATACCTTTCCTACAAATGCACAGAATGCCCTATAGGCATGGAAGCATACTTGCTGCCATTATGTAGTAGCAGCCTTCAGATTTTTTGGGGATGAATCAACAAAGAGACTCCACTTGCTCATATTGAACTCAATGTCAAATGTTTTCATCAGCATAGGAACATCACTGCAATACACTAGAGCACAGTCTTCAGAAAAGTATAGAAGAAATTCCTTCTCTCTGCTTTTGTACCATGAAAAACAGGCACTAGAGCTTCCAGGTTCTGTTTCTTTAGTCTAGAGCTTAAAAATTCTGCAGAATGTTCAGGAAGGCCCGCTCACTTACAGCTGGGCTCCGGGAGCCAGGTAATGCCGGAGTTATCTGAGTTCATGTGAACCCGATAACTTTTTATACCTCACCCGGCTGTTATTCCATGCCTGCTCCTCTCTGCCAGCACACATCTTTGTCTGTTGGAGCTAAGTGAAGAAGATATGAAGACCTGGATTAGGTCGGAGGATGGAGTCTCTAAATGTGATTTGTGTTTTATTTGTAATAAAACATTTTTTCTCTGTGTTGTGTTTTTTTTTTACTGGTTACTAGAAATTCATGGTGGCCATGTCTAATTTGGCATGACACCATGAATTTTGGGCTTAGTACCATCTGAGAATACAAAGCTGGTATTAACATCATTATTACCCAGCATACCACCCTCCACCAGGGCCACTGAAAGAGCCGGGTAAAGTGCCTGGAAATGGCGCAATGATGAATGTGCCATTTTCGGAGGTGGTTGCAGATTTCACTGTGCAGGCCCAGAACACTTGGGCCTTACCCCACTGAGAATTCCAGCCCCCAGCTGCCTGGTTTTACCCAAAATTCATGACATCACGCCAAATTAGACATGGCCACCATGAATTTCTAGTAAACAGTAAAAATACACAACACAGATAAAAAGGTTTTATTTGAAATAAACAATAAACACATTTAGAGACTCCATCTTTGTTAGAAAAAAAAACCCTCAGTCCGACGTAGTCCATAGTCAGAGCTATGTCAGCTTTGCTTCATCTCAAGCATCTGTACAGAGAGACAAGCAGACTGAGACTGAGAGTGACAGTCAGAGTTCAATCGAAAATTACTTTCCTTACCATAGCAAATTCAGGTCAGACGACCATTACACTCAGTGCTGTGTGCAGCTTTGCCCAGGTTATAAAGAAAGGCATCATAAATGCAGGACACCAGCCCCAATCACTAGCAAACTCCTTTCTCACAGAGGGAGTGACCACTGGTTGTCTGACAAACAGAATGGGATTCATATAGGGTGCAGTTCACACAGGTTTGCACAGTGTATGCCCAGCCTCTTACATTAGCCCCTATCTCAGTAGGCGGGCTGTTATGGCATTCAACACTGCTACCTGCTGGAACAAACACACCCATATGGCCCAGCTACACACAGCAACAAAAAGAGTGCAAGAAAAAACCACAATGACAGGTGCTGAAATTGTGGAAAATTAGTTAGTTATCATATAGCAAATTGTGGGTATTGGTTTGTCTTTTGGTCCAAAACACTTAAGCTTGTGAGCCACTACACGGCTCCCCACATGTCACAAGTCCTATCCACTAAATGCATGTCTAATGTGAGCCAAGGACACAAATAGAAAATTACTTTCCTTACCATAGCAAATTCAGGTCAGACGACCATTACACTCAGTGCTGTGTCCAGGTTATAAAGAAAGGCATCATAAATGCACGACACCAGCCCCAATCACTAGCAACCTCCTTTCTCACAGAGGGAGTGATCACTGGTTGTCCTGCAAACAGAATGGGATTCATATAGGGCGCAGTTCACACTTCCTCTGTGAGAAAGGAGGTTGCTAGTGATTGGGGCTGGTGTCCTGCATTCATGATGCCTTCCTTTATAACCTGGGAAAAGCTGCACACAGCACTGAGTGTAATGGTCATCTGACCTTAATTTGCTATGGTAAGGAAAGTAATTTTCTATTTGTGTCCTTGGCTCACATTAGACATGAATTTAGTGGATAGGACTTGTGACATGTGGGGAGCCGTGTAGTGGCTCACAAGCTTAAGTGTTTAGCACCAAAATACAAACCAATACCCCACAATTTGCTATATGATCAGAGTTCAATCGAGTTCATAGCTGAACCATGAACTCAGGTGAACCCTGACAACACTGCGAACACAGCTGAGAACAGCCAAAGACTGCTGAATGCTCAGCGGAAAAGTGAATATCCCTGGACGTTAATGAGCTGCCCTGGAAGTACTAGAAGCAGCCAGCACGGCGAGACGGCAGGCCATAAGCTGTGTACCCGGTAAGTATAACAATTATGTTTATTAATTACATGTTTTATTTTACAGCTCTCGGACCAAAACTAACATGGGTTTCCCTGGGAAACCTGTGTTCGGGATATGTGCACAGACACTAGGTGTCAATTACAGACCACGAATTTTACAGTTCAGGTTCGCCCATCACTACTTCTAATATGTATGGTTGAATCCCTGCACGTACAAGAGTAGCAGTCATCACTCTGATTTTGCGGTTCCCTCCATCTTTCTTCCCTTTAGACCACTGTTGTAATTCTTCTACAGTTGTGATACCTTTTAATGACTAACAAAAATATTCTAACCAAATGCTTTTTACTGTTTGGGTATTCTGCTCGAATACTGAACCTAATGTAAGTTAATGGAGAACTCAAATGTTTTTATGGGGAATCTTCGAAAAAATATTTGAGTTTCACATTGACTTGCATTAGGTTCAATATTGAATACAAATACCAGAATAGTAAACAGTATTTGGTATGAATAATCCGAACCTGAAGATTTCACCATTCGCTCATCACTAATTATTATTTATTTGGAGTTGGGAAAGAATACTTCTCTTAAAATTGGTGAGTTAACATCTACATCACAGGGTTTTTGCTTTCCTCCAGATTTACATATTAAGAAAATAGATTATGGAAGTAAAAGGAAAGGGAGCGCAATATAAAAACCCTGGTGGTCTAGTGAAATTAAAATTTGGGGCCAAGAGGCCAATCATCTAATGGGGTTGTGCACCACTGCACAACCCCAGTTTATAGCTTGTTGTGGGAGAGTGGCACAGAATACCGCTGGAGAAAGCAGGTGTACACTGGCCCCCATCGCCGCTGCTCCCACTGCACTTTCGGGTTACATCACATGATCATATTCCCCCGGAAATACATCACCGCAGGTCCTGTCATGTAGTACCAGGTTCCCAGGTAACCGCAGGTCCTCCAGACGGCTCCGCTTATTAGAAGCAATACCCGGAGCTGCTCCTGCCACTGATCGCTCTTGAGGGATGGGAAATATAAAGATAATTGTAGTAGTGGTCTGTGAGCGCTGGGTGAACGGATTAAGATTAGGATAAAAGCTGGTGAACAAACAAACTTTTATTACCCCTTTTATTAGCCACAACGTGTTTTGATAGTATGACAATATCTTCATCCGGTGGTACCACCTGATGACGATAGTGTCATACTATCAAAACACATTGTGGCTAATCAAACACTATCACCCCAGTGCTCCACCAGACCGCTACTACAATTGCCTTTAAGAATATAGATTGGACTCAATAGATCTTTGACTTTCTTCAACCTTAACTATTATGAAACTATGGTACACACCATGGCGCAGATCATATTAATCTGTCTTAAGGTGTCTTCTCATTTTTCCTTCCAATGTAGACCTCAAACACAATATTGAAATCTGTAAACATTACGTTGTATTTCCATTATTTGTGCTATGAAAATAATTTGAACTATTTTATCTACGTTCTTCGGTTCTCTATCAATATATGATCTTTTTGAGCTTTTGATGACCATGTTTGTGTTGCGATGATTTTTATACTGCCGACTGTGCTTTTATGGCTAGTAATTTAGATGTATTTGTGAAACTTTCCATGGCAAGTCATTGCTTTGAGAATGTCTACATTTAAGGCTAGTTTGAATTTTTACGATGGCCTTGTTCGAATGCTTTGCCTTGTGTGAACTGTCTCCTTTCCAATGACCTGTTTTGTGCCGTCACCTGCCAAGCCTTCTTCTTCACATAATTAGCTTGGCAGAATGCTGTGGTCTCATGGAAATCAGTGTGGTCAAAATGAGCTTACCCTCCTGTTTTTACCCATCTGCTCTGATTAAATCAGTTGGGATGTTGCTCATCCTACGTCTCAACGAGAAGCAGCGGGGCTCACCACATGTCCCGTAACTCGACATGACACAAGGCAGCTAATGGGATGTGTATAAAATGCAAGCGGCAAGCCTGCACTGCTCCTGGACAACAGGTATCTAATTAGGAGTGTGTGTGCAGGCTCAAGCAGAGCTGGCATTAATGTGTCCACTGCCCACGAACCAGCCACCTTTTTAGCTTCACTGACTGTCCAGATATCTTGCCGGCTAGATTGGCACATATCCCCTTAATGAGTTCTTGTTGTGAAGCTGTATGTAGATTCCATCTCCCCCCTCACCCCTTGTCTGCTCTGCTCAGTTTCAGAAGAGAAAAATTACTCAGCCAAAAGGAGCACCCTGTGAGTCCTCCCTTACATACACAGCCTTTAACAAACATGTCATGTATTAGGAATGACAATGGCTTTTCAGCTTCCATACAATGAACGTATACACATTCCAGACCTGTAGAAACTACTGGCCGTACTTTATCACGTCTTTTTTTTCTGATTGATTTATGGCCTCAACATTTCTGTTTGTTCAAAAGGTTTTTGTTTAAGCAAAGTTTATACAAGTGGTGGGATTTGTCAGAAAAATAATTCCATTGCAAGAAAGCTTACTGGTTCCAGTGCTAATCATTCATTAAATTCAGTTTTGATGCTGAATGCTATGAACACCCGCAAGATTGGTTTCACTATCAGTTTTTTCTCTCATATGTCAAAAACGGTCAGTGATTTTTTTTTTAATTTTTGGTCTAAGTGCCAGTTTTGCATTCGATTTTTACGAATGAAGAAAAAAATATGCTTTTCCTATCCATTGTGTAGTAAACTAAGGGCAGGATACAGGTTTTATCCATGTTTTATCCATGTTCAATGGAGACATTGACGTGGATTGGTGAGTTGAATCCGCAATACGGATCATGTTCTATTCATGTTCAATGGAGACATTGACACAAACCATGTTCTATCCATGTTCAATGGAGACATTAACGTGGATTGGCGCGTTTGATCCGCAACACGGATCATGTTCTGTTCATGTTCAATGGAGACATTGACATGAACCATGTTCTATACATGTTCAATGGAGACATTAACGTGGATTGCCGAGTTTAATCCACAACACGGATCATGTTCTATTCATGTTCAATGGAGACATTGACACGAACCATGTTCTATCCATGTTCAATGGAGACATTAACGTGGATTGGCGCGTTTGATCCGCAACACGGATCATGTTCTATTCATGTTCAATGGAGACATTGACACGAATCATGTTCTATCCATGTTCAATGGAGACATTAACGTGGATTGGCGAGTTTAATCCACAACACGGATCATGTTCTATTCATGTTCAATGGAGACATTGACACGAACCATGTTCTATCCATGTTCAATGGAGACATTAACGTGGATTGGCGAGTTTAATCCGCAATACGGATCCAGGGCTGCCTCATCCATTGAACAAGTTGAGCCTTCTGCTCAGGAGGCAAGGAGGAAGGGGAGCGCAATGCTGCAGGTGGGCGGTGCCCTACACATAGTTGCGGCCTTCTTCCTGCCTGCTGGCCGCCGCTTGCTGCTGTCTGCCTCCACAACAAGAAGGCAGGCATGCACCCCATCCCCCGCTCTTCGCCTCAGCCGGCAGCGGGGAGGTTTGGTTCACCCCTGCACGGATCATGTTCCATTCATGTTCAATGGGGACATTGACACGGACCATGTTCTATCCATGTTCAATGGAGACATTGACGTGGATTGGCGAGTTTAATCCGCAACACGGATCATGTTCCATTCATGTTCAATGGGGACATTGACACGGACCATGTTCTATCCATGTTCAATGGAGACATTGACGTGGATTGGCGAGTTTAATCGGCAACACAAATCAAAGTAAGGCATGTCTCCGATTGGTATGCAAAAAAAGGACACATGGGTCACAATCTATCTGTAAAAATACGGACGCCGTATAGGAAAAAAATTGATTTTTGCTTGCGCTGACATTTTTAGATAATGCGGTGTAGTAGAGGACAATGGTCTTTAGTCGATCAACGCGTTTCAAAGTTCACTGGTAGAGGGCAATGGTCTTTATTTGAGTGCCGTGTTTCGAAGTCCTGATGACTTTTTCAAGATCTTAGATATATATGTCATTATTACACGTATCTCAGACAGATATGTGTCTGACATCTTGATGAAGTCAGTGCCGTTGATCAAAATAAAACCATTGTCTTCTACAATACTGCATCGTCTGAAAACTACTTTGTTTCCTATACAGCATGGACGGCCTGTGGCGTTGCAGCAGCTGACATATTTTTATGCTTCTGGCTTTCAGCTCTTAGGTGAGCACATACCCTCTTTTATTCTTGTTTTTATCAGGGTAAAACACTATTGTGCTGCTTCTCTCCTTACAGTTTAACAATATTGGATAGGACACGTAGCCAAAAATTGATGTGTGAATTGTTGTTTTTTTTGTCATGTACATACAGGTTGCAGAATTGTAAAGATTAGTAGCCTGTGTGTGTGTGTGTTTTAATGCAAGAATAAAAAAGGAGTTAATATACTTGGATATACATGATGCAATTAAAATGATCTGTCACCATTTTATGTCATAATGATAGATTGACCTCATCAACATGTCCCTTGGAAGCACAGCCATAATTATCATATATGATAATTTTTCTGCTTGTAAGGTCCTATCATTATGATGGTCTAATTGGGTTTCTTTGTGTTTGCAGATTCCCTGGCAGCAGGTTTATGATCCATTTTAGTAAATACAGTACTTTAAACTCTTATATTACTCATTTGCCTCAGAGTTAAGCTTTAGTGCCCCCATGAATGGACTGTAAAATTTGGAATTCTGCAATTGTAAAGATTTAGTCTTATGGGAAAAAATATAGGGTCCGATGAATCATTTGTCGGGTTTTTTAAGTCACTCTTCTTATTTGGTCTTGTAATATTTATTGATGGCTTTGTATGAAATTTTCTTAAAGTACATGTATTTGGTGCAAAATTGAAATTGCTTATTAATTTTGTCTGTAACTTGTTTATTTTTTTTACTTTTTAGCACAAAAAGTTGCATGACTCCAAAAATGCACAAACTTTGCATCAAAAGTATCACAAGGCACAAAACATGCGGAGTGTCATGGCGGCATCTGGCGCTGTTCACACTATCAATTCTAACACTCTACTGTTTCTCTGATGTTTGTGAGTTGCATAGGCAGCTCAGGTGTCGACCAGCTGTGTTCTCATTAGTGATCAGGCTAGCAGGAGGTATTCTCTTTATGACTCTCTTTACCTCAAGGATCACATGTTCTGGAAAACCTATCACAGTTGCTCCCTGCCTTTTTAAGATGGTGGAATCTGCCTTCACATGCCGACTATAGCTTATGCCCATGTGATGCAGTGATCCAGGTGCAGATTATGTATTGACATTTGGCATGCTGTGAAAATTCTCATGTCATCTGGTTTTCCTCCTGCTCTTTATTTCCTTCTTCACGTATTGTCTTAGACCTCTGTGTGTATTGAAGGTGTTCTATTTGTGTGGTGTTTCATCACTCCTACCCCAGAACCCCCTGGATGGAGGAAAGGGGGTATTAGACCTGGGCTAGTCAGGAACAGGGCAAGGGTGGTGCTTCAGACACCCTTACCATCAGAGATATGTCTGGGATAAAGGACAGCTAGGGCCCCCTAGCCTGAGGGTCAGTGTAGGAGACCCAGTTCTCCTTTTATTCCTTACTGTCCCATTACATACTTTTTAAAAAGTCCTAACTGAGGAATCATCCAAATAGTTATGGAATCCCCAAACCATGCCCACAATGGTAAGCATTAAAAAAGAAAAACACATAATGTAGGCTTTGAAACCGGCACAAATAAAAACAATTAAAAAAAGGAATTAGGGATAATGGAAAAGACAAAAAAAAAACACAAATAAATCAACATGAAAGGCTAAGAGGCAATAATGAATTGGGGTCCAAAATGTATTAAAGGGAATCTTTCAGCAAGTTTTCTGACAGCAACATAATGTAAGCAAAGAAACCCTGAATTCAATGATTCATCACATTGATCACTGGCTGAAGCCATTTTGACACATTCAAAGCATTTAGATTCAGGAACACTGCAGAACTGCCCCCATTAACATCAGGCTCTATAGAGATTGTGCATTGACTGTGAGGTGTCAATCACAGCATGGGGTGTGTTGGATTGCCATGTGCATGACAAAGTAGTCCTGTAATGGTAATCACAGGGTAATAAAGCCTTTAGTTTAAGTAACAAATAGCACTTAGCCTGATAAGAGAGGTACAGTTGATTTTTGTTTCTTAACCCATACAGCATACTGTCCTCATAGCAAAAACCTGCTGACAGATTCCCTTTAAAGGCTGCACAACACATTCGTTCAGTGAATACAGACAAATTATGCACCAAAAGACCCTAAACAGGGGCACCATGCTCATAAATAATCCAGATTTTGTTTGGAGCTTCTCAGCTAATTTGTATAGTTGTGTCTACTGTGGAAATGTGACTTGTAGTAATTCATTTATGGATCTTCTGGTTCCATTACATAGTAGATAAATCATCATAGGTCAATTATGGGATAGTTTTCTGATCACCTCAATCACTCATGAGAGGCACACATCATTACTAGTGATGAGCGAGCAGTAAAATGCTCGGGTGCTCGGTGCTCTGGCCGAGCATCTCAAGATACTCTTGTACTCGGCCAGAGCACCGAGCCCAATGTAAGTCAATGAGTGACAGGCTCCGCCCACAGACTTCCGGTTATAAAACGAGTAATTCCGGAAAAGGGCGGGAGGGTGGGCTTTTTAAAATCGCCGCAGGATATAACACCTTGCGGTGGCCCCTAGAGGGATCCTATCAATTAATCTGCTCCCTATATGGTGCCAGCTCACTGTGTGCACTGAAGGGAGCAGTGTATGTGTCTCAGGTCGCTATTTATTACCGAGCAGTCCGAGCATCTCGGCAGTACTCGGTGCTCGCCGAGCACCCCGAGTACCGAGATACTCGTGCGAGTACCGAGTCGCGCCGAGCATACTCGCTCATCACTAATCATTACCATCTATGGCTATGTCTTGGCCATTGATAATAAACCATAAACAGACATTTGTTCATCTACTAGTTTCTGCAGAGGCCAAAGTCATCAATCACCATCTATGGCCGCAGAAGTTATCTTTTTATTATACGGAGGTCCACCGATAGACTTATTTTCATGGTGTATCCTGCTTTTCTTCTAAGCCATTATATGGGTTTATCTCACTGAACAAAGATAGTCTCAATAATATGGTTCCATGGCAAGAAAGAAATTAGGTTTTTGCTACATTAACATTTTCCCAGTTTCCTTGTAACTACAAAAAGTATTCTTCTATTTTTATGCCACAACCAGCATATTTTAAAATAGCTAAACTATTAATTGCACAATTTACTCAAACAATGTACGGTGCTATAATATTAGGGTGTTCTGCTTTATCAAAAAATAGTGAAAAACGTACATCTTTAGATTGACAAATTGGGTTGGTATAATAGACACTCCTATTATTTCTTTGAGTGTAAGAAAATGCGTTTTTAGTCGATTAATGCAGGGTGAAACGCGCGTCGGGGTGGAGGGACGCCAGGCATTAATCATTAGAATTATTTTTATCGAAAAGAAAAAGCAGGCAGCACTCCAAATAAAACAAAAAAAGTGGACTTTAATACATGTGGCGTCATGTTTCCGCTGAGTAGCCTTTTCAAATCTTGAGAAAGGCAAGTTTGAGCCACATGGATTTGGACAAAGTGGATTCCAGGCTTTGCACCACTATTAGTTCTTATTAGTTTGGGCTATTCCTTTTCTTCTATAATTAGAAATGTTTTATAGCGATCTTTATTTTGTGTTTCCCAATTAAATGCGCGTTGGGTTGGAGGGACGCCAGGCACTACCAACATCACTTCAATTAAGGTATACGTAGTTACCTTTATTAGTATTGATTGTCATATCATATTTGGATACTGTTAATACTATCTCTTGATCCTTTCATCTTTTCTCTTATCTAGCATATACTTTCCTTTATATTCATCCTTTACATATTTCTCATTTGCCTTTTATATACACTTATAGTACTTCCTATAACCAGAATGGCACAGCATGGTGGCTCAGTGGTGAGGACTGTTGCTTTCCAGCTCTGGGGTCCTGGTTCCAAATCCCACCAATGGCAACAATCTGCAAAGAGTTTGTTTCGTATGTTCTCCCTTTGTTTGTGTGGGTTTCCTCCGGGTTCTCTGGTTTCTTAACACATTTCAAAGACATACTGATAGGGTGTTTAGATTGTGAAACCCATCGGGGACAGTGTTGCAAATGTATGTAAAGCACTATGGAATTATAGCACTATATAAATGAATAAATATTAGTTTAGGTTGGTATAAGAATACTAACACCATAATCATAGAGATCTTAAATCTCCATGTCCTATGTATTTTATACACCACATTTTAGATACTTAATATGAGCATATGTGCAATATTTATAAAGCGATGTATGTAATGGATTAGAATGGTTATTAGGATGGTTAATTTATTCATACCCTGATATATATATATATATAGTATATATATACACATATATATATTTATTTGAATCCTAGTTACCTTAACTGCATATTGAATATATATGCACTCTGTTATAGATGTATATCAGAATTACAAATACTATTATATGACATATTAATATTTTTACATTATTCATCAAATACCATAAAATCTGCTCCTCTACTATGTTGTGCCATTAGTCCCCATGTGATGATCCCTTCTGATATTTTATCTTACTTTTATGATTTTTAATAATATTCAATAATATCTTACAAAAATCATATTTTTATTACATTCTCTTTATCTTGACCGTTTTTCTAAGATTATCATTTTAGATTAGTGTGATTGGCAGCTTTATATGAGAAAATTCCTAATCTTTGATATTGTTTTTTTTAATATTTATATTTTAAAATAGATAAACTATTAATTGTACATTTTACCCAAACAATATACTATGATATTAGCACGTTCTGTATCCAAGAAAATACAAATTGCGAGAAACATCTTTTTGGGAGTTTATCAAAAGATGGTAAAAAAATATATGTTTATTGTAAGAATGAGCACTTTAGCTGGTGTAATTGATGTATTTTTTTAAGCAATTTGTTTGGTACAATTGATGGTCCTAATATTTCTTTGATCAATTTGGTTGGTACAATTGATGGTCCTAATATTTCCTTGAGCAATATGATTGGTACATTTGTTGGTCCTACTATTTCTTTGAGCAATTTGGTTGGTACAATTGATGGTCCTAATATTTATTGATCAATTTGGTTGGTACAATTGTTGGTCCTAATATTTCCTTGACCAATTTGGTTGGTAAAATTGTTGGTCCTAATATTTCCTTGACCAATTTGGTTGGTAAATTGATGGTCCTAATATTTCCTTGAGCAATATGATTGGTAAATTTGTTGGTCCTAATATTTCTTTGAGCAATTTCGTTGGTACAATTGATGGTCCTAATATTTCCTTGACCAATTTGGTTGGTAAATTGTTGGTCCTAATATTTCCTTGAACGATTTGGTTGGTACAATTGATGGCCCTACTATTTCCTTGAGCAATTTAGTTGGTACACTTGATGGTCCTAATATTTCTTTGATCAATTTGGTTGGTACAATTGATGGTCCTAATATTTTCTTGATCAATTTGGTTGGTACAAATTTCTTTGATCAGTTTGGTTGGTACAATTAATGGTCCTAATATTTCTTTAAGTGTGAGAGAATTTGGCTTTACCCAATTTAAAGTTTTTAAGTAGGAAAAAATTGTGCTCGATATAAAGAAGATATATTGGACAAATGTATCTTGACTTGAGTTACCGGTATTTATATCCTCCAATTTGGATGTAGGGCTCCTCGGCCTATCATTTAATGTGCTCTCCAGCACTCTCTTGAGCCTTGTATGTCTAAGGAATCACATCAAGTATATGAATCAGGATAGATGCAATCTTCACGTACATAATTGCTGGGCTGTTCGGCTGCCTACCTGACACATTGTCAGTGCCGTTGTAACATGTCCATGAACAGTCAGTGTGAGGCTGAAAAGCCTGTATGATCTTCAGCAGACGAGCTCCCCGGCTGAACAGTTGTTAGAGAGAGACAGCTCGACTTTTGGTCCATTTTGTAGCCTCTTCTTGACTTGCTACAAGTCTGCACAAATTGTGAAAGGATTTCAAATATCTTTCTGGAAATAGCAACATCAGCGAATATTCCGAGCACATATTGCCAGCCCCAAGCAGTGAAGAGGTTAACATTTCTGAGCCTGCTATTAATTCTTTTAATGAGGGTGCTGTCATCTCTCGTTTAGGAGATGGAACTGTCAGGAGGCTTTTTTTTTTTTTACCTCGTTTTTCTTCAACAATAATTCCCCGGGCCTTTATTAAGAAGGTTTTCCTCATTCAGCCACTTTCATGTCATTTTTAGGACCTTTTCCTGTAGCCCCAAAACATCAATTCGTAACAAAGCAAACAAGAATACTCATTCTTTGATTATCTGTCACATTACACTTCCTTATACGAAACAAAGGGATTATTCAATTACGCCGCTTTGTAGAACGAGAAGGACAGGATTGAACCACACAGAAGTAGGCAAGAATATTCCAACCATCTTACAGTGAAATAGACCACATATATCGAAATGGAAGATGTTTACTCACATGGTCTAAGAATAGGAGAAAGACGTTAACTTTTAATAATATAAATACATGTATTTGGGGCTAAAACATTTTTTTGCAATTGGGTTTCTTTAAAAATTTTGAACTATTTACTTTTACAGCCTCTAAATTGAGAATAAGTTAACTTACTATCTATCAGTGAGCTCACATAGATTCAATGATGGGATATCTTTTCTGGAGCTCCTGAAATTATAGCAACACCATATTAAAGTTGAATTTGCAGCAAAACAAAGAAGAGAAGGAAAAGTTATCATCAGCTCACCAGCATTCCATGGCAAACACTGCAGTCTAAATCAGGTTGCGGTACACAGACAACTCCGGATAGGTTCCTGGTAATCATCTGAGAAAAAGACAGTAGAAAAAGGTCTAGAAATGCAAAGGTAAAGATATAATGAAGCTCACATTAAGGGTACGTGCTCACGGTCCGGAGGCGCTGAGTCTTAGATGCAGCTTCTCCGGACCTGCGGGAACCCACGGGTGTCGGCGGGAGACCACAGCCACCCTGTACTCACCATGTGCGGTGAATGCAGGGTAACTTCTCCCTGCGTGCAACCAACGAGGACAGCTTCCAACTCCGCATCATGAAATGAACGTGCAGCGGAGATTCAGAAGACTGGAAACCCGTACCACAGCTGAATGAACACTGAGGATTGTACTGTATTATGCAGCATTTTTGACGCAGTAAGATTGTGAGTCCAAAACGCTACATTTACTGACCATGAGTATACACCCTTAATATGGAAAATAAATCATGATTAAAGGTATGTGCACACATTTAGTATTTGGGGCAGAAATTTCAACATCTATTTGCAAACAAAGCAGAAAAATGCACATATGTGCCACATTTTGGAGCATTTATGTGTTTTTTCCCACGCGTTTTAGGTGCAGATTTTCTCTGACCTGATGCAGATTGAAAACTATGCCAAATCTGCAAGGAGAAAACACTCACATTGTGCAGGAGACTTCAGCATTCTCATTCACTTTGCCGGCATCAGGAATGCCTTCAGGTATTGTGACAAATCTGCACTGAAATCTGGGAGAAAAGAGCTGCTGTATGAAGGGGAGCACACACTATATGCAGTGAAACTCAACTTTTATTGAATATTAAAGAAGTGCCCAGAAAAACAAATCACTCAGGATAGGGACGGGGTTATGGAGAGACAAAAATAAATACAATTAAAACAGGTTACAGAGTAACAATTTGACAAGCTGGTATCCCACCACTTGTGATTAAGTAACCACAGTCAGGACCTGACTGATAGGTCATGTGATATGGGATGGTCAGAGCAGGGAGCAGATACTCATACAAGGGTAGGTTAGCGGGATGAGGGTGGGGAAGGACGAAGAGGAAAGAGCTGGACCCAGTGCACCCCGTTGTCTAGTTTGCTCAAATCTGCACTGAAAAATGCATCAAAAAACTCCATAAAAACGCAACGTGTGCACACAGCCTAAGAGTCCTATGCGGCCAAAAGATGCGTAGACTTAAGCCATGTTGGCTTCTATCTATATTCCTTTTTTAACTTGTATTGCTCCTAGTATATAGACCATGTTGACCTTGTGATGACCACCCGCTGTGAGGCTGAGCTGCTGGTAAGGCAGCACCCCCAGAAATCCCGAGACCCTTAACCTCTATACAGGGATCTGGAATTACAGCGGAGCCCAGGGGTTAGCTGCCTATTATGAGCGGCTGAGTAGGAAGGTCACCAGGAAGGGAAAAATCAGGACCCGAAAAATATAGCCAGGAGTCCGAGTCAAAACCAAGAGGGCAGTTAAGGTACAAAAACATCAGGCTGTAGCAGAGTCGAAAATCCAGGCAAAGGTCGGAGGCAAAACCAAACACACACTAAATCACTGGGAAACCAAGACTATATCTGGTGGCCTGCAAGACAGGCTCCAAGGTATTTGAAAGGCGTGGTTACCTCCCATAGACTGGAGCCTGATGATTTCATCTGGACCGCCCCTAGAACCAGGCCAGATGGTGATGTACAACTGACACCAACCACCCCACTTCTGACAGAAGAACGAAGGCTGCGCCTATCAGACATCTCTGCAACCAACATCACCCACAGGAGAAACATGAAGGCGTTCAGCAACAGAGGCAGACATCGAAGGAGCAGGTCCATATTAGGACATGTGAAAGAAAGAATGCGCATATAGGGTCTTATCTCAATTAAACACTTTCACTTGTCGATGTGGAATTGCCCACCTTTGTCAGTTGTGAAACCCACAACTGGTAGAATAGCGTACAAGAAGCTGCTGCAGGGACCGCACTGTCAACGGTGACCGTGATCGTGATGTAGATTCTTGGACAAAGTGCTTCGGTGTCCGCGCTGCTGCTCCGAGACCAAAGAAACACAGACACGGGAATGTCTGGTACAGCTACAGCCTTTATTTTCCGACGCGTTTTGGAGCCTCCTCCCGAGCTCCTTCCTCAGGGAACATCCTCAAGAATCTACATATGAGGACATGGCTCTCCTGTCACCGGCACCATCAGTCGAAGGCCTCCTAGTGGCTGAGGCAGGAACACCAGCCACCGAGTTCAATGACGACGTGACAGACCTTTGGCAAAATGTCATTGGAGCTTTAACAAAATGTATTCTTTTTCTTATGTCAATGAAGCTGAAACATTTTATAGAATCACCTTGCAATGTAAATTTGGGAAGAAAATATGTAAATCATTGGCTGAATTGCCTGGTTATACATGGCCCCTCTTTTTGAATCGGTATATGAATGTCCATGTAATAACAATTGTACAAGTCAAGAATTGTTTACTTTGACATTAGTAGTAATTTTTTTAAGTTTTAAAGTGAGACAGGAGCAGGGGCGTAACTACAACAGGTGCAGGGGTTGCGATCGCACCCGGGACCTGCAGCCTAGGGGGGCCCCAAAAGTCCCTTTGGCCCTTAGAAAAACACTAATACTATTAAAGAGTTGCAATAATTGGGGGCCTCGTTGGAGCTTTCGCATCGGGGCCCCAGGGCCTGAAGGTACGCCACTGGACAGAAGATATATACGTCAAGCCTGACACTGGTCATGAGTTCAAATGTCACCAAGGACATCTACAAAGAGTTTGTTGTATGGTCTTTCCATATTTGATTGGGTTTCCTCCAGTTTCCTTCCAGACTCTAAAGACATAGTGATAGGGAATATAAATTGAGAGGCCAAATGGGGATAGAGATGATGATGTCTCTAAGGTGTTGTGGAATATGATGATGCTTTATAAATAAAATAAATGTAACTAAATAAATAAATCTGCTAGCTTTCATAAAACAAGAAATTGGAGTACCTGACAGACAAGGATCACCAAGCTACAACTTGCTTAAATGGACGCATCATCTGAAGAATGAAACTTATGGTCAGAAGAATAAAAAGAACAAGGCTGAAGAGTAAGACCAGCAACCCGATGGTGTGATAATATCAAGATAATGTTGGAAAGACCCTGGTGGACCTATCTAGGCTTGGAGAAGACCCTGGTGGACTATCTAAACTTGAAGAAGACCATGATGGATATATGTAGGCTTGGTGAAGACCCTGGATGGACCTATCTAGGGTTGGAGAAAACCCTGCTTTCTAAGCTTACACAAGATCAATTTCCCACAGAGCGTTCATCCATAAAGTCGCCATGGCTCCAGATTGAGCTGAATACCATTAAAATAAAAATAGCAAACAAAGGGTTAGTCAGTTTTTCAGGGAAAAAAATTATGAACAAATACTGTAGAAACGCAAATAATGTTAGAAGACAGGAGCCTCCATTAATTAGTGCATCTAACATTAAAAGCATATTTCCCTCTTGGGATTTGCGTGGTCCATTGCATTAAGTGCAATGCTTTATATCTCCTATGGTGGGGCTGAAGGGAATGCAATGCTTCATGGGAGGTTTCTTTCACACTACTTCTGATTGATGGCCATCCCAGCAGCGATGTGTTCTATCATTGGTCAACCTAGAAACTCACATTTACAATACATTCAATTATAGCATAAAAAATAAAAATACAATGGTTTTGTGACTTTTCTTTAGTGCCCAGCAATGGCTGCAAACCAATTGGGAAATGCAACTTATACTTTGAGTTGTTGTTTTTTTTTCCCACAATGCAATTTGAGATTCTATTTCAAAATCTAAGAATCACATGATCAATGAATTACATGACTTATATTAGAAAAAAAGCAACTGAAGAAAAATCCCTCACAAAAGCAAATCTACTAAAACACATTTGTTTGAAACAAAATACAACAAAAAACACGGAGTCATGGGTGCAACACAATAGGTGCAGGGTTGCAATTGCACCAGGGCCCTAGAGCTTTTGGTTTATAGAAAAAGACTAATGCTAATAAATATTTGTCAATAATTGCGGGCCCTATTGGTGCTTTCACCATGCTTTCGGCAGGACTCATAATCTCAAATGAAAAAACTGATGGCTCTCCCTAACAAAGAAGTTACTGCCCACCTGTAAATCGCAGGATTTCTACTCCCGTTAGAGGCATTGGGTAGGGACCTAGCAAAGAGATGTGGCCATTCTTTACTCACTGCCTCAATTTTTAAATGTAATTCCTTAGCTGATGTAGTTGAGATCAGTGCTGATGTGTTCAAGTAAGGGAAGAGGAGGGAGGTGCAGGTCACCAATTCCGACCTCTGGACTTCCTGGTGCAGTTGGCTGGCTTTCACTGACTAAGCATAGAAAAATGAAGAGTTCCAGTGCCACCATCATCAGTGATCATATGCAGCTGCAATCATGATGTCAGTACACAGAGATTGGAGAAGAAGTGGAGAGCTGGCTCTGTAGGTGAGACCATCGGATTTTATTTTAGCATTGTTGGCCATTACAAGTGATTCACCCAGGGGTTTATGGGAATTTGGTACCCGGGAGTTGTTCAGGGGGATTCTGTGCGGTGGCTGGTACCCGGGCCCAGAGCCCTGTAGTCAACTGGAAATGTTGAGGGAAAAAGAATAAATGTCTCATGACGCCACCTGCAGTGTCTGGTGATGCTCACCAGCACCACTATCAGACCGCCGGGAGATGTGCAGCTTGGGTGGTATAGCTCCCTGCAGGTGGAGCTGGATCCCCAGGACAGGATGCAGTAGCACTTGTTGTCGCAGTGCTGGATGTGGGCAAACGCAGCTGCGCAGCAGTTTATGTAGAAAGCAGACACCAAGGCCTTTAGTCTCTGTACTGGTACTTTACTTGTAACTGCTTCAGATGGCTCTTCGGTTCACAGTTTACACAGTCTTTGAGCGGGTAGCTGGCCGGTAGTCACTGAGGGAATAAAGTCTCTTTGAGGCTACTCTAGTGTACCTTCTGCTGTCTTTCTCTCTCATGCTACCTTTACTTGTGCCTCCTCACTATCCTTGCACTCCCCTGCACAGCCCGCTTGTCTACCAGGCCCGTTGGGTGATAGGTACCCTTCCTCTCTTGTAAGAGGCTCAACCCTGTTTGGTGTCCCTGGTGGGGCTGCACATTCTGGACAGGGGGTCAGGGCTGATAGATAGGCCCTCGACCGGCCGGTGTGGACGGCTCAGGGTTGAACTCGCCTGTACCAAGACTCAGAGTCGGCACTCCGTGGTGGACCAGGATCCCCAGACCTGTCCGGTGGTCTGGCACTGGGTTTCCTCCGTCTTTCCTGGGTCACAGTTTCTTCTAGGCGCCCTCCTGGGAGACCCCTCTAGGGCTCCTTCCTTGCTTCACTCCTCAGACCAAACTAAAGCTGTCTGTTGGTTCCTGCTCCTTCTACCCTAACACTCCTCCCACCGGGACCGGTTACCCTTGAGACGGGTGGCCAATTAGTCCCCTATGTTAGATGTAGGGGTGCTGGGATTAGAGCCTCAGGTTGACTTCATCCTCCCCAATGACAGGAATACCACACACTCTTTTGTGGGTGCAGTACCCCTACTGTGGTGCACTGACCAGTCGGGTGCCACACAAGACAGAAACTTGTAAGTAGAAAATCTCTTTAAGTGAGCTTGAAAGGACCTCTGCTACACAAACTAATGTGCCTTATTTACGTGAGTAGTCACAGAGGTATTTTTAAAGGGCATGTATCATCAAAAAATGCCAAATGATAGCAGGATTTTATTTCCAGCCCTATTACTAAATATTAGGTACAGTATGCTTTACTCTTAAGCCCCCGTTACATGGGGCGACATCGCCGCCCGATACAGAGGCAACGTGGGGGCGTAGCCTTTCGCCGGCGTCATTGCCCCTACATCGCCTCATGTAAAGGGGCGATGTCGGTGGTGCCGGGCGGTCGCCTGGTTTCAGAGCAGTGCTCTGAAACCAGCGACCATCATGGGCTCCCATTGTCCTGCATCGCCGCTGGGGTTTCCAGACACCCCGGCGGCGATGCCGCCTGACAGCTCACCGGTGCGGGCTGGAGGTGTCGCCTCATGTAAATGGGGGACGGCGACGTTGGCGGGACGCAAAAACATGTGCGCACCCGCCAGTCACTGCCGACATCTCCAGCCCCGTCGCCTGGTGGGACGGGGGCTTTAGAATTTGTGTACATGGTCCTGAGGCACTGTATCTTGGATGCAGAGCGCAACGCAGCTGAAAATACATTGCAGAGGGGAGAACCCAGTGGGCATGGGATTTCTAGAAATCCCATCCCCAATACTGGTTCAATACAATATAGCATTTTGGATGCGGCAGCAATATGCTGCGTCCAAAACACTGCAATACCTGATTGTGCGCACACAGCCTTATCACTGCGGCATTTCAGTAAAATCAGTAAAATGGGTAAAATCATAGCCAATGACAAAAAGAGCACAATGCACAGGACCGGAAATAAATGCGGTCAGCGCATCTTACCTAGAAGCAGCCCATCCATTTTAGTATCTACAAAGAAGGGGCAGCGCTTTACATTAGGTTATCACGCCCATCAGGGCATGATAACCAAAGATGGAAAGCAGGGATGGACACAGAAGGAATGCCCATAGTGTCTAGACACTGCCTGATTAACATGGGAGAATGTATGTTGTAAAATGCTTTTTTTTCACCTATAACGCTACACTGTTAGCTCAGACAGGGATGCTTAGAATAGTACTATGAAGCTGCAGGGACAAATAGTGATAGCTTTCGGGGGCATAAAGTAGCTGACTGGTTCCCTTTAAGAGATACAATTAATATTAATATAAAACTATAAATATTTCCTGAGCACCTGGCTCAGGAAAATGACCTGTGATTAGGAGAATTGATCTGGAACTGCCAATGCTGGGGGTGGGGGATTGTGATTCTAGAGGACTCTTAAGAGTACATTGGTCAGGAATTAAGATGGAGAGAGGTGAGCAAAGATTTGCTGTGTAAAAAATTAATGGAGTTATCAGGTCCTACTCCATATAAATACTACATAAGATAAAAGCTCTCATTGCAGGAGAATTAAAGCAGATTAAAAAAGCAAGTCAGTTGCAAACTTGCTTATTTTCATGTCCTCTAACTCTCCATAGCAACTGATGAGGTTTCTGAGGTTTCTGGGCAGCTGCTATAAAGCCCATTGATCCCAATGCAGTAGCAGCAGGCATTACAGTAAGGAAGTATCTTCAATATGGTTATCACTAGGATACGTTTTTAGAAATAAGAATAACATGAAAAGAAAAAAAGAAAAAATGCATTATTAGTGTTGCGTGCTGCCAAGTATTCTTCTATTCTTGTTGGTGAAATTTAATATCTCTCTGCCATGCAAACACATTTTGAAGATAAAAAAGGTGCTTCTAAGAAAGGCTTTTGCCTTGTTTGTCTAACACAAGAAAGCTATATACTAATGTCATTAGTGATGGGGACCATCATACCTGGGTACACCTTGACATGGTTGGATGGCTAACAGTACCCTACGATTTTAATGTTTACAGTAATAGTGGAGTTTATTAATATACTGATATTCTATCTTGTTTATCACTTTAGAACTATCCTTATATCTAAATTATATCTAACACATTATTTATCTATCTAGGAGCAGCCCCAAGTTTATGCAAGCCCTTGGGTGACAGAATCCAAGTAGGGACTTCTTTGCTTTCAATTTTTTTTCTCTTAAGGTACCTTTACACGCCGCCACTGCGGGTAGCAACAGGCAGGAAACGCACGTGCACACGCGCGTTTGTAACGGTGGATACCGATCGCCGATGCCGCATATACACGCCGCCACAATGTGCTCCACAGAAGGTATCTGCGTCCCTGGAAGTGCCGACGGGTGCCGCGGCTAACCTCCTGTTGAATACCTTCCCTGGTTTACACGCCACTACCACAAAGGAATATGGGCGTACATCTTTCGCGCCACAAGTAGATAGGCGTGACTGAGTTGTGTATTACGAGACGCTCGTACGCTGATTGGACAACGCAATAGCATCATGATTGGCCAGCCTGCGCAGGAAGGCTGGCTAATACATGACGCCATTGCAATTGTGGACTGTGAATGGATAGCTCTTTAAATATGGTGCCCTGTGAAGGGACAACCAATCGTAATGCAGGAGCCTCCACCAATGATCGCTGATGGGCGTGGTATCCATGACGCCGTGGCACGCCCCTGGGAATTCATAGGCCATGCAAATACCTTGCCTGTGCCCCGATTACACGCCGCCACCATAGAAATTGTTCCTTCCTGTTTTTGAGCACGGCTCAGAAACAGGTATCCGAAGGAACAGGAAGGAATTTCCCGATTTAGACGCCGCCATTTCGTAGTGATTTCATGGCAACAGGCACAATTGTCCCCGATGCCTGGTGGTTTCTTCCTTCATGTGGCGGCGTGTAAAGGAGCCCTTACACTTCCATCTATTAATATTTTATTATTTTTTGGTCTATACGAGCAGTAGTATTTATTGATACCATTTGGGATCCTAAGGCTATGTGCGCACTTGCCGGGTTTTGGGCGGTTTACCTGTGTAAACCGCCGGTTTGTTTACATTAGTTTTATGTAAATTTATGTTAATCCAAACCGGCGTTTGGATTAACATTAAAACCAATGTAAACCGACCAAGGCTGTGCACACACCGGCGGTTTACACAGCCTCATCCGTTGCTAACCCGCAGGTTTCCCAGCGGGTTAGCAAAGAATGAGCTTGTTCTATAAAACGGCGGTTCTGCAGCGGCTGCAAGCAGAATCATGTGCTGCTTCCAGCCGCAGCCGAGAACCCGCTGTGCAACCGCCGGCTCCCGCCCGTCACCCGCCCGGCTCCCGCCGCACATACCCGCCAGGAAGCCGGTGGACGGCGCCGGAGCTTCCTGGCGGGTTCCGCCCAGCCGCCGCCGACCAACCCGCCGGTAAGTGTGCACTTACCCTTACAGTTTTTAGGCAGGTGGTGTCCATAAAACAGCAATTCTGGGATTAATTATTATTTTTCATTTTTACATTCAAATGTAAGGGATAAACTATTTTAGTTCACTTACGGTGAAATCAAATATGTTTTTTTTTATGTTTTAGATTTTATTTGAATTTTTAGGAAAAGAGGGTGTTTGATTTGAATATTAAAGGTAAACGTAGAGGTACAAACATGGCAGACACGGAGGCCTTTACTAGGTCCCTGACAGCATTGGCAATGCCTTTGGCGCCCCATCTTCAACCTATGAAATGTTGCTGTCACAATTCAGAACTACACCTAAAGGGTTATGGGTTCTGGACAGCAGAATTTAAGGGTGTGTGCACAGTGTCTTTTTCAGCCTGAAATAGCTCTACAAAAATCTGTCAAAAAGAATGAAAAATGCACAGCAATGTCAAGCAAGGGTCCTGTTTTCTATCACTTCTTTTAACTGCTTTAGGCTTTTAAAGATGTGAAGCAGCTTAAAGAATTGGCCATCAACTCTCCTGTTGGCTCTTGCTTGGAAAAGCTGCTGCAAAAATGGCAAAAAAGACATTAAAGATGGCACTTCAGCAAAAACAGTGTCTACAAAAAGACACAGAGTGCCCCCAACCTGAGGGGTAAAACTGCCCTGATAACATCTAGCTCTGACCATGGCAGCTACACAGAAGATTGAGTAATTGAGCCTGCTCCATACAAGAAGAGCACACATGGTCAACTCGATACCAGGCTTACCAGAGGCTGATGAAAGCCCTGTGTCTATCTATGTATATTATCAAAATTATGTAAGTATGTTATAGGGTTTTTCCACTACTAGGACAACACTATCTGAATCCACTTGTTTTGCAAGTTAAAATTATAGACCCTGTATTTACCTCCCATACTGTTGTCATTGCAGCATGGTTGGTAACCGCGGTTCGGAGCTCATGTGACAGTGTGACGTCACATGACTCAAGCCCTGGTCCAAACAGCGCCGGCTTCCTTCTCCCCGCCTTCGAACCAAATGAGCTAACAGGAAGTGAAACTGTGGCTGCTGCTCACTTCCTGTTGATAGTTCAGTTGATCCGAAGGCGGGGTTTGGAAAGCCGGCGATGATTGGATGCAGGGCTCTTGTCATGTGACGTCACACTGTCACGTGAGCTCCGAGCCGCGGTTACCAACCATGCTGGAATGACGACAGTATAGGAGGAAAGTACAAGGTCTATCATTTTAACTGACGAAATCAAGTGTATTCTGAAAGGGTTGTCCTAGTAGTGGAGAACCCCTTTAAGAACAATTAAAAGTAACATTTAGTCTTAAGTAAAAAAAAAAAGGCTATCTAAAAATTTGGTAATAAAAAGCAAGCTTTCCAGACTACTCAGGTCTCTTCATCAGGCGTGGTATGGATCTTCAGAAGGCAATAACTAGTTACACAATAATAATTATCATTGTGATTACAATTTTTATCAACCGATGTCAAATACTACAACTCGGAAACTATTTGCAATACAGGAAAACAAAACAATACTTTTCAAATGAGAATCAACTTCACAATATACTCAGCTCATTATTATTTTATCAAGAAGCCAAATAATCAGTGGACAAAAATATTCCTGTTCATTATTGGCACATTAATCTAGACATACATAGGGGCATAACTTCAATAGGTGCAGGGATTGCGATCGCACCCGGGCCCTGCAGCCTACGGGGGGCCCCAGAAGTCCCTTTGTCCTATAGAAAAAGACTAAAATTACCGTATATACTCGCGTATAAGCCGAGTTTTTCAGCCCAAGAATTGGGCTGAAAAGTCCCCCCCTCGGCTTATACACGAGTCACTGTATACTGTATACACTGTATACAGTATACAGTCCCGCCCCCATCAGTATACAGTCCCCCCCATCAGTATACAGCCCCCCCCCCTTGCTGCCGCAATCCTGTAAAACAAGAGATCATTATACTTATCCCTGCCGCTGTCCCGCCGCCGCCATCGCGCTCCTCCGGCTTCATCCGGCTTCTTCCGGCCTCCTCCGGTGGGCGCAGGCAATGACGTCATTGCCTGCGCCGACCAGAGGAGGAAGCAGGAAGAAGCCGGATGAAGCCGGAGGAGCGCGATGGCGGTGGCGGGACAGCTGCAGGGATAAGTATAATGATCTCTTGCTTTACAGGATTGCGGCAGCAAGGGGGGGGGCCTGTGTACTGATGGGGGGGACTGTATATACCTCTGGGGCTGCTGTATACTACCACTGAGGCTGCTGTATACTACCACTGGGGCTGCTGTACACTACCACTGGGGCTGCTGTATACTACCACTGGGGCTGCTGTATATACCTCTGGGGCTGCTGTATACTACCACTGGGGCTGCTGTATACTACCACTGGGGCTGCTGTATATACCTCTGGGGCTGCTGTATATACCTCTGGGGCTGCTGTATACTACCACTGGGGCTGCTGTATACTACCACTGGGGCTGCTGTATATACCTCTGGGGCTTCTGTATACTACCACTGGGGCTGCTGTATACCTCTGGGGCTGCTGTATACTACCACTGGGGCTGCTGTATATACCTCTGGGGCTGCTGTATACTACCACTGGGGCTGCTGTATACTACCACTGGGGCTGCTGTATATACCTCTGGGGCTGCTGTATATACCTCTGGGGCTGCTGTATACTACCACTGGGGCTGCTGTATACTACCACTGGGGCTGCTGTATACTACCACTGGGGCTGCTGTATATACCTCTGGGGCTGCTGTATACTACCACTGGGGCTGCTGTATACTACCACTGGGGCTGCTGTATATACCTCTGGGGCTGCTGTATACTACCACTGGGGCTGCTGTATACTACCACTGGGGCTGCTGTACACTACCACTGGGGCTGCTGTATATACCTCTGGGGCTGCTGTATACTACCACTGGGGCTGCTGTATATACCTCTGGGGCTGCTGTATACTACCACTGGGGCTGCTGTATACTACCACTGGGGCTGCTGTATACCACTGGGGCTGCTGTATACTACCACTGGGGCTGCTGTATACCACTGGGGCTGCTGTATACCTCTGGGGCTGCTGTATACTACCACTGGGGCTGCTACTGTATATACCACTGGGGCTGCTGCTGTATACTACTACTGGGGCTGCTGTATATACCTCTGGGGCTGCTGTATACTACCACTGGGGCTGCTGTATACTACCACTGGGGCTGCTGTATACCACTGGGGCTGCTGTATACTACCACTGGGGCTGCTGTACACTACCACTGGGGCTGCTGTATATACCTCTGGGGCTGCTGTATACTACCACTGGGGCTGCTGTATATACCTCTGGGGCTGCTGTATACTACCACTGGGGCTGCTGTATACTACCACTGGGGCTGCTGTATATACCTCTGGGGCTGCTGTATATACCTCTGGGGCTGCTGTATACTACCACTGGGGCTGCTGTATACTACCACTGGGGCTGCTGTATATACCTCTGGGGCTTCTGTATACTACCACTGGGGCTGCTGTATACCTCTGGGGCTGCTGTATACTACCACTGGGGCTGCTGTATATACCTCTGGGGCTGCTGTATACTACCACTGGGGCTGCTGTATACTACCACTGGGGCTGCTGTATATACCTCTGGGGCTGCTGTATATACCTCTGGGGCTGCTGTATACTACCACTGGGGCTGCTGTATACTACCACTGGGGCTGCTGTATACTACCACTGGGGCTGCTGTATATACCTCTGGGGCTGCTGTATACTACCACTGGGGCTGCTGTATACTACCACTGGGGCTGCTGTATATACCTCTGGGGCTGCTGTATACTACCACTGGGGCTGCTGTATACTACCACTGGGGCTGCTGTACACTACCACTGGGGCTGCTGTATATACCTCTGGGGCTGCTGTATACTACCACTGGGGCTGCTGTATATACCTCTGGGGCTGCTGTATACTACCACTGGGGCTGCTGTATACTACCACTGGGGCTGCTGTATACCACTGGGGCTGCTGTATACTACCACTGGGGCTGCTGTATACCACTGGGGCTGCTGTATACCTCTGGGGCTGCTGTATACTACCACTGGGGCTGCTACTGTATATACCACTGGGGCTGCTGCTGTATACTACTACTGGGGCTGCTGCTGTATACTACTACTGGGGCTGCTGCTGTATATACCACTGGGGCTGCTGCTGTATACTACCACTGGGGAGGCTGCTGTATACCACACTGCTGGGGGCTGTATACCTGTGCTGGGTTCCACCCTCGGCTTATACACGAGTCAATAGGTTTTCCCAGGTTTTGGGGGCAAAAGTAGGGGGTCGGCTTATACACGGGTCGGCTTATACACGAGTATATATGGTATTAAAGATTTGTAATAATTGGGGGCCCCGCTGGAGCTTTCGCATCAGGGCCCCTGGGCCTAAAGTTACACCACTGCACATGCATAATTATTATTTCTATTACCGTACTTGTATTCTATTAATTGTCATTTCTAATGGTCTATTATCATTTCAATTGTAGTGAAATTGCAACACTGTTTTCCCCTTTATAATACTGGTCACTATACCCTCATACAAATATATTGGTATTAGATAATATATCAATCATATTAAATTATAACAAAGATAATATAAGCTAAAAACAACTGGCCTTCCAAGGCTATTGTAAATGACTATAGTGGGATATATTGTAAATACATATCTAGACTGTAAGCCCTCTGTCCCTTCTGTCACTCAATTAATAAATGTTTATTACAATTGACTTACTGTCTTATGTACTCAACTCCAGCGTAACAGATATGAATATGATGTAATAACTCTTTATGAATTATGAACATGATATATATATATATATATATATATATAATATATATATAAACACACATAATGCATACACACATATATACAATGTATATGGTGTACATCTATCTCTATCTCTCTTGCTCGCTTGCTCTCTCTCTGTATATATATATATATATTTATATATTTACACACACATACACACACATACACGGACACATATACACTCATTTGTAATACATGCACGCATAAATACAGTGTAAATATGTATATATACTGTATTTATATATACGTACACATAATATATGTACAGTATATGGGCGTGTATATGTATATGTGTGTGTATGTATTTTTTTTAGATAAATACACAGACACATATACACACATGAATAATACTCATATATATATATAGTATATGGGTGTATATATTTATAAACACACACAGACACATATACGCACATACATATGTACACACACATTCATAATACCATACACCCAAATATACAGTATATGGGTACATATGTTTATTTTTTGATGCAAATGCAGACACATATACACACATAATATAAGCATGCATATATACTGTGTAGATGGAGGTGTATACATATATATATTATATATATATATATATACCGGTAAGTATGATACCAAAAAGGAATGCAGCTCTCCAAATCAAGTGTCCAAAATCTGCCTTTATTAGGCCATCAAGTGCAGTGTGCAACGTTTCAGGCCCAGTCGCCCTTCTTCTAGCGACTGGGCCTGAAACGTTGCACACTGCACTTGATGGCCTAATAAAGGCAGATTTGGGACACTTGATTTGGAGTGCTGCATTCCTTTTTGGTATCGTATGAATAGCAAACAGAAGTTTTGCGTGGATTGATTTGCACCCACTGCAGAAGGCCGTGCTGCTCTTTTTACTAATATATATATAAGTATATATATACACATACACACACTTACATATTACATACACATATATATACAGTATGTAGTGTATTTGTTTATATACATACATACATTATACATGCACAAATATATACAGTGTAAGTCGGTATATATTTATATACATACATGTATATAATACACACATACTTGCACTTATATACAGTATGTATATATATATATATTATGTGCACAGACACATGTACACACATATACACACACACACTTATATACTGTATGTATATATATATGTGCACAGACACATGTAGACACATACATACACATTTATATACTGTATATATATATATGTGCACAGACACATGTACACACATACATACACACACATTCCCACATAATATATAGTATATGTGGGTGTATATATATGTATATATATTTATATGCATACATTTACACACATACATACACACACACTTATATACTGTATGTATGTGTGTATATATATATATATATATATGTGCACAGACACATGAACACACATGCATACACACACACACACACACACACACACACATTCACACATAATATATAGTATATGTGGGTGTATACATGTGTATATATATATATTTATATTCACACATGTACATATATCAGGTAGCACTCCCCTCTACAGATTTCAGTGATATATCCCCCCCCCCCAATGCTGTAGACTTGGTGTGTCTGTGGCAGTGCCCTCACCTTCTTTCCATAATGCCATTTTTCAGAACATCTCGTCTAGCCCCCAATCAACATTTGAAGGTCTGGGACCCTGTTTAATATTGTCAGATGGCCTGGAAAATTAAAAACCCAATTAAAGGCACAGTACGCGGGTCAGCTCTTCTGCATATCAAAAGGTTTCCTCTGGCTATTCTGCTCAAATTATATCCGTTAACAGCTCACTTTGCAGAACATGAAATAGCACAGCATTTACTAGTAATAAGTACTTTCCACTTGATACATTTCAAACATAAACCACTTTTATGGACCCAGAAAAAGTACAAGTCACAATGGATCCAAGCATTTCAGAGGGGGAAAATGACAATTTGATTATAACTGTGATTGTTAAGGAAAAGAAATGTATTTTATTCACATGCTGGAGGGTGGAGAGCAAGACACACATTTTCTCTACAATTAAAGGTAGTTTTTCTTTCGCACTTGTTCCCCTCATCTTCTTTTACAATGACCGAGCAGATTATTATTATTTTTTTCTAATTTGTATCTATATTTAATATTCTTCCCGCATATTTGTGTATGGGGAAATAATTTCAATGGCTTTTTTTTAGATGGTAGCGGTATAAAAAAAAACCTGTTGTTTAGCTCGGGTATTAATGCACAACTAAAGGTTGATAATGGAAGTGTTCAATACACTAAAAGCTTTCAAGATAAATGCAAATGAGAGAAGCACAAAAAAGACATTTTTAGAGAGGATTTCTCCGCCATCAGCGCGGCATAACATTAAGTCAAACTAGGAGAGATATGGAAGATTCTGGCCATTTGCTATGATTTTTAAAGACATGGAATCTGACAGAGAAGACACAAAACACATCAATATTTTTCAACATATTCTATTAACTAAGCAGCTGCGATGGGGATTTAAAACGTTAGCACAGGCTGCCTCCCTTTAGAGTTTCTGCAGTGTCAAAAATCTTCAAGTTTTGCATAATGCATTTCAAGTCCATATGTAAAGATTTTTCAAAGCAATGTCATGTACGCTGCTGCAAAAATAGCATGTACCGCTGATGAGAATCGCACCGAAGCGCAGGAGCGAGGCGGATGAGCACAAGGAAAGGAGGGAAAGGTAGATTAAAAAAATTTATTTATCCTGTCCCAGACAACTGCCTTGGCCTATAAACATAACGATGCCCTTAGCTAACATTATGCTTCCAGATAAGGCTCCACGTTTACAGGCGGCTTCTCCTAAAGCAGCAAAGTGTCCCGATCAACGTGCAAGAGCACATTGTGTAGAGCGTATTTAACTCTTTCCTCAACCTTCACGGCCCAAATTACATGGGTATGGCTGTGGCATATATATACATATGTATACCATATATTGTTATGCCTAGGCTTAGTTGATAAGCCTTATATAGGTTTCATCATATTTGAAAAAAAGGCGGCACTCACCGGTTTTCTTGTGCTCTTAGTTTATTCACCTGGTTCAGGTAAAAAGTAAATGCAGGGAGGGGGTGGAGGAGGTAGACTATGGCGGGGATTCCGCTTCCGGCTGGGCAACACCGGTGGTCAGTGTAACCGTAAAGTTTAGGCTCATAGGTGTGGTCAGTAGTGCCCGGTATTTTCTCCCTTTCTATACTCTTATATAGGTTTCATTAGCTTTTCATATATCGTCTACTGTAGGGGGCCATTATAGTTTATATAGGACGACTTACGACTGTTTGAATAATACGGACTATGTTGGTGCTATGTAAATTAAGACCATTATTATATTTACGTCCCCCTTATACAATGTCAATAGTTACATTCCCCTTATACAGTATATCAATACATTGTTTGCATTATAGTCTATCTTTAACTTTAGAGCTTTAAAGGTATACCTTTATATACATTCATTACATATATGAACTATATAAAGGTACACCTTTTAAGCTTTAAAGTCAAAAATAGAATATAATGCAAACAATGTATTGAGATAATGGATAAGGGGGATGTAAATATAATAATAATCTTAATTTGCATAGCAACAACATATTCCAATACAGAGATATATATCCAAACAGTCGTAAGTGTATAGTATAGTAAGTCGTCCTATATAAACTATAATGGCCTCCTACAGTAGACGATATATGAAAAGCTAATTAAACCTATATAAGGCTTATCAAATAAGCATAGGCAGTGCTTCCTGACTATAACAAAAGCCTAGAAACAACAAAAGTCTAAGCATAAAAACACAACAATATTAATATGTAAACATTAAAATATGCACAAGATTAAAAACCATGATGTAGAACAACAGGTGAACAACAATGAATAAATGTTATATATTATATTATTATTATATAGAACAATCTGGATCATAACATGATGTCAAGAATACTATATGTAAAAAGGGATCAGCTATTAATAACAAATATAGGTATACTCTACAAAGCTAAATAATTATCATAAAAATAAGGAGGAAATGCAAACAATAAATCCAGGATGGTAAACCTCACAGTCAGGAGCCCAATCCTAATAATATAGACAATTACATTAGTACATGCGCTCAACATGTAAACAAGGCTACCAGGTAAAACATATTGTGACCCAATTCACGTTTCGCATTAGCTTCCTCAGGGGCACCTTTTTAAACCACCAATGAGAAGAACAACGATCCTAACCACATCATGATGTGAAACATACAATAATTAGAAAGGTATCATAATGTTATAGTATTCAGCTCTCAATAGCAAAAATGGGTATAATAAATAGAACCAATTGCCCATCATAAAACTAAGGGGAGAAGGTGAACAATAAATCTAAAATGGTAAACTCAGTCAGTACCCCAATCCTTATAATATAGAAAATTAAATTAGTAGATATGCTCAACATGTGAACAATATACTAGGGGACCAGACAACACAAATTGTGACCCAATGCATGTTTCACATTAGCTTCCTCAGGCACACCTTTTAAATCAGAAATGAGAAGAACGAACTGGAAAACAACATGATGTAAGAATACAATAATTAGAAAATTACCATGATGTTGTAATATTCAGCTCTCAATAGCAAAATAGGTATCATAAATAGAGCCACATGGCCATAATAAAAATAAGGAGAGAAAAAGCGCAATAATAAAAGATGGTAAACTCACAGTTGTGACCCTAATACTTATATTATGATGTGTAGATTAGTAGATATGCTCCACATGTAAATAATGTACCAGGAGACCAGGCTAAATAGATCGTGGCTCAATGCATGTTTCGCATTAGCTTCCTCAGGGGTGTTTTTTCATTACTGTATTCTTGACATCATGTTGTTGTTCAGATTGTTCTTCTAGCGTCACTTAATTCAGGGTCTTTAATTTTGATTGTATTATAATCATTTTTGTCCATTACAGAAAGATTATTATTGTCCTTTAACGCTTAGGATTTCAATGTTTGTAAGTTTTTAATACATGAAAAGCATTGTTCATGCCTCCCAGATTGAACCTGTTTGGTTCTCATAAACCTCTTTTGTTATATGTTCCTTATATGTGAAGTATTTTCAGATATAACATATCTGAGTATGTCGGCAGAGCAGAATTTGTTCTTTAATTCATACATTAATTCTATTACACAGATCAATATAATGATAAATTCAGCTCAGTTATATCAGTAAAGACAATGCAGTAGACCGGACCATATGACTGGACGGCCAGTCCAATATCCCAACCATTTGTGTTTGTAACATTCTTAATTTGTGCAGACTTATTATTGTCATCAGGTCTAGTTTTTTTATGCGAGGGTGCGCTGACATTCATATCACGATTTATTAGTTAACCATAGTCAATCATATTTACAAAGAACCTTTTCTGGCACCATAAAGGTTAATTATAACCAGTCTCGAAAAAAAAAAAAAAAATAAAAAAATCCGTCTCCTTTCTCCCGGCATCGCCTCTATAGTTCTTAAAAGTTCCGTAGTTTAAAATAAAAAGGTAAAAAGAAAAGAAATTGGCTTTTTTCCCGCTCGCGGAGAAACAATGTATAATAATATGTCAGCCGAGATTGAGCAATTTGGAGAAGTGACGGGTGAAAGGACATAATGTTCTTTTTTTCCCTTGTCACGGTCGGTATTTTTCTGTCAGTTTTTGCGGCGTGTGGAGAACACAAGGCTGACAGCCATCCAGGCTTTCCGAGCAGCGGCTCCGGGATCACAGCTACTTTTATGCACACTAAAATGTGGGATGAAAGAGCGGAGAGAGGAAGTAGAAAGACTTAGATAAGAAGACAGTCTCTTTCATATCCGCCATAGATACTTCTATCCCCATTATCAATATACAGAGAATTGCCCGTCTGCACTTAACCCCTTGTTGATTCAAGGCAGGATTATTATTATTATCATTATCATTGATTTATTCATTGTGATTAGATTCCATCTCCCAATACAATGTACAGGACAGGAAGAAATGATCCGTGAACCAGAGTTATAGAGGGGCCCGCCCATATTGTCTGTAACGGAATCATCATTGACGCAAACGAATCATCACAAAGTGACATAATTAGCATCTTTTGGAATTTGTACCAGATAACAAACGCATCATTGGGTAAGCAATGTGATTTTATGGGGCATTGGAAGAACAAGAGCACAATTATATCTCTTCCATTGCACCCCTCCCATCATCTCCTATTTATGTAACTTTCCAGAAAGATGAGATCTGAGGATTTTTTGGGGTGTGGGGGGCATATTCTTGATCACCTGCATTTGGAATCTCTCGCCCCTTTTCCTCCTATGATGCACCGGCCAGTACGTCACAACTGGCTCGGTGCATTATGGGCCTGATCACGTGATCGGCCCGGTGCATTATGGGTCTGATCACGTCATCAGCCTGATGCATTATGGGCTTGATCACGTGATCGGTTCGGCTCCACACATGTGCAATTCGCATATTGAAGTCAGGCTGATCACGTGATCAAGCCCATAATGCATCAGGCCGATGACGTGATCAGCCCATAATGCACCGGGCCGATCACGTGATCAGGCCCATAATGCACCGGGCCGGTTGTGACGTACTGGTTGGTGCATCATAAAAGATTCCAAGTGCAGGCGGAGATCAAGAAAGAATAATGACGCCCAGCGGGGCATGCAGTGAAGCAGTGAGGAGGGGAGAATGGAGCCTGCAGCCGCCTTTCCAGTCTCCTGACAGAGCAATGTCCTGTAAGTTATAAGTCATTTTGCTTCATCTTTATAGGGCAGATTTACAGCAGAGGGGGATGGTTAGGGAGCAGCTTGGAAGGTGTAGGGATAGCTAGTGATAGGTCAGGGGGATAGGTCCAGGTGACAGGTTCCCTTTAATGAAGATCTAGTTGGCTGTCGTTTTTTGTTGACAAAGTGTTTTTTCTTTTCTTTTCTTTTCAATCTTCTTTTTATTGGTATAAGATAATACAGCAATTGCAAGAATATTAACAAATACATACAAGAAAGCAAGGGAAATAATATCTTAGAAAAAGATGGAGACCAGCGGGAATCAAGGCTATAGGATATAAGTAATCTAGAACTGGTTTCGCGAATCTGTAGAAATTAAAGTCTTCCTCAAGGAGTCGAGGTTTGAAATGATGAGTGGCCAATAGTCCATCTGCGAAGAGCAACATCCATTTATGATCTCTGTGGGACCAAGGGGTAAAACCCATTGACAAAGTGTTTTGATGGCACCACCATGGCATGTGCCATGCTAGGCCACCTCTGGAAATACACCTGAGTGTAATGGGTTGTAGGAATTTCTGTAGGATGACTTATATGAAAGGGTAGACAAGTAGTTGTCATGAGTGTGTCCGGCTCTAATGAGACCTCTGGCATGTCTGGGACCTGAAGGTCACCACACCTTATGGATCACAGATCTATAACTTGTATTTAAATGTATATACTTTCTTTTGGTGCGGCAGCGCTTAAGGACTCTTTCCTATCTGTTTTTTCTTTGCAAGCTTTAATCTCAGGTGCAGCCTTTTGATGACTATTCCCCTCCACTATAATGTGTCACATGTCTTATCAGGTAAAACCAGTGATAGAATCTACTAAGTCGAAATTGACAGATCTTTAACCAGATTAGCTACTGGCCATATTGTTTGTTAGTACAAAGTGTGCCCTAAATAAACTGTTATTATATAACTGGTACATAGGCTATTTAGTAAATGTTGTATACATACCCACCATGAAAAGATATGTCATATATGAAAACAAAACTATGCAAGCAGTTATAAATGTGAAAGCTCTACATTTTGGTTTCACTGCCACTCCTTCTAGCAACGATTCAATAAATGGACCAATGGGTGGCATTGCCTGGTGTATCAGCACTGGGGTCCTGGGTTGAAATCCCACCAAGGATTTGTGAGTAGTTTGTATGTTTTCCCTGTGTTTGCATGAGTTTCCTCTGACTTTCTCCCACACTCCAAAGACATTTATAGGATGTCTACATTGTGAGCCCCAATGGGTACAGAGATGCTGATATATGTAAAATGCTGTGGAATTAATAGCTCTATATATAAATTCATGAATATCAGATATCGGGGTGGTGGGTGCCCTATATATTCTGACATGGTCCAACTAGTTCAAATATGGTAACAGTATATGGGGACACAGCACTTTTACAAGAGTAATGGTAGCACTCAGTTGTCAATTCATGGGTTTCTAGTTTCTAAGAGGAATAACAGATGAAGAGTATGGAATTATAAGAAAATATGCTTCAGGATTAGCAAGAATACAAGTAGTCACTAAAATAGACATATCAGGAATGCTGACAGTTCCTCATTAAGACTCGGCGGGATTGTCTCAAAGTGATTTTGCTGCAATTCTCTAAATGTGTTCAACTATAATATTGTCTGAGTGTAATTTTGTAACATAATTGAACCCATTGGATCTAAAAATGGACTCATCTGATAAAAACTTTCAAGAATCAATCAGAAAACCTTACTTTAGAACATAGCGGCCCATTGATATGTAAGATCATCTTAGCATAGTACATAATGATAATCCTCATGATAATGAACTATCATGACATGGGCTGACACCAAGATCAATCAAAAACGTGTAAAATTGTCTGAACTTTATTTAAAAAAGTAATGTCTTTCTTACAATCAAGTCAAACTCATAGGGAACTTTGATATCTGATGATGTGACGCTGCAGCGTGAAGAAGCCTAAATTCTATTTTTGCATTGAGTCCACTATGTATTCCGCTGTACAGAAGGCCTACATTTGAGGAGTTGATTGGAGGGGCTTCATCCTGGAGAATTGGTGGTTACTGGTAATGTTTTTTGGGGTTAATAAAAACATTTAAAACATTCTTGATGCTGCTGGACAGGGATGAATGGAGTGATGTCTGGTTCCTCACTTCTGCAGATGAGATGAGTTTATTTTCTATGCAGGGTTTATATTGATGAAGGGTTTATATTGGTGAAGGTTTATATTGATGAAGAGGCAATATGCATTGAAATGCATAAAAAATAAGCCATTTATTTCCAGACCTTTGGAACTATCTCGTCTGGTTATTCAAGGCAGCACAATGGAACCACACATCACTTCATTTATCCCTGTCCAGTGGCTTCACTCGTAGGTCTACTGCAGCTTTTTCTAAATTTTTGAGTAGTTTGTGTCACATGTGAGATTTGCAAAGGACACAGCCTGCAGTTACCTGCCCTAGCCACAAGGGGGTTTACAACTTGGCTGCAGGAGGAGACCTTGCCCACGAGCAAAAGAGGAGGGAGGAGTTAGCCGGTGGTGTCTGTATGTGTGGCGGGAGGCTGTTCTTCCGCTGGTCATCCCTTGCCGGATTGATCAAGATGGTGTGCTTAATTCTGTGGAGTTCCTTGGATGAAGAGTGAGCGATCTATTGTAGAGAGTACCCCCCGTGATGTTGGCGACAGGCCTGACGATTCCCTGTCCTCCTGTGGAGAGCTTATTCGTGGTGATCCGGCTACTAGAGAAACTTCTGATTACACCTCTGGCATGTGTAAAAAATTAGACTTCTGGCAGATCCATTTTCCTTGTGGATTACAATGAAGTCATAATTCCCCAAGCTCAGGCCCCGCAATTGCATTTTTTTGGCGGGCCCAAGTAGGGACAGTTTCTTTTTGGTGCAAGGGGTACAGTGTTTGGCTGCAGCCGGTATTTCACAGGCCTGTGTCAGACTCAAAGAAACTTTAATGGTACTGAAAGCTAGATACTCAGGTATCCTTCTAAGCAGAGTCTTTATAAATGTGTGTTCTGTATATAGGTTCATTTTAAGGTTGCAAATCAATGTGCTCCTCCAGGGACTCCCGCCGTGCCGCACTCGCTGGATTTATAGTTGCTGGCCGTAGTTGTAGTATAGATGGTTTTCATTTCCCATATGCAATAAGTAAACTGTTTCAGAAGCTGGTGATATATCTGAGGGAATCCTTGGGGTAGGCATGCTGATTTCGGACCTCCAGACTGGGTGTATGTGAATGGCTTTTGCGATAAAGCAGGGAGTTTAGATATAAATTGGCGATAAAATCTCTCTTCCTTCCCTTTTTCCAGTGAGGCTGGCTTCACACTACATTTTTTGTCAATCTTTTCTGTTCGTTTTTGAAACAAACAGAACAGTATCGCTTTTGCCTCCCATGTATCCCTATGGTGCCGGATTGGCCACATTTGGTCATCCGGTTTTGTGGATTCAGTCGTGGATTCGTTTCTGTCCTGTTTTTCCCCGCCCCAAAAGCAAAGACTGCAACGTTTTTGGGCTCCAGTGACAAAACTGGACAGAAACTAATCCAATCCGGTGTGGGACACTTAACAAGGGGTTCTATGGATCCGGGAGAAAACAGAATCGTTTCCCGCTTCCTGTTTCAGTATACAGAGCATGCTCAGAAAAAGAGCACTGCTCTGTACCCGTGGTACATATGTGTAAGTTCACATTATCAGTGTATTTACATACACTGCTAAAGTGAAATTAAGTCAATGGATGGTTAAAAATAAAAAAATAAGTTCTCACCTCTCCACCGTGTGTCCCGTGATGCATTCACTTCCGATGGCTCAGGTCCTTTAGCCATAGAAGATGAATGCATCGCAGGACACACGACAGAGAGGTGAGAACTTATTTTTTTATTTTTAACCATTTCTTGACTTAATTTCACTTTAGCAGTGTATGTAAATACACTGCTAAAGTGAAAGTGAACAGCGACGACACCACTTGCCTGAGCTTTGCATGCTTGCCTCCCCTTTCTGTGTCCAGATCCTTCAAAATCCCGGATCTGGGCACAGAAATGGGTCTGTTCATTCCTGTCTGTGTGGTCCTGCAAAAAACAGGATCCCATGGACAGGAAAAAAAGCGTGGTGTGAAGCCAGCCTGACTAAAGGATTGATTTCAATTTGTAACCCACTGAATCTTTATGGGCCCCTGGGTTCTCACCTGCACAACTACATCAGGTAATGAGATATGTTCTTCCTCTTCAACCCTATTAATCAGTTACGGCAAGTGCTTTTTTTTGGGGATACGTGGTGGTATGGCGTACCGGAAAATATGCAGAGGGGACGGAGCTATATGGGGACTTCTGCCCACTGCCTGGTGCACAGGATCTCCCGCCTCCGACAGCACACCCCCCACGGCTTTTAATCACGCCGCCGGCGCCTGATAGCACCTCAACTCCCCCCCCACCCAATGCTCCTTAAGCCACCGGCGCCTGACAGCACCTCAACTCCCTGCCCACCCCCTGCTCCTTAAGCCACCGGCGCCTGACAGCACCTCAACTCCCCGCCCACGCCCTGCTCCTTAAGCCGCCGGCGCCTGACAGCACCCCTCCACCGCTCCTCAAGCCCCGGGCCCTGACAGTATTCCCTCCCCCCCTCCTCGTTCAGTACTGGCAAATATTCTTTTACAAAAAAAGCACTGGTTACGACCCTATTGCCTTTTTTCTGCCTAGTTCTCCTCATTCCTGATGCTGCAGGATAGCCTTTTTTTTACAGAAGAAAAGGGAAAACCACCACTTCTCCAGTGTGATGACCACATCAAACAAATCCCTTAACAAAGCTTCCTTAAAATTGGACTTTTGATACAGAAGTAATGGCGGCTTTGGGCCTTTGCCTCTGTTGATCCAAGATTTTGTTTTTAAATGCAGCATATAAATGTTATCAGTGTAATTGTACCAGTATTTAATGTAATTTGCAATTCAACAAGCGATGAAAATACATAAACTCTGCCCTGCTAATGTGATGTCTCCACAGTGGTTTGCCTCCTCTTGAGCAAGTGTGCATCTAAGATCGTGTAAGCAATTCCTCTGATTTCTTCCCTTCTGTCTGAAGATCAGACGGCTTAGCGCCACTTTAATTAGGATGCATTAATTTAAACCCTTTGCATTCTTACTGTGGAGGAAGAAAATTAACCCCCAATGGGAGACGCCCCCAGGCTATTTTGTCTTTTGAGAGGAAAAAAAGTAAATAAAAGACATGGCCACAGGGAATTCATTATTGTTCATTACATTGCTGATAATGATATATTCTAGATTCAGGCAGGAAGACAGCTATGTTCCAAGGCAAAATTAGGAAAGACATAGGGTTATACTGAAATTCACTCAATTTACAAATGTAACGATCTGTGTTGGTTACAACATTGCAGGAGATTATACTCACAACTACAGATGTGTTATGGATTATGGTTTACAGAGTAACAACTGCAATCATATAATATAATTCTAACTATATAGCTGCCATTTTATTACATTTATTTACCTTAGAGTCTTATTATGTTATTAAGTTTTAAAGGGAATTGTCAAGCAGGCTTTTGCTATATAATCTGAAGACACCTATGCTGTAAGGGTTAACACACTGATATTAGTAATGTGTTCCCTATCACATAGCTGTTTACCTGCAATGTGTGTATTAGCTTCAGGAGATTATCATTCCTGGAATAGGACAGCTAGAGTTCAGCTACTTTCGACATGCTCCCTGCTGTGATTAGCAGCTCACTGTTATAGAATTATTTACAGAGCCTGGTGTGGGCGGGGACATCTCTCCAAGCTTTGCTGCATACTAAATCTAAAAGGTTTGATTGTGTAAGAACTGCTGCACCCAGTACAATAAGTGATACATTTTTGGATTCAGGATCTTTTGCCTACATCAGATGAGGTAGCAAAAACCTGTTGACAGATTCCGTTTAATTAAAGTGTTAAATATTGATCTGATTTTCCCAAAAAATCATCTTGATTCATTGTTTGCAGGACACTTCAATACTAATCTCCAACTGACTCTTCTAGTATTAGGGTATGTACCAACAGGACATTTTTCCTTCGTTTTTGCTGTGGTTTCCGCCTGCAGTTTACCCTAGGTTTTATGTAAATTTATGTTAATTTGTTCCTGCGGTTGGGCTTCCCAGCAACACCAATGTGTTTCACAGAAACGCTGTGCCCACACATTGGTTTTGCAATTGTCAAGAAGTGTCAAATCCCTGCGGTTTTGCTGCAAATGGGAAAGAATGATCATGTTCTATTTTTCCTGCATTTTCCTTAAGTCAATGGCAAAAATGCAGTAAAAATGCGCAACAAAATGCGATAAAAACGTGATAAAAATGATCCTTGATCCTTTAAACCGGTACCGGTTTTGCTGCGTTCGGGACTGCTGGAAAAACGTCCAGTGGGCACATATCCTTATGGGCCCCTATCATAAATGTAAAAAATACAAGAGATAATGATGCGCTGTGGCCAGAGAGAAGTTTGACACAGATCTCCAAGTTAATGCATAATAATGTACACATTATGGCCCTAATTCATCAAAACTGGCATTTTTAATGTTGCTCTTGATGAGGGGTTGGGTGAAATGAGAAGAGCATGATATATTAGGAGATGCACACCTCTCAAGACACCAAGAGAGGAACAAAGTGGCAACACAAATTTTACTGCAGTCAGCCACCATTTGTCATGTATTTGATGAGTGAGGGTCACCACTCCCCAAAACACCCCTGTCCACACACAAGCACTGCCCTCCATACCATAGCTGGGCGATTTTGGTGTGAAAATACCAAAAGTGCCAACATTTTTTCTGCATTGGGCAAACATTTAGCAACTTTTCAAAACTTTGCACACTAAATTATGGCATAAAAGCTTTGATCAATTGGGTCCTATGCCGCATACTGCAACCAATGAAGGACTTTCTGAAAAAAAAAAACATGCCTATTACTAAGAATTACTTATGACCCACCCCAAGGCTGTGGGGACTCGGATCCTGGGAGTTGCTTACGGGGGATTGTCACAGGCGGTCGATATCCGGGTCCATGGCCCTGATAGTCGCATAAAAAGGGGGGGTTTTGGAAAATAAAGAGGTTTTAATTGAATAGTTTGTGACCCACCTACGGTGTTTGGTGATGGCACTAGCGCTGCTGCAGACCTACGGGGGTGATGGATGGGCAGCCTGATGGTGATGCTTCCCGTAGGTGGAGCGGGATCCCCAGGGCAGTGATAAGGGAATAGGATTTGGCACAGGGAGGTGGCTCTGCAGGTGTGATGTCTCTACAGTCTGTGTCGGACAGGATCAGGGCTGTAAGAACTGACACACACACTGGGAGTAGTTTTCCATACTTTTACTTGATGTTAAACCAGCACTGTCCAGGGTTCACTCCAGGTGGTCAGGAAGCACGTCAGGATTTCTACAGCGAGTGTTTTGTAAGGCCTCCTTGTTCCTGTCTTACTTGTGTTGAAGCCCTGACCTGTGTAAAACCTGGCCTCTTCTGAGTCTTTCACCCATATAGTGGTTACTAAGAACCTTCTGTGGACTGCCACTGGTTTTATCTTTCCCTTGCGGTTCCTGGCTCTTGTGTTGGTTGCTGATACAGGTGTCCGGGAGACTGAAGTCTCCTCGGTGAACCAGTGTTTTCTGCTAAGCTAAGTGATCCTTAGCAGACTCGGACTCCGGTGTCCGGGTTGCTTCATGGGGTGAACCGGTATGGTTCCTCTGCCCCCAGTCTGTTGCTCTCACCTTGCCTCCGACCCTCACTCTTGGGTTCCTCACTCTGGCTAAGCTTCCTCTGGTACGGCTCCACTACCAGGTTGTCTTCACAGTATTGCACGGACTAACAGACTCACAGAGTAGACTTGACTCAACTAGCTAACTCGGCCCCTAGAACCTGTATTTATTGGGGATCTTGCCTAAGGCAGCAAGTTGCACCTGTCGTGGAAATCCCTCGATGCACTAGGTGTTCCTGTGAGTTCTGTATCGCAGGGTGCCACATTCCCCCCTAGTTAACTTCAGTACTCCTGGGCTGAGGAAACAATTTTTAAATTCAACAACAACAATGAAAAGTATGATAACAGAGTCTAAAAATGAAAAATTTACAAAAACCACTGTAAATGGTGAAAACAGGTAAAGTGCAGTCCATACGGCGCTAGTCCATCCGCCGGAGGCTGTAAAGAGTTTGTTGCCATAACCAGTCCCGTGGCTTTGGTCCATTTTTAAATAAAGTGGGGAAAAATCCAAGTCGTCTGGACTTGCCCTTCTTGGTCTGGCCTACCAGAAGATCTTGCAAGGGTGCTGCTATTTTTCTGTAGCCCTTGATGGACCTCCTCTAGTATTCTACCAGCCCCAAGAACTGACGTACTTCTCTGACATTGGTTCTGGCCATTCTTTGATGACGATGATCTTGTCAGGGTCCTGTGCCACTCCTTCTGAGCTGACCACATGCCCGTGATACTCAACTATCAGCTTCAGCAAATGTCATTTTGATGACTTTAGCTTCATCCCGAACTCGGACAACGCTTCAAATGCCTCTGCCAGGTGTTTCTGGTGCTCTTCATAAGTGTTGGAATACACTATGACGTCATCCAGGTGTAATAGCACAGTCTTAAATTTTTGGTGCCCCAGGCAACAGTCCATCAACTTTTGGAATGTTCTGGGTGCATTACAGAGTCCGAATGGCATGCTGTTAAACTCACACAGGCCCATTGGTGTTGTGAACGCAGTCTTCTCACGGTCTTCTTGTGCAACGGAGACCTGCCAGTACCCACTAGTGAGATCTAGGGTTGAAAAGTAATTAGCAGACTTTAATGCAGTAAGTGTCTCTTCTATGCGGGTTAACAGGTAAGCATCTTTATGTGTTATGCGATTTATCTGCCTATAATCAACACACATTCTCATGCTGCCATCTTTCTTTTTAACTAGGACTAATGGAGCTGCCCAGGGACTGCAACTATCTGTTATGACCCCTGCGTCCTTCATATCCTGCAACATCTCTTTGGCATGCTGGTAGTGAGCTGGTGGGATAGGTCTATATCGCTCTATAATGGGTTCATGATCCCCTGTGGGTATATGGTTATTCACCCCTTTTATCCTACCAAAATCGAGTTGATGCTTACTAAATACCTTCTCATATTCCTGAACTACTTGAAAGACACCATGCTTTTGGTGGAAAGGAGTGTGGTCAGTTCCTATATGGAGCTCTTGACACCAGTCCTTCAACTGCCCCTTGGAACTGTTATCCTCTGCCAAGTCGGGCGGGGTCAAGGGTTCCACTGCATGTATTGCATTATTATCTACAGTGTACAGTTTAGCAACAGTGGAATATCTGGGTAATTTGACCTCGTTTTCTCCACAGTTTAATATGCGTATGGGCACCCTTCCCTTGCGTACATCAATCCCCCTGGCTGTCAGGATTGTAGGCCTGCTTTCTGAGCTTATGGGTTCTACTACTGCCTGGTAGTCCTGCTCTCTGAAGCTTTTTGCTGCCCGACACCAGATTATCATTTCACTCAATGCTGGTACCACAATGGGAATCGGGTGTGTTACCCGTACACTACCAATTTATCCACTGGTCATATTTACCTGTTGTTGATGCTGGAGGGCTCTGATTTCCTTCTGAAGCACTCTCCGCTGCCGGGGATTGGCAGTATCTGCAATCTGTTGGGGCAAGAACAACACTTCACTCAAAGAATTACCAATGACATTTGTACTAAGAGTAAAACATAGATCCTTTACACAAGGGTGTGTTTCAACCACTATAAGTCTTTTGTCTTGTAATTCCACCCTCCCCACTTTTATTGCTACCTTTCTAACCCCTACTATCTTTATTGGTAACCCATTTGAAGCATGCACAGTGAGGTTAGGATCTGGTGGTTCAAGTTCAGTATCAAACCAGAATCTTTTGTAAAGGATATGAGGGATGGTGGTCACCTGCGAACCCGTGTCCAGCAATGCAAGTGTAGGTATGCCATCTAGCATGATGAACAGGTATGGTCGTCCTCCTATGTACCTATCATACCAGTCCGGTAGGGCTGATGGATCTATTCCTGGGGGTTGGACCGCGACCCCAGGGGTTCCTGGCTTAAAGGACACAGTCTTGTGAAGTGGCCTGTCTTGTTGCGACGGCGACAGATGCGTTCTCCTGTAGAGCTGTAGCGATCGTTTGTCCTCCCACAGAGTGACATGTTCTTCTTTCCTCTCATCCACCGGACGTCCTCTGGGCTGTCAGCAAGCTGTATCTTCTCCAATGGCTTTATCTCCGTCTTAAGCTGCAGGGCTTTCAGGACCATAGCCATGTCTTTACTTAGCTGGCGCACCTCCGAGCACAGGCTGTCAAATATATCCGGTGTCACAGTCTGCACACTTGTTTCTGCACAGGTGACGAAGAAGAGGTCACTTGTACAGGAGAGGGGCTACCCTGCCATTGTTGGAGTGCAGGATCCTGGATTGCAAGGGGTTGTAGTCCCTTGATGGCCAGGTCTTTTAGGGTAGCAAAGTCTGCATCAGGGTGATCTAACGCCCGTAATCCTCTAATGAATTGTTCAATTTGCATTCGATTCTCATCCTGCACACTGGTTGGGTTTATTTTCTTTAAGGCTCGCAGCACCTCCTGTAGGCGTAAGGCATAGGCTCTGATATTGTCTCTCTGATATTGTCTGATGCGGCCTCTGCTTACAGTGATAGAACCTCATCCTCAGGTCAGCCTCGGTGCGGTTTTCAAAAACGTCTTTAAGTTTATCAAAGATTGTGGTGACTGATTCCTGATATTCCTCTGACCAGGTTTCTATCTCCAACTCTGCTGCACCTGTCAATTGTCCCATTTCAACAGACGCTCATTGTTTACCAGTCATTGCATACATGTCTAATACGCAGCATATTTTTCTTTTGAATCCAGCCAAGGTGTCTGGCCGGACATCATACTGAGGTAACCACTTTGCTCCCGGAACATACGGTAAAGCGATTGGCATAATCGGTGCTACAGCAACGAGTGCTGCGATCCCGGCTGTGGACTCGGCTGAAAGTGCATTGTTTGCAAAGTTTGGGTTAGGGACCGCTGCATCGTCGGCCAAGGACCAAGTCATGCCACCGTGACATCTCCCAACATCATCGAGACAGAACCGGCTCCGAGTACCCCACAGCCCCCACGGAGTGCATCATTCAGGCTGCAAGTTCTTTATGAAGGTTTGTGTGGAGTCGCTCTGCATACTGTATTAATACTACCCAAAGGTGTGGACACGACTCCTGCTGGAGTGTGGGACCCTTTATAAACTAGTAAGGCTAGGGTCACACATGCGGCATGTATTTTAAATCATGATCCGTTTTTGAGCTTTCAAAAAGCTCAAAACCGGATCAGGAAACGCTCCCCATATAAGCCCATTGTGGTAACTGGATTGCACTACATGCAATCCGGTTACCGGCTCCTGATCTGCAGCCTGCGCTAAAAATCATGCAGGCTGAAGTTTTCGGAGCGCTTCTGTGATCCGCAATGCGGTAACCACATTGCTCAGGATGTGTAATCCTGAGCAATGAGGTTACCATCTACTTTGTTCACCCCTGCCTAGCAGGGATGAACAAAGTGTTAACTGTTTAATAAAACATGAAATATTAGTATTAGTTGTGTGCAACATGTCTCTAGGGAGTGCCCACCCCCCTAGAGACATGCTGCTCACTCCTGTGGGCATGTCAAGGGTTAATAACCCATTTACAGTAAGCAGACTATTGTCAGCTTTGTACAATTTTATCAACGAAGCCGCGGCTCCCCTGACAGTTGCGCAGATACTGTACGTAATGAACATATAGTATCTGCCGCTGTCCGAGGTCCTGTAGGCATTTACATTAGATTTATGGAGGTGTGCTGCCCATAGATCTAATGTAAATGCTTACAGGATGTCGGACAGCGGCAGATACTATATGTACATTACGTACAGTATCTGCACAACTGTCAGGGGAGTGTGGCGTCCTGCTCACACAGGTAGCCACAGACTTCTCTAATGCACAGTTGGGTTTCCACAGCAGGTACCTACTACATACAACACCTTCCAACCCGGCACAGTAGGGGGAGCCCCACTTGCTGACCTAAGGCAAGATCCCCTGTAAATACTGCTGCTGTGGGAGGAGTTAGTCAGAGTGTGCAGACGCTAGGAGAGCTAAGCAGATGTCCTGGTGATCGGTGCTGTGGTTAGACCTGAACCAGTGACCCGGAGTGGCCCTTCTATGTCCCGCAAGCCTAAGTGGGGACAGAAGGCGAGGAGCAGTGAGCCAAGGGGAGCGAGGAACGTGAGGAAGTTCACCCAAAGAGAACCACCTGATAATAGGGATCCGCACCGCGCCTAGTCCGGAAACTCCCGAACTGTTTAAACTCTTCGAGGACTGGCTGTAATTCACTAGGGGGGCCTCCAACATGTCGGCCTCCTCCAGCGACGGTGCGTACACTGATCCCAGGAATTACAATGAAAGACCTATGGCTGCCTCCAGTAGCACTACCAGCACCTCCGGCGCATCAGGTGCACTCGCCCCGATAATGCCCATGTCGCTCCCATACATTCCGGGGGCCAAGTAGTTGCCCCAGTATGATGGACGCCCTGATACATTGGATGAGTTTAAACGAAAAATCAATAGCGTCCTAGATATGTATGCGATGACCAGTCAACAACGCGCTGCTGTTGTACTCGGACAGTTAACTGGTGCAGCAGAGAAGGAAAGTGAGTCCTGGTCTGTTGCTGAATGCAAATCCGCCTCTGCTATATTCAATAAACTAAGAGCTACTTTCGAGGAGTGTAATGAGGCTGATATACGCATGCGCTTCCATCACTGTACGCGAGATGATAGAGCTAGCCTGGCGTCTGAAGAAGTGGTGCCTATATGTCGATGTTGTCGTAGATAGCAGCGATCGCTGCGAACGGGAACCGTCCAAGTCTAGCATCCCCTCCTGCGTTTGCCTTGCGATCCAGGGAAAAAAAGTCTTTGAAATTCCCTAGGTGGTGCCGTGTTTCTATCTGAATCGCTTATACATGTCAGCCCCACCAGTGCACCTGACGAAAATAAGCTCCTGATTGAACAATTCACTCGGGGATTGCTATCCCCCGAGGACAGTAAGACTGTACGTTGGTGGTCATTAAGCAATCCGGAAGCTGACTTTAACACCCTGAAAGAGATGGCCATTAAAGGGTTAAAGCCGGTAGAGACCTATGAAGCTGCTATTAAACGGTGGTGCAGTGGTGAGGTGCAGGCTACTCCAAAATCATTACCTGTGTCTGCAGCCACGCACAATGTTCAATCTGCTCAGCCTGACAAATATGATTCTCTATGGGCTGAGATGCGTGCTGAGATGTGCCAGATGAACAAAAACATCGCTAAACTAATGGACGCTCTGCAGTTACAGCAAAGCCAATAGACAGCACCAAGACCTCAACCCAAACCTCAGCCACTGATTCTACTTGCTGACAGTCCGGAGGATGTACACTGGATGCGAGGGAAGCAAGCTACAGCATACCGGGGAAGAACCACCGACCGCTACAGCTCCACTGGGGAGCCCATCTGCCGCCGCTGTAACCGCACCGGTCACCTCGCCAGAAGCTGTCCTTTAAACGGGCAGTCCCTGGGGGCCGGGGCCAAACCTCAGGATTAGATCAACAGGGCCCAGCCACCTGGTACAAAACCTTCATCGGACAGATGGATCCCGACACCTGGTCTGCTGGACACCGGGTCACAGGTGACCACCATCCACTATATCCTTTATAAAAAGTATTGGGCTGATGCAGAACTGAAACAGCCTGAAATAGACCTTACTCTTAATGCATCAAACAGTGAACCACTTACCATTATGAGGGTCAGAGAAGTGCCCATAAAGGTGGGGAGGGTGGAATTGCAGACCCAGGGGGTCCTTGTAATAGCAGAAGCCAGTAATGCTAATGATCCCTATATCATACTAGGCACTAATGTTGTTAGCAATTGCATGGAGGAAGTTTTGTCTTTGCTTCAACAGATTGCAGACACTGCCAGACCTGGTCAAAGTAAGGTCCTCCAGCATGAGATCAGAGCCATCCTGCACCATGAACAGGTAACAATTACAGGTGGTGAAATTGGTACTGCACAGGTGACAGACCCGTTACCAATTGTGATACCCTCAATGAGTGAAATGATGATTTGGTGTTGAGCAGCTATAGGTCTGAGAGGGCAGGACTATCAAGCATTAGTGGAGCCTGTCAGCACAGAGCACAGACCTACACTCTTGGCGGCCAGGGAGGTGGTGGACATACACAATGGGAGAGTACCTGTTCGCATCATAAATTGTGGCAGTGAGGAGGTTAAATTACCCAGGTATACCACCGTTGCTAAATTGTACACAGTCAGCAACAACGAAATCCAAACAATGCAACCCGAACCCCATAAAAAAGGGGCAAAACCTGATCCAACCATTGGGCCACTGGCAGACTGGTGCCAGCAGCTCCATGTCGGAACTGACACCACTCCTGTGTATGAGAAGCAAAGTGTGTACCGGGTAGTTCAAGAATTCGAACAAGTCTTTAGTAAGCATCCACTTGATTTTGGTAGGATAAAAGGGGTACAACATCACATCCACACAGGTACACACATCCATCAATCAAGGAGCAGTACAGGCCTATTCCACCTGCAATTATCAAAAAGCCAAGGAAATGTTACAGGACATGAAAGAAACAGGGGTTATACGAGATAGCTGTAGTCCCTGGGCAGCTCCTTTAGTCCTAGTCAGGAAAAAGGATGGCAGTAATATGAATGTATGTAGACTATAGGCAAATAAACCGCCTAACACACAAAGATGCTTACCCGTTACCTCGTATAGAGAAATCCTTAGCTGCGTTGAAGTCTGCCAACTACTTCTCTACCTTAGATCTCACTAGTGGGTATTGGCAGATGTCCCGTAGCTGAGGAAGACAGAGAGAAGACAGCATTCGCAACACCTATGGGCCTATGTGAATTCAACAGCATGCCCTTCGGACTATGTAATGCACCCGGAACCTTCCAGCGATTAATGGAAAGTTGCCTGGGACATAAGAACTTTGAGACGGTGCTGCTCTACCTGGATGATGTGATCGTGTACTCCAAGACCTACAAGGAACATGTCACCCATCTAGGAGAGGTGTTCAAAGCTCTGGCCAAGTATGGGATGAGGCTAAAACCATCAAAATGCCACCTGTTAAAGCCAAGAGTACAGTACCTGGGACACATAGTCAGTGCCGAAGGCGTGGCCCCCGATCCAGACAAGGTGACAGCAATCAAAGAATGGCCAGAACCCAAGACCATCAAGGAAGCACGTCAATTCTTGGGTTTAGTGGGCTACTATCGGAGATTCATTAAGGAGTACACCAAGAAGGCTGCTCCCCTGCAAGACCTCCTAGTAGGCCAACACAAGAAGGGCAAACCAAAGGATTCTTCGTGGAGATGGGACAAGGAACAAAAAGAAGCGTTCCAGATGATGAAAGAAGCCCTGACAGGAGAAGAAATCCTTGCTTACCTAGACTACAACCTACTATTACTGCTGTATACAGACGCCATCAATATGGGACTTGGAGCCGTACTTTCCCAAAAGCAGGACGGCAAGGAGAGGGTAATCACCTATGCCAGCAGGAAGCTGCGTCCCACAGAAAGGAACCCAGAAAATTACAGTACCTTCAAACTGGAATTCCTGGCCTTGGTCTGGGCCATTACAGAGAGGTTCAAACACTATCTAGCCTCTAGCAAATTTACAGCTTACACGGATAATAATCCTCTCTCCCACCTGGAAACTGCGAAGTTGGGAGCCATGGAACAAAGATGGATGGACAGATTGTCCAACTATCAATTCACCATCAAGTACCAGGCTGGGCACCAGAATGGGAACGCAGATGCTTTATCCAGGATGCCTCACTTATCAAAGGAGGGTATAGATGAAGATGAGCTGGAAGAAGTAGAGTTACCCGCCTTCCATCATGTAAGAGTAACCGAATGCCAGCAGACCCGTCAAGACCCCTCTACAAGGACAGTAAATTCGTTGCCCCACTTTGGCTGGAGGGAGGTGCAAGACCATGTCCCGGCTGTCAATCTAATCAAGCAACTGATAACCCAGGAGTCAGCGAAGCTGCTTGAGAATCCCCCGTCTGTAGCCAAACATCTGTGGAATGAGCGGAGTAAACTGTTCCAATACCAGGATAAGCTTTGTTGGCGGTACATCAATCCAAGAACTCACGAGATGGCTTGACAAATCATCTTGCCATAATCACCCCTTGGTCCTGAACGCCTATCACAACCAGACTGGTCACTTTGGATAGAAGAAGCTAGAGATGCTACTAAAGGATAGGTTCTTTTGGGTCAGCATGCGGACATCTATTGAGAAATGGTGTAAGAATTGTAAATCCTGCAGCCTAAGAAGAAAGGACTTACAGAGCCAGAAAGCCCAACTTCATCCCATCGTAATCAAACAACCTCTGGAAATCGTAGCCTTGGACCATGTAAAACTGACGCCAAGTAGATCGGCTATACCTATGGGTTGACCATGGTAGACCATTTCTCATAGATTCTTAATGGTTGCCCCTGTAAAAGACTTGACAGCTGCAACAGCTGCTAAAACCTTCCAAAATTTCTTCTGCAGACCATTAAAACAAGAGAAAAGGGGGAGGGGACAAGAGGCGCAATAGTGCCCTTATCACTAGACACTGATGGGTGTAATGGTGAGTAATTAAATCTGCTCACCTGGTCCAGTTGTGAGTCCCACAACTGGTTTTCAGGCTTATTGGTAATGTCCTGATGGCTGCTGCTGGACTCCCACCGGCCACACTCACGTGTAGGTTGTAACAATGCTTAGGGAAAAAAAGGTGTGCTGTAGTCCGCGCTGCCAGGATCACTCACTTCAATAAATACGAGTAGAAAATCTTCATCAAAACCTCCTTTATTCTCCTATGCGTTTCAGTGCCCTCCTGGCACCTTCATCAGAATCCCTGATGAAGGTGCCAGGAGGGCACTGAAACGCGTAGGAGAATAAAGGAGGTTTTGATGAAGATTTTCTACTCGTATTTATTGGAGTGAGTGATCCTGGCAGCGCGGACTACAGCACACCTTTTTTTCCCTAAGCATTGTTCTGCAGACCATTGGGATACTCAGAACAGGTCTTAACAGATCAAGGTTCAGCCTTCGAAGCTGAGATCTTCCAAGAGTTCTGCCAGATGTATGGGTGCAAAAAGATCAGAACAACCCCGTATCGTCCCCAAACCAACGGACTCTGTGAGAAAATGAATCACATCATCATTGACATGCTGAAGATCCTACCAGTAGATGAAAGAAAACAATGGCTGGAGAAACTACCTGACTTGGTTGACATGTATGTGCAGCGCCATAGATCTACTGTAAAAGCCTTCAGGACCCTGGACAGCAGCACATACTATAGGTACATTACGTATAGTATGCGCGCAGCTCACAGGGGAGCTGCGGTTTCATTCACAAAATTGTACAGAGCCGACAGGAGTCGGCTTACTGTACTGCCAATATTAACACATGACATGCCCACCTGAGTAGGTAGCATGTCTCTAGGGGGGTGGGCACCCCCTAGAGACATGAAGGGTACAATTATTAGGAATATTACAGGTTTTATTACAGTGTTAACAGCTTGCTCATCCCTGCAGGGATGAGCAAACTGTACGGTAACCGGATTGCTTCGGATTACACATCTGGAGCAATACGGTTTTCACAATGCGGTTTCCTCCACACATTTTTCATTAAAAATGTGTGGGAACACAATTGCGTTCGCCGCATCCGGATCTGGATGCGGTGAACGCAATTCTATTAACAAATGTTACCCTAGCCCAAATCAGCATTCACTTTAAAAAAATCAATGACATTTAGAAATGCCTTTATTTAAGACTGGGGTCACACTTGGGCATCAGTTTTTGCAAAAGCCTCAAATACTGGATCTTTTTTTTAAAGGATGTTTTTTGGTTGGTTTTTGACCCTCCTGTGCTGCTCTGCTTTGTTTGGACTTTGTCATTTTTTCCCAAAAGATGTTAGAAAAAACTGATCAGGTTTTTTGTGCCATTAAAAACCGGATCAGTTTTCCCATAGGGCCCCATGTTAAAAAAAACCTGATCAGTTTTTTTTACTGCACCCAAAAACGCTGCTAGCAGCGTTTTTGGAGTCCAGTTAAAAAACTGATACCATTGCAGTCACACTTGAGTGCAGGATCAGTTTTTGGCATCAGGTTTTGGACTTAGAAAAAAAAGTGCACAAAATGACGCAAAAACAAGTGTGACCCTGGCCTTTGGATGGTCTATTGCCTGTTAAATAAAGATGACAAGTGGTTTGCATGGTCGCATAGTGGTTAGCACTGTACAGTGGACAGCACGGTGGCTCAGTGGTTAACACTGTACAGTGGGCAGCAGGGTTGCTCAGTGGTTGACACTACAGTGGGCTCAGTGGTTAGCACTATTTCCTTTCAGTGCTGGGGTCCTGGTGTCACATCCCATTCAGGACAACATTTGAAAGGAGTTTGTATTGTATTGACATTCCCCCATCCTACTGTATCCTAACCCACCCCTCATAGACTGTGAGCCCTCGTGGACAGGGTCCCTGCCCCTCCTGTACCTGTACGTCCTGATCGCCTAGATTTAGTGTACTTGTTCTTGTCTCCCTCATCCTCATGTAAAGCGCCATGGAACCTAATGGCGCTATATAAATCAATAAATAATAATAATAATAATATTTTATTCTTATGTTTGTGTGAGTTTCCAGTTGATTCTCCAGTTTCCTTAGGCTGCCTTCACATCACGGCAGCATCAGGTCCGGAGCGAACCTGACAGCTCCGGACACGATTTGCAAACAGAATCGGAGGGCAAATATGCCCTCTGGTCCTGTATGTAGCCGCATGCTGCAGAGTGCTGCTGTCCCCTGCGAAATGGTGCTGAACTACTTCAAAGGGGACAGCTCCCTGGTGCTGAAGTTCAGCATAGCTCACGCTAAAATTCAGCCGACAGTGTCCGGTTCCCTGATCCTCCCGCATCGGGGCAATCCGGCGCCATAGACTCCAATGTTAGGGAGCGCCGGATCCAATTTGGGGGGGAGGATCCAATTTGGGCTGATTTTTTGCCCCGGACAGAAAAATCTGGGAGAAAAATCCGAATACACCCGGATCCTCCTGGAGAGATGGAAACCGGATGGCAGATAGCTGCCATCCGGCTTCATCCGGCACCATAGGGCTGTATTATGGCAAAATCGGGTCCAGCGCTGTAAGGCTCACCCCGGACAGCCCCGAACCTGATTGTACCGTGATGTGAAGCCAGCCTAACTGAAAAGATATTAAAAAAAAGCAAAGCAAGCTTTCGAGACATTATGGCCTCTTCATTAGGCTTAATAATGATTAGGGATGAGTGAGTAGTGAAATATTTGGACTTGCTATACTCGTAACGAGTAGGTCCTAATACTCGGGTACTCCTTACGAATAGCAAGTCCAATGTAAGTCAATGGGAAATGTGAGTACTTTCACAGTGTACACAATGCAAAAGTGAAATAAAAGTTAATAAAAGGTGTTAAAAATAAAAAAATAACATATTCACCTATCCAACGGCTGTCGCTGGTCCCATAAAGAACTCCTCTGCTTTTATTTCACTTTTGCAGTGTATAGATACACTGTGAAAGTGAATGTACTACTCACTACTCCTAACAAGTAATTGCAAGTAAACTCACAGAGTAGCGAGTAGCCCGAATACCATACTATTCCGCGAGTATCGAATAGTTACGAGAATACTCCTCATCCCTAATAATGATACAATGTCTGGAGACACACACATATGTGTGTACAAATGCAGGGTGGGGAAATTGCAATACATAACACAGGTTACTTGAACCATGTAGTGGGCAGATGGGAGGGGGGAAGGAAAATCTGGAGGAGTAAAATCAAAGATAAGTTCTGGCAAGAAGGAGGGGTTAGGAATTAGTCTGAGAAGAGGGAGAGGAGCAGACATAGGACAGAGCTCTGGGGAGTGGAGCTGCCGAAAGCTCACCCCAAAGAGGCACTACAGAGGACGCCAGAGTCCTGGATCAGATGGGAACAGCACGTCCCGCTGATCGAATATAGAGAACAGGAGACTGCAAGTTTCCTGGCTGCACTAAAAACCCGGCAGCACAACAGCATAGCGAGAGCCCAGAGTTGCCACCAGCACAGCGGTGCACATGATAGGCTTGTGCTGTCTGCCATACAGGAGCAAGGGCAAGAAAGCAGGAAGAAGGCTCCTGGATAGCTTACAGGCTGCCAGGACCCCAAACCAAGAGCGCAGCAGGAAGGCTTCCAAACCCACCTGCACGGTGCACTCCGAATGCTTCCAGGCTGACCGGACCCTCCTGGACCTGGTAACTAGTGCCCCAGACTGCACCACGTTTTGCCAAGTAAAGGTAAAAGATTTAGACCCTTTGTGTCCTTCGGTTATTTCCCACACCCTAACCAATGACTCCCATCATCCCTGTAAACGATCATACCAACTCTGGGACCCTGTTCAACCTGCTTCAAATGTGCGGTGCATTACCATCCCAGCTGCCGCACCATCTGCCCCAGATGCCCAAAAAGAGCAGCGCTGGTCACCCATGACCAGGTACCACAGGTGGCATCACGTACAAAGTCATCATCCCCAGTAAATAATCCCCATCACTGCACAGCCAGGACCACGGAGCTGGGCCACAGCCACTGTGACCTCCCAGAAAGTCAGCTGGCTCGGCTATCAGTACCCTGGCCCTTGCAGCCATTACACATCTCTTTAAACTAGCCTATCACCTCACCTCACTTATCTAACTATGCCAATTCTGCCTTTTTCCAACTCTGTCCTCTTGGGGTCATCTGTCTACACCCTCCATGCACTTAATAGCACTTTGTCTGTAATTGTACAAATCCAGGCTGGTGACTGGTTCAAGCAGCATTAAATGAATCCCCTATTATATTGATGGCTGGACATTATATGACGGCACTTTTTACCATTTACCTATTGTGTATCCCCTATGTCCTCATAGATTGTAGCTTGTGATCAGGGCCCTCACTCCTCTTGGTATCTGTTGAATTGTGTTACTCTGCATTGTCTCATATTGTCTGTACATGTCCCTTTTGAATTGTAAAGTGCAGTGGAAAATGTTAACACCATATAAATAAAAATTATTATTCTGATATCTGTAAAGTGCTGTGGAATTAGATGATGCTATTGTGGCACCCCAGGGGTTAATCCCCCACACAACACTGAACACTACACTAGCGCCTCCAGGCCAGAAGGAGGAGCTAGAACAGCTCCCCTATATATTCTGGTGTGGAGAGGAAGTGAGGAGTTAGTTCAGTTCCTGAGAGGACTGAAGAAGAAGGACTGTGGTGTAAAGGAGCTGCCTTAGGCTTCCCCACAGTCCGCTACTCAATTCCAGGCCTAGCCAGGGTCTGATGAGTGGAGTCAATAGAAACAGAGGAACACGTCTGGGAGACTGAGTTACCCTATAACTCGCCCCGGAGGAGCGCAAAGACCGGATACCGGATCCGAAACTGTGACTGACACAAGCAGCACAGTAAACACCAGACTAGTGGAGGTTATAGATCTGCACTGTACCTCAGCAAAGCAACACGGCAGGGTCAGAAACACACAGAAAGTTTCAAGTTGCCTAGCAAGGGGGTACCTGTGAGAAGATACAGAGCCGGCAGCCTAGCTAAAGCGGCAGCAGGGCCACACACACAACGCAGGAGTGGGAAGTTGAGGACCTGGACTGGGTGGGAGCAACCCGGCCCCGGTACAGACTCCGTGGACAGTACTCTGCTGAACAACAACTACAGTAAAGACGTGGAAAACTTCAAAACTGTGAGTCTGTGTGATCCTTGCACTCAAGCCCTATTTTCCCTCACAAACTGCTATCATATCCACCACTACCCCTACTCTGCATCAAATCCATAGACTTTCATCATCACTGCCCCGGGGAACCAGGCTCTACCCACGGAGAGCCGTTGCATCACCGGCTGCCAAACATCACCCCAGAGGTTCTGCAGCAGCGGTGGTCACCCCTGACCACAACCCGTGGGTGGCGTCACAACAAACTCCCCTGTAAATACCACCATTACTTGTGGGCTTGTGACACGGTCCGGACCAAGGACTGCCATGATACCCCCCGTGATACAGAGTACCCCGTCCCAGTGGGCTCCACACTATATAAGTAAGCATAATAAACAAATAAATAAATTATAAGTAATTCTTGTGACCATTTAAAGGGATTGTCCAGGCTTTTTGGATCATTTCTATGTGCATCTAGGCTGCAAAATGTTGACAGTTTGTAATATACATCGTGTCAACATTTTGCATTGTCACCAAGATATCACCTATTTGCATCTGCCAAAAAACGACCAGGGAATAGAATAAGGCGATGTTTGGTTGAGCGCTGGGATATGAAGACAGCAACACTTCAACAAGTATTTTACCTGTAAGTTTATTGTTCAATTCACACTAGGTCCTCTCCCACAACATGTTTCGACGCTCAGGGCGTCTTCCTCAAGTGGATCCACTTGAGGAAGACGCCCTGAGCGTTGAAACATGTTGTGGGAGAGGACCTAGTGTGAATTGAACAATAAACTTACAGGTAAAATACTTGTTGAAGTGTAGCTGTCTTCATATCCCAGCGCTCAACCAAACATCGCCTTATTCTATTGCTTGCATATCTATCTCCCTCGGGGAGAGCGGTGGAGCAGCTCCGGAGGAGAAGACAAACCTAACAGAGGAGAGGAAAACACGTGACGGATCACGTGCAATTACACAGGCGGACACCGAGGAAAAAGGGAAAGAAATCCACACCGCATAGAGAGAGACCCCGTGCACTCACTACGTGAGCCCCCCTGTTATGCGGACAGCACAACAGGTAAAGGTGAGTGTAACGGTGACTTAACAGAGGGTGGATATAAAACATAAAGCAGCGTGGCGCAACCAATTTCTATTTCTCATTACAAAAAACGACCAGGGGGCGTGTTTGTGTTGGAGCCTGCATGTAAATAGGAACTGGTCATTTACGCCCAGAATTCTCTACACATGCCCCCTCCCCCAGTCTACAGTATGCCCGGCCACCCCCAGGCTCCTACAGAACTGCCTCAACTGCTAACATGACCACCTACCCGCATTGCACACAGCAGTCCCCTCCTCCACAGATGCAAATAGGTGATATCTGGGTGAACATGCAAAATGTTGACAGGATGTACTGTACATTACTAACTTTCAACATTTTGCAGCCTAGATACACATAGAAATGATACAAAAAGTCCAGACAATCCCTTTAGAGATCAATCATGAATTTATATGTACAGTATATACTACATCAACTTTGAAATATACCGTACCTTATTAGAGAAATCTGCATCTTTTTCGCTCCTGGGTTGATCATTCACTCTCATTCTATGGGTAAAGTCTGTCTTTGGTGAATACAGTTTATCAGTTCATGGGGTAGATGCAGACAAACATCTGAAAATTAACCAGTTACACTATAAAACAAAAATCAATAGTATGCGCAAACAGATGACAACTGCAAGGGTGCTTTCACCTATGCATTATTTTTTCCGGTGGAGATACGGCTCTTTTTTTAAAACCGGAATGTAAACTGGACCTGGTTTATGTCCATTGATTTTCAATGGGTTTTCTGGCACTTTCCTTTGCATCCGGTGTCATACAGCTGCTGTCAGACCAGGCAGAAACTGGTTTTCTAACAAGCCCAAAAAACGGAACATCAGGGTTTTTTTGGGCTCAGTAAAAAAAAATGCTTCCAACCAAATTAGTCGTACTGAGGAAACAATTATAATGTGTGTCAATAGGGGCTAGATCAGTTTTACAAGATCAGTTTAAAATGCCCAAAGGGGGTGACAGGTTCCCTTTAATTTTCTGACAAACAATATTTAACTGGCAGCCTAACTTTCCAGTTTGACTAACTTTGCAAAAGTGGTGTGCCATTCCAAAGTGACTGAAACCCTCCGACAGCAGGACTTTGAGAAGTAGTAGAAGGCGGCCAACCTGGAGAGAAGTTGGTGTCGGCTGCAGCCAAAGTGTCTGTTGGTTGGCCAACTTTTTGAGTTCACTCCTTGTGTGCTGAAGTGTTTCTGCAAACAGGTGATTTGATACTGCCCTACAGAAACTGGTGAACAAGCCACAGGCCTCTGGCCTGACGGTCTGAGGTATGGAAATGCAAGACACTACACTCACTCCAGTAGAGCAGAGCTGGTCAAATGCAGTTCTCAATAGCCACAAACAGTGCATGTTTTCATCATTTTCCTAACACTGCACAGGTGCTGGAATCATCACCTCTGCAAGTCATCAAATTAGCACCTGTGCAATGCTAAGGAAATCCTGAAAACTTGCACAATTTTCAGACCTTGAGGACTGTAGTTGGGCACCACTGCGCTAGACATTCCGGTGGATACAGCCAGGGGGCAAGAGGAATCCTTGAGCCCTTTGACCACAACAGCGCTCTCCCTAGACTCTACTATGCCCTGTGCCCACAATGCATTTGATGGGTTTTTTATGCATATTGAGAATCTGCATCCAAATCTGCATGTCTATCCTGAGGCCAGCAAATTCTAGGACAGGTCAGAAGTGCTGTGCCCACATTGTTTTTTGTTTCCTTGCACATGTGGTTCAGCTTTCATTTTTCTGCCCCAAAATCAGCACTAAATTTGGTGGAACAAAAAAAACATGTTGGCACAACACTTCTGAACTCTCATAAACAGTACTCTGGGTTCAGCAGATTCTCAAAATCTGCTTCAGAAAAGCATCATACAACTTGGCAATCCACAGTGGGATTTCCTGCTGCGTGATGCCAGCTGTGTAACTTGACACAACTTCTAGGAAGTCATGACAAAGATGTATGAGGTTCATGAGCGGGCCCGCAAGCATGCCCAGTGTGAGAGTGACACTGAAGCTTGTTAAATAATAGTGTAATAATTATAATGGATTACCCTGGAATCTTTTTGCATGGAGCAAAGACACAATTAAACACAGTTTATAGGTGAAAAGTCTATATGTAACACACAGCAATAAACAAACAAAGTGGTGAGGAAAACTCAAAGTCCATAAACACACAGTGATGATATTATATGAAGCTTTAAAGGAAAAATCTCTTGAAAACCTCACAGAAAAAGGGAATCAGCAGTGCAGACTTTAAAGCTTAGTTGACACTAGGAGATGCTTTAAAAAGGAAAGTCAATGGCAAGTCCAACCAGGGGATGTTAAGGCAAAATCTATAAACACATTTAATCACCCAGTGATACCCGGGAAAGGAAGTCTAAGAAAGTCCTGACCCAGATGCAGAATAAATTACTCTGTCTAGAACAGTCCCATAGTCTGCATCTATTTAAACGTGGAAGTAACAGGGCATTTAAAGGGAAACTTTCAACAATTATAAACCTACATTTTCTTATACAAATTAGCTACAGACTAGTAATTTACATAAGAAAATGTAATTTATAACTTCTTTTATCAACTTTAACATTACACTATTAGCTAAGACAGGTATGCTTAGGTAAGGACTATGAAGCTGCCGATACAGATAATGATAGCTTGGGGGGCATAATCTGACAGGTTCCCTTTAATAAAGCAAACCAGCTTACATGTCAGCAAAGGCAGGTGAGGCAAGAGCCGCAGCAGAGAGAGTAACACAAGCAGCTAGGAACAGGAGGCAAACTAATAGCAGGTGTAGGTAAAGAGAACCTCAGATGACTAGCAGCAGGAAACTCTCACAGGGTTTGCAGCAGTAGGCGAAAAATCTTGAGAAGCTGCAAGGAGCAGAAAACCAAGCAGAATAGTCAAGTAGAGAACTAGAAGCTGGACTGGAGTTTGTAAAAGCAGGCAAATGAAGAGGGCTGAAGCAAAGGACACCCTCTTGGAAGAGGGCAAGAATGCCCAAAAAGTAGTCAGAATATCCGGAGTCCTGACAAATAGTGTAGGTAGCTAATGTCTGTGCTAAAACACCGGGATTACTCTGTAAAAGGGTTTGAGCTGTGTTTGGCAGCATTTGGGCCCCTTTTAAAGTGTTTCTATGCATTTGATGTTGCCTGCCATTAATTTCAATGGGGTTTGGGGGGTTTGGCCAACACCTTGGCATTCGGCGAACTGAATCCAAACCCTCGGGTGTTCACTTGTATCTAATAAGGATAGAACTGTCCCAACCTTCCCCATTCACTCACTTTAAAAAGCCATCTCCCTAAGTACATATCTCAACCTATAAGTTCATAATAACTGATATTACAATATCTGAATTTATTTATTTTTTACCTTTTGTTAGATATTACTTAAGTGGTCAACTAATTAGCTAGGACTTCATTAAGAATTGAGGCAGACTCTCAAACTGACATGCTAAAGCCCCCATCCACATTAGAATAAATGCAGCTTAACCCTCTTATACTGATGGGCTTGGCCAACAGTCTAATGTATACCGGGACTGCTGTGTAGTCACTAATAAATGACATTTGTGGAGATAGGATGCAACTTGTCCAGTTTTGGACTGCTGATCCTTTCATTATCAGCAAGATAAAGCCACTGCCTGGGGTTTTGGCAGTCATCCTCTCATAGAGAACACAGGAGAGATCAGCAGAGTCACTGCTCCTGTATTTGTATACGTCAGGAGAAATAGGTGCCAGACCAGTCCCTTTGAAAAGACAAAGAGAGCTCCCTTTGAGAAATACCCAGTGGTCTAGTGGAGAACAATTTAGTACAGATCGGGGGATTAGCCTCTCACCTTTCGAGGTTGTGCGCCATTGCACAAACTCGGTTATGGCGTGACACCACTGTTTCCTCGGCTTCTCTGCCCGACCGTACTTCCTGGTGTGGTCACGTGGGCTGCCGTCCGGTCATGTGAGGTACACGTCACCGGAAACTTGTCATTTCAGGTCTTTCATTGAACACAGTTAATGCAGCACGCTGTAGCTCCGCCACAAACTCCAGATGTATCAATAATTTGGAAGAAGTATTGTGGCATTAGTGGAGCGCTGGGGTACACAAACACAAAGTGGAGAATTAGGACAGTTTAACAAACCTCTTTTTTGAAGTACCACTGGTGTGGTACTGGTGTGGTACTTCAATAAAGAGGTTTGTTAAACCGTCCGAATTCTCCCCTTTGTGTTTGTGTACCCCAGTGCTCCACTAATGACACCAATACTTCTTCCAAATTATAGACTAGTCTCTTTGGCTGGCCATACATTTTGGATGACTTTCATTCAAATGATGCTTCTGCCAATCATTCAGCCAACAACCATTTCAGCCAACACTCCCAGAAACAGGATCGCTCGCTTGGGCGAGTACTCCTGTGTTATCTATGAGAAAGGTGGTGGTTTATCTACAGGAGAATAATGCCATAGGCTGTCTAAAATTGGACATGAGTGATCGACATTTCTCCAACCTATCAGTTGGCTGGTTCCATGTACAAATTAGACCATCAGCTGAACCGGTCAATATTGGCAGTTTGCAACATTATACTCATGTCTGGGTCTAGTGTCTTCTATGCTCAGTAATACACACCCCAAGCATCAGTGAAGTGTCTGGACCACCAGGCCGTGGGGTACAGGTCCCGGCTGCAGTCACAGAGATGCACAGGCTGCGGTGCCGGGCCATGCCCTAGTGGTCACTGAAAAAGGGTTAAAAATAAAATAAAAGATAAAGAAAGTTTGTGACGCCACCTACGGTATCCAGTAATGGTACCGGCGCTGCTGCAGACTTCCGGGGATGATGATGAGGCAGCTAGTTTTTAATGCTACCTGTAGATAGAGCGGGATTCCTGAGGCAGTGATGGATGAATAGGAAACTCACACAGGGAGGCGCTCGTCAGGTGGAGATGCAAGCTAACAGTCTGTGGGAACAGGAATATGGCTACTTCGGCCACCACACAGTCTTTGTCTCTGAACCAGGCTTTACTGGTGACTCAGGCAGCAAACACTCTTTACACACAGTCAACGGGTATCACTGGCTTGGGTAGTCACCAAAGAACTAGGACATTTTCCTGGGGATCCTCGGTGATGTACCTGCTTAATCCTCTCTTCTGTCCTGTGTTGTCCCTCTCCTTAGTGCTCCCGCGTACAGAGCCCTCCGCTGGTCCCCACGGATTCCTGTGGACAGTCCTTGTCTTGAGGCCTCCAGATCCTATACGGGGCCTTAGGGGAATTATGTCAGGTGTTGGCCGCGACTTCTGAAGAAGTCCGTGCCCTCGGGTTTTGTGGCTCAGGGATCAACGCTCGCACCGCCTCAAAGCCGGTCGTCCGGTATTGGACTGGATCCTTCCAGCTGGGAGTTGTACCGGTCCGGAATCGGGTGCACCTCAACACCCTAGGATCCCCTTCTTCCTTCAGGGCCACCTGTACTGAGGTGCCCTCCACTGCGCTTCTCCCATGGGTCCTCCTCCAACCGACTTCTCTCTTTGACTGACTTTCCCACTCTCCACAGCTCACTTAAGCTCCTCCCACTGGGGGTCGGTTCCTTAGTAACGAATTAACCTTTTGGTCTCCCCGACCTAAGGTGTGTGGATGTGTGTGGTGAGGGTCCCTATTGACATCCCAGTCCCTGGTCACGGGGATACTACACACTCTGGTCTGGGTGCATAACCCTCCATAGCTCCTGACCAGAGGGGCGCCACATTTGGTTAAGCTCACTCGTCCGCGAGTGACCAGACCCGTACCGGGTACAGAGTTTAATTTTTATATGTATGGTAACCAAACAAATAACATTTTTATTCACACAAAACATTATGCAGCATTTTTCATCCCTTCCGGGAGGCACTCTTCTTATGACATTACCGGGTCAATGGGTCCAAAACCATTTTAAATATATGTATAGCCGGCCTAAACGGGCTGGGTTCACATGTACAGTTCCGGTGGTAACTGTCTTGCACTGGTATAGTAGTGTCCATTTCACCACTGGACTGTTTAAATACAGACAATATAGAGTCCTTCGGCTTAACATGTGACAGTCCAGAAGCTCAACTACACATAAGAGTTCACGCAATATTCATATCACACATTTAGAACTATATACACACCGGGTTTGATGTCTTTAGTCCTTGCATTTATAAACGCGCAAGGCGTACCAGCCCTTGGGTCCTACGTGACGTTCATAGTCCACCCGGTCATGGCGGTAGAGATACCTGTCCAGGTGGCCCTTAGGGAGGTGAGCCTCTACATCACATTGGCTCACGAACACCTCTTCCCGCAGGCCTGGTTCCCGGATAAACCCCCACCCACTGTCCAGGTAAACACCATCTCCGTACCTGTTTTTCTGTCCTCGGGTGGTATCGGCAATAACCCTCAGGTTCGGGATCTCTCCAAAAGATTTTCCTGTTCCCGGGCCCACCACTCCTCTCGATGGCGCTGTTGTTTGCCTGGTTGGCCCGGTATTGCTGCTCTGGCAGCTTTTGTTGTTCCTGAACCAAGGACGCGATCCTGCACCCCAGTTATGGCAGCAACACCGACTCGCCCCACCTGCCGATGCTGGTGACTGTTCCACCACAGAACGTGGGGCCCGGATGCCCCAACTTCCTCATTGCTTCCGTCCTGGTCATCTCCCCGGGTCCCTCCTCCTCGGAGTCCGGCCCATTCCAGTCCCCTGGTCACAGGCATGCTACACACTCTGGTCTGGGTGCAGTACCCCTCCGTGGCATTCCGACCAGTGGGGCGCCACATCTATACATTACACAAATGGAAGGTTTTGCTGATACTATTTCTATTTGTTACTAAAAAAAAGACACTTTTGTTCCTTATTTGTGCCATTCTACAAGATAAGATGGTTGTATACGTGCCCTCTCCTTTGCTGTGCAGACCCAAATATCTGATCAGAATATTCACATCCCATTTTTTGGTATCTCTCAACCATCTGAATTAATGCAACAGGGAGATTCTGTCATTGTCCATATAAATGTTCACGGAAAATCCATGTACAAGAATCATTTGTCTTCCTTCATGTTGACACAATCCTGTTCTACAAGCAATTGTTTGTTTCGGAGACGTTTATAGGATCTTTATGAATAAAGAAGGATATATGTTCCACAATGGGATTTGCCTTTGAAGGAAGGAAATAATTTGTTTCCCTAAGTTTTCACTGGATCTACATCAAATGATTTATGACAATAGAGTTTCATTGGCCTCTGTGTAGTAGGAACTGGCTTGTTGAGTGTATCTGTCAAGTTTGACAAATGTCTGATCAGTGCATTTTATGCCTGATAAATTATCTGTGAATAATGTGAAGTCATTGTCATATTGCTCAACAAAATAAGCTTTGCATATTGGAAAAGTCTAGCTCCAAAGTGGAAAGTACTTGCCATCTCTGACATTGTATAGCATTATGGATTTTCTTTTTATCACAGACTAGAAAAGTATTCATACACCATGATCTTTTCCACGTTTTTTTTATGTTACACCCACAAACTTAAATGTCATTATATTGGTATACTAATGGTGGCCCGATTCAAACGCATCAGGTATTCTAGAATATGTAAAGTATTTTATTTATGAAGATTTAAGAATAATGTAATAAATTCACAGGATTTAAATCCCACGCCAATTCGCGGCCGGACTGTGCCTGTCGCTGATTGGTCCGCGCCCGGCCAGCTGCGACCAATCAGTGAAGCGGTTTAAATCCCGCTACCAACTATCTCGCTGATTGGTCGGCCGGCAGCGCAACCAATCAGCGAAGCGGTTTCAAATCCCGAGCCAATTCGGCGGACTGCGCTGTCGCTGATTGTCGCCGGCACGCGACCAATCAGCGAAGCGGGTTTAAAATCCCGACCAAAATCGTGATTGGCTGCGCCTGCCGCGATTGTCAGCGAGCGGTGGTCAAACCGAGCAATTCTGGCCGACTGCCGTCGCGTATTTCCGTCAACAGGACCAGGCAGACAGAATTAGATGATTCTATAGTAGATTATGTGATATACCAACACTAAGTTGCAAGCATAGGTTGATTGTAATGAGGGAAATCTGGACCACCGCTAGGGGCCCCAAATTCCTAGGGGTCCATGGCCAGATTGCTTTCATTATAATTCCCACAAATGTGACCATTTTGGCATATCTCCAGGTTGTGACATTCCTGGAGCTCCGCTGCCGGGAATGCAGAATACCAGTCTAGCCCCAGGGAAGCTCACGCCACCTCTTTTACGACTTGCCGGTGCAATGATGTCATCAGCTCGCACACACCAGCAAGTAAACGCCAGTCACAAAAAGCAGTAAATCTCCGGGGAACAGAGCAGAGCACTGAGGAATCGGAGGAAGGTGAATATGTTGATTTTTTAATATGTGTATGGAAGTGTGAAAGCTCATCCTGTATATAGAGAGCTAGGCAAGTGCTCACACTGTATAAGGACACTCTGTGGAGTCTCATACTGTGTAAAGGAGTTATGTGACGGCTCATAATGTGTATAGGAGGCTATGTGAGGGCTCATACTGTACATATGAGGCTATGTGAGGGCTTGTACTGTATATAGAGGGCTATGTGGGGGCTAATACTGTATATAGGAGGCTATGTGGTGCATCATACTGTATATAAAGGCTATGTAAGGGTTTATACTGTATATAGGAGCTACGTGTGGGCTTATGCTGTATATAGGAAGCTATGTTAGCTGTATATAGGAAGCTATGTGAGCGTTCATACTGTATATAGGAAGGCTATGTGGAGGCTCATACTGTGTAAAGGAGTTATGTGAGGGCTTATAATGTGTATAGGAGGCTATGTGGGGGCCCATACTATATATAGGAGGCTAAGTGAGGGCTCATACTGTATATAGAGGTGTTATGATGGGGCTAATACTTTATATAGGATTCTATGTGGTGGCTCATACTGTATATAAAGGCTATGTGAGGGTTTATACTATATATGGAGCTATGTGTAGCCTTATGCTGTATATAGGAAGCTATGGTGAGGGCTCATACTGCATATAGGAGGGCTATGTGGAGGCTCATACTGCGTAAATTAGTTATGTGAGGGATCATAAATGTGTTTAGGAGACTATGTGGGGGCCCATACTATATATAGGAGGCTATGTGAGGGCTCATACTGTATATAGGGAGACTATGTGGGGCTAATACTTTTTATAGGATCTATGTGGTGGCTCATACTGTTTATAAGGGGTATGTGATGGTTTATACCGTATATAGGAACTATGTGTGAGTTCATGGTGTATAGAGGAGAGGCTATGTGGGGCTCATACTGTATGTAGGAGGCTATGTGAGAGCTCATACTGTGTATAAGGGGCTATGTGGGGACTCATACTGTATATATGGGCTATATGAGGGTTTTTACTGTATATATAAACTATACGTGGGCTCATACTGTGTATAGGAGTTATGAGAGGACTCATAATGTGTATTGGAGGCTATGTGAGGGCTCATACTGTACATAAGGGCTAGTGAGGCTTGTAACTGTATATAGAGGGGCTATGTGGTGGCTCATATGTATATAAAGGCTATGTAGGGGTTCATACTGTATATAAGGAGCTATGTGGGGCTTATGCTGTATATAGGAAGCTATGTTGCTGTATATAGGAAGCTATGTGAGGGTTATACTGTATACAGAAGCTATATGTGGGCTCATACTGTGTATTGGAGTTATGTGAGGACTCATAATGTGTATTGGAGGCCATGTGAGGGCTCATACTGTATATATGAGCTATGTGGGGGCTGATACGGTATGTAGGAGCCTGTGTTGGACCCATATGGTATAGAGGGGGATGTCAGCATACTTAATTCTGGTCAATATTTAAGTGATATAATTATTATTTTATATTAATAGTAATTGTAACTCATATGTAATATTAATATTGAACAGAATTAAATTCAGCCTATTGGTTTGGCCTTCACAACAGTCATGTCTCTCATGTGATCACTCAGGAAAATTATTTCTCAACCCTGCTCATTTATATATAGCGCAATGTTGTATATAGTGCCTAAATATGAGAAAGAAATGTGAGCGGTACAAAAAAGTCTTTAATGTTTTGTATATACAAATGTGCATCAGAGCATCTATTTTTAATCATGTAACCTGTTACATGATGGGCAGGAAGTAGATGCCTGGCTGAGCATGTGTGGCATCCCAGAGTTCAGTTGCACAATGGCATTGCCTCCCTTTGGGGGGTAATGTTGTGCTTGTAAGCAAGAAGGGGTATTCAAACAGGTCAGCCCACAGCATGCAACACTTTTCCTGATTCCAGACCTGAAGGGGGAGCTCTGAAACCCGAGTTCATGGGACAGGGCTGCCACTAGGTATTTCGGGGCCCCTGACTGCAAAATTTTGCCCCCAGCCTCCACCTGGCTCCGCCTCCACCCATACTCCGCTTTCACCCATGCTCCGCCTCCACCCATATCATACATTATACAGTGCTATGCAAATTAATTGAGACAAAGCACGTTTTTCTTTACTATTTCTGATAAGTGTTTTATCAGTTCTTTGTGTCGTTTTCCTTTTTCTTCCAATTTCCCTTTTCTTTTAGGAGAAAATGATCCAGTTTCATTGTGTGTGTGAATTATTCTTGAAACGGTAGATTTTCCAATACCAACGGTGGAAGCGATTTCTCTTACAGTCAGACTTGTATGTTCATTAAGAGTAATAATTCTAGACCTCTTCCGTGGAGTAACATCCATTTTTACACGAATCACACTGAGAGAAAAAGTACACTAAACCACTCCGCACAGAAACAAGCTCTCAACTGAAGCTGAGGGGGCAGCTAGCTGTTATTTTCTGACTAAAACCAGTCAACCACATTTTGTTACTCAAGGGTTTTACACTTACACCTGTTCAAAGCAGTTAAACCTGTTTTAAATCACTGACTGGTGAACCCCAACTTAAGATTTTACATAAAAAAATGCTTTGTCCCAATTAATTTGCACAGCACTGTATTTATAGTGAAAAATTGGAACAGCGCCAAAAATTATCTCAATTTATGTGCAAAGCTTTCCAACCAGCAATCTAGATGGTTCCTCACAACAGTGTAAAAAAGGAAAAACCGCACAAAAAAATAGAAAAAAAGTGGACTTTATTGCCCAATGCGTGGCCACGTCATATAGATAATGCATCCCCCATAGCCTTTGTTATATTATATACATCACATGTCCCATTATAGTGCACCCAATAGTCCTCCATATAGCATAGTGCACCCCAATAGTCCTCCATATAGTATAGTGCACCCCCATAGTCTCCTAATATTATATTGCACATTACAGTTTCCCACCAGTGTACTCATTGATTAAAAAAAAAAGTAAATACTCACCTTCTCTTCTCGCTGATCCTGTCTCCTCAGCATCTGCTGGTTGCAGATGGCAGACAGCGACGACCAGGACTTGGAGAAGAATGCTGCCAGCAGAGGCAGCCGGGTCTATAGGGGGCTACCACTGGTACACACACCTCATACATATGCTCCTCCGCTCCGTACACCTCGTACACCCGCTCCACTCTGTACACCTCATACACACTCGCTCCTCTTCGTACACCTCGTACACTCTCGGCTCCACTCCGTACACCTCTACACACTCGGCTTCCACTTCGTACACCTCATACACTCTCGGCACACGCTGTACACCTCGTACACACTCAGCTCCACTCCAACACCTTGTACACTCTCGGCTCTGCTCCGTTCACCACGTACACTCTTGGCTCCACTCTGTACACCTCATACACTCTCGGCTCTGCTCCGTACACCTTGTACACACTCGGTTCCATTCCATACACCTCGCACACTCTCGACTCCGCTCCGTACACTTCGTACACTCTTGGCTCTGCTCTGTACACCTCGTACACGCTCAGCTCTGCTTCTTGCACCTCGTACACTCTCGGATCCACTCTGTACACCTCATACATTCTCGGCTCTGCTCCGTACACCTCGTACACTCTCAGCTCTGCTTCTTGCACCTCGTACACTCTCAGCTCTACTCTGTACACCTCGTACACACGCAGCTCTGCTGAGAATGCCCCGTACACACACGGCTTCACTCCGGACGCCCCATACACATGTGGCTTTGCTACATCCACATTGTAAATCCATCCTGACCTCACACATTAACTTCATCCAGCACGATGACAACTAGCACAGCAGAGTCCTGCATACACTAAGGAGTTGATCATGTGATCCCTGACTCCTCCCCTCAATGTGACATCATCACAGGTCCTTTAAGCACAGAGCAGCCATATATCTAGTGTGCGGCTCTGCAGGTGGAGGTATGTTCACATTCCCCATTATTGGACACAGTAACCCCTTCATTCCCGGAGATAGTGTCCCCCTTCCTTCCCCAGTTTTGCCATGTGTATATGTACAGTAATATAAGGATGGATGTGTCATGTATACAGGGGAGGTCACTCTGGTTTGGGGACAGATGGCCGGGGTGGCAGGCCTCCTTGCTCCAAACAGCCACGACCCCCGCCAGAATGTCCGCCCCCCCCCCGCTAGCTGCTGGGTGCTGGTAGTGTGTGGCAAAGCACTGACAGTGTGTGCTCACCTGGCAGGGAGGCGGGCCTCATTGTTTCAAATGGTCACGCTGGCTCTCCCTGTCCCTTTTCAAGTGGCCACGCCCCCTCCAATGACTGGCAGGCCCGTGACACCAGGCAGACCTGTCAGGCCCTAGTGGCAGCCCTGTCATGGGAGCTCCCTTATAAATTCAGGCCTGGGGGCGGGGTTAGTCAGTTCAGTTCCTAGGAGGACTGTGAAGACATCCTGTAGACTAGAGCAGAGTAAAACTCATCCCGGGACATAGACTAGCAAGTGTGAGGGACCTGTAGAAGATGGTTTGAGGAAGGAGAGAAGCAGGCCTTGGGCATGGAGCCTGTTATCGGGCTCACCTTAGTGCAGAGAGCCAGAAACGGACACCGGAGTCCAAGGTTGTGAGGGTACTCCAGGCCCAGCAGCCAAAACTGGAGGGCAGGAGATTCCAAGTCTCCCAGCCACAACGAACCCCAGGAGGCAAAGCAGCATCAAAGAGCTCAGGGACAGTAACCAGAGGAGCAGTGCCTGGGAAGGGCTCGAGTTGCCTGCCAAATGGGTGAGAGACTGACAAGCAGAAGGAGAGGGTACAAGCAGCTACAGGCAGCCAAGACCAAGAAGTAGCACAAACGGGAGGCCTCAAAACTCACTGGTGAGGAGATCCCCATCTTGTTTCCAGGCCACCCAGATTTACAACATCACCTGTGGACAGTATCATGGCTTTTACCTGCAACTGCCAGTAAAGGTAACGGAGACTATAAGCTGTGTTTTTGTTGGTTATTGCACACCCTCAGTCCTGCACCCCCAATGGCCTACCATCGACATAGACTTTACTGCTTGCCCTGGGGAACCGTTCCACCCGTGAAGAGCGTAACTACCAAAGCTGCATTCCCATCATCCCCAGAGGTCCCGCACCGCAGCGTCGACCACTAATAGCCGAATACCACGGGTGGCGAAACGACAACCATCCTTAAACCCATATTCCCCTAACTTTTATTCACATCACCAGGGTCACGGAGGTTGGTCTCGACCCCCGTGTCTCCCCCAGCAGAACTGTTAGCCAGGTTTCGAGTACCCCACAGCCCTGGGGGGCGTGTCACATGGGTGATCGGCACCATTAGCTGAAAAATTGCGTAGAAGATAGACAATGGACAGTTAGGCAGGCAGATGGTCTGGTCAATTTAATCACAGACACAGACACAAAAGAAAAGGAAAAAATGCTGACAAACCTCAAAGAATAAAAATATCCTTTATTGATTAAAAAACAGGCCAGGGCGAGATAAACAACAAAAATTAAAATGGCAGCAAATCCAGCAGGAGAGGATATCAGTAATAGATATTACAATACAGAATTAATAAGTATAATAAGAATTACATTTTAATATAATGCAGCATATTGGTAATTAAGCAAAGGAATCCAAGTGATTATGCAAGTGCATTACAATAGGAGCACAAAAACCATAATGTCAAAGAACACCCTCTCCTGATGCAGCGGGTGCTATTCCAGCAGGCTGTACACAAGCCTTGGTCTTAGGATTTTTGTTTAGTAAAAAAATTGGGACACAGAGTTAATAAAAAAATACTCTTACACCTCTCAACATTGAAATTGCTACAACAGGATTGAAAACTAGAAGAAAAGTAGAAAAGCGCACATAGGGTCTTATCCGGGTGTAACCGGGGTGTTGTATTGTGTGCTGTTGCACTAACCTTATGTTGTTTTGAGAGTCACAACAACTATTGAAGCATAAGCCGGCTTGCAGCACTCGGCCGAAGGGAAACCGATTAAAACATTAGAATTCGTGCGCTGCCGTCTGTCCGTTGGTTCCAAGAAATCCAAGGAATCACAAGATGTTAAAAGCAATACCTTTAATGTCTAATTCTTACGCATTTCGTGGTGCTCCAGACTACTTCATCAGAGATCCACAAGGTTTAAGTGTAAACATCTTGTGATTCCTTGGATTTCTTGGAACCAACGGACAGACGGCAGCGCACGAATTACCACCTTTCATCTAATGCTTTACAACAGGATAGAAAATGTATGGAATTATGGAAATTACAAGATGGATAGATCTGTAAATGATGAAAAAATGGAAGCAAACGTTTTAAGAATCTCAATTTATTACAGGGAACATGACCTCTAAAAATCAGTCCCCAGACCATTTATACCTGTCCCTGCACCTCCAGGAATGCATTGTAGGCATACCTTTGTGTAAGCTAATCCCAGACTAGCTGCCATAGAGCAAACTCGCGCGTGCGCAATGCGCAGCGCGAAGTCAAATGATATGGATATGACGCGATTTGTGTCATACAGCCTATACCGCCCATTGAGTGGGGCGAGGGAGCTCACAATACATTAGCATGCCCATTTGGGCGTAAATAATTGATCTTCAGGCTGTGCTGAGAAGCCACAGGGAACGCCCTGTGTGACTTCTCAAACACTGAGAAGCCGCATAAAGGAAGGTAATAAGAGCACTTTTAGATACTTTACACAAAGGGATGCCTACAATGCATTCCTGGAGGTGCAGGGACAGGTATAAATAGTGTGGGGACTGATTTTTAGGGGTCAGGTTCCCTTTAAGTATAAAAAATCAGTGCCATGTGCTCAAATTCCCACACTTACAGTCTCGGCTGCTATCAATCAGGTTATTAATGATTGTCTGAAGGATGTTCTGACCCGCTTTATGCATTTGAGCAAATCATCAAGATCCCCTGCTGGCAGCTGCCTTTGCAGTTGCAGGCCAAAGACGTCCCAGAGGAACACTAATCCTACTCCTAGGGTTACAGTGTGGGTCAGCATAATCTACAGTAATGGGATTCCTCTATACCTCCCTCCATGTACACTAACAGCTCAGTTTTACATTGATTTGGTCTTGGAAGCCATTTTTCCTAAGTTTCTGAGAAGCCGTTTTCAACATTACAACTCTAGGCTTCATGTTGCTCATGTTTATTGTGAGCAGTCTGTCAGGTCTAAACGTCCTACTGAATAAATTGAGACGTTTTGAAAATTTAGTTTACATTTTTTCATCATTTGCATATTATTAAAATGTCTCTCCGTCCTATGATTTCCAGAATTTCTCAACTTTTCCTTGGTGTTACCATCTTAGTGTTTTAATGTATGGACAGGGAGTTTGGGAGAGATACAGTAGCTGTTGATCAAACAAATGTTCGACTGACAAATATAGAAGATATATGAACAACTTTAATATTAAGAATTCCATCATTTTCTATTTCTTAAACTATTGTTTCTTTCATGTGACATTTCTTAAAACCTTCAGTAAAAACTTTGGCTACTACCTCTTAAATGTCATAAGAGACAAATTTGATAATTCAATATTTCTCGTATCTTGGATATATTGAAGACAGCGCAGAGATAAAGAGGCATCTACTACGCCATTCTACAATGTGCTAGATCTCTTCTCCCTGTTAATTTACTTATTTGTTGACGCTTTTTTGCTTGCTTTAAGTGGATTGTTTGTGTAATAGCGTGCCACCTAAAGCACATTTGTGGAAAATAAATGGTGGCTATTGGGTCACATAAAATATTGATTAAGGCAGCTAAGTGCAGGAACACTATATTTTTCTTTAAATTGGTAGGTATGTGTTAACAATGCAACTCGGCTGGATGTCAATGGAACAGAAGCATTATAGCTTGTGAAGAAAATGCAGCATTTTGAAGCTATGGACACAGATCATTAAGAATGTAATTTACATGGAATTACTGCCATACTGCTTCTGTCATTTCATGAGTCTTGTTACTACCAAAGAACCATAAATGCATGGGTTCCAAATCACTGACAAGAGTCTTCACCCTGTACTTAACGCTTTCAGCATCAGAAAATTCAATAGCAAATTCGTATTGTAATATATCATCCTAAATTGTGTCCATTAATTACATTGCGAGCCAGCAAGATCATAAAACACAATAAAATGTGGATGAGCTGGATGGACCCAAAGCTCCTGTGTGAATATGCTGATTGGAACAACGGGGAAAACAAATTGATTGTATCTTGTCTTCAATGAGGAAACTGAAAATATCCTATATGATAAAATATATATATATATATATGTTATATTACTTTCCACTATATATATATATACACATATAAACCTGTATATACATATATAAATATATACATATATAATATATAAGTTCATATATATGCTTTATAATACTTACTTTGTGGCGTCCGTCATCCACTTTCACCGTAGTCGTGTCCTCCTATGACGCAATTGGTGAGTACTACTTCTGGTGGCCATATCTGAACACCCAAGTCATGGGTGTACAAACATGTTGCCTACTAGCCGTGCCCCCAATGCCACAAACCCGCCGCACACACTGCCCACAGCCCGATCACCCCTGCCCGATACCCACACCCTGCAGCCTGCCTACCCACACACCCATCACTGCAGCCCAACGCAAGCTATCCGCCACCACAAACCCTAACCCTCTATATTGCCCAGTGGTGGTCATACAGGACCTGTGGTGATATCAAAGTCTTGGGTGGAGCCAGATCACATGACAATGACATTACCTAAGGTTCTTTCACACTCCCCGCTCACTTCCGCAGCCTGTTCACTCCCACAACCCCCCTCACTCCCTGAGCCCACTCCACTTACCCCAGCCACTAACACAGCCCACTCATTCCTGCATCCTGTTCCATGATCTTCACTGACTCCCACAGGCCACTCACTCTTGCAGGCCACTTCATGCTCCCCACTCCCTCCTGCAGTCCACTCCATGCTACCCACTCACTCCTGAAGAATGCTCACTTCCACAGCCCGCTCACTCCTGCAGGCCACTTATATAATGCAATTACCACGGTCTGGTGGGCGCTCTAAAGTAGATCCAGGATCTTGTTAAGTATGAAGTCCTTTATTCTAAAAACCTCCTTCCCCACAACATGTTTCGACGGTATAGTGCCGTCTTTCTCAAGTGGAATGCATTCCACTTGAGAAAGACGGCACTATACCGTCGAAACATGTTGTGGGGAAGGAGGTTTTTAGAATAAAGGACTTCATACTTAACAAGATCCTGGATCTACTTTAGAGCGCCCACCAGACCGTGGTAATTGCATTATATTCTACATCTCCCTGGAGGACACGGCAGGCGCTGCTCATTTTAGCTAAAGGACCTTTAAAGGACTGGTCACGTGGACGCGAGGGGGCGGAGTCCGGAAAACTACACGAGGGGAGCGAGGACGCTGCGAGTGTCTGGAGCCGCAGCTCATCGCCGCTGCATCTAATTACTCGGGTCAGGAGAGGACGTATAAACCATTAGGCTCACACCAGAGTTGTGCATGGGTAGCACAACTAATATAGGTTAGTAACTACGTTATATAAATCACCCTTGCAATATACTTGTGGATATCGCACCATTGCGCCCCCTATCTACTTTTTGTCTTCACACTGCAGGCCACTTACTCCTGCAGCCCACTCACTCCTGCAGCCGACTCACTGCACATTTGCTCAAGTACTCGCCATCTTTGGACATTTGGGTTTACAAAGATGCTGGCAACGTGATTCATTACACTGCCCCACTGCTTCCACCACAAGATTACAGTAATTACAGGATTACATCGGAGGGGCGCTTGGTGGGAGCTAATAAAGGGGATAACCAGGTGTCTCTGTATATTTTGTATGCAATAAAGGATTTCTCTTGGTGTTGTTTTTTTTGCTTCTTTACTGAAAGTATTGCTAAATTCTGTCTGCCATGCTGACAGCTGACATTAGCAATAGGGCTTGACGTCAGCTGCCAAAAAAAGCTGACATCAACCCCTTTATTACCCCATCTACTACCACTGCATGGCAGCTGGAAGAGTGAGGTAACGGCCAGTTTTGGCATCTCTCATGGAGGCACCAATTCTGGGTTGGCTGCTAGCTGCAATTTTCAGCTTGGGGGGCCAAGAACGTTGGGGCCTCACCATGCTGAGAATTCCAGCCCCCAGCTGCCTGGTTTACCTGCTCTGGCAATAGAAAATACAACAACGCCCTCCACATTTTTTTTTACCAGGACATTAAACACTTTATTAATAATAATAAACACAGAAACAGGTTTTTAAGTAAAAATACAATTATTTACGTTAATTACCCACAGGCAGGAGAGGGCACAGGGGAAGTCAGCTCAAAGGAGAGAGCACATGAGATGAGAGAGCAGACAGGGGGAGTGCACATGTGGAAAGAGTACACACAGGGGAAAGGCCACCACAACCCCCAGCGCCACAAAGCCTGCCCCCATCGTGATACAATCACCCTCCCAATGCTATAGAATCGGGCCTCCATCTAGTATATATATAATGTAAAAATACATATACTGTAGTAGTGATTTGCTCACTGGAAGTACGGGGGATACTCAAAACAGACATGTTTTCCAAAAAACAAAGTCCATTGGTTTATTACATCATAAACCACATAAGATAAAAAGTCCATAATATGTATATCAATGGAACATTACATGATGCTCAGTCTGTCCCAATGTCCCTGTGGTCTCCTCGTCGCTTATTTCCAGGACGCCAGCCATTTCCACACTTAACATACCTAGTGCGTTCCAGGACAAGCACTGAGAGCAAGCCCTCACAGGTTCCTTCCAGGGCACCACCTGGTCCCAAGTAAGTGTATTCCCATGGTCTCTGAACCTCATGCCTTCCAAGGAAACATTTTCCTAAGCAATGAGATCTGGCTTTCTGACCATATGTCTTCCAAGGAAGCTCCTGCTTTCCCAATCGCACAGAGACATTTAATCCCATTAAGGCGGCCGTCACACGCTGAGATATCTCGAGCGATATTGTAAGCGATCACGTGCACGCGCAATCGCTTACAATATCGCTCACATCGCTGGTGAGATGTCACACAGACAGACTCACCAGCGATGTGAAGCCGCGATCTCGCTGGTAACTATGGTACACATCGGGTAACTAGGCGCCGCGCGTCGCTTAGTTACCCGACGTGTACCATAGTTACCAACTCCCAGCATAGACTCTGCGCTGGGAAATCGCTCATCGTGGTGTTATACACCAGCGATGTCACGATCAAGCGATTTACCATCGTAAATCGCTTGATTACATGCAACGATTTCTTGCCCGATATCGCTTAAGCGATCAAAAAGGAGATCGCTTAAACGATATCGGGCAAGAAATCGTTGCGTGTGACGGCCGCCTAACACAGATTATATGTCTTGAGACACCCAGGTGTGTGAGAGATCAAGTTGTCCAGACACATCCCTGTCTTCTGCCTCAAATGCAGTCCTTCACTTGTAATGCATTACATCAACTTGTGGACCTACATGCCTCAGCATAATGCATTACTTAAACTTGCTGAACTGCAAGATCCAGCATACTAATTTCTTAATATATATCACAGAGCACAATCTGCCTCAGGAATATTTACTGATATGCTGACTATTTGCAATGCAGCAAGCCGCTGCATCACAAAATATATATATATATATATATATATATATATATATATATATATATATATATATATATATATATATATATATACATATATACACCATATCTAATTACATAATTGCGCTGTCCAATCTGTCATCAACTTTACTTCAGTGTCACGTTGTCCTCCTATCATATGCTGGAGGCCTCAACCATATTTTCATACCCAAGTGATGGGTGTGCAAATATGACACTTACTGGCATTACTGGCACATTGCGCAGTATGGCTAGCAGTGCCGGATGGTCCTCTGCCTCAACAATCGCCAACTGCAAATGCCGCTAGGAACCGCCGCCAACAAGCATCACTGCCACTGACACTGATCATGACTGATTGAGTAAGGCTAGAGTCAGACTTGCATCATAACCCTAGCCTGACGGAAGCACTGCAAACTTAGAAGATTTCAGTCTCAGCGCATAGCGTTAATGGCAGGTAACGCTATGTGCTGAAGGCTATTGCGCCCTATGACAACCCAATGTTTACCTCAGCAACCAGTTCCAATCAAAGCTCCCGGATATGCGCTTTTGGACAGCGCACAGGAAATGCGGTCTGTAGTGTTTTCCTGTGCACTGTCCAAAAGCGCATATCTAGATATGCTCAGTGGAGCCGGCAAGTGCGGTAAGCTGCACGTCACCATAGCAATGCACAGGCATTACCTGCCATTAACACCTATGCTTTATGCCTGTCTGGCACTAAGTTTTTCACGATGTGCCATGCTACGGTCATAACGCAAGTAGCCTAAGTGGCAATGCCAACGCATCAGGGCAGCAGAAGGAGACGGGAGGTTTAACTGACCTCAAAAGTTGCATTCTTTACAATTTTTTGGTACATCAAAAATGTTTGCATTAACGCAACACTATGCTTTTGACAATTTTGGTGTCCATTTCTATGCGTTTCTTCATTGCAATGGACAATAATTTTTGTTCTCCAAAATTACAGAATGATGTCTTAATGTGACGTGAAGCTCTGCTATATTTTTATTCACCAGCTTAGGTACAGCAGGTAGGTACAGGCTGCCACCCAACCCCTGCTACCTAGTTTTACCTGGCTCATAATCAAAAATACTTTTTTTATATACAACAATTTAATTGGAACAATAAAATATTTGTGCAGCTTTGCCATATTTTTGGTTGCTAGCCAGGCACAACTTGACAGCTGTGGACTGGATTCTTCAGTGTAGGGAGGCCCAAGCAGTCTGACCCTTATCCTCCACTGCAAATTGCAGCCTGCAGTCACCCCAGAAAATGGTTAATTTATTAATGCACCATTTTCTGGCTCTGTTCCCAACTCCTCCCACTGCCCTGGTGCATTGGCAAATGGGGTAATAGTTGTTGGGGTTGATGCCAGCTGGGTTATCTCTGCTGACTTCAAGCCCAGAGGAAAGTAATGTCTAGGAATCAATCAGATACCCAACATCACTAATCAAGTCAGTGAGGACACAAATAACCAGACCAATAAATATTTCATTTAAAAATAAACCCCTCAAAACATTCCTCTTTCAACCATTTACTTTTTTTTTAAATTAAAATACGGTACATTTTTTAAAATATTACCATTCAACAAAAATCTCCCAGCATATTAAGGGCACACTCAGTGATTGCATCCTCCATACACTAAGAGAGCAGGGACTGCCTGACTCACTGCAGTGACTGGAGATGTTGTTGTCCCAAGGGTTACTAGAGTTCAGACTCGCGGGGGTGCACAAGGGCTATTCCGCAAGATTTTTGTTTTCCCTTAATAATAAAGCCCTTGATTTATAAGCTGCATTTTGTGTTTACTTGTATTCACTTTGTCTAATAAATAAATGTGTTTGATGATCGGAAACATTTAAAGAGGACGTGTCACCCCCTGGTGCTTTCAAAAGTGACAGCACTACTGAATAGCGTGTATGCTGCATTGGTCGAAGCTGTGTACTAAGGCTCTAGCCATCCTATACCCCAAAAAAACACTTTGCAAACTTTACAATTAAAAGGATCCTGTCACCTCCAGAACGCCTCCTAAGCTACCAAAACATCTCCCTGCAGCATCCCATCACTAATCTCACACTCCTTTAGTCTCCTAAAAGCATCCTGTGAAAGTGCATAAAAACGTTTTAATACTCCCTCATTAGTGAGTATAATTAGCAGGGACTATATTCTTTAGCCCTTAGGGTGTGTTGTTTTGCATGCTCCAGGATCCACCCTCTCTCTCTGTGCTGCTCTGCTTGTGCAGGCTTTGCCCTCCCCCTCTCTATCACCCACAGAATACAAATCATTAGTCCTGCCTTCAGCTCCACATCACAGCAGCACAGACAGAGAGAGGGTGGATCGTTCGGGGCGTGAAAATGAGCACCTAGGGAGGGCTTAAAGTCTCACAGGGGACTCCCTGTGAACTTATTCAGGGACAAGAAGTCTCACATTTGTAAGTATATACTGTTGATTATTCCAATGTTACAGAGCGCTTTTTTTTTATAGAAAAGCAGCACTAATACTGATATGTTAGGGTGCAGGGACAGGTATTAATAGGGTTGGGGGGGATTTGGAGGGGTCAGGTTCCCTTTAAGAGGTCCCTTGGGATGGGTCTGATTAAGAGGTCCTCACTGCTGGCACAGTCGTTCCCTGCTCCTCCTTGTGTGTTCTGCCCCCTCTATGTGTCTGCCGCCGCCTCCTCTTGTTCTGGGTCTGCCCTCCTCTTCTGCTCCTGCTCCTTCACAGAGGCGCACAGCGCTTGGGTGAGCAGTGCCCTGCGGCTGTAAGGTGCATGAGCGTGACTTCATACCAGAGGCCGCCCTGCTAATGCTTATGCTGCACACAGCCGCCGGGCCCTGCTCACCCAAGCCCTGTGCACCTGCGTGATGTCACAAGAGGTAGGAGCAGAAGAGGAGGGCAGGCCTAGAAGAAGAGGTGAGGGTGGCAGACATATGGAGGGGGCGGAGCACACAAGCAGGAGCAAGCAAGGACTTCTTAATTAGATCCGACCCACGGGACCTCTTAACTGTCAAGTTTGAAATGTTTTTTTTAGGGCAAGCAATACAACGCTGCATTCAGTGGTGCTGACACTTTTGAAAGCACCAGGGGACTTACAGGTCCTCTTTAATTGTGACAAACATGCAAAAGAATAGGAAATTAAGATGGGGCAAACACTTTTATCACACCACTTTACGTAATGACATAGAATTCGGGGAGGTTATGATATATTGTTTACGTATAAATAACTGGTAATTTGTGGTTCTAAAGCTATAACTAAAGACATACATTCCAAAATGCATCAGTGGTGATATTTTTGGTCGTCCTGTAAAGAAATTATAGAGAGCTTTTTATATAAAGATTACTGTGCCGTGAATTTCTGCAGAATTTTTGTATTACTACTGTATCATTTTACAATAATACTACATACCTTACACAAAATCGAAAACAATAAAATGAAAGTCAAGGGTGAAAATTGTTTTTGAAGAAAGATAGGAAATGCATACTGACTTTATGGAGATGAAAACAAATATTTATAAAAAGTAAAAAAAAAATGCCATAAATCACTTCATTTTCGAGGTTTGGTATAACAAAAATGCTGATAACGGTGTTTCTTTGTCCTCTGTTCGGAGAGGAAAAGTGGCCACACAGGTGGTCTCATCCGCTATTAAATATAGGAGATATAGAAATATGTAACTAAGCTTTGGCATATGGACAGTAGAGTCTTACCTTCTCCACTGGCATGAATAATGAATGCTGATGTCTACCATCCTGTCAGCATCTCAAGCATGCATTTCATCTGACAATATGTATCACTGCTTTACTAGAGAAAATATTTAAGGTCACACATATTTGTCATGCCGGTCAGTCAAAAATAAAATAAATTGCACAGATTTTAAACTTAAAGATAAAAAAAAAATGGCTTTTCTGACAGAGGAAAAAACCCTGTACAGTACATAGCTCCTTTGATCTCATTGACTAGGCCCAGGCTTCCATTCTACAATAGACATAGTCAAAATGACACTATATATAATGGGCATAACTTTTAAATAGATTATTAATTGGTCACATGATTATCTGTAATACTGCAATTTTATTTTAAAAACAATAGTTTTCCTGATAAAAATTAGTGATGAGCAAGTACTACCATGCTCAGGTGATCGGTACTCGTAAGGGGCAGTTGAATGCTCGGATGGGCGCGACCTGAGTATCGAGTATAATGGAAGTCAATTTGTAAATTAAAGCGTAACCGCCATTTAAATTTTTACTTAATAATAATGTAGAGCAAGTGATTATAATCAACTTTCAAATATATTACATAAGAAAATTCTGGTTGAAAACCATTCATAACCCTTCCAGAAGGTATCCCCACTAGACTGTGTGTGAAGCAGACATACTGTATATCAGTCAGATCCATCTTCACACTGAATATCGGGCATGTAACCATATTTTGGGAAAGTGGGCATGGCTAACACTGCTGACTGCAGCTCATGACAAAACAATGTATCAGATTACAGACAGTTGCTAAGCAATGTCAGAATGTCAGGATCAGTGCAGACTTCTCTTTCCTTAGCACAAGCTTCTGAACTGTCACCTGGCTCCACACAGCTCAGTCACAATCTCTGTTAGGGTGGAAGCACACTGTCATGACAGTGATGAGAGTGCATTCCGTGTGGTAGTGCGAAATGTAACGTGGGCTTTCTCGCGCGGCTGAACCACCCGACACAGGAAAGCAGATAGCTATACATATACAGATAAAGATCTGTAGATATAATAGCTATGTTGGGCTTTTTGTTGCTTTGAGAGCAATGTTATTTTAATTTCCTGGATAACCGGAATATTAACTCCATCTGCAGCTTCTGTGCTGCATGTCAGCTGGGAGTTAAAAGATGTGGTTAATAAGCCGGTCATGTCGCTTAACCGCATGCTTCTGTCCTGCCAGGTTGTGTCCGTTTTGCCAGCCCCCCTGGAAACAAACTGACAGGACAAAATGTGTCTGAAGGTATTAATTAATTATTTATTTAGTTAAAAGTCGGCAATTTCAGCACTTCTGTGCAGAGCAGCTGGAGTTCAGGACTCAGGAGGTCTACGTGGTCCTGAACGTTAAAGCTGGGTGCTGATCGTGGTGCTGAAGCTCCACAGCAAGCAATAACAACAGCTTCAGCACAATGGTTATATATTTATAACATTATAATATTTATATTATATTTGTGATTAAACTTCAAGAATCTTGTAGAAAATCTCTCTGAAGATTGGAAGCTGTTTTAGCTGCAACAGGGGACTGGCTCCATAACATAAATGTATTTGAATTTAGAGTGGGAGATCATGAAAGCTCCTGTAGGTGTAATGTGTATTCGACCCAACACTTGTGTCCATGTAGGTTATTTTGTAGCTTAGCCCCTATCAACATCAGCGGTTTTTGAAACTTGAGGCAGATCCGGCATAATCACCGCATCTTTCCACATTTGCCACGTAATGGCTGCACTTGCGGCACACATTAGCGGCAGGCCCCATTCATTCTCTATGGGGCTTGCGGTCAGGTGTGGCAAATGCGGTTTGCCGGATCCGGCAACTTGCGCCGCGTGAAAAAAAATGCTGCTAGCTGCGTTTTTTTGACCTGCCACAACTGCTGCATTTCCCGATTGCTGCAAAAATTGCATTACCCGCACCTGCCGCAAGTCCCATAGAGAATGAATGGGGCTTGCCGCATTCTTGCTGCAAGTCGTCCATTATGCAGCAGATGCGGTAAATCTGCCAGATCTGCCACAAATCAGTGAAAATGCTGATGTGAAAGAGGCCTTAGCGAAGTTCCCATTACTGTCCTGTCATGGACGAGGAATAGATTTTCCTAATCTTCCAACATTGTAAATTTTGATGCAAGGATATTTATCACAAAACATTATGAATTTTAAGTCAAACAAAAATGCAATTATGGCTGTTTCCTAATTCTTATTCTAATTTTTGATAGAAATGATACTTCAATGTTTTAAATACATATTCCTTTGCAAACTTGGAATGACTGACATTAGCTGGAAAAAGTCAACAGAAGAAGAAAAAGAAAGACTTCAAAGGCAAGTATTACAGACATAAACAATCCTGATATTTGGTATTTTTATGTCTTGCTGCATTAGAAAATGTTAATATGCAGTGACAGGTGCACTTTAAATATATTTGTGGGGATAAATGATTTCTAAACTGAGATGACGGGTGCAGCTACCTACATAATGTCTAAATTGCCCTGCTTATTGTGTGTTAATGATCACAGCCATCTCTAGTTAACCTCTTCGCTCCTGGAAATATAGTCTTGCTGATCCTGACATATATTATATCTACTTATATAAAACCTTAATCAGTTTGTCTGTAAGTTTGTCCCTGAATAGCGCCACCTATAAGACACTGCTCACAGCGCAGGCAGACCCAGGTATTTCCTGATTGGCCAGATTGTAAAAAAAAGTCTTTCCATGGTCATGCACAGTAACTGAAGTGGCCGCCATCTTTGTATAACCAGTCATGCGCGGAAGAGGGCCAGGTGTAGCAGTGGCCATATTACTACCCCCGGTCTTTACTTTATGAAGATAAGTGGCCATCGACTTTATTACAATTATAGCGGGGGTCTGGTAATATGACCCATAGGTGGGAGGTTGCAGGGGTGGCCAAGACCTTCCTTGCATAGGCTACACCACTACACCCACCAACTAACACGGTCACGCTCACCTCGAAACACACCATACATTCAGGAGGCATTACCGCCTTCATAGGTGGGTAAGAATGGCTTCTTTGCTGGGCGTGGTGACATCTCATCCCATCCACTAGAATCATGCAAGGGCGGCCTTCCACCACTCCTCAACTACGCTCCTATCATAAGACACAAGTCACATCAGACCGCTATATTATCTATTGATTTTCATTAGTAAGCTATAAATATCAGTAATTTAATCAATATCAGCATCCATCATATTTTCCATACACATACCTACTTTGTTGTTTGCAGTTTATACAATTCAACTGCTAGTGCACAGTTTTATATGCACCCATTTTATAATCACAGGCTTGGTCATGGCAACGTTTCGAGCTCCAGAAGCTGTTTTTCCAGCAATCACATAATACTCGGCTTACAGATTTATACAGCTCATGCCTGTTACATCATTTCCTTTACAGTAAATTTGCATACATAACACCATTTACATTTAACCTCAGTGTAATTTACTTAATGCCCATATTATGACACTCTATCGTGCCCTTTCCTTAGTGCTCTCTATTATATGCTAATCATTAGCCATGTACAACTACTGGTCATCTGAAAGTCTCATTATGCTTTATACTATTAATTCGTTATCATACTTTCTTACTGTGTCTTATTAGATTATTTTTCATATCTTACTCTGGAAGCGGCTCCACAGGTTCTCACATGTCCTTGGCGTCCCGGATATTACTATGCGCTGTCTGCGCATGCACCTGGCCCGCACGCTTCCATGGAGACAGCGATAATGTGCGGAATGACATCATCATATCCGCGCATGCGCATTGTCCAATTCTGGACATTCTCCATTTTGGATGGGGCACGGCCATAGGATAATATAGCAATACTACAGTGACGCCAGGTTTCTGGACTTTTTAAAGTGACAAGTGCTAATTTGATGTGGAAAGTGCATTATTAGTGCTTATATAGTTATGAATACATAAATTAAAGTGCATGTGTTCTTTTTTACGGGGTAAACTCTTTTACGGATCCCCTTCTTATGATTACAATTTTAAAATCATATTACTATGTCTTTTGGCCTTATTTATGTATACTTTGAGACACACCACATCTCAACCACTCACCCATTACACACTATCATTCCCCATTAAACGGGTTTCTTTACCGACCAGGTGTCACCTATCTCCCGGTCTGGGATGTATGTGGCTCTTGTAGTGTAACGTCCCTTATTATCAGGCCACCATGTGCTTTATATATAATTATGTGTCTCAAAAAAGTGATTCAATTTACGTGTTGCAGTTATAAAATTCTTTCTGTCAACCATCTACAATTAATCCAGATATACTGGAATAAACAATTAATCCAGACATACTAGAATAAAATTAGTGTCCATAAGACGCTCCTGTTACCAGACAGTCCCTGTACCGCCGCTCCCATTCCTTAATCACAGTCAGAAAAATGCTACTATTACTTTGACTTCCTTCAGATTTACGCCTCTTCCAGTAGTTCTATAAAGAAATTTAAGAAAAAATAATATTATTAGTGTCTCATCATCACAAAAAAACATTAAAATTGTGAATCCCAAATGTGATTAAAATGTGATTAAAAAGTATACACAGTGGACTAATGAGTAGGACACCTATTGGACATACTTATAGGGCAATCCCAAGTTTATAGTCTATTTTTAGCCCTCCTGGTTTCAACGTATCTAATTTCTTAATCCATTTTAACTCTTGTATCTTTAGCTGTTTTACACGATCTCCTCCTCTTCTCAATGGAGGCACCCCATCTATTACCCTACACTTCAAATCTCTCTCATTGTGTCTCGCTTCTGTAAAATGTTTAGATAAAGGCAAATTCATCACTTTCTTCCTTCTACTGTATCTGTGTTGACTCATTCTTATTCGGAATTCCAATGTGGTTTCGCCCACATAAAATTCTTTGCATGGACATTCAATAGGGAAATTACCGTATATACTCGTGTATAAGCCGAGTTTTTCAGCACAAAAAATGTGCTGAAAAGTCCCCCCTCGGCTTATACACGAGTATATACGGTAATCATAAAAAAAAAAAATATATACCCGGCTGTATACAGCCCCCCCCCCCCCCCCCGTGGTATACCGGGCCCCCCCTGTGGCAACCTGTAAAGGAAGCGATGATTATACTTATCGGGTCGCCGACGCCGACGCCGACGCTCTGTCACCGTCCATCACCGCGCTCCTTCCCGTCTTCATGCTTCCTTCACCGTCGCACAGGAAATGACGTCATTTTCTGTGCGCCCGTGAAGGAAGCATGAAGACGGGAAGGAGCGCGGTGATGGACGGTGACAGAGCGGCGGCGTCGGCGTCGGCGACCCGATAAGTATAATCATCGCTTCCTTTACAGGTTGCCACAGGGGGGCCCGGTATACCAGGGGGAGGGCTGTATACAGCCGGGTACCGCTGTATACAGTGGGGGCTGCTGTATACCCCTCTGGGGCTGCTAAATACCCCTCTGGGGCTGCTGTATACCCCTCTGGGGCTGCTGTATACCCCTCTGGGGCTGCTATATACCCCTCTGGGGCTGCTGTATACCCCTGTGGGGCTGCTGTATACCCCTCTGGGGCTGCTGTATACAGCTCTGGGGCTGCTGTATACCCCTCTGGGGCTGCTATATACCCCTCTGGGGCTGCTGTATATCCCTCTGGGGCTGCTATATACCCCTCTGGGGCTGCTGTATACCCCTCTGGGGCTGCTGTATACCCCTCTGGGGCTGCTATATACCCCTCTGGGGCTGCTGTATACCCCTCTGGGGCTGCTGTATACCCCTCTGGGGCTGCTGTATACCCCTCTGGGGCTGCTGTATACCCCTCTGGGGCTGCTATATACCCCTCTGGGGCTGCTGTATACCCCTCTGGGGCTGCTATATACCCCTCTGGGGCTGCTGTATACCCCTCTGGGGCTGCTGTATACCCCTCTGGGGCTGCTGTATACCCCTCTGGGGCTGCTGTATACAGCTCTGGGGCTGCTGTATACAGCTCTGGGGCTGCTGTATACCCCTCTGGGGCTGCTATATACCCCTCTGGGGCTGCTGTATACCGCACTGGGGCTGCTGTATACCGCACTGGGGCTGCTGTATATAGGGGCTGCAATACCACTTGGGCTGCAATACCACTGGGGCTGCTGTATATAGGGGCTGCTGTATACACCACTGGGGCTGCAATACCACTGGGGCTGCTGTATACAGGGGCTGCAATACCACTGGGCTGCTGTATATAGGGGCTGCTGTATACACCACTGGGGCTGCAATACCACTGGGGCTGCTGTATACAGGGGCTGCAATACCACTGGGGCTGCAATACCACTGGGGCTGCTGTATATAGGGGCTGCTGTATACACCACTGGGGCTGCAATACCACTGGGGCTGCTGTATACAAGGGCTGCAATACCACTGGGGCTGCTGTATATAGGGGCTGCTGTATACACCACTGGGGCTGCAATACCACTGGGGCTGCTGTATATAGGGGCTGCAATACCACTGGGGCTGCAATACCACTGGGGCTGCTGTATATAGGGGCTGCAATACCACTGGGGCTGCAATACCACTGGGGCTGCTGTATATAGGGGCTGCAATACCACTGGGGCTGCAATACCACTGGGGCTGCTGTATATAGGGGCTGCTGTATACACCACTGGGGCTGCAATACCACTGGGGCTGCTGTATATAGGGGCTGCAATACCACTGGGGCTGCTGTATATACCACTGGGGCTGCTGTATATCATACTGCTGGGGCCTGTATACCACTGCTGGGGCTGTATACCTGTGCTGGGGTCCACCCTCGGCTTATACGCGAGTCAATAGATTTTCCCAGGTTTTGGGGGCAAAAGTAGGGGGGTCGGCTTATACACGGGTCGGCTTATACACGAGTATATACGGTATGTGGTCGGAGGCACATGTAAAGAATTTTTTTATTTTATACTCCCTTTCACTTCAAAAGTGTCTCCTTTTTGCATATATGGGCAATTAATGCAGCCTACACAAGGGTAATTTCCCTTCCTTGTTGTGCCTGTTAATGTTAATTGTGTCTCCCTTTTTAACGTCCCTATATCCGAGTTAACCAGACGATCTCTCAGGTTTCTTCCCCGTCTAAATGAAAACAAAGGGGGTTCTCTAAATTCCTTTACCTCAGGTAACCCATTACTTAAAATTTGCCAATTTTTCTTAATCACTTTCATGATTTCTCCCGATTCTTCTCCATATGTGGTAACCACTGGAATTTTATGACTTTATTGTTGCTTTATTCGTCTACCTTCTCTTCCTTTCTTACTTGTCTCCAAGACTCTGCATGGGTAACCTCTATCACTGAATCTTTGTACCAAATTATCCACCTCTTTTTCTCTTTCTACTTCGTCACTTACGATGCGCCTAACCCTCTTTATTTGGCCATTTGGGATGGCTTTTTTCATTCCTATGGGGTGGCTGCTATCGAAGTGTAATAACTTGTTCCTATCTGTTACTTTCACATGTAGGGATGTGTGTATTTTACCTTCTTCCAATCTCACATGTATATCTAAAAATTGGAGAGCTGTTGTCGAATGGACCATTGTAAATTTTATACTGGTATCCACTGTATTCAAATATTCAAAAAACATCATGAGTTCACTAGTATCACCCTTCCAGAGGAGGAACACGTCATCAATGTATCTCCACCACTTCTGCACATGTTGGAAGTGGTGGGACACATAGACATGCTCCTCCTCCAGTACCGCCATGGTGACGCCTGCATAAGCGCATGCCATATGTGCCCCCGGATAAGACTTTAAGTACAGCACAAAATGATATCCTGAATAAAGGACTGAGCTACCATATAGCGGCACATGTGGACTGGTTCCAGTTGGATGTGGATATGTTCTGACTGTTTAGAATCGTTAAGTTGAAATATTGGTTTTGTAATAAGGAGGTAAACACAAAACAGAGAGAAAGTGAGTCATAGATTTTGTAAGTTTGCTAATTACTTTATTCTACTACTAGATTACTAAAATAGGTCAGATAGGGATGGCTTAGATAGTATTGTAAGGCTGCAGGGACAGGTATTAACAGGTTAGGAAGGTGATTTTGGGTGACAGGTTCCCTTTAATGGAGTGGTACTGATGTGTCATGAAGTGCATGGGATCCAGGGGTTAAAATCCTTTGTGGTCCATAATTGCACATAGGGACAGGGTGCTCTTGTCACACAGGGCAGGGTTCCCCTGATCTAATGACACGTTCAATGGACGTGTTTCCTTACCCTCTTTTATTGATGCTCTTATAATGAGGCCCCCCCCTAAATAGTGCATTGAATTGTCGCAGGACTCCATTGGAACTATGGGTAATGTAGTCCTGGGACCCCAGCATGCGCAGAGCAGGGACAGATAAGTGGGAGGCAGTACCGCTGGCATTCTGTGCTACTGCGCTGCCACGGTAACACAAAGCATTATGGGAAATGTAGTTTCCCGTGATGGACATGCGCAGTAAGAATTGGGAGATGCCAGGATTCGCTGGCGTCCATCATTGCATAACTGTGAGTAGTTTATTCTTACTTTAAGGATCTACACCTGAGTTTTTAATAACATACTAAAACTATTTGACACTTTATTGCCCTTATTATAAGAATTATCAATATGTATGCACTAAGTACGTATGTATTGTCTTATATGCACTTTAATGCACTAAGCACTTTATAAGTATGTTAAACACATTTCTGATGATTTATGGATTTTGTATCAATTGAAAGATTATTGTAAATCACATGTGCACACTTTAAATATGTTGTGACTTGGCAAGATTCCCTGCTTGAGAAACATATCCGAACATATCCGAACCGTTGCCACGCCATTGGGCTGTTTTGGACAATAAAAAAGTCCACAATAATTCTGGTGTTGTTTTTCTCTTTTTCATCTATTATTCGACACTTGGTTGGTGTTTGGAAAGCGTGCACCATTAGAAGGTAAAACGTTTTTGTGCTGTTCCTATTTTTATTGATAGATAGACAGACAGACAGACAGACAGACAGACAGACGAACGGACGGATAGATAGATAGATATAGTGCTCATCATAAATGAGTATACTTCATCTGAAAAGTAAGCTTTAATCAATATTTCACTGAATTCAAGATCAATTTCCAAAGTGTGAGAAGGCTGAGTTTTATAGAACATTTTTTTTTGCTCGTAAGATATAATTACTAGAAGAAAAATGATTTCCCACATCAAACACTACGTATAGTGTTTTGTATGAGCTCCAGGATTTTAAAGGACATCACCACAAATCCAGCAAAATGGTGGCATTTTACTGTACCGTAAAGGGCCATCAAAAGGATAAAAATAAAAATCCTTACATACAAATTACCAGTCACTTCTATGGTCCCTCTACTTCTCACCATTCCCATCATGTCCTTGTTCCATCTTCTATCTGTCACTATGACTGCTGAAATCTTGGGCCTTTTAAAGCCATTCTCTAATAAGATCTGCGATGATTCGGCGCATACATAAGAGGCAAGAGGGCAAAGAGAGAGTGATCGCCTATGCCAGTAGGAAGCTGCGTCCCACAGAGAGGAAGCCAGAGAACTACAGTTCCTTCAAGCTGGAATTCCTGGCCTTGGTCTGGGCCGTCACAGAGAGGTTTGAACACTACCTGGCGTCTAGCAAGTTTACAGCCTACGCGGATAACAATCTGCTGACCCACCTGAAGACTGCAAAGTTGGGAGCCATGGAGCAGAGATGGATGGCCAGATTGTCCAACTACCAGTTTACCATCAAATACCGGGCTGGGCACCAGAATGGAAACACGAATGCCTTATCCAGAATGCCTCACCTGTCAGATGAGGGCGTGGATGACGATGAGTTAGAAGAAGTGAAGTTACCTCTATTCCATCAATTAAGAGTAACTCAGTGCCAGCAAACCCATAAAGACCCTCCTGCAAGGATGGTGAACCCGTTGCCCCACTTCAGTTGGAGGAAAGTGCAAGACAATGACCCGGCTGTCAGTTTGGTAAAGCAGCTGATAACCCAGGAGTCAGCAAAGCTGCCAGAAAATCCCCAACCAGAAGTCAAACATCTGTGGATCAAGGGGAGTAAACTTTTCATTTACCAGGAGAAGCTCTGCAGGAGGCACATCAACCCGAGGACACACAAGATGGTCTGGCAAATCATCGTGCTGAAGTCAGAAGTGCACATGGTGTTGAACGCCTACCACAACCAGACTGGTCATTTTGGGTGGAAGAAGCTGGAGATGCTACTGAAAGATAGGTTCTCCTGGGTCAGCATGCGTGGATCCATTGAGAGGTGGTGTAAGAATTGTGGACCCTGCAGCCTTAGAAGAAAGGACTTACAGATCCAAAAAGCACCGCTCCAGCCCATAGTGACGGAGCAGCCTCTGGAAATTGTAGCCCTGGATCACGTAAAACTGACTCCAAGTAGATCTGGCTACACATACATGTTGACCATGGAAGACCATTACTCGAGGTTCCTGTTGCCCCGGTGAAAGACTTGACAGCTGCCAGAACATTCCAAAACATATTCTCCAGACCATTAGGTTATCCAGAGCAGGTCCTCACAGACCAAGGTTCAGCTTTCGAAGCGGAGATCTTCCAAGAGTTCTGCCACATGTATGGGTGTAAGAAGATTAGGATGACCCCATATCATCCCCAAGCCAACGGATTATGTGAGAAAATGAACCATATCATCATTAAGAAAAGAGAGGGGGGGGGGACAAGAGGCGCAATAGTGCCCTTATCACTCGACACTAGAACAATGCAGGTGAGAAAAAGGTTCCACTCACCTGGTCCAGTTGTGTCACCCACAACTGGTTGGAAGGCCTGATAGAATAAGTGTCCTGATGGCTGCTGCTGGACTTCCACCGGTCTCCACTCGGGTAGACGAAAATAGAAGCTCTGGGAAAGGAAGGTGTGTCACAGTCCGCGCTGCCAGGGAATCCGCTCGTGAATAACGCTAGTAGTCGGTGTTCAAATCAATCCTTTTTATTCATCCAACGCGTTTCAACGCCCTCCTGGCGTCTTCCTCAGGGATGTAAGTGGGGCATAGTGAACTCCCCATTTTTACAAGTCTCCTCTTATCTAATGATTCTTCTGGCCTCATTTTTCGTTGGACACAAATAATTAGACCTTATGAATTCTCCTTTGAAGAAGTCTTGTTTATTGAAATAATTCCATTGAAATATATTTAATTATGTGTAAATAGGAATATATTCAAACATATGAATCAATACTTAGTTCCAAAAATTGCTCTTAAAATATATTTTTATATATATATTTTTTTATATATATATTTATTTATATTTTTGTTTAATATACAGTTTTTTATTTGTTCATCCAACAATGGTTACTACCTTAAAAATTTTTATAGTATAATTTATTACTAATATTTTTTAATTAAACAAATAAAATTTGATTTTAGAAGTATTAAAAAAGCAGAACTCATGTCCAAATTGAATTCCTTGATGGCGGTGATCTCAGGACGCCTGTGCCTGCTTGCCTCTGCAAAATAAAAAGAGATACATGTTACCTGCTGTAGAAATACAGAAGTCAAGATAGCTGTCAGTACTGATGGCTCAGTGCAAAATGGATCTACTCTTGAGAATTACTGTTGTGCAGACACAAGTTCGAAACCCAGAGGTGACAGTGGTTGCTTCACTTTTATTTTTTTCACTCTTTTGCATATTACACATATACCGGAGTGAATTTGGGTGCTTTTCCGCTTGGTTTTTTAAGAAAGTTTTTAGGTTGATAGCGAAATGATTCTTGTTGATGTATATAATGACATTTTAAACTGTATTTTTATGTGTTTATGTAATGTTTTATATTTTTTGCGCCAAAATGCAATACCCTCCCAGTTGTAATGACGTTTTTCACGTCACATTGTGGGAAACACCCACTTGTTATGGCAATTGCTATGTGTATAAATATGAGATGTTTGGTGGGGGTGAGGCATCCCTGAGGAAGACGCCAGGAGGGCGTTGAAACGCGTTGGATGAATAAAAAGGATTGATTTGAACACCGACTACTAGCGTTATTCACGAGCGGATTCCCTGGCAGCGCGGACTGTGACACACCTTCCTTTCCCAGAGCTTCCATATCATCATTGACATGTTGAATGAAGATCCTACTCGTGGAAGAAAGGAACCACTGGCCGGAGAAACTACCAGACTTGGTTGATATGTACAACCACATTCCAGTAAATTCTACAAACTGTACACCAGCTTACCTGATGAGAGCCCATACAGGAAAGTTACCCGTAGACTTGGAACTTGGAGCAGTTGATCCCAAAGCAGATGACTCAATACCCAACTGGAATGAAAACCGCCTCGAACAATACAAAATGGTTCAAGCCTGTGTTGAAGACAACCTGGAGAAAGCCCGTGAAAAACAAGAGAGGGACTATAACAAACATGCTCCAGCAGAACCTATTGTACCAGGAAGTATTGTTTTAAAGAGGAAGAGAACACAACATAAATTGGATGATCAGTGGGAACAAGAATCCTACGTCATATTAGATTCTGGATATGACAATGACAAGGTGTGTCTCATCAGCAAGAATGGTGGAAAAACCACTCACATTCCCAGAAGATTGGCCTCGGCAGGATGGAGCCATCTTAGTACCTTTACTGAATTTCTACCAGCCCCAAGAAGTGGTACAAAGGAATCCGGAAGAAATACCCATTGCTAGAGAATCTGAAGATGCTGCAATCGGTACACCTGCTAGCCCTGTAGTGAGACCAAGGCCACGCAGACACTTACCTGACATACCTGCACCATACTCTTCACCAGAAACCTCACCTGAGACAGAGATACCTGTAGTGCGCAAGTCACAGAGGAGCACACAAGGTCAACCCCCATCTAGGTATGGAGAGTGGGCACAGTAAAGTCAGAGGTAGAATAAACGGCAGCAGTAACATGTTAATAGCAGTGTACATAGTAGTGTACAAAAGGGTGGAGGAACTGGGCCCAGCCCCATGCACATTAAGTTAGGAACAGAAAGTGCCTGGGGTGGGGAGGTACCAGGTCTCCTAAGCAGAGACACCCAAAGGTAAATGTGTTTATTAAAAATGTGGACTTTTGAAAGACTTTCCCATTTCTTACCCTGAGCATACAGAGACTTTACTGTATAGACTCTTGTGAACTGAACCTTTCCCTTTGAACTTTTCCTTGGATTACAATTTAAAAAGACCATGGTCACAGGACTGGTGTGACAACAAACTTATTTTCTTTTTCAAAGCCTGCGGTGGATGGACTAGCACCGTATGGACTTACCTGTTTTCATTTTTACCATCTTTTTCAGTGGTTTTTGTACATTTTTATATTTTGAGACTTTGTAAATATGTTACCTGTTATTATTGTTAATTATTGTTATTCCTTTTGTTTAAAAAACAAAAATGCTCAGTCCAGGAGTACTGATGTTAACTAGGGGGGTATGTGATGCCTTGCTCACGTAGGTAGCCACAGCCTTCCCTACTGCACAGCTGGGTTTCCACAGCAGGTACCTACTACATGCAACACCTTCCACCCTGGCACAGTAGGGGGAGCTAGCCTCACTGATTTTAGGTGAGATCCCCTATAAATACTGCTGCTGGGGGAGGAGTTAGAGTGTGCAGATGCTAGGAGAGCTGCGAAGATGTCCTGGTGATCGGTGCCGCGGTTAGGCCCAAACCAGTGACCCAGAGTGGCCCTTCTGCCATTAGCCAAGCCTAGGAGTGGTGGCAGAAGGCAAGGAGCAGAGCCAAGGGAGCGAGGAACCAGTGGAGATTCACCCTAGATGTACCAGACTTCGGGGATCCGCACCTGCAGGAACACTTTAGGACTGCAGAAACCCCCAGGACACCGTGGAGACTTCAGTTACCCGGTCCCCTTGCGTACCCAGAAAGAGGGAGCCAGAAACGGTAGTGTGGAGTAGCACCGCAGTTATCAGAGAGGGTAACCCGTGGACAGCGCAAGAGGAGAGAGTAAAGACCAGAGAAAGTGAGGAGGCCAGTTATATTGCATACAGACAGGGCTTCAGACACAGCAGGGAACCTGAGGAGGCCTTATACCCACTTGCTGTGCAGACCCACTGTGCACCTGATCACCCGACAGTGCCCTGGACATCTTTACCTGTGTATACCATCAGTAAAAGGTAAAAGAGACTCCTTCAGAGTGTGTGCGTTATTCCTCTCCATCCCAGCCTCCCTATAGACTGCCTTACTGCTTCTTACCCTGGCCACAAGTCCCATTCCAAGCTACCCCTTTACTCTACGCTGCCCCGGAGGTCCAGCTCCACCTGTAGGGAGCTTTGCTATCTCTGCCACAATACCATCGCCCTCCGGAGGACTGTGGCAGCGCTGGTGACCCCTCACCAGGTACTACAGGTGGTGTCACGTGACAATAACAAACTCTTATCCCCTGTACATAACCCCTTATTGAAGTGTTACCCAGGCCATGGGCTCAGGCGCTGCCACCCGTGACATCCCCGTGAAACACCCACCGAGCCTCATACCTGAGTACACCAGGGCTTGGAGCTCGACACTATCTCTCTGCTCCTTCCTCAGTTTGGTTGACTTATTTCTAATATGAAAACATGACCCCTGCACTAAAACATAGAAATTTTAATATTTCTGTAATTTATTTTATATGAAACTTCTGTTTTATTGCAGAGCTATTTTTTGTATGTTAGAAACAAGTCTACCAAACTCCGTGTACATTGGCCACCTATCATGAAATAAATAATGAAGAATTCTGAAAAAGAGCTGACCTTGATTAAAAAAAATAAACATCCATACAGCTCATATCAGTAATACAGTATTGCAGCCTTCCTCAAAACTGACATATATCAGTGTCAAAAAAACCTGCATTTTGGCACATTGGATTTTTCAATATTTTTTAATCAATTTTCAAATCCATATTTTTTTTAGATATATGACAATTAAGGACTTTCTTTTTATTGAGAACAGCTCTTTTTCATGATGCTTCATTCTTTCACTCAGCACTAATTGTTCCAAAATGTATTTCCTTAAAAGCAACAAGGTTTAACTCAACTTTTTATTATTTTCTTGATCAGCCATTTGCAATGTTGTGAAATTATATAATGCCATTCATTTCATTATTTTGCTTCCTTCTCTCCCAAACACTGTGGTTCAGAGTTGTTTTAACTGCCTAGTTCAAGCTTCTTAAAGAGATCCTGTCACCTCCAAAACGCCTCCTAAGCTATCAAAACATGTCCCTGCAGCATCCTATCACTAATCTCACACTCCTTTTGTCTCCTAAAAGCGTCCTGTGAAAGTGGAGAAAAACGTTTTAATACTCACTCATTAGTGATTATAATTAGCTGGGGCTATATTCTTTAGTCACCAGGGGGTGTTGTTTTGCAGCTCCAGAATCCAGCCCTCTCTCTGTCTGTGCTGCTGTGAAACTGAAACTGAAGGAAACTGTCAGATCAGCTGTTTCTCCCCGCCGACATCGGCGGGAAATTAGTGAAGGCTGTAGCTGATCTCCCGGTGGCCGCCGGCGATCACCGGCGGCCACCAGGAGAGATTTCAAAGAGATCCACAGCGTTCTCCTGCGCTGTCATGCGGAGGACACTGCAGATCCATTGATATCTATGCGTCGTTTGTGCACTTGCGGGCGCTTGCAGAGAAGACAAGCACCCACGACCGCACAAAAAATGCAACAGGGCGGCGTCCGGAGTGCACTCGAAGGGTGCACAAATTGTGCGCATCCGAGCGCAAACGCAACCGAACGCAGCCAAACGCAGGCACATGCGTTCCAATGTTAAACATAGGAACGCATGTGCGCAAGCGTTTGGCTGCGTTCGGTGCGCGGCGTATGCAAACGCCAGTGTGAAACCACCCTTAGGTAGATTCAACAAGGCAGTTAAAGGGAAGGTGCTATTAAAAATGTTTTTGAACAATTGTAAAAATTTAAAGTTTTAAGGTTTAAATTAGTTTTTTTCAATATTATATTTTTAATTAAGTAAAATATGATAAATAATTTAAAAAGTTTGATATATTCCACTTTGAAGCACTAGTGTGAGAAGCTGCTAAAATTTGCCATTAAAACCTAGTGTACAGCTGGCGTGCATTATGACTGCTGAAAATGTGGGCTTGATCAGCTCAACGTGTGTGATGTCTCCTTCCCCCCTCCCCTTCTGGGTGTTTACAAAAGAATAAGGGAAAATGAAGTATGGGATCACAGATTGGAGCCATTTTGTAGGAGACAAAGTGATACTGACACAAAACTACATGCAAATCCTTATGCCAGCAAACTAAATGAGAATCCTGAAGTTTTGCGCACTTGTTGGTTTTTTTCCCTCGCAGATTTGGTGCAAAAATAAATTTGCAGCATGTTAATTATTGCAGCATTTTTTACCCCAAATGCATGAAAAAAAAAAACACTTTAAAAACATATTATTCTGGCAGAAGATGCAGACATTTTTGCAACCAAAGGGTATTTTAACACAAGGCGTTTTTTTTTCTGAAGCAAAACCTGATCTTTTGGCAGCAAAATAAACTGTTGCTTTTTTTTCACTCTTCATTGCTTTCAATTGTTTGAAAAAGCAGCAAAAATGCTGAAAGAATTGACCTGCTGTTTCTTTTAAAAACACAACAAAAACAGAGCTGTTTTCCATTTCAGTCAGGAAAAAAAGCAGGTGTGTCTGTGTTCGAACGAAATCTCTGGAATTACATGGGTTTTACTGGCACTAAGGCTATGTGCTGAATTGTGGATTTCCTGTGGTTTTTTGTGTCATATTTTTGACACTTCCACAATACAGCACCTTCACTGCAAAGTGTATGGGAAATTAGAAGTGCTGTGCCCATGCTGAAGATTTTCCATCGGGAAAATGATGCACATTTTCCCATGGAAAAATCTGCAGCATGTCAATTCCTGCAGCCTATTTTGCTGCGATTTTCATCCACAGAGCTCAGTGTTAGCTCCAAAATACAAAGCAGATATGCAGCACTGTTCAGTGCATATTTATTTTGCTGCATATTTGGCACTAATGATATGGGCTCTGCTGTATTTTTGGTCAACAGCCCAGGTACAGAAGGCAGATGCAGGCTGCCACCAACCCCTAGCTGCCAAGTTTTATCTGGTTGATAATCTAAATGTTTGAATATGTTAAGTGCAACAAACTCCAATCCTGTGTGTGTATAGCTACGTTTGTGCATTGTCAGTAAAGTTAGCTTAAAAAAAAAAACACTCCCAGAGGCAGCAGAGCAACAGAGACGATTTCCACAAGCTGAGATCACTGCAAGTTCTCAGTGCAAAGTCTCACCAATCAGAATTATCAGTCCTAGAAATTCAAGGTGAAGATGCTGCTCATAAGAGAAGGATTGTGGAAATATACACAGGAACAAGTGCCTCATCCATTACCAGATGACTGGGTAGAGAAGGACCAAAAAGGACAAAGCACTATCTCCCTCAGTGTAGATGATGATCAGATTGTGCATATATGCAAGTGTGCAACTGCAAAGGAGATGTGGGATGAGTTACAGAAAGTGCACAAAAGATCAAATCTTAGCAATAAGCTTTATCTCAAGAGAAAGCTGTACAGTCTAAGCTAAGTGATGGCCAGAATATGCAGGACTATATAAGAAACACCCTAGAGATTGTGGAGCGTCTGGAGAAGAAATTAAAGACTTTAATGTTGCTGCACTACCATTAAGTGGTCTTCCAGAATTTATGACACACTTGTCACTGGAATAGATGGCCAGATGATGAGCTCACACTAGAATATGTCAAAGGCAAGCTTGTAGATGAATTCAGGTGAAAGACGCACAATGTAAGCAGCAGTAATGAATCTAAAGCAGAGACAACATTAAAGACAGGACTTTCCTAAATATAAAAGCAATCTAAGGGAAACTCGGGAATGTTTTGTCTGTAAAAAGCCCGGCCACCTTAAAGCAAACTGCAGAGTTTGGAAAGCAAAAATGAGTCAGTGGAAAAAGAAGAACAGTGATCAAAAGGTGAAAACAGCTGTAAAAGAAAAGTCTGCATGAGTTGAAGCTGCATTTAATACCAGTACAGGCTCATCTGGTCCTAGTAGCCATATGACAAATGATAAGGACTTCTTCACTGACCTTGATGGAAGCAGTCAGAAATGGTCATCTTAGATAATGGTCAATATATGACGTCAGAAGGAGTAGGAGATGACTACCTCCGCTGTCCAGATTTGTCAGCACAAAGCAGAAAGATCCCAGTAAAGGATGTTCTCTATGTTCCCAGTCTTGAAAGCAATCTTCTGTCTGTAAAGAAGCTTACGCAAAAGGGGAATGTAGTTACTTTTAAAGACAACAGCTGCATTATATCAAAAGAGTGTCACCCTCTTGCAGAAGGAAAAATCCAAAATGAACTTTATCAGTTAAAATGCAAAGAAAGAGTGTACAGTGCTAGACAAGATCTGCATAAGAACTGTATCCATGTATGGCACAAATGTCTTGGGCACAAAGACCCAGAAGCAGTAAGAAGTTATATCAACTAGCAAATGGTGTTGAAATCAAGCAATGTAGAGAAATGATGAAATGCACTACCTGTCTTAAAGGGAAAATGTCCAGAAAATCCATTCCTAAACTAAGCAGCAGTAGATTTGCACAGTCACTGGATTTGATACACACAGTTGTTAGCAGTCCAAAGAGTGTTCAAACTCCAAGCAAGAAGAGATGTTTTCTCACATTTATTGATGACTACTCCAGATATACATTTGCCTACCTGCATCACAGTAAGGATGAAGTTCCACAGAAACTTGAAGAATATCTTGATGTAGTGGTTAACAAATTTGGAAGAATGCCAAAAGCCCTGCGTGCAGATAATGGGACTGAGTATACACGTACTAGGAAGCAAACCATTTTGAGAAAGAATGGAATCGTGTTTCAGAGTACCATTCCATACAACCCAGAACAGAATGGCATAGCAGAGAGAAAGAACCGCATTCTCTGTAAAAGTGGAAGAAGTATGTTGTTTGATGCCAATCTGCCTACAACGTACTGGGAAGAAGCCATCATAACAGATTGCTATCTTCAAAACAGACTGCCAGGTAAAGCCACAAATGAAACTCCATATGAGCTATGGAACTGTGAGAAGCCTAACTTGAAGCACTTCTTCAGGATATTTGGAAGCAAAGCGTTTGTGTATGTTCCCAAAGGAAAACGTACCAAGTGGGAATCACATGGTGGGCTATAACAAAACTCAAAAGGGATACAGAATCCTGCACCCAGAGACCAACACAGTAGCAATCAGCAGAGACGTAGTGATTGATGAGAACTCTGTTTCACTCAAATTTCATGATGTTACACCAATCATTTAAGCAAAGAAACAAGAAGAAGAATCTCAGTCACCAAACCCAGACACTGAAAAAGAAAACAGTGAAGTCTGGATAAGCTCTGAAGCCAGAAAGGAGGAAACAGAAGAACAAAGTCAATCTCCAATCAGGAGATCAGAAAGACCATACAAAGGTATAGATGCCTTTCTTATAGGGTCAGAACACTTCCTGAACCAGAGCCGCAGTCATGGCAAGAGATGCAAAACCTGCCTGTCCAAGACAAGCAGAAGTGGATAAATGCCACTAATGAAGAGATGGAGTCTCTTCACCAACTCCAGACATGTGCTGCTACCACAAGGAAAAAGAGCCCTCTTAATCCAAAGATTCGTCAAAACTCCGGCAATCAGAGTTACAGCCAAGCAGTGAGCGCACGTCTGTATATAAGGACAACCAAGGATGTATTGAACTTGCCAGCAGTTAGATCAGTGCAAGGACTAAGAACATTGACGTTAAGCATCACCACTTACGTGACTTAGTGGAACGTGATGTACTAAAGTTTGTGTATTGCGAGTCTGACAAGATGTTAGCAGATGGTATGACAAAACCATTGCCAAGAGCCAAGTTCGAGGACTTCAGAACCGCAATGGAACTAACAGGATAAGTAGTTGTTGAGTGGGGGTGTTGGAATATGTTAAGTGCAACAACTCCAATCCTGTATGTGTAAAGGTACCGTCACACGCTGCAATCTCGCCTGGAGATCTGAAAGGCGATGTGTTGCTCCGGCGAAATCGCCGTGAAATTGCCTCACTGTTGCGGTGTGTGATTGGGCGATTTTGCGGCGATAAATCGCCCATCGGCCATCGCATAATTCTTGAACAGTGCTCAGTAATCAGGCGCAATTGGCAAGGCGATATTTTCATGTTTTGGCGTGTGACGGGGCGATAGTGATGGAAAGAGCAATTTCTGAGATTTCCCGTAGGCGTGCCTCAGTGTGCTGTAGTCCGCGCCCTGTCTGAGATGATTGGTGTGGGCTACTGTGTCCCCATTGGCTGTCAGTTGACACCGCGCCATATTTGAAGAGCTGTCCGTTCAGCACAACACATCTTCAACTGCACAACAGTCCGCAAACTCAGTGCAATTACGCGGGCCATTGAATAGTGCAAGCTATGTTGTCCACGTGTATTAAGTTGGGCTGTGTGGAGTATAGTGCCACACATGACAGCTCAGATGTTGGGCTGCACATCGTAGATGGGTGCCATGGGCCACGCACTACAATCACCCTACGTGTGTGAATTTGGTGACACTGCTGTGTACATTTTACTGCTCCCACTCCGTGGAAGTTTACCTTGTTAGCGCCCTGAGCAGGCTGACCAATTATATTGCAGTTGTGTTGTCCAATGAGCGTGTATGGAGCGCGGTGTAAACCACTGTGGCACAGCTATCTCCTTACCGCGCTGAAATTGTATGCCCACATTGCCTTTGAGATTGCGGCATGTGAAGCAGCAATGGAATGATGCAAGATTGGTTCCCCTGTAGGTGAGGCGATTTCCGGAGCAACACATCACCTTATCTTCAGGGCAAAACTGTGGCGTATGACGCCGCCATCGACGATCTGAGGTAGGTACGAAAAACGTGAGCGCGCACGTCATATCGCCACACATCGCCAAGCGAGATTGCGGCGTATGACAGTACCTTAAGTGTTGTCAGGGGCTGACTGGCGAAGCAAAACCTGGGTGGCAAAATTTTTCCGGCAGCCCTTGGGTGAGGACCGGAGGGGGGGGGTGCTGTCGGAAATTTTCGGCGGCCCGTCTTTGGTGCGCCCCCCCCATCGCGCCACGCCCCCCTGCAGAGAGAGGTGTAGCTAAGGGGAGCCTAGAGGTTTCCATTATGGTTGGAGTAGTGGATGGTTGCTAGATGACCGCCAGGAAGGAGGTGTCAGTCATGTTTTGGGTGGGTCGCAATCATGTGGAGAGAGCTAGTTTGCCCCTATAGGGTCCATGAAGGCGTGAAAAGGACCACGGCAAAGTATATATACTTTTAGACTGACCGCTTTTTTTCTTCGTACAAAATCATCCCCATGCATGACAATGCACCATCTCTTGGTACAGAGCATAGCCCTGAGTAATTGGCTGCTGTGGACATAAAAGTAGAGAAAACCATGGTGTGGCCACCAGTCTCACCTGATCTCAGCCCTATTGAGAAACTTGGAAGTACCATTAAGCAAAAAAAATCTAAGATGCTGTAAGACATTAACCGTCAAACCAGCAGCTCTGGGAGTCAATTCTGACATCCTGCAAACAAATGCAATCAGAAAACATCCAAAACCTGACAAGTGCAATAAATGCAATATTTGTGAAGGTGATATCAAAGAAAGGCGATATACAATATGAGACATACTGGTAGGATGTTTTCATTGTGAGCCCCAATGGGGACAGTGTTGATGATGTATGTAAAGTGCTGTGGAGTTCATAGTGTAATGTAAATGTAAAAAAATATTTCTTCATATGTCGTCACAATACCGGGATCTGAGGATCTTCTATTTCGAGGTCAGGGGCTCTCTGATGCCATGTCGCTGCCTGTCTCGCTGTCTTCCTCTTTTGACACTGTAGTGCGGTGGACAAGAGAGCATTAACTGGTTAATAACGAGAAGTATGGAGTGTGTACTGAGCCATAAACCTCCCCATACCATGAAGTATGGTGTGTACTAACTGAGCCATAAACCCTCCCCATACCATGAAGTATGGTGTGTGTACTAACTGAGCCATAAACCCTCCCCATACCATGAAGTATGGTGTGTACTAACTGAGCCATACACCCTCCCCATACCATGTCCAGCAGACATTGTAGGATTACTACATGGATTTTATTATTAGGGCACGGACACACTGGGGTGAAACTTGAATAAGTGCAATGTTTGATTTTATCACAGTGCAGTCAGTTAATCAATGTCTGAAACACATTGGCGAGTGTCGGACGCTTTTTTCTCATCCAGATTCTGGATGGGAAAAAAGTCACAACATGCTGCAACAGTATGCGATTCATGCGCGAGACTCACCAATGCAAGTCTATGAGTTCGACAAAATCATGGACCGCACACTGACAGCACACGGACCATCCGAGAGGCATCAGTTTTTTTCACTGATACATTCTCATTCTTCAGCTGAGACAACTGTAAAATGCTCCTGTAAATGATTCTACAGTAATAGCTGCTGAGAAACAAAACAGATTGCACATGGATGTGATCTAAGAAAACTGTCGGACACTCGCACAGCATTTGGATGTCCCAGTGGCCAGCCACACAGACAGCCCGCCACAGCCACACACAGAGCCACAACCACACAAAAACAGTCAGCCACATAGACAGCCAGCCACATAGACAGCTACACAGACAGAGAGAGCCACACAGAGAGATACAGCCACATAGACAGCCACACACATAGCCACAGCCAGCCACACACAGAGCCACAGCCAGCAACATAGACAGCCATAGCCAGCCACACACAAGCAGACACAGCAAGCCAAACACAGACACAGCCAGCTACACACACACAATCAGCCACACACATACAGCCACACACAGCCAAAGCCAGCCAGCCACACATACAGCCACAGCCAAAGCCAGCCACACACAGGCGCAGCTACCCACACACACACACACAGCCAGCCACACACACAGCGAGCAATATAGACAGCCATAGCCAGCCACACACAGACATACAGCCAACCACACAGCCAGCCACAAACACACAGTCAGCCACACACAGCCAAGCAGCCCCAGCCACACACACACAGTCAGCCACACACAGCCAAGCAGCCCCAGCCACACACACATAGTCAGCCACACACAGCTAGACAGCCCCAGCCACACACAGCCAGCCACGCAGCCTCAGCCCCAGCCATGCAGCCACAGCCACGCAGCCCCAGCCACACACAGACATAGTTAGGCACACAGCCAGCCACATAGCCCCAGCCACATAAAGACACAGACACACAGACAGCCACATGCAGCCACGCAGCCCTAGCCACAGTCAGCCACACAGACACATTTTGCCACACACAGCCAGCCACGCAGCCTCAGCCACACAGACACAGTCAGCCACAGACAGCCCCAGCAACACAGACACATAGTCAGCCACAGCCACGCAGCACCAGCCACAAAAAAACACCAGCCACAAAACCCCAGCCACATACGGACAAATAGTCAGCCACACAGACACAGCCCCACACACAATCAATCATACACACAATCAATCCTATACACACAATCATACACACACCTAATCCCATACACAATCCTATACATGCATACACAATCATATACACATTCAGACATACACATATTAAAATGCTGTACAAATCATGTGAAAAGGATGACAGAAAAGACAGTATAATCAGCTAATCCAATCTGCATACAGTGCACTGCTCCTGAAATAGATATGGCACAGAGAAATCAACCTGTCCAATATGCTAAAATTGCACCACTACCACTATTAAAGACAGATACAGCTACATCCAGATGAAGATGATAGTTACAGCCCAATTATATTGACAATGCAAATCTCCTGTAATAAATCCCTTCCCATGTATGGGGGGTTTGATGCTCAGGGACACTGGCCGCACATCTCCCACCTTTCTTGTTGCCCAATGTGAACAGTAGATTGCGGTTTCCTTTTGGCGGGAAGCACGATGTGGACGGAGCCTCGTCAGTATTGGCTATGGCTGGCAGCCACACACAGCCCTCACTGCTGAGATGCCGGCACTGCACAGGTAGCCGCCGGCCGCATCCCAGTACAGAGAGGCAGAGGGGCCGCCAGCAATCATGCTGCCCCGGCCCGTATAGCTGTCCAGCCCGCCCCTGGGTACGAGGACTACTTTGCCCCAGGAGGCAGTGTTCCAGCCAGGGCCGGACTGGGACCAAAAAGCAGCCCTGGATAACAAGCCCCACCAGCCCACAAACTATAACACCCATCAGCCTCGATCAGTGAAATTTGCTTTTACGTTGTCATGACCTCATCACTTTCGCAGGCTGCTTTCACATCAGCGGTAAACTGATGTTTGTGGCCAATCCAGCAGGTGGCACCACATCTGCCGGATCAGCCGACTTGCAGCCCAGATGCGGCAAGCCCCATGCATATTGTACGGCAAGTGCTGTTCTGCCAGGTGCGGCAGATCCGCCACTTGCGGCGGCGAAAAAAAACTTACAGCCACGCTTACAGCCACGTTTCTTGGGATCGTGGGGTCCCAGTGGTCAGATCCAGAGCAAAGGGCAAGTCACCATCTGTACAGAAGAGAAGTGATGACTCCATATTGGGGATAATTAATTTAAACAACAGTTAAATGCTGAAAATCAAAGTCCAATACCACCTCTCTGACAACAGGACAGGAGAAGTGGTACTGTGCAGTGTATATATACAGAATAATACAGATACTGAGGATTACACCCAGTATACAGGACAGGAGAAGTGGTACTGTGCATGTGCAGTGTATATATACAGAATAATACAGATAATGAGGATTACACCCAGTATACAGGACAGGAGAAGTGGTACTGTGCATGTGCAGTGTATATATACAGAATAATGCAGATAATGAGGATTACACCCAGTATACAGGACAGGAGAAGTGGTACTGTGCAGTGTATATATACAGAATAATACAGATACTGAGGATTACACCCAGTATACAGGACAGGAGAAGTGGTACTGTGCAGTGTATATATACAGAATAATACAGATACTGAGGATTACACCCAGTATACAGGAGAATTATACCCAACATACCCAGGAGGCTGTGCTTTATAGATAGGATGCTGTGGTATATAGATAGCCAAGACTCAGCCTGATCCTAAAGATGGGTAAAGATGAAAGGTGGAGGCAAAAAGTCCAGTGCTAGGCGCAGAGAGAACAGAATTCATGGAGACACCGGGAAGAACACAGAGAGAGCTCTCAGGAAAATTTTCTGTTGCTGCACATTACAGACTGCGGGCAGTATACACAACACAGACTGTCCGCTGTGTACACACTAGAAGCTGCCTGCTGTATACACATTACACGCTGCGGACTCTGGGCTTGTTACACACTGCGGACTCTGGGCTCGTTACACGCTGCGGACTCTGGGCTCGTTACACGCTGCGGACTCTGGGCTCGTTACACGCTGCGGACTTCGGGCTCGTTACACGCTGCGGACTCTGGGCTCGTTACACGCTGCGGACTCTGGGCTCGTTACACGCTGCGGACTCTGGGCTCGTTACACGCTGCGGACTCTGGGCTCGTTACACGCTGCGGACTCTGGGCTCGTTACACGCTGCGGACTCTGGGCTCGTTACACGCTGCGGACTCTGGGCACATATGAGACTGTTGGTTATATCTTGCATACTCAGCACTATACTGTATATACAGATCTCCACACTATATAAACACAGTATATAGGCACACTAGTACAGCATGTAGTGTGGACCTGTATATACTGTATAGTGTTGTGTAGAGACAGAGAGACACACAGACAGACACTGTCAAACACACAGATAGAGACACCCAGACAGACAGAACAACACTCAGAGACACACACAGATATGATACTCACATATACCCAGGGGCGGGCTGGCCCAGGTGGCAGGGGGGCAAGTGCCCCCTGGGCTGGTGGTATAGTCCACTTCTAGGGCCGCCCCCTACAGAAACGGGCCGGCCGCGGGCGTCGCTTTGCGGCCGGCACATGACGCGAGACGGCCCGGCCGCGGGAGTTGCGGGAGTCTCTGATCAGGTAAGGGCCGATAGCACCCCCCCCCCCCCCCCGCTTCTCAGGTCAGACCTGACAGCACCCCCCCCCCCGCTTCTCAGGTCAGGGCCGGCAGGGCAAATCTGCCACCCAGGGATGGAGGCTCCAGCCAGCCCCTGCATATACCAGTAGGACCTGTGATGATGTCACATGGAGGGGAGGCATCCGGGGTCACATGATCATCTCAGAGAGAGATCAGGAATGTGATGAAGATGGTGGGAGGGCCTGGGACCTGCCCCTGTTATCCTGACTGCTGAGAGAAGGGCACTGCTTTGGGGAAACGGCCCCGCCCCCTTCGCGTCCGTGGCCCCGCCCCCTGCATGCCGTGGCCGCTCGGTGACAGATTAAAGCAATGCTGAGGCTGGAGGAGCGGGCGGCCCCCGCACCCCATAAGTGGGCGGCCCAGTGCGGGCCTGGTTCCAGCCCTTGCAGTTGAGGGGGGGCTGCGGCTGCTATCACGCAGCCCGCACTCACCATGCTTCCTGCCGGGCATGTCAACTGTCGGCTGCTGTGCAAGCAGCTGCGCCTGCGGCCACAAAGCAGCGCCACCGGGCCGTTTCAGTATGGGCGGCCCTAGATGAGGGCAATTCCACCAGCCTGGGCCAGTCCGCCCCTGAGTGTTGTATTGCTAGGTTTGTGCATTGTCAGTAAAGTTAGTTTAAAAAAAAAGAACACTCCCAGAGGCTCACACACAGGAAATACCACATGACTGTAACCAGTTTCCTGTGTCTGTGCAGTGAAGAGAAGCACAACAGCTTGCTGATGCTGCAAAGGGACAATTAAGATGTATATTCCTGTTTCCACAAAGCCCTTCATATCTGCACCTGTTTGTTGCTAATTAAAGCTAAGTTCTGTTATCAACACGCTTTCAGTGTATCCTGAATGATCCACTGCCAACACTAAAATAACAGGAGCCCTTTTTTATTTCTTGAAATATATATTTTTTTAATTGCAGTGGAGCTTTGTTGTGTTTTTAGTTGCAAGCCAGGTACAACTAGGCAGCTGGGGACTGGAATCTTCAGCATGGGGAGGCCCAAGCATTCTGGGCCCCATCCTGTAAATTGCAGTCCGCAGTCATCCCAGAAGATGGCGCATTCTTTGAAGTGCCATTTTCTGGAGCTGTACTCAACTCTCAGCTGCCCTGTGGGGTTGGCAGACTGGGTAATAAGGGGTAATGCAGCTGACACTAAGCCTGAGTTTCCTAATGTCGGGCCAATGATAGACCCAGCCATTATCAACTTCAAAGTAAAAGTAAATAATTCACCACACCATGAAAATCATTAATTTACAAAAAGAATACAATCACAAGTCTTTTTTCCCATCCTTTGAACTCCCAAAAAAAACTCCACAACAATCCTCTCCGACATTAGATCATGATGGGACCCGAAACTGACTGCGTTTCGGCTCCTGCGTGAGCAAAGTCATGTCACAGCCTGGTTCACCTGAGGTCAGCTTCAGCGACACAGCTGAGCTCTGACCTCAGATGAACCTTTCCCGCATCACCCCACTCACAGCAGGACCCAAACCTCTTATCTTCCCATTGTGCACTCCTCTCTCCCCATTGTGTGTCTCTCCCCAATTGTGTGCTCTCTCCCCATGTGCTGTCTCATCCCCATGTGCCTGGTCTCCTCCCATGCCTGTCTCTCTCCCATGCCTCCCTCTCTCCCATGTCACTCTCACATCCCCTGTGCCTGGTCTCTCTCCCTGTGACTTGCCTTCCAGTGTGTCTCTCTCCCTATGTGCACCTCGTCTCTCCCTGTGCCTTCTCCTCCATGTGCCTCATGCTCTCTCTCCCATTGCACTCTCACCATCCCCTGCCTGGTCTCTCTCCCCTGTCTGTCTCTCTCCCAGTTCTGGTCTCTCTCCCCTATGTGCACTCTCTCCATCCCTCCTGTGCCTGGTTCTCTCCCTCTACTGTCCTGTGTCTCTCTCCCCACTGTGCTGGTCTCTCTCCCCATGTGCCTCCAGTCTCTCTCCCATGTGCCTGGTCTCTCCCCGCTTGTCTCTCTCCATGTGTCTATGTGCTCTCTCCCCATGTCATCTTCCCTTTCCCCCCTGTGCTAGTCTTCTCCTCCATGTGATCACATTGGTGTCTTCCTCCCCATGTGCCTGGTTCTCCCATTCCTCTCCCCATGTGCTCTGCCTCTCTCTCCCCATGTGTCTTCTCTCTCCCCATGTGCTGTCTCTCTCCACCTCCCCCCTGTGCTCCTTCCCCGTCTCTCTCTCCCCTTGTGCCTGGTCTCTCTCCTTGTGGGTCTGGTCTCTCTCCCCATGTGCACGCTCTCCATACTCTTGTGCCTGATCTCTCTTCCCTTGTGCCTGGTCTCTCCCCATGTGCCTGGTCACTCTCCTATGTATCTGATCACTTTCCCCATATTTGCTCTCACCATCCCTCTGTGCCTGGTCTCTCCCATTTGCTGGTCACTCTCCTGATGATCTATCATTCCATATTTGCTCTCACCATCACCCATGTGCCTGTCTCTCTCCATGTGTCTGGTCTCTCTCCCCATGTATTTTGTCTCTCTCCCATGTGTCTGGTCTGTTTCCCATGTGATGGTCTCTCTCCCCATGTGCCTGTCTGGTCTCTCCCCTATGTGCCTGGTCCGTTTATCCCATGTGCCTGTCCTCTCTCCCATGTGCCTGGTCACTCTCCCCATGTGCCTGGTCTCTTTCTGCACGTATCTGGTCTCTACCGCATGTGCACTCTCATCATCCTCCTGTGCCTGGTCTCTCTCCCCATATGTCTGGTCTGTTTCCCCATATGCCTGGTCTCTCTCCCCATGAGAAAGTACAGAAAAAACGGTCCAGCTCCAGAGTTGAATATGTGAAATTTATTAAATCTTCGTCAGGCTCTCCATTTACAGCATGTACAGATACTCAATCAACATGCATAGAATAAGGCAGAAGGCGTCGCAGGTAACGCGTTTCGGACAGAGTCCTTTATCAAGCCTGAAAGTGTGCACTGAGGCAGAATGCTTTATAGGCAAGGCAAATAGCCCACACCTGCTGGTGTAATCAATTAATTTGCCTAATTGCAGTGTCAAAATGCAGACTTTACGATAAGTGCAGAAAAAAATAATAATAAAAATAGACATAGAAAGCAGAAAAACTACAAAATCATGAAAATCTCATGAGAAAATTAATACAAAAAACCTTCATATGAAATAAAACTACAATATTGAAATACAATACAGAAAATACACGCATAAAAACCAAGACAAGTAAAAAATAAAAATCAATAAACAAAATACAATACTGAATAAACGAGAATATAAATATCAATGTTATCAATCAATAACAAACATGCACAGCATACAAAGGGCCTAAATACAGAACTTCCATGTTAACAATGGTCACCTCTAGAAAAAATGTTTTCTTTTTTAATAACACAAAATTAATTGTTGTAAATACAAAATGTAATGCTAGCACATGATAGAATTAATTCAGGTATTAATAATGAAACATGACATCCGTTCGATTATCCAATGATGTGTACCAGTACAAGGTCAGTAATTTCTCCTGTAGTTATGCCTTGTTATCCACCATGGCCAGAAGGGGTTAATTTCTCGATCACAAAAACCTGCATAGTAGTGACACTGAGGTTGTGGTGTACAGCAAAGTGTCTAGATGCAGCGAAATATTTCTAGCGAAATTAAGTAATGAATTGTAATTGGTCACATCCCGCAAATGTTCGTTGATACGGATTTTTAACTTGCGGGAAGTGCATCGAATGTAACACAAGCCGCATGCTATGCATCTAATGCAGTAAACCACATTCCTCGTGTTGAAGTTAAGGCCCCATTACACACTACGATATGAGAACAATATCGTTGGAATGTCACCAGTTTGGTGATGTTGCAGTGATGTCGAAACAACATTGTTGTGTGTGACACGTATCAAAGGTCAATGAGAAGTCGGTTGATCGTTGATTTATGGTCAGAACCATAAATCTATTGTTGGTCTCCCACTGGACGGCCAGAACCGGCGCGTGTGATAGCGGGAGACCAACGATGAACGAGCTCCCAGCGCCGCACAGCAAGTGCGGGGAGCTGGTAACCATGGTAAACAGCGGGTAACTAAGCACCGCACTCTGCTTAGTTACCCACTGTTAACCATGGTTACAAGAGTTCTCGCTGGTCCTGATTACTGGTGAGTCTGCCTGTTTGACAGCTCACCAGCGATCAGTTCACGATGTCCCAGCGATCCCAGCTGGGACATTGAAGTATGTAACGGGGCCTTAAATGTAACTGTTGATGGGATATGAGTTAGGATGATTATGGTCCTCAAAAGATGTACATTTGGAGGCCAAAGACCACGTTTGGCAACAATTTGCCCCACATTTATATAAACTCTTGCAATTAGGCCAGGTTCTAGATTTACTCACCAAAATTGGTCGCTTTTTTTACCCTTGCATCTAGCAGGTGGCTGCAGATTCCCCCAGGAATGTGCTACCTCCTGGGGGAATCTGCAGCCACCTGCTAGATGCAAGGGGTAAAAAAAGCGACCAATTTTGGTGAGTTTTTCTATTTTGATATTTAGTACCTATTCGGTTATTTTTGTCAGGTTCTAGATTTGTTTTGTGGATTGAAAAAAGCTAATGGTACATTTACACGCGGCCACAGGAAGGTAGGAACAGGCAGGCATCAGACACAATTGTGCCTGTTGCCTTGAAAAGACCACGATGTGGTGGCGTGTAATTCAGGACTTTCCTTCCTTCAGGGAAGACACATGAAGGAAAGTCCTGAATTACACGCAGCCACATCGTGGTCTTTTCAAGGCAACAGGCACAATTTGTGTCCGATGCCTGCCTGTTCCTACCTTCCTGTGGCCGCGTGTAAATGTGCCATAAGAGATAATAAGTTCCCAAAGAGGGAGCTTTTTTGGCCACGGCTTTACAACCCGGCGCTAAAATCTTGGCCAGGACTGGATCCTCATACAGGATAGATAAATTATGCTGTATAATCTTTGTGATGTGTCTAAATTGTGGATTATATTGAAATGGAATAACAAGAGCCGAATTGAATATATTTTTATTTTCCACCGGTAAGGCTGGGGTCACACTTGGCATGAGTTTTTTTAGTGCCTTAAAAAAACGCATGCGTTTTGCATGCTTTTTTCCCTATCAGCATGAGTTTTTTAAGGTGTGTGATGGCACCCTGCGCTTTTGCATGCACTATTTTTTGGTGCTGTTTTAAAAACGCATACGTTTTTTAGAAAACACATGCGTTTTTTTTAACATGGGCCCCTATGGAAAACGCATGCGTTTTTGGATGGTACTAAATGGTTCTAATGTACCATGCGTTTTTGCATGTGTTTTTGAAGGTATCTTTTCACATAAGTGCAAAAACGCACACAAAAACGCATGGTACTGTCACACATGCGTTTTTGCTATTAAGACATGCGTTTTTTAACATGGGGGCCTATGGGTGCGTTTTTACATGCTTTTTAAAAAACGCAGGTCTCAAAAAAGCATGAAAAAAACGCAAGTGTGACCCCAGCCTAAGTCTGAAGTAGATTGAGGTTTTCAATAATGGTTCAATAAATCCTCAAGATCTTTCTGTTTGACTTTATGTTGTGCTCGTCTCAGGAGTTGAGAGGAGTAAGGGCCGCTTTACATACACCAACTTCTGTGACCACCTTCTGAACAGATCTCTGGTTGCAGTGAAATCATGGACACATTGTTCTATTTTGTGGCTGTGTACAAATGTAACAATGTGTCCATGATTTTACTGCAGCCAGTGATCTGTTCAGAAGGTGGTCACAGAAGTTGTTGTGTGTAAAGCGGCCCTAACCCCTGTCAGCAAGTCTGGAGTTCATCGTTGTAGATTCCCTGAGGGTACTGTCACACATGGCAATATTGCTAGGCAATTTCACTGGCAATTTGCTGGTTGCAGTGAAATCATGGACACATTGTTACATTTGTACACAGCCACAAAATGGAGCAATGTGTCCATGATTTCACTGCAACCAGCAAATTGCCAGTGAAATTGCCTAGCAATATAGCCGCGTGTGAAGGTACCCTGAAATAGATCAAAGAATCACTGCATTTTCTCAAGGCGTGTGTAAAACTGGTACCGCTTACACCAGCAGGGATTACGTGTGAGCTATTTGCCTTGCCTATAAAGCATTCTGCCTCAGTGCACACTTTCAGGCTCGATAAAGGACTCTGTCCGAAACGCGTTACCTGCGACCCTTCCTGCCTTATTCTATGCATATTGATTATCTGTACATGCTGTAAATGGAGAGCCTGACGAAGATTTAATACATTTCGCATATTCAACTCCGGGAGCTGGACATTTTTTTCTATACTTTCTCGTATTGGTGCCGTGTTAGAGGGCAGGCCTATGCACACTGGGATTCCCATGGTGAGCTGCTTACCCTTGCTTGTTTGCAATGTCTCCACATGTGCCTGGTCTCTTTCTCCATGTATCTGGTCTCTCTCCCCATGTGCACTCTCACCATCCCCCTGTGCCTGGTATCTCTCTCTCCATATGTCTGGTCTGTTTCCCCATGTATCTGATCTCTCTCCCCATATGCCTGGTCTCTCTCCTTATGTGCTTGGTCTCTTTCACCATGTATCTAGTCTATCTCTCCACATGCTCTCTCACCAACCCCCTGTGCCTCGTCTCTCTCCCCCTGTGACTGGTCTTTCCCATTGTGTACTCTCTCCATCCCCTTGTGCCTGGTCTCTCTCCCCTTTTGCCTGGTCTCTCTCTCCCCATGTGCACTCTCTCCATCCCCTGTGCCTGGTCTCTCTCCCCTTGTGCCTGGTCTCTCTCTCCCCTTGTGAACTCTCTCCATCCCCCTGTGCCTGGTCTCCCTCCCCTTGTGCCTGGTCTCTCTCTCCCCTTGTGAACTCTCTCCATCCCCCTGTGCCTGGTCATTCTCCCCTTGTGCCTGGTCTCTCTCTCCTCATGTGTACTTTCTCCATCTCCCTGTGCCTGGTCTCTCTCACCATATGCCTTGTCTCTCTCCTTAGGTGCTCGGTCTCTTTGACCATGTGCCTGGTCTGTCTCTCCATGTGCACTCTCACCAACCCCCTGTGCCTCATCTCTCTCCCCCTGTGACTGGTCTCTCTCTCCCCATGTGTACTCTCGCCATCCCCCAGTGCCTGGTCTCTCTCCCCTTGTGCCTGGTCTCTCTCTCCCCATGTGCACTCTCTCCATCTCCCTGTGCCTGGTCTCTCTCCCCATGTGTCTGAACTCTCTCCCCCTTATGCGCTGTTCTTCTTCCGTGTGAATTCCCCCTTGTACACTCTCTCCATCCAGACAGTGTTCAGAGCACAGTGTGTGATCACACTCCTACACTCTGAACACTGCCGATACTCACCTCACCCCGGACCTCTTTGCTGTTCGTGTCTCTCCCCAGCATCTGCCGTCCAGTACCCCCAGTGGCTGCAACAAAAATAAATATTAAGTTAATATGTTTTATTTTACATTAAAAATAATTGTTCATATAATCAATCATTATTAATACAAAAAATAAAATTGCATCATCTTCCCTTTAAAACAGCACTACAGAATGATGTTCAGCAGAGAATGAGTAACATGTTGTAATTAGGTATGTTCATAAATAAATCATAACAATAAAAAAAGTTTTGTAATTCTGAAATGGAATTGTCTGTCATAAAGCATTTGGAATATTGGCCTTAAGGCCACTTCACATGCTATGATATCGTTAACGATATAGTTGAAACGTCACGCTTTTTTGATCGTCCGAACGATATCGTTTGTGCATCGTTGCGTGTAAACATACGATCTTGAAACGAGAAATTGTTGGATCATTCATCAAAAATTTGAGATCCGGACCTCAAATCTATCGTTCGTCATCCAATTAACGTTCTGTGAAGCAGCAACATGGTTCAGTGCGACACCTTTTTGAATGATGTCGTTCACAATTCTCCTTTTCCTGCCGCTTCGTAACATCATTCACTAGTTCTTCTCAAGGTATCTGGTGCGTTGCCAAATTTAACATCGTTAACAATATCCATGTGTGTGACAACGCACGAACGATGTCGAAACGATCGCGGTCACGTGACATAGCTAACGATATCATTCAACGATATCGTAGCATGTGAAGTGGCCTTTACATTAACTGAGGATGTATTCCAGTGCAAGACAACAATTTATAAGGCAAAGCTTCACACTGCACTCAGGTCTGATCCGGGGCTGTCAGGGGTGAAGCTGACAGCCCCGGACCAGATCTGGACACAGAACCGGAGAGCAAATATGCCCTCTGATCCGGTGTGTAGCCAGATGCTGCAGAGCTCAACTGTCCCCTGCGAAGTGGTGCTGAACCGCTTGCCAGGGGACAGCTCCCTGGTGCTGAAGTTCAGCGTAGCTCACACTGAACTTCAGCTGCAGGTGTCCAGATCCTCCCGGATCGGGGCAATCCGACCCCATAGACTCCAATGTTAGGGAACGCCGGATTGCCGAGGATCCGGGAGAATCAGGGAGGATAAAATTTGGGGAGACACAAAAATGCAGCATGCTCCGATTTTGTGTCCGGGAGAAAAATCTGATTCCTCCCGGATTCTCCCGGACACATGGAAACCGGATGGCAGAGAGTTGCCATTCGGCTCCATCCAGCCCCATGGGGCTGCATGGGGTGAAAATCAGGTCCAGGGCTGTTCGATTTACACAGGACAGCCCTGGATCGGACCTGACCGCAGTGTGAAGCCAGCCTTACATTTCCTTTAGTTTATAGACCAGAACAATCAAACTTATCATTACGGAGCAGTCATTGATTTTATTTGTTACAGTTCCAATGATTAATACTCTGGTTACAAAGTTATAGAACTGTAAATGATAAATATCTTTAATGATAAAGTGATGTGAAATTCTACAAAATCTGTCAGTTCTGCAGCAATGGTATCACCCTGGTCTGGGGTTCTAGCTTTTATACATTGGTGGAGCTATTGAGATTGGCCACTTTGTAAAGGGTGTTAAACAGGTGAATGCCTAAGGGTCCCTCGGGCAAAGATTTACAATCGATTTGTGTTATAGTAATCTTTGAAATTAAGAAGTGTATCCTTGCATTTCATTAAATTCCAGCTAATGAGATAACTGTCTTCCCAAGGAGCGAATGATAAAGCACTGATGTCATAAAGCATAAATTAATCCTGCAAGGTTAAACAGTGGAACTAACTCGTGTTACCACTGAAGCCCCTACCAGCAGTTAAATTAACTGACATAAATACCATAAAATCTGTCTTTATTTTAGTCTCAGACGATGTTCCTCTTTACACCCTGGCTTTCAGTTTGTATAACTCATTTTTGCACATTATTGCATGGCCCATTTGCTAGTTAAAGAATTTCCTCTGGAAAAAAAAAGGTTTTATGAATTTGCACATACATAGAGAGAAAAATGTAAATCTAATAGGTTGCATGGGGAACATTTCAAAATTAAATTTCTGCAAATTTTTAAAAGAATAAAAACCTGTGTGGTTACCCATGTGCAGGGTGTTCATTCTCTGCTTTGTTTGTGGCAATACCAGAAGTGGCGCACAACAAGTGGTGAGCAGAGCATCAAGTAAAAGTATACATATATATTTGTTCCTTTATTTCTGTGCTGTAAAGTCTGTCAGAGACCGAGAGCCAAAAAGTTCCTTTGGAAAGCCTGGGTGCTACTGCTAACCACTCTATTTCTCCCAGAAACCTTCCTTTACACTTTAAACCCTTGTACAGGGATCTGGAAATTCAAAAGGGGTCCCCTGGGTTGGTTCCACAGAGTTGCTGCTGGCTGGAGGATCCGTACTGATGTGACAGAAGTCAAATGAAGCCAAGTCAGCTATTGCGATGTCAGATGGCACGATACAGCCAAATCGCTGGGGCCAGATTGCCAGGTTTATGAACATATTCATGAATCTGGCAACTTGCAACCAGTGACTTATCTCAGTTGCATCGTGTTGTCATACAGCCCGATGCACCTGCGACGTTGCCCTGAGGAAGTGGCTATGAGCCACGAAACACGTGTAGGCAAAATAAACAGAGTGGGTGATTTACTCTGTGTTTATCCTTGTGGTCAGCGCGGCATTTGATTCCAGCTCTTTATCACTCTTTTCTGGATTCTTCAGTTGCATCGTGTTGTCATACAGCCCGATGCACCTGCGACGTTGCCTGCAACTTCACTGACTCAGCAAATTGGCAGCAAAGATGAATGCAACATCGCGGTGTGTAACGGTACCTTAAGAGGTAAAAAAAAAGTAAAAAGAAAAGGAAGTGCACATAAAATTCGAATCATCCCTTTTTTCCCTTAAGTAAAAATAAAGATATTAAAAAAATGCACATTTGGCATGACCACGTCCATAAAAATCAAATCTATCGAAATAAAAAATGAATTATCATGATCAGTAATCATCGTATACAGAAAGCAATTCAAAACGCCAAAGTAGCGTTTTTTTGTTCATTGCAATGCTGCAAAAAAATGCAGTAAAGAAGCAATCAACATCTCAAAATGGTGTCAATAAAAACAGCAGCTCATCCTGACAAAGAATAAGCCCTCACAAAGCCCCACTGATTGATTGAAAAAATAAAATGATAAGGGGCTTGCAAAATGATGACAAAATTAAAAAAATTTTTTCACAAATTACTGATTTTCTTTTTCACAATTGAAATAACAATTTTAAAAAATGTACAAGTTTGCTATTGTCGTAACTGTAGTAGCCTGGGATCATGGTACCAGGATATTTTTACTGCATAAAAAAATTCTTTAAAAAATTGATAGAATTGCATTTTTGTTCCAAATTTTACCACACTTGTTTGTTTTTACCGTTTGAACTTTTTTTCATTATTTTGGGGATAAAAAATAAAATTGGACATTTGTAAACAGAATTTTTTTGTGCCGCCAATTTCTGAGCCCTTGACATTTTAATTTTTCGATCAATGGGGCTGTGTGAGGGCTTATTTTTTGCAGGACGAGCCAACGCTTTATTGAAGCCATTTTGTAATGCAGTCTGCATTTTTATTGCGTTTGACTGCATTTTTCGTTTGCAGCATTACAGTGAACAAAAAATGCTATTTTGGTAAAATGAATGATGTCAAAAAGGCAAAATACATGTAATTGTCCTTTGTCATTTGTCATTAGAAAACGTGAGCTATCACTGCGGCCTTAGGAGTACACTGACGGAGCCAGCATTGTGAAAGCGTTGATATCAGTAAGTTCACCTGAGGTCACAGCTGCATGGTTCCCACAGTACCCCAGTTGTGACCTCAGGTGAACTTGTGGCGCCCTGTGCAGGTAAGCCACAGAACTCCCTGGTTCACAATGGGATTTCCACAGCTGAGACACACACATACACCAACACCTTCCACCCCAGGCCTGTAGGGGGAGCTCAACTGGCTGTCCTTAAGCCAGATCCCCTATAAATACAGGTGCTGAGGGGAAATTAGCCAGAGTGTGCAGTCACTACAAGAACGGTGAAGGTCAGCTCAGTGCCTAGGAAGCTGAAACTGGTTACCGGAACCGTGCTGGGCCCGACACCTGTGCACACCAGGGCCAGTGTGAGGTCCAGAGAGCGAGGACAAGGGCAGAGGCGAGGAACACTCCAGACAAGGGCAGAGGAGCCATACCGGCTCATCCCACCAGAACCCCGGTCACTGGAGACCGAGTCTGCACACAGGGAGAGAGAGACCATCCCAGCAGAGAATCCAGCACACCATGGAGGCTTAGCTTCCTGGATACCCGCAGCACCCACAATTGAGAGCCAGGGACCGCAGGAGTGATAGCGGTAGCCCAGAGAGAGAGCCCTCAATGCAGCAAACCGGGTGTGGAGACACAGGAGGTCAGGACTGGTTTCAAGCTAGCCTGGCTGCAGGACAAAGCAAAGGACAAAGGGAGGCTTACACCTCACTCAACGTGGAAGTCCCAGAGTGCACCCTTCATCCCTGGACGTGTATCGGTTTTCATCAGTAAAGGTACAGAAAGAGACTTTTGTGTGTGTGTCCCTTATTCCAGCCCCACACCACAACGACTATGCTGCCCTATTTCCTCATTCCTACTTCCAATACCCTGGGGAAACCGCCCTTCCTGTAGAGGACTACTACACCTAGCTGCCGCCCATCCCCCAGAGGCCTCAGCAGCGCCGGTGGCATCACCGGACCTACGGGTGGAGTCACAGACACTGTTTTTATTATTTGTACCGCTTTTTATATGACCGCTCAAGGGCACGGACTCGGGCACTGACCACTGCAGCATTCCCGCAACAGTACGCCCAAGATCCAAGTACCCGTTCCCTGAGTGGCGAGTCAAACTCACCTCAGGTGAACTCATTGAACTCAATTCTGGTAATCCAGCACTGAGTTCAATGGTGCCAGACTGCCGGATTATTGACTTCAATTGTGCTGGATTACCTGATTATCAGCGGTCCTGTCTTATCAGCAGCGGGAACTGCGTGCGCTGCACACCGGACTGGAAGGCATAATAGCCCCCCAGTCCTGTGTGCTGATCCGGTCCGCGGCTGTCTGGGTCATCCCAGATAGAACCGGACCGGATCATGCAGCAGTGTGAAGCGGCCCTTAACAGAATTGAGTTCAATGAGTTAACCTGAGGTCACAGCTTGGGTACCCTTGGAACTGGTGAACTGTGACCTCAGGTCAACTCAGTGACATACCTGCTCTCAAAACTGCTGCTCTGTCAGTGTGTTCCTGAGGTCGCAGTGATAGGTCACATTTTCTAGTGTGATTGCGCATGGCGACTTCAAGATGTAGCAGGGCCAGGATTTCCATGGGGCATCATATTTCTTAATTACGTCAGACCTGCTTGGGTGTTTTGGGGGTTAATAAATTGAAAAAGAGTTTGTTTTTGTTTTTTTAATAAAAGATTTTTCTCTGTTTTGTGTTTATTTCTTTTTCTTACATGCTTAGGAATTGGGGGTCTCATAGACAATTTTTTTTTACAAAACCCAGCTGTCATTAACCCATTATTAGGGATAAGCGAGTATACTCGTAAGTATTCGTTACTCTGCAAGTAATGCGGTACTCGCGGTACTCAGAACATAGTATTTCACTATTCGCCTCGCAATATTCGGATCTCCCGCCCAGCATTAGCCAATCACAGTAATGCTGCAGCCTTCTTGGTTGTGGCATTGCTATGATTGGTTTGGCTCCCAGTGTCATACATGAGTCATAGCCTTTGACTCATAGGCTCTTTATAATGCCTCCTGCTGCCATTTTCTGTACATTGCATGCAGAAAACAGCTAGTGTAGGGAGAGTGTGAGTGGGGACATGCAAACCAGTGTGGGAGCAGAGACATGCCAACCAGTGCGGGAGTGGAGACATGCAAACCAGTGCGGGATCAGAGAATTTCAAACCAGTGCGGGAGCGGAGACATGCAAACCAGTGCGTGAGCCACATGCAAACCAGTGCAGGAGTGGAGACATGCAGACCATTGCGGGAGCGGAGACATGCAGACCAGTGTGGAGCAGAGAAATACAGACCAGTGCGGGAGCAAAGACGTGCAAACCAGTGCAGGAGCCACATGCAAACCAGTGCAGGAGTGCAGTCATGCAAAGCAGTGCGGGAGCGGAGACATGCAAACCAGTGTGGGAGTGGAGACATGCAAACCAGTGCAAATCGTCCAAACATTGTCTGTAAAACCCAAAAACTCTTGTGAGAGCTACTAGTATTGTAGTACTAGGTGACTGTAGTGCGGGAGACAGGCAGGAGCGTTACAGTTCCACATAATACTTCAATATTTCAGCTCTTCTCAGAGCTGACAGTATAAAGTCAGGGAGTAGTGACAGTTTTCCCAGCTATTTTTGGGGTCACATTTACCACTGCAGACCAATTTTTTTGCCATTGCGATGCTGTTTTCACACCGAATAGCATGCCCGGTTATGCACAACTGACACGCAGCCAGCACTGCTGTCATTTGTGGGGACTGGTGAGTGTAATCTTACCTTCAACCTTACGGCAATTTTTTTGTGCCAATGTGGTGATGTTTTCATACCGAATAGCACGCATGGTACTGCACAACTGAGATGCAGCCAGCATCGCTGTCTTGTCTGGTGACTGGTGAGCCAAATCTCGCCTGTAACCCCATTTTAACCTTTTTTCCCATTGCGGTGCTGTTTGTAAAACACAAAGCAGTACTAGGCTGTAGTGCTACCTTCAACAAAGCAGTAACTGCTCCTTGTTCCCCAATATCTGCATCTGAACATCTGCAACTATGTCAGAAAAACCCCAAATTCCTAAAAAGGCTGTTGTGAAGGGACAGGGACACGGACGTGGGGTTGTCAGTGATGCCCAACAAGGCACAGAGTCTGGGAGACAGAAGAAGGTTAATCCATCTTTGTTCCTGGTGAAATTTCCCGGTCTGGAACATAAACGGGTCTGGAAGCCAGAAGAGCAAGCGCAGATACTGTCTTGGATAGCTGATAAGGCCTCCACAAAATTTTCTAGCAACACCCAATGGTCCACGACCATACAGTCTCCTGTCCATACAGAGAATGCTGTGTCATCCTATTCTCAACCTATTCCTAGTTAATCACCATGTCAGGAGTCACGGGAACATTTGACCCCAACCTTGGCCAATCCGAGGATCTGTTTGATCCATATCCTTTCATTGCCTCTAGCCTCTCACCGCGCAACATTGAGGAGGAATGTGAGGAGGTATCGTGTGTTCATGACAAAATATTTGAAAACCCATGGCCAGAAGAAAGCCACTTTCATCCACGTGATATACTGGGTGAAGAGGTGGAGGCTGATGGTGATGACACACAGTTGCCATCTGACCAGCCGATAAAATCAACATGGAAAGAGGATGACATGGACGACGAGGTGGTCGATGATGAGGTAGCAGAGGGACTTGCTGAATACCAGCTTAAACATTCCCGTCAGACTAAGACTCAGCCAAGACACGTAACAACTGTCAAGTGGGTGTGGATCGCTGACATTTGTGAAGTGCTTGATAACTTTGAGTACTGCATCAATCTTGTGAGTGGTGGTCAGGCTATTATCAGCGTAACCATCCCTATGCTATGTCTGCCGAAAGAATCGCTGCATAATCTAAAAATTGAATCTTTGAGTGCCCACCAGCTGGGTATAGAGCAAGATTTCACAATGGGTGATCCTACGCAGCCTTCTTCTTACATGTGTATTTAACTCCTGCTTCTGCCACATGTACCTCATGGTCAATAAGCTAAAAACAATGTTCCATTCATTAATATTTCCCATCGGAGGCACTTTTCTTGAGACCCTTCTTTCTTCATCAACCCCCTTGGCCTAATTTTTGGAAACACTATGCCGGCACATTGGGCACTGGAACTACAGTGCTAGTAGTCTTAGCTTCATAATTGTTTGGCCCTTGAGGACTACTTCCTTCATCAACCATGATACAGCCCCTTGGGCTGATTTTTGGAGACACTATGCCTACACATTGTGCAGTGGCAGTGGAACAACAAGGACAGTAGTCCAACCTTTATAATTGTGAAGCCCTTGAGATGGTGGTGGTGGTGATGATGATGATGATGATGATGATGGGTAGCGTCTTCCTGCGTTAACCCCTAGGGAAAATCGCTCTCCTTACGCTACTTACACACGGAGCTGTCAGAAGATCTTACGGCACTTCTGATAGATCGCTGTGTAATTGGCGTACGAGTCCCGCTCTGCCGGCAAAAAACAACAGGATTTCAAATAGTGTTTGTACATTCTAGTGAAGCAGTGGTGTAAAGCCACTCGTGCAGCCCCTGACCAGGTGCTCCCATGTTATACACATTTTTTTAATATTTACACATTAATGCTGCACACACACGCTGTATTTTTTAACGCATGCTTTTTTCTGCACTTTCCAGTGGGACAGTAATGAAAGATTTTTTTAAAAAAAAAAGGGGGGTCCCTGATATCATTTCCTGTCTTCTCTATTCAATGGGATGGAAATACAGGGGAGCCCTAATTTTTTTTTTTAAATTTAAAAAATTTGACGTGGGCTTCGCCATATTTTTGTATGCTAGCCAGGTACAGCAGGCAGTTACAGCCTGCCCCCAACCCCCAGCTGCCTAGTTGCACCCCTTGACAAAGTGTTAGTGAAACATACGTTGGGGTAGGGGTCACCACAGGCCAGGACACGTGGGCACAGTGTGAATCTGGAATCTGTCATCTTAGACATATGAGGGAGTGTAATGGAGAGGAGTAAATGGTGCAGTTCCATGTGGATATCTAGGTTATCCCATAGCTAAGAATGTGTGGTGTAATACCATGTGATATACCGTATATACTCGTGTATAAGCCGAGTTTTTCAGCCCACAAATTGGGCTGAAAAGTCCCCCCCTCAGCTTATACACGGGTCTATACGGTAATGCTGTGGGGGGGGGCTGTGACCGGGAGCTGGAGGAGGCAGGAGGGGGCCGCGGTGACCGCAGGCGGTCACGTGGGGCCGCCTCATTAGTGCAATAAATATGCACGGCATCCTCCCGTCCATCAACGGCGGGGGGATGCCGTGCATATTGCAATACACAGCCCCCCCTCCTTATTATGCGTCCCCCAGTATTAATAAACAGCCCCCCCCCCTCCTTATCATGGCCCCCCAGGCTGCGGCAGCTGTCAAAATAACAAACAGTTTATACATCACCTTCCGACGCAGCTCTGCGCTCCTCCGGTCCTCCGCTCGCCGGCTTCTTCTTTCTTCTTGTGCCGGTGTCATGTGACCGGGCGCAGGAGATGACGTCATTTCCTGCGCGCGGTCACAGAAGTCGGCACAACAAGGAAGAAGAAGCCGGCGAGCGGAGGACCGGAGGAGCGCAGAGCTGCGTCGGAAGGTGATGTATAAACTGTTTGTTATTTTGACAGCTGCCGCAGCCTGGGGGGCCATGATAAGGAGGGGGGCTGTTTATTAATACTGGGGCTGTATATACCTCTGGGGCTGCTGGATAGTACCACTGGGGCTGTATACTACCACTGGGGCTGCATATACCTCTGGGGCTGATGTATACTACCACTGGGGCTGTATACTACCACTGGGGCTGCTGTATACTACCACTGGGGCTGTATATACCTCTGGGGATGCTGTATACTACCACTGGGGCTGCATATACCTCTGGGGCTGATGTATACTACCACTGGGGCTGTATACTACCACTGGGGCTGTATATACATCTGGGGCTGATGTATACTACCACTGGGGCTGCTTGGGCTCCTGTATACTACCACTAGGGCTCCTGTATACTACCACTGGGGCTGCTGGGGCTCCTATATACTACCACTGGGGCTGCTGTATACTACCACTGGGGCTGCTGGGGATGCTATATACTACCACTGGGGCTGCTGTATACTACCACTGGGGCTGCTGGGGATGCTATATACTACCACTGGGGCTGCTGTATACTACCACTGGGGCTGCTGTATACTACCACTGGGGCTGCTGGGGATGCTATATACTACCACTGGGCTGCTGGGGATGCTATATACTACCACTGGGGCTGCTGTATACTACCACTGGGGCTGCTGGGGCTGCTATATACTACCACTGGGCTGCTGGGGATGCTATATACTACCACTGGGGCTGCTGGGGATGCTATATACTACCACTGGGGCTGCTGTATACTACCACTGGGGCTGCTGTATACTACCACTGGGGCTGCTGGGGCTGCTATATACTACCACTGGGGCTGCTGGGGATGCTATATACTACCACTGGGGCTGCTGGGGATGCTATATACTACCACTGGGGCTGCTGTATACTACCACTGGGGCTGCTGTATACTACCACTGGGGCTGCTGGGGCTGCTATATACTACCACTGGGGCTGCTGGGGATGCTATATACTACCACTGGGGCTGCTGGGGATGCTATATACTACCACTGGGGATGCTATATAGTACCACTGGGGCTGCTGGGGATGCTATATACTACCACTGGGGCTGCTGTATACTACCACTGGGGCTGCTGGGGATGCTATATACTACCACTGGGGCTGCTGTATACTACCACTGGGGCTGCTGTATACTACCACTGGGGCTGCTGGGGATGCTATATACTACCACTGGGGCTGCTGGGGATGCTATATACTACCACTGGGGCTGCTGTATACTACCACTGGGCTGCTGTATACTACCACTGGGGCTGCTATATACTACCACTGGGGCTGCTGGGGATGCTATATACTACCACTGGGGCTGCTGGGGATGCTATATACTACCACTGGGGCTGCTGTATACTACCACTGGGGCTGCTGTATACTACCACTGGGCTGCTGGGGCTGCTATATACTACCACTGGGGCTGCTGGGGATGCTATATACTACCACTGGGGCTGCTGGGGATGCTATATACTACCACTGGGCTGCTGTATACTACCACTGGGGCTGCTGTATACTACCACTGGGGCTGCTGGGGCTGCTATATACTACCACTGGGGCTGCTGGGGATGCTATATACTACCACTGGGGCTGCTGGGGATGCTATATACTACCACTGGGGATGCTATATAGTACCACTGGGGCTGCTGGGGATGCTATATACTACCACTGGGGCTGCTGTATACTACCACTGGGGCTGCTGGGGATGCTATATACTACCACTGGGGCTGCTGGGGATGCTATATACTACCACTGGGGCTGCTGGGGATGCTATATACTACCACTGGGGATGCTATATAGTACCACTGGGGCTGCTGGGGATGCTATATACTACCACTGGGGCTGCTGTATACTACCACTGGGGAGGCCTGTATACCACACTGCTGGGGGCTGTATACCTGTGCTGGGGTCCTCCCTCGGCTTATACACGAGTCAATAGGTTTTTCCAGATTTTTGGGGCAAAAGTAGGGGGGTCGGCTTATACACGGGTCGGCTTATACACGAGTATATACGGTACTTAATTTGATTATATGCTTAGCCCAGGTGTTACAGCCTGATTGTGGTACCAACCTTTGAATTTTTCACCAAGTACTTCTTTGTATTGTCTTTATGTGTATTAGCTTTAAATGATTTAATAAAGTTATAAATTAATGCAGAAACTTTAACTCCTGAGTGGGTGCCACTTAATTCTATCAGGGTAATCAAGAAGGGCTGGATAAAGCATCAGGATTTGGCACATCTAATGACTTGGAGCATCTGGGGTGACCGTGGAATGCTATTTTTAGCATGGTGAATGCCCAATAACCATGGGCCTCCCCAGGTAAAGAATACCAGCCGCAAGCATTTTGTTTTATCTTGGCTGTGTATCATAACTTTATCAAAAAAATTATTTATTTAAATATTGTAAAAAAAAAAGTGGTGTTCTCCGTATTTTGATACCCAGCCAAGATAAAGCCCACAGCAGGGGGCTGCAGCATTCAGCTGTCTGCTTCATTTGCACTGGTTATTAAACTATGGGGGGACCCTAAGCTGTTTTTTTCAATTATTTATTTATTTTTACGCTCCACTTTGGGGACCCAGACAGCTAGTGTTAGGGCAACCAATCACAGACACGGGCACAAAGGATGGGAACGCAGTCTGACTGCAGCCAATCACAGATGTTGTCAGAGGGTGCGTGGGATAAAAGTGAATATTCATAAGATTTAATGAGGAAACCTGGAAGCAGTGTGACATCACTGCGGAAAATCGGTAAACGCCATATAATTGCCCTGCTATAATCCCCATTTTGCTTTATTTTGCAGCCCCTAGCCCATCCGGTGGTGGAACCCGAACAGTAACATAGACTTCCCTGAGAAGTCCGTGTTCAAGGTCTGTGCATGTATGTTAGATGTCCGATATGGACCCCGAACTTTATAGTATGGGTTCGCCCATCACTAGCCTTCTCCTTCTCCCTTCTTTTAGCAATGGCTACTCCTTTATAACTTCAAATAACAAAACTGTTACATTCTGTAGATCTAAAGCAAAGAATAACAAGCACTTTTTACTGTATGTTCATGCATGTTTGTTTTTTCCGTGGTGCTGACTGGAGGTGTTTGGGGATAACAGGGCTGATGTATATTCAGGCAAAGATTATATCCCATTATAATGAGGCGGCTTAAAGGGTTCATGCATTTTGTAAGAGGCATTTAGATGTATTACTATAATTAGCACTGATGAGAAAACTGTTTGAAGCTGAATTACCTTGTGTAAGTTCATAGAGAGCTGCTGAAAATGAAGCGAGGGCCGGGCCCATCCCTTGGGGAGCTGCACAATTTGGCTACTGCCGCTAATTGGATAATCATTTCTACAAAGCTCTTGGAGGGCTGTCGGTTTGTCAACTCAATTTTTAATTTTTATTTTGGACACTGACCTTGACATCTCCTTACATTGTCTGGTCTTTACAATCTCCATGTAATAGATTTTATACAGCTAATGTAGGAACAAAAGTATTGGGACATATAATATTTTTCAAACAATAAGTCCTTTGAAGGGGAACCCGTGTCACCAGTTTTTCTTGCTTATAATTATAAATTCAGCTATCACCTATAGGATCATTGATGATATGGGGCTGCATGTCAGGTAAAGGCACTTGGGGAGATGGCTGTCATTACATCTTCAATAAATGCCCAAGTTTACATTGATGTTTTGGACACTTTTCTTATACCATCAATTGAAAGGATGTTTGGGGATGATGAAATCATTTATCAAGATGATAATGCATCCTGCTATGGAGCAAAAACTGTGAAAACGTTCCTTGAAAGAAGACACATAAGGTCAAATGTCATGTCCTGCAAATAGTCCGGATCTCAATCCAATTGAAAATCTTTGGTGGAAGTTGAAGAAAATGGTCCATGACAAGGCTCCAACCTGCAAAGCTGATCTGGCAACTGCAATCAGAGAAAGTTGGAGCCAGATTGATGATGAGTACTGTTTGTCACTCATTAAGTCCTTGCCTCAGAGACTGCAAGCTGTTATAAAAGCCAGAGGTGGTGCAACAAAATACTAGTGATGTACTTGAGTGTTGTTTTGTTTGTTTGTCATAATTTTATAATTATTTCCTCAGAATTGAGTGATTTCACAATTTTTCCCCCTGCTTGGTCTACAAAAGTAACCGTTACTGGCTAGCACATTTTTTTTTCAAGATTTCTTTTAGTGTTTCTTCAAGGCAGAGAGTTGCCATTTGAAATGACTTTAGTTTTGTGCCATGTCTGTGATCTGTTTTTTTTCTACAAAATTAAACAACTGAATGGACATCCTCCGAGCCTGGTGATTCCATAATTTTTACCAGGGGTTGTACATTATCCACACAGTGCCTGAAGTCTCGCCCCTGCGCAGTGAAATCACTGACTGTTCAATAGGACACAGTGAGGTGCAGCTGTGCAGGTCTCTGATTCCACCGCGCAGGCGCGAGACTTCAGGCACTGTGTGGATGACGTAGAGACTTCATCCACTTACATGGAGTTAGAAGAGGCAGCAACTGAAGGCACCCGGGCAGCGCTGATTGCAATCTGCACACACCCATCGGACTGGACTCCACAATTTACATGCAGGGTGGGACAAGTAAAAAAACATTTTTTGAGGTATGCAGGGGCACATCTAAAGATATTAAGGAGTTGCAGGAACCCCATTCACATAATGTTAAGGGTGAGGGGCAGTGTTAAAAAACTAAAAAACTGGCAACAAGTTTCGTTTAAAGAGCTTGTTGATTTTTAGCATGGGAGTGCAAGATGCCACTGTTTTAATAAGTCAGTTCCTGAAATTTCTTCCCTCCTAAATATTAAATGATCAACTGTGAGTGGTATTATTGAATAGTGAAAGCGTTTAGGAACCCCAGTAACTCAGACATGAAATGGCAAACCACATGAAATTACTGTTCAGAGTGTGATCTCCAAGTAAAAGGAGCAGAGGGCATACAAGTCCCAAAGCTCTGTGTACTCCATTGATGTAGAGTACAAACCTCCTCTGGAATTTACATCAGCACGTAAAATGTGTTGTGGAAGCTTCATGGCCAAGCAACTGCATTCAAACCTTCCTTACATCACCAAGAACAATGTCAAGCATCAGATGTTGTGATGTTCAGCACCTTGCCAATGGACTCTATTGCAGCGGAAACGTGTTCTGTGGAGTGACAAATCACTCTTCTCTATTTAGCAGTCTAATGAACAAGTTTTAGTTTGATTAATGTCATGAGAAAAATACCCATCTGACAGCAATGGGCCAACTGTACAGTTTGGCAGATGAGGGTTGTGCTTCAGCAGTCCACATCATCCCCTTTGTTCTAGTGATTGCAAATTGTATTACTTCAAAACATTTTGAGCAATTGCATGCTTTCTTCCTAGTGCCTAGAGTCTGGGGATCTAAAAGCAATTCAAGAATGCATACATAGGGTAATACCTTCTTTTATAAGGCTAAAATATGTGTAAAGAGGGAGCTGCTCACCTGATGCAGTTGTGAGAACCCACAACTGGTAATGATCGCTCATCTATAAGTGGTTTGCTGCAGGACCATACTTCCACAGGTCACCGTGGTTCAATCAGCTTGTAGGACAAAGTACCGTGGGTCCGCGAGGAAGGATTTGGGAGATAACTCCGAAACATGTAGGACAAATAAAGAAGAATCCTGTTTGATCCAGACATTCCCGTGTGGCTGTTTTTTTATATCCATTAATTGAAGTGGCAGCGCGGACCCACGGTACTTTGTCCTACAAGCTAGAGTCTGGGGATGACCCTTTTCTGTTTACCAAGACTGTGCACCATGCACAAAGCAAGGTCCAGAAAGATATGGTTGGAAGAGTTTGGTGTGGTAGGACATGAACAGTCACACAGCGCCCTGACCACAATCTCAACAATCAACGTTCAAGTGTAGAACGAAGACCGACCTTCTCATACTACATCAGTGGTTGACTTCACAAATGCTCTTATGGATGGATGAGTGGGCAAAAATTCCCATAGTCACCTCCAAGAGCTTGTAAGAAAAACATTTTCATAAGAGTGGAATCTGCTAAGTGGGGACCAATTCCATATTGGTACTTATAGATTGGGAAAGGTAGAAGGAGATGTTATACATATTCTTGTTGGTGTAATGTGTACATGTCTCATTACTTTTGACCATATAATGTACTGATTGTACGTTTGTAAGATAGCACCGGGATGGATTATATGTGTTACCGATGTGGATAGCCTTGGTGATGTAAAATCCGTTGAAAACGCTCCAACACCAATAGTGCTGAGACAAATTTTAAAGAAATTGGACTTTGGCTCTGGGTTTTGGGAATGCCTGGAAGAGCTAGGTGGGACTGAGTGCATCCTTATGTCCAATCCAGGCTTAGCCCCAGAGAAGGCTGTTTTCTGTTCATTTGTTGAAGATGTATGCACTATTATAAACCCTTCTTTTCCCATAAAGACTTTGTGCCTTTGTGAATGCTACCTAGCTGCCTGAAGCGAGCGAAATCCTTACAACATGTAGATGAAGTTCTAAAAAATGTCTATTCTGTTGTATTAATTTATAAAACTTAAGTATTCTAGATATTCTGTCTTTATCTTTGCCACTAATGTTGGGTGCTCAACCCAACACTTCATCCTCTTCAACCCCGGGCAATTTTGCATTTTCCAGTTTTTGTTTTTCCCTCCCCTTCTTCCAAGAGCCATAATGGTGGGTTTACACGCTTCAATATCGTTGCGATATCGCAACTCAATGGCGTGGGAGCGCGCAATTAGTGCACGTTTCTTCCACATCGCATTGGATGTTTACACGCTGCGATATCGGAATCCAACGTCCGTGCGATGTCTACGCCCCCAACCCAGGAACGATCCTTTAACATGGGAGTGAATGGGTGACGTTTCAAATCGCATCGTAGTTGTGCGTTTACACAGCACGATCCGACTCCAATCTCCCTTCAATATCGGGGCATTGAATAGCACGCACATTCAATCCCCAATATCGCATTGACATCATTCCTGCATCGTATTGGAAGTTCACACCATACAACACAGGAACGATCTCAGGTCCAACGATTGAACCACGTGACTTTTCATTGAAATCGTACTACGATATCGCAACGTGTAAACCCGCCATTACTGTTTTATTTTTCTGTCAATATAGACATATGAGGGCTTGTTTTTTTGCGGGACAAGATGTACTTTTGAATGGCATAATTTATTTTACCATATAGTGTACTGGAAAGCAGGAGAAAATTCAATGTGTGGTGAAATTGCAAAAATATAAGTAATTACACATTATTCATTATGTTCACTATAAGGTAAAACTGACCTGTCAGTATGATGCCTCGAGTCGGTTCAAGTTTATAGATACTAAACATGTATACTTTTTTGTTATCTCAGTGGTGAAAAAAAATTTAAATATTTTGTTAAAGAAAAAGAATCGCACTTTTTGGACCATGTGACCCGTAACATTCCCATTTTTCGGAATCTGGGGCTGCGTGACAGCTTATTTTTTGCATCTTGAGCTGATGTTTCTAATGATACCATTTTTGGGTGTACGTGCTGTTTTGATCACCCGTTATTGCATTTTATTGCAGTGTTGCAGCGACCAAAACAACTTGATTTTGGCATTTGGACTTTTTTTTCCATTTCGCAGTTGACAGTTCTGATTAATTGATTTTATATTTTATGTAGATTGGGCATTTCTGAACGTGATGATACCAAGTATGTTAATAGTTTTTTCAATGGAGCAAAAGGGGAGATTTGGAATGTTTGTGTTTTTTGTCATATTTTTAAAAACTTTTTTCTAAACTTTGTCAGCTCGTATGGTCAGTGGGGTCTTCTCTTTCCTGTAAACTGTAAGCTCTTATGATCAGCAGTGTCATCTCTTTCCTGTAGAGTTTAAGCTCCTATAGTCTGCATGGTCCTCTCTTCTGTATAATGTAAGCTCTTATGATCAGCAAGGTCCTCTCTCTCCTGTAGAGTTTAAGCTCTTATAGTTAGCGGGATATACGCCTTTAGAGGGTAAGCTCTTCTGATCAATGAAGTCCTCTCGCTTCTGTAGAGTGTAAGCTATAATGATCAGCAGGGTCCTCTCTGTCTCCTGTATAGTGTAAGCTCTTATGGCCAATGAGGTCCTCTCTCTCTCCTGTATAGTGTAAGCTCTTATGATCAGCGGCGTCCTCTCTCTCCTGTAGAGTGTAAGCTCTTATGGTCAGCGTGGTCCTCTCTCTCCTGTAGAGTGTAAGCTCTTATGGTCAGCGTGGTCCTCTCTATTCAGTAGAGTGTAAGATCTTATTGTCAGTGGGATCCTCTTTCTTTCTCCTGCAGAGTGTAAGCTCTTATGATCAGTGGTGTCCTCTCTCTCCTGTAGAGTGTAAGCTGTTATGGTCAGTGGGGTCCTCTCTCTCCTGTAGAGTGTAAGCTCTTATGGTCAGCATGGTCCTCTCTATTCTGTAGAGTGTAAGCTCTTATGGTCAGCAGGGTCCTCTCTCTCTTCTGTAGAGTGTAATCTCTTATGGTCAGTGGGATCCTCTTTCTTCCTCCTGCAGAGTGTAACCTGTTATGATCAGTGGTGTCCTCTCTCTCCTGTAGAAAATAAGTCCTTATGGTCAGTGGGGTCCTCTCTCTCCTGTAATGTTTAAGCTTTTATAGTCAGAGGGGTACTGTCTCTCTCACTCTACTGTAAAGTGTAAGCTTTCGTGGTCAGCGGGGTTCTCTCTCCTGCAGAGTGTAAACTTTTATGGTCAGCGGGGTCCTCTCTCCTGTAGAGTGTAAGCTCTTATGGTCAAATGGGTCCTCTCTTTCCTGTATAGTGTAAGGTCTTATGATCAGAGGGGTCCTCTCTCTCCTGTAGAGTGTAAGCTATTATGATCAGTAAGGTCCTCTCCTTTGAAATAGAGTTTAAGCTCTTATGGTACCTTTACACGTCGCCACAGGAAGGTAGAAACCGCCAGGCATCGGACACAATTGTGCCTGTTGCCATGAAAAGACCACGAAGTGGCGGCGTGTAATTCAGGAATTTCCTTCCTGTGTCTTCGGATACCTGTGTCTGAGCCGTGCTCAAAAACAGGAAGGCATAATCCCTATGGTGGTGGCGTGTAATCGGGGCACAGGCAAGGTATTTGCGTTCCCTAGTGAATTCCCTGGGGTGTGCCACAGCGTCATGTATACCACACCCCATCAGCTATCATTGGTGGGGGCTACTGTGTAACCATTGGCTGTCCCTGCACAGGGCGCCATATTTAACGAGCTGACCAGTCACACTACACATTTGCAATAGCGTCATGTATTAGCCAGCCTTCCTGCACAGGCTGGCCAATCATGATGCTATTGCATTGTCCAATCTCCATACGAGCATCACGTAATACACAACTCTGTCACGCCTATGTACTTGCGGCGTGTAAGATGTTCCTGGCCATATTCCCTTGTGGTAGCGGCGTGTAAATCAGGGAAGGTACTCCACAGAAGGTAGCCCGCGGCACCCGTCGGCACTTCCGGGGAACGCAAATACCTTCTGTGGAGCACCTTGTGGCGGCGTGTATATGCGGCATCGGCAACCGTTAGCAACAGGTAAAAACGCGCACGTGCGATGCCTACCTGTTGTTACCCTCTGTGGCGGCGTGTAAAGGTACCATTATGGTCAATGGGATTCTCTCTTTTACCAGTAGATTGTAAGCTCATATGGAAAGTGAGGTCCTTTCTCTCTCATGCAGAATGTAAGTATTTATGGTCAGCGGGGTCCTCTCTTTTGTCTGTAGAGTGTAAGCTCTTATGGTCAGTGAGGTCCTTTCTCTCTCTCCTGCAGAATGTAAGTATTTATGGTCAGCGGGGTCCTCTCTTTTGTCTGTAGAGTGTAAGCTCTTATGTCAGCGGGGTCCTCCCTCTCCTGTAGAGTATAAGCTCTTATGGTCAGTAGTGTCCTCTCTCCTATGGATAGATGATAACTTGCTTTAAATGCGCAACCCCTTTAAAACCGAGTACACTCATATCTTCTGTGTGTATACTCTATTTGGCTTCCCTGTGTAATAAAGGCTTATTACAATCCCCTAATTAAGGTGGTGGAGAGACAGGTTCAATCCCTGAGACCATCAACTAATTTGGGTCTCCATCGTATAGTTTATAAGGTGTGTGGAACCCTCTTTCTATATTATGGATGTAAAATCTTCACAGCATGGTTTGCTGACGTCATGTATCATAGTATATAGTAAACCCTTGGTTGTTCACCATACTGTTCCTGGTTCAAACCATGTATATTGCTGCATTACAATGAAAAGTGCTCATAAAGTGCTTTTAATCTTAGGACACATCCCAATTTTCAGGTTCATTGCCTCCTGTTTCCCACAGAGGTGTCTACAGTATACCTGTCACCGTTCTCCAATCACGGACCAGAGTTTTCTTAATGATAATATGCAAGTAGTACTTATTATATTATCAATTATAGCGTCCTGCAGCACAACCCAGAACTCATTATAGGAATCATCAGACAAGATGGGAAATGAGAATTTAGTAAGTCTTGCTTGGCCTGAGGCTTTCTTTTGCCTCTACCTTTAGAAGTAATAATGTTTTCTGTAGTTCCCCTCTACATATCAAGAAATTAATTGCAACAAGGCAGATAAGTGAATGGCGCCTAGTGATCAGATAGAAGCTATGTAACTGGTGGACCTTAGAGACAATTTAATACCACTCCAATTGCATTACCCTCCCCCTATTCATACACCTCAGTGCCCTCTATAAATCAGTGTATTTCACTGGCAACAAAACAATATGATGGCGCTAATACAAAAATTATTTCCAGTCCACATCCTTGTCCCAGTGTCTCTGCTGACGCTTCACTGGAGAAACATCCTGAGCTTTAATTTCTAAGGAAATTTTTTCCATTTCAGTATACAAACTATATTGTTTGTGAAAAGTGTACGGGAAAGGTTAGATAAAGTCAGAGCGATGGGAAATTTGATTTTAATGGTATGCCTCCCCTGGAAATTGACATGTTCTTCTGTTCGTAAGCAAATGTTCCATTCTTTCTAGATTTTTCATGAAACAGATTTATTGCTTATGCCAAGGCCAAACATTAAAAGTAGAACTAGTCCACGTAGCCTGAGAGTGGTGGTATTGAAAGCTGAAAGGCTTTGGAAATAAGTTGTCTATTTTATCTATTGTAGGATTTTCAGAATTGCTCATTAGATCAAGCCAATAACCCAAGGTTTCTCTGTGAGCGCTTGACCTCTTGATATCAATAAATATAGTTTAGTCTAATTAGGAATTAAAACTTATGGTCATAGAGATGTGAATGAAGTTGTTTTAGGACGATAAGGGTGCCTTCACATTTCAGGACGTTTGCGCCGCGGACGGTGCGGCTCTGTGTCCCGAAATCCGCATGCGGATTGCGCACCTATCTTTAACATGGGATGCGCAGTCATCCGCACATAGCCACGTTCGTTCGCGTTCAGCTGCGTAATTATACGCATGCGGACGGAGAAGAAGATTTTATGCCGCCAGGGAACGAGGCTTGTAGCATTTTTCGGCGCGTCCAAAAAAATGCAAGTGTCCGTATGCGCACTCTGCGGATACAATTAACATTAGCCCCCTATGAGACTGTACGCATGCGGATGGTTTTGCGCACAGCTGCGGATGAAACGCATGCGGACACCTTAGTGCGCATGCTCAAAAAGAGTTTTTGGCGTCCAGCATAATCTCCGCCCATGAACTAGCGAACGCATGCAGATGGAAAACGCATGCGCAAGGCTCAAAACGCAGACAAACGCATGTGAACGTTGCGGACCTGCGTGTGCAAAGCTATGCGCATACGTATGTAAAACGCAACGTTTACACGCGTTCGCATGCGTTTTCACCTGCAGCTGCGCATGCGCATGGGATGCAACGTAACCGTCCTGAAATGTGAAGCTAGACTAAGTCTTTTGGTAAATAAAGTTAGCCAATTTCACTAAACCAGACAGGGAATACCTAATTTTACATAAAAGACATTCACTCATTCAAATATTTGTAAAACGTGGATGGGCATCTTGCATTATAAAGACAGACCCCCATAGTTTAGGTCTTTCCACATTGACTTAAGGTCCTGTTACACATAGCAACGCTCCAGCGATCCCGACAACGGTACGACCTGGCAGGGATCGCTGGAATGTCGCTAAGGCAGATCTACTCACCGATGCGGTGGCCCCGACGGTCGTTGGGATCTGTCACTGGCATAGCATGGAGATCATTGGTCGTTATCCCTGTCACACACACCGATGTAGCATGCCCAGCGGGAGACTGACCATGAAAAAATGGTCCAGGCCATTCCTTAACGATCAGTGATCTCACAGCCGGGGATCGATCGCTGCTACGTGTCACATGTAGCGATATCACTGGCAAGGTCGCTGCAACGTCACAAAACCTGTGACGTTGCGGTGATATCTTTAGAGATATCGCTACGTATAATGAGGCCTTTAGAGTCATGGAGACAAGTCCTAAATGCAGATCCTACCTGTTTAAAGACAATATACCCTAAATAGGAAAATGGAAAGGGGTTGTCTCAGTGAGGCAACCTCTATAAGGTTAAGGTCAAATGACCATCTTTTCTACATTCGAGAAGATCAGACTCTAAGTTTCATCAAAGCCTGATCAGAGTGGGATACATTTTTCTATGATGTAGAGAAGAAGAAAAAGAAAAAATGTCTCCATCACCTCCATTGCGTCAGTCCATAAAAATTGGACGCCACTCTGATGTCATCCGAGAACAGTCTGATTTTTTTCGCAGACCCATGGTATTGAATGACCATCCAAATTATGGAGGCAAATCGCACATGCTGAAGATTTTATTCCTTGAAACACTCGGTCTGTGGAAAACAAATCGGATATGTGCACTGTCTCACTGAATAACATAGGACATAGGTCCTAGTGAGAGCCAATGTTTTGTCGGATCACAGTGGAACCGAAGCTAGTTGTCCTAAAGCATATCAAAATCAGGTACGCTATTAAAGGAGCTCTCCCTTTATTTTTTTTATTAAATCTGTGTATATTTGAATTTACAGTAGTATGAGTGTATTATTATATTCATTTGCTGGGATCCAGCATTGCTCTGCTCCTCTTCTAAGTGATGGCACAGCTCGGCAGACTGCACTTTCGTGACCCAGAAGTGGCTTTTACAATGTAAGTCTATGGAGCATTAAAACAAGGCACCATAGACTTACATTGCATAACAGACTTCTTTGTAATGCATCACTGAAAAGAGGAGCAGAACTGCAATGCATCCTGGAGAAGGTGGTGGTAAGGTAAGTATATTAATACATACACACTCTATTACATGCATATCTTTACATATTTCATGAACAAAATATTTGTGGGAGTGCTTCTTTACGTGCTTTTCTGTATTGTATACAGTAGAAAAAGGCCAGAAACATTGATCTTCTATAGTCTGCCTACCACTTGCAATAATACAGGGAATACATCTCTGTCTACATAACCTCTTAAAGAGGTTTCCCACTACTTTAACACTGATGGCCAATCCTTAGGATTGGTCATCAATGTGTGTTTGGGTGGGGTCCGATACCCAGCACCCCCCACCTGTCAGCTGTTTTCGGTACTGGTGATGGCAACAGGTGGACGTAAATGCTGAGTTTTGGAGCTGCTCTATCTTCTGATAGTGGTCGCGGCCAGGTACTGCACATCCGCCTCCTATTTATATCAATATCAGAAGACAGAGAAGCTTCACAACTCAGCATCGATGGGGGTGCCGTGTGTTAGACCCCTACTGATCAGATATTGATGACCTATGATCAGATATTGACCCCGACTGATCAGATATTGATGACCTATGATCAGATATTGACCCCAACTGATCAGATATTGATGACCCATGATCAGATATTGACCCCAACTGATCAGATATTGATGACCTATGATAAGATATTGACCCCGACTGATCAGATATTGATGACCTATGATCAGATATTGACCCCGACTGATCAGATATTGATGACCTATGATCAGATATTGACCCGACTGATCAGATATTGATGACCTATGATCAGATATTGACCCCGACTGATCAGACATTGATGACCTATGATCAGATATTGACCCCGACTGATCAGACATTGATGACCTATGATCAGATATTGACCCCGACTGATCAGATATTGACCCCGACTGATCAGATATTGATGACCTATGATCAGATATTGTCCCGACTGATCAGATATTGATGACCTATGATCAGATATTGACCCCGACTGATCAGATATTGATGACCTATGATCAGATATTGACCCCGACTGATCAGATATTGATGACCTATGATCAGATATTGACCCCGACTGATCAGACATTGATGACCTATGATCAGATATTGACCCCGACTGATCAGACATTGATGACCTATGATCAGATATTGACCCCGACTGATCAGATATTGACCCCGACTGATCAGATATTGATGACCTATGATCAGATATTGTCCCCGACTGATCAGATATTGATGACCTATGATCAGATATTGACCCCGACTGATCAGATATTGATGACCTATCTAAGGATAGGCCATCAATGTTAAAGTACCTGACAACCTTTTTAAACTAATCATTTTGCATTATATTTGCTATGGTGTAAACCTAAAACAGTACAAGATTCAAACATCAATGTATGAAATCTTATAGGAAACGATCTATCTAGCCTTCCGCTGTTTGGAGCTTCATTTATTAACTGCTTTGGAAGTCTTCCTCTTCATATTGGTAACCATTCAAATCTATGGGCCATGAATGAAATGTGTTGGTGTTCCAGATCCTCCACAGAAAGGCAGATTATTTTTTTAACCTCTTTATCCCAATTGATGGAGGAACCATTCAAGTGACCCTGTCCTTAGAATGTACTGATATGTCTTTTTACAACAGACAACCACATCCTCCTGCCACCGATGACTCTCTGCTCTCAGATAACTCTGCATATTAGTTACAATTGCAACCCAAAGTTCTCCTGTGATATCAATTGCTCAGGCCTTATAGGATCAAGTGAGAATACTAAAAACATCTTGTAGTTGATGTCTAATCCTTGCCAGTACAATGGACTTTTCACTGAATTTTTCATTAATCTTCTGAAAAGCCCAGCTCAGCTACAAGTGCATCTCCATGAATTAGAATATCAACATTAACAGAAATAAAGACTTGAAATAGATCCCTCTGTTTTTAATGACTCTATATAATATATGTGTTTCACTTTATGTATCAAATTACTGAAATAAATGAACTTTTTGATTATATATTCTAATTTATTGAGATGCACTTGTATACTGCGGGCCAGATCGCTCTGGATTCTGGGGCAAACTGAACTCTGTTACATTGCTGAGTCAAATTTGCTATACATTGCCAGCTTTGCATTGGACTCTGTGAAAAACCCAGTACGCTATATCACAGAACCAACTCAGTGTAGAAAATGTGAACACACTGATTACATAGCGATGAAACAAAGGTTACTCTCCAGCAACGCCAGATGAGCTCTGTGTCCGAACGTCCTGTGCAGCTCATTTCTGCTTCGCCAGCTTCTCATCGCTGAGTCTTCTAGGCTCCCATGTGGATTGAGATTTTGTTACGCCTGTTGTTGTAATGTCAACTCTGCTTCATCATTTTTGTGGTTCCCATTTACTCATCCTTTTGTCATTCTGCAGTTTTGCACTTTGCTTATAGTATTGTTGAGAGCTATTCCCAACACACGCTAACGTATTCATAGGCTTTCATTCACCAGATGGAGGCCAAAAGAATGTTCTTTAGTCATCCATCTTGAAGCTTTGAGTCTGTACAGTTTGTTTTACTGTATGTGAAAGGGCAGTGCAACGCCCACCAGGGCCGTGGGGTAATCAGTAACCAGGCCGGTCGATGTTTGGGAGGTCATGGTGGCGGTGACACGGCTGCAGTAAAAAGGGGATTATTTACAGGGGACAGTTCGTGACGCCACCTGTGGTACTCGGCCAGGGGTGGCCGACGCTGCAGGATATGACCGCTGGGGCTATTGGTAGTGCAGCCGTGATGTTAAAGCTCCCCACAGGTGGAGCTCGGCCCCAGGGATGGTGTGGACAGTCTAAGGTGATGGTGAGAAAGGCCATAGGGCAAGGAAAAGGAGGCAGACACAGTTTATGGCAGTTCTTTACCTTTACTCGCTGATCAGGCAAGGGTACCCAGCTGGGTGCTGTGCTCCTCCAAAGTGCAGCCAGGATAATTCCCAGATGATTAGAGTCACCATTCATAGCCTTTCTTGGTTGCTCTCTCCTGCGTTGTATACTCTAAAAAGATGCATATTGATGTGCCATTTTTCTCTCTTTTTTCTCTTTCCTTCTTTTCTCCTTCTTTCTCTCCTTTTCCTTTCTTTTTCTTCCTTCCTTTCTTTTTCTTTCTTCTTTCCCTTCCTTTCTCTTCCTTTTTTCTCCTTTTTTATCTTTGTCTTCATGTCTTCTGTCTTCATTCAAACCCATACAGTTCTAATTCTTGGTTCAGGCCAAAAGGTGCCATGGTGTTTAACTGATAAATCCATTTGGTCTCTTCTCTTGACATCTTCATTATAAAGTCGCCTCCTCTTTTCTGTTCTTCTACCAGTTTAATCGCAAAAAAAAAATCATTTTGGTGCATTTTGAGTTATGCTGCTCTTTGAAATATTTGGATAGAGGATGGCCGGTATATCCTTTTTTGATGTTCCTAATATGTTCTCTTATCCTCATATATAAAGTACGTTTTGTGCGTCCCACATACATTTTTTCACATGGACATGTTATTATAGAGATAACATTTTTGGCTTGACATGTCATGTGTTCTTTTATGTTGTAGGAATTTTTCCTAGATGAATGTTTGAACTCTTTTATTTCTCCATGGGTGGTGTCCGTTTCTCTGCAATTACCGCACAGTCTGACAAAAGAGGAGATCTGCGGCGTCTTGATCAGGCGCCCAGATCTACCTCCACAGAGAGGAGAAAGACCGACCGCCAAATAGATAAGAATCCAACTAGAAGGCAACAGAGAGGAGAGATAGAAACTAGAAGGAGGAGAGGAGGGGAGACCGCATTGAATGTAATCCAACACAAAGAAAGAAATAAGGACAACACTGACCGCACCAAGGCAAAAAAGACAGTTATGCCATACAGGTTGACACACAAAGCAACAAAGCAAGACGATCTTACAAAAGGAAAGAACCCCAGCAATATAACAAAGGCATACAGGGAGGGACAATGGGAGGAAGCACTAGAAGGAGGGACTCATACTACTGTACCAAGATCCCTCATAACCCAAAAAATAGAAGTTCAATAAAATTCCCAAGAAAGGGTTATATCAATACACTGTGTTATTAATAGACACCGAGACCAAGAACAATCTATAGACTAAAAGAGAAAGGTTCCAACCACTAGCCAGATTGTGACGCTTAACCATATATATATATATATAAGTTTGTGGCTGTAACGGGGAACCACAGGTGGTCGGTTTCCCGGTTCCACGCCCTGGCTCTCATTGTTGGGGAGGGAAGGGGGAATTTAGGGAAGAGTTGTGACGCCACCTGTGGATCCTGGTAACGATGATACCAGAGCTGCGGGACGGCCACTGAGGTGATGTGATGCAGCTTAGTGTAGTACAGCTCCCCACAGGCGGAGCTTTACCTCAGGGCATGGGGATGGATGAGGGGAGTAGTTGTTCTTACTCTCTGATGATGCTGAGGCCCTCCGGGTCGCCGGCGGGAAAAAGGACAGACACCAATTCAACTCCAGCTTCACTTTACTGGTATCCGGGAGATGTTAGAGTATATAGTAACAGTCTGTTCAACGGGAACGTAGCCACAGGTTTCGGGTTGCCTGTCTGTTGGTGTACATTCCTTTTGGCTTTCGGGGTCTCAGTCTTGCTTTCACTTGCTTAACCACCTTTGCAGAGCTCCTTCGCCAGTCCCCTGGTCTGTTACTAGTAGATAAGGTTTGTTCCTTACCGGTACGGACAGGAGTTTACCAGTCTCTTCTCCTGCCACCGGAATTCGGCCCGTTACCTATAGTGTCCTGGACCTGTTTTGGGACTGAGGTGGAGGTGCTTCTTTGTGGCACTACGGCTCCCTTATTCCGGTCCCGTAGTTGTTCGGTTTGCAATTATGGATAGGCCACTCACTGCCTTCGGCTCAGTTATGCCGGTTTTGTCCCCAGATGTTTCCAGCCAGCTCCAACCGGTCCTGGATCGCCTCCTTCTGTCCCAGGTCACCCTCCTAAAGACAGGTGCCTCCTGGTAGCAGCCCTGTCAGGCATGTCCTCTCTGGCTGCCTTCCCAGTGCTGACTGAACTCAAAGCTCTCTCACTAACTGTCACCTAAGTCTCCTGCTCTAATCAAGGCTTCACCCCCTTTTGGACCTACTGAATAATCAGTCCCTCTATACTAAGGTGGCCTAGTCCTGTGTGTGTGTGTGTATGGAAAACAGACTCTATTAAGGGGGAACCCCAAACCCATAACCACGGGGGCACTACACCTGCTGTTTGGGGTGCAGTACCTCCCTGTGGCACCTAGCCATAAGGGCGCCACACAAACATTGATAAAAATCTGATCATAAACACTGACGACGCTCGGGCCATTTTTTACGTATGTAAAAAGAAAATCACTGACGCCTGAATGTAACAATTGCCCCCACCTAGGATATCTCTGAGCTGACATTACAGTAACAGGTGCTTACACCTTTCAGGTTCATTCCCCTAATGCTCCGCACTATTCTATTTGTCCTCCTTCTGCATGGCAGATTGTGAGCCTCATTTATCAGTCATTACTGGGAAAGAAGACCTATTTCTTACATCAAATGTAGCGTTACAGTCAAATGGCCCAGAGCTGCCAAATTCTCCAGCAAACGCTAAAACCAAGGGATGAAGCCTAAATGGCCAAACGATAAATTAACCTCTGTGCTGCTGCTACAGTATTAAAGGGAACGGATCACTTATATTTTATTTGCTAATAAAAAGCAGACACTGAAACATTCTGTATCTATTTTTTATTATTATAGTTATTTTATTCTACATTATTATGGTGGTGGCTCTCCTTCTTCAGCTGCTGTTTGAGACATATTTCCTTAAAAAAACTCCGTAAAACTCTGACTATATTCTGAAGCACAGCTACAATTTTTTTTATATTCATACGAGGCTCCAGCGGTGTAAGCCGATAATTGTCCTGTAATGAGGATGTAAGTAAATGAGACATAAGATGACAGCCCTTAGGCAACAGTTTGCTCAAGAAAGTGCAGTAAAACTGTCCAGCATGATACTATTTTGCAATAGCACGTTTAATTAGCTACGTGTAGGGATTTAGTGGATGTGCAGTGGATGAACCCTCTCTAAGTTTGGGCAACGGGTTTTGCAATATATAATAGGATGTTCATTGTTTTCTATTTGTTTGGACTAACCCATTGGGGATCTGGTGGTTCCCTCAGTGGGCCCCTGAGCCAGGAATAGGTCCTTAGTAGGAACATCATACAGCAAGTCTATTAGTCCATATAATATACAGGTGATTTATTTAAACTACCCAATTAATTATTATTTTGTCAAAAAGTATTTCCTTTGCAACTTTCCAGCCTATCTTTCAGTGCCCCATCTCCTTAACTAAGTGGCTGGGGGGGGGCCCCACACACTAGTCCAGCCAATGCAGCTGTATAGAAGGCCGTCTCCTACCCACGCAAGTCAGCTAGAGAGCCAGTAGTTCATTCTGGCTATGAGAGCATGGGCCATGCATTAAAAAGGGATGTGGCTTCCCACTGTAAGTGGGCATAGTATTGTGGTAGCCCCATATCATTGGTGCAACCTGTGTGGCTGCACATGGGCACTAATGGGTAACTACTACCTCCAAAGCTGGTGGAATTGATTATTCTGATGAGATATTGGACTGGAAAGGGACTGTCTATTGTTTTTGTTCAGGGGCCCTTTTTTGCCTGTGGCTGCCAGTGGGAACCATAGCAGTGTTATAGGATGTGACTTGATCTAAATTAGAATTTGCCAACAGTCCAATAAGTGTAAATGACTGTTTTTATGTGACAACTAATGAATGGGCATGTGTCCGTCTGTGAGGTGAGGTGTGTAGCACAAGTCTTATGTGTGAGTGGTATGTGTGAGGCTAGTGCAGTGCATGTGTGGCGCTTGTGCGGCATTTGTCAGATGTGTCATATGTCCAGGATGTGTCACTCCTAAATAGGGACATGTGTATGAGAGATGTGCCAGGGAATATGTGGATGCATTTCTTGAATTACTAGTCCATGTGCAGCTGTGGCGTGTCCTATTTGTGAATCAGCGTCAGACTGGGGTGGCTGGGGCCTACCAGCAACATTGATCTGGGGGCCACTGATCAACTACATGCAAATATTACACTCACAAATTTACCTATGTGTAAGGAGGTGGCTGACACCAGAGAGAGAGACGCCTGCTGCTTTTATATGATCTTTTATATGATGTGTATTTAATGGATATTTATGTCTATAGCTATGGTAACATGTGTAATCCCGTGGAGAAGGTGTAACATTTCAGCACTATTGGGAGTCGCCAGTGCCAGGATCCCTATGTTTTGGGGAATCTAGGCTTAGGAATAGGGCTGGGAGAGTTAACTGGGAAGGATATATAGTGACATCCATTTTCTGGTTTCTGAAAAAGAGTAGTCTTAGTGAGAGCAGACATGCACAACCTACAGGTGGAAGTAGAGGATATCAGGACCATACTACAGAGAAACCCCAATTGGAGGAGGTAAAGGTAGAGTTGGCAATCCTGCACCCCACAAGTGAAGCTAACTGATGAGGACAGTGGTATATGGTACTGTTATAGGACTTGCCAGAGAAGGGGGCCCCCTTACAGGGTAAAACCGCATAACCCAACAAGTGCAGCTGTGCAGTGTGCCCTGACCGTAGCAATAACGTGCAGTAGGGCAACTGGGAAGCAGTGCAAACCTCTTATTTATAAGATAATCTAGAGCCACACTAGCGTCAGGTTTTTGCAGGACATAGTCCACCATAGACTAGTTTTACCACAGCCGTAGCACAGCGTGAACACAGTCTAACGCTGTGTTAACACTGCCATAGAATAATATAAGTGCCGGACTCCCATGTGCATGTTAACGCGGACAGTAAAGTGCCGGAGATTGTAATCTTGCGTTATTTTGAAGCGGATGGGAAATTGCTCCTGCTCCTTGTGCACACACATGGAAGAGGGCCCCTGTGCTAGAACAGTATATGGCCCCTCTTTGTGTTGAGAAAAGCTGCTTGCCATTATGAAGGTGGAAGAGCCCCCTACTTCTTGGGCCTGTGAGGCTGCACAGGTTGCACAATGATATATCCGCCTCTGGATTTACCTCTAAAATGGGCCCCTAGAATTAAACTTATTGCCAGATCCTGCCTCCCAGTCAAACACAGACAATATGAATGGACGGCAACATATGTTTAACAGCTGATAATGAATATACTGTATCAGTTATACCAATTTGCAGGTAAATTGACCGACGCCCTTTATATTTGTGCCATAGATTGCCTGTAAGAATTAAATCTTGGTATAGTTTCCCAGTTTGGATACATTGAACTTGAGGGGTTAAACATAAGATGAGTGTTTCTTGTCTATCCTCAATATCTCGGGAGCACAGCTATCCTTTACTCTGGGACATGTATAAATCTGCCCCAAGACCTGATTACTTATGAAGCAAGATTTTGGTCAGCGAAATTACACAGTGCTCTGCTGTAATTCTTCCTTGAGAGCTGAAGGTGCTGATTTTTTTTAATCTTCTCGGGGAATGTGTGTAGGATAGATGGATGGTGTGGAACTTGCTCTGTAGAAAGCTGTTGCTGCCAACCCGTAGAAAATGAACCTTCATTTATAAAAATTTACATCTTTAATATACTAAAATCATGATTAATTAAAATATGGGAGCAATGGGGCCGATTTACAAAGGTGCAGACACTGGCTTTCATTTGTGGCAAAAGAAAACACTTTCATGACTTGCAAACAAACGTTGTTTATTGTAGACACAGATTTTGACAGGCTCAACAATAAGATATGTCCTTACAGGTAGTGAATGGAGAAAGGGCAGGATCTATATCATGATCACATGTGCCGTAATTACATCACATTATGGCGTAACTTAGTTTAGATGCCCCAAATTTATCATAAAGGCTGGGGTCACACTTTGAAAGGTAATTGCGGTGACCGCATCCAAATCCGGATGCGGTGACCCAATTGCCTTCAGACACATTTTTGTGTCCAAATCTGTTGTTAAAACCGGAATGCGTAACCGGATTGCTCCGCATGTGTAATCCGGAGCAATGTGTGGAGCCACTGGGATGGGGTACTCGTACCAGACCGGGGTACTGCTGGGGATATCACGGCGGTCTTGGTCCGACCGTGTCCCGGGTTCCGCAAGTAAATGGGGGAATATTTACAGGGGAGTTTGTCATGATGCCACCCACGGGTTGTGGTTAGTGAGGGGACCACCGCTGCTACAGAACCTCTGGGGATGATGTTTGACAGCTGGAGATGTAACGGCTCTCCGCGGGTAGAGCTTGATTCTCCAGGGCAGTGATAGTTAAAGTCTATGATTGATGCTATGGATGTTGCAGGATAGGGGTAGTAGTAGAGATGATAGCTGCTTGTGTGGGAACGCAGGGTTTGAGCACAAGGATCACACAGACTCACGGTTTTGAAGTTTTCCCATGTCTTTACTGTTGATGGTATTCAGTTGAGTACTGTCCACGGAGTCTGTACCGGGGCCGGGTTGCTCCCACCCTGACCGGGTACTCAGCTTCCCACTCCTGCGTTGTGTGTGTGTGGCCCTGCTGCCGCTTCAGCTAGGCTGCTAGCCCTGTCTCTCCTTACAGGTACCCCCTTTGCTAGGCAACTTGAGTCTTTCTGTGTGTTTCTGACCCCGCCGTGTTGCTTCGCTGAGGTACAGTGTAGATATATAACCTCCACTATTCCGGTGTTTACTGTGCTGCGTGTTTCAGTCACAGATTCGGATCCTGTATCCGGTCTCTGCGCTGCACCGGGGCGAGCTATGAGGTAACTCAGTCTCCCAGATGTGTTTCTCTGTTTCCTAAACTCCTCTCTTTAGACTCTGGCTAGGCCTGGAATTGAGTAGCAGACTGTGGAGAAGCCTGAGGCAGCCTCTTTACACCACAGTCATTTTCTTCCTCAGTGCTGCACCACACTGAACTACTCACTTCCTCCCTTCACCAGAATATATAACGGACTGCTTTAGCTCCCCTTTTTGGCCTAGAGGCGCTAGTGCAGTGTTCAGTGTTGTGTGGGGAATTAACCCTGGTGATGTTACTGTGGCATATTAAACCCAGGGGTGCCACAAATGCGGTTACTGTATGCTTTGTTCATCCTTGCTGCCGCAGGGATGAACAAAGGGTTAATCATATTAATAGCTGTGGGCAACATGTCTTTAGGGGGTGCCCACCCCCCTAGAGACATGCTGTCCACTTAGGTGGGCATGAGAGGGGTTAATGTAGTCAGTATAGTATTGCCGGCTATTGTCAGCTTTGTGTATTTTATGAATGAATGCGACGGCTTCTTACTGTAAGGAGATACTGTACGTAATGTAGTACAGTATGAGCCCCTGTCCTTGGTCCTGAAAGTTGAAACATTAGTTCTATGGCGGTGCGCTGCCCATAGAGACATGTTGCCCACAGCTATTATTAACATTTAACCCTTTGTTCATCCCTGCAGCAGCAGGGATGAACAAAGCATATGGCTGCAGCAGGCAATCACATATGCCTTAGGACATAACCTGACAGCCCTGGATCCTATTTTGACATAATGCAGCCCTATGGGGCTGGATGGAACTGGATGGTAGCAATGTTCCATCTGTTCTCCATCTGTCCAGGAGGATCCAGGTGAATTTGGATTTTTCTTCCGGACACAAAAACGTTGCTTGTGTCTGGGGCGAAAATCTGCCCAAATCAGATCTTCCTGGATCCTCCTGGATCCGGGGTGATCGGGCGCACCCTAATATGGGACTCTATGGCGCGGATCGCCCCGGTCCGACAAAGATATCGGATTCGGGAACCGGACGCCGGCTGCTTTAAGTCTATTAGCACCACCAGCTGTCCCCTGCTGAGCTTTCAGGACGGCAGCTAGCTCCCTGCTAGCCGCGATCTTGAAATTTCAGCAGCTGCGGCTGCGATCAGAGGCATCTGGCTGCAAACCAGACCGACTGCATATTTGCCCTCCAGTTCTGTTTGCAAATTGGGACTGGGGCTGTCCGATTCACATCGGACAGCCCCGGACCGGATCAGGACGTGGCGTGAACCCGGCCTAACCCCAACATCTCCTGGCACCTAGAGCACTGCTGTAAAGTTAGCAGTTCTCTCACGGCTGTGCTCTGATATCATTCTGCACTGTGCTGTAAGTGATGCCGATCACCATTGGACAACATTGCGGTTACTATGGCAATGATGTCCTGGGGTGAGCTCAGTTACCCGACGTTAGCACTGCAGTCTCATAATACTGACTAATGAGCGCGGGGATAGCGCCCGGTAACTTAACTCACCACAAGTGTATTGCCATAGTAACCACTATGCCGTCCAAGGGTGAAATCACCGCTTACAGATGCAGCTGTGACCTCAACATTCAGGGCGTCTGCATGAAAAAAGAGGAGTGTGCGCAGACGCTGAAGAGGAGACACCGAATACATAGAAGAGGAGGCGCCCAGAGGAGTGAAGAAGAGGTGTCCAGAAGAAATATGAGGTGGAGAAGACCGAAGAGGAGTGAGGTCCATGCTGAGTGAGAAGACCCTTTGGACCATGTGAGTATTCATTTACATACAGGGTGAGAAAGTTTATAAAATGTTTATTTAGGTTTACAGGGGGGTAGAGGGATTATAGCCACCTTCACAGAAGGTGGCATTTTTAGTTTAATAAGCTCTATGGGGTGACAGGTTCACTTTAAGTTTTTACATTTGTCATAATAGCAATTAAACATAATCACACATTCTTTAGTAAAAAAAAAAACAACATAAAATAAAAACTTTTTGTTCTAGAAATTTGGCCTTAAAATGTCATAATTAATGGGAATCTGTCAGGTCAAAAATCCATATGTAACTGATATTATTTTCTAATTCCGAGGGTGAAGGTCTTTCTATTCATTTTATTTCTTTTTTTTATACTTCCCTCTATACTCTGTAAACTGCAAAATAAAAGTATTCATTCAATTTGTCATCACAGTGAGTGATCACTTAATTCTCAGCTGCACGCTCCCCAGAGAATGAATATTCATGTAGTGACATCACTGCCCTGCCTCCTCTGCAAGTGTCAAGCCCCAGGCTTTGGGGTACTTGGGTATCAGGCTTCAGAGGTAGCGTTGCTGTGTCACGGTGAGTGGTGGCCGTGCATGCTCCCGTGTCCTGGGTGACCCTTCAAAAAGGGGTTATATTTACAGGGGATTTTATATACAGTTCTCGTGACGCCACCTGTAGTTTCTGGTGATAGGTCACCAGCACTGCCACAGTCCGCCAGAGGTAGATGGTAGTGCGCTGAGATGGCAAAGCCCTCTACAGGTAGGGCGATTCCTCCGGGCATCTTTCCTGCAAGGAATCCAGTTCATGAAGGAAAATACTCGCAGAGGCAAAGTCACTTTCTCCCGGGTACTTTACTGTTACTTGTAGCAGCAGTTACAGTTCAAAGTTCAGCACTTAGCTGTTACAAGAACAGGTAGCTTAACGGGTGGCTGCAAGTGAATCCCAGGTGGTATGGAGTAACCCTTGGTGTACCTTCGTGAACTAACCCGTGTCTGTTCTTCCCCGCTTTGGATTAATGTATACCCAGTAGCTCCGTGTAGGTAGAACCGGGAGTCCCCTCCTTCGTTGGTGAGGAAGCAGGCAGACCACTCCGATGGCCAGGTGCTGCGACTGATAAACGAGCCACAGCAGCCGGTTGCCGACTGCAAAGTTAATTCTGGCCGGTTCCTGGGCCCGGCGTTCCCTTGGTGGACTGGAGTATCCCCTGGAGTATGGGGCTCCACTCTGAGGATCTCCCTTTCTCTCTAGGACCTGGACTTCTCTCGTTGGGTGCCCTCTTTCAGGAACTCCTCAAGGTCCCTTCTTCTTCCCTCCGGTTCGGCTTGAAACTGTTCTGGTTTGACCTTCCGCCTCGTTCCACTAAGCTCAATCTTCCTAATACCTTTCCTCTTCCTCCATTTCCTCCTCCAACTCTCGGTCAAAGACCTCCTTGATCCCCCTAGAGGTGATTATATCCCCTCCCGGGTAACCTCCCACCCTAAACTAATGTGGGAGTGCTGGGAATGGGTCCCACCCACCATCCTAGGGTCCACCTGCAGCTGGAGTATTTACACCCCTTTTACGGGTGTAATACCCCTCTGTGACGCCTACATATGCGGGCGCCACACAAGCACACAAGCCAAAGCAGTGGAAATCACTCACATGGGGGTTCTGTATCCTTCACTCATTGCAGAGGAGGAAGAAAGGTGAGGCGTGTGCTCTTAGCAGCTGCATCTCTGACATCTTATTTCTCTCCAGTATTAAGCAGTGTCATTGTGTGTATGAGGCATATGTGTAGTGTGTGCTCTGAGATATTTCTTTAAGTTTATGCAACATTTGATCAATTGCTCAGCAGATGCACACAATACATGTATGCAGGAAAACCAACGTTCATATAAACAGATAGAAATCTCTAACAGACAGCACACTGTAGCACAAAACACCTCTCCCTATCAACCCCCTCACCCCTCCAAAGTAGTCTGCAGAAGCCTGCAATTTTCAGTGTAACTTTAGCACAGAGGGAAGGGACAGAAAACATCTTGAATACCGTAGGCGTGGTTATTTAAATACCATTTACATATTGCAGACTATTCTGGAGTGAAAGTAATAAGCCGGACTATTGCAACTAGGGCAGCAGAGAGATAATTACAAGAGAGCCTACAGCGCAGTAAGTGACACCATATTCCAAGAGAAGTTGGCATTTCGTATGAGGAATGTACCCCAAGAAGGCGGGACAGGAAAAATGATCGTACAGAGTCGCCTTTACAGGAAAAAAGAGCTGCATGCAGGATGTGAAGATGATTATAGCAAGAGACCTACAGGGAGTAGAGTAATGAATTCTACATATTCTCAAAGGGTCTGTTCATTTTTCAGTATGATACTAATAGTACCCTTCAGTAGTGCCTATTAGTATCATACTGAAAAATGACCGTACAGAGTCCCTTTAATCAGTAAAGAAAAAAGTTTTTCTTTTTAACCTAGGAGTTTATGGGTGATGGATGGTTGATAGTTGATAAAGGGAGCACATCCATAGGGTTAGCTTTTGGAGGTACATGTTTTTTCACATGTGTTTAACATCTAACAGCATACAACCAGGGATATGTTGGATTTAGAGACTGCTTACAGAGAGACATGTGGCGCCCCAGGGTCGGTTGCACAATATTAAGCTTGGAAGCAAGGAACAGTGGCCACCTCAGACGAAAAACACACGCACAACACCTTCCCAACTCCAGGCCAGAAGGGGGAGCTCTAAAACCCAAGTTCAGGGCAGGTTCCCTATAAATTGTGATCCGGGGGCGGGGTCAGGCAGTTCAATTCCTAGGAGGACTGTAGAAGACATTCTACGGTCGGGTGCTGTGCCAGGCCCGTCCGAGGAAACTGACTAGCCAGTGTGAGGGACCCATAGGTGAGGGTCTGAGAAGTGGAGGAGTTGGTGTGGGGAGTGGAGTATGCCCAGTAACCAACACCGGAGGGCAGGTGACTGCAAGTTGCTCACCCACCAAAAAGGCCAGGAGACACAGCCGCGTCAAAACGCTCAGAACATGCAGTGAAAGAAAAGTAACACAAAAAGGGCTCAAGCCGCCTGTCACATGGCAAAGACAGACAGGAGAGGAGAGGGTCACAGCACAGCTTCAAGCAGCCAGGGCTCACAGGGAGTAGTGCAATAGGGAGGCCTCTTGACTTTCCAGGTGTGGAAAACCTGAACTTGCTTCCAGGATCTGGACCCCTAACACCACTTGTCAACTGTGCCCTGGATGATCCTGCTTTGACTTCAGTAAAGATAAAGAAGACTGTTACCCTGTGTCTGTCAGTTATTCCATACACTAAGACTTTGCACCACCAATGAACGTATCATCTCCATAAACTTTATGGTTGCCCTGGGAACCTGTTCTTCCTGTGGAGTGTCTGAACCATCCTCGCTGCTACTTCTATTGTGGCGCCCCTATGACCAGTTAACTGAGTTGTGAACTGAACTGTACTGTGAATTGTTGTGAACTTTTTGAACTGAAGAACTTGAAGTAAACCAGTGAACCTGCTTCAGTTTCCCGTGTCTAATTCCAGGTATACAGAACTGTTATTTCTTTTACCCTGTCAGGAGCAGCTAGACCCGGCGGGTCATCCATCTGCTGCAGCCCCATTATCCATCCTCCCTGGCAGAGCTAAGCTGCAGCGGTGGTCCCGTGGGTGGCGTCACGACAAACTATCCCTGTAAATACCCCTTTTACTTGTGAGAACCCGGGACACGGTCCGGGCCAAGACCGCCGTGATATCCCCAGCAGTACCCCGGTCCGGTACGAGTACCCTGTCCCAGTGAGCTCCACAACTTGGCGTCACGAACAGGATGGATCCGGTCCAAAAGAACCGAACCCTGTGTGCCTAAGACTCGTGTTCTGGACTTTTCCTACCAAATTTCTGTGTAATTGCTGCCATATGAGCCTGAGGCCATGTGCAGGGGAGGCATGCCCAGACCCCCCATCATGAGCCAGCCCGGTCCAAAGCGGGAAAAGAAAGGCCCACCCTGGCTCCCCTTAACTCCAGGGGAGCCAGCCATCAATTACAAAGAAGAGCCTCCGCCCCCAAGTGCACCAACCAATGAGAAGTTGGCGGGAGCTGAAGAGGAAGTTGACACCCAAAGAAGGCGGGACAGGAAACCGGGATGGTGTGCAGTCGCCATTACAGGACACACGGACGCCGAAGAGAGCGCAGCTGTAGAAAGACCTGAAGTGATCCCGAGGGCCCAGTGGAAGTGTCTGTGGAGGAACCCGGCCAGGGAAAGACCTTCAGTGATCGAGGTAGCATGGCGGAAGGCAGGAGAAGAGGTCCGGAGGTCCGAGACACCCGGCAGGGTGTGCTGCAACTATTGCCCCAACAGATGACCCGGGTTCAGGCTGAACAGAGACCCGAATACAGATTGATATTCACCAAAGTCAGCAATCTCTGACTGTACAGCCCGACTGGGCTTGTGTTCCTGATGTTACCGGAGCGAGGAAGATTACATCACGGAGTCCTTGTAGATGTGTCTGTCCCCAGAGCCGTACCATGAAATACAACCGGAGTGGCCAACTCACTAGGAGCCCTGGCAGAGAGGGATTTGCAGCTACCGGAGCCCCTAATACCCGCTCCTGTGTCAACTGAAGTGAGAGGGGAGCAGCTCCGCTGCTGGTGGGAGAGGAGTGAGGTTGAGGACAATCTGATGGGCTTCCCTGGGGACCTTGGTGGTGAAGTGGGCCCAGTAGAAATTATAATCCGGGATGAATACTTAAGACAGTGTATTCGTAAATGGGAAAAGGAAGAGATAGAAAGGCAAGTTCAGAAACAAGTAATGATCGCCCATACTATAGAAGCCAAAGAAGAAGCCTGCGTGATCCAGAGATCGCCGCGGCACCAAGGACAAATTGTAAAAATTATATCACATAAAGGGTTTTCATTCTCCTGAGAACACGGTGCAGCAAGAGACGTGTTTATTAATAGATGAGACGTGGAGGAATACCTGCCCACAAAGCACCCGGACAGGGAAGTACTAAATCGGAGAGTGGGTTTCCTATAATGTAGTGCCTGGAGAAAGAGGCCCATATGGTGTTAAAGTGAGAAGACTGGCCTTAAGATCACAGGAGGAGAATGAGCCCTCAGACATGGAGCATCCTGAGAAGCACACCCGGATCCTACAAACCTGCAGAAGACGTCGTAGAGGAGGTTGCACTAACTAAAGTAGGTGTGGCAACACAGACAAGCTACAGCCATTTGCTATCCAGTGCTCTGGAGTCTCTGGAATTGTTCACGACCTGGAGAACTCCACAAATCCAACCCTGGAAGAAGCAGGAATGAAGAAACCCGGATTCATCATGAAGAAAGTGTACGTGTGAATGTTATGTGATAATTATTGACCCCATCCCATACCTGAATGAATGAATAATCTTTTTTTCCCCTGTTTGTCTTATATGTTTGATTGACATTGATATCACGGACGATGAGGTGATAAAAACTTTCTTTTGTACATAGTTGAGCACTCGGTGTGCTCCCCATTGGTTTTGAGACCAGATTGCACTTTAAGACTGTACACAGAACTAGAACTTGCAGATGTTTTTGAACGATTTTTGAAGCACTTGTGCCTTTGCTAGTTTAATACTTTTTCAGAAAAATAATGTGCCTTTTGAAGACTTTTATACTTTTGCTAGAAAGTAATGTGAATATTTAATGTGTGTAGTTTTAAGAAGTTTAGCACTTAACCCGGGTGCTAGTTGAAGCCGGTATTTATGCCACAGGACTCTTGAACTTTTAAGCAGTGACTGTGTAACCCGTGTCCCTGAAGGGTTAACAACAACGTGGTGTAACAATGCCGGCACGGAGAGAATAACTTGGCCACAAGTTGGTGACCCGAGGGCCTGGAGGCCTCCGCATTTACAGCCATAGACGGGCTGCGAACTGTGTTTTACATGTAAATAGTTAATGCAACGTTTAAAGAACCCGTACCTCCGATAATAGGATGAAAAGTATGCTTAAAGTTATGTTGTTACAAAATAAAAATGCCTTTTTCAGGGGAAACCATGCTGGATGGCGTGGGGACACGCCGATTTAAATCCGGGGGAATGTAGCACCCCTGCAACCAAGGTGGCCACATAGGGAACTGCAGCCAGGCAGAAGGTAGATAGTTTGTGCATCGAACACCCTCACAGCACACACACCCACAGGAGCACAGCACCCAACCCGGAGCCCGGACTCTAGGCGGGCAAGGGGTGGTAGGCTTTAGAGGAAAGTGGGAAGGAAGGTCAGGTGACAGATAGTACAAATAAAGGAAAAGAGGAGGAAGGAGTTAGTAGGCCAGAGTGAGCCGAGCAGCCAAGGACCAGACAGGCAGTGACACATCCTGGTGGAATAGGGCTCCCTGGAGACGCAGAATCCACAGAGACACCATTCCATGGAGAGAAAGCTTGTCCATAGCCGGCATCCCAAGGGAGTGTGAGGACAGAGATCGGGCCGGTATCACCGGGTCCGAGGAACACGGCAGCACCAACCAACTACTGGCGGGATAGATTCCCTGATTGCATCGGAAAGTAACACGGGTCAGAAGGAGCCCAGTAATACCTTGAAAGACAGGGTTACCCAAGGTTAGGCTAACACCATAGTGTCGACCCTGAGGGGGACTGAAATTACACACCGGCTCCCCAGACAAACCGGTGGGGAACACAGATTCCAGATCCGTGTTCCCACTACAGGGTTGGAGGCTCAGCAGCATCCAGGAGAACCCGGCTTGCTACCCATACACATAGGGAGAAGCCACACAAAAGGGCTCGAGCTGCCGCCATACAATCCGCTAGGAAAAACAGAAAGAGAGAGAACAAGCCTGAAAGGTTATTGAGAAAGAGTGAGGGGCCTCAGAGCGACAGCCTGGCTGCAGAGGGTTCAAGTGTCTGGAGTTAACTGAGTTGTGAACTGAACTGTACTGTCAATTGTTGTGAACTGTTTGAACTGAAGAACTTGAAAGTAAACCCGGTGAACCCTGCTTCAGTTTCCCATGTCCAATTCCAGGTATACAGAACTGTTATTTCACCTTTTACCCTGTCAGGAGCAGCCCGACCCGCGGCGGGCTCATCCATCTGGCTGCAGCCCCATTATCCATCCATCCATCCTCCTGGCAGAGCTATGCTGTAGCGGTGGTCCCCTTACTGACCACAACCTGTGGGTGGGGTCACGACAAACTATCCCTGTAAATACCCCTTTTACTTGTGAAAACCAAGTAAAGACCGCCGTGAAATCTTCAGCAATACCCCGGTCCGGTACCGAGTACCCTGTCCCAGTGGGCTCCACACCATCATCCCCAGAGGTCCTGATTGCAGGAGCGGCTATGCCGGCCGCATTCCTCGGATGGCATCACGACAAAAACTTTTATTTTTGCTTTTATTGTATTTTCATCCATTTTTTAATTCCCCCTTTTTAACTGACCGCCCGACGAGGGGATCACGGACCAGGTCACACCACCATGACATCCCGCAGCCCTGACGACGATGAGAGGGCCCGGTTCCGAGTACCCCACAGTCCCCACCAGGGGCAAGTCAGACACATCTGTGCTTCTTATAAGTGTTTAAGAATATATAGAATCTTGTGGTCTATAAAGAGTGAATGGGAAGAATTTCTCAAGTAATGCTTTCTTTTTTCTAATTGCAATACTCCATGAAATTGATGAAACCGGTGACATCACGATCAGATCTTCGGCATATAGGGGCACCCAGTGTAACCTACAGAATAATATCTGATATATGTAAAAGTATTGAATCAGAACATCATGAAACAGCACAACCAACGGTGTAATTTTATAGTGCTAAAATCATCAACTGCAAATGAGTAATATTCAGGAGAGAAGGGGTAGAAGAAAAGCTGGGCGGGACGTGAATAATCTAAACGGAAAAGTAGAAATAACTTTCCCTGCAATTTCCAGGAATCGTGGCTGCGCTTTATAAACCAATCCACCTCTAATGGCCAAACTTAATGTGATTTACAGCGCCATCATTACCCTCTCTCCGTTAGTAATTACTTCTAAAATACCAAGGAACCCTGTCCCTTTTTTTAATTCTTTCCCAAGGTCCTGCTTCTGATTTACAGCGCACGCCTTGCTGGATTCTCCTATCAGCACTGACATTTGAAAATATTTATAGCCATTTTTTCATTAATGACTTTCTGAAGGTGACCATCTTTATAACACCCCTTCTTATCTTCATTGCACCATGATGCCGTGAGTGCAGCGCCATCAGAGTAGACCAAGTACAAATGTGCACCCACATACTGTGTATAGAACATATATACTTTTTCAGTCACCTGCCGTCATAAAAGCTTCCCCTTTATATGACTCTTATTTTCCTGATTTTTCATTACACTCTCAAATTACCTGCACATATCCTCTGATCTTTACAAGATCTCCTTCTCTACTCCCTTCTTATCTCCCCTTTCTACAATCATATTTAAGATTTCTCCTCATGCATCACCTATACTCTGGAACTCTCTACCGCAACACATCAAACTCTCGCCAGCTGTGGAAACCTTCAAAATCAATCTGAAGTGCCACCTCTTGAGACAAGCCTACAACCTGCTGTGGGCTTCAGTCCACTGTACCGCCACATGACCAGCTCTTCATTCATCTACTGTAATCTTACCCATCCCTTGTAGACTGTAATCCCTTGTGGGCAGGGTTCTCTCTCCTTACCTACTGTATCCTCACCCATCCCTTGTAGACTGTGAGCCATCATGGGCACAGTCCTCTCTTCTCACCTACTGTATCCTCACCCATCCCTGTAGACTGTGAACTCTCATGGGCAGAGTTCCCTCTCCTCACCTACTGTATCCTCTCACCCATCATTTGTAGACTGTGAGCCCCCATGGGCAGGGTCCTCTCTCCTTTTGTCTGTCCCTTGCATTGTAACAAAAAGACAGCTGCACCCTGATTACTAAGTTATGCGATTATGAATATACCAGAATATGGACTAACTTTATAGCTAAGAAGATATATAGAAAAATGAAATACTTAGCATATAAATATGGCCATGTCTATATCCATCCAGTAGTCATATTAAGACGTGTTTCCTTACTGCATCCTATACTCAATCATTGCTTCTCTCAGGGTTTAAAAACCTCCATTTAAATAGACAAGTAGAAACCTGCTAAGAGCGAACAAAAGCACCTAAGGCTAGTGAGAGAGGGGTACACAAGCAGAAGGTATGACCCCATAATCTAAACAAGACAAAAACTGTGGAACTCCCTAATGTGCAATATATATATAGGTGAAAAGCTGAACATCACATATTAGGAAAAAGCTAGACAAACAAAATAAGAGTTGGATTTTAATGTAAAGTGATGTGCCAGCCTGAAGTATTTATCTACTACACACAGCTAATTAATCCTAAGGTTAGGGTCACATCTGCGTTTTTTTTTATCAAATCCTGATCCGGTTTTGAGCTTTTAAAAAGTTCAAAACCGCATCAGGAAACGCTCCTCATTGGAGCCCATTATAAAAACCGGATTGCATTACATGCAATCCGGTTACCGCATCCGGCTCTGCAGCCTGCGTGAAAAATCATGCAGGCTGCAGTTTTTGGAGCAGTTCTAAGCCCCGCAATGCGGTAACCGCATTGCTCAGGATGTGTAATCCTGAGCAATGCGGTTACCGTATAGTTTACAAACTGATAACTGTAAAAAAAGCTTTAATGTTAATAATAATTGTGCCCATCATGTCTCTAGGGGGTGCCCACCCCCCCTAGAGACATGCTACCTACTCAGGTGGGCATGTTTTGGGTTAATATTGCTTGTACAGTAAGCCGACTCCTGTCGGCTCTGTACAATTTTGTGAATGAAGCCGCCTGCTCCTCTGACAGCGGTGCGCATACTATAGTTAATGTACGTATAGTATGTGCACTGTGCAAGGTCCTGTGCTCATTTACAGTAGATCTATGGGTTGCGCAGCACCATAGATCTACTGTAAAAGCCTACAGGACCTCGGACAGCGCACATACTATACGTACATTACGTATAGTATGTGCACCGCTGTCAGAGGAGCAGGCGGCTTCATTCACAAAATTGTACAGAGCCGACAGGAGTCGGCTTACTGTACAAGCAAAATTACCCCATAACATGCCCACCTGAGTAGATAGTGTGTCTCTAGGGGGGGTCGGCACCCCCTAGAGACCTGATTGGGCACAATAATTATTAATATTTATTCTTCTTTAACAGATTTTACTGTTTGCTCATCCCTGCAGCAGCAGGGATGAGCAAACTGTACGGTAACCGGATTGCTCCAGATAACACATCCGGAGCAACCCGCTTACTGGATTGCGACTTCTGCCACACATTTTGCTTGCAAAATGTGTGGGAAGCCAATTACGTTCACCGCATCCGGATCTGGATGCGGTGAAAGCATTTCTATTAACAAATGTAATCCTAGCTAAGAGGGTTGAACGAAAAGCAATTTCTCCACCTTTGAAACTTAGGTTTCGATTGGAATATTTTAATAAATCAAATGCAGAAATTGGCATGGGCTCTTTAATTACCGATATTCACTTTTCCATATAATCACCACATAATTGGATACACTTCTGCCAACGATGAACAAGTTTTCTGAAGCCATGATGGAAGAAGTCGACACTCTGTTTCCACACCCAGCATCTCACAGTTCTCTCAACGTCTTCATCAGATGCATAGTGATGTCCCCATAATCCTCAATCTGTCTGTCAACGTTTTGCATGTTTAACTCAGTGGTTGCTGTCACAGGACATCCAACTCTTTCTTTGTCATGCAAGTCAGACTTTCCCACCTCACTATCTTTAAACTTACTGGCCCAATGACACATAGTGCTCACATCAACACAATCACCACAAACAGTTTGCATTCTCTGATGAATTTCCTTTGGAGTGACACCTTCTGCTGCCAAGAATTCAATGACAGCATGTTGCTTAAATGTTGCTTAAATCGCAACTGTTCAATGCTTAAGCTTACTGCCAACTGGAGCTGTAGAGGAGGGTCTACTGAACAGTTCAGTACCTGCTGCATACTAGTGCTGCCATTTGATGAGTAGTTACAAAGATGGAGGCATTAATTTTCATTTAACCCTTGCATATTGATGGGGTTTAGAAGAGACCCTTAGTTGAAAGACTATGATATGAATTAGATTGATGGTAGCTGTATTTCTGATTTAAATTTCGCATACCTGTGGTCTCTTTCTCAGTCAGACCCACACCCATAATGCATTTATCATCTATGAAAGGATAGGTAAAAAATGCTCCAAGATGGATTATCCTCTTAATGTAAGAATTGCATAATACAGGGATTGAGCGGGTACAAAAACAATATCTACACCATGTTGCCCCTCATCAAGCCCTGTAATCAGTATAAATTAATATCAGTTGGACCTAAAGTGTTTCTTTATCTACTACACACAGCTAATTAATACTAAGAGGGTTGAATGAAAAGTAATTTCTCCACCTTTGAAATTTAGGTTTCGATGGGAATATTTTAATAAATCAAATGCAGAAATTAACATGGGCTCTTACCTTAACTTTGGAACTAATGACTAAAATTAGATTTCGGTGTAACCTAATGAAAAAAACTGTGAAGCTTTCTGATGGTGTCCAGGAAATGACACCCTACCTTTAATAGTCATAAATCCAGAATATATTTATGGAGAGTTAAGCTTTAGGCTCACCCCACTTTTACAAATGGATCAGATTTATTGTGAGGGTATCACTGCTGATGGTGGAGGCAGAATCTTGTGCCAAGGCAAAAGAACTGTAGTATTTTATTGATCAGTTCTAAACCTTCTGCCCAAAGTGGCAATTAAATTTCAATTAAACTGACTGAAAGCATCATATTAAATTTCAGCTCTTTACGAGCTATCGGAGAAAGCTGCAGGACAAATCCTGAGTATCATCACACTCTGTTCAAATCATATTATCCTGTTCATTCACAATAAAAGTGACAGTTTTAGGTATACTTTCAATATTTCTTGAATATAAACCCTCTAATGAACAGGCTTTATTGCCTTTAAATCAATTATTATTGGATATTTTAATAAAGTGAATTGAGCACTATGTTTTATACACTGCTTAGAAGTTACTATATTTTGCAGCTGGCTAGGCAGAGAACAGGGAAGGTCTGATTGGTATCTCCAACTTCTAAATGTTACGTCTTGAATTTAATTAAACATTTTCAAAGCTATTTCATTCTGCCACTTTAAGGGATGCTGAATGTTAATTAGCTACCGGGCGCTTCCACACAAATGTACACCAATCTAAAGTTCAATTTAAATATTTTAACATTTGCTAATTTATCTTTCAAGTGATGTGTCATTTTATTATAAATGATATATCATTCATTAAATTGAGATATGAGGTAATGTAGATAAAGTGTAATTTACCCTCCAGCTTATCGGGTAATATATGCCTACATCTTGGCCATGGAAAACTCAAAAGCCGTTGGCAGATGTCTTCCAGATGCATCTTCTACAAGGGCCAGTTCTCATACTCTTGACTTTCAAACAATCATTATGAAGACACCCATGGTATGTCAAAATGATATCAAAATGTCTTATTTTTATTACTTGAACATCTCAATTCTAAGGTCTATAAAATAAATATCAAAATATCCTATTTTTGGACACCTCAATTCTAAGGTTTATACTGTGAAGATTTAAGTATCCTATTTTAAAAATTTAGACACCTCAATCCTAAGGTTTTTACAGTAAAGACTGAAATATCCTATTTTCATTATCTTATTTAATTGAATCCAGGTTAATTCATAATAATAATATAATATAATATTTATTCATGTATATAGCGCTATTAATTCCATAGCACTTTACATACATCAGTAATGCTGTCCCCATTGAGGCTCACAATCTAAATATTCTATCAGTATGTCTTTACAATGTAGGAGGAAACCGGAGTACCCGGAGAAAACCCATGCAACCACAGGAGAACATACAAACTACTTGTAGATAATGTCCTTGGTGGGATTCTGCACAATCATTACAAGAATTTTAAGGAATGCTTGTTTCACGATAATCACACAGTATGAACAATCTGCTAATCTTCCGATCAACAAACTAAATGCTTGTTCATTGGGTGAAACGATCCTTTGGTGTGCACAAAAGATCATTGTACTCGGCAGCACATCATCATGTGTAAACAGGATAAGATCTCGAGAGCAATATCAGTCTACAATCACTAAACGATGTGTTATATTATCGTCCTTTGCGCATTTGTAAAGTCATCTGGCTGCAGCTATTAACAACCATCGATCGGTAAATATTAACCAATCTGTGGTCGCTCAACGCTCCAAAATCAGGTAATGTAAGTGCACCTATACTTAAATGGCTATCACAAAACCCTACTGTATGACTATTTTTGAAGAACCATCTTGTATAATTGAACGTTTAAGCTCGTCCACTGGATTAGTAATAAGTTGTTCGTGGTGGGGAGTCCTAAAGCTGGAAGAAGAATATCTGTGGATACTGGTAGGAACAGTGAAAAACACAATTAAATTTAAGAAGCATAGAATGACTGTTCAAACCAAGTACAGGCGCTCGGTGCATCATGGTGTGACTGTTGATCTAGTCTGTTGATTTGCTTTAAATAGTGGAAGCTTCTAACTTGCAATACAGCTGTGTAAAACATAGTTTTCATTGGCTAGGGTCACATTTCCGTTTTGACCCTAGCCTGCCGGATTCCGGTTTCAACTTAGAACTTTTTCCAGCACCGCATAGCGTTACCGCTATGCGGTGCTGGAAAATGCTGCCCCTAGTTACCCTATGTTTACCTTAACTACCTGTCAAACAGGCAGCTGCTCGGAGTGAGCTTTACAGCGCCGCACAGGAAACGCTGTCTGCAACGTTTCCTGTGCGGCGCTGTAAAGCGCACTCCGAGCAGCTGCCTGTGTGACAGGTAGATAAGGTAAACATAGGGTAACTAGGGGCAGCGTTTTCCAGCACCGCACAGCGGTAACGCTATGCGGTGCTGGAAAAAGTTCTAAGTTAAAACCGGAATCCGGCAGGCTAGGGTCAAAACGTAAATGTGACCCTAGCCATTCTTAAATTTCTCATCTCTGTTATGGAGATACTAACTTGTAAAGTTTGAATTCTAATTGATGCCTTACCCAACATAGGAAACAGAAAAAAACAGCACTGTTGCGCCACACTACTAAATTTCACCACAATGTGGTTCTATTAAATGAACACTAACCTTTCCAGGTTGTGCAAGAATCCGCACAACCAGATTAAACGTATAGGGAGATAGGGTCCATAAAGTTCATGATCATCAGACCTCTGTGTGAAGAGAGGATATTTTACACTCCTTGAGTTGGTAGAAATCACTTGCTTGTCTCCTCAGAGCCGGCTGATCATGTGATGAACACAGGTGGAGTTTGGATGATGCACTGCCAGGTCCTGTGGACTTGCCCAAGCTGCTCGCTACACCGCACTCCCCGAAGGGAGAATAGGTATGAATCATAGAAGGAGCGGTGTTAGAATGCGGCGCTAGGTAACACAAGATCAAGCCTTCATAGAATTACCTTAAGTTTATTACACAAAGCTGCAGGGTGTGACCACAACGCGTTTCGACACACAAATCGGCGTCTTTCTCAAGTGGATCCACTTGAGAAAGACGCCGATTTGTGTGTCGAAACGCGTTGTGGTCGCACCCTGCAGCTTTGTGTAATAAACTTAAGGTAATTCTATGAAGGCTTGATCTTGTGTTACCTAGCGCCGCATTCTAACACCGCTCCTACAATCATTCTTACCCAACATAGGGTTAGCAGAGATTCTTCACTGGGGAAACATACTTTTCCCCTGCATGAAGATGACAAATCATAAGTAGAAGGCATCATGCAGGTGAAATAAATATACCCCCAGAAGGGCAGAAGAGCATGTTGTTTCCTGTGAGACATGTAATGATAAACAGCCCTGCTCTATTGTGGAGCATAGCTAAGCATGATTACAAACACCTCAAACTTCTATCTTATGGCATTTTTGTGGGAGTATAGCTGAGCTGAACATCATTAGAAATACCCATTTCAGTGGCAACTTTCCTCTCGAAGGCTGGGGTCACACATAAGTCGTGGATCGGTTATTTGCATCAGTTTTTGAACTTTAGAATTCTAAGTCCAAAAACGGATGCTGTTAACAAATGCTGGCCTCTAGTGTGACTGCTCTGTTATGTGTTTTTTAACAGGACCCAAAAAATGCTGCAAGCAGCATTTTTTGGGTGCAGTAAAAAACATCCGTTTTTTTGGTGCAGTAAAGAAAACGGATCTGTTTTTTTAACATGGGGCCCTATTGGAAACAGATCCTTTAAAAAAAAGGCACCATCCGTTAACAGATCCATTTTTGCTAGCTTTTTATGGCAAAGTCCAAAAAATGCATAGCTGCACAGGAGGCTCAAAAACAGCCTAAAAAAAACGGATTTGTTATTGGATCCATGAAAAAAAACTGACTGGCATGTGTAACCCTAGCCATAGAGTTATCAGATCTGCTCTTCTCCCTTCCCCTCACACTGACTGCTACAAGATTCAAACAGCATGTGTTTGTATTCATACTCAACTCTACACAGTAGCTGCAGAGGACAAGGCTAAGAGCAGGACTTTGTGTCAAAATACAGTTGGTGAAATATGTATTGGATATGGCACCAATTTTCGAATCAAATATATTTCTAAAGTTGCTATTGACATGAATTTAAAATAGGTGCTGGGAAGCAAAAAGCGCAACAAGGTCTTAACTGATAACATTATTTGATAATGAGGAGTGCTTGCTCACCTTCTAGGGCGGTGTCAGCCACAACAATTAAAGAGCTTACGTATGAACAGCTGTTTTAGACCCACGGGCCTGTAAATTAGGAAGATTCTGTATTGGAATGTAGCATGCATTTTCGGCACCACTGATGGAATCCTGCAAATGAGTTTGACACAAACGTAACAATCAAAATTAAAATTGTGTATGTATAAGCTGCAAATAAAACAGTACCATATGAATAATAAAGTGACTTAGGCTGGGGTCACATTTGGAAAGGTAATTGCGGTTACCACATCCAGATCCGGATGTGGTAACCACAATTGCCTTCAGACACATTTTTTGATAAAATGTGTCCTGGAAAGCAGAATGCAGTAACCAGATTGCTCAGGATGTGTAATCCGGAGCAATCCGGTTACCGTATGCTTTGTTCATCCCTGCTGCCGCAGGGATGAACAAAGGGTTAATCTTACTACTAGCTGTGGGCAACATGTCTCTAGGGGTTGCTTATCCGCCCTAGAGACATGCTGTCCACTCAAGTGTCATGTGAGGGGTTAATGTGTCCATTTATAGTATTGCCGGCTATTGTCGGCTTTTTCAATTTTATGAATGAATGCGCCAGCTCCTCACAGTAGAGGAGATACTGTACGAAATGTACGTAGTGTATGAGCCGCTGTCCTTGGTCCTGCAAGTTGTAACATTAGGTCTATGGCGATGAGCTGCCCATAGACCTAACAAACATTACAACTTTCAGGACCAAGGACAGGGGCTCATACACTATGTACATTACGTACAGTATCTCCTCTACTGTGAGGAGTCGGCGCATTCATTCATAGAATTGAAAAAGCCGACAATACTATAAATGGGCACATTAACTCCTCACATGCCACTTGAGTGGACAGCATGTCTCTAGGGGGGTGGGCACCCCCTAGAGACATGTTGCCCACAGCTATTATTAACATTTAACCCAAAGCATACAGCTGCCTCAGGCATTCACATGTGCCTTGCGGCAGCCACATGGGCTCCCATAGGAGCCCATTGTAGTAATTCGCCTGCGGTCTCCAAACCACTGCGAAAACTGCAGCCTGCATGATTTTGACCGCAGGCTGCAGATCCGCAAGCGGTAACCGAATTGCATGTAGGCTAGGGTCACACTTAAAAGGCACAATCCGGTAACCACATCCATTACCGGATGTGGTTTTACCGTGTACCTTCATACTATCTTTTGATAGTAAAATTGCAACCCTCATTCCGAATCTGGATGCATTAATGCATCCGTTTTTGGAATGTGAGTTTTTGCAATTTTGAAAACCGCATCCGGATCCGGTACCTTGGAGATACCGGATCCGGTTCCCATAGGCGCCCATTAGAAAAAACGAATCCGGTTTTGCAACCACTCTGAAAAATGCAGCCTGCATGATTTTTACCGCAGGCTGTAAAGCCGGATGCGGTACCGGATTGCAAATAGTGCAATCCGGTTTTTCTATTGAAGCCTATGGGCCGCGGATCCGGATGTAAAAAATACCGCAGGTGTGACCCTAGCCTAATTCAAAACTTTATAAACAAATATTTTCATTTTAAAATATTTTAAAAACCGTTTCAAAATAAATAAAGCTGTTGATCTTCTTTTCCTTGAAACAATTTTACCTGCTAATTCCAGGTACATAGGTGTAGTGATGGGCGAATCCTAAATTACTCGGAATCGCTTGACTCTAGCGAGTCCGAGCCCAGGACTCGCTACTCGTTGCGAGTCTAGCGAGTCCAATGTTAATGAATGGGGAAGCGAGTAATAGCGAGTAGTGTGAGATTTACAAATCGCAGATGTGTCTCGGAAGCTTCAGCCAGAAGCAATCCTAGTTTTGTCATTTATTTGCATTGCTCGTTTACTTTGTAAGTAATCGCTGACTCGCACAGATAAGAGTCCTGTCTCCTCTGTGCTGGCTGCCCCAGCTCCAGGGTCCTAGAGCCCGCCTGCTGCCTGATGTAGCAGTGCTGAGATTGTTCTCAGTCTGCTCATTCCCTGTGTACAGACATGAATGTCTGTGCACAGAGATGATGTAGCAGAGCTGAGATTGTTCTCAGTCTGCTCATTCCCTGTGTACAGACATGAATGTCTGTGCACAGAGATGATGTAGCAGAGCTGAGATTGTTCTCAGTCTGCTCATTCCCTGTGCATAGAGATCTATATCTATGCACAGGGATGAGCAGAGAGGACATCGCGTTTTGGACTGCGTCGGACAGAAGAGGATTTTTTTAATTAAAGATGGAGTCCCTAATGGCTTTTTTTTTTTATTTCTAATAAAAAATTTTCCTTGTGTTGTGTTTTTTTTAAAACAATTTAATAGAAATTCATGGCGGTCATGTCTAATATTGGCGTGACCACCATAAATTTCGGGCTTAGGGCCAGCTGATAATACAAAGCTGGCCCTAACCTCTTTATTACCCAGCGTGCCACCGCTACCAGGGCCGCTGGAAGAGCGGGGTTCAGCGCCAGAGGATGGCGCTTCAATGAACGCGCCATCTTCTGGGGCGGCTGCGGGCTGCAATTTGCAGCGGGGGGTGCCCAGAAAGCTTGGGCATCCCTGCGCTGCGGATTCCAGCCCCCAGCTGCTTAGCTGTACCTGGCTAGACATAGAAATTGCGCGGAGCCCCACGCATTTTTTTTAAATTATTTCATGAAATTCTGAGACTCTGACTCTGAAATTCATTAAATAATTTTAAAAAAAATGCGTGGGGCTCCGCGCAATTTCTATGTCTAGCCAGGTACAGCTAAGCAGCTGGGGGCTGGAATCCGCAGCGCAGGGATGCCCAAGCTTTCTGGGCACCCCCCGCTGCAAATTGCAGCCCGCAGCCGCCCCAGAAGATGGCGCGTTCGTTGAAGCGCCATCCTCTGGCGCTGAACCCCGCTCTTCCAGCGGCCCTGGTGGCGGTAGCACGCTGGGTAATAAAGGGGTTAATACCAGCTTTGTTATACAAGCTGGTATTAAGCCCGAGATTCTTAATGTCAGGCCACGTTTGACCCAGCCACTAAGAATCTCCAATAAAGGGTTAAAAAAACACAGAGAAAATTTATTTGAAATAAAAAAAAAGCCATTAGGGACTCCATCTTTAATTAAAAAAATCCTCTTCCGTCCGACGTAGTCCAAAACGCGATGTCCTCTCTGCTACATGCACAGGGAATGAGCAGACTGAGAATAATCTCAGCACTGCTATATCATCTCTGTGAGCAGGCGGGCTCTAGGACCCTGGAGCTGCAGAGAAGACAGCTGGACTCAGCTCGCAAAGAAACAGCAGTTATTTGCGAGTTTCCCTGCTATCACTGGCACAGTAGCCGAGTCTAATGCAAACAATGGCAATCCTAGTTTTATCAGCGTTTCTGACAAAACTAGGATTGATATTGATTTGCATTGGACTCGTGCGAGTAATCACTGGGAAACTCGCAGAGTACCGAGTCCTGCGAGTCCCTTACTACTCGCCGAGTAACGAGTCCTAGCGAGTAGATTCGCCCATCCCTACATAGGTGCTCCTAGACTCTTGTACAACGAATCTGATAATTCTTATCACTCTTCTGTCTGAAATCTTGCAGGAAGCAACTGGTCGTGATCAGTTAATGGAAAAATTATGTTCTTTCCATTTTTGGAACAGTGTTCACTGGAAGCATCAGTAGTTTAGAAATTCTTCTTTAACCAATGTGATCAATATGTTTTGCAACAATATGGTTATGAAGGTCTTGAGAGCTCACTGGTTTTACCCATCATGGGATGTTTCTTGTGTGTCAGCTTGGTAATGAGACACCTTTCCATGTTTCTGTAATCCAGGTTACCTTTAGCCACTTCATAAAAATAGGTATTCGTATCTCAGCCATAACCCTTTAACATGTTTCTTAGCTGGCTAGGTTCTGCACTAGAGGTGGGCAGATGTTAGGACTTTGGATTTTTTATTGCTATTTTGTGCGTCTTGCCTCTTACCAAATGGTGTATACTGCTTCATGTGATCCTCCTCTCTACCTTTGTAAACCTCAGCCTACCATATAGCCATGATTCAGTATTCAGTTAAATGCATGGCTCCATGCTTTCTGTGATCCTCAAGTGAACCTCCTCTGGTATTTCACTCTGGCTTTTCCTGTGTCTACAGTCCTTCTCCTGCAAACCTGCTTCTGTGCTTTGTGTTGAGACTCAGCTTCAGCCTGCCTTGTGAAATGTAAGCGCCTGTGTGCCAGTCAGCTTTGCAACGTCCATGTTAGTTTTGTGCAGTTGTAGTTTCTCTGGCCTTTTGCAGGACTTTACTTAAAATTACACTGCACAGTTTCAAGTTCAGGACTTTTTCTTATGACTATCTTCCAAATCCTTCCTGGGAGTTACCAAACTCATTGACTGTTTCTCATGAGAGTTGCTTTTAAAGAGACCTTCCTGTTTGTTGCTTTTTGATCAACTTGCTCACTTGCTGCATTTATTAACTGTCACTTGTGTTTAATATAGACTTGTTCACTTTTAAATTTGTTTCAGTCTGTCTGTGCGCCCATCTGCTAATAGATCCCTGAGTAAATCCTACAGTGCACTACAGTACATTACAAAAGATAAAGTAAAAGTTGCAGTTGACTGTTCATACAGATTTTCCCAGTAAATATGATTACTAGAGATTATTCTTCGCAAATTTAATGTATGGTCTGGAGTCTCAGACACCAGTGCATAATACACATAGTATGTAAAAAATGAATACTCATACTCACCTCTGTTGCTATGTAGTGCTGTAGTTCTCGTTTAAAATCACAACATATGCAAGCAGTTTGTATGTTTCCCTGTGTTTGCATAGGTTTCCTCCAGGCTTTGCTGTTTCCTCCCACACTCCAAAGACATACTGATAGGATGCTTAGATTGTGAGCCCCAATGGGACAGTGATGATGATGTCTGTAAAGTGATTTGGAATTAATGGCATTATGTAAGCAAGTTAAATAAATTAATAATACTTCTCCAGCTCTTCTGCTCCTCCCCACCATCCATCTGGTCGTTATCCCATCTTCTGACTGCTCAGGCTAAAGTCCACGTCATTATGTCACAATGTGTGTCATAATCCTACATATGCAGGCACACAGTTGTCCCAGGCCTCCTAGGTGCTAGAAGTCCCGACTCAGTATGAGAGGCCCATGAATTTTTATAGCAGACTGCATTTTATTCTATTTAGAATCCCTTTTGTGAATGTCTGCATTTTTGTCTCAAAGTATCTGTCCTCTGTGAAATGGAGGACCAGTGTGTATTTTAGTATAGGCGGCACTATTATCCTCTTTGTTAGAAACAAAAAAATATAACATTGGAATGTGGAACATGAGAGGTATACATACTTTGAGCAGTGTGCAAATGGTGCTCATGTTCAGCCAATAGGATGTATAAATGTTAATGCAAAGATAAAAGATTAGCCACTGACGATGTTTCAATGTATGGCCAAGAAATGCATATATAAGTTTGAGACAATGATTTAATAAATACTGGACATTGAGGCAAAGTAAACTGTTTCTGATACATGTTTGTCTCAGAGTGGCTCCTATATGTTCATACTGGACTCTATAATTTAATTAGGAGCAGACACACAATGTCTTAGGCTGATTTCACATCACGGCAAGATCAGGTCCAGGGCTGTCCAGTGTAAACCGATTTTGCAGTATTGCAGCCCAATGGGGCCGGATGGCAGCTATTTGCCATTCGGTTTCCATCTGTCCGGGAGGATCCGATACAATTCAGATTTTTCTCCCAAACACAAGAACGTTGCTTGCAGCCTTTTTGTTTCCAGGGGAAAAATCGGACAAAATCGGATCCTCCCTGATCCGACGGGATCTGGCGCCCTTTATCATGGGGGTCTATGGCGCCGGATCCGACATAAAATCGGATCCGGGAGCAAGATGCCAGGTGCAGCAGTTTAGCAGTGAGCGCTGCTAAACTTCAGCACCTGGAGCTGTCCCCTGTAGAGATTTCAGGATCGTGGCTAGCTCCCCATATTTGCCCTCCGGTTCTGTTTCAAGATCTGGTCCGGAGCTGTCCGGTTCACATATGACGGCCTCGGACCTGATCTTGCCGTGGTGTGAATCCGGCCTTATACATCCCTTGCTGAGTGGCGACAACAAACCTGGCGCCTTAAATAGGGAGCCATTAATATAAAGGACAACTGTTCCAACTGCTTTTGCCGTTCCCAGACGGAAAGAATACTCAAGCTGCAGCAAAAGGTAAGATGTTTATTCTTAAGGGGATGTCACACGCGTCAATATCGCTGTCAATGTCGCTCGTACGTCACAGATTTTCAGTCGCTCAAGCGACGTAAAAGTGACGCAGGAGCGACATTGAAGCGTGTGACCAAGCGATGCAGTCAGTGATATGTCGCTGATCGCCGACCGCAGGTTCCACTGCCAGATGTAAAACCTGTCGCTCATCGCTCAGTAGACCTTGTGCATCGCTGCGTGTGACACTAAACTCAGCAACGTATTTTCTATTTTGACACCGTACAAGCGACTAAATAAAATCGCTCGCTGCATCGTCCGCAAGATGGCGACATCACCGCATCGCTGGGTCATGTTGACGCGTGTGACATCTTACCTGCGATAATTCCACATCGCTCAGGTGATTAATAATTTGTGACGCATGAGCGATATCGCGGGCGACATTGACACGTGTGACAGGCCCTTTACAATATTTGAGCTTGGATTCAGACTGTGTTGGGTAAGTAATCCCCAGGTCAAGTGATTTAAACATTGTAAGTGGGTTCATTACTGATAGACCCCTGCAGGCTTTGTGTGTTGTGTTGAACTTCTGTGTACAATATCTGTTTTGAAGTTGTGAAACATACAGAAGATAGGTCATTTGTACACTATGGAAGAGACCATAAGAAAAGTTACGAGTCCCTAATGGACTTATTTACCTTGTAGGTTATACAGAAAATGGGTAATATAGCCTGCCCAAAGTAGAGCTATTCTCTGCTGTGGTGAAAACAAAGCTACCCCAATGAATATCATGCCTGCCCTGCCTACCAGCTCCTTCCCTGACACAATCCAAATGGATACAGTAGCTTCAGTCTAATGCTGCCATCCATGATTCCCTAGGATAATTACTCAGTCAGGGTGAGTAGCTGACCTTAACAGAAACCAAAAGGAGTATTTAAAAAACTCACCAAAAATAAGCCAATCCTAATACTGAATGCACACACAGGATGTTAGGAACCTCCATTATAGAGATGAGTGTAGCCAACAAGCAGAATGCAGATGAGACAGTCAATCACAAACCTTCCAGAATGGAGCGGAGTGGCTGCTAGCATAAGACTCACACTAATAAGGCTTGCATAGGGAGCCTGTCACATACAGTGAAGGAAATAATTATTTAATCCCTTGCTGATTTTGTAAATTGACCCACTGACAAAGACATGAGCTGTCTACATAACAAGATCGCTAACGAGATCGTTGTAACGTCACAGATTTTGTGACGCAACAACGATCGCACTAACAATGTCGCTCTGTGTGACACGTACCAACGATCTGGCCCCTGCTGTGAGATCGTTGATCGATACACACTGCTCTGGATCATTTATATGTCATTGGTCTCCTGCTGGGAGCGCTACATCGTTGTATGTGACAGGCACAATGACCAACGATCTCAATGCTACGCTATGGAGTGACAATTCCCAACGACCTCGGTATAATTCTGGATCATTGCTGAAGTCGTTGGTGACATCGCTGGTGAGATACCTGTTTGACATCTTTCCAGCGATGTGAAAAACGATACACCAGCGATCTCAGCATATCGTTATCGTTATCAGTATCGCTGGTGCGTTGTTATGTGTGACGGTGCCTTTAAGGTACCGTCACACGAAACAATATCGTTGCCGATATCGTTCATAAGTCACGTGTTCTGTGACGCTTGAACAATGTTGAAACGACATCGTTGCGTGTGACGGTACAAACGATGAACGATCAGTCGGCTGATCGTTCATCGTTTGATTTGAGGTCCTGTCCTCAAATCAATCGTTCGTCGCCCGGTGGACACGCAGGGATCCGCACTGCCTAGATACCTGCAGTTTACCTTGGATACCAGCTCCCAGTGCCTGCTGAGAGGCGCTGGGAGCTGGCTTATCGGTCATCTCCCGGTGTCACACGCAGCAATGCTGCATGTCCACCGGGCAACCAACGATTGACCCTAGTTACCCGCTGTGTACCTTAGATACCAGCCTGTGAGCGGAGGGAGCTGGTAACTAAGGTACACATTGGGTATCTAGGCAGCGCGCGCTGCCTAGATACCCGCAGTTTACCTTGGAGACCAGCCTGCTCCCGCTTACCGCAGGCTGGCAGCGGGAGCAAGACATCGTGGAAGCGATATTTAAATCGTTTCCACAATGTCTCTGGTCTATTAGTGTACGCTTACCAGCGATCTGAACGATATTGTTAGCGATCACATGCACGCACAATCGCTAACAATATCGTTCAAGAAATTGACCCGTGTGACGGCACCCTTAGAGTCTGATGGTGGGTTTACACGTCACGATATCGCTCCGATTTAGTGCCCGGTTTTCCCTGAATCGCATCGGCGGTTTACACGTTGCGATATCGGGATACAACGTCCCTACGATGTCTATGCCCCCCGACCCAGGAACGACCATTTAACATGGGAGTGAATTGGTGACGTTGTACTATACATCGGAGTTGGGCTGTCACACAGGACGATCCGGCTCCAACCGGCATCCGATATCGGGCGGTTGAATAGCACGCTCATTCGACCCCCGATATCGGTTTGCCATCATTCCTGCATCGTATCGGATGTTCACACCGTACAACGCACAAACGATATCGGGTCCAACCCCCGAACCACGTGACTTTTGGTCGGAGTTGGACGCTGATATCCCAACGTGTAAACCCACCATGACTGATTGAGTGTGTGGACAAGAGTCTTTTATACAGGTGACAATTTAAAACAGCTATCTTTAATGCAGGTAAGGAGATAATTAGGAGCCTCTAAGGGCGGCTTCACACTGCGGCAGCGTCCGGTCCGGGGCTGTCAGGAGTGACAGCCTGGAGCGGAGTTTTTCTGCATAGAATATCATCGGGCTGCACGGAGCTGGATCGCGGCGGGTGGTAATTATCTGCTATCCGGCTGCTGTGTCGCCGGATGAATCCTGCAGAAGTGGGATTTGTCTGCCGACTCCAAAAACGCTGCATGCACTGTTTTTGGAATCGGCAGACAAATCCCCACTTCTGCAGGATACATCCGGCGACACAGCAGCCGGATAGCAGCTAATTACCACCCGCCGCGATCCAGCTCCGTGCAGCCCGATGATATTCTATGCAGAAAAACTCCGCTCCAGGCTGTCACTCCTGACAGCCCCGGACCGGACGCTGCCGCAGTGTGAAGGCAGCCTAACTGGTCTGTAGGAGCCTGAACACCTAATGGTTGGTAGGCGATCAAATGCTTATTTCTGTCATCAAAATGCAAATATATTTATATAATTTAGATAATGGGATTTTTTTTATTTTATTTTTGATATTCTATCTCTCACTGTTAAAATTAACCAACTCTTAAAATTATAGACTGTTCATGTCTTTGTCAGTGGGCAAACTTACAAAATCAGCAAGGGATCAAATAATTATTTTCTTTAGATGAGTGAGATACACAGTCCTTGAACAAGAGCCTATTAGTTAGGGCCGCTTTACACACACAGATATCTGTGACCAACTTCTGAACAGATCTCTGGTTGCAGTGAAATCATGGACACATTGTTCCATTTTGTGGCTGTGTACAAATAACAATGTGTCCATGATTTCACTGCAACCAGAGATCTGTTCAGAAGTTGGTCACAGATATCTGTGTGCGTAAAGCGGCCCTAACACCTGGTAGGGTGGGCTAGTTAACACAATATGAGTGTATCTCACAGCACAGGCTCACCAATGCAACAAAATTCAAAAAACTCCACAGCACCCTGCAAAAATGGATGAAATGTGCAACACTTAATGTGAGGTACTAGTTGATATTTTGGCCCAAAATATGGAAGCTTGCAACCCATAAGTCCCTATAGTAATTCAATAGAAAACCAGAAGGAGTATATAAAAAAAACTCACCAAAATGAAGCCAAACCTAATACTGAATGCAGACACAGGATGTAAGGAACCTCCACTACAGAGATGGGTGCAGCCCAGGTGCAGAATGCTGATGAGACAGCCACTCACAAACTGGAAGGTTTGTGAGTGGCTGCCTCATCAGCATTCTGCCTTCTGCACCTGGGCTGCACCCATCTCTGTAAGGCGGCCGTCACACGGTGAGATATCCTTAGCGATATTGTAAGCGATCACGTGCACGCGCAATCGCTTACAATATCGCTCACATCGCTGGTGAGATGTCACACAGACAGACTCACCAGCGATGCGGAGCCGCGATCTCGCTCGTTACTATGGTACACATCGGGTTACTAGGGCCGCGCGTCGCTTAGTTACCCGACGTGTACCATAGTTACCATCTCCCAGCATAGGCGCGGTCGCTGGGAGATGGATCATCGTGGTGTCATACACCACGATGATGCAGATCGTTGCATCGTTCATCGCTAGATCTGAGAACCGAACCTCAGATCAGCGATGTCACGATCAAGCGATTTACCATCGTAAATCGCTTGATTACATGCAACGATATCTTGCCCGATATCGCTTAAGCGATCAAAATGGAGATCGCTTAAACGATATCGGGCAAGATATCGTTCCGTGTGACGGCCCCCTAATGGAGGTTCCTTACATCCTGTGTCTGCATTCAGTATTAGGCTGGCTTCACATTAGCGTTTGTGTCTGCATGCTGATCGCATGCAGACACAAACGCAGTGTAAAGCAGGGCCATTTTGATGTGTCCGCAGCGGAGAATGTCCGCCTGCGGACACATCACTGTGCAGCCCGGCAGCCAATCAGCGGTGTCCGGGGGCAGAGATCAGCGCCGGAGAACTCCGCCTCCCGGCCGCCGGTAAGCTCGGGGACATGTCGGCGGGGAGAAACAGCTGATTTGACAGCTGTTTGAATCTTCCCGCGCCGACACCGAGAGGAGACGTCGGCGCGGGAAGATTCAAACAGCTGTCACATCAGCTGTTTCTCCCCGCCGACACCGCTAGAAGATTATCGGCGGCGGGGAAGAGATCATCAGAGGCTGAGCTGATCTCCCGGTGGCCGTCGGTGATCTCCTGTGACCTCACCGCCGGCCACCGGGAGATTTTTCAATGGGTTTGCAGCGTTCTCCTGCGCTGTCAAGCGCAGAACACTGCGGACCCATTGAAGCCAATGCATTTTTTGTGCACTTGGGGACGCTTGCTGATTTTCCAAGGTCCCCAAGCGCACAAAAAAAACCAACATGCTGCGTCCCGGGTGCGGCCGCTGGACACCGGAAGGAGCAGATATCGTCCGCATCCGCACCCGAACGCAGCAAACGCAGGCACCATGCGTTCCTATGTTAAACATAGGAACGCAGTGCGCATGCGTTTGACTGCGTATGGGAACGCAGCAATACGCTGCCTTCCCATACGCAAATGTGAAGGCAGCCTTAGGTTTGGCTTCTTTTTGGTGATTTTTTGGTTTTCTATTGAATTTGGATAGAGACTTGCAAGTATGAGGACCCTTGACGTATGTGTTGCAGGCTTCTATATTTTGGGCCAAAATATCAACTAATATCTCACGTTAATTGTTGCACAATTTATCAATTTTTGCAGTGTGCAGTGGGGCCTTCTGAATTTAGGTGGTACATTGGTAAGCCTGTCCTGTGAGATACAGTCAAATAGTGTTAACCAGACTACCTGGCGTCACTAATAGGCTCTTGTTCAGACACTGTGTATCTCACTCATCTATGTGACAGGCTCGATATGCAAGCCTTATTAGTGTGAGTCTTATGCTAGCAGCCACCCCCTTCATTCTGGAAGATTTGTGAGTGGCTGTTTCATCAACATTGTGCACCTGGGATGCACACATCTCTATAATAGAGGTTTCCTACATCCTGTGTGGGCATTCAGTGTTAGGTTTGGTTTCTTTTTGGTGAGTTTTTTTATACTTCTTTTGGTTTTCTAGTAAATTTATATAGAGACTTGCTAGTGTGAGGACCCTTGACGTATAGGTTGCAAGCATCCATATTTTGGGCCAAAATATCAAGTAATACCATGCATTAATTGTTGAATAATTTATCCATTTTTGCAGGGTGCAGTGGGGCCTTCTGAATTTAAATGATACATTTGTTGAGTCTGTCATGTGAGATACACTCATGTAGTGTTTAGGCCACCCTGCTTGGCGTCACTAATAGGCTCTTGTTCAGACCCTGTGTTCATACCTTGTGTATCTCACTCTTCTATGTGACAGGCTTGCTATGCAAGTCTTATTAGTGTGTGTCTTATGCTAGTAGCTGATCCCCTCCATTCTGGAAGGTGAGTCAGCGGCTGTCTCATCAGCATTCTACACCTGGGTTGCACCCATGTCTATAATGGAGGTTCCCTACATCCTACGTGTGCATTCAGTATTATGTTTGGCTTCTTTTTAGCTTACCTTAACCCCTGGTGCTTGCCTGCAGTGTCACCCAGACTGTTACCACCAGACCTCACATGCCAGTCTTGGAGACCCGATGTTAAAGATCCCATAGAGCAGGGGTAGGAAACTCCAGGCCTCAAAAGCCACACACAATGCAGGTTTTCAGGATTTCCTCAGCACTGCACAGGGGTTGGAATCATCACCTGTGCAATACTAAGGAAATCCTGAAAATCTGCACTTTGTGCTGCTCTCGAGGCCTGGAATTCCCTGCCCCTGCTTTAGAGTGTGGTGTCCCTAAAGTCCTTGTGAAATGATGGCCGTGATGAGTAGACTTCCATACCCTGAAATGTTTTCCTTGCCATTTTTTAGAGAAGTAGAGAAATTCAGAAAGGCTGTCTCCTGTTCTTGGTGGAATTCGTTCTACACTCTTGTGTCAGGGGGCAATAGAGGCCTCATCCAAGCATGGTACTTCACTGGATCCAGGAAAGCTTATCCAGTGGAGGCAGGATAGCTTAGGTGTCCATTCATCTACCCTTCATGATATTCAGCAGGATGCTATACAGTCAGTAGAAAAGTACTATACCTGACTCTGGCAAGGATAATATAATATAGGGTATGAGAAAACGTCTGAAGTACAGGCACATTTTAATGTCCTGTAGTTTTGTTAAAGCCTTAAAGCCTGTAAATAAAGAGCCCCTAATAGTGTTCCGCCGAAAGTACCAGACCATGTCCCCGTCCATGATACTCCAAGTAGCTAGGGCATGGAAGTAATGAACAGCCTGAATAACAGGGCAAAATCCCAAGCCAGAGCTCCCCTTATGTACAACCAGACCCATTGTCCCTAATAATGTTACTGCCATTCTTTCTCAAGTACATCCTGTAGCGCCCAGGCTTTGGGGTATTCGGGCATCAGGCGGCAAGGCTAAACTATCCGGTTGTCACGGGGGATGGCGGCCACGCCTGACTCCGTGTCCTGGAGTATCTTTTGAAAAAGGGTTTTTATATACAAGGGTTTATTTACAGTTTGTTGTCGTGACGCCACCTGCAGTTTCTGGTGAGTAGCACCAGCGCCGCCACAGTCCGCCGGAGGTCGATGGTATTGCGGGCTGAGATGGTGTAGTCCTTCCATAGGCAGGACTGGAACCTCCGGGGCAGCAATTCCTGTGAAATAATAAGTTCATGCAAAGGAAGATGCAGCAGAGTCAAATTCACTTCACTCCGGGTACTTTACTGGAAACTTTAGCAGCATTGGTTACAGTTCTCAGTTCAGCAAGATGTTATAATGACAAGTAGCTAACGGGGGCTAGCAAGCGGATCCCAGGTGGTAGTATGGAACCCTCGGTGTGTGCCTTTTCTCCCATCTTTTTCCTTCCTGTTTCCCAGTAATTTGTATGAAGTCTGATCCTATAAATCGAACCTAACTCCTGCCGTCTCTCTCTCTCTTCGCTCCTGTCGGGTTACTCTCTGCTGGCCGGCTGCCGAACCATCAAGCGGTGCCTGGTACCCTCTTTTGGTCGCTTAAGAGCCTGGGAATAGTATATATATACTCCTCAGGTCTTCAGATTTTCTGTGGTTCTTGGAGGATCCCACAGGTGCGGGCTCCGGTGCCCGGTGAGCTGACTGGGCTGAACCCCCTTGAGTTCCTCTTCCCCTCAAGCTGTCTGTGCCTGGGTCTTTCTTTCTTCCACTCTCCTGGTCCCTCACTCATTCTATCTTCCTCCTTCTGCGACTGTTCCAGACCCTCTCCCCCTCTCGCCCAAAAAGAGGGAGACTATTCTTGCTCCTAGTTTGCCATTCTGCTGAAAGACCTCCTTTCTCCCCTTGGAAGTGGTTTTATTCCCTCCCGGATACTTACCACCGTGTGATCTAGTGTGGGGTGCTGATTTATGGACTCCACCCACCATCCTAGAATCTGCTTGCAGCTGGAGCATCCGCACCGCTTTTATGGGTGCAGTACCCCTCTGTGACGCCTGCATATCAGGGCGCCACAATCCAAAATATCATAGTACTGCTAAGGTAAAGAATATTTATATTGTGTTAGCCAGTAGATAGAAAAATATTGGAATCTGAGAGTCCTCAGTGGTTGATACCTTTTTAATGGATAACTGAAAAGATCGTAAGCATAGCAAGCTTTCGGGACGCTATGGTGCCTTCTCAGGCATACATATACATCTAATATATAAAGCTGAATGTGATGTGTGTTGTGTATGTGTGTGTGTATGTGATATCCGGGATTGGCATCTACACCGTCGCAACTACAGCCACAAAATTTTGCACAGTCACACGTCTGGACCCAGAGCGATCATATTCTATGTTGTGAGGCGAAATTTTAACCCTGCGCGTTCCAGATTCACCAAACAATTTTTCCCTATCTACATAATGGGGAAAAAGTGACAGTTACCAGTTGACAGTTGTGAATGAGAGGGGCTTAATGATAGCGCCAAAGACTAATAGCAATACCAGCATATAGTCAGTATGGTGGGGCCCTAACATGAGATATTCACCATGCACGGGACATGTATACACACCACACGCACACAACGAGTAACAGCAAGTGTATAGTCGCTAAGGTGCAGCCCCAACATTGGATACTCACTACGCACCCTAACAAACACACACACACACAAAGAGACACACACAACACAGAGACACACACACACACCCACGGACACACACACACACACCCTATAGCGACACATGCACTCACACCACAGGGACACACACACACCCACAAAGAGACACACACACACAGACACACACACCACACAGACCCCCCCGACAGGACACACACACATAGCCCACCCTATAGGGACACATGCACTCACCCCACAGGGACACACACACACCACAAAGAGACACACACACTCCACACAGACCCCCCCACAGGGACACACACACATACACACCCTATAGGGACACATGCACTCACCCCACAGGAACACACACACCACACCACAAAGACACACACAAACCACAAGAACACACACACCACACAGACCCCCCACAGGGACACACACACATACACACCTATAGGGACACATGCACTCACCCACAGGGCACACACATACAACCAAAGAGAAAACATGACATTCACCCCACAGACCCCCACACACACACACAACAGACACACCCTATAGACACATGACACCACCCCACACACACACTCACCCCCACAGGGACACACACACAACACCATGAGTGACAAATGCACTACACACTCCCCCACGTGACATCACCACACACAAAGAGACACACACAACACAGATACACACACACCACACAGACCCCCCCACAGGGACACACACACATACACACCCTATAGGGACACATGCACTCACCCCACAGGGACACACACATAACTACCACAAAGAGACACACACAACAGACACACACACCACACAGACCCCCCCCACACGGACACACACACATACACACCCTATAGGGACATATGCACTCACCCCACAGGGACACACACATACACACCCAGGGACACACACACAGACAGACACAGATGTGCACAAATCACCTCACACAACTCACCTCCTACGTGTGCTATCTTTAATTTCCAAACATAAACATCTGATTAAAAACAGCCAATGTGCAACACATGTGCCATATAGGGAATTAAGGCAGATGTCAGTCACATGAGATGTCTATTATGTGTATGTGTGAGGTAATATATACTGCCCGGCCAGGGTGAGGGTTTACTGTTGGCTGGAGATTTATTAGGCTGCCTATAGCAATCAATCACAGCTCAGCTTCTATTTTCTTACAGGTCATTAATATGACATATTCAAATTCTATTTCGTTGTAGCTAACAGCAGTTATTTATTAACCCGGGCGTAGCCGGGTACTACAGCTAGTATATAATATACTTAAACAGGATGAGATGGTGCAGTAAATAGGACAAGTGACGTAAAGCAGAGTCAGCTTGGGGTGGGGGAGAGCTGGGAAAGTGAAATCAAAATTCTAAGGGTACCTTTACACGCGGCAACTTTTGTAGGAATTTCACTGGCAACTTACTGGCTGCAGTGAAATCATGGACACATTGTTCTATCTTGTTGCTGTGTACAAATGGAACAATGTCTCCATGATTTCACTGCAACCAGTAATTTGCCAGTGAAATTCCTAGAAAAGTTGCCGCGTGTAAAGGTACCTTAAGGCAAGAGGAAGAAGTGTCGAAAGTTCATAGACCTCTAACTTGAGTCTATTGCAAGATGTGATCTCCCCAAATGCCCTTTCATTTTCTATAAAAAGGCATGAATCTGATATCCCTAACTGCCCTTTCATTTTACATAAAACCCATGAATCCATACAAAACATTTGATCCTGTTTTTAATGTGTCAAAGTTTTTATCAATTTGTATTCCCAAATTCTTCTCTCTCTCTGAGATTTGAAGTTGCTTTTTAAAATGAGCAGATTCATATCAGTTTCACTTTGGGAATACAAATAACGATCTTTGACACATTCAAAACAGGATTAAATGTTTCACATGGATTCATGGGTTTGTATGTAAAATGAAAGGGCATTTGGGGATATCACATCCTGCAACAGACTCAATTTAGAGGACTATGAACTTTTGACACTTCTTCGCTCTTACCTTAGAATTTTGGTTTCACTTTCCCAGATCCCTCCCCACCAGCCTGACTCTGCTTTACATCACCTGTTGTATTTACTGCACCATCTCATCCTGTTTAAGTATAGTATATATATGTGTCTTCAGAATCTGGGTCATTATCAGCCTGACAAAGGGGCCATGGTGTCCCAAAAGCTTGCTATGTTTACCATCTTTTCAGTTAGCCATTAAAAGGTATCAACCACTGAGGACTCTCAGATTACAATATTTTTCTATAGTACTGCTAGTCATCTTAGCTCTCTATGTGTCCTCCTCATGTCTGATAATATCAACATTTAGTGTGGCATTTCTCTAATCCAGCCACCTTGTTGCCGCTGGAGTGGGGGATTGGGGGTGATAGTGATAATCTGGGTGACCTGCTGGTTTATACAGAATAGGAACATGACTATGTGTACAACTAATGTCTCAGGAGACAGTGGATTTCAGTCATGTTACTGATGTCTCACTAAATAACCTCAACTATGAGCTTTGTGTGGATGGATCACAGTATGGAGTAGATGGCTGGGTCTACACCAAATATGTTGTTGTTTCCCTCCATGAAATCATAAAATCAGAACCAATGCCCCAACATGTATGCCCAGGAAGGTGAACTCTGTGCCCTAGAAGAAACCTGCAGACATGCTAAAGGTCAAACTGCCAACATTTATACAAATGGCTATAGTTTTGGCTTTGTACATGACTATGGACCAAGATAGAGAGCTCGAGCTTTTCTTTACAGCGAGATGCAAGCCTATCAAGAATTATGAATCCATCCAACATCTGATAGAGGCACTACTTTTACCCAAAGAAAGTTGCTATAGTGAAATTCAAGGGCCATGCAAAGGACGACTGAACCACAGCAAAGGAACCCCTGGCAGACCAGCCTGCAAAATCTGCAGCTTACCAACCACAAGACAACCCTGTCATGGTGGAAGCTACAGAGGTGATTTCCACCATGGACCACCTGTGACCTATTATCTTCTCCAGAAGCTACAACAGGCTGGTGCTGAAGAATTCTTCAGATGGCAAGAGAAGGGAGCTGTGCTGTCACCAGAAGGACTGTCTGAAATTGAGGAAGCAAAAGCGCAATAGGGTCTTATCCTCTTTTTTGAAAAACAGAATTGCAAAAGTCACTGCTCACTTGGCTTGGTTGTGGGACCTGCAACCAGTATATGCATATACTACAGCTGCCGCTGGATCCACACTCCACGGTCACTGGTGGCGGTTAATATAAATCCAAATTGATGGTGCTCTCCTATCTGCACATGCCATAAGTGGAAAAGGACCACAGGAGATTAATGGATAATGGTGCTTTATTCCATTCGTTTCAGAGTGTGTCCCTGCTTCTTCATCAGGAATGCAACCATGTTACTGAATGCAGTACATGGTTGCATTCCTAATGAAGGAACAGGGACACGCTCTGAAACGCGTTGAAAAAGCACCACTATTCTTTGATCTCCTGTGGTCCTTTTCCACTTACAGCTTTCGCGGATCGAATAGCACCATCCATTTAGATTTACACCAGAAGGACTGTGGCAGATGGGTAACAAAATTTGTCTTCCACGGGTTCTGTATCCCATGATGGCTAAAACCATCCATGGCAATACCCACCAATCTAAGACTGCCATGACAGACCTTCTGCAACACTATTGGTATGCTCCTGGATTCAGCGTCACTGCAGTCAAATACGTTCTACGTCGTCTGAACTGGGACGCACCACCAAGATACCGAAGATCCACACCAAGGCCTCTGTACCTGTTCCAGCTCCACCAGATAGACTACATTCAACTTCCCAAACTGCCAGTCTACGATTATGTTCAATGAGGACCTGTAGAAGCGACACTTGGTGCTAAACAGTTTACCGTCATTTGTCACTCCGGTCCCTCTCCTTCCCTGGTTGTTGTTTAAACTGCAGTGAAAGAAGATTTTGAACATCCTCTGGGTGAGGGCTGCAGTTTTCTTTCTTTGAAATACATGAAATCTATGATTATGTACTTGTGTGTGAGAACCACACAAGCGTATTCTAAAGTGAAGAAACAAATATCAGAAGTTGTCTACAGATATGGGGTGCCCGTGACCATGAAAAGTGACAGAGGCACCCACTTAATGTAGAATTCATTTTGTAAATGTCTATATTTCTGCCTCAAAGTGTCTGTCCTATGTGAATTGGAGGACCAATGTGCATTTTAGCATAGGAGACCCTATTATCTTCTTTTTTTAAACAAAACCTATGATAACATTGGAATGTGGAATCTGAGAGGTAGCAAAACAGCACTAAAAAGGAAAGGTGCACATAGTGTTTATCCGTGGGATTAGGTGTTATAGCAAGTTGTTAAAACTGCTCACCTGTTCGGGTTGTGAGATGTCACAACCCCCTCATAAGCCTGTGACAACTGTAGATGTCAAGCTATACAAGTGTATAGGAGAAATGGGAATCATGGACCACGCTCCCGTCCCAAGGTATCCATTGACTTACGCTGTTAGAATTCAGATGGTGGTTTATTACACATTTCAGGGTAAACCCCTTCCTCAGATAACACCACACAAAAAGATGTACACCTTATCCATGTACTGATACGATACATATAGGTACCAGTAATTGTCGTTCATTGTCAAAACGAGGCAAACACATTGACATCATTAACATGTGATTAAAGTGTATACATGGCAGGTTGGATCAAGAAAATGCAATATGTGGCAGAGTGTACATAACTGTATTGCATTTACTTGATCCAACCTGCCACATATAACCTTTGATCGCATGTCAATGATGTCAATGTGTTTGCCTCGTTTTGACAATGAACAACAATTACTGGTACCTATATATATCGGACCAGTACATGGATAAGGTGTACATCTTTTTGTGTGGTGTTATCTGAGGAAGGGGTTTACCCTGAAAAGCTTAATAAACCACCATCTGAATTCTAACAGCATAAATCAATGGATTCCTTGGGATGGTAGCGTGGTCCATGATGCCCATTTCTCCTATACACTTTTGAATCTGAGAGGTATACAGACTTTGAGCTGTGTGCAGAAGGTGCTCATGATTAGCTAATTTGGATGTATATATGTTAATGCAAAGAGATAAGCTTAGCTAATGACAATTTTACAATTTATGGCCAAGAAATGCCTATATACATTGAAGATGATGATGTAATAAACACTGAACATTGAGACATAGAGATCTGCTTCTGATACATGGCTCTTATACGTACATTCTGGTCTCTATAATTTAATTAGAGCACACACAAAAAGTCTAATATATCCCATGCTGAGTGGCAACCACAGTAATGATCTACAAAATAAGCCATATTAAGCGGCCGTCACACGCAACGATTTCTTGCCCGATATCGTTTAAGCGATCTCCTTTTTGATCGCTTAAGCGATATCGGGCTTAAAATCGTTGCATGTAATCAAGCGATTTACAATGTGAAATCGCTTGATCGTGACATCGCAGATCTGAGCTCCGGAGCTCAGATCTAGCGATGAACGATGTCACGATCTGCTTCATCGTGGTGTATAACACCACGATGAACGATCTCCCAGCGCAGAGCCTATGCTGGGAGATGGTAACTATGGTACACGTCGGGTTACTAAGCGCCGCGCGGCGCCTAGTAACCCGATGTGTACCATAGTAACCAGCGAGATTGCGGCTCCACATCGCTGGTGAGTCTGTCTGTGTGACATCTCACCAGCGATGTGAGCGATATTGTAAGCGATTGCGCGTGCACGTGATCGCTTACAATATCGCTAGCGATATCTGTGTGTGTGACGGCCGCTTTAGTAAATTAGACATCACAGTCATATATACCCCCAAAAAATCAAGATCTGCAGCCATGTTTGTCATCATTTTCTGATTAGATTGTCAATAATTAATGAACAGTTGTCACCAGGACTGTGGAGTCAGTAAGCCAAACATCCCTCTCTATCTCCTCAATTTCCCTGAATCCAACTCCGACTCCAACGCCACCAAAATGGACAGCGACTCTGTCTCCACGACTCTGATTCCACAACCATGGCTGCGAAGTCAGTAAGCCAAACATCCAATTCCGACTCCTCAATTTCCTTGTATCCGACTCCACAACTCTGACTTCGACTCCACAGCCTTGATTGTCACATTGCTACAGAAAAGATTATAGCTAATGTGGTAATCTGAATTTTCTTTAACTAAAAGGAGACTTTTTTTTAAACTAAATGAAATAATGTATCTTCCCATAGGGTGTTTTTGGCAATCGCAATAAAACAACTATGTGGCTGCTTACATGCCAGTCTCTGCACTATAGACTTGGTATTAATGGCAGTGGTGGTATACAGTCACAGATCTCAGCTGGCAAACTAAGAGCTAAAAAGAAAAATGTTGCTGTCAATGAGAACTATAACAAGGGCATTCATAGAACATAATTGCTATGCACCTTAATTTGTCCCACAAGGGAGATGTCATGAATGACAGATCATTAGTAGTATATGCCCAAGCATGATGATGCTGGTTCATCTTGTAGTATTATTGCTGGCGTTCAGTTGTCACTTGAATGGTAAATGAAGACTAGTAGTGAGTATAGCAAAACATGTGGAAGCAAATGTATATAAATACCGTACACCGGCACTGATCTTAGGGACCAACTGAGTTAAAGCCTCATTTTACGGCCTCTGGATGATTCACCATGTCTTTTATCAATGGCCACCCACTTCATTTAGCAGGGCTATATTATACCACATTCCTCCTGCAGAAGCTGCTTATTTAGTAGATGGGGAGTCCACAAAATAAAGCACATTTGAAGTCAGTAACCTGATATTTATTACCGTAAATCGTACATTATCATAAACATCGCCAAATCATCCAATAGTCAAAGAAATATTCATAAAAGAAAAACTGAGATTTTAAATATAGAGAATAGAGGTGAATGGATCATTTGAAATTCGAATTCGCTGATTTCGCTGAACATTCCCAATAACTTTGATGTGTAATAAATTTGCATAAATCTCAATACTGGAAAACTTGCAATTGCTTAGAAAATACCTGTGTAGAAGGGTACCGTTACACGCAGAGATATCCTGGGAGATATCGCTGATACGTCATGGGTTTTGCATCGCTCAAACGACATCGTTAGGATGACGTTGCGTGTAAAACCGAGATATGGGTGCGATAAATCTTTGGATGGCTGATCGCAGATTTGAGTACTTGTTCTTAAATCAAGCGATCTGCAATCAGCCAACCTGCTGCATATTTGTGTGTGACACCGCGATAACGATGTGGATAAAGATTTCGCCCATTGACCACAATGAACAGGAACCAATCGCTGGGTTGTGCGAACGATCTCTGCTCACAACATCACAGGGACATCGTGCACGATATCTATGCATGTGACAACTCCCCAGCGATGTGCAACAGATGTCCTCAGCGAGCGCACGCTCCCGAGATCTTTACAGATCTCCCAGCGATATCTCTGCGTGTAACGGTACCTGAAGAGAGAGAAAAAAAGACGACCATAAGAGCTTATACTCTACTGGAGAGAAAGCATCCCACTGACCATAAGAGCTCACACTCTACTGAAGAGGATCCCACTGATCATAAGAGTTTACACTCTACAGGAGAGAGAGGACCCTGCTGATCATAAGAGCTTACACTCCACTGAAGAGAGAGGGAGAGGGAACCACACTGACCATAAGAGCTTACACTCTACAAGAGAAAACCCCATACTGAAGGTCCACTAAATTATGTTGTGCTCCTCGTCAGGCTTTGCAAATGGCCCAACTTGATCCCATGTGATCATCTGCCTGGGCCTATATAAGGATCACCAAAATATATAGCTGTATATTATTATTATGACTTTAGTGTACCTATTCCTGTCTGTGTTTTCCAGTACCTCTGCTACCAGTCTGTGGCTTCCAGTACCTCTGCTGCCGGTCTGCCTGCGGCTTCCAGTACTTCACCTAGCCATCTGCCTGCCTGCCTTCATATGGTCAATTGTCTGCCTGTGGTCTAAAATTCCTTAGCTAGCCATGTCCTGTGTGCCTCACCCATCTGCTGCACTGATGCCCATTGCATCTGTGCCCACTCTGACTTTAGGAAAGATAAAGGAGACAAACGAGGCGCAATAGTGCCCTATCAATATGACACTGACTTTCCACGCAGATCACAAAAAAAAGGTGCACTCACCTGGTCTAGTTGTGTGCACCCAAAACTAGTTTTAATAGCATGAAATTTAAAGCTGCTGCAGGACCTCCACCGCCACGAAGCATGCCCTGATGACGGTGCCCAGAGTGGTACTGAAATGCGTAGGTGGAAATAAAGAAGGGGGGTCTTTTATCTAAAGACTTTGACTGGTTATTTCAAGCAGCGCGGACTGTCTACACACCATCCCTGGATCTGGACACTCTGACTTTACACTTGGAGGACCAACCTCACCAGGTGAGCCTAACAAACTTATTGATTGCTGGGTTTGAGCTCTCGGACCCCCCACACATTACGACTCAGTGATGAGTTGAACTGCAGACAAAAAAGAGCAGTATCACTCCAATCAGAGACTATCACTCCAAATCAGAGACTCTGGGTCTGTTTGCAATACAGCCACTCATTCAATGGGTAGCAAGCAGGGGTGCATCAAGCCCTCGCGCCGCCTGAGACGCGGGGGGGAAGGTTTGGGGGGATGCTAGTGGCCGCGGGTGAGGAGCGGGGGTGCTAGTGGCCGCGGGTGAGGAGCAGGGGGGAGAGCGTTTGTGGGCTGCAGCGCAGGCAGAGGGAGAGTCTATACATGTGACAACTCCCAGGCACTGTGTGGTGCAGGCACCGCCCCCTTCTACAAAGCTGCTCCACCTGCCTGCTTGCCTGCCTGAAACTCAGGGCTCACACTGTCCAATGGACAGTGCGGCCCTGGTAGCAAGGAGCAGTATTAGGAAGGAAATAACACTGTGCTGTCATACATCAACAATCACTAAAAAATTAAAATGTGATTTTATCTCATTATGCGTTTCATGCAATAAAATCCCCTTCTTCTGAAAAAAATCATCAATGTTTCTCCTGAAGAAGGAGATTTTATTCCTTGAAACACGTAGAAAAACAAAATCACATTTTCATTATATTGTTGTTGATTCCAGCATATGGCAGTGTGGTCTTAACCTCTTCTACTCCCGATCCTTGCTATCTGTGCGTGTGTAGACTACAGCGGCCATCGTTATTGAGCTTTAAAAAACATTGTGACATTAACTCAACCCTCCCTGGTGAGGACCCCTCCCTATCCTAACCTACATCTTTTGAGGATAAGACCTGATCTGCGCTTTCTTCTACTTCCAGTATTATGTAGTACTCAATTCAATGGGAGCATTCTTATAACGTCGGTGACTCCAGCAGCAGGAATCCTAGAGATGAACATATCACCTATTCTTTGGTTTGTTTTAGTTGCAATAGTACCAAAATAGTGGATATAGTGGCAATTTTTACTTTTTTATTGAAGTTTATCTAAGATAATAATGGATTAGTCCAAGTCCTCTTCCTTTTGGATAATAATTGATTGTTTGTCCCTAGTCTCCAAAGAACCCTTTACCCTCCATTCCTTTTAGGGCTCACAATGACAAAAATCAGCAAAACAGCCAGCACCACCAGATAATAGCTTGCAATAAAAATTGTGCAAATGCACATATTACTTCCAAACTGTATAATATTATAAAAATGTGATATTGAGCAATCTTTTGAGCCACCCTTCCAACATCAAGGCAATCTCATCAGGGTGGTCCTACTTTATACTTTTTTCATTTTAGTTGTGCCATGCAACCTCCAACATATACATAAAGTGGACCATAAAGAGCAAACATTTACTTGGTGCATCTCAAACCTGCTCCCACTGATGCCAGAACTGTGCAAGTTAATAATTGGTGACTAGGCAACTCAGCTGATGCCACATGTTTGAGCTTTTCAGAGTTAACCCTTAATGCACCAGCCCAGCACTCATGAATAAAGGTGGGGCAAGGCCCAAGCAAATTAAGCTTGAAATTAGCCGTGCCTGCATGCCGGCTAGTATAGCTAAATGTGAACAGCTACCAAGAATTTCCATGAACAACACAGATGGAAAACAAGTTAAATCTGGCGTGCAGGGCCTTTATTCATTTGCACTATCTGGCACCATGAGAAGTGAGTTTCTGAGATGTCCAGGTAAATACTGCTTTTTTTATGGTCCACTTTATGTATATATTAGAGGCCGCATGGCACAACTTAAATAAAATATGTAGAGTAGGACCACCCTGATGAGATTGCCTTGACGTTGGCAGGTTGGCTCAAAACATTGATCAAAATTTTGCCAAATATCACAGTTTTGATAATATTATACAGTTTGAAAGTAATATGTGCATTTGCATGCTTTTTATTGCAAATTATATTCCGGTGGTGCTGGCTTTTTTTCCACGATTTCTCCTGGTTCCTGCATTATCGGCTTGACCCACATACAATAGCATAACTAGGTGTTGGTAAGCAGTTCAGCAGAGTATACTTCAACATTGCACATCCTTTCACTCTAAGGCCAGTAATTGCGGTGATTGTAGGGTTTTTTTTTTTAGACCCCCTTAACACTGGCGTTTTTTTCAAAATCTGTCAGATCCAGCAGATTTACCGCATCTGCCGAATCTGCCGCTTAACGGCCACACTTGCGGCATACCTGCAGCAAGACCCATGCATTGTTTATGGGGCTTGCTGCAGGTGCAGCAAATGCGGTATTGCCATGATCCAGCACTTGCTGCTGTTGCGGCCGCGAAAAAAAACATGGTCAGCAGTGATAATTATTTGACACTCGAAACCATAGGGTTTAATGGAAACGCATGCAAAAAGCGCATGTCATTTTCAGCAATTCGCAAAAACGCATGCATTTTTGCAAACACAGCACAAAACGTGTTGCTGCAACATTTTGGGTTGCGCTTCCAAAAACGCATGCGTTTTTAAAAAATGACATGCGTTTTTGGATGCATTTCCATTAAACCCTATGGGGCCAAAAACGCTTGTGTTTTTAGCAGTAAAATCGCATAGAAACGCAAATGAAGGCAAATGCAACCCAGCATTAGATGTGCAACAGGCCTGAGTATTTGGTGAGTTTTTTTTTACACTGTTTACTCACTACCTGTAAGGCCATGTGCACACAGTATTTGGTGAGATTTTTACCTCAGAATTTGTAGCCAAAACCAGGAATTGAACAATCAGAGGAAAAGTATAATATAAACACTTCACCACTTCTGTATTTATCACCCACTCCTGGTTTTGTCATACAAATACTGGGTAAAAATCTCACCAAATACTCAACATGTCACATGGCTTAAGTGATGAGTTTTTACGTCAGTATTCATAAAGCCTCGTGCACATGTTGTGTATTTGGGGAGTTTTTACCTCACTTACAGTAAGGCCATGTACACACAGTAAGCATTTGGTGAGTTTTTTACGTCAGTATTTGTAGCCAAAACCAAGAGGGTTTAAAAAAATACAGAAGTGTTGACTTGTTTCTATTGTATTATCGTATTTTTCGCTCAGCTGTAGAGGAAAAAATTAGGGAAAAAAATTATTCTAAGATAGGGGGTTCGTTGAATAATCTGGTGAATCTCAAATGCAGTGTAGCTTACCTGAGAGGGGGGGAGGAGGAACACAGTTGTATATTCCATGTTTATTAGGCCATGTGCACATGTTGAGTATTTGGTGAGTCTTTACCTCAGTATTTGTAATATAAAAGCAGGAGTGGGTGATAAATCCAGAAGTGGTGACGTGTCTCTATAATGGTACCTTTACACGCCGCTACCGAAAGGTAGAAACCGGCCAGTGATGGAGACAATTGTACCTTGTACCATCAAAACACCGCGAGGTAGCGGCGTGTAATTCAGGTGTTACCCTCCTGTCTCTGTCGACACCTGTCTTTCAGTCGTGCTGAAAAACAATAGGTATAAACCCTATGGTAGCGGCGTGTAATAGGGGCACAGGAAGGTATTTTCGACACCTAATGAATTCCCTGGGGCATGACACAGCCTCCGGGATACCGCGCCCCATCAGCGATCATTGGTGGAAGCTCCTGCGTTACGATTGGTTGTCTCTGCATAGGGCGGCATATTTAAGGAGCTGACCAGTCACACTACACAATTGCAATAGCATCATGTATTAGCCAGCCTTCATGCGCTGGTTGGCCAATCATGATGCTATTGCATTGTCCAATCACCGTACGAGCGTCGCGTAAGCCAAAACTCTGGCACGATATGTACGCCCATATTACCTTGTGGTAGCGGCCTGTAAATCAGGGAAGGTGCTCCACAAAAGGTATCCTGTGGCACCCGTCGGCACTTCCGGGGAACGCAAATACCTTCTGTGGAGCACCTTGTGGCGGCGTGTAAATGTGGTATCAGGTACCGTTAGCAACCGTTGAAAACGTGCACGTGCGGTGCCTACCTGCTGCTACCTTCGGTAGTGGTGTGTAAAGGTACCATTATACTTTTCCTCTGTTTCAGTTCTGGTTTTGCCTTACAAATCCTGAGGTAAAATAATTGACGAAATACTCAATGTGTGCACGTGGCCTTACCTGTGATTACAGCATTCGTCCCGTTATTCCGTGTATGTAGCACACAAATTGAGCTTGGAGTTTTCCATACTTTTATGCCTACTTCTAGAAGGTTTCTAGTATAATAAAACAATCCAGACCTTATAATAAAATGGAAGCTGCACATTGGGGGCGTTGATCAGACCTTGTACCTCATAAATCTCTTGCTTAACTATGTGCATCAAGCTGAACACAGTTAATTTAAACATTTTTAAATGTGCAGCCGAGATAATAGATCTAATTAACCCCTCCCTCCCCAGCTCGCCATCTACATCTATAAGGGGACCTGGCGCGGTATTCTTACTCCCGGTGTTTGGATCTTTGTCACACCGGCTCTATTTTCACAATGTATTATATTGTCTGGCCCAGGTGAACAGATTAATTAACACCGCACAAGCGTGCCAGCTATTAATAGTTACATCCCAGAGCCATTTCCCTGGCAGGATGAGAACCGTGTCTATGTCTCTCCGGCATTCACGTCCTTTGTCATTCACTTCCTCTTTAATCTTGTTTGAGTATCCGGCTCACTCGTCCTTATTTTATTGACTCAATCACAAGGAGATCTGTCACTTTTTATAAAAATGGTCACTGCAGAATCGCATCCAGCAAAATCATGATTCCGCACTCTATAATTTAGTACCTTTATGAAATTGCAATTTCAGGCCTCACTGCTTGTTTTTTTTTTTCCCCCTTCTAAAATGTACTTTAAGAATTAGTCAGTCCGTCCACAAATCAGGGGAATTTATGCACAGTTGTAATACAGTTTATGGCCTCATGGTACATTGCTTCAAAAACAGCAGATGTGAAATTATGATAAATATAATGAGTGTTTTTTTGCCTGATGTAGTGGAGTAAGGAATGGTCTGTCCTGTGTTTACCTATCCCATACAGTACATTTAATGTCTTAGTCAGGGCTGCTGACAAAGTCTGATTAATGGCCTCATCTCTTTTATTAAAGATAAGGCTAGCACTGCATTCAGGAGATAGCAGACACACCATTAATCTTGGTAAAATGAACAGTCAAATAATCACAAGTCAGAAATGAAATCTACATACATTAACGCTGACACTCAGCCTAGCATAAGAGCCACCATAAAACACAGAGTGAGTCGGGGACGCACCAAACCTTTTCATTTTCCCAGCTTTCTTTATATTTAAAGCCGCCGTCTCCCATTTCTTTTTGCAGATTCTTTGTTACTTGCGATATCTGTAATTTGATTTTTCTCGGAGGATTATTTATTCTTGCGCTCGCTGTGTTTTGTTCCATGTGATACGCTTTATCACGAGTCATTTGATGGCCATATTTCTAATAAAATAATAGTCCGAGATGGCTCTGAAACAAAGCCTTCCAACAGTGTCATGCTCAAGACGTTAATTAATATTTACCCATTAATTACCCTAATAACGGCTTGCCTTAGGATATCAGCCGTACAGATGGTTCATCCAAAATCTCTCCCACAGTATATTTTAGGCGGGATAAATATTAAAATGACAAAATCCTATACATTCCCCATGGTTTGTCACGCAGTTCCAGTAACCCACATGCAGAAAATGCCATTTAATAAAATCCCACGAAGCAGATGCAGTGTCGATATATTAAGAGCACAGAGCAAGCGACAATTAAGTGATGCACTGGAAGGTCATAATACTGATCTATGCTCAGAATTAATCACAAAATACATTAGAAAATCACAGTGACCTACAAATTTTTGACAAAATAATTTTTCATCATGTTGGCAATTCTTTAGTCTAATATGCCTGCTAGGTACAGGGTTCAAAGCTGTCATTTATTCCCCATCTTCCTGTGACAAGCGGCAACCTGTCTTCAAGACAAAATGAACATTAGCCGCGCTCACTACACATTAGCCAGTCTTAGCATATAACTAATGATAATAGGCAGACAGAAATGTTCAAGTCTGAAATAATGTTCTCTTTGTTTAAGAAATTTCTTTGAGGTTGGAAAAAAAATTCAAAAAAGAGCAAACGTATTTTATCGGTCAAATATAAATATCATATTTTTTAATGAAATTTTAAAAAAAACTATATTTTTTTAGTAGATGCTTCTACTATTTTTTTTAACATGTCCGCCTCTCGCGGAATGCCATATAGTCGTTGTGAAAAGCGATTTTGTCCGATTAACTCCCCTTAGTCGAGCCTGTTTACATAGTTTAAAAAAAAGACCAATGGTATTTTATGGTCAAATATAAATATGCTTTTATAATAAATTAAAAAAAACTATTGTTTTTTAACATTGGATGCTTCTATTATTTTTTTTAGGATGCCATATCGGTGTTGTGAAAAGTTATTTTTGTCTTGATTATCTCCCTTTATTTGGAGCCTGTTTACTTAGTTTTGTGGGGCAGGATTATACTGTTTTTCGGATAAAGGGTAATAGGAATTTCCTGGTTTGATAAAGAAGTTCAACCATATTATTGAATTTTGGGAGTGTTAGTGAATGTTGACAGAGCATACAGGAAAAATGAAGTCATCGAAACACAATTGTCCAAGTATGGGGTCGGAAACGTAGGACCTGCAGGTTGGATGTGGCCGGGATGTTGATAGGACTCTAGCAAGACATTGACCATGACTACGTTGATTTTACTATCTGTCCACAACACAATTTCCTTTTATTTCATTATGTAAACATGAGTTGAATTTTTTTGGAATTATTATTATTTTCAAAATTCATAAAGTTGGGATTCTTTTACTCTACTCTTTGAGTTGTCTTCATAATTTAAGTCTCTGCTTGATAACACCATAGGTTTTGTTTATTTAAAAATAAATGTGAAAATGTCGGCAAGGAGGTAATTAAAATGTCTTCACAAAGGTTTCTGATTAGATTGCTCAGTTTTTACTACAATTTCTTTCTGTTTTTCCCCAACTGTGATTGATACTGAAATGAAAGGAAAGTAAAATAGCTTCCAATATGTGAAGACCTAAAGCCCAAGGCAAAGGTTGGGAGGCTAGCAAGGGGCCTCAGTAGTTGCAGGGAAGGTCGAGCCTCAGGTGTCCAAAAGCCCTGGGTTTCCAACATGCACCCCGGCCAGTGCCCTAGTGTTATGGATGCCCCCACACCTTTCAGGTGGGGCTGTCGTCTTAATTGTCTGCCGCCAAATTGGATGCGTTGTCTACGTGTGTGCACGTCACGAAAGAACCCACGCTGACACGTTGTCAATGTAGAGGCTTAATGACAAAGACCCTTATTAAAGGAAAAGCTAGCAGTTTTATTACTTATCCTTAAAGGGATGTGCAGAGGGGTGTGACTAGATAATTGCGTCACGTTATGCTGAATATACATTTTATTCTGGAAAACATTTAATTATATTTTCTGCGTGATAGTTAGTTTAACTAGCCTTGAAGTTGTACAGGACGTTCAGAACATGTTGATAAGAACTTCTATAACTTCTATACGGCTACCTCTAAATCAAAACATTTATACAAAATCAGAGACACAGAAACTCTAGAGGAAAGTGCAAGGATTCACATAACCATGTTTTTGGAAGGGTTCTGAAATGGCTTCAATTATTCCAATAAAATTATTAACTATTTATTGCCATAACACTAGTACAACAGTTCAGTTACAGTTACCCTCGGAGAGGGCCAAAGCAGACACAGAATCCACAATGTCTTGCAACAGTTTTTTGCTCAGTCTCATAAAACACAACTTGAACATTACTTTCTTTTGGGGCAATAATGTTAACAAAATTGAATGCAGAGTGCTCCCACCGACCTGGTACCTACAGAATCTCGTCTCTCTGTGGGGCCCCTAGCGAGCAGGGTGGCCACATGGGGAACTGCAGCCATGCAGAAAGATAGACAGTTTGTGCACCAAACACCTCACAGAACACACACACCCACTAGAGGCAGCACCCAACCTGGAGCCCAGGACTCTAGGCGGGCAAGGGGTGGTGGGTTTAGAGGAAAGTGGGTGGGAAAGAATGTAGATCAGGTGACAGAGAGCTCAAATAGAGGAAAAGGAGGAGGAAGGAGTTAGTAGGCCGCAGTAGGCTGAGAAGTAAAGACACAGTAGGCCAGAGTGAGCCGAGTAGACAAAAACAGAAAGTGACACATCCCAGTGGGGTTGGGCTCCTGAAGACGCAGAATCCACAGAGCCACAGAAACTATGGAGAGAAAGCTCGTCCATAGCCGGCATCCCAAGGAGTGTGAGGACAGAGACGGACTGGTACCACAAGTCCGAGGAACACGGCAGCACTGACTAACTACGGGTGGAGAAGTTTTCCCTGATTGTGCTGGAATCACATGGGATTTGCAGGAGCCTGGTAATGCCTTGGAAGATAGGGTACTGCAGGCTAGGCACACACCAGAGTGTCGACTCTGAGGGGGACTGAAGCAATATACCGGCTCCCCAGGCAAACCAGATTCCAGGTCCGTGTTCCCACTACAGGGTGAAGGCACAGCAGCAACCACGAGGACCCACAAGGGGCCGAGCTGCCGCCATACAACATGTGGAGAGAACAGAGAGGGAGAGAACAGCCTGAAAGGACACTTAGAAGGAGTGAGGGGTCTCAGAGCGACAGCCAGGCTGCAAAGGGTTAAGTGTCACAGGAGTTAACTGAACTGTGAACTGTGTTGAGAATTGTACTGTGACTTGTGTGACTTTGAAGAACTTATAAGTAAACCCGGTGAACCCTGCTTCAGCTCTGTGTCAGATTCCAGGTATACAGAACTGTTCATCATACCTTTTACCCTGTCACGACCACCCGAACCGCGGCGGGCTCATTCATCTGGCTGCAGCCCCATCATCCTTCCATCCTCCTGGCAGAGCTGCACTGCAGCGGTGGTCCCATCATTGACCACAACCCGTGGGTGGCATCACGACAATACAATCCCTGATATATCCCCTTTTACTTGTGATAACCCGGGACACGGTCAGGACCAGGACTCCGTGACATCCCAGCAGTACCCCGGTCCGGTACCGAGTACCTCGTCCCAGTGGTCTCACATCTCCATTCAACACATTGGAAACCCGCTACAAACTTATTTAGTCTCTCCTGACTCCAGCTCAGTCTCCCTGTGGGAATCCGCTCGTAGAACAATTAGGACAACCTTTAGACAATGTTCCTTTACTGCTAGCACAGTGATGACCTGTTCCCCTGAGTATGTGTTGAGGTCCACTGCACACATACTGGAGGAGTGAGATACTGCCTGAGAAACTACCAAGGCATGGGTTGAGTATCAGCATAAGAGGAGATGTGGCTCCCCTATGGCAAGGTGCCACAGGGAGGTACTGCACCCCAAACAGAAGGTGTAGTGCCTCCGAACCCATGATATGGAGGACCCTATAGAGTCTGCACCCTGCATCCAAACAGTAGGCCACTTTAATACAGGGGACTGGTATTTAGTAGGTCCCAGGGGGTGGACCCTAAGAGAGGGAGACAGGGAGTGGCAATAGCGTCAGGCAGACGGTGTGAGGAGAGAAGCAGGGCAGACGCAGGAGACCCTGCAGCTGCAACAGGAGGGTGCCTCTTAGGAGAGGTGGACCCAGACTTAAAAGGGGGTTACTCCAGGACTGGTTGGAGCCTGCTGGAGGCCCAGGTCTTCACCGGCATACCAGAGTCGAGGCAGATTGTAAAAGGTCTAACCCTAACTGCAGACCAGCAAGCTGAGGGCCCCACAGCATCCCTAAAGAAGCCCAACATCACTCCCGCAGCTGGGTCCATGACACCGACAAGTAAGAGATTTTAGGTAACAGACCCCGAGGACTAGAGTCTTGGCTCAAGGCTCAAGAGGGGCAACTACATACAGAGATAAGGGACAAGACCAAGAACGCCATATTAGAGGCACCACTGCCAGACTCTGGAAAATCCTCCAAGATCTGTGGCTACAAACACTCTTCAACCAGACTCTACTGTGTACCTTAACATCTGCCTGGTACCAGTAAAGAACTGTTTGAGCTAATCTGCACTCTGTCTCAGTTATTCGCCGCCTGGAGGTCTTCTACAACATCACAGATGGTGAAGACTACTACTCCCCTCATCCACCCCACTGCCCTGAGGTAAAGCTCCACCTGTGGGGAGCTGTACTACAAAAGCTGCATTTACATCACATCAGCGGCCGGCCGCAGCACTGGTAACCCTATTACCAGGTACCACAGGTGGCGTCACTATACCATTTCCCCTTCATCATCACCTCCACCCTGCCATTGAGGGTCCAGGGCAGCACGGAACTGGGAACTGACCAACCGTGATCCCCACAGAAGTAAATCCTTGTCCCGGTATCCGATACCCCCTACCCTGTCGACCGACTCAGAGATACACTCGTATGTATACTGGGCCCAAATCTCGGTTGCTATACTCCAATCCCAGGGTGATTCAGAGGGTCTGGCCAAATAATTGCTAGGCTGTTCCTTTCACTTCTATTTCTGGGGACTCTCCTGTCTAGTCATGTTTGATATCTGAAGCCTAGTTTTATAACTCCTACACTCCATTCTTAGTGGGTGGACTCACTATCTAACCTAATAACACTTTTACTTTTGCTTTTAGAGGAAACCCATAACTCCACACTAAGGCCCCCTTCATGTCACGATTTTTTTCCTGTCCGTGGGAATCCTGTTTTTTGCAGGACCACACAGACAGGAACGACAGGCCCAGATGTGAACTCCAGATGCCAATTCTGTGTCCGGATTCGTGATTTTGAGGGATCCGGACATAGAAAGAGTGGGAGGAGCCCGAGCCTGCAAAACGCAGGCAAGTGGTGTCGTGCTGTTATGTCATGGGGGAGAAAGAATCCTATGTTCCTTCCCCGTGTGACATGTGGGGCTGAAGTTTCTTTCCCAGTGTATACACTGAAAAGGAAAATAAAAGAGAAAAAATGTATTAACAATAAAAAAAGAATGCTCACCTGTCCGCTGGCTGTCCAGGACCCGAAGAGAAAACATCTGATTGCTGCCAGGACCTTAAAGATCTGTGAATGGCAAGTAGCAATCATGTGATATGTGACGTGCATACCACCTGATCGCTACGGCCAATGAATTTTAAGGTTCTGGCAGCATTTGGACGTCTTCATCTCGGGTCCCGGACAGCCAGCAGAGAGGTGAGGATTTTTTATTTTTTAACACATTGCTTTATTTAATTTCACTTTAGCAGTGAATATAGATACACTGCTAAAGTGAAATATACTGAACAGGCAGTTTTATTGTACTGAGCATGCTCCGTACACTAAAATCGGACCGGGAAACAATCCTGTTGTTTCCCGGATCCGAGCTCCATAGTCCCCCGTTATATGAATCAGACAGCATTGGATCCATGCAGTCCGACTTCTGTCCAATTGTGTCTGCTGTGCCCAAAATTGGAGCAGTCTCCAATTTTGGGGACATGAAAAAAGAGGACACAATCGGATTCCTTCAGACACGGTGGCTATTAAGCACCAATCCTTCCCCATCTGTGCCCATAGGGATACATGGGGGCCAAATCGGATCCGTGACTATCCGTATTACAATGGATAGCCACTAATCCCCAAAAATCGTGATGTGAAGGTGGCCTTAAGGGTTGTACTTGCTCACTAGCTAACCTATCCCTAGCTTACCCAAAATAGCGGGGGATCAGTACTATAAACAATATGCACATTAATTTGCAACATGTCAACACATATACACAAGTCCTTAACACATCAATATATGTACAAGAGCAGAGAATACCCAGCACTAAGAACGGGTCTGTTATCAGGAGTATACCAGAACCAGATAAATTGCAGAACTGATGGGTTATCCAAATTATGTGGTCAAAGATAGGAATAGGATTTACATATAACATTCCGAAAGACAAGCACATCAGGTTAGGACAAAAGTCACTAAAAACTGGCAAAGCAGCAAATAATGTAGATATTCAGAAATGTCAGTGCATAAATTGACCAACCTATCTGGTCTTCTGATCGAATGAATAGCCATACCTGCCGCTCACTTGCAGCAATTTTTGCTATGGCTGCTGACATCACATGAATGTGGCACGCAGGGCATGTTACATACACAGTGCCTTGTGAAAGTACTTGGCCCCTTGAACTTTTCAACTTTTTGCCACATTTCAGGCTTCAAACATAAAGATATAAATTTAAATTTTTTTGTGAAGAATCAACAACAAGTGGGACACAATCGTGAAGTGGAAGGAAATTTATTGGATATTTTAAACTTTTTTAACAAATAAAAAACTGAAAAGTGGGATGTGCAATATTATTCGGCCCCCTTGAGTTAATAGTTTGTAGCGCCACCTTTTGCTGTGATTACCCCTACAAGTCGCTTGGGGTATGTCTCTATCAGTTTTGCACATCGAGAGGCTGAAATTCTTGCCCATTCTTCCTTGCAGAACAGCTGGAGCTCAGTGAGGTTGGATGGAGAGCGTTTGTGAACAGCAGTTTTCAGCTCTTTCCACAGATTCTCGATTGGATTCAGGTCTGGACTGTGACTTGGCCATTCTAACACCTGGATATGTTTATTTTTGAACCATTCCATTGTAGATTTGGCTTTATGTTTGGGATCATTGTCTTGTTGGAAGATAAATCGCCGTCCCAGTCTCAGGTCTTTTGCAGACTCCAACAGGTTTTCTTCCAGAATGGTCCAGTATTTGGTTCCGTCCATCTTCCCATAAAAATGGCTTCTTCTTGCCACTCTTCCATAAAGGCCAGATTTGTTCTGCGTACGACTGATTGTTGTCCTATGGACAGACTCTCCCACCTCAGCTGTAGATCTCTGCAGTTCATCCAGAGTGATCATGGGTCTTTTGGATGCATCTCTGATCAGTCTTCTCCTTGCTTGAGATGAAAGTTTAGAGGGGCGGCGGGATCTTGGTAGATTTGCAGTGATCTGATACTCCTTCCATTTCAATATGATCGCTTGCACAGTGCTCCTTGAGATGTTTAAAGCTTGTAAATTCTGTTTACCATTATCAATCATTTAGGACAACATTGGATCATTCAGAGATCCTCACTGAACTTCTGGAGTGAGTTTGCTGCACTAAAAGTAAAAGGGATGAATAATATTGCACGCCCCACTTTTCAGTTTTTTATTTGTTAAAAAAGTTTAAAATATCCAATAAATTTCCTTCCACTTCATGATTGTGTCCCACTTGTTGTTGATTCTTCACAAAAAAATTAGAATTTCTATCTTTATGTTTGAAGCCTGAAATGTGGCAAAAGGTTGAAAAGTTCAAGGGGGACAAATACTTTCACAATGAAACAGAAAAAAACAGCACTGTTGCGCCACACCACTAAATTTCACCACAATGTGGTTCTATTAAATGAACACTAACCTTTCCAGGTTGTACATGAATCCGCACAACCAGATTAAGCGTATAGAGAGATAGGGTCCATAAAGTTGATGATCATCAGACCTCTGTGTGAAGAGAAGATATTTTACGCTCCTTGAGTTAGTGGAAATCACTTCCTAGTCTCCTCAGAGCCGGCTGATCATGTGATGAACACAGGTGAAGTTTGGATGATGCACTGCCAGGTCCTGTGGACTTGCCCAAGCTGCTCGCTACACCGCGCTCCCCGAAGGGAGAATAGGTATGAATGATAGAAGGAGCGGTGTTAGAATTCGGCGCTAGATAACACAAAATCAAGCCTTCATAGAATTACCTTAAGTTTATTACACAAAGCTGCAGGGTGCGACCACAACGCGTTTCGACACACAAATCGGCGTCTTTCTCAAGTGGAGAAAGACGCTGATTTGTGTGTCGAAACGCATTGTGGTCGCACCCTGCAGCTTTGTGTAATAAACTTAAGGTAATTCTATGAAGGCTTGATCTTGTGTTACCTAGCACCGAATTCTAACACCGCTCCTTCTATCACAAATACTTTCACAAGGCACTGTATGTAATGTTTAAATATGTCTTAGCACTCAAAGTGTACCTGTCACCAGATTAACAACACAGACTGTAGATATTATTAAATGGATCTCTTAATGTACCGACACACGCCGCAATATCGCCTGGCGATATGCGGCGATCTAACGTGCGCGCTCCCGATTTTCTTGGTCGCCTCAGATCGCCAATGGCGGCATCACACGCCGCAATGTCGCCCTGAAGCTAAGGCGATGTGTCGCTCCGGACACCTACAGCGGAACCAATCTTGCCTAATTCCATCGCCGCTTCACACGCCACAATGTCAAAGGCAATGTAGGCGTACATGTTCAGCGCAGCGAGGACATAGGCGTGCCAAAGTGGTTTACACAGAACCCCATACACGCTCATTGGACAAGACAACAGCATTACCATTGGTCAGCCTGCTCTGGAAGGCTGGCTAATACATGACGCTATTGTCTATAGGAGTTTGTACCAAGTACACGCTCGTGTCGTCATTTGTGGCTCCTGCAACACACTTTCGAGGCGCCAAAGCGTCACACAGGAGCGGTCTTGTGCAGTACAGTCGATACACTAAAGAATGGCTATGTGTTTGTCTGTAGGTGATGGCGTTAAGATACAAACCACACTATGCACATATGTGCCTGCATTGGTCCATGCCATGGCAGAGTTGCCATGGCTGAACTGAAGTGTTTGTGTGCACACATGTTTTGCGTATGTGTACTGAAGTGTACCTACATCCCGCACAAACACCATTGCATTCAGAAGATGCATGTGTGCTGAACGGACAACTCTTCAAATATGGCGCGGTGTCAACTGACAGCTAATGGGAACACAGTAGACCACACCAATCAGTTCAGACGGGGCGCGGACTCCAGCACGTTGAGGCACGCCTACGGGAAATCATAGGCAACGCTCTTTCCATCACTATCGCCCTATCACACGCCACAACACGGAAATATCGTCTTAATGATTGCGGCTGATTGCTGAGCACTGTTCAGGAATCAGGCGACGGGAGAGAGGTGATTTATCGCCGTTAAATTCCCCAAACACACGCCGCAACCGTGAGGCAATTTCACGACGATTGCTCCGGGGCGACATATCGCCTTTATGATCTCCAGGCAATATTGCGGCATGTGACGGTACCTTTAGACTTGATAAACTTACTTAAAAAATCCAAATCAGAAATCAGAATGGCTATATAATCCAGATATTAAAATAAACATTTTTATGATGAAGACACAACTTGTACATAAAGTATAGGAGTAGCCCCGGCACACTAATATCATGAAAATAGAGTCTTTGCAACGACAGTCTTTTTTGTTGTGATTTTATTTTTGTGAAAAAGGTGGTGTTACAATCCAACGTTTCAGCTCTACATCTCGAGCTTTCATCAGGGATATGACTTGGTCCTTGGTTTCGGGGTGTATGTATAGGTGGTATAGCTTTACTTTTGTGGTCCAGCTAGGGTGAGGTCCTCCCTGTCAAGGGAAGTCCTGCTGGTCCGGACTCAATTGAAGTCACAGACGTCACAAGAGAGAATGAGGGGTTATTGTATTAGCACAGGTGGAGTACCTTAGGCTAGAAGGATAAATGAGAAGGAGACCTCAGGTGTGTATCGCTGGAGTGGTACCTATAGTGACCACGATGTGTAGGGTCAGCACATGACTCCTGTCCTTGTGTCCTAAGTCTGGTTAGGTGTAGACTTGTACATAGTCTGGTCTTTTCTGCAGTAACATATGGATGCGAGATCTGGGCAATCAAGGAACAAGACAAAAGAAGAATCAACGTCTTCGAAACATGGTGCTGGAGAAGGATGTTATTAATACCATGGATGGCAAGAAGAACAAACAAATTAATTTTGGAACAAATCAAGCCATACATGTAAGTCATAGCAAGGATCATCAAAGAACTTGTCTACTTTGGATACATCATCCGAAGAATCACTGAAGAAAAACCATCATTGTTGGAAGAATAGAAGGAACAAGGAAAAGAGGAAGAACAGTAAGGCCAGGGTCACATCGGCGTTTTTTGTTTAAAATCCTGATCCGGTTTTGAGCTTTAAAAAAGCTCAAAACCGGACCAGGAAACGCTCCTCATAGGAGCCTATGCAAAACACTGGATGGCTTCACAAGCCATCCGGTGGCCGGATCCGGCACTGCTGCCTGCGTTTAAAATCATGCAGGCAGCAGTTTTCGCAGCGTTTGCCGGGACCGCACTGCGGTCACCGGATGGCTCAGGATGTGTAATCCTGAGCCATCCGGTAACTGCAGAGTTTGCGGATCCCGGCTATTGGCGGGATCCGCAACCTTAATAAAGAGTTAAATTGTTGATCTCAATGACTGTTTAAGGTCTGTAGGGGGGCTTAGACCCCCCTACAGACTGGCCGGCCACTTATACAGTGTTCTTGTACAATTTCACAATGGGCACGGGCTCTTCGGAGCAAAGTGCCCCCCCCCCCCCCGTATCACTATACAGGGGTGCATACACCCTGTATTACAATGATGCATTAATGATGTGTAGTCCAAAAAGGATTTTATCACTCGCAATGTAAGTTTATACTTACAGCATGTAATTTGTAGGCCAATGTGCCAAGGTTAGCCACGCCCCTTTAACGACGTATCCGCCCTCACAACAGTGGATTACGGCCAGAGGGGGCGGCCATCAACATGAAGCGGGCGGAGGCTGCTGCACACAGCCCCGCCTATGGATTTCGCTGGACTCTGCCTACAACTTACATGCTGTAAGTATAAACTTACATTGCGAGTGATAAAATCCTTTTTGGACTACACATCATTAATGCATCATTGTAATACAGGGGTGTATGCACCCCTGTATAGTGATACGGGGGGGGGGGGGGGCACTTTGCTCCGAAGAGCCCGTGCCCATTGTGAAATTGTACAAGAACACTGTATAAGTGGTCGGCCGGTCTGTAGGGGGGTCTAAGCCCCCCTACAGACCTTAAACAGTCATTGAGATCAACAATTTAACTCTTTATTAAGGTTGCGGATCCCGCCAATAGCCGGGATCCGCAAACTCTGCAGTTACCGGATGGCTCAGGATTACACATCCTGAGCCATCCGGTGACCGCAGTGCGGGATTCAGCACACATTTTTGAAAAAAATGTGTGTGCCCGCCATTGCGTTCACCGCATCCGGATCCGGATGCGGTGAATGCAATTTAGGTTTTCAATGTGACCCTACCCTAACTCACTTGGCTTGATACTATCAAAATAATGAGAGACAAGACCCCGGTGGACCTATTTAGGATTGGAGAACACCCTGGTGGTCCTATGTAGACTCGCGCAAGATCGATCTTCCTACTAAGTGTTCATTCATCAAGTCGCCATAGCTGGAGATTGAGCTGAAGTACGGTGAATAAATAGTAATAAAATAGTAAAAAACTGAGGGCGTTTAATGTATTCAGTCTTTGTCCAGTCTGACTAACCACAGCAACTTCTACTGACCAATGTGAGATCTCAGCAGCAGTAGTTTTGGGAGGGACGCTGAGTAGCCTGTCATCAGATGAGACGGATGTGAATTGAGATTAGGATGTTCAAGAAGGATTAAACAACTATTCCAATATGGATTTTCACAGTAAGTACACCAGTATAATCAGGTCTCAGTATTATTGTGTGCAGTTTGTGTTGTGAAACCTGGTGAAAGATCTGCTTTAAGCTTTAAATAAATGTAGTAAACTCAACTTGCTATGTTCCATTGATGTTAAGTAGCTCCTCCACTACTTGTAATATTGATGACCTATCCTGATAATAGGTCATCAATATCAGATCACTTGGAAGCCCAACACACGGCAACCCAACTGATTAGTTGTTCTCAGTGCTGGTGGCGTTGATGTACTACAGTTGACAAGCTGTGATGTTCAGCTCTGAAAGGGCTAACATTTGGCACCAAAAGCTGATCAGTGTAGGTGCTTCATATCAAATCCAACCGATATGATATGGAAAACCTATGCTCAGGGTAGGTCATCAATGCAAAAGGCGTGGAGCAACCCTTTAACTACTGGCAGCTAACACAACTGTGGGTGAGCATTAGGCGGCCGTCACACGTTAAGATATCGCTAAAGATATCGTAGATGAAATTAAATTTGCATATCGTCCGAACGACGCGCAAAATCGCTCATCACGCCGCTACACCCACAGACATCGCTCAGACGATTCCTCGATCCACCGATCCAGCGATCGTCTGAGAGATGCAGTTATCAGCAGTGGACATCGTTCAGCAAAGAGTCACACAGAAATCTCCTAAACGATGTGGGAGCAAATGTGGGCGTTATTGGAGCCCATAGGCGTGGTACATGGTCTCCAAGCTGCGCCCCTCACTACACCATTGGTGCCCAGTTCTGCGTCCTCATTGGGTCAGATGTCCGTGGAAACATGGCGGCCTCATCCCAAAGAATGTCCTGTGAGAGTTGATCGCAATGTATCTGTGTGCTGTAGCACATAACTAAATTGCAATGGGCAAAACGTACAGCCGCGTTATGTGTGCCGCGCCCGCCAACATTGTGTGGGTATATGACAAGGTGGACACTATATAGCAGGGTCGGGGACCACGCAGAATCGATTATCAAGTTGACGCAATTGGGTGCACAGTTCGGAGATATTGTGCAGCCGACGCCTATGTGTGGTGCTGAAGACAGCGCTTTCAAAATGGCGCCCTGTGAGGGCAGCCAATGGCAACGCATCATCTTCCACCAATGCGAGCTAGTGGTGAAGCAGCCAATCCGAAACCATTTCGTTGCACGAATCACCACTGAGGAGGTCAGGCAATAGGAAACTCCTGACACGCCTACGTGATGGATTTTGCCATCGCTTAAATCACACGTTTCGTGTGATGTCGGGAATTTACACGTGTCGATTGTGCGTATTTAATTGGCCGATATCGTCAGATCTGAGAACCGAACCTCAGATCACGATTTAGAGATTTGATCAGATATCGCTCGTCGTATCTGGCCGTCACACGCACAGACATCGCTTACGCGATGTTTAATCTGCCGCTTTCAAGCGATATCTTGCACGATATCTCAGCGTGTGACGGCCGCCTTAGGTGTGATCATTCAATCAGAAAGTCATTCATTCAAAGTGCTCTGCATTTCCAGTAAATTCTGCTCTATAGCAATGTGTTACTCTATCTTTTTTGTTTGTTTGCTTTTGCATTTCAGTCCTATCATTTTGCATCTACACATTTAACTCCAAGTTGTTGGATATCTTAGCTTACTTTGTTTTTGTTTGTTTTTTTGCATTCTACAAGTAAACTCACATTTAGGCTACGTTCACACGTAGCGTATTTACTGCGTCTTACTGCATTTACACATGCGCTATTTTGCGCTTGCGTAAATGCAGTGAAATGCAATTGTGGAAACACAATCCTGCAAAAGCTATGGCTTTTGCAGCAATGCATTCATACACCACGTTGTGCATCATTTTGTGCACTTTTTTTTTCTAAGTCCAAAACCTGTGAATGCCTGTGAATGCCTGCAGTAGCCGGCTGCTTTGTTCATCCCTGCTGCCGCAGGGATGAACAAAGGGTTCATGTTATTAATAGATGTGGGCAACATGTCTGTAGGGAGTGTCCACCCTCCCTACAGACATGTTCCCCACATAGTTCGGTATGTGAAGGGTTAATGTCTATATTTACAGTATTGCCGGCTTTTCTCGGCTTTTTGTAATTGAAAAGACAGGCGGCGACTCCTGGCTGTGCTGGAGTACAGTACGTAATGTACGTAAGCACCAGTTACAGGGCAGCATCCTCAATGAGGAGCTGTACCTGGTGCTTACGCCATTTGCGTACAGTATATGCTGCTGTCCCTGGTGCTGAAAACTACTTTTACAGTAGTTCTATGGCGGTGCGGTGGCCATAGATCTACTGTAAATGCGTACAGAACCTCGGACAGCACACATACTATACGTACATTACGTATAGTATGTGCGCAACTGTCAGTGAAGCCACTGCTTCATTCAGAAAAATGTACAGAGCCGACAGGAGCCGGCTTACTGTACATGAGTAATTAACACATTATATGCCCACCTGAGTGGGTAGCATGTCTCTATGGGGGGTGGGCACCCCCTAGAGACATGGTGGCCAAAATCATTAATAATATTTATTCTTTTTTAACAGTGATAACACTTTGCTTATCCTGGCGGCAGCCGGGATAAGCAAAGTATATACGGTAACCGCATTGCTCAGGATTACACATCCTGAGCAATGCGGTTACCGCATTGCGGGGCTTAGAACCGCTCCGAAAACTGCAGCCTGCATGATATTTCACGCAGGCTGCAGAGCCGGAGTCGGTAACTGGATTGCTTGTAAAGCTTTTTAAAAGCTCAAAACCGGATCAGGATTTGAAAAAAAAACAACGCATGTGTGACCCTAGCCTTGGATAATTTGTCAGTCATTTTCTAATTTTCTACTCAACATATCTATTTGAAAAAAGTGGTCAATGAAATTGACAATAAAACAGTAGCCTAAAAAGATATGAAAATGAGCTGCTAATACAGAATATGTGGAAGAAAATTAATCATTGATTGACAGTTTAATTGGGGATCGAGGAAACAAATTCTAAAAAGACAAGCTTGGTATGTGCTAATTAATTTGCAAAGTCAGCTTTGTGTTATGCATGTCAATTGTCCACTACATATTGGAGTCCAGACACGTCATACGTTCTTAAAGATACAGACATCAAATGAAAGGCAGTAAGCACAATGCTGACCCACTATAAAGCCTCATGCATACGGCATGTTCATATGTCTCGATGTGCATTGGTTGATTGGCTGCACATGTGTGACATTTTACCGCTGTATTATGGAGAATACTGTAGATAAATTCTCTTAAAACCAAGAACAGATGACAAAGGTGCAAACAAAATATTATGTGGCCTTTAAGTACCGTAGTTATCTTTCGGAAGAAGTTGTCTACAACAGTCTATAATCACCATTATGGATACATTCTATGAAGTCTCTATGGGTATACTTACTGATCACACCATTTACACAGGGTAAACAATCATGATACTACTGTGAGGACATCCAAACCCTGTGTCTCACATCAATTAACGTTCCTGTGGGCAGTTCAGAGAGTCTCCACAAATGCAACATTAAAAAAAAGGCACGTCACATTCAATTCCGAGAATCCAGCAATGGAAAAGGATCTGCTTTCATTCACAGTGGCATTTGACAGCTGAAAATCAGAACTTTTAAATGTCACTAAGCTCACGTCAAGAAAAATTGCATGAAACTTTCAAGAATCTTTACCCTTTGAAGGCTGCACAGTCCAACTGCACATTGTGCTAGAAATATTCCTCTCATCAGCCATATATCCTTATGTGACATGTGCTATCAGGGTATCCTGGATAAAGAAACTTACTGATATTATTTGTAGAATATAAAGTTATACAGATCTCCTGTATATTTTCTGTATGAATTCGTCACAATTTTTAAGATCGCTAAAGGTACCTTCACACGCCGCAATCTCGCCTGGCAATATGCGGCGATATGGAATGCGCGCTCACGTTTTTCGTCACCGTCTCTGATCGCCGATGGCGTCTTCACATGCCGCAATATCGCCCTGAAGTTAAGGCGACGTGTCGCTCCGGAAATCGCCTCACCAACAGCGGAGTTAATCCTAGCGACTTCCATCGCCGCTTCACACGCCACAATTCCAAAGGGAATGTGGGCGTACATGTTCAGCGCGGCGAGGACATAAGCGTGCCGCAGTGGTCACCACCGTGCCCCATACACGCTCATGGGATAACACAACAGCGTTACGATTGGGCAGCCAGCTCTGGAAGGCTGACTAATACTAAGCTCTTCAAATATGGCGCGGTGTGAATTGATAGCCAATGGGTAGCCCACACCAATCAGTTCACACGGGGCGCGGACTACAGCACCCTATGGCACGCCTACGGGAAATCATAGGCGACGCTGATTCCATCACTATCACCCTATCACACGCCACAACACGGAAATATCGCCTTCATGATTGAGGCCGATTTCAGAGCAGTGCTCAGTAATCAGGTGACGGGCGAAAGGCGATTTATCGCCACCAAATTCCCCAATCACACGCTGCAACTGTGAGGCAATTTCACGGCGATTGCTCAGGGGCAATTATCGCCTTTAGGATTGCCAGACGAGATTGCGGCGTGTGAAGGTACCTTAATAGAGATGAGCGACTTTGCTCAAACATGTTCGCCAATTTCAAATCTGAACCGAATTCGACAATATTTGTTCAACCCTTCGAACCCAAACGTTTTGTTGAAAATTTGGAAATTTGGGTTTTGTTTGGTAATTGTTTGGATGTGTGTGTAGCTTCACTAGGGCAGAAGCATTAGTGCAAATGCACTAATGGCTCTGTTCCACGTTATGCTACACAGATACACACAGACATACACACATAGACAGGCAGAGTGATCTTACAAATCTCCCACTCTCCCACTTACTTCCGGGGCTACCCATTAAGTTTCCTGCATATTCACTGAAATGGCCAATCACAGACTCTCACTCTCTGTGAGAGCATCTGTGATTGGCTGTTGCAATCAGACTGTATTCCACAATCTGGATGGTGTCTGTGCTTGGTTGCCATCTTCTCTCTCTTCCTATGTATTCTTCAATGGTCATTCAGGAAAATTCTCTTACATAGAAGATATCCAATAAGGGTAACTGATATTGTAGGGACATTCACCTTTAGATCCGCACATTGGTATCATACTGTAGATTTTTCTTATCTACTTACATAATCACGCTGTCCCACCCATCATCGACTTCTGTCCCAATGTCCTCCTATCATGGACAGACCACGTCTGCAGCGGCAGCCATATTTGCACACCCAAGTGGTGGGTGTGCAAATATAGTGCCCACTGGTGGCAGTGCCGACAACCAAAGCCGACTCTACACACGCCTGCAGCTCTCCACCAGCCACCCGCAGCACCTCCCTGCAGCACACAGCCGTCAGGAAATTTCGGGGCTCTGCGGCCTGTATAGGAGAAGATGGGGGTGCTGGCACTCTCTGGTGGCTGCAAGTAACAATGGCATTCAGGAGCACTAGAGCTCAGCAGTACCCAGCAGAGGGGAAAGAAAGATACAAACACCTACACATACACGCACACACACATACCCACACATACATACATACACACATACATATACACACACATGCATACACACACATATATATATACACACACACTATACATATATGTAACATACACACACATAGAATTCCAAAAGGAAAAGATGGAGCCGGGCTTAGCCCAGCTCCATCTTCTCCTTTTAGAAAATATAAAGGGGTGGGGGACAAGAGGCGCAATAGTGCCCTATCACTAGTGACACTAAAAAGACAGGGTGGTATTATGGAACCACTCACCTGGTGCAGTTGTGATCCCCACAACTGGTTTGAAGGCGTTAATGATCAAGAGCTGCTGCAAGACCTCCACTAACCAGGATATCCGTGATGAAGGTGCCAGGCAAGGCGCCGAAACGCGTTGGAGGAAAAGATAATAAAGCTTGGAAATCTGCTTAAGGAAATTCTGACTCTTTGGTGAGTTTTGTGCTTGGAGCAGCGTGGACCGTGGTACACCTGCATTCCCATTTTCCCTACTGGATTTCACCACTGAATAGTGGTTGGTGGAGGTCTTGCAGCAGCTATTGATCATTAACGCCTTCAAACCAGTTTTACTGCGTTGGAGTAAAAGATAATAAAGCTTGGAGATCTGCTTAAGGAAATTTTGACTCTTTGGTGAGTTTTGTGCTTGGAGCAGCGCGGACCGTGGTACACCTGCATTCCAATTTTCCCTACTGATCTTCTCCTTTTGGAATTCTACTGTTTATCAGTGGGGCACCAGCAGCGGCCATACTATACAAGCATTCTCAGTTTGTTGTGACTCACACAACTGTCACAGGTGAGTCAAGTCAATTGGGGTATTGGGACGTTTAATTGAACGTTAAAATCCTATGTGCGCTCCCCCCTTTTATATTTTTTAATACACACACATAGACATATCTACCATCTTTGGACACCTGGGTATGCAAAGAATGCGTGACCTGGCGCGTGCATGCGCACTTACGCCACCATCTTTGTACAGCACAGGGGGGAGAGAGACAGCACCCAATGGGGAGAGAGAGTGCACTGAGGGAGAGACAGCACAAGGAGGCAGACAGCAAAAGGGAAGTGAGAGAACACAGAGGGAAGAGACAGCCAACAGAGGGTAGAAACAGCCAACAGGGGGAAGAGACAGACCACAGGGGGGAGAGAAAGCCTGCAGGGGGCAGAGGCAGCACACAGTAGGGAAAGACAGCACAAGGGGGGGGAGTGCATATAGGGGAAGAGAGAGCACAGAGGAAATAAGACAGCACATAGGGAGAGAATACAGCACATGGGAGAGCACATGTAAGGGGAGACAGGTCAAAGGCGAGAGCATAGAGAGGAGAAGACAGTGCAGGGGATAGTGAAACAGCCCACAGGGTGGAGAGTGCACAGGGGGGAGAGACAGCTGCCACCTTAGGCGCCACAGAGCCTGTCCTCGTGATGTCACAACTCTCCCAATGATATTGCATCAGATCCACATCTAGTATTGTCATATTCTCAGGAAAGACATAACAGGCGGTTAATATACTCTTTTCTTTATTCAACAAGGCTGTTTAAGCATCATTTAATGCCATAGTGTAACACATACAGAAACCTTCAGACTTTTTTTCTGTTGAAGTTAAAATTAATACAACAGAAAAAATAATGGGCACATGTTCATTCACACTCCATATTTAGACTTAAAGGGGCCAGTCCAAAACAGTAAAAGTCATACTATATATTTAGCTATGTAAATAACAGAAAAGGACAACAAAATATTGGAATCTGAGCGTCATCAGTGGTTGATACCTTTTAATGGCTAACTGAAAAGATGGTAAACATAGCAAGCTTTCGGGACACTGTGGTCCCTTCGTCAGGCTGATAATGACATAAATTCTGAAGACACATACATATATACATAAACAAATGAAACAAAAAAAAAAAACAGTCTTAGGGCCCTTTCACATCAGCGTTTTTTGAAAATTGCGGCAGATGCGGTGAAAAAACCGCATCTGCCGCAATTGCCGCATAACCGATGCACTTGCGGCGCGGTTGCGGTAATCCCCATAGAAAGTATAGGGGGACTTGCGGCAGCCGCGGTTTTTTTCGCTGCCTCACCTGCCGCAAGTGCAAAACCGCACTTGCCGCACCTGCCGCAAGTCCCCCTATACTTTCTATGGGGATTACCGCAACCGCGCCGCAAGTGCATCGGTTATGCGGCAATTGCGGCAGATGCGGTTTTTTCACCGCATCTGCCGCAATTTTCAAAAAACGCTGATGTGAAAGGGCCCTTAGATGCTGCAGTAAATGCGACAGGTGACGTAAAGCAGAGTCAGGCTAGGGAGGAAGAGAGCGGCTGGAGAATTGAAACTAAAATTCTAAGATAAGCGGAACAAATTGTATTATTGTTATATGGTAGTAGTCTGTGGAGACCTGAAAATACTTACCGTATATACTCGTGTATAAGCCGAGTTTTTCAGCCCAAAATTTGGGCTGAAAAGTCCCCCCCTCGGCTTATACACGAGTCATATACGGGGGGGCTGTGTCCCGGGGGCTGTGGAGGCTAGAGGAGGCGGGGGGGGCTGCTGTATGAGCGGCCCCGTCACGTGGGGCCGCTCATTAAATATGCACTGCATCCCCCTGTCAATCAGCGGCAGGGGGAAGCAGTGCATATGGCCCCCCCAAAAGCTGGCACTGTCCCCCCTTGTAAGGGCCCCCCCCCCCGGTGCTTATACATTACCATCCCGGTGTTCTGATCGGCGCCGCTCCTCGGTGCTTCTTCATCCTCCCGCGCTGGCTCCATCCGTGATCTCCGGCTGTCGCAGCGATGTGACGTCATCGTGCGACCGCTGGAGAACCCGGATGCAGCCAGCGCGAGAGGATGAAGACGCAGCACGGAGGAGCGGCGCCGATCAGAACACAGGGATGGTAATGTATAAGCACCGGGGGGGGGGGGGGGCACTTACAAGGGGGGACAGTGCCAGCTTGTGGGGGCTGTTGGTACCCCCTGGGGGCTGTTGGTACCCCCAGGGGGCTGCTGGGTACCCTCTGGGGGCTGTTGGTACCCCCAGGGGGCTGCTGGGTACCCCCTGGGGGCTGCTGGGTACCCCCTGGGGGCTGTTGGTACCCCCAGGGGGATGTTGGTACCCCCTGGGGGCTGTTGGTACCCCCAGGGGGCTGTTGGTACCCCCTGGGGGCTGTTGGTACCCCCAGGGGGATGTTGGTACCCCCAGGGGGCTGCTGGGTACCCACTGGGGGCTGTTGGTACCCCCAGGGGGCTGTTGGTACCCCTAGGGGGCTGCTGGGTACCCCCTGGAGGCTGTTGGTACCCCCAGGGGGCTGTTGGTAACCCAGGGGGCTGTTGGTACCCCCAGGGGGCTGCTGGGTACCCACTGGGGGCTGTTGGTACCCCCTGGGGGCTGCTGGGTACCCCCTGGGGGCTGCTGGGTACCCCCAGGGGGCCGCTGTATAACCCCTGGGGGGTGCTGTATAACCCCTGGGGGGTGCTGTATAACCCCTGGGGCTGCTGTATATACTGCTGAGGCCTGTATACCACTGGGGCTGCTGTATATACCACTGGGGCTGCTGTATATACCACTGGGGCTGCTGGGGCTCCTGTATACTACCACTGGGGCTGCTGGGGCTCCTGTATACTACCACTGGGGCTGCTGTATACTACCACTGGGGCTGCTATATACTACCACTGGGGCTGCTATATACTACCACTGGGGCTGCTATATACTACCACTGGGGCTGCTGGGGCTGCTATATACTACCACTGGGGCTGCTATATACTACCACTGGGGCTGCTGTATACTACCACTGGGGCTGCTATATACTACCACTGGGGCTGCTGTATACTACCACTGGGGCTGCTATATACTACCACTGGGGCTGCTATATACTACCACTGGGGCTGCTGTATACTACTGCTGGGGCTACTGTATACTACCACTGGGGCTGCTATATACTACCACTGGGGCTGCTACATACTACCACTGGGGCTGCTGTATACTACTGCTGGGGCTGCTATATACTACCACTGGGGCTGCTGGGGCTGCTATATACTACCACTGCGGCTGCTGTATACTACCACTGGGGCTGCTGGGGATGCTATATACTACCATTGGGGCTGCTGTATACTACCACTAGGGCTGCTGTATACTACCACTGGGGAGGCCTGTATACCACTGGGGGGGGACCTGTATACCACACTGCTGGGGGCTGTATACCTGTGCTGGGGTCCACCCTCGGCTTATACACGAGTCAATAGGTTTTTCCAGATTTTTGGGGCAAAAGTAGGGGGGTCGGCTTATACACGGGTCGGCTTATACACGAGTATATACGGTAAATGAGTTGGGGAAAGCAATAAAAGGAAGCGAGGGTGTTCACATAAGAAGTGTCAAAAGTTCATTGTCCTCAAAATTGTTCATTGTCCTCAAAAAGGAATCATCTCCTACATTACAAAACTAGAGAAGAAAACAACAGAGTTCCTCTCGTAGTCACCTACAGTCCAAGTCTGGAGGTGAGAATAGGAGCTGCACGGAAACTGCAACTACTCCTACAAAAGGATGCCCAACTAAAACCACAATGAAGAAAAGAAAGACAACTGGAGAGGGGCTAACCAAGAAGGGAAAACAAGACAATAGAAAAAGGGGTGACCAGCGCTGCAGGTAGTGGTCCCCAGGGGTTGATAAAAGAGCTGCTAGATGGAGCATTCCTGTCAGCAGGAGCGGACCCCCGAGGTGTAGAGGAGATGGTGGAGAGGAGGATGTTGGATGTTGTTGTAGTGAATAGAAGTGCAGTTCCTGGTCACAGGAAGGATACAAGGAGACAGTCTCTGTTCTTTACCTTTTCACTTGTATAGCAGTCCATCAGCAGATGAGAAGAACTAAGCAACGCTATGATGGATGGCGTGGTATATGACCTTCCAGCTGACTTTCTCCTTAGGTTGAGGTTCTTAGTACTATTCGATTCCCCATGTGCCTCTTATTTCCTTGTAGCTACTATAAGGCTGTCAGGCGACCCGGACTTGTGGAGACCCTAGACCCACACCGGTTCTCTAGCCCTTTGACAGTCACTGTGCCTCTGACTGGCCCACAGTGTGGCCTATCTACTAAGCTTGCAGCCAAGCAGCCTCTAGTTTACTGCCAGGCATGAAGACCAGACAGCCTAAGGTCCTGGTACCTCTTCCACAGCTTGTGTTCTGCAGCCCAAAGGCTGTTGTCAGGCCCGGACTCATCCACTGTCCTACTCTATCTAACAAGTGTCTAAGTTACTCATAATAGCACCCCCTTCTACTGCTCATTACAGCTATACAGCTAAGCCCACCCTCCAACCAGTGTCTGTCACTGCCCTAAGCAGACATTTTGTGCCCAGCCCATTGATCAAAGTTTGGGAAGTGTGTGCACGCATAGAAAGTCCATCATAGGGTACCTGAATTGAATTCAGACGTGGTATTAGGACCAAAAGAGTTAACTACCACTGTGGCGACCAGACCGCAGGGGCATCACATCATCAGGCCCTGGGTCTGCTCTCACTCCCACTGCTTCTTTACAGCCTTCCCTTGATGATGTCCTGATTCAGTAGCAGGGATAGAGTAGTAATTTCAGCTTCTATCATGCTTCCACACTTCTTTTGTTCCCACCAACACCATTTATGTGGTAAATAAGATTCGTATGCAAATTCATATTTTGTGGGCTAATGTGGTGCTTATATTAGGGGTGACTGCCTTTTGCGATCAATATAGCATCAATTGTTCTAGGTACACTTGAACGAGGTCAGCGATTTTGTAGAATTATAGTCAATTATATGAGTAAACAATTATATCGAACAGGCTATAAGAATCAATGTCCTTATTTGTAGCTTCAAACAGTCATTAATACAATTAAAATAGCAGCGTAGTAGGAATGTGGCGCACCACCGCTCTAGTCTCAAAGGGTTACTGCACTCAATGAATGGGTGTGGTGTCTCAATCCAAAAGGAAATGGGATAGTGAACTCAGCCCCCCAAACACACACACACCCTAGGACCCAGGGTACCATTGGCAAACCCGTGGGGGAAGGATCCAGTCAATAGGGGACAAGAGAAGAACAAACAGTGGGTGGAGGAGAGTGGAAGAGTTAGTCAGTGAGTGAGCAAGTGTGCAGAGGCGTGCGAAGGAGAGCAGAGATAGCCCCAGAGACACAGGTGAAGTGAGAGTGACCTGGGCACCTGGATCCAGGACTAAGGTAGTCGGACAGAGGGGCTGGTCAAGAACCATGGACCCGGCCCTAAACGTTGCGAGGACGCTGTAAGCCCAAACCACTGAAACGGAGGCCACGCAGTCCAGAGAGTGGTGGCCGTAACCCGACGCACCCGCTGAGAAGGCAGCCGAACTAGGGTCAGGAGACAGGTACCAGTCGCCCGACAGTACCTGTGGCTGCTCGATCAGGCACTGAGGCACTGACAGGAGAGGTGAAGAAGTAGGGCTGGGAGAGAGAGACCAGAAATAGCAAAGGCACACAAAGGGGTTCCTAAGCGAGCTATCCCGATTCCTCGTGGACAGACCAGACTAGACTTGGTAATGAGGAGGGCCCAGCAGCCAGCTGCAACTGAAGTGAGTAAACCGGGTACAAAATTCCAGTGCTGTGTGAGACTGAGTTATTCCCTGCCTACAGAGCCGCCGACTGCAACAGTAGATAAGACATAGAGGCCCAGCGTAAATCCGGCCTTGCAAAGCCATCGCCCTCCAACACATCTGCCCTGGGATTCCTGCTCCACCTACGGGGAGCAATGACATCAGGCCACCATACCAACAACCCCGGAGATCTGACCTGCGAGTCGATCCTTACTGACCGAAAACCATAGGTGGTATCACGAACATTTACCCTATAAACTTAATTTATATCCAATATTCCCCAAAACCAGTTCACACCCCAGCCAGAGAACTGACCCTCCCGGGTCATGGAAGCCGGATCTCAACCTCTGTGACTTCTCCGGCAAGAAACTCAGCTATTAAGGTGAGCTTGTTTTGGAATACAGTTTCCTGTTACAGGTCATACACCAGGGCAAAACTGAGCACAGAAACAGTACAAAAGGTAGTTATACTGCATCAGTAAGGTTTCTCCTACAGAGCTGTTCAATTCTTCTGAAAAAGCAAACGAAATGGTCACTATGAGGGCATAGATGCAGGTCAGTCGACATTGTATAAACTACATTACAGAAGATTGTGGGTTTGTTTCAAGAGTTTTGAACACTTTCTTGCGATATCTTTTAAACCTGTCTGCAAGTACTAGGAACTCGATAAACGTATGCTTTGTTGCTGTTTTGAAGCCAGGCGTCACATCAAATCTGATTTAGATTTCTCTTCTGTTCATTCACATAGAATTTTTGTCAATTAATAAATAATAAACTATTAAACTATTTTTGAAAGCAATACTTTTTTGCAGCAATTTCTTCATACCTGCTTAATTCTTTTGAACAGTAGTGTATATATTCCGTATTTAACACGAAAACTAATCGGAAATAGATTTGTCAATTTATATTAAACAGATGGTGGTCTTCAAATAAAAAAATGTACTCCCCTACTGTACCTTTACCATTTCTCTTCATCATTGCCATGGTCCCCCACTTTCCTGCTTTCTACTCAATCGGGGAATGTCATGTGACCACTGATTGCCTATATGTGTTCTCGGAGCCCTGAAGAAAGAGATGGCGGACTCTTGTTACGTGAATTGGCCAGGTGATGTCCTGCATGGGATGGAGAAAGCCATGAGACCAGTAGGGGACATGTTCAGAGGCGTCGAGGCGTAGCAGTAGTCTGAAAGGTGGAGCTTTTTTTTATTTATTTGAGCCCTATTCCTTTACTACATTATTGAATAAACACATAAAATAAAGCTGTGGTTCAGTCTGAAAAATATACATAAGATTTGCAATGAATTTCGTTCCCTGACGGTCGCCTTCTATTCATCTATTCATACAGAGATTAGTGAGTGCCGCTGTTCACATGCCGATATTTGACTTTCCTGATACAACCTGCATTATGTTCTACACAAAGTCAGAAATAAGGGAAGTCTGTGATTCTTATTACAATCCCTGCTCCTATGGGACTTTATTTTCATATATTGAACCTATTGTTAAATTGCCATTTTAGCAATCCTCTCAATGTCCTTATCAGGTAGTAAAAGGCCGATCGGCTTCTATGGACAAAACTGGGGGGTTTGGGAGTAAGATGAAAGGAAAAGAGACTAAATCTTCTTTCCTTCAGATAGAAGCATTAAGTTAAACATTGGTTTTCTCTGTGTATTGTGTTAGTACATATTAAAAGCAAATATGGGAAGACGATTCTGTAATACACATCCGGAGCCAATGGCTAATGAAGTGATCACGTAACAACATCATACTGATCCAAGCACATCAGAGAGGCAGACAGAGTATTTGCTCCTTTTGCCATGTTTTCAGATCTCTAAAGGAAATATCTCATGCATTTGACTTTACTTTTATTCATTTTAAGCCTGTAGAAGGCTAAAGCTTTATTTTAAATCGCAACTCAAACATTTTCTATTTTAAATAAGCAGGTTTTTGCTATGTAAGCTGATGACAGCATGTAATGGTTAAAAAACAGAAGTCAACTGTGCCTCTCTTATCAGTGTGTGTGCTATTGTGTACTTAAAGTAAAGGCATTATCAATTGGGGATTGCCATTACAGGACTACTTTGTAAGGCCGGTTTCACACCACAGCAAGATCAGCTCCGTGGCTGTTCGGTGTGAATCAGACAGCCCCAGACCCGATTTTTCTGTAATGCAGCTCTATGGGGCCGGATGGAGCCGGATGGCAGCTATTTGCCATCCGGTTACCATCTGTGTCGGAGGATCTGGGACACTTCAGATTTTTCTCCCAGACACAAAACATTGCAAGCAACGTTTTTGTGTCTGGGGGAAAAATCTGACAAAATCGGATTCTTCCAGATCCGGCGTGATCAGGCGCCCCTAACATGGGGGTCTAAGCGCGCTGAATGCTGGAGTTTAGCGTTGCTAAAACTTCAGCACCACGAGCTGTCCCCTCCAGAGATTTCAGGACCATGGCTAGCTCCCCGCTAGCCGCGATATTGAAATTGCAGCAGCTGCAGCTGCAATCTGAGTGATGTGGCTGCACTTGCCTACACAAGTCAGTTAAGATGACAAACAGTTGCAACCAGGTCGAGACCCTGATAAGGATGATGAACTGCAGTCTGGTGTAGATGTAGATGAGGATGACAAGCTGCGGTCGGGTGGAGACACTGATGAGGATGACAAACTGCAGTCAGGCGGAGGCCCTCATGAGGATGACAATCTGCAGGCAGGTGGAGACCCCGATGAGCCCGGCGAGCTGCAGTCAGGTGAAGACATGATTGGACGAGCTGCAGTGAGGTGGAGACCCTGATGAGGACAACAAGCTGCATTCAGATGGAGACCCTGATGACAACGATGAACTGCAGTCAGGTGGAGACCCTCATAAGGACAACCAGCTGCAGGCAGGTGGAGACCCCGATGAGTTCGAAGAGCTGCAGTCAGGTGAAGACCCCGATGAGGATGACGAGTTGCAGTTAGGTGGAGACCTTAATGAGAATGATGAGCAGCAGATGAGCTTGAAGATGCTGGATTTGGAGGTCATGGGATAGTGTGGATACACGTGGCCTGTGGTTGTAAGGCCGGTTGGATCTGTGGAGCCCACTGTGACGGGGTACTCTGTACTCGACTGGGGTCTCACGGGGGTATGATGGCAGTCCTTGGTCTGGACCATGTCCCGAACCCACAAGTAAAAGGGGTATTTACAGGGGATTGTTGTCGTGACTCCACCCATGGGTTGTGGTCAGTGAGGGGACCACCGCTGCAGCGTAACTCTGCCAGGAGGATGGATGGGGCTGCAGCTAGATGGATGAGCCCACCGCAGGTCGGGGCTGCTCCTGACAGAGTGTAAAGGTGGAATATAAAGTTCTGTTGCAGGGAATCACACACAAGAGACTGAAGCAGGGTTCACCGGGTTTACTTGCAAGTTCTTAGTGCAGTTCAAACAATTCACGGTACAGTTCACACAATTAACTCCGAACAGTCTCTGAACCCTCTGCAGCCAGGCATTCTCTCTGAGACCCTTCACTTTCTCTGTAACCTTTACGGCTCTCCTCTCATCTGTTCTTCCCTGTGAGTTGTATGGCAGCAGCTGGTCCCTTTATCTGACTTCCCCCTGTGTGTGTGTGGCCCGGTCCTATACGCTGCTGTGCCTCCAACCCATGTGTTAAGAATTTGACCTGGAATCAGAGTCCCCCGTCGGTTTGTCTGGGATCCGGCATATAGCTGCGGTCCCACTCAGAGACGACACTCTGGTCCCAGCCTAGCCTTGGGTGTCCCTGTTTGCAAGGGATCACTGGGCTCTCTCCAACCCGTGTGACTACGGGTATGTCAAGGGAAACCTGTCCCGCGTGTAGTCGGTCCAATGCTGCCGTACTCCTCGGACCCGGTGGACACCGATCCGGTCTCTGTCTTTCCTTTCCCTTGGGCTGCAGGCTATGGAGCGGGCTTTCTCTCCAGGAAACGGTGTCTCGCAGATTCTGCGCTTCCAGGGAGCCCTGACCTCGGGAAAGTCACTTTCTGCTGGTCTTTACTTCTCAGCCTACTCCGGCCTACTCCTGTCTTTTCAGTTCAGCACCCTTGGCCTACTAACTCACTCTTCCTACTGTTCCTCCTTTTGTACTGGCTCTCACACTGACCTTCATTCCACCCACTTCCCTCTAAACCCTACCACCCCTTGCCCGCCTAGAGTCCCGGGATCGGGTTGGGTGTTGTGTCTCGTGGGTGTGTACTTTGAAGGTTTGGTGTACAAACTGTCTCCTATCTGCCTGGCTGCAGATTTCCCACCTGTGGCCACCCTGGTAGCAGGGGGCCACAGATGTTCTGCCAAATTCTCTGAAATGCCTTTGGAAATGGCTTGTACTACATACATCAGCAATGCTGTCCCCCCCAAAACTGTAATGCTAACCACTGAGCCACCGTGCTGCCCACTGTACAGTGCTAACCACTGAGCCACTATGCAATGCCAGCCTCTGTACAGCCCTAACCATTGGTCCACCGCGCTGCCCCCTGTACAGTGCTAACCATGAGCCACTGTGCTACCCACTGTACCGTGTTAACCACTGAGCCACCGTGCTGCCCACTGTACAGTGCTAACCACTGAGCCACGTGCTGCCCACTGTACAGTGCTAACCACTGAGCCACCGTGCTGCCCACTGTACAGTGCTAACCACTGAGACACTGTGCTACCCACTGTACCGTGTTAACCACTGAGCCACCGTGCTGCCCACTGTACAGTGCTAACCACTGAGCCACCGTGCTGCCCTCTATACAGCGCTAACCACTGAGCCACACGTGCTGCCCTTATACAGCGCTAACCACTGAGCCACCGTACTGCCCACTGTACAGTACTAACCACTCAGCACATGCTGCCACGTACAGTGCTAACACTGAGCCACCGTGCTGCCCATGTACAGTGCTAACTGCTGATCCTCCTTGCTGTCCACTGTACAGAGTGGGCCATTTATATGGATGCACCTAAATAAAATGGGAATGGTTGGTGATATCAACTTCCTGTTTGTGGCACATTGGTATATGGGAGGGGGAAAACATTTCCACATGGGTGATGACCATTGTGGTCATTTTGAAGTCGGCCATTTTAGATCCAACTTTATTTTTTCAATGGGACGAGTGCCATGTGACACATCAAACGTATTGAGAATTTTATAAGAAAAAGCAATGGTGTGCTTGGTTTTAACGTATCTTTATTCTTTCATGAGTTATTTACAAGGTTATGACCACTTATAAAATGTGTTCAAAGTGCTGCCCATTGTGTTGGATTGTCAATGCAACCCTCTTCTCTCCACTCTTGACACACTGATAGCAACACCCGCAGAAGAAATGCTGCACAGGCTTCCAGGATCCGTTGTTTCAGATGCTGCACATCTCATATCTTCACAGCATAGACAATTGCCTTCAGATGAGGGAGAGGAAAACTTTTTTGTGAATGGTGAAGGGAACAAACAAAACCAGCGCTATTGGTCTGACACTGCCGCCATGGTCACCACCCATTGGAATAAGTTTTCCCCCTCCCATATACTAATGGAAGTTGATATCACCAACCATTCCCCTTTTATTTAGGTGCATCACTATAAATGGCCCACCCTGTACAATGCTAACCACTGAGACACCATGCTGGCCATATTTATAGAGCGGTAAAGATATTTTCCTGTGTTCCTGCAATAGTAGATGGTGATTCTGTTTATTCCCTATATCTATCCTCTAGACTGGGGGATATTTTGCTTACATGATATTGCTGTGTATTCCTGCTTTGTCGCTCAGTACCCACATGCATGGACATGAAATGTATCATAACGTATTATATCTGAAACTTATCAGATGTTTGTCATATTTTATTTTATGTCTTTCAAAATAACAATTTGGGGAGTCGACAGCTCTATTTTACCGCACAATATCTTCCCTTTTATAATAGGATGCTGTCATTTCTATACAGAGAATAGGTGCCTGCAATCATTAAATCTCCAACCTAAATCCCACATCATGGGAGTTCTGATAAAATAAATAAGCTTCAATCCCCGAGGGCCAACTGAACAAATACCGTAATCTCAGTCGTGCTACATTAGTCCATATCTTTATTAGACTTGATACCTTACGCATCAGTCCAATAGATTAAATCCTAATTTGTATTGGGTGGATTAGGAGGAGTTTAAATTGGTAATAAGATGGATTTATCATATTCTTTATCATTCCTTAGTTACAGATGTTAAACCATAAAACTGATTTGTGTAGAATCCTTAATACAATAGTGTATGCTGAAACTGTATTCTGAATATATTGATATGGCTTATGATTATGGGCAATTTTATCATTGTCTTCTTCGTACCGCCTAGTATTTCAACTGACATTTGGGTTATACTTCTGCATTCATACACTTTCATACAAAATGAGGCACAGGATGAAAGATTAATCAATAATGGGTAAAGAGTAGAAAAATAACCTGTCCAGCTTCACAAGGGCCTAGATGATAGGGATTCTGAAACAAGTATTCTTCATCCCGCTCACATTATATATAGGTGTCCGATAGATTACACTGACATTGCTTCATCAGCCAATCAATTGGAAGAACTGCCCTGTGATCAACTGATTATGTAACGTCTATGGGTCTGAACAGCCGGCAGAAACATTTGGGGATATTACAATAAATCCCTTCATTGCCCTAGACCACCGATCATGTTCTGAGCCCCTTAAATGCCTTTGACAATTTAGGATATTCTTCTCAAACCACTCACTGCCTTAGGCTAGTGTGGTGCCCCACTATGTTGGTGCCACAAAGGGGTACTGCATCTGTAAAAAAGGTGTAGTCATCCCCACTGCAAGTGGATTTATGGATGGTAGGCGGGACCCTAAACCCACATCCCACATTAGAGCAGGCAGTGGGAGGGAACCCGGGAGGGTATATAGTCACCCCCTAGGGAGAAGGAGGTTGGTCTTTGACCGTAGGTCGGCGCCTCCAGGGTTGGAGAGCTAGTGGAGATTCAGGCAGGGAGCCTGAAGCAGAAGGAGGGTCACCTCGGCTGAGGGACCCAGGGACAAGAAGTACAGATCCCAGACAGAGGAGAGAAGGGAGCAAGAAGCTCGGAGGTAGTGCGCTCAAGGAAGGAACTGGGTACCGGTGCCCGCACCTGTAGGAACCTTCACGGCCTGCAAAGAATCCATAGAACGGGGGTATCTCCAGATACGGCCCTGATTCCCAAGCACCCACTAGAGGGGACCAGACACCGCAAAGTCCAATTGCAGTGATCAACAGAAGGTTCAACCGACGGGAGCAAAGGAAGTAAAGAGAGACAGCAGGAGGTCACATCTACTCTTCACGAGGTCAGGCTTCACACAGCTACTGGGAAGCAGGGAAGAAAAGGAACAAGAAAGGCACATAAAGGGGGTTCCGTCTATCTACCAAAGATCCGCTTGCAGCCACCCGTAGCCACTTGTCATTGTAACATCATACTGCACTGAGGACTGTAATGACTCTGCTAAGTTCCAGTAAAGTACTCGGTGAAGTGACTCTCGACCCTGCTACATCTTTCTTTGCATGAATTCATTTCCTTTGCAGAATTGCTGCCCCGGAGGTCCCAGTCCTGCCTGCGGAGGACTACACCATCATTGCCGCAATACCATCGACCTCCGGAGGACTGTGGCGGCGCTGGTGGCATCTCACCAGTTACTGCAGGTGGTGTCACGACAACTACAAACTGTAAATAATCCTTGTACATAAATTCCCCCCTTTGAAGTGTCACCCAGGACACGGGATCAGGCACGGCCGCCATTCCCCGTGACAAAGTTAACCCCCTGCCGCCTGATACTTGAGTGCCCTACGCCCTGGGGCTCAACACTAGGGTCACATTAGCGTCATGGAAGCGCTAAAAGCCAGCATTTTTTTACACGTGCAAATCATGATAAATGCTAGTGTTAACGCTTCCATAGACTCCCATGTTAAAAATGCATTGCAAAAGTGCAATGTGTTTGACGCTAGGCGTTTTTGCAAAAGCACCAAAAAAGCGGTAAGCAGCGTTTTTGGGGCGTTTGCAACAATGCATGCATTTTTTTAACGTGAGAGTCTATGGGAGACGCATGCGTTAACGGTAGCGCAAAAATGCATAAAAATGGCAAGGGAAAAAAAATGACCCTGTACATCATCCTTAAAATAGATGCAAGGTCCCAAATGTGACCCTAGCCTTAGACCATCATTTAAGTTTTTCTCAAACCTCTCACTGCCCTAGAACACCAGGAATGGTTTTCTCAACCTCTTCACTGCCTTTATTACCAGGGATGTTCTTCACAACTAATCACTGCCTTTTTGTCATGCCACAACACAAGCATGCAGCACAACACGGGGGAGACAACAGGGATGGTATAGGATATAGGCGACTGAACCATAAACTTTCTAACATCTCTATACAGGTCCCTCCCCTAGTCCTTCAGCTGCCCTGGACTAACTCTGGTTAATGTGTAGACCGGCAAGGACACTAGTCTCACCTCTAAAATAACACAGCACTAGAAAAGGGACAGAGACAGAGGGAAAATAATCACATAAGGATACACCAAACTCCTCAATTGCTACCAAGCATCGCAGCTGCAATTGTCATGAAACCACAGCTTCGTCCAGAGACTAGCGCCTTTCAAAGTAGGCAGCATAAAATGAGACGCTATCACTGGCGTCAGCTGATGAAACACAAAACTTTATAGGAGAGAGGAGTGGTCACTAAAAACTACACCTGAGAGTAAGGATTACAAAGAACAACCTGATAGGAAATAGACCTTAACCCCTGCAGCATAAAAGAAAGTATATACATTTAAATACAAGTTATAGACCTGCCATCCATACGGTGTAGTAACCTTCAGGTCCCTGTGTAACAGGGGGCCAAATTGGAGCAAGGGGGGAGAGCACTGTGTAACAGGAGGCCACATGGGGGGGGGGGGGGGGGAAAGCACTGTGAAACAAGGGGCCACATGGGGGGGAGGGGGGAGAGTACTGTGAAACAAGGGGCCACATGGAGGGGGGGGGAGAGCACTGTGGACTTTATTTGCCCATAAGGCCTGATGGCAATGTTTCAGCTGCAATGCAGCCCTTCTTCACTTGAGAAACATCGACATCACGCCATATGGGCAAATAAAGTCCAATTTTTTCTAATCTATTTATGGAAGTGCTTCAGTCAATTTTTTATTGTTTTCATTATATATATATATTATATATATATATATATAATATATATATATTATATAAAAAAGAGAAAAAAAGAGAAAAAAGAGAAAAAAAAAGAGAAAAAAAGAGAAAAAAAGAGAAAAAAAAGAAGAAAAAAAAGAGAAAAAAAAAAGAGAAAAAAGAGAAAAAAAACTGCACAGCACTCACAGACTAAATGTGAACTGGTGCCAGCAGGGATGCTGGGTCAAATAACTAGAAAAAGTTCTCTGCAGCACTCAGTTACTACTAATGACGTACAAATGCTAACAAGCTATATGTATATGAGAAAAAAGTTTAAAAACTTACGTTTTTTCAAAAAACTCAAAATCTTATCTTTTTATTTCTGAGGTTCTTGGTACATACATTGGCCAATGTCTGCTTGCTCATCAACTGCGACAAAGTGACTTCAGGTCTGATGAGTCCTATCGCTGACATCCCTGTCCTCCTTGTCCACCCCCCACCTCTCAGTGGGCAGACTCCATCTCAACCCTAGATCACCTGTGGTCAATGAGGGTGCAATTGCAGCATGGAGCCAGCATCTCCATATGATACAAAAAAGAGAAAAAAACTGCACAGCACTCACAGACTAAATGTGAACTGGTGCCAGCAGGGACGCTGGGTCAAATAACTAGAAAAAGTTCTCTGCAGCACTTAGTTACTACCAATGATGTACAAATGCTAACAAGCTATATGTATATGAGAAAAAAGTTTAAAAACTTACGTTTTTTCTAAAAACTCAAAATCTTGTCTTTTTATTTCTGAAGTTCTTGGTACATACATACATAGGACTCATCAGACCTGAAGTCACTTTGTCGCAGTTGATGAGCAAGCAGACATTGGCCAATGTATGTACCAAGAACTTCAGAAATAAAAAGACAAGATTTTGAGTTTTTAGAAAAAACGTAAGTTTTTAAACTTTTTTCTCATATACATATAGCTTGTTAGCATTTGTACGTCATTGGTAGTAACTGAGTGCTGCAGAGAACTTTTTCTAGTTATATATTATATATATATACAGAAAAAAGTTCACAGCAGCACTCAGTCACTGCCAATTATGTGTGTATATATACACATAGATAGAAGTAAAACACGTATGCATTTGAGAGACAATATAAAAACATGTTTTTTTTTAAAAAAAAACTCAAATTTTGGATTTTTTTGCATATTTTATCTGTGTAAAGTAAGGTTCTTAGTACAATATTACACTATGTGTACTAAGAACCTTACTTTACAAAGATAAAATATCCCAAAAAATCCAAAAATTGAGTTTTTTGAAAACACGCATGCTTTTATATTTTTTCTCAAATGTATTAGGGCCGCTTTACACACACCAACTTCTGTGACCAACTTCTGAACAGATCTCTGGTTGCAGTGAAATCATGGACACATTGTTCTATTTTGTGGCTGTGTACAAATGGAGCAATATGTCCATGATTTCACTGCAACCAGAGATCTGTTCAGAAGTTGGTCACAGAAGTTGGTGTGTGTAAAGCGGCCCTTAGGGCCACTTTACACACACCAACTTATCTGTCCAACTTCTGACCAACTTGCTGGTTGCAGTGAAATCATGGACACATTGCTCCATTTTGTGGCTGTGTACAATGGAACTATGTGTCCATGATTTCACTGCAACCAGCAAGTTGGTCAGAAGTTGGACAGATAAGTTGGTGTGTGTAAAGTGCCTATTAGTGTTGTATACACACATGATTGGCAGTGACTGAGTGCTGCTGTGAACTCTTTTCTGTATATATATATACATGCACTGACATACACAGTGTTGACAGCCTTGAAACTGTTGTAGAAGATAATGTATTTTCCCTGGAGAATCTTTGCAATTACATACAGTATCTTCTGTTGCAAACATGTTCATTTCCTTTGTGTGTATTGGAGCAACACATAAAAAAAATAAAAAAAGACAATTTGGACACAATTTCACAAAAAAATGGACCTGACAGAATTGTTGACACCCTCCACTTGGTATTTTATTGCTCACCTTTTGGAATAAATACCTGCAATCGGTCACTTCCTACAGCCATCCACAAGCTTCTTACACATGGAATTTTGGACTCTTCTTTTGCAAACTGCTCCAGATCTCTCATATTTGGAAGCGTCTTCTCCCAACAGCAATATTAAGATCTCTCCACATGTGTCAATAGGATTTAGATCTGGACTCATTGAAGCCACTTTAGAACTCTCTAGCACTTTGTTTCCGTCCATTTCTGGGGGCTTTTTGAAGTGTTTTGTATTATTGAACTGCTTGAAGACCCATGATCTAGGACGCAAACCCAACTTTCTGACACTTGTGACCCAAAAGCCTTTGGTATCTTCAGATTTCATGATATTGCACACAATCAAGGCACACAGCACCAGAGACAGCAAAACTACCCCAAAACATCTCTGAACCTCCCCCATATTTCACTGTAGGTACTGTGCTCTTTTCTTTGTTGGTCTCATTCCAGTTTCGGCAAACAGTAGAGTGATGTGCTTTACCAAAAAGCTCTATCTTGGTCTCATATGTCCACCAGATGTTTTCCCAGAAGGATTTTGACTTACGTACATTTTGACTTTTTTTTACCTCTGTGTCAGCAGTGGGGTCCCCCTGTGTCTCCTCCATAGCGTTTCATTTTATTCACATGTGGACGGATAGTTGGCGCTGACATTGATGTCCCCAGAGCCTGCAGGACAGCTTGAATTTCTGTGGAACTTGGTGGGAGCAGCTTATCCACTATCCAAACTTTCCTGTGTTGCAACCTTTCATTAACCCCTTTTTCATTTCTCATTTTTTGCTCCCCTGCTTCCAAGAGCCATAACTATTTTATTTTTCCGTCAATATAGACATATGAGGGCTTGTTTTTTGCAGGACGAGTTGCTCTTTCAGATGCAATCATTCATTTTACCATATAGTTGTCACGCTGGGTGTAGGGAGACCCCCAACTCTGGATGACGACAGGGGAGGGGAAAGGAGTTCCTGATGCTAAGGTCAAAAAGGGGGAATGGTGACCCCTAGAACAACTAGCGCTGACACCTGGCTCCCCTAACGTCCCTATACAGTTTCCGCAACTGTCACCGCCAGGATACCTATTCCCTGACTGTCCCTGGACTACCACTACACAGGGCTCAGAGCGGGTGAACACTAGTCAACCCAGCTAAAAGCTAGAAAATACACAAGGGAAACAAACAAAGAGGGAAGAGAAACACTTAGCTTTAGCCAATCCAAGCAGCAAACCAGCAGGCTCTAAGAAACACTGCTTTTATCCAAGAATCAATCAGGAACACCTGAGGCTATCACCAGCAGTGCATCCTGGGAGTCAAGGGAAATATATAGGCAGCTCCAAAGTAAGGAATCAGCTGGGTCCTAGTGACCTCCAGCTTTAACTAAAAGGGAAATGCCTCTTAAAGCGACAGAGATATTTTTACTTTAGGATGTGGACTGTTTTGGCCAAACGCTGGGACCTTCTGCGAGTGACCTCTACAGTCTACACGTCTCCTGACACACACGTGACAATAGTGTACAGTAAAATTGGGGGAAAATTCCAAATGCAGTGAAATTGCAAAAAAAAAGTGCAATTACATGTTTGTTTTTTGGTTATTTTATTCGCCATGGTCACTATATGGTAAAACTGACGTGACAGCAAAACGTAATTTTGGAGTTTGGACCTTTTTTTCCGTAACGCAGTTTACGGCTCTCATTAATTGATTTTATATATTGATAGATTGGGCATTTCTGAATGTGGCGATACCAAATATGTGTATTTTTTTTTAATACTTTTATTTTGAATGGGGGGAAAGAGGGGTGATCTGAACTGTTAAGGTACCTTCACACGCCGCAATCTCGCCTGGAGATCATCAAGGCCCCGAAGCAACCGCCGTGAAATTGCCTCATGGTTGCGGCGTGTGATTTGGCAATTTTGCGGCGATATATCGCCCCTCGGCCGTCGCCTACTTCCTGTACAGTGCTCAGTAATCAGCCACAATCCTTAAGGCGAGATTTCCATATTGTGGCGTGTGATAGGGCAATAGTGATGGAAAGAGTGTTGTCTATGATTTCCTGTAGGCGTGCCACAGCGTGCTGTAGTCCGCGCCCCGTCTGAGATGATTGGTATGGGCTACTGTGTTCCCATTGGCTGTCACTAAACACTGCGCCATATTTGAAGAGCTGTCCGTTCAGCACCACACATATCTTGAGCTACACCACCGTCGGCGTCATGTATTGGCCAGCCTTCCAGAGCAGGCTGACCAATTGTAACGCTGTTGCGTTGTCCAATGAGCGTGTATGGGATGCGGTGATAGCCATTGTGGCACGCCTATCTCCTCGCCGCTCTGTACATGTATGCCCACATTGCCTTTGACATTGTGGTGTGTGAAGAGGGGATGTAATTAGGCAAGATTGGTTGCTCTGTAGATGAGGTGATTTCCAGAGCGACACATCGCCTTAGGTTCAGGGCGAAATTGCAGCATGTGAAGCCGCCATCGGCAATCTGAGGCGACCACGAAAAACGTGAGCGCACACGTTAGATCGCCACACATCACCAGCCGAAATTGCGGCGTGGGATGGTACCTTTAGGTTTTTTCTTCTCATATTTTTAAAAACTTTATTTCAGAATACATTTTTGATTTTACACAGTCCCATAGGGAGCCACAACACTGCACCATCCGATTGCTTCTGCATGTCCCGATGAGCTGCAGCACATCGGGACATGGCAGTTGTTTTCACTTTCAGTGGTTGGCAGCGCCAACCACTCACAGTAAATGCTCCGTGACAGCTTCCGGGGTCAAGCCAGGATTCCCGGGCTGTCACGTGAACGCCGGAGATCCCAAAATCTTATCACGGGATCTCCGGTGCAGGTGGGGAACTGCGCATTCCCTGCTGCGGCACCTATGGATCCCGCTGTCAGTGATTGATGCCAGATCCGATCGGTGCCGGAAGCCCGACATCTCAGCTGATGAGATCAGCTGAGATTTTTGGTTTTTGATGTGAGCTCCACGCTAATTTTTCTTTTCCGTTCATGTCCACGGGGGTTAACTACAGTGCTATGGGTTGTAGACTTCTTCATTATGTTGTGCAACGTGGACAAAGGAACATCTTGATCTCTGAAGATGAACTTGTAGCTTTGAGATTTGTTATATTTTTCAACAATTTTGGTTCTCATGTCCTCAGACAGTTTTCCTTTCCTCTTTCTGTTCTCCATGCTTAGTGTGGAACACACTGACACACAATGCAAAGATTGAATCAACTTCTCCACTTTTTATCTGATTTTGCAACGGCAGCAAGGGGCGGGGGGAACTCGGTAGCCGGGCCAGCTTATTTTCTGAGAGGTCACAGTTAGGGATGGGCGAATCTACTCGCTAGGACTCGTTACTCGGCGAGTAGTAAGGGACTCGCAGGACTCGGTACTCTGCGAGTTTCCCAGTGATTACTCGCACGAGTCCAATGCAAATCAATATCAATCCTAGTTTTGTCAGAAACGCTGACAAAACTAGGATTGCCATTGTTTGCATTAGACTCGGCTACTGTGCCAGTGATAGCAGGGAAACTCGCAAATAACTGCTGTTACATTGCGAGCCGAGTCCAGCTGTCTTCTCTGTGCAGCTCCAGGGTCCTAGAGCCCGCCTGCTCACAGACATGATGTAGCAGTGCTGAGATTGTTCTCAGTCTGCTGATTCCCTGTGCATAGACATCTATATCTATGCACAGGGGATGTAGCAGAGAGGACATCGCGTTTTGGACTACGTCGGACGGAAGAGGATTTTTTTAATTAAAGATGGAGTCCCTAATGGCTTTTTTTTTATTTCAAATAAAAAATTTTCTCTGTGTTTTTTTAACCCTTTATTGGAGATTCTTAGTGGCTGGGTCAAACGTGGCCTGACATTAAGAATCTCGGGCTTAATACCAGCTTGTATAACAAAGCTGGTATTAACCCCTTTATTACCCAGCGTGCTACCGCCACCAGGGCCGCTGGAAGAGCGGGGTTCAGCGCCAGAGGATGGCGCTCCAGTGAGCGCTGCTGATTCCAGCCCCCAGCTGCTTAGCTGTACCTGGCTAGACATAGAAATTGCGCGGAGCCCCACGCATTTTTTTTTTATTATTTCATGAATTTCAGAGTCAGAGTCTCAGAGTCAGAGTCTCAGAGTCAGAGTCAGAGTCAGAATCTCAGAATTTCATGAAATAATTTAAAAAAAATGCGTGGGGCTCCGCGCAATTTCTATGTCTAGCCAGGTACAGCTAAGCAGCTGGGGGCTGGAATCCGCAGCGCATGGATGCCCAAGCTTTCTGGGCACCCCCCGCTGCAAATTGCAGCCCGCAGCCGCCCCAGAAGATGGCGCGTTCATTGAAGCGCCATCCTCTGGCGCTGAACCCCGCTCTTCCAGCGGCCCTGGTAGCGGTGGCACGCTGGGTAATAAAGAGGTTATGGCCAGCTTTGTATTATCAGCTGGCCCTAAGCCCGAAATTTATGGCGGTCACGCCAATATTAGACATGACCGCCATGAATTTCTATTAAATTGTTTTAAAAAAAAACACAACACAAAGAAAATTTTTTATTAGAAATAAAAAAAAAAGCCATTAGGGACTCCATCTTTAATTTAAAAAAATCCTCTTCCGTCCGATGTAGTCCAAAACGCGATGTCCTCTCTGCTACATCCCCTGTGCATAGATATAGATGTCTATGCACAGGGAATGAGCAGACTGAGAACAATCTCAGCTCTGCTACATCATCTCTGTGCACAGACATTCATGTCTGTACACAGGGAATGAGCAGACTGAGAACAATCTCAGCTCTGCTACATCAGGCAGCAGGCAGGCTCTAGGACCTTGGAGCTGGCAGCCAGCACACAGAGCAGACAGGACTCTTATCTGTGCGAGTTTCCCAGCGATTACTTACAAAGTAAACGAGTCCAATGCAAATAAATGACAAAACTAGGATTGCTTCAGGCTGAAGCTTCCGAGACACATCTGCGATTTGTAAATCTCACACTACTCGCTATTACTCGCTTCCCCATTCATTAACATTGGACTCGCTAGACTCGCAACGAGTAGCGAGTCCTGTGCTCGGACTCGCTAGAGTCAAGCGATTCCGAGTAATTTAGGATTCGCCCATCACTAGTCACAGTAGCTGTGGCCCAGCTCTGTGGCCCTGGCTGTTCAGTGATGGGGATTATTTACAGGGGATGATGAGTTTGTATGTGATGCCACCTTTGGTACCTAGTCATGGGTGTCCAGAGCTGCTGTTTTTGGGCCTCTGGGGCAGATGGTGCAGCAGCCAAGATGGTAACGCTCCCCACAGGTGGAGCGGGACCCCAGGGTTGAGATAATAGTCTTTATGGAATGATGGTGATTGTAGTTGGGGTGCAGGAGAGCGAGGGAAATAAACAGGAGGACACAAAGGTTGCAGTTCCATTACCTTTACTTGCAGCTTTCAGCAGCTCCAGCCCAGCAGGGGCACCGTTTCCTTTTGGGTCAGTAATCTGGTCAGCTCCCAGGCAACTTGAGTCCACTTCACCGAGACACCTTTGGTATGCCTCTCCAGGTTGTCCTTCCCTGTGCTGTTATTCTCGCCTCTCCTGTCTAGCGCCTGTATGGTACAGTGTCCAAAGCAGGTGGTTGCGGGCCCTGGCAAGCGATGGTCGGCACACCCTCTGACCCTAGGTATACCCACTGCTTTGCGGAATGTCCACAGTTGTTGGCGACTGCGCATACAACTCAGCAGCCTCTGGTTTCCTGGTTCAACCTTGCAGTGTTGTTGCCAGATTGGGGCCGGTCCCCTTTTGCAACCAGTTTCTTCACCATGATTGGAAGTTGGGATGAATTTGGGATTCACTCTGGCCTGGGTTCCATGGGCAACCTACCCACTGGTCCCCACTCCTCCCCAGCGCCAGAGTTCCCCTAGAACTCCATCTTCCTTGGTGGTCTACTCTGTCTCTCAAATCCTCGTCTCACTGAACAACTGCCTGACTCCTCTTCCTCTCTGCTTTTCTACTCTCCAACCCCACGGCCTTTGCCTACTCCCTCCTCCTGCCAGCAGATGGGGCTCCTCATATGAGGTCACTTCCGCCCCCTGTATCTCCTGGCCAGGAGTTAGGATGGATGTTGTGTGCAGGTGTGTGTCTCGGTATTGTGCCCCATCTTTACCTGGAAATGGGATATCACACCTGTAGATTAGGTGCAGTACCTCTGTGGCAACCAGACCACAGGGGTGCATCAATTTCAGGTGTGGTTTTCATATTGCCCACACTTGTTAAAGGTGAGTTTGAAGGAGCATCACATTTTTTATTAAAAGTTGTTTACTCACAATTTCGGAACGTTGCCAACAATTTTGTCCAGCTAATTTTCAGGGTTTTGAGTGAAATTATTGTCAATTTGCCATTTTCTCTTTTCTCTTTTTTTGCATTGTTCCAATACACACAAAGTAAATAAACATGTGTATAACAAAATTTGTGTAAGTGCAATCATTTTCTGGTAGAAATACTTCACTTTCTGGAGCTATTTCAAGGGTGCCAACACTTTGGGGCATGACTGTACATTCATACACACACATATATATACTGAATGTACTGTATATAATAGATGCAATGTCCGTCATAACATTCAATCTCCAAAACTTGACCAGTCGATGAGTGAATACCCTGAAATGTCTCAATGTGTATATACCCATACGTATATACATACATATACACACATACATGCACATATTGTAATGGGCTGGGCTGTCATCTCCAAGATACCTGACAATTAGGCATAGCATGTGTCACGTCGCCACCATAGACAGTAGAACGTCTGATGAAAGGGGAATATTTGAATCACCTATTATAAATTGGCAGCAATAATAAATGCATGAACCATATGGATCCTACTGATTAAAATGGAAACCCGATCTTTTCATCATCACTGGTGACGGTCCATCTTCTTTCTTCTCGTAGGACTGTATATGTGGGTTGTCAACGGTGCACACCCTTGTGTCACAAAGCCCTAAGGTGCCCTCATATCTCGGAGCGATGTTCACACTCGTTTGCCTTATTCCTCAGTAATGCACACCTATTATATATCCCTGTTTAATGGGCCAGCCAAAAAGAAGCTGTCATGTTTTCTCAGCAATTCTGTCTTTTTGCTGATCTGTGCCAAGGTGGGGGAGATAACAATTCACTTATTTGTATATTCACAGAAGACTGTTGTTGAATCCCCGCTATCATCCCTACCTTCACTATCCTGACAATATTAATGATCCACTATAAAGGGTCTTCTGGGCTGTGATGTGTGACAAACACACTAGTTTCAATGGGAGAGCTAGACAGTTAGGGACACCGCCGTGGCATATTCTATCTTCAAGGCCTCTATACATATTGAGAAGGGATCTCTGTGGTTTAACTAGGTAGAAGAGAGCGGCTATTTTTGTTATACACTTTTTTGAAACCAAAAAAAAAAAAATGAAAAAGAAGTCGGATGCCGGCAGGCGGCAGAAGTATTATGGATAATGGAAGACTTTTGCCTGAGGGCACAGGGCCTGCTTTGCCTATTCCAGCATAACTAGAATATTTATAATTCAAATTCTTATCTTTAATAATTAAAATAGTGAAGAATATTACAGACAAAAGACTAAGTATTTTGTGTACACATTTTTAGACATTGTGCACAGAAAGCCCTCCAGCTGAGCGTCCTGGAAATATCTTCAAAGACGATGGGAGAAATAAATATTGTTAAAAATCTTAAGAAATCTGAATTTTCTTGGGATATTAAAGGATTTGCCTTGTAATAATCTCCTATGTAATAATGAGGAGGAGGATGCAGCGGTTATTACAGCGCTCTTCTCTGCTATGCTTGTCATTTTATATTACGCTGCTAAGAAATAATTATGCTAAGTTGCACAAACTTTGCCCCGCTCCTCAAACTCATGGAGCCAATACAGCCCAATTCCCTGACTATGTGTGATCTTATGTCGAGGCAGGCACAAAGACACAAAAGGAGCTGCTTCCCGCTCTTGATGGAAAGCCTGTTTGAAAAGACGCAGGCCTCAAAACAAGCTCCGCTCTCCACACTGACTATGTGACGCTGTCAATTAGGGAGCTGATGACAGTCAATGAGGGCAGAAATGACAGTATTTACAATTTACAAAGAGAATTTAATTTAGTTAGAGGCTAAATAACCCCGAGTGCAGCCGAACACAACTCTCCTTATAAACCGCGAGGACTTCCTTTGTTTACTGGCTGCTTTCACGTGCTCCTGCGGTTGACTTCGTTGTTTGCTTTTCTTTATTTGACTACTCCTTCAACTTCTAGTGGATTTTCTAAGACACTTACACCAAAGATTAAAAGGAAAAAACAAATCAACAGCTATAGAATGTACCACAAATCACAACCACACTGGGATAAAACTAATGAAAGATATCATTTGGCAATCGGAGGGTAGTAATATGCATGTTTAGTGTTCGCATCAGACACGTCAAGGTTACATTTCATTAAGCTGCACAAGAATATATCCATTGCTAAAAGTCATTGTACTCTGTCAATTGCAGAAGGGTGAGCAGTGCGACACCAGCACCCTGAATTCTACCTGCAGACATCATGGTAGTGGGTTCTAGAAAGCAAAGACGAAAATTAGGAAGGAGGACTGACTACCATCTTTTTTTGCCTTGGCTGCTGAATCTACCTATCACTGTTCCCTACTTTAGCTGTAGGAGGAAGAGTTAAGGGGCCGTCACATGCGTCAATATCGCTGTCAATATCGCTGCTGCACGTGACGTTGCAGCGATATTGACGCGTGTGACAGGGCGCATCAACCAGCGATAAATCGCTGGTTGATGGTCGCCAGGTTTTCGGACTGGACCAAAAACCTGGGGATGGTCACCCGGTGGACACGCAGCATCGCAAGCGCTGGGAGCTGGTATCCAGGGTAAACTGCGGGTAACTAGGCAGCGCGCACTGCCTAGATATGGTGGCTCAAGTGGTTAGCACTGCAGCCTTTGCAGCGCTGGGGTTCTGAGGTCCTGGGTACAATTCCCACTAAGTGACACCAAGGACAACATCTGCAAGGAGTTTGTATGTTCTCCCCGTGTTTGTGTGGGCTTCCTCTGGGCACTCCAGTTTCCTCCCACATTGTGAAGACATACTGATAGGATGTTTAGATTGTGAGCTCCAAGAGAGACAGCATTACTGATGTATGTAAAGTGCTATGGAATTAATAGTGCTATATAAATGAATAAATATTATAATATTATTATTATTATACCCGATGTATACCTTGGTTACCAGCCTTCTCTGCTCACCAGCTGGTATCCAAGATACACAGCAAGTAACTAGGGACCCTAGTTACCCGCTGTGTACCTTGGATACCAGCCGGTGAGCGGAGAAGGCTGGTAACTAAGGCATACGTCGGGTATCTAGGCAGCGCGCGCTGCCTAGTTACCCGCAGTTTACCATGGATACCAGCCTGCAGACATTGTGGAAACGATATTTAAATCATTTCCACGATGTCGCTGGTAAAATGATCGCTGGTGAGTCTGCCTGTGTGACAGCTCACCAGCGATCAGCCTTCAATGTCGCCAGTGATCAGATCGCTGACGACATTGACATGTGTGACACCGGCTTTAAGGATTAGGTCAGTTTTCACATGGCAGTAGCACTTTAGTCAGTATTTTTGAAAATCACTGAATATGTCATGTGAAAATCTCTCCAATATAACCTTTCTCTATGAAGGTTTTAACCCCGGTTTTGGCTTAATAATATTAATGCTAAATATTGACAAATATTAAAATATAGGGTCACTCTGCTGACCAAATATGAAATTGTGAGAGATCTAGAGTGGGTACATAGGAATCCTTGAAAAAAAAAAAGCTTACCCCTTCATTAGTATATACAGTGAAATGGAAGTGCCAAACCTTGCAGTTGCTCAGCATATCTTGTTATAAAACTTTTTATGAACATGGGTATTCCAACATGGGTAACTAAAGCTTATCTACGAGCAACTGCAACTGCCCCAATTGGATCCTGTACAGGCTAGTATTCCTAACTTTATAGTCCCTAGAAGCTCTGCACTGGATGGGATATCCCTAGCCACAACACTAGGAAACCACAACTTGAACCTGACTGCAGAAAAGGCTATCAAGTTGTTCCTCATTCATCCTAAGGGGTACTTCACACATAGTGACATTGCTAGCGATATTACTGTTACGTCGCATGCTTTGTGATGTAACAGCGACCTCGCCAGCGATCTCGCTATGTGTGACACATAGCAGCGATCAGGCCCCTGCTGTGAGATCGCTGATTGTGACAAATCGTTCTGGACAGTATCGCTGAGTTTGACAGGGACAACGACCAACGATCTCAATACTTCGCCCAAGAGTGACAGGCTCCCAATGACTGCCGTATTGTTCCATATCATTGCTGCGTCACTGATGAGATCTGACTGTTTGACATCTCACCAGCGCCCATGTAGCGACGCACCAGCGATCCCTACCAGGTCGTATCGGGATCGCTGATGCATCACTATGTGTAACGGGGCCCTAAGGAACAAAAGGGAAGACAGCTGTATACCTTTACTCAAGATAAGGAAAGCATGCAGAGATAGGTAAGGACTTAGGGTGTAGAAACATTCAAAAAGTTCACAAGTGGAAAAAGGTAAGTGGCATCGGCAAGATTAGATTAAACTTCCTACATCCTAACTACCAACAGGAAAAATGAATAGATAAGGGAGTGTGACAACAAAGAGCAAATACCAAGTGGGTCTCTGTCTGACAGGCAAGAATACTTTGTAGAGAGGCTGGAACTCCTTAGCAGGATCCACATAGGAATATAGCAAGTAAAGAAGTCTGTAGAAGTCCGTAGAGGCTCCTGTGCAGTCTGGAATATTTCTAGACACAACACTAGAAAACCACAACTTCGACCTATCTGCCTGAAAGACCGTTGAGTTGTTATGTGTACCTCCTAAAGAACAATAGGGAAGATAGCTGTACACTATAAGGCTGGGTTCACATTTGCGGACCCCTCCACAGCGTTCTGCGGAGGGGATCCACAATGTGACCGCAGCCACCGCAATCTCCTATCTTTATAATGGGAGCGCACGGTGCTGCGCTTGACAGCGCATGACCGTGCGCATCCATTCACTCCCATTTGTGATCTGTGCGCAGGCGCATGCCTGCGCACAAATCACACAGTCTCGTCCGCACCAGGGATGCGACATGTTGCATTCCTGGTGCGGACGAGACTGTGTGATTTGTGCGCAGGCATGCGCCTGCGCACAGATCACAAATGGGAGTGAATGGGTGCGCACGGTCATGCGCTGTCAAGCGCAGCACCGTGCGCTCCATTATAAAGATAGGAGCTTGTGGTGGCTGCGGTCACATTGCGGATCCCCTCCGCAGAACGCTGCGGACGGGTCCGCAAATATGAGTCCAGCCTAACTCAAGATAAGGAAAGCATGCAGAGATAGGTAATGTGTAGAAACAATGAACAAGTGCACAAGTGGAAAAAGGTAAGTAGCAACTGCAAGGTTTGATTAAACCTCCTACAACCTAACTACCAACAGGAGAAAGTTTAGGTAGAAAAGTGAGGCAGCAAAAAGCAAATAACAAGTGGGTCTCTGTCTGACAGGCAAGAATCCTTTGCAATGAGGCTGAAACTCCTTAGCAGGATCCACATAGGAATATAGCCAGTAAAGAAGGCCAGCACAAGGAGGGTATGAATACCCCGCTAAATGTCATAGGACAGAGTAATCGAGCAAATGTAAACACCTGTTGACTGCAAAACAAAAAGAATAGGTACAAAAAAAAGTGAAAGACAATCAGCACTTGTACAGGGATTAACCATGCTGTGACACAGAACCTTACCACACTGCACAAGGTCACCATACTGAATCCTGTGACATCCAGCTTCCAATTAAATGGGACAAAATCTATTATTCTTTATTGAGATCTAATTGAAAATAAATTGATATAGGACATGGTTATCAGGACTAAGAACTATTAATATGTCTGAAACGCGTTGGCCACTAATGCCGCACTGGATCACGTCATTTTAGAATGAATCTTCATAAAAATTTGAATTTTTTGCTTTTTAATTGAATTGTAAGCTAAACAATTATTTTCCATACATAAGAATCTGACCTCTTTGAAATGCATCAACCTAGAAGGAAGGAACAACATGGAAGGAATACATATATTTCACATATATACTTTTAAAAGCATTGCAGCAAGCTAGTTATGGTAAATTGGTATAAGGGGATTTGCTCCACTACTATAAACAATCCGCATTTTTACACTAGAGGAAACCAGGAGCAGAGCTGGTAAGATGGGCGTTATCCTCTGGTGATTGGAGGATTAAACCCCGACCTCAGCAGGCTGATTGGTGTCCTATTCTGGGAAAAAGAAATTTAACTCTGAGGAAAAGAAATCTCAAGATCTCAGGCAGCTGGGCATCTGGTTCAATGGTGAAGAGCCCAACTAATGACCCACATCTCACTGCTTCAAGACCGGGCATCATATGTTATTAATATGCTGAATATTTACAGCAGAGGAACAGAATAGATTGAGATATCTACACTACCGTTCAAACATTTGGGGTCCCCCAGACAATGTTGTGTTTTCCATGAAAACTCATACTTTTATTTATCAAATGAGTTGCAAAATTAATAGAAAATATAGTCCAGACACTGACAAGGTTAGAAATAATGATTTATATTTGAAATAATCATTTTCTCCTTCAAACTTTGCTTTCACCAAAGAATGCTCCCTTTGCAGCAAGTACATCAAGGCATGGCATTGCAAAATGGAGTGATAGCTTCCTTATTCAAAATCCCTTTTACCTTGTACAAATCCCTCACTTTACCAGCACCAAAGCAACCCCAGACCATGACATTACCTCCACCATGCTTGACAGATGGCGTTAGGCCTCTTCCAGCATATTTTCAGTTATTGTGCATCTCACAAATGTTCTTCTGTGTGATCCAAACACCTCAAACTTTGATTTGTCTGTCCATATAACCTTTTTCCAATCTTCCTCTGTCCAATGTCTGTGGTCTTTTGCCCATATCAATCTTTTCCTTTTATTAGCCAGTCTCATATATGGCTTTTTCTTTTAGTTTTAAATCTTTTTTGTAATATAGCTCTAATTGTTTTTTGGCTTTTGGTGGTCACCTTCATTGCGGTATTGTATGTTTATATGGTTTTAATTTTATTTTTATTCTATTTGTTCTCTATATAGTCCCCCTCTATGCATTGGATATCCATTACTCTTCTCCATTTGTGGTCCTGATTCTCCTGCTTTGGATTCACTGAGAAGTATCTCCAAGCAAGTGATATGTGAGGAAAAAGAAGACTTTTATAGATCGATTCATCTGGATCTGGATTACTGTGTTGATTATAGAAAAAGATAGATTTATTCAATATATATATTTTTTTTCTATTTATGATGTTTATATAATATTGAATTGGTTATGGTCTCCAATATATTAACAGGTAGATTGTATGTATAGGTGCTTTAGTTGAATTTTCCTATGGGTCAGCATGGGTGGGCGCACAATAATTTTTGACGGGCATGGCTTAGAGGGATTTTTTGACGGGGGCGATATATATAACCAGGGGATTTTTTATTGGCCAGTTGGTCTGGCATGGATCAGATAGGGCCAATGTAGTCCAATACCCGGCTTTCTTGTACCCTTGTACTGGCACTGCTGCTGCATTTTGTGGCGCAGTGCGGGTGCTGGGGCATTTGATAGCTGGATTGGTCCTTTTGGGACGTCAAACCTTGTTTAAATCTTATTTTCAGCAATAATGTGAATATGGAGGTTATCCCCCTGGTTTGTTCCTCTTATATGTCCCCATTATTGTAGCTTTCTGATAGTTGTAAGCTCTTGACGCATGCGCTGTGTCCCGCTCACCGGACCTCGCTGCTGTGCGTTGCCGTGGTGAAGCGTTTTGATGGCTGCACGCTCTGGACGCATGTGCTGTGCCCCGCTCATCGGGCCTCGCTGTGGTGCGTTGCCGTGGTGACACGTTGGATTACATTGTTCCTCCAGCGTGTCGCTTCTGGTGCGCGCTTGTCAAGGCACCCATCATGCCCCGTGAGCGCCATCTGATTGGCCATATTTACATGTGGGATGGCGACGCATCTATTAGTGTTTGTAGGCGCCCACTGATTGGCTGTAGTAGCACAATGACACTTCCGGCACATGTCTGTTATGTGTGCCTATGCAGCTTGGGATAAGCACCAGATTATTGACATATTATTGATAGATTACTGACACATGTGGGGTGGGCTATTAAAGGGAGCATTGCATCATTCCAAACCAGTCTCCTGACGAAGCCTGAACAGGAGAAACACGTGTCAAGGCAGGTGGTGTACTGTACTTTTGATTTAACATGTCACAAGGTAATGAGTAATAAGATGGTATAGTGCTCTATATGTCAGTGTGGGTTTTAGGTTTTCCCCAAATTTGGAGATCTGGGCTGCTACATTGTAGACCTGGATGGGCTGAATTGTAATTGCCGTATACTTAATGTTACTGACATTCCCGATGTTCATGCACTCTAGCCCCACTGGTATGGTGATACTTTTGTGACTGATGTGACTAATAACTTGATACTGTATGCACTTTAGCTCCATTTAATGTGGAGGTACCTCTTATGAGGAGAAACTATGAATCAGGGTCCAATACACCCCTTTTCTTGCATGATGATTTGTTTTTAGCTCCTTTGTCCCTGTTGTTTCACTCTATCACCGGATCTATTTATTATTGTCTGTTTAAATGAAATTTAAATAATAAATTATTCAGCACTGGATTTGTTCTCTGTGGCATTTTTCTCCTAAGAACTTGGGGAGGGGTATTCCTGTTTGTAGGTTATTTGTTTGGTTCCCAATCCAAATTGGATCCTTGAGGTCTATATTGTAGGTTATTATTATGGCTTTTTCTTTGCCACTTTGCTCTGAAGGCCAGCATCCCAGAGTCGCCTCTTCACTGTAGAAGTTGACATTGGCGTTCTGCGGGTACTATTTAATGAAGCTGCCAGTTTATGAGCTGTGAGATGTCGATTTCTCAAACTAGAGACTTTATTGTACTTATCTTGTTGCTCAGTTGTGCAGCGGGGTCTCCCACTTCTCTTTCTACTCTGGTTAGAGCCTGTTTGTGCTCCCCTCTGAAGGGAGTAGTACACACCGTTGTAGGAAATCTTCAATTTCTTGGCAATTTCTCACATAGAATAGCCTTCATTTCTAAGAACAAGAATAGAGTTTTACATGAAAGTTCTCTTTTTCTGGCCATTTTGAGGGTTTCTTAGAACAAACAAATGTAATGCTCCAGATTCTCTACTAGCTCAAAGGAAGGTCAATTTTATAGCTTCTCTAATCAGCCAAACCATTTTCAGCTGTACTAACATACTTGTACTAGGGATTTCTAAACATCCATTAGCCTTCTTACACAGTTAGCAAACACAATGTACCATTAAAACACTGGAGTGGTAGTTGTTGGAAATGGGCCTCTATACACCTATGTAGATACTACATTAAAAACCAGATGTTTGCAGCTAGAATAATCATTTACCACATTAACAATGTATAGACTGTGAGCCCTCGCGGACAGGATTTCTCCCTTCTTGTATCTGTATGACCGAATTGTCCACATTTATTGTTACCTGTATTGTTACTATGTTACTTGTCCTAGTCTGCCCCTGGAATATTATGGCGCTATATAAATAAATAATAATAATAGAGTGTATTTCTGATTCATTTAATGTTAGTGTGGCATCCCAGAGTCCGGCTACCACGATGGCATCGTCTCCCCCAGGGAACCATGCCATGCCTGAAAGCAAGGGAAGGGTCTCCATACCAGGTAAGCACACCACACACAACACCTTCCCAACTCCGGGCCAGAAGGGGGAGCTATGATACCCAAGTCCAAAGGGAGGTCCCCTGCTATAAATTCTGGTCTGGGGGCAGGCTTAGGCAGTTCAGTTCCTATCAGGACTGTGAAGAGGTCCCAGGACCTGGAGCAGGACCTGGAGGACTGGAGCAGCATAAGGCTCATCCCAGGATAGAGACTAGCCAGTGTGAGGGACCCGTAGGGAGGGTCTGAGGAAGTAGAGAAGTAGGCCTGGGGAGTGGAGCCATTAGCCAAGCTCGCCCCAATGCAGGGCACCAGGAACAGACACCGGAGTCTGAGGTTGTGAGGAACTCTAGACCCAGCAGCCAACACACGAGGGTGGGAAATTCCAAGTTGCCCGTCCACCACAAAGCCTAGGAGGCACAGCAGCACTAGAGAGCTCAGAGAGAGCGGGCAGACGAGCGTAACCCAGAGAGGGCTCAAGCTGCCTGCCATACGAGCAAGAGACTGAATGTAGGAGGAAAGGGTCGCAGATTCACTACAGGCAGCCAGGACCCTTCAAGAGTAGCACAACAGAGAGGTCTCAGAACCCACCGGGTGAGTAAAACCCCAACTTGCTTCCCGTGCCTGGACTTCTAACATCTCTTGTGGATGGTACCCTGGATGAACCTGTTACTTATACCAGTAAAGGTAACGGAGACTTCAACCCTTGTGTCTGTCAGTCATTTCGCGCCCTCAGGCCTACACCCTCAACGGCTTATCACCGCCATAGACTATACGGGTTGCCCCAGGGTCAGTTCTTCCCATGGGGAGTGAAACCATCACAGCTGCCATCTTATCATTCCCAGAGGTCCCGCACAGCAGCTGCGGCCACCAATAGCCGTAACTCACGGGTGGTGTCACAATAATCTGCCCTAAACCGCAAACCTCTGAACTTTATGAACCAACCCCCTGGGCCACGGAGCCAATCTTCGACCCCCGTAACTTCCCCCAGCAGTAACCCAAAGGCTCGGCCCAGAGTAGTCCCATGGCCCCGGGCGCGTCATTAGCTTCATTTAAAAATAATGTGCTCATCTTTCAAAAATAAGGACATTTCTAACTGACCCCAAACTTTTGAATGGTAGTGTATGTCTGTAATTAAATCTGCTAAATTATTAAATCAAAATCAATTTATCTTAATTATTTCAATTTTGGAGTGTTTTTATGATTTTCATTGAACTCACCTGATTAAATTTAAAAAAATCATTAACAGTACATCCTGCTGAGACTCGGATCCCACGGACAGCCCAAAAATGCAATGTGAAGCCACCCTGAGGGTTACTTCACACTGCAGTCAGGTCAGGTCCGGGGCTGTCAGGGGTGAACCTGACAGCCCCGGACCAGATCAGCACACAGAACCGAAGGGATAATATGCCCTCCGGTCCGGTGTGCAGCCTGCCACAGCTGCCGCTGCTGATGATTCAGGACCGCGGCTCACAGAGAGCTAGCCGCGGTCCTGAATTATAACAGCGGCGTGTAGCCGCAGGTGTCCAGTTCCCGGATCCACCCGGATCCTCCCAGATCGGGGCAATCCAGCCCCATAGGCTCCCATGTTAAGTAGCGCTGGATTGCCCCGGAAGGATCCGGGCGAATCTGGGAGGATCCAGGGGAATCCGGTAGAATCTGGGAGACACCAATTATGGGGAGATTGGTCTCCCCGGACACAAAAACATTGCAAGCAACGTTTTTGTATCCGGGAGAAAAATCCCACTTCTCCCAGATTCTTCCGGCGAGATGGAAGCCGGATGACAAATAGCTGCCATCTGGCTCCATCTGACCCCATAGGCTACTATGGGGCCAAAATCCGGTTCGGGGCTGTCACCCTTGACAGCCCTGGACCAGACCTGACTGCAGTGTGAAGGCACCCTTAAAAATATGTACAAATCACTGTTAAGCCCTGACATCAGTGAAAATGTCAAATATGCACTCCAATTCCTTCATCCTTTATTAACTTTTATATGTTAAAATCAGGCAAATTCTATGAAAATCACCAAAACAGAAGGAAGTTTCTTTCAATATTTAATCAATAACAATCCTGTAAGCATTTGGCATTTTTGTAAGTTTGGACACCAGGAATTGAACTGGTGAGATCTAGGACACTGGTAGAGCACAGGACCATTGGACCAGATTTTCAGATAGACAGAGAGGTGAGATTTCTTTTACTTAGAGGTAAACTCCCAATTCCCTTCATATTGTAATCTGACCATTTCATTGTACTTTAGACCTCCTGAGTCCTGTGGGGCTGGTGCTAAGTGTTTACTATCAAGGATGCTTGAGATCAGGGTTCAATTCTTAAAAGATGTCACCAGAGCTTCATCCTCCTTTTCCCTTTTTTTATTATTATGTCTTGATTTTAATTAGACAAATGCTATGAAAATCACCAAAATGTATTTGACATAAATCTCTTGTGTCTGACATTGACCTTTTACGGTTTGCTCCACTATTGTAAACATTCAGCATTTTCTTACCGGAGGATGGCAGGATGGCGGGAGTGGAGGTGGTGAGATGGGCGTTATCCTCTGGAGATTTCATACATTTAATCACTAAAATGTTTTTGAATTAAATCAGTTGTTTTATCCCTATATGTATAGCTCCACTACTATAAACATTCAGCATTTCATACTGGAGGAACAGAATAGATGAGATGGGTATTATCCTTTGAAGATTGAAGGATTAAACCCCAACCTCAGGAGGCTGATTTCTGGTGATTTCTGGTGTTTTCTGGTGTTTTGAAATTTTCATTTTAAAATCTGATGAGAAAGAATAGTTTGACACTAATGAAAAGAAATCGCAAGATCTCAACCAGTTGACCATCTGGTCCAATGGTGAAGAGTCCAACTAACAGCCCAGATCTCACCGGTTCAAGGCCTGGCATCACATTATTAATATGCTAAACATGTGAAGCAGAGTGAGTTAATTTCTTTCTCTAATTAAATCTACTAAATTATTAAATCAAAATCCATTTCACTTAATTGTTCCAATTTTTGAGTGTTTTCATGATTTTGATGGAATTCACCTGATTCAAATCATGATTAATTAAGAAAATCACTTAATAGTTGATCCTTGCCACCTGCATATATTTTTATTAATTGATGGACATGGCTTATAAAGGGTTAACAGAATTTGCACTATTTGCACGATTGTTTTTCACAGTTAAACCCATTTTGCTTATTTTCCCATGAAATCAGTGAAATCAGCCAAATTCAGTCACGATGATTTGAATCTGAGGAATTCAGAGGAAATCAGTGAAAATCATGAAAATCAGTGAAAATCAGTGCAAATCACCAAATCCCAGTGATCTCCCAGCTTCTTTTTTTTAATCATTTAGAATAATGCTCCATAAATTGTATATATTGTCGTACTCCAGGATTATTCTACGCCGGACACAAGGAAAATAAGAACTTTTTTTTCTGATGAGATCACACTTGGTTTTTACTATTTTTACATCCAGGTGATTTCCACTGATTTTGAATTCCTCCCATTCGAATCAACGTGACTGAATTCAGCTGATTTTACTGATTTTATAGGAAAGTAAGCAAAATGGGTTCATTAATAGTGCAAATAGTGCAAATTCTGTTAACTCTTTATGAACCTTGTCCTTATAAAGAAAATGAACAAGAAGCCCTGATATCAGTGAAAATCTCAAATATTCATCCAGATTCCTTTATTCTTTATTTATTTTTCATTTATGATTTCCACCAGGCAAAGCATGTGAAAATCATTTAAATTGGAGAAACACAAGTAAGGCCAGCATCACACCACGATTTCGCAGTTTCCGAGTGTATCCGTGTCAAAGCGGATACATTCAGATCCGATTTTGCCTCCCATGTATTGCTATGGGGCACAGATTGTGCTCGGATGTGTCCTTTTTGCCATCCGATTTATGCAGAATCCGAGCCCCATAGGGATACATGGGAGGCAAAATCGCATCCGAGTGGATCCGATTTAACACAGATACACTCGGATGCCTCAAAAATGTAATCTGAAGCATGCCTAAGTTTATTTGAATGGCTCCATAGATTTAGCTTGAAACATCTAATCAATCTATAACTAATTTGGAAATATTTAGTAACTTTATAAATGTGGACACCAGAATTGAACGTGAGATCTAGGACACTAGTAGAGCATAGACCAGATTCTCAGATAAACATAAGGTGAGATTTCTTTACTTAGGGCCCTTTCACATCAGCGTTTTTCATAATTCGCGCAGATGCGTGAAAAACCGCATCTGCCGCTTTGCCGCATAACGTTCCACTTGCGGCACAGTGCGGTTTTCAATTAAAGTATAGGCGTACTTGCGGCAGGTGCGGCAAGTGCGTTTGCACTTGCGGCAGGTGCGGCCGTGAAAAAAACCGCGGCTTACTGCGTTTTTTCGCGCCGCACTGCCGCAAGTGCAAAACCGCACTTGCCGCACCTGCCGCAATACGCCTATACTTTACATTGAAAAAACCGCAACTGTGCCGCAAGTGAACCGTTATGCGGCAAACGCGGCAGATGCGGTTTTTCACCGCATCTGCCGCGAATTATGAAAAACGCTGATGTGAAGGGCCCTTAGCGGTAAACTCCCAATTCCCTTCATATCGTAATCTGACCATTTCATTGTACTTTAGACCTCCTGAGTCCTGTGGGGCTGGTGCCAAGTGTTTACTATCAGGGATGCTTGAGATCAGGATTCAATTCTTAAAAGATGTCACCAGAGCTTCATCCTCCTTTTCCCTTTTTTTATTATGATGTCATGATTTAATTAGACAAATGCTATGAAAATCACCAAAATGTATTTGACGTAAATCTCTTTTGTCAGACATTGACCTTTTATGGTTTGCTCCACTATTGTAAACATTCAGCATTTTCTTATCGGAGGATGGCAGGATGGCGGGAGTGGAGGTGGTGAGATGGGCGTTATCCTCTGGAGATTTCATACATTTAATCACTAAAATGTTTTTGAATTAAATCACTTGTGAAAAATATTATCCCAGATGATTTGCTCCACAACTATAAACATTAAGTATTTTGATACTGAGGGAGAGTGGAGGTGTGAGATGGGTATTATCCTCTGAGATTGGAGGATTAAACCCCGACCTCAAGAGGCTGATTTCTGGTGTTTTCTGGTGTTTTGACATTTTCATTTTAAAATCTGATGAGAAAGAATAGTTTGACACTAATGAAAAGAAATCGCAAGAGCTCAACCAGTTGACCATCTGGTCCAATGGTGAAGAGTCCAGCTAACAGCCCAGATCTCACCGGTTCAAGGCCTGGCATCACATTATTAATATGCTAAACATGTGAAGCAGAGTGAGTTAATTTCTTTCTCTAATTAAATCTACTAAATTATTAAATCAAAATCCATTTCACTTAATTGTTCCAATTTTTGAGTGTTTTCATGATTTTGATGGAATTCACCTGATTCAAATCATGATTAATTAAGAAAATCACTTAGTAGTTGATCCTTGCCACCTGCATATATTTTTATTAATTGATGGACATGGCTTATAAAGGGTTAACAGAATTTGCACTATTTGCACGATTGTTTTTCACAGTTAAACCCATTTTGCTTATTTTCCATGAAATCAGTGAAATCAGCCAAATTCAGTCACGATGATTTGAATCTGAGGAATTCAGAGGAAATCAGTGAAAATCAGTGAAAATCAGTGAAAATCAGTGCAAATCACCAAATCCCAGTGATCTCCCAGCTTCTTTTTTTAATCATTTAGAATAATGCTCCATAAATTGTATATATTGTCGTACTCCAGGATTATTCTACGCCGGACACAAGGAAAATAAGAACTTTTTTTTCTGATGAGATCACACTTGGTTTTTACTATTTTTACATCCAGGTGATTTCCACTGATTTTGAATTCCTCCCATTTGAATCAACGTGACTGAATTCAGCTGATTTTACTGATTTTATAGGAAAGTAAGCAAAATGGGTTCATTAATAGTGCAAATAGTGCAAATTCTGTTAACTCTTTATGAACCTTGTCCTTATAAAGAAAATGAACAAGAAGCCCTGATATCAGTGAAAATCTCAAATATTCATCCAGATTCCTTTATTCTTTATTTATTTTTCATTTATGATTTCCACCAGGCAAAGCATGTGAAAATCATTTAAATTGGAGAAACACAAGTAAGGCCGGCATCACACCACGATTTCGCAGTTTCCGAGTGTATCCGTGTCAAAGCGGATACATTCAGATCCGATTTTGCCTCCCATGTATTGCTATGGGGCACGGATTGTGCTCGGATGTGTCCTTTTTGCCATCCGATTTATGCAGAATCCGAGCCCCATAGGGATACATGGGAGGCAAAATCGCATCCTAGTGGATTCGATTTAACACAGATACACTCGGATGCCTCAAAAATGTAATCTGAAGCATGCCTAAGTTTATTTGAATGGCTCCATAGATTTAGCTTGAAACATCTAATCAATCTATGACTAATTTGGAAATATTTAGTAACTTTATAAATGTGGACACCAGGAATTGAACCGGTGAGGATCTAGGACACTAGTAGAGCATGGACAGATTCTCAGATAAACCATAAGGTGAGAATTTCTTTACTTAGCGCGTAAGCTCCCAATTCCTTCATATCGTATCTGACCATTTCATTGTACTTTAGACCTCCTGAGTCCTGCTGTGGGGCTGGTGCCAAGTGTTTACTATCAGGGATGCTTGAGATCAGGATTCAATTCTTAAAAGATGTCACCAGAGTTCATCCTCCTTTTCCCTTTTTTTATTATGATGTCATGATTTAATTAGACAAATGCTATGAAAATCACCAAAATGTATTTGACGTAAATCTCTTTTGTCAGACATTGACCCTTTATGGTTTGCTCCACTATTGTAAACATTCAGCATTTTCTTACCGGAGGATGGCAGGATGGCGGGAGTGGAGGTGGTGAGATGGGCGTTATCCTCTGGAGATTTCTTACATTTAATCACTAAAATGTTTTTGAATTAAATCACTTGTGAAAAATATTATCCCAAGATAATTTGCTCCACAATTGTTAACATTCAGTATTTTGATACTGAGGGGAGTGGAGGTGGTGAGATGGGTATTATCCTCTGGAGATTGGAGGATTAAACCCCGACCTCAGGAGGCTGATTTCTGGTGTTTTCTGGTGTTTTGAAATTTTCATTTTAAAATCTGATGAGAAAGAATAGTTTGACACTAATGAAAAGAAATCGCGAAATCTTAACCAGTTGACCATCTGGTCCAATGGTGAAGAGTCCAACTAACCACCCAGATCTCACCGGTTCAAGGGCAGGCATCATGTTATTAACATGCTAAACATTTACAGCAGTGAAGCAGAGTGAGTTAATTTCTGTCTCTAATTAAATCTACTAAATTATTAAATCAAAATCCATTTCACTTAATTGTTCCAACTTTTGAGTGTTTTTATGATTTTGATGGAATTCACCTGATTCAAATCATGATTAATTAAGAAAATCACTTAGTAGTTGATCCTTGTCTTTTGCACATATTTTTAATAATTGATGGACATGGCTTATAAAGGGTTAACAGAATTTGCACTATTTGCACAATTGTTTTTCACGGTTAAACCCATTTTACTTATTTTCCCATGAAATCAGTGAAATCAGCCGAATTCAGTCACGATGATTTGAATCTGAGGAATTCAGAGGAAATCAGTGCAAATCAGTGAAAATCAGTGAAAATCCGTGCAAATCACCAAATCACAGTGATCTCCCAGCTTCTTTTCTTTAATCATTTAGAATAATGCTCCATAAATTGTATATATTGTCGTACTCCAGGATTATTCTACGCCGGACACAAGGAAAATAAGAACTTTTTTTTCTGATGAGATCATGCTTTGGTTTTACTATTTTTACATCCAGGTGATTTCCACTGATTTTGAATTCCTCCCATTCGAATCAACGTGACTGAATTCAGCTGATTTCACTTGATTATATGGGAAAGTAAGCAAAATTGGTTCATTAATAGTGAAAATAGTGCAAATTCTGTTAACTCTTTATGAACCTTGTCCTTATAAAGAAAATTAACAAGAAGCCCTGATATCAGTGAAAATCTCAAATATTCATCCAGATTCCTTCATTCTTTATTTGCCTCCCATGTATTGCTATGGGGCACGGATTGTGCTCGGATGTGTCCTTTTTGCCATCCGATTTATGCAGAATCCAAGCCCCATAGGGATACATGGAAGGCAAAATCGCATCCAATTTAACACAGATACACTCGGATGCCTCAAAAATGTAATCTGAAGCCAGCCTAAGTTTATTTGAATGGCTCCATAGATTTTGCTTAAAACATCTATCTAATCAAACTATAACTAATTTGGAAATATTTAGTAATTTTATAAATGTGGACACCAGGAATTGAACTGGTGAGATATAGGACACTGGTAGAGCACAGGACCACTGAACCAGATTCTCAGATAGACATAGAGGTGAGGTTTCTTTTCCTTAGAGGTAAACTCCCAATTCCCTTCATATTGTAATCTGACCATTTCATTGTACTTTAGACCTCCTGAGTCCTGTGGGACTGGTGACAAGTGTTTACTATCAGGGATGCTTGAGATCAGGGTTCAATTCTTAAAAGATGTCACCAGAGGTTCATCCTCCTTTTCCCTTTTTTTATTATGATGTCATGATTTTAATTAGACAAATGCTATGAAAATCACCAAAATGTATTTGACGTAAATCTCTTTTGTCAGACATTGACCCTTTATGGTTTGCTCCACTATTGTAAGCATTTAGCATTTTCTTACCGGAGGCTGGCAGGATGGCGGGAGTGGAGGTGGTGAGATGGGCGTTATCCTCTGGAGATTTCATACATTTAATCACTAAAATGTTTTTGAATTAAATCAGTTGTGAATGATTTGCTCCACAACTATAAACATTAAGTATTTTGATACTGAGGGGAGTGGAGGTGGTGAGATGGGTATTATCCTCTGGAGATTGGAGGATTAAACCCCGACCTCAGGAGGCTGATTTCTGGTGATTTCTGGTGTTTTCTGGTGTTTTGAAATTTTCATTTTAAAATCTGATGAGAAAGAATAGTTTGACACTAATGAAAAGAAATCGCAAGATCTCAACCAGTTGACCATCTGGTCCAATGGTGAAGAGTCCAACTAACCACCCAGATCTCACCGGTTCAAGGGCAGGCATCATGTTATTAATATGCTAAACATTTAGAGCAGTGAGGCAGAGTGAGTTAATTTCTGTCTCTAATTAAATCTACTATATTACTAAATTTAAAATCCATTTCACTTAATTGTTCCAACTTTTGAGTGTTTTTATGATTTTGATGGAATTCACCTGATTCAAATCATGATTACGGTAATTAAGAAAATCACTTAATAGTTGATTCTTGTCTTTTGCACATATTTTTATTAATTGATGGACATGGCTTATAAAGGGTTAACAGAATTTGCACTATTTGCACAATTGTTTTTTCACGGTTAAACCCATTTTACTTATTTTCCCATGAAATCAGTGAAATCAGCCGAATTCAGTCACGATGATTTGAATCTGAGGAATTCAGAGGAAATCAGTGCAAATCAGTGAAAATCAGTGAAAATCCGTGCAAATCACCAAATCCCAGTGATCTCACAGCTTCTTTTTTTTAATCATTTAGAATGATGCTCCATAAATTGTATATATTGTCGTACTCCAGGATTATTCTACGCCGGACACAAGGAAAATAAGAACTTTATTTTCTGATAAGATCACGCTTGGTTTTTACTATTTTTACATCCAGGTGATTTCCACTGATTTTGAATTCCTCCCATTCAAATCAACGTGACTGAATTCAGCTGATTTCACTGATTTTATGGGAAAGTAAGCAAAATGGGTTCATTAATATGTGCAAATAGTGCAAATTCTGTTAACTCTTTATGAACCTTGTCCTTATAAAGAAAATTACAAGAAGCCCTGATGTCAGTGAAAATCTCAAATATTCATCCAGATTCCTTCATTTTTTATTTTTCATTTATGATTTCCACCAGGCAAAGTATGTGAAAATCATTAAAATTGGAGAAACACAAGTAAGGCCGGCATCACACCACGATTTCGCAGTTTCCGATTGTATCCGTGTCAAAGCAGATACAATCTGATCCGATTTTGCCTCCCATGTATTGCTATGGGGCACGGATTGTGCTCAGATGTGTCCTTTTTGCCATCCGATTTATGCCCAATCCGAGCCCCATAGGGATACATGGGAGGCAAAATCGCATCCGAGTGTTTCCGATTTACCACAGATACACTTAAAATTGTAATGTGAAGCCAGCCTAAGTTTATTTGAATGGTTCCATAGATTTTGCTTGAAACATTTAATCAATCTATAACTAATTTGGAAATATTTTGTAACTTTATAAATGTGGACACCAGGAATTGAACCGGTGAGATCTAAGACACTGGTAGAGCACAGGACCATTGGACTAGATCCTCAGATAGACATGGAGGTGAGATTTCTTTTACTTAGAGGTAAACTCCCAATTCCCTTCATATTGTAATCTGACCATTTCATTGTACTTTAGACCTCCTGAGTCCTGTGGGGCTGGTGCTAAGTGTTTACTATCAAGGATGCTTGAGATCAGGGTTCAATTCTTAATAGATGTCACCAGAGCTTCATCCTCCTTTTCCCTTCTTTTATTATTATGTCATGATTTTAATTAGGCAAATTCTATGAAAATCACCAAAATGTATTTGACATAAATCTCTTGTGACAGACATTGGCAGACATCCTAAATGTGGACACCAGGAATTGAACCGGTGAGATCTAGGACACTGGTAGAGCACAGGACCATTGGACCAGATTCTCAGCCACACATAGAGTTGAGATTTCTTTTACTTAGTGATAAACTCCCATTCTCTCCATATTGTAATCTGACCATTCCATTGCACTGTAGACTCCCTGAATCCCGTGGGGCTGAGTGTTCACTGTTGATGCTTGAGTTCAGGGTTCAATCCTCAAAACAGGTCACCAGAGGTTCATGCTCCTTTTCCATTTTTTGGGGCTGCTGCTGTATACACCACTGGGGCTGCTGCTGTATACACCACTGGGGCTGCTGCTGTATACACCACTGGGGCTGCTGCTGTATACACCACTGGGGCTGCTGCTGTATACACCACTGGGGCTGCTGCTGTATACACCCCTGGGGCTGCTGCTGTATGTACCCCTGGGGCTGCTGCTGTATACACCACTGGGGCTGCTGCTGTATACACCACTGGGGCTGCTGCTGTATACACCACTGGGGCTGCTGCTGTATATACCACTGGGGCTGCTGCTGTATACACCACTGGGGCTGCTGCTGTATATACCACTGGGGCTGCTGCTGTATACACCACTGGGGCTACTGCTGTAACACTGCTGGGGCCTGTATATACCACTGGGGAGGCTGCTGTATACCAAACTGCTGGGAGCTGTATACCTGTGCTGGGGTCCACCCTCGGCTTATACACGAGTCAATAGGTTTTCCCAGGTTTTGGGGGCAAAAGTAGGGGGTCGGCTTATACACGGGTCGGCTTATACACGAGTATATACGGTATATCATGATTTTAGACAAAGTCTATGAAAATCACCAAAATGTATTTGACATAAATCTCTTGTGTCAGACATTGACCCTTTATGGTTTGCTCCACTATTGTAAACATTCAGCATTTTGTTACCGGAGGATGGCAGGATGGCGGGAGTGGAGGTGGTGAGATGGGCGTTATCCTCTGGAGATTTCATACATTTAATCACTAAAATGTTTTTGAATTAAATCCCTTGTGAAAAATATTACCCCAAGATAATTTGCTCCACAACTGAGTATTTTGATACTGCAGGAAATTAGGAACAGAACTGGTGAGATGGGCATTATCCTCTGGAGGTTGGAGAATTACCGTACATACTCGTGTATAAGCCGAGTTTTTCAGCCCAAAATTTGGGCTGAAAAGTCTCCCCCTCGGCTTATACACCGGTCATATACGGTATATAAGGTGGGGGCTGTGTCCCGGGGCTGTGGAGGCTGGAGGAGGCAGGGGGAGGCTGCTGTATGAGCGGCCCCGTCACGTGGGGCCGCTCATTAAATATGCACTGCTTCCCCCTGTCAATCAGCGGCAGGGGGAAGCAGTGCATATAGCCCCCAAATGCTGGCACTTGCCCCCCCTTGTAAGGGCCCCCCCCAATGGTTATATTACCATTCCGGACTTCTGATCAGCGCCGCTCCTCGGTGCTCCTCGGTGCTCCGTCCGTCCTGCTACATCCGGGATCTCCGGCCGTCGCAGGCATATGACGTCATCGCGCGACAGCCGGGGATCCCGGATGTAGCAGGACGGGAGCCGCGAGGACGGAGCGCCGAGGAGCAGCGCTGATCAGAAGACCGGGATGGTAAGAGAAGCAGGGGGGGGGGCCCTTGCAAGGGGGGGCGAGTGCCAGCATTTGGGGGCTGCTGGGGACCCCCAGGGGGCTGCTGGGTACCCCCTGGGGACTGCTGGGTACCCCCTGGGGGCTGCTGGGGACCCCCTGGGGGCTGCTGGGGACCCCCAGGGGGCTGCTATATGTACCCCTGGGGGCCTGCTGTATACCACTAGGGATGCTGTATACTACCACTGGGGCTGCTGGGGCTGCTATATACTACCACTGGGGCTGCTGTATACTACCACTGGGGCTGCTGTATACTACCACTGGGGCTGCTATATACTACCACTGGGGCTGCTATATACTACCACTGGGGCTGCTGTATACTACCACTGGGGCTGCTGTATACTACCACTGGGGCTGCTATATACTACCACTGGGGCTGCTGTATACTACCACTGGGGAGGCCTGTATACCACTGGGGGGGGCCTGTATACCACACTGCTGGGGGCTGTATACCTGTGCTGGGGTCCACCCTCGGCTTATACACGAGTCAATAGGTTTTTCCAGATTTTTGGGGCAAAAGTAGGTGGGTCGGCTTATACACGGGTCGGCTTATACACGAGTATATACGGTAAACCCTGACCTCAGGGGGCTGATTGGTTTCTATTGTGTTGAACTTCTCATATTAAAATCTGATGGTTAAAGGGAATTTAACAGTAAGTAAAGAAAATCTCAACCAGGGAGACAGCTGAGCATCTGGCCCCATGGTGAAGCATCCAACTAATGACCAACATCTCACCGGTTCAAGGGCAGGTATCATATGTTATTAATATGCTGAATATAGCAGTGGAGCACAACATATTGAGTTAATTTATGTCTCTAATTAGGTCTACTAAGTCAAAATCAATTACTCCTAATTTTTCACATTTTAGTGTATTTTGATGATTTCTGTGGAATTCATCTGATCTCAAATTATAATTAAAAAACGTGTGATTTGCACATATTTTTATGGATTAATGGACAAGGCTCATAAAGGGTTAATAGAATTTGCACAATTTTTACTATTATTGTTCACAATGAAATCCATTTTACTTATTTTCCCATGAAATCAGTCAAATCAGCCAAATTCCGTCATCTTGATTCGATTCTGAGGAATTCAGCGGAACTCAGTAAAGATTAATGAAAATTAATTAAAATCCATGTAAATCACCAAATCGCAGTGATCTCACAGTTTCTTTTTTTAATCATTTAGAATGATTCTCCATAAGTTGTATAAAGTGTCCTACTCCAGGATTTTTACATGCAGAAACTGTGGAGAAGGTCCCCTGATGAAGGAGCGAGGTGTAGTTCCGAAACGCGCTGGAATAAAGCTAGGATTTTCACCATCATCTCCGACGAATTGTGTTCCTTCCACTGTATGAGCAGTGCGGATCCCGAAAAACACTGTCCCTTCTAAGATTTTTACATGACAGACCCAAAAAAATAAATACATTTTCGCTGATTAGATCAATCTTAATTTTCACTATTTCTGCATCCAGGTATAATTTCCACTGATTTTTGCTGATTTTCACCCAATTCCTCAGATTCGAATTGTGTCTGAATTCAGCTGATGTAGCTGATTTCATGGGAAAATAAGCAAAATGAGTTTAAATGTGAATAAAATAACAGTGCAAATTGAGCACATTCTGTTAACCCTTAAGGAGTCTTGTCCTCAGAAATGAATAAAAATATGTGCAACCACGGTGCCCTAATGTCAGTTAAAATCCTTTTTTAATTCTTGTCGTTGAGCAGATATGTTCATTTGTCGTTTAGTCTGCCCTATCACATTGCGGGTGTGGCTATTTATATCTTCTCCTTGCTGGTTTTCTCTGCTGGCTATATTCCTATGTGGATCCTGATTGAAGTTCCAGTCACACTGCCAAGGATTTATGCCAGTCAGATCGAGACTAGCTAGGTTTATTATCTTTGCTGTCACATCTATTTATTCTACTCCTTTCACGTGCCAATAGTTAGGTAGTAGGAGGCTTTTATTTTTTGCAGTAAATACTTTACTTTTTCCACTTCAGGTTTTATGTCTTCTTACGTCACTTTGGGATCTCTTCTTCCACGGCACACCTTTCTTTTTCAGGGTTATAGTATTTGCATTTCAGTATCTGCATTTATGCATCTCTCTCTGGTTCCTAATGAGGTACAAGGAACACTTGAATGTATTTTTGGCAGCCAGGTCTGAGTTGTCAACTCCTAGTTTTGCAGTAAGAGTTAGTCCGACCCTCACAGGTACCATCGGAGGCTGTGCAGCTAGTACGTTTAATCTGTACAGGAACTAGTTGGGTCAAGTGCAGTAGATAGGCCATTGTGCTTAACAGGTGGCCCAGCACCTCAAATGTATTTTCCAACTATTTATCTTTCCCTCTTAACCTCTTTTGTAATTATCTTTATTATACAATTCCCTACACTTTTCCCTATCCAATCTATAAAGGTGTTTTTTTACAGCACTTCCTTTGAAGTCTCAAACATGACGTCACAGGACGCTGGAGCTGCACTCACTTCTCACAGCATCCAACGCCCCTCTTAGAAAAGTACATCACCAGGGGCAGTGCTGCACTTACTTACAAGTTTCTGAGGTAAGTAGAGTGCCAGCATGCTACTCCTCTCAGCTACCAATTTTGTTGCTTGTGTGAGAGATGTTGGTAGGGAATGGTGTTAGTTGCAGCGAGTGACCAGCGCCACCCTCTGTTGATGCTTTGTTTGAGAGCAGTTCTAGAGACTTTGGGTCTGGTGTCACTCACTGCATCTTGCACTGCCCCCTGCCAACATCATTCACTCAAGCAACAGAAGCAGCAGTAGAGAGAGGAATAGTGTGGCGCCCCACCGGTCTGGACGCCATGAGGGGTACTGCGCCCAAGCCACGGGTGTGGTTCTCCTGTAGTCGGGAGATGGGGGATGGTAGATATGGGATCCTCAGCAAACACCCAACACGTAGACCCTAGTTAGGGATGTGGGTGGACCCGCTTTAAAGGGAAGACCCAGTCCAAGGGAGGAGAATAGGATAGAGAAGTGTGGGTGGGAGGTAGAAAGAGGAAAACAGTTTCACTTTGGAGTGGAACAGAGAACAGATAGAATGTAGAGCACAGAAAGCGAGAAGTCGAGTCAAGCAAGGAGGAGAAGGAGCGACAAGAAAGCGGTGTGAAACTGAGAAAAGCAGGGAACTTGAGCAGCTGAGGCTCGTCCTGGGAACGGAAAGGAAAGAACCCTAAGGGCACCAGCGGAGCTGAAGTGGCCCGTGAGCATGAATCTGGGACTGGTGATACCAGATGGAGGGGTTTAGTCTAGAAACAGGGACTGAACCTGAACACGGCACGGGAGTTCAATACCAGAACCATTGAACCGGAGGCTACAAGCTTCATAGGAGCTGTGGCTCACACCTGGCGCATCCCCAAAGAAAGCAGTCGGACAAGGATCTGGGGACAAGGTACCGGTTGCACACTAAGACCCGTGGCTGCCAGATCAGGGCTCTGCATGCTGAGTCGCTAAGAGGAGCGCTGAGGAACAGCACCAGAGAAGGGAAAAGACAGGCACACCACCGAGGATCTTATACTTGCCACTCTGATCTCTTAAAGACTACACAGGCCAGAGCTTATCTGAGAGAGTGTAACATCTATGACCTGTTGAAACTTGAAGCTTGCTATGAGTAAACCCGGGTACAGAGTTGCAAAACTTTGTGAGACTGTGTTATTTGCGCGGCAACCGGCTGTGAAGGCCACTGAGCAAGGTAACAAGGCCTAACGTAAACCCCCTGCCTGCCAGAGACTACCAATTACTCCACTGCCCTGGGGACCCGCTCCACCCGTGGGGAGCCACTACATCACAGCTGCCTGTCCATCGTCCCCAGAGGTTCTGCAGCAGCGGTGGCTACCCATAGCCGCAAAACACGGGTGACGTCACAAACAATTCTTCCTTTAAACCAACTTATCCCGATATACTCCCCAAGAAGTTATTGACGCTAAGCCCATGGTCAAGGAGCAGGGTCTCGACCCCTGTGACTCCCCTTAAACATTAAAGCCCGGTTATGAGTACCCCACGGCCCTAGGGTGTATCAATGGCATGCTGGCATTCCACTAACCTTGGCTACAACATCCATCATCGAGGATGCAGGATATCCTCAGAGGATGGCAATGCAAAAAATTAGTAAGTAACTGCAACAACGCCAGCCCCTGGTGACATCCTGTTCTAAAAGGAGCAATGGACTCTGTGAGGAGTGAGGGCAGCTCCACCCACCTGTGATGTCACGTTTGAGACCCCTCCCAAATGAAATGACAACGGAAGTGCTGTAAACAAATACTGCTTTAGGGATTAAATAAATAAGGAGAAGTGTAAAGAATTGTATGATAAAGATAATACACAAGTGGTCAGTGTGTAAAGAAAATACATTTTAGGTGGCGGACAACCCCTTTAATGAATTTGGCACCTCTTTAAGTAGCATGCACCTCTTATCTTGCATACAAAGCACTGATATTATGAATTAATTTGATAGGTGAGTGTGACCACCCCTCCCTATCTCCACCCAGCACTGTCCATTGTGGCAGTACTGAACTTGCAAAAGAAACATTTAGCCACAAAAATTTGGGGCAGTTCCCTATTGAAAAATGTTTGCGATTTCAAAAGTTTTACACCAGTTTTCTGGCATAAAAGCCTTATTGAATTGGCCCCTATGTATTTTACTCACCATGTATGCTGCATAAAATACACATCAAAAATGTTGCAAAAATGCCAGCATACCCTTACACAGGGTAAAGGAAATAAAATCATATTTATAGCCAGGGACAGGTCATCTTTAAATAAATCACCATCTACATCCTCACACCTAACACACCGTTAGTGGTGGTAAGAGGTCATCTTTGTGAAGGTCGGGTAATGATCGGATCCATGGAATCCAGTCACTATGGCCTTTAAACATATCAATTACTACTAGAGTCTGACATTTCTCCTTGCTTGGTTTGTAGCCATAATTGCTGCATGCAAAGCCAACCACAGTCATTACAATGCATTTTGTTCATTAGATCATGATGTTGCAAATTGGTCACAAAAAAATTATAATGCACAGTATACACTTAACTGTAATAAGCCATTTGTACCAGAATACTACTCTTATTGTATATTGGCCTCTATCATTACTAGCGTCTAGACATCACTAGACTGCTCTCATTATAGTGTATTAGTCACTATAAAAGTGAGCATTTGTCAACAGAATTTAATTTTTATCATAATGTTTGACAACTTATTTAGTATTGTATATTTTCCATTCAATTTGCTTTACTTAGTAGTTACATTTCCTGGAATTAATATTTATCTGTTAGAACTTTTCCTTATTGTGTTGAGTTACTTTGGCTCCTAGCATTGTCCTTTGGATAATAGGATGTCCTATTCAAAGCAAAAATACAAAAAATGACAATTTGGTAAATACAGTATTTCCCATGTGATGTATATGTTGCAACTCCAGCATCTCCCATATAATGCATATGCTGCAGTCCCAGTGTCTCCTATGTGATGTATATTCCCAAGTGTCTCCTATGTGATAAATATGCTGTGGCCCCAGTGTCTCCTATGTGATGTATATTCTGCAGCCCCAGTGTCCCCTATGTGATGTGTATTACGCAGCCCCAGTGTCTTCTATGTGATGTGTATGTTGCAGCCCAATCACTCCTATGTGATGTATATTTTCAAGTGTATCCTGTGTGATATATACTCCAGCCCCAGTGTCTCCTATGTGATGTATATGCTCAAATGTATCCTACATGATATACTCCAGCCCCAGTGTCTCCTATGTTATGAATGTACTTCAGACCCAGTGAGTTATATGCGCAAACTCCAACTTCTCCTATGTGATCTTAATGTTCCAGCGCCAGTGGCTCCTATGTGATGTATATGACCAAGTGTATCCTCTGTAATATATATACTCCAGCCCCAGTGTCTCTTATCTGATGAGTGTACTCCAGGCCTAGTGTAGACTATGTGAGGTATATGCTCCAACGCCAACATCTCCAATGTGATGTATATGCTCTAGCCCCAGTGTCTCCTATGTGGTGAATATGCTTTAGCCTTGCATAACCTATATGAAGTATATTCTCAAGACCCAGCATCTCCAATGTGATGTACAGTTAGGTCCAAAAATATTTGGACAGTGACCGAATCTTTGTGATTTGGGCTCTGTATGCCGCTAGTTTTCTATATAAAATGAACCAACTGAGATGCAATTGAAGTGGAGACTTTCAGGTTTAATTAAATGGGTTAAACAAAGAAATTCTGTGAAATATTTAGGACTTGAAAACATTTTTCTACAAAACCTCATTTCAGGGGCTCAAAAGTAATTGGACAAATTTACTGTATCATAAATAAAATGTTCATTTTTATTCCTTTTGTAGAGAATCTTTTCCAGGCAATGACTGCCTGAAGTCTAGAATCCATGGACGTCATCAAATGTTGGGTTTCCTCCTTTGTGTTGCTTTGCCGGCTTTTATTGCAGCGACATCAGTTGTTCCTTGTTTGTGGGTCTTTTGGCCTCACGTTTTGTCTTCAGCATGTGAAATGCAGCTCGATGAGGTTGAGATCTGGTGATCGACCTGGCCATTGCAGTATATTCCACTTGTTTGCCTTAAAAAAAAACTCTTCGGTTTAATCAGAATGACTAACGCTTTATCTCTGCAAAAATGGCCAGAAATTGGGTTGTTGTGACAGCCTTTCAGAAAGCACTTACCTAAATGGACAACAGTGTAATCTCAGATACAAATACGTTCCCACTATGTGTACAGACCCTGACAGAAGTTATGTCGCTTATCCATGTTATGTGAATAAAAGCTTATAACCTGACGTTACATTCATCCATTGGTTGTATAAATTACTCTTTTGAAAGCTGAAACCCTCTGAAATGTGATTTGTGATTTACGTTAAGAAAATAAATTGGCATCAATGCTGAAATTTTGATCATTTAATGAACACAAAATGGTCAGATTTTGGCAAGACAAAAGTTTTGTCGCCTGGTCATATAATGCACCCAATCCTAGTTTACATCCTCACCCAGGGGCGGGCTGGTGCACTTTGCCCCGGGTGGCAGTATGTTTGAGGGTGGGGGGGTGCTGCTGGATGAAGTGAGGAGCGGGAAGGGGGGGGCAGGATGAAGTGAGGAGCAGGGGGGGGTTTAGGTTTTAGGTGCTGCTGGATGAAGTGAGGAGCGGAGCGGAGGGGGGTGCTGCTGGATGAAGTGAGGAGCGGGGGGGGCGGGGGTGCTGTTGGACGAGGTGGAGGGGGGGGGGGATTACACTACCCATGCTTCCCGGCGCGCATGTCCGATGGCGGCTGCTGAGACACAAGCAGCTGCGGCCACAAAGCAGAGGCGCCGGCCCGTTTCAGTGTAGGGGTGGCCCTAAATGAGAACTATTCCACCAGCCTGGAGGGCACTTGTTCCCCCGCCACCTGGGCCAGTCCGCCCCTGTCCTCACCTGTGCTCAGTAAATGATCGGTTAATTAGTGGGTGTGTATAAAAAGAAACCCAGCATCCCAGACCTTCACATGAACTGCAACTTGATCTCTGACAACATGCCAAAAATCCACCCTGCGACCAAAGCCTTGAGAGGCTGGAGACCAGATCCACTGTAGAGGTGGCTGGCATCTTTAATGTATCTCAGCGTCAAGTACAAAGAATGAAAAAAAGATTTGAAGAGACTGGAGATGTGTTTGACAAGCCCAGGTCCAGCACACCCCTTAAGACAACTGCTCAAGAGCAATGTTTGTTGGTTAGAAAATCCAAAGCAAGCCCTTCTTGTACTGCAGCAGAGCTCCAATAGGCCTGGTCACCTGAACAGTTTGTAGGATTCTGTCTCGAAATGACCTCCATGGTCGAATCAGTGCTCAGAAGCCAGCACTAAACAAAAGGCAACTAAAAAACCGTGTTGCATTTGCAAAGTCCCACAACCTGCTAAACAGATGGAAGCTAGAAAAGTGGCAGAAGGTGGATTTTTCTGATGAATCTTCAGTAGAATTACACCACAGCCTCTGCAAATATTGCTGGAGACCTATTGGCAGGGACTGGCTGGCCCAGGGGGCAGGGGGGCAGATTCCCCCCAGGCCAGTGGTCAAGCAGCAGTTTTGGGGCCACCCGGCCATCTGTCATGTTGGTTTGGGAGGCCGCTCTGCCCTGAAGCTCACTGCTCATGGGCCACTGCTGTGTGCTTTCCCCCAGGCCAAAATTTGCCATCCAGCCCCTGCCTACTGGAGCCCGTATGGATCCAAAATACACCCAGAAAACAGTTAAATTTGGTGGTGAAAAGATCATGGTCTGGGGTTACATTCAGTATGGGGATGTGCAAAACATTTTCAAGGTGGAAGGCAATATCAATAGCCTAAAATATCAAGACATTAGCTACCTCTTACATTCCAAATCATAAAATGGGTCAAATTCTGCAGCAAAGTTCCTCCAGGCAAAAAAGATCAAGGTGCTTAAGGACTGGCCAGCCCAGTCACCATACATGAACATCATTGAGCATGTTTGGGGTAGGATGAAAGAGGAAGCTTGGATGACAAAACTAAAGAATCTAGATGAACTCTGGGAGGCATGTAAGACTGCATTCTTTGCTATTCCTGATGACTTCATTAATAAATTGTATGAATCATTGTTGAACCGCATGGATACAGTCCTTCAAGCTCATGGAAGTCACATAAAATATTAAATATGACTATGTGGCACCACAGGGGTTAATGTGCCATAGTAACACCACAAAGGGTTAACTCCCCACACAACCCACAACACTACACTAGTGCCTCCAGGCCAGAAGGGGGAGCTAAAGCTGCTTCCCTATATATTCTGGTGTGAAGAGGAAGTGGGGAAAAGCAGAGTGGTGGGAGGAGCTAATGTTGTTTACCTCAGAGTGGCAGTGACAGTTAGTCAGTTGGAGTTAGTGCAATTCCTGAGAGGATTGAGGGAAAGAACTTGGGTGTAAAAGAGCTGCATCAGGCCCAACCCACGGTCCACTATCCACTTCCAGGCTGGCCAAGGTCTAAGGAAAGGAGTAGGAGAAGCAGAGAAACACATCCGGGAAAAAGAGTTACCCTATAACTCACCCCGGGGAAGCGCAAAGACCGGATACCGGATCCGACATTGTGCCTGATACAAGCAGCACAGTAAACACCGGATGAGTGAGGATTTCATATCTTCACTGTGCCGCAGTGAAGCAACACGGCGGGGTCAGAAACACAAAAATAAGACTCACGTTGCCTAGCAAGTGGGTACCCGTGTGGGGAGACAGGGCCAGCAGCTTAGCTAAAGCGGCAGCAGGGCCACACACAAAGCGCAGCAGTAGGAAGCCAAGGACCCGGTCAGGGTGGGAGCAACCCGTCCCCAGTACAAACTCCGTGGACAATATCTACTGAACAACATCTGCAGTAAAGACTTGGAAAACTACAAAACCGTGAGTCTGTGTGATCCTTGCAAACCCTGTTCTCCCTCACAAACTGTCATCTCTACCACTACCCCTGCCCTGCATCACCCATATACTATCATCATCACTGCCCTGGGGAACCAGGCTCCCCGCTGAGAGCTGTTACATCACCGGCTTCCAAACATCATCCCTGGAGGTTCTGCAGCAGCAGTGGTCACCCTAACAACAACCCGTGGGTGGCGTCACGACAAACTCCCCTGTAAATACCCCCCATTACTTGTGGGCTTGGGACATGGTTCGGACCAAGGACCGCCGTGATACCCCCTGTGATACCCCGGTCCAGTACCGAGTACCCCGTCCCAGTGGGCTCCACAACTATAATGGCACCACAATGTCATTCACCAATGTTATGCAACATATATTTGTATTTTAAGTTAATTTTTTGTTTGAATATCACATTACTTTCTCTGGGCAACAAAACTTTTGTCTTGCCAAAATCTGACCATTCTGTGTTCATTAAACGATCAATATTTCAGAATTGATGCCAATTTATTTTCTTAACCTAAACCACATTTCGGAGGGTTTCAGCTTTCAAAAGAGTAATTTATACAACCAATGGATGAATTTAACGTCAGGTTATAAGCTTTTATTTACATAACATGGATAAGCTACATAACTCCTGTCAGGGACTGTAAGCTAGTAAAAAAAATAATGTTATCTCATTTACCAGGGCTCATAAAATAGAGGTGTATATTGGGTATATTGTAGCCTGGAGGGGCCTAGGCTGCCTTACACCTATGGGTATAGTTTGGCCTAGGACAGTTTATTCCCTGTGGGGTATACTCTGGCCTGGAGGGGTATAGTGTGGCTGAGGTTACTTTACACCCATGGGTACAGTTTGGCCTACGACAGTTTATTCCCTGGGACTTGTCAGGTCATTCCCTGAGGAAGGAGCTAGGATTTGGGCTCCGAAACGCGTCGGAAATAAAGCAGAAAATATTTCATTCAAAGCATTCCGGTGTCTTTGAGACTTCTTTGAGGCAGCAGCGTGGACCTGGAGGCACTTGGTCCTGGAGAGAGTGCTTGTCACAAGTGACTTACTGAGGATCTGTTTAACTAGTAACATGTATATCTATACATGCCACAGCAATACAGAGCCCTGTTGCAGATGTTGGTTTTTTTCTGTTGTGTATTAACCTCCCTGCTGGTATTCCCGAGCGTCACTCGGGGTTAAATTTCGCTTCCAGAAGCGGTAACCCCGAGTGACACTCGGGGTGAATGTCAGAACTGTCCTGGGTGTCCCCTTACCCCATCCTGGTGGTCTAGAGGTGTCCCCGCTGTGATCCCTCTGTGCCTCCGGTGGGCGCCGCCATCTTGCTTCCTGGATCCGTCTCTCTGAGCCGCAGAGGCTCATGGGAGGCGGAGCCAGGCGCCAGATTCACTAAATAAAGTGACACACACACTGTAAATAAATTTAAAAAAAAATAAAAAGTGAAATCCTGTCAGAATTCCTGTCAGACTCAGATGTGACATTGTATCCACTGAGATCTGACATTTTTTCGTCCTCACTGCCCTGCCTGCCCATTTTGCTGTCATGGCATCAAAGCGTCGCATCTCCAAAGCGGCTGTGGATGTGATGGAAGACAGCGGCAGCGACATAGAGCCCTTTGCGGACGTGAGCGACAGCGACAGCGACTCGTGGCAGGAATCGTCCGACAGCGACAGCGAAGATGGTGCACCTGACCTCAGTGATGTCCGCACTTGGTGCCCTATTGACTGCGCCATGGATGAGGTACCGCCGCCAAGATTCCCCTTTACCGGATCACCAGGTATGAAGGTGGACGTTGACCCCAGTGACCCCTTGGCGTACTTCAAATTATTTTTGACGGACGACGTCATTGCCAAAATTGTCGCCGAGACAAATCGGTACCAGCAGCAGTCCGCTACTGCGCACACCCTGTTTTCCCGTAACAGGAAATGGGAACCGGTGACCAAAGAGGACATTTGGCAGTTCCTGGGGTTAATTCTTCTTCTGGGGGTGGTGGGGAAACCCCTGCAGAAATGGTATCGGACTACCAATAAATTGCTGACAACCCCATTTTTTGGCACCGTCATGTCGGAGTACCGCTTTTCCCTGATTATGAGATATTTACACTTTACCAACAATGAGGATTTTGACGCAGCCTCACATCCGGCGCCAAAACTCAAAAAGATTTGGGAGGTGTACCAGCTGATCCTCCGAAATTTCCAGCATGCCTATGTGCCAGACAGAGACCTCAGTGTGGATGAAAGTCTGATGGCATACAAGGGACGCCTCAGCTGGATCCAGTATATTGCGTCCAAGAGAGCCCGATTTGGCGTAAAATCGTACATGATCTGTGAGTCGGCCACTGGCTATATCTGGAATTCGGTGATCTACACCGGTAAAGGCACACAATTCGACCCCAGGTACAGCCGCTATGGGATGGCAACATCATCAGTCCTCACCCTGCTTCAGCCGTTGCTGAATCAGGGGTATTGTGTCACAACGGACAATTTCTACACCTCACCGGAGCTGTACGAGTGCTTGCTCAAGCACAAGACAGATGGCTATGGAACTGTTAGGGCCAACCGACGTGACCTGCCATCCATGTTTTCCAAACAAAAACTGAAAACCGGAGACATGGTTGCCTGGCAGAAAGGCAAGATGATGGCGATGCGCTGGCGGGACAAAATAGACGTGTGCCTGATGAGTACAGTACATAACACCTCCACTGCCATGGTCCACACAAGAGGTGGGAAAGACATCATGAAACCACGACTGGTCATCGACTATAATAACACCATGGGAGGAGTCGACAGAGCTGACCAGGCGATGACATTCTATCCGGCGATGCGGAAGCAGCAAAAAAAAATTATAAAAAAATATTCCGGCATCTCCTGGAGCAATGCCTGTGGAACGCATACGTACTGCACAAAAAAAGCAGTGACAGACCTCTTGTGCATTCAGACTTTGTGTGGAAGGTGGCGCAACTGATTTTTGAATCCAACCCAATGACATCCGTGTCTGGGAACAGATCCGGGCGTCGTGCTAGTGACGTTGCTAACCCAGAACGCCTAACTGGTCGCCACTTTGTGGACTACATTCCACCAACGGCTAAAAAGGCAATACCTACGAGGATGTGGGTGGTGTGCTGCTCAAAGCGCGACGGCAAGGGCAAGAAAATCCGCAAGGAAACCCGGTTCCATTGCCCAGACTGTGACGTGGGTCTGTATGCGGTCCCATGCTTCAAGATTTATCACACACAGGATGTGTACTGATTTTTTGTTATTTGACAGGTGTCATGATGTATTTATTTTATTACATTTGATTATTTATTATTCAATAAGAGTATTGATTATTGAATAAAATTATTTTATTTAATTATAATTCATGATTTAATGTTTCAAACTATATCACATCTGAGAGGTCTACTAGAGTCTTCTTTGATCATGTAATTACTAAGAATTGCAGGGCTACTGTACATAACACCAAATTTCCATGCAAAAAAATGGTACCGCTTTTAGCATAAAATTCCAGACAAAATCATACTGCCAGGGAGGTTAAATAGACTGTTGGTTGCTAAAAAGGTTACACACATCTGTTCAGGTCAATTAGAGCACCTGTGATTGACGGCAAATTTATTTGTCACAAATTGAGAAAAATTTGCCAAAGCTGGGGATTCAGATTTCAAATGATGACCCCTATGTGTTGAATAAGTTATAAAACATGTATATTACTAGTATTTGTATGGACCTGAGAAAGAGATCAGACTGATCCTGAAACAAGTTATCCCAATCATTGTAATAAAACCCTTTAATTTTATCTTCTAGCGGTGATTCTGTTGACAACCAATTCTCTATATTCTGTATAAACGACGGCAGCGGTGTAGGGACATTATATTGATGACTGGTTCAAGGACAATACACTAGATCTCCTTAAAACATTCTCATTCCTGTTACTCCACCTGTCCGGGGTTTTCTGCTTAATCTAGTATAAGTACGGTCTGACAAAAAGCCACTTATCTGGACCATTTACTTCGTGTCTCCTCTAATGGAATATGAGTAAATAGAGAACAGGAGATAATGGTAAACTAGGTCAGCTGCTGGAGCCGATTGGCAAATAAACTTTACCGCCTCATTCCTCTCAGCTATCTAGTAACTACATATTTTTACATGGGACATTTAGTCATTTGTTTACTTGCCTTAGAAAATTAAATATATTTCTACATAATCCTCCATTTTAACTTCATCCAATCACTCAAAATAAATGAATCCCAAGAAGACAGCATCTTCATTAGAAGACGGCACCTCTGAAAATTAGACCGCCGAGTCATTATCAAAATGTTACGAAATGATAAAACTTTGGGGAAAAAAACATGCAAAAACCTATACCTGTGGGTGAATAGAGTGTAGTTGCAACAAATTTTTGTGCTTTTTTAAAAAGTTCCAATTGATGAATCAACTGAAAACATCTTGATAAGATTAAATGTGTTTGTACCGTGTTAGCCAGTAGATAGAAAAATATTAGAATCTGAGAGTCCTCGGTGGTTGATACCTTTCAATGACTAACTGAAAAGATGGTAAACATAGCAAGCTTTTAAGACTCAAGGGTCCCATCACACTTGGCGACATTCCAGGGATCCCGACAACCATAAGGTAAGGATCGCTGGAGCGTTGCTACGTGGTCGCTGGTGAGATGTTAAACAGTCAGATCTACTCAACAACGCAGCAATGATACGGCGACCCGTATAACAACCTCAATGGTCATTGGGACCCTGTCACACAGCAGTTAGTCTGACGACTCAGATCTACGTGGCTGAGTGCTGAGTCGTCAACGAGGTCATTGTTAAGGCATCAAACACACCGATATATGCTGGCCAGCGGGAGCCCGACGATCAAAAAATGGTCCAGGCCATTTTGACACGATCGGCGATGTCACAGCAGGGGCCCGGTCGCTGCTACGTGTCAAACATAGTGAGATCGCTGGCGAGGTCGCTGTTGCGTCACAAAACCTGTGACGAAACAGCGATCTAACTAGCAATCTCGTTAGGTGTCACGGGAGCTTAAGGCCTCTTCATCACACTTTGAATGACACAAATTCTAGACATACATATATATATATACTGTGTGCAGAATTATTAGGCAAGTTGTATTTTAGAGGATTATTTTTACTATTGATCAGCAACTATGTTCTCAATCAACCCAAAAGACTCAAATATCAAAGCTTAATATTTTTGGAAGTTGGGGTGTTTTTTTTTTTAGATTTGGCTATCTTAGGAGGATATCTGTTTGTGCAGGTAACTATTACTGTGCAGAATTATTAGGCAACTTAATAAAAACCAAATATATTCCAATCTCACTTGTTTATTTTCACCAGGTAAACTAATATAACTGCACAAAATTTAGAAATAAAAATTTCTGACATGCAAAAAAAGACACACAAAAAATGAGTGACCAATATAGCTACCTTTCTTCATGATGACACTCATCAGCCTTCCATGCATAGATTCTGTCAGTTGCTTGATCTGTATACGATCAACATTGCATGCAGCAACCACCACAGCCTCTCAGACACTGTTCCGAGAGGTGTGCTGTTTTCCCTCCCTGTAGATCTCACATTTTAGGAGGGACCACAGGTTCTCTATGGGGCTCAGATCAGGTGAACAAGGGGGCCATGTCATTATTTTTTCTTCCTTTAGACCTTTACTGGCCAGCCACACTGTGGAGTTGGTAACTTTTCTCCTGATGAAGTGTACAGCATGTACACGAAACTTGTAGAGTTTCTGGAATAAAAAGAAAGTTGTTATCACTGCATGGTCCCTGGATTAATTCCTTGTGAACTTTGGACTGGAACAGTGCAATCCTGAAAGCCGGACTTCTCTCCTTTCTATATATGTAACCCTGGGATTTTGAACAGGAAAGAGGTGACATCTGGGCCAGAGAGATACCGTATATCTGAGTGTCGTCAGCGTACAGGTGATACTGCAAGCCATGGGACTTTATGACTTGTCCCAGACCAAGGGTATAGATTGAAAAAAGGAGGGGCCCCAGGACAGAGCCTTGAGGGACACCAACAGAGAGGGGATGGGGCGAGGAGGTTGTGTGGGAGTGGGAGATGCTAAATGTGCAGTTGGAAGTGATCCAGGAGAGGGTAAGGTCAGTGGTGCCAATGGAAGAGAGGATCTGTGGTAGGTGACGGTGGTTGACTGTATCAAATGCAGAGGACAGGTCTAAAAGGAGGAGGACGAAGAACTGTCTGTTAGCTTTGGCAGTAAGTCGTTAGTAATTTTGGTCAGGGCAGTTTCAGTGGAGTGGTGAGGGCCGAAGCCGGATTGTAGGTTGTCAAAGAGAGAGTTGGATGAGAAGTGGGATGAGAGTACAGTGTGGACATGCTTTTTGAGAAGTTTAGAAGCTAATGGGAGCAGGGATATGGACCAGTAGCTGGATGTGGAAGTGGGGTCAAGGGATGACTTCTTTAAGATAGGTGTAATTGTTGCATGTTTGAAAGCAGAAGGAGAGGTTTATCATTTCTTTTCAGCACCACCACAGGGAAAATTAAGAATTACTCTGTAATTCTGACATCCCCATGCCATTTTGACTCCCTGCAGCAGGAACCCCCACAGCCCTGCCATGCTTGTCTTCTCCTTCCTGCTGCTGTCCAGATGTGCTGCTGTATCTTCCTGCTCCCAGGGCCTGTGCCATTCAAGTCTCCTGGGAATGGACCTAAGGCGAGTAGTTGCTCTAATGCCTGCATTTAAAGAGCCACCCTATGGCTGAGCGGTACTGCTATATAAGGCATCCTCCCACTGGAGGAGGTGCCTGATTAACACTTTTAGTTAGTTTAGTCTATTTCATACTAGGTAGTTGTCAGGTCGTGTCCCTGTGTTCTGCTGTGCCTTTTACCTACCTGATCCTTCATGCTTGTCTGCCATGACCATCCTAGCCTGAACCCGCCTTCTCCTGTGTCTTTACCCATGTCCATCCCTGGGCTACCTGCCTGCCATACTAAAGACTGTGCCTACCATACCGGAGACTGTGCCCAAAATCCGTCCCTGCCTCTGAGGTCAGCAGCCACAGCTCATCCTTTAATCCAGTGGGTCCACTCCCAGATGCTCGCCCTCCTGGTGAGCGTTACATACACATTTCTTAAGGAATCAATGGGCTGCTACAATAAATAGATCATGCCCCCCCCCCACCTCCTGTACCAACTTAGTTTTCCCTGAAACAGAATTTTAAAATTAGTTTTCAATATCACACAATCCCTATAATAGGAAACATATGAAATAATGATGGATATCTGATAAGGGGGAAAAAATTACCCAACGCGCCACAATAATGACATAAAATATAGTTGCTTAAACTGAAATAACAAGAGGGGATGCCGTGTATCAAGCATTATTACAATTCATAAATCCCGTACAGTAGATATGCATATAACAATTCCTGCTACATGCAACTAGATGAAAAGCATATTTAATATTGGTTTCTTAGGAAGAATTTGCAGGCACATTCGCCCCCTCCTTCACGTCACTATTTTGTTCTTTGGGAAGCTCATTACTCAGGTGATGACAGGATTCAGATAATCATTTCCACAGTAAGCAAAGCAAATGCAGCATCCCGGACATTCCCTGTGTGCGAGAGACCTTCGCGGGCTTGTTTCCTGTCAGTGCATTCAGCTAATACATCCCCTCCCCAACAAGTTCCTTGCTTTCCTGCTGCCAAATTTACTTACTGATAATGAACCGCTAAAAATTAGCATTTTGGACGTTTCGGATTTTTACACTTTTCTTACGTACTTTATCTACTTGTATTGTTTTATTTATTTTTGTAATTCTGTTAATTTAAAGAATAAACCTACCGTATTTATAAAGGAGCAATTTTTTTAACTTTCTTTAACTCCCATCTAACCCTATTTTATGAGCGTATTAATCACATACTAAAACTCTGAATCAAACTAGGTCAACAGTGTATTATAGAAGGACAACATGGGCATGATAGGTTCATAGGGATCAATGTAACACATTTAAATTAAGGGCTTGTTCACGCCTTGTCTGCATGTTCTTCAAAGGTAAAAAAAATGCATTTTTTTTTAATCTGGAGCATTTCTATTCTTTCAGTGTTTCTTCAGAGTTTTTCACTCACATGAAGGCTGGGGGAATATAAGGAAAAATTCAACTTGTTTCATGCAGCTGTTTCCGGCCAACACTCTTGTTTTTGCTGCAGAAAAATATGCTACAAGTACTCAATCTCGAGATTGGTGGGTATCCCAGAGGCCGGTATCAATCAAACCCTTTAGGGCAAGGTTGGGCAAATTCAGTCTTCAAATGCTGCAAACTGTGCAAGTTTTCAGGATTTCCTTAGCATTGCACAGGGTGTTTGAATCATCATCAGTGCAGGTGATTATATTATCACCTGTGCAATACTAAGGAAATCCTGAAAACTTGCACTGTTTGTGACAGATCCGGAGTCCTAAGTGTTGTGTGTGTGTGTGTGTGTGTGTAAAGCTCAACTGCACCATCCCAGTACCTGGAGACCAGAGGCACAACTCTCCCGGTAATGGAGGAGTGCAGTACCTCTGGTGGCGGCCTACCCGGTGGGGCGCCACATTCCCCTTTGGCAAAGGTTAGTTCGTCCCCAGTAGCACAGACACTTATAATTGTTTTTTTTTGTTTTTAAATAACAATAACAACAATAACATTACTCAGCATTTTTCTTCTCTTTGGGAGGCACTTATACTTGAACGTTGCAAAACACAGTCCAGTCCTTTGAGTAAAACCAAAAATAAAGTGTCCTTAGAACAAAATAATGAAAAAGTGCTCATAAAAACAAAATGCAATTTCCACAGTCTTGTGAGCTTTATCCCCTACCGGGGCTCAAAAACAGTTCTTTGTCACAAGTCCTCCAGTCAACCATACGGTGATCATGGCGGGTTAACTATATACACTTTTACATTTTTACAATTCCCGGTACCTAACTAACCAGTTACATACAGTATTTACATGATTCAACATTCTAACTACTATTTACACTAACTTTCTAGGTCTTACCTTATGGGTAAGGGCCGCTTGCCCGCAAACCATCCTCCCCACTCGAAAGTTCTGCCGGCTCTGCATACGGGGATTGAGACTGCAGCATCCTGTACACCAGCAATGCGTGCCAGCCTCACTGTCGCATGCACCGGGGTGTAGTCAACCTCCTCTCCGTAGCGGAGGTCCCGACCGGCGTGTCCCTTCGGGAGGTTTGACTCAACATTTCTTCTGCTGACAAAAACCTTCTGCTCCAAGCCGCAGTCCTTGATGAACCCCAGCTGTCTCGAAGGTGGAAGGCCACAACTACTCCGCGGCGCCGCTCCGCCAGGTTGGGTACCAAAGTCTTTCTCACATAGGCCTTTTCCTCCAGGTTAGCCTCTTTTGGCTGCTGCCAGCGGTCTCGGTGCTGTTGTTGCTCTTCCTTCCTAGCGGCTTGTCTTTGCGCCCAGTAGTCACCATCTTCTCTTGATCCTGCTCTCTGCCTGGGCCGCAATCGGACACCCTACTGTTAAACTTTCATAGGATGCTCAATGTGCCCTCCCGCTCTCAACCTCTGGGCTTTCTGCAAAGCTCACACTGCTCTCCTGCTCAGCAGCTCCACCTTCTGACTGCGGTGCTGGTTCAGGCAGGTCCAGTGTGGCTGCCAGTGGCTCATCTGTCTGCTTCTGGGCCACTGGCCAGCTCTGGCTTGGTGGTTCTACTATTGGTGTTGCCTCTGGTGGTTTGGGAGGCTCCAGCAACTGCACTCGTTGTACCGCTTTTTTTTGGCAGGGATAGCTTCCAGGCGTTAACGGCCCACAACTGCGCACTGTTCAGCAATTGGCTCAGTTCTTTCATGGCCTCTTTGAAGTCATCAGAACCGGTAATCTGTACCCAGTCTATAGCCTCCCCAGTTGCATTCAGAGCTTTCTCACCCTCTTGTCCGCCAGCCAGAGTGTCCGTCCCGCTGCTCGCCATGATCCCTCTCGCTCCTCGCACCGCGCAACTCTCTCTCATTCTGGTTCTGGTGCCTCACCCTCCTGGCCCATTATCACTCCTCTAGGTGGGGTCAGCAACACTCCATAGCAGGCCCCCTTGGCTTTTCTTTAGTACTCGGGGCGGGCCTGTTATTTCGCGCCTATACTGAGGTCCTTCCCACGATGAGGGCCTAGACATGCCCCCAAACCTGCACATGGCGCTCATTTTTTTTCTCAATGCCATTTTTGCAAGCTAGTTCTTACACAGTCTCTTAACATTTCTTTAAGGCCCATGAGACCCGGTGTTACAGGGACGCTTGTATCTTGTTCATGACGCCAGGTTGCCATGCCCACTCCAGGGCTGGGGGTACTCGGGAACTGAGCAGCAGTTGTTCTTCATTCTTGGTTCTTTTCACGGGGACAGACGGGGGCTGAGACCCGGTTCCATGACCTTGGCAGTGTCATTTAATAAACGGAGGGTAGATAACGGGGGATGACAGGGAAAAGGGGTATTTGTGACACCACCTACGGTATGCAGCCTGGATGGCCGCCGCTGCTTCAGAACCTCTGTGGACGGTGACCGGCAGCTTGGATGGTTCCGCTTCCCGCAGGTGGAGCGCAGTCCCCAGGGCAGCAGGATGGAGGCGTCAGTTCATACCTTGGCAGATGTTCGTTAGGTCATCATCACCCCAGTGTCTCATGTGGCCCCTGCGGCCGGTGGTCACCACTAAAGAAAGTCTCACACACCACAGCTGAATTTCTGTTACTTTTACTCAGTGGTTTCAGCATGGCCGCCGGATACTTCCCTTGCCAACCACCGGTTCAGCATTGTCTCCAGAACCGGGTTAGTGCAGACAAGCCTCAGTTGGTGTTCCTTCCTCTCTTGCTAGGTGTTTCTTTCTCTGGTGGTCCCTCAGCGCTATAAGGTAAATTCTCTTCTGAGGCGAGTGCGACACTGCTCTTCCTCCCAAGCTCTCAGCGCCTCCGTACACAGAGCTCAGGTACCGACAGCCAAAGGTGCTTAGTTGTACCCCTCCCTGGCACTGCTCCCTAATTCGGCCGCCTTCTCCAAGTTGTGTCGGGTGTTCAGCCACAGCTCCCATTAGAAGCTTGGGGCCTCCAGTTCAACGGTTCGGGCCTAAAGCATCCGCGCTGTGTTCAGGGCTGGGTACCTGTGTCGTCCACCAGCCCCTCTGTCTCACCAGTTACAGTTGTACAGGGATCTACATCTCGTTCCGTACCCCAAGAGCTCCCTTCCTCCTCTACACCTGTCAGTCTTTCCCTCCCGGGGCGAGCGTGGTCGTGCTCCAGCCCAAGGGAGTTGGCACCACACCGCTCCTACACTCCCGACTTCCACTTCACTTCTTTCTCTCCAATGTTCTCTACTCTCTCACTTTTTAACTCTACACTTTCCCTCCCGGCTACACTTGGGTCCTCCCTCTAGGTGCATCCCCCGTCCGGGATCCTAAGTGTTGTGTGTGTCTGAAGCTCAACTGCACCATCCCAGTACCTGGAGACCAGAGGCACAGCTCTCCCGCTAATGGAGGAGTGCAGTACCTCTGGTGGCAGCCTACCCGGTGGGGTGCCACATTTGCAGCCCTTGAGGACTGGAGTTGCTCACCCCAGCTTTAGGGTATGCTCACATGTTGCTTTTTTGCTATTTTTCTGCAGCAAAACCTGCTCTTTTGTGCCAAAAAGCAGGTTGTGCTCCATTTTTGCTGCATTTTTTAGTTATGTTTTTGGCGTGTCATTTGTCTACAGTAAATGTTTAATGAAGTTAGTTTAATTCACCACAAAAGAAGCAAATATGCAGTGATTGCGTTTTTGCACTTTTTCATTGCTTTCAATGCAGAAAAAATGCCAGAAGAATAGACATGCTGCTGATAAGCCCAGGACAAGGGGTACTCGGATAATGTGCCTTGGTTTGATGGATTTAACTGGGGGAATCACGAGTGGTCGGGTTCCCGGTTTCGTGCCCTGGCTGTCATTTATTAGATGGTGGGGGAGGAGGGAATATTTAGGGGTACGTGACGCCACCTGTGGTTCCCGGTAATTTGGGGTACATTTAGGTGAAACACGGTACAGTCTGGTTTAACGGGTGAATATTGCCAGTTCAGGGTCCCCCTTATGGAGTCTCCAGATGTTCCTTCTCGTCTTTTGGGGTCTAATCTGCTCTTCTCTGTCTTTCACCACCCTTGCAAAGCTCTCCCGCCAGTCCCCTGATCTCCCACAGTGGAGCACAGATTTCCTTTACCAGTACGGACGGGAGAGGTAAATGGCAGGTCCTCCCGCCACCGGAATCTGGACCAATGCTCCTGTGAACTTGGATCTATTTTGGTACTGCGGGGTGAGGTACCTTGTGGCACTAACGGCTACCTGGTGATTATAGGTCCGCAGGTCGTCGGTTTGCGGCCAGAGGTAAACTACTGACCGCCTCGGCTCTCCGTGTTGCCGGTGTTTCCCTGGACGTTACCAGCCAGCTCCAACCGGTTCTGGTCCATCCCCTTCTGTCCTGGGCCCCCTCTTAGAGATGGGGATCCCTCCTGTGAGCGGTGCTGTCAGGCGCATCCTCCCTGACTGCCTTCCCAGCACTGTCTGAGGTAACTGTCACTCAAATACTTCTCCACTAACCTAGGCTCCACCCCCTTTTGAACCTACTAAATAACCAGTCCCTCTATACTAAGGTGGCCTAGTCCTGTGTGTGTGTGTGTAACTTGAGACTCCATAGGTTAAACCCTAAACTGACAACTTACAGAGATACTTCATTTGTTGTTAAAGTGTAATACCTCTGTGTAGTGCCTAGCCAGAGGGGAGCCACACACCCCCTTGGTGAAATACACCCGTCCACGGGTGTTAAAACCAAACTGGATGAGAGTTGACATTTTTCATATGCATAACCAACAATAACATTTTTAATAACAACAGGTATTCTTGGATTCTTCCCGTCCGGGAGGCGCATTTCTTATAACGTTGCAAACGGAAATATAACTACACATATTAGTCCATATCGGCCCAACGGGGATCGGGTGTCAAGTCTCTGATTTAAAGTTCATCAGGCTTTTGCATAAAAGTTCACATTTAGAAATTGCACAGTCCAGCAGGTAAAGTCTCTGTAGGCTGTTCAAGTCACAATACACATAAACATTAACCATTGGTGCTACTGCGTAGGAGTCCTTGGTACTGCAGGGGTCTCTTTTGGCTATAAGTACTGTAGGCCTCCTGGCCCTGGGGTCACCGGGTTGGCAAAGATTTTACTCTCCCTGCACAGCTCCTTACGCCTTTTCCACCTTCTTTACTATTGTGTACCGGATTTTACCTGCTCTATACCCATTTCATATTCTCGCACACAATAAGACAATATACACTATAATAGTGCTGCAAAAGAAAAAGGCATTTAACTATTTACATTGATATACGATACCAGGACTATTCATCACTCCTTGCCTCTGTTAACCTGGATTGTATACCACCCCCGGGGTCCTGCATAGCGTTTGTAGGTTATGATGTTGCCTTTTGGTTCATCCTAGAACTGTGGCCTCCCGACGTGTTTCCAGGAGTGCGGGATGGGGGCTGGAGACTGGTATTCAAATTGCTTCATCTTCATACCGACCCAGTCTTGTTGCTGCTCCAGGCGATCGTCCCACCATAGCTCGCGGGGCCCGGACGCCTCTGCGCCGCCGGCTGTTCCTTCCTCTCGGTCCTCCTCCCCAGTCAGGTCGGGCTCTTTGGAGAACCGGATCAGGCTTTCCGGTTCGGCGGTCTCCTCTCTTCCAGGCTCTACACTCGCTGGATCCTCCGGTACGGTGCTCGACCCGCCCCCTTGTTTGTTTGATATCATGGGGGCGGGGAGACACTTTGGTGCCTCTTTCTTGGCCCATCTATGCTTAAGGGCTGAGGCACGCCCCTGGGCCAGCACAGAGTTCTTTTACATATTTAGGTCAGCCCACCACAAGAATCCTATAGGCGAGTCCTTCGGGCCTTTCCGGAGCCCGCCACTACCTTTGTCACTTCTCGGCAGAGCAGAGGGGCGGGGCTTATCTTCCCGCTCTTTTCTCCTGCTTTTGGTGATGCAGTTGAAATTATAAGGCGTTGTAATGGCAGCTCTATTTTGTAATCCACAAACATATAAATAAAATATAAACTATTGTATAATATTGTATAAACATACAATAAAATAAAGTCTTTAGGCACACTTTACCCGGTAAATACCAGGCTGGTTCAAATCCTGTTTGTGACGCCAGAAAATGATAAGCCCAGGACAAGGAGTACTCTGATACAGGGCCTGGGTTTGATGAATTTAACTGGGGGAATCACGGGTGGTCGGGTTCCCGGTTCCATGCCCTGGCTGTCATTTGTTAGATGGTGGGGGAGGAGGGAATATTTACAGGGGTACGTGACGCCACCTGTGGTTCCCGGTAATTTGGGGAACCAGCGCTGCAGGCTGGCCGCTGAGGTGATGAAGGGTGCAGCTAAGTGTGGTCCAGCTCCCCACAGGTGGAGCTTTAACCTCAGGGCAGCGGTGATGGAGGATGATGAGGGGGATGAGGGGAGTAGTGGTTGTTCTTACCCCTCCGGTGAGATGCTGCTGATGGTGCTGAAGCCCTCTGGGCACCGGCGAAAAGAATGACAGAGACCAGTTCAACTCTAACTCCACTTTACTGGGTACCGGCAGATGTTAAGGTGAAACACGGTACAGTCTGGTTTAACGGGTGAATGTTGCCGGTTCAGGGTCCCCTCTATGGAGTCTCCAGATGTTCCTTCTCAAGTCTTTTGGGGTCTAATCTGCTCTTCTCTGTCTTTCACCACCCTTGCAGAGCTCTCCCGCCAGTCCCCTGATCTCCCACAGTGGAGCACAGATTTCCTTTACTGGTACGGACGGGAGAGGTAAATGGCAGGACCTCCCGCCACCGGAATCCGGACCGATGCTCCTGTGATCTTGGATCTATTTTGGTACTGAGGGGCGAGGTACCTTGTGGCGCTAACGGCTAGTGTTGCCAGTGTTCCCCAGACGTTAACAACCGGCTCCAACCGGTTCTGGTCCATCCCCTTCTGTCCTGGGCCCCCTCTTAGAGATGGGGATCCCTCCTGTCAGCAGCCTGTCAGGCACATCCGCTCTGGCTGCCTTCCCAGCACTGTCTGAGGTAACTGTCACTCAACTACTTCTCCACTAACCTAGGCCTCCACCCCCTTTTGGACCTACGAAATAACCAGTCCCTCTATACTAAGGTGGCCTAGTCCTGTGTGTGTGTTTGTGTGTGTAACTTGAGACTCCATAGACTAAACCCTAAACCGACAACTTACAGAGATATCACATTTGTTGTTAAAGTGTAAAACCTCTCTGTGGTGCCTAGCCAGAGGGGCGCCACACTGCTTCTTTGAAAAACACAGTAGATGTACATTTCAGTCAAAAGGTGTGCATGTGTGTGCATGAGATTTCTGAAAAGTCCTAGACTTTGCTGATACTGTAAAAAGAAGCCTTTAATTTGCATAAAACTCATGAAAAAATGCAGGAAAAATGCAACGTGAACATAGCCTTAGGTTTCTAAATTTGCTTTTGCCACAGCATAATGCGGTATTATTTCAATTGATGCAAATCAATTGGCAGGCCCCACTCTAGTGGCCAAGTGTCAGTAATCTGTGATGGCTGATTTGGAACATTGAGAACCGTCTCCAACCTGTCATCATCCATGGCTCTTCTTTTTTTTAGCCAGCCTGAAATGACATCACGTTCAACATCCAATGATGTTGTTGAACCAAGCCAGCTAGCCAAAAGATTAGCCAAGGATGCCAACAGGTAAGAGGCAACCACAGATTCTCGACATGGCCATTGGACTGTGTCCTGCAAATCAATCTGAACCAGTTCTAATTGGTATGAGCATAATCTTAGCATATCGTCTATAGCAGTGTTTCCCAAACTCCAGTCCTCAGGCCCTCAACAGGTCATGTTTTCAGGATCTCCTTAGTTTTGAACAGGTGTTTGAATCATTATCAAGGTATCTCCTGTGTAATACTAAGGAAATCTTGAAAACATGACCTGTTGGGGCTGTGAGGACTAGAGTGTGGGAGACACTGGTCAATAGGTTCCCTAAAGGTCCTGTTCCTGTTTAGGCCTGGTCTCCACTGCTCTGTGTCTTCCCAATTCCTTTCTCCAGATACTGGAAAAGCCCATTATCATCCATTCACTAATCGCAATGGTGCTCAGTCCCAGCCAGTGAGCCATCATTCCCAACATTTCTGTAGTGCCAAGGTTGACACCAAGAAGCCTGGTAAGGGAAGAATAACTGCCAGAATGGGACATGCAAAGAACTGGCAAGGTGACGTACAGGGGCGTAACTACAACAGGTGCAGGGGTTGCGATCGCACCCGGGCCCCTGAGCCTAGGGGGCCCCAAAAGTCCCTTTGGCCCATAGAAAAAGACTATTGCTGTTAATGATTTGTAATTATTGGTGACCCCATTAGAGCTTTCGCATCAGGGCCCATGAGCTTCAAGTTACGCCACTGGTGACGTATCATTACTTTTATTATTCGGAGATGTCTTAAGTAACATACCACTACATCCATACATACGGTCAGGTTCCCTGTAAAAAAAAATAACAGAAAATAATGTGAAAATATCCTAATATTAATCAATATGCGTAGTGAGATGCAATATAAAAAAATTCTAGATAATTAAAATGTTATCAATTAAATGAGCATAAGAACAGGGAGATTTAAAGAATCCTCTAATAATTAGTGTTGGACATTCTTAAGGTTAATGCCAGCTACAGAATATGTAAAATGGTAAGTATCATGATATAATGTTGAAGCTATAGCTACTCACTCATCTCTTGAATTAGTGAGAAATCTTCCGGATTTTACATACATTATTAGAATGGAAATTATACAGCAGAGACATGACACATCATTTCCCCCTCCCCTGAAAAACTAACTACAGGCAAAATAAAGGAAGTGCAGAAATATATAGGAAATGAGACACCATTACAGTAATTTGCTAAAAACTATTTGGTTATACTAATGTAAGATATTAATTTTTTTTTATACTTAGTAATTTACATTATAAATTATTGCTCACAGGCATAAAAATGGAAGTGAAAGTGGTCATGTCCAAGTAAGGACCAATGTTAAAGACAGAATATCTTCAGAACTCTCTATATCATACATTTTCTGTGTTCCCTCTTCACGTAGTACATTTATCTTGTTTATCTGGACAGTTACGTTCATGCTGGATTAAAATATTAATGTATTGTGTCATTAAATGTGTTCTCCATTTTAGGTCTCTCTCCTCTATTGCCTCGACGTGTTTAATTTATAAAATGAGATAGGACTCCCCTTCCTCAGGTCCAGCGCTGGCTCTCTTCCACTGCTCTGGTCCTGCAGGTTGGTTGCAGCGAGGACATCACTTATACAGTGCACATTTGGTTACTACTGCAGCCAATCCCTGAGTTCAGCAGCTTAAGCCATCTACATTGGCAGTGCCACTGAGCTCAGTGATTGGCTACAAGGGGGATGTGCAGTGGCTCCAAGAGACCAAAGTAGTGTTAGAGAACAGCTGCTGGACCCATGGTGGCCAAATGCTGTCTGATTTTATTATCTTAACACAGCACTGACCAATGCAGGAGAGAGATGGCCACTAAACTCCAGAAACCCCTATTTTTATGCCGTAGAATGAAGAGACATCTTAAAGGAAACCCTCCTCTACTGGCTTCTAAAGAGATCTAAAGTGCAAACTTAAATTACATAGTCACCCATTCACTTGATTGAGTGTCATGCAATACAACTCACCAAAAAATTGCCAGGTAAATATCCATTGCACCTAGCAGCAGGCTGATAGCTCCTCTGATATTCAACACATGTGTCTGCATACCGGTGCTCAATCACCTGCAACCCACAGATAAAGGCGGTTGTGGCACCAGCGTCTGGCCATGCTGTCAGGGAGGTGACTGGTGGCATTTATAGACACAAGGTTACCATAGGGCCCTGCCACTCAGGTGCATGTGAAGCATAGTGTCAGAGCAGCCTATTGGTCACGCCCTGCATATTACATCAGGCGGGCTGCTCCGCACCAATTATATGCCTCACAAATGACAGGCGCCCCCCAAAGGGCCCAGCCCTCCTGTAGCGTAATGAATGTGTTTGGTGTGTTAACCCCTTCACGACATGACATACATTTATATCATATGATGTGTGCCTGCCTATGATGGGCTTGCATGACAAGCTAACATCTTTCCTTGTAGATGATGGCTGAATTACTCTGGTATCATCTACCTCCAACAGCCATGGGTGGAGAGAAGCTCCACCCAAAACTGTTAACATGTTAAACGCCACTGTCAATCTCTGACAGCGGCATTTATTATGTACCAACATCGGGGCATGGCATTCTATGCACCCGTGATGTAATTGCGGGGCGCCAATGGGTTGCCAAGACCGCCAAGTGTGTGCTGAAGACCTCTGCGCTTGTCATGATGAGTCTCCTGTGAAAGCTAACATTTAACTGGCATTCATAGGAGACAATGAGTTTTGCTATACAAAGTGCTGATGCACTGCTATGTATAGCACAATGATTGCAGGTTCAAGTCCCCTAAGGGAACTAGAAAATAGAGTAAGAAGTGAGAAAATGTTGTGAAAAGTGTTTCAAAAATAATAAAAGTTTGAATCAGCTTCCTTTTGCCCCATTAAACATGAAATAATTTTAAAAAATAGACATATTTGGTATGGATGGATTTATGAAAGTCTGATCTATCGAAGTATTAATAAAAATGATCTGATTGTTAACAGCATAACAAGAGAAGAAAATCAAAATGCCAGAATTGTGTTTTTTGTGGCCGCTGCATTATTATAATAGGATGTGATCAAAACAATGTATCTACCAGAAAAAGATATTTGTAAAAACGTCAGCTCAGGGTGCAATAAATAAGCCATCACTTAGGCCCCTTTCACATCAGCGTTTTTCACTGATTGCGGCAGATTTACCGCATCTGCCGTCCAACGATTGCACTTTCGGCACACTTGCAGCAAGCCCCGTACATTGTCTATGGGGCTTGCGGCAGGTGTGACTTGGTGTTCAAGGTATACGTGGGGTACCTGATAATATTACTGAAAGCTTTACTGAACAAACTCCGGCTCTTCCTATCCAAAGACAATCGACAACTTCTGCTACTGGACGGGCTACTCGACTCCCTTTCTTTGGCAGCAGCACAGCGGTAAAACTTGTAGATGAGGCCCAGAAAGAACATGTGCTACAGTGGATCACAAGGGCTGCATCAAGTTGCCCCTCCTCCTCTTCCCCCACCTCAACATCACACACACTAAAGTCCTCAGAGATGGCACCCCAATTACCCATGTTTCCCCCTGTGCCATAACTTTCCAACCACCAAACTGACTGTGGGGAAACAGATGGGTGAATTTGCAGAGGATGACAATGAGATCAGATATCCCAATAACTGTCAACCCAGAGTCAAACAGATAAGTAGTTCAGCAGAGGAGGTGGAGGAGGAAGAAAATGACGAGGTTAGGTTGCAGCCTCCCGCACAGACAGGGACTACTGCAATCACAATAAGCACTGCATCCTCAGTGACAACTATTGGCTCTGGCCAGCAGTGGTCACAGGTCTGCAGTTTGCAGGGCAGGGGCAGCAAGGGTCTTTTGTTGATACCACAAAGAATGACTCAACTCACAGTATCTGTAAAATTTGTAAAAAAAAGACTCTGTAGAGATAAAAAGGCTAATAATTTGACTACTACATTCATGAATCATCACATGGACATTCATCATAACTTTCTGTGGGAGTATCACTGCACTAAAACACGGCCTAGCAGGCCTCACAAACCATCATCCGCTCCAGCAATCACATCTGCTGCATCTTCCTTCTCCGTCACTGTGGTGTTCTCTCCAGCTTTAGAATCGCCACTTGTTTATCTGCTACAGTCAGGGTGAGTGACAGCCCGTCAGCTATTACAGAAGTGGCCACGCCTGCTGGTGTTGACCAATCTCAGATGCTGAGAAGAGCACATCTTTCTGAAGCCAACATAACATCTCCGCCTGCCCCTCTCTCACAGTCCAGCAGTTTTTTTGGTGTACACCCTACTCCACCCTGTCTCAGTATAGCAGCCAGTCTTCAGTCGCAAAGTTGTGGTCACGTGAAAGATCATTTCCTCCAACACATCCTAAAGATGTGTGTTGAAATTAAAATGCCTTTGAGATCACAGTCACACACCTGAAGAGTTGTGGACAGATATGCAGGCTGAGTTTGAGAAATGGCTGTCTCCATTTAACCTGGAGTCAGAGAAGGCTGTGTACGATAATTGTGCAAACTTGGTTGGATCATGAGTTGTTCCAAGTCTTCTCCATACTTTCTTCTTCCGATCATTCTGGTACAGGTTTATTATAGCTTCATCTGTCCAAGGAATGCTTTTCCAGGCTTCTTTAAGTGTTTTCTGGCAAAGTCTAATCTGGACTTTCTATTTTTAAGGTTCCACTAGTGTATGGATCCGATGCGTGCTCAGACTCTGCTGTGAGTATGAGCCAAGTGTCATTCACTGTGCTCCGATCCTGGAATCAGATCACAGGTGCAGAGGAGAGGACTAGATTAATCATTCCATCTTCTCCATTGCCAATCTCAGGGTATGTCAAACTGCACTCAGATGATATCCGACTGCAGTCCGATGCTTTACATGCACCCATAAACTTGTATGGCTGCATGTGTTTTCCGTAATTCAGTGCCAAACGCTACATGCTGTAATTTTTTTCTCATGACAATTAGATAATACAAAAAATTTTCACATGGACACTGCCTCATTGTTGAACACTGATGCGAGTGTGACCCAATATTTTATCAGACTATACTCATCTATTGTAAATGCTAGTAAAACCAAGGCCTAAGGTTAGTTAATGGTTTGCACACTGTGGTGCAGCTGTTCACCTGTTAAATCCTGCTGTCAATCTCTGAGGCTGCCTTCAGACTTGCAGATGCATCTGCAGCGTTTTGCAGATGCATCTGCAAGCATCTGCATGCAGACCGCGGCCCCTATGTTTATAATGGAGCGCACGGCGGTCTGCAGATGCTTGCAGACCGCCGTGCGCTCTCATTGCCCGCCATTAGTGATCTGTGCGCATGCGGATGCCTGCGCACAAATCACACACTCTCGCCCGCACCAGGGACGCGACATGCTGCGTCCCGGGTGCGGACGCGGGACACCGGAAGGAGCAGATATGGTCCGCATCCGCACCCGAACGCAGCAAACGCTGCCAAACGCAGGCACTATGCGTTCCTATGTTAAACATAGGAACGCAGTGCGCATGCGTTTGGATGCGTATGGGAACGCAGCATAAGCTGCGTTCACATACGCAAATGTGAAGGCAGCCTGACAGCGGCATTTAACACATGCCAGCAGCGGGCACATCATTTCTTGTGGCCATCCGAAAGCCCGTGAAGTGATTGGCAGCTGATGACCCCCGTGACTGTCATTATGATTCTCCGGTCAACACCGGATCATAGGAGATTGTGATTTCTGCTGTACATAGCACAATAGATTGGATGATCGCAAATTCAAGTCCCCTAAGTGGGCTATGAAATACAGCAAAAATTAAAAAAAGAAGTTTTAAAAACATTAAATAATAACAAAAGGGTTCAAATCACCCCCCTGCTTTTGCCACATTAAAAATAAAATAAAAAAATACATATTTGGTATCCCTGTATTCATAAAAATCTGATTTAACCAAATATAATAAATTAATCCAATCCATAAATAGTGCAATAAAAAAACTGTAATTGCTAAAGTTACGGTAGGTTTCTTTCAGGAATTCTTTCCATTCAGGGCGCAACAAATAAGCCCTCACACAGTCCCAGATCCTAAAAAATGAAGACTTTACAGATCTTGGAAAATGGTGACAAAAGCAGCATTTTTTCTAACTAATTTCCTAATTTGTTTTTTTCACCACTTAAATAAAAAACAAACTACGGTATACATTTTTTTTTTTATCTACGTACTTGTTGTGACCAGAAGAATTATGCCCCCAGGTTAGTTTTACCCAATAGTGAACATGGTAAAGAAAAAACCCCAAAACAAATTGCGGAATTGCACACTTTCTGCAATTTCACCGCACTTGGAATTTTTTTTTTTACATTTTCCAGTACACTATATAGTAAAATACATGATGTCATAAATGATGTCATTCAAAAGTACAACTCCTCCTGCAAAAAATGAGCCCTCGTATGTCTATGTCTATATTGAGGGAAAAGCAAAAAAGGTACGGCTCTTGGAAGAGGTGAGGAAAAGAAAAAAGAAAAAAAAAAATCGAAAAAACTAAAAATGGTCATGGTGTGAAGGGGTTAATGTTGATTTGCCAATACAGGTTGTTTTTATAAGAAAAATAAAATTACAAATGCTAGTCCAAATTTCATCATTTTACCCTACCCCCAACAAACTGTATCCTATATATAAATATTATCATTAATCAATAAGAGAAAACTTCATAAATAATATAATTCCGCTTGTTTGACTTAGGCCGGCTTCACACTGCGGCACCATGAGATCCGGGGCTGTCCGGTATAAACCGGACAGCCCCGGACGCGATTTTGTCATAATACAGCCCTATGGGGCCGGATGGAAGCTATGTGCCATCTGGTTTCCATCTGTCCGGGAGGATCTGGGTGAATTCGGATTTTCCTCCCGGACAGAAAATTTGGGTGAAAATCTGCCCAAATCGGATCCTTCTGGATCTTCCCAGATCCGGGGCGCTCCTTAACATGTGAGTCTATGGCGCCGGATCACCCCGGTCCGACAAAACCATTGCATCTGGGAACCGGACGCCGGTGGCTGAAGTTTAGCAGCGAGCTCTGCTAAACTTCAGCACCACCAGCTGTCCCCTGCTGAGGTTTCAGGACCACGGCTAGCTCCCCGCTAGCCGTGATCTTGAAGTTTCAGCAGCTGCAGCTGCAATTGAGGCATCCGGCTGCAAACCGGACCGGAAGGCATATTTGCCCACTGGTTCTGTTTGCAAATCGGGTCCGGAGCTCTCCGATTTACATCGGACATCGGGGTGTGAAGCCGGCCTTATTAAAAAATAAGTAAATAAAAATGTGAAAAAGTAGCAAGTTTTCCTTTTTCCCTTTTGTTCGGTTCAGGAGAGCTGGATCAAATAAAGTGGTTGCAGCCAATCACTTTAAAACGTCCACCTATAGATTTCAATCTAAGCGTAAAACAACTTGGACGACAGAATAAGAAGATTTATATTTTGTTTGTAGAGTGGTAAAATCTGCATGGAGAAGCCGCTACCTTAGGGCTACATTCGCATGAAATTTCATTACAAGAGGAAGCTGTGCTAAGACATCTTCTGCAAAATCTGGAGTTTTATAAGCTCATAATTTCAATGACTGGATCATTAATGGCAGGCTTCCAAATAACTCTGGCAAGCCCCAAACGAGCGCCTGTTTATTTGCTGCAACAAACTACAATCACAGTATTTGTTTTCACTTCCAAAACCCTCCACTTACTCTTCATTCCCCGTTTTATATTCCTTAGCCTTATGCAATTTAGCAATTTGTCACAGGAAGGCCACTGTCATGGGTTATGATAGCTAAGTGCCTTTAACCGCACAATCCACCGCATTATCAACCATGACATATGCCTCCAAATGTCTAATTGTGATCATAACATCTCCCTGAGCTAAATATCAAGAAGTTACGGGCCAAATGTTTTCCTATTCTCAGCGTATTCATAAACTTTTTACCAAGAGGAGCTTTATAGAAAGCCAAGCCAGTCATGACATGTTTGATGGCTTCACAAATACGAGATGATGTGTGTTTAGCGATATTAACTTAGACATACATCATTCCTAGTATATGGAATTTAAAAGCCCATGTGGACATTTCTGCTGTAATGACTCTACATTTCCTCAGTAATCTGTTGCCATTTTATTTATACGGGATGTGATTGGGATTTTATTTTATTTTGCTTTTATCACGTTTGTGTCCAGAAATCTAAAAAAGTCGATTGCCCGTGAAGGAACATATTTTCGATAAGATCAGCAACAAGCTAATAAAAATATTTCTTTTATTATATATATTTTTATTTGCATAATGAACTAATTATCCAATTACTGTTAGTTACTTTATTTAACTCAAAGTTGGGTTATATACTGTATTATGTTTTCTTATTTATCCCTTTATAAAAGAGAAGTTATCAACAGAAAAAGACCTCGGAGCTGGTTCATCAAAGCTTTTCGCCAAAAAAGTAGTGTAAAAGCTGCGAAAAATGAAAAAATGTTGTGAATTTTTTGCATTTTTACATGAGTTTGAATCAGCTCCACCGAAATCGGCAGAGCCGAGGCCCAACCAATAAATTCTTCAAAAGTTCTTCGAAAAGTCACCATGACTTCTATACCAGAAATGCTTCTCCAGGTCTTGACTGAAGTAACAGTTCTGGTGTGGCACAAACTAGTAAGGCCGGTTTCACACCATGGGAAGATCAGGTCCGGGCTGTCCTGTGTGAACCTGTCCGATTTTGCACTAATGCAGTCCTAAGGGGCTGGATGGAGCCAGATGGCAGCAATTCGCCATCTGGTTTCCATCTGTCCGGGAGGATCCGGGAGCATTCGGATTTTTTTTCCCGGACACAAAAACGTTGCTTGCAGCGGGGGGGTGGGGGGGCAAGTGCAGGGGGGCCGGTCCGCCTCTGCATTGTGGCCGCTGCCGCAGGACAATCTGCCTCCCGGAATAAAAAGCGCTCCAATGTTGATGACCGCGGATCGGGTCGGATCCGATTGTGTCTGATTTGGTCCGCTGTGCCCAAAATCGGAGCAGTGTCCAATTTTGGGCACAGCAAAAAATCAGACAGAATCGGATCTGACACAAATCGGGTGGCAATAAAGCCAAATCCGATTAGATTAATTGCCCACATGGATACATGGGGGCCAAATCTGACCCGTGGCTGTCTGTTTTACAACAAACAGCCACGGATGCTAGAAAATCGCGATGTGAAAGCAGCCTTAAATCCAAATGCTATACAATGTTGCATTGTATTTGTTACAATATTAAGTACTATGTCTAAAATAGATATGTATGAACACAAATGTGATGTCTTATAGGGTGCCAGAAGCATCCATATTTACTACAGAAACGTTGTGCCATAGAATTGTCTTCATAAATATATGCCCCTTTATACATATGCCTTACAGTGCCTACAAGTAGTATTCAACCCCCTGCAGATTTAGGTGGTTTGATAAGATGCAAATAAGTTAGAGCCTTCAAACTGCAAACGAGAGTAGGATTTATTAACAGAAACATAAATCTTACAAACCAAAAAGTTATGTTGCTCAGTTGAATTTTAATAAATTTTAAACATAAAAGTGTGGGTCAATTATTATTCAACCCCTCAAGCCACCAGCATTCTGTTTGGTCCCCCTAAAGTATTAAGAAGTAGTTCAGGCACAAAGAACAATGAGCTTCACATGTGTGGATTAATTATCTCTTTTGCCAGCCTTTTCTGACTATTTAAGACCCTCCCCAAACTTGTGAATAGCACTCATACATGGTCAACATGGGAAAGACAAAGGAGCATTCCAAGGCCATCAGAGACAAGATCGTGGAGGGTCACAAGGCTGACAAGGGGTACAAAACCCCTTCGAAGAAGTTGGGCCTACCTGTCTCCACTGTTGGGAGCATCATCCGGAAGTGGAAGGCTTATGGAACTACTGTTAGCCTTCCACGGCCTGGACAGCCTTTGAAAGTTTCCTCCTGTGCCGAGGCCAGGCTTGTCCGAAGAGTCAAGGCTAACCCAAGGACAACAAGGAAGGAGCTCCGGGAAGATCTCATGGCAGTGGGGACATTGGTTTCAGTCAATACCATAAGTAACGTACTCCACCGCAATGTTCTCCGTTCCAGACGAGCCCGTAAGGTTCCTTTACTTTCAAAGCGTCATGTCAAGGCTCATCTACAGTTTGCTCATGATCACTTGGAGGACTCTGAGACAGACTGGTTCAAGGTTCTATGGTCTGATGAGACCAAGATCGAGATCTTTGGTGTCAACCACACATGTGACGTTTGGAGACTGGATGGCACTGCATACGACCCCAAGAATACCATCCCTACAGTCAAGCATGGTGGTGGCAGCATCATGCTGTGGGCTGTTTCTCAGCCAAGGGGCCTGGCCATCTGGTCCGCATCCATGGGAAGATGGATAGCACGACCTACCTGGAGATTTTGGCCAAGAAGCTCCGCTCCTCCATCAAGGATCTTAAGATGGGTCGTAATTTCATCTTCCAACAAGACAACGACCCAAAGCACACAGCCAAGAAAACCAAGACCTGGTTCAAGAGGGAAAAAATCAAGGTGATGGAGTGGCCTAGTCAGTCTCCTGACCTTAACCCAATTGAAAACTTGTGGAAGGAGCTCAAGATTAAAGTCCACATAAGACACCCAAAGAACCTAGATAACTTGGAGAAGATCTGCATGGAGGAGTGGGCCAAGATAACTCCAGAGACCTGTGCCGGCCTGATCAGGTCTTATAAAAGACGATTATTAGCTGTAATTGCAAACAAGGGTTATTCCACAAAATATTAAACCTAGGGGTTGAATAATAATTGACCCACACTTTTATGTTTAAAATTTATTAAAATTCAACTGAGCAACATAACTTTTTGGTTTGTAAGATTTATGCTTCTGTTAATAAATCCTACTCTCGTTTGCAGTTTGAAGGATCAAACTTATTTGCATCTTATCAAACCATCTAAATCTGCAGGGGGTTGAATACTACTTGTAGGCACTGTATATGACACATCTGTCCAGTGCAGACAGGAATTGCTAAACACTAATTAACTGTGATCAACAAGGTCATTTTTATTACATGAGCTCCATGATGTTCTATGAAGGCTCACCATGGATTTTCATAACAGAACATAGGAACATATTAATAGGTTTGTGTTCAGTGAACAATAGCCTTTATATCCATCATTGATATTCAGACTCATTGTTATTGCTTTATACAAGAATTTGTCCAAATTAATATTCACATTATTGTTATTTCATTGTATTGACGCATTTGTGTTGACCATATGGACCAAATTAATGGGAATGTTTAGATTTTATACTTATTGTGAAACACAAAAAATATTTTCTCTATAAATTTCTCGCCTGGTATCATGATTCTTGGTGCTCACTTTTGCAAGATTCAGAGTAATAACATATCAGGTATGACGTGCCTCAACCACTGCATGGCAACAGATCAAGAATACATTGGGCGACAATTGTAATTTCTTGGCTCTCTACATTCTGCGGGTGTCATGGAATTTCCTTCAGGCTGCTTCCTGTTTCTTGTGGATGATATAAGACTATTGCTAACCAGTTATATCTGTCACTGGCTATGATGGCCTGGAATTTGCACAATGCCTGTGACATGCATGCTGCTTCAGAGGCTCAGGCTGCAACCTCTCCCATGCCAGTCGCTGGATTTTACACATTCTTACTACAGTTTTGAATTATTAGTAGAACTTTTGCTTTACATTATCCAATGTGATGCCAGGGTGTAATGGTGGTGGCTGTGGGCCCACTGTGCCAAGGGCCGAGATTACCCAGGAGAGGCATGGCTAAGTGTCTATTGGATCTTCACTAGGGCCTCTGATCGACCTGCCCCAGGGCCGTGGGGTACCCAGTTCCGGGCGTTGTAGTTCACGGGGGATGCCACGGGGCCTGTTGCCCTTTCCCGTGACCCTGGTGGTTGCTGAAAAGGGGTTTAAAGTCAATGGAAAATAAAGGATGATTCGTGATGCCACCTATGCTTCCGGTATTATTACTGGTGCTGCGGGACAGACCTCCGGGGTGATGGTGGAACAGTAGGTTGGTTACGCTCCCCTGAGGTGGAGCGGGATCCCCGGGGCAGTAGTGGAAGTTATGGTGGTTGCAGACAGTCTATGGAGGGAGCAGGACCAGGGGCTGCAATAACAGTCACACACACAGGGTTGTTGTTTCCGTACCTTTACTTATGATATGAGCAAGTTGAAGTTCAGGGTACAGTCCGGGTGGTCTGGGAGCAGTTCAGGATCTCCACATCCCATGAGTTATGAAGCCTCCCTTTTACGTTGTGTGTGCTTTAGTCCTGGGCTGTCTGAAGCTAGGCCCTGACCCTCTCTTGTGTCCTCACTTGTATGGCAGGCAGTGAGAGCTCTGCTGCGGGCACCGCTGTATCCACTGCGTTCCTGGGCTTTGCTGGGTGGCTGTGCCCCAAGTGCTGCACCAGGAGACTTGAAGCCTCCCTGGTCTCCGGTCTTTACTGCTAGGCTGACTGGACCCGTGCAGTCTTGGACTCTGGTGTCCGGGTTGTCGACGTAGTTCTTCTGGTGCGAACCGGCATGGCTCCGCTCCCGCTGGCTAACTCGCCTCTGACCCTCACTTATGGGTCCCTCACAGTGACTAGGCTTCCCCTCTGGCACAGGCCTAACGCGGCACCATTCACCAGGTGTCTTCCTCAGTAATACTCCGTACTGAACTGCCTAACTCTGCCCCCGAGCCTGAATTTATAGGGGACCTTGCCTGAAGTCAGCAAGTAGAGCTCCCCCTTCAGGTCTGGGGTGGAAGGTGTTCTGTGTAAGCTTACATGATGTGGAAATCCTTCCCTGCTCCAGGTGTTCCTGTGGCAATCGAACCATGGAGTGAGGTGCAACATGATTAGAGGAAAGGCTGGTCAGGTACCACTCCAGATCAATACCCGGGACTGCAGTAACTGACCGGAGAGTCAGATGCGCAGAAACAAGGTACAGGATGGCGAGATAAGAGTCATAGTCAGATGGTCCGAGGTCAGGGCAGGCAGCATAGGATCAGTGTACAAAGCCTAAGTGAGGAGCATATAGGTCAGACAAAACCGGTATATAAACTGAGCCAATAACGGGAGATCCTAGATCTGCACATTCCTCAACCAATAATCTGCAAAAACACTAGTGCATGTCCTCTGTGAATCATAGGGATATATATTTATCAAGGTTTCTGGCTGCAAACAATCATACATAAAATCAAATTGCAAACAAAAGCTAAACTATTGTCTTATAACAAGCAAGTTAAAGCAATACTGGAAATACAAATATCCTCTATTTTTCCGAGACTTGGTGTCTGGCACAACCCCAGTCATTAGGCTCAAGGTAACGTTGGGATTACCACACTACATGTTGTTTGTGTCCTCTAATCCATTTTCTTTCCTTTCCCGCCATCTCTACAAACATGTTCATCCAAAGTCAATTCCAGTTGGATGTTCATCCCGTGGACTCCCATGGGAGTTAAACACTTTCATGGCGGTGTCCAGGATAAGATGGATGGTATGAGCTGTGCACATTTAACAGCATCTACAAGGTCAACTATAGATCACGCCGCCTGTAGAATTACTGCCAGGATTGGAAAAACTAAGCCCAGTCATTTTATTGTAGCATGTTTCAAAACAGCAGTGTATGAATTTTTTAGGGAATTTGTCAGACCTTGGCTATGAATTGATTACCATTGATTAAATGAAGGAAAGCTTACGACAGCAAGCAAAAGGTTAAGGGGCTTTGTGATCTTTTATCCAACCAACATAAAGTCATTAGGTAAATGACAAGACTTACATGAGAAAAACCATGAGGTCAGGCTCATTTGATATGCTTAAGAGGAACGTCATCTAGAAATATCTATTCTCTGATCCTTTGATCAAGAACATTCATTTGATGTCTGCTTTATTTTCTTAGATGATGTGCATCTGAATATATGAAATAAAGAAAAATCCGGCCACCATGATGAATAATAATACGTCTTCCTCATCCTATAAGCTGCACTTAGTGCAACAAAGCATACATCTCCTTAGCAGCAGAAATCTTCGGTTCAGCAGGTTGTGAGGTGCCATTCTGTGTATCGGACTTAATCTTTCTTCAAATGTAACCCAGCATGTTTTGGAACATTGGTATAGGTGTCGTAACCTTTTTCCAATGAAAGGAGCTTTACTTTATTTTATTTAATAAGCTGGTCCCAAACAGCAGGGGCGGACTGGCCCAGGTGGCAGGGGGGCAAGTGCCCCCTGGGCTGGTGGTGTAGTCCACATCTAGGGCCGCCCCTCTACAGAAATGGGCCGGCTGCGGGCGTCGGCTTGCGGCTGGAGTGGCAATACCGCAGCACATGGTGGCGTCGGAGCTGGTAAGAGAGCCGCGGCAGCACCACCATCCCCCGTCCTCAAATTTCTGATAGCACCCATACCCCCCCCCCCGCCCCCCAGTCCTTAAAAATTTCTGATAGCACCCCCCCCCCCCCGCTTCTCAACCAAGGGCTGGTAGTGAGAAACTGCCACCCGGGTCCAGAGGCCCCAGCCAGCCCCTGCCAAGCAGTGAGTGACAGAGACCTAGGGAAACATTTCTTAGGACTGCTGTTTCATATGCCAGTCTTAAAGATTTGTTCCACTACTTTTATAATGATGGCCTATCCTAAAAAAATAGGTCCTAAATATCAGATATGTGGGGTTCCAACACCTGGTACCCCCCCTGGTCGGCTTGTAGAGGTGTCGGCTCCAGTGGCTCGAGGAAGTCGATAGCAGTCCATGACCAAGGTCGCAGCGCAGCCCCGGCACGGCTGATCCTGCCACAGCCATCTCCTCAGTACAATTGCTCAGTTCTTTGGTACCTTCATCAAGGGGCAAGCTATTCATAGTTTCATAGTTTATAAGATTGAAGGAAGACTTTAAGTCCATCTAGTTCAACCCATAGCCTAACATGTTGATCCAGAGGAAGGCAAAAAAAAATGTGGTAAATACTAGGCTCCACGTTGGGGAAAAAAAATTCCTTCCTGTTTCCACATACTTCACAGAGTCAATTAAAGTTTTTAAGGTTTCTTTACAATAACGGTCAAACATGAGTTGGGGGTGAACTATTTACATTGATGCGTTTGGCTACAAGCTGTTCCCCTCGTCCCAACATCTACGGACTAGTGAACTTGTCACGTCCTACTGATGGACCCAACACGTGGACCCACTGGACCGCGTAGTGCGGATGCTGATACCGGGATGATAGAGAGACGGACCAGTACAGTAGAGTCAACAGGTTTATTGAACAACACAAGAACCCACGCCCCAGGGGAGGGCCACATGGCCACAGCACCGGAACACCACCGAAGGAGGCCCCGGAGCGCTTGATCCCTATACAGGGATACCGCCGGTACCAACCCCGGAAGGACCAATGAAGCGGACACGGGTGTTAAACCGACCCAAGGCAACGTGGAAACAACACAGCAACCGGGTATAAGATAGGACACGGAGAACCGGAAACACGGAGAATCCGGAGCAGGACCTGAATCAGCAATTTCAGCTTGGAAGAGATCCAGGTGGAAGGCCAGAACACGGGAGTCAGCAAGGAGCCGGCAGGGCGGAGATCTGCAGGAAGTAACATACAGAAATCAGATAACAAGCAAAATAAGGAACAACCTGACCAGACCAGGAATAGCAACTCCACTAGGTAGAAGTTGCCCTGGCAAAGACTGACAGGAAACAGGAAGTTTATATTACAGCAGGGCACTCCTGATTGGCAGGACACAGAGGCTTGGTGATTGGCTGAGGGGAGGAGCATGATCCCTGCAGCTTCTCCAGCAATCACTGATTTGGAGGTGGAGTTTCATGGGCTCAAGCAGTAGCCCCGGGAGTGAGGAGATGAGCGGCGCTATTCAAGCAGAGGGCGCTGGAGCCCTGCGGCAGACCCCCGAGTGGTTACAGAACTTAAGCATCATTGACACTATCTGTGAATTCAAAGAGTTTTTGGTCAGTTTTATCCCTACACCAAGTATAGGGATGCATCCGTAGGATTACTCGGGAATGGCCAGACAGTATTCCTTCACTGCGCTCACAATGGAGATCCATCTGTCTTTGAACCTCTGCTCAGGGCCCACCAAACCAACACTGGAGAGAACAGCCTTGTTCGTGTATCTGACAGAGGCAGACTTCAAGCACCAACATCGGGGAACACGCTTGGCTGAGGTTCAGTTCCATGGTCCAACTTCTGGGAATGAGTTAGCCTCAGGGCCTGATCAATTTAAAAGGGGTTTAATTCCTGATATCTCTTAGTGGGTGACCCTCATGTTATTTTCCATGCTACAAGCCCTTGTACTGACTATGCCTCGACCACAAGGAACACCCACTACCAACAACCTTATTTTATTGATGGGGTTCAGGAAGCAGCCTTCACCTTTAACCAGTAGAGGGCCATGTACACATTATGGAACATACAATTTCTTAATACAGATGCAAAACGCAAAGGTATCCCTTGGGTGACACAGTGACAAAACCTGTGATCCTCTTCCAAGTTGTTTTAGCATGTTGTGTAGCTAAACTGCACAGCTTGGTCAACTGTGCAGTAGTGGCTGATGCTGGGTACTACAAATCACCACTTTTTCTTTGGAGAAGGAGCAGATCTGCAGTATGCAGCAACCGCCACTACATAGTTGACAGAGTTGTGCTGTAAGGTACCCAACTGCTTAGGGGTTTGTCCATTACTCAAACAACCCATTTTCAATCCCTATGTTGTCCACCAGTGAAAAAAAAAACAACACTTATACTCACCTCCAATGCCAGCGTTGTTACAGCGTTATCATCACTCTCTCTCCCAGGGTTAGAGTTACATTGTTATGTCTTGTAAACCCTACGTCCAATCAGTGCTAACTTCACTCTTGCTGCCTTCTATCCCCTGCCCTCCACTAGCTGTATTCTTCACCCCAGATGGGGTCCTGTGGGTATTATACAGAGTGGTACTAATTTCTCTCCTATTTATCCTTACTCTCCTGGTGAGGTATATATTTACATTGGAGCCCACCGCTCCTACATGTACACAGATAGCTGTGATTATAGCCTGCCCTATATATGTGGCGCCCATGAGGGTCCAGTCGCCACAGAGGTACTGCACCTCAGCCAGAAGTGTGGTACCACACTCTCAGGTAAAAAGGGGCACTACCCAGTACCCACACACCCGCACCCAACACCACACCACTCCAGGCCAGGGAGTTTGGGTGGACTTTATTGAGGGAGGGCATCTCAGGCTGGAGAGGGAACTAGGTAGAGGGGGTTGGGTGGAGGAAGAAGAGTCTGGGAGCAAAAGGAAGTAAGTACAGATATAAAGAAGGGGAAAAACAGGAAGGAGTCAGTCTGTGAATGAGGAGCATGAAAGGAGTTGGACCTGGGGACTGGAGCCGGTAGGAGCTTGTCCCAGATTGGAGGAGACAGAGAAAGTTGTCCTGGGGACTAGAGCTGGAAGAGCTCGTCCCAGAATGGAGAGGTGAAAGGAAAGTTCCTGAGAGGAAGAGGGAGCTCCGAGGGGAGGCTTTGTCTAGGGTAGTGGGACTACCTCGGGTCACCACGAAGCTCTGGCTGGGAAGACCCTGTTCCAGTGACTGTCTGGAAGGACTTGCTGGAGGAGCTAGGCCGCAGAGGGGACCAGCCTCATTCTTGTGGAAAAACTTTAAGTTTCAGCTAGCAACCCGGAGGCTGCTGTGTCTGTATGTGCAGCAGCCGCAACCACACGTAATCGCTGAAAAGGTGGCCGCATAGGACAAAGGGGACAGAGAGAAAGTCGCTCGACGGGGCCCGAGGCCACTGACTTGGCTGCGTGTGAGGCGCAGGGCAGGAGGGTCAGAGCCAGCACATTAGTTGACCTGGAAAGGCACACATGAAGGGGACACCGGAAGAGTGTCACCAATCAACCAAGGAATGGCTGGATCCCTGACCCGGAGGACACAGCAGCAGGTGCGTTGGTGTGATATAAAGAATTGTGAGTAAACTGTGAAGACTGCACCCAGCTGTGTCCTCTAAATAATTTACTGTTTCACCTGCCCTGTGTTATATTGATAACCATCATCAAATAGACTGTGTCAACTGCCCTGGTGCAGTCGTTCCACCCATGGGGAGCTACACCATACCTGCTACGTCACCAACTGCCCCAGTGGATCTGCACCGCAGCATCGGCTATCCTAGCCGAGTACCACAGGTGGCGTCACAACCAAATTCCGTATAACTATCCTCCATTTTTGGCACAGCCAGGGCCATGGAGCCAGGTCACAGCCCCGTGACCTTCCTAGAGAACTGCCCGACCTGGTTCTGAGGACCCCACGGCCCTGGCGGGCGTGTCACCTGGCGTCACAAACAGGATGTACCGACCCGGGAAATTAGGTCATGTGCATCCAAAGACTATGCAAAAGACTGTGTAATGGCGCCCGCCAAAAATAAAAAGTGGCATGTGTATGTCAAAGGGAGTGGTGCAACCTCCCTTCATGGGCCAGGCTGCAGAACGGCGCGAAAAGTTATGCCCGCACACTGTAAAGACTTTAATTCAACAGGACTTGTCCATCGGCTGGAGGGATCTGCCTCAGGGTGTGGCCGACAGCGAAAGGAGAAAGACCTGCCCACGAAAGTGAGAGGGAAGAGAGAGCTCTGGTAGGAGTGCGAATGGGTGTGCCGCGAGAGAGCATGGAACCCGGTTGGCGCCATGACAAGCGGTGGTTGGTGGGCTCCGGAGCATGGGGTGGAAGCAGTGGACTTCCCCAGCTGACCGGAGGAGGACTCAAACCAGATGCCCCTGGTGGATCTGGATTTTTTGAGAGACAAGATGCAGGCGTTGAGTCGCCAGCTCAAGAAAACCAAGATGACGACGGTGGGAAAATAGAGGGAGGTCCTGCTGGAGAAGGTTCTGAGCACCCCACGGTCCTGGTGGCCGTGTCATAAAATTGTCCGACCCCAGGGCCGTGGGGCACCCAGAACCGGGCTTTGCTGCTTCCGGGGGAGTCACAGGGGTTGAGACCCGGCTCCATGACCCTGGGGATCAGTTTCAAAAATTTCTGAGGAATAGGATTCAGGGGATAGGTGTGGTGACGCCACCCATGGTAACTGGCTTTTGGGGCTGGTGCTGCAGTGCGGAACCTTCTGTGATGAAGGACGGGCGACTGTGGTGGTGTCGCTCCACATTGGTGGAGCGGTTCCCCGGGGCAACCGTTAAAGTCTATGGCGGTGGTAGGACTTTGGGGTGCAGGACTCAAGGCACTGAATAACCAACAGACACACAGGGGTTGTTTCTTTTACCTTCACTGAGGTATGCGATGTCAGGGTACAGTCCACAGTCGATGTTGGGAATCCAGGTAGCCTGGAAGCATGTTAAGGTTCTCCTCACCTGGTTGATTCTGAGGCCTCCCTGCTGCGCCTCTGTCTGCTGGGCCTGGCTGCCTGTAGCTAAGTTGTGACCCTTTACTCCTGTTGGACAGTCTTTCACTGGTATGGCAGGCAGCTTGAGCCCTTCCCAGGTACCACTTCTCTCACCACGGTCCCTGGGCTCTTTTACGCTGCTGTGCCTCCAAGTGCTTTGGTGCCTGGGAAACTTGGAATCTCCCGTCCTCCTGTTTTGTCTGCTGGGCCTAGAGCACCCGCGCAACCTCGAACTCTGGTGTCTGGTTGTGGTGCTCTGCTCTGGGGTGAACGGTTCACAGGCTCTACTCCCCATGCCTACTCTTCTCTTCTCCTCAGACCCTCTCCTACGGCTCCCTCACGCTGGCTGGTGAGTATCCTTGGATAAGCCTGACACTGCTCTAGGCCGCAGGATGTCTTCCCCAGTCCTCCTAGGAACTGGAATGACTAATCCCGCCTCCAGCCAGAATTTATAGGGGAGACTCCCCTGAACCCGGGTTAGAGCTCCCCTTCAGGTCTGGAGACAAGAAGGTGTTGTGTGCTGTGGATTACCTGGTGTGAATAACCCTACCTTGCTTCCAAACATGACACTACCCCGAGGAAGGCAAGGCCATCGTGGCAACCGGACTTGGGGGGGCCACCTTCTCCCCTAGTGAAATTCAGTGCTCCTGGACTGAGGAAACACTTTTTGGAACACACACAAGATAATAATAATAACAGTAAATAAATTGTACAGAGTCTAATAATATATGAAAAAGTACAAAAACCACAAAAATTGGAAAATAATCACTACAGTGCTTAGCCCTTACACCATTGACTGATGAGAAATTATACACAAGATTATCTCTACCACAACCAGTCCAGTGGCTTATTGGTCCATTTTTAAAGATAAATGTTCAAGAATATACAAAGGTTCATACAGTAAGTCCTGTAGGCACAGTACGCTTGATGGTTACTGGGTTACGTAGTTGCATGTAAAACAAAACATATTTACATTTTCAACATGTTCACTTAACTTTGCTAACTTTCTCTGTAATTGGGCTGGAATCTGACCTATGTTATTAAGAGTGGATCTACACAGTACAGGTACTTCTGGTTGTCTAGTCACTAGAGTCTACGTCTGATGTGGGTGTACTATCCACTATTCTATATGTAGACCTACATAGCACAGGTATACCAGAGTGTTGTCTTAGGTTTACCATGGAACTGACAGTTTCACCGCTAGCAGGGTGTTGATTTTCTGGTTCTTCGGTAGCTGATAGTTCTTCTGGTTCTTCTGAAGTGTCAAATGGTTCAGGAGCTACATGTTTTGGAAATGTCACTACTGGGACTACTATGGCTCCATTGATCTGAATCCATGTTTTGGGAAAGTCTCCAAGCACTGTATGGATTATCTCTTCCTTCTGTTTTATGGGTTTAGGTAGATCTGGGACATCTCTTCTGTATCTCAACTGATCAGGACATTTCTTTAGATGTTCTCTTGATACTGCTGCTCAGGTCTCTCCTCCATCTTTACTAACTAAGCAGACTTTGGTGTTGCTCTGCCTCCCACTGGTCATCCAGCTTGTTGGTTCTTTACTTCCTCTTCAGGACTTGCTTTCCTGTTGCTAAGGGAACTGCAGGGGCTTGTTTGTTATATGCCCTCTCTTGTCTTTCTCTCACTTGAGTCAGGTTTTTCTCCACACACTCTTGCACTTTACGGTATTTCTGTTGACGTTCTACATTCCAATCTGCTTCAAGCGGATTTGCCTTAGGGGTTAACACTCCCATGTCTAGGTCTATGGTCAACTTGCCTGGCCTTGCTTTCATCAGGTAAGCAGGGGTACAGTTGGTGGAACTCATTGGAACATGATTTTACAAGTCCACTAAATCTGGCAACTTTTCTAGCCATATGCTTCTTTCTTCCAAGGGCAGTGTTTTCAACAGGTCTATCACTACCTGGTTCATCTTCTCGCACATGCCATTGGTCTGTAGATGGTACGATGTTGTTCTTATCTTCTTGCATCCAGTACAGGTTGCAAAACTCCTGGAACACCTCTCTTCAAATGCTGGACCTTGATCTGTGTGCACTTGTTTAGGATAGCCATGGGGTCTACAGAAATGGGTTTGGAAGGCTTTTGCCACTGTCTTTGCTGTCAGGACTTTTACTACTACTACAACCAAGAAGCATGAGTAATGATCTACAATGGTGAGGGCATACACATAGGTGGACTGGCTCAGGGTCAATTTCACATGACCTAAGGCTACAAGTTCAAGAGGCTGTTTGGTAACAATTGGCAGTAGAGGCTCTCTCTGACTGTCACAATCCTTCCTTCTCGGGTTGCATGGGCCACAGTTTATACACCAGTTCTCAACGGCTTTACTCATGCCAACCCAGTAGAATCTCACACGTAACAGCACCTCCAGCTTCTTCCATCCGAAGTGTCCTGCTCCATCGTGGTACGCCTCCAGGACCATATGGACATCTCTCTTAGGGACCACTATCTGTCACCTGCAAAGCTTGCCTTGGTAGGTGAACAACTTGACCTTCTCCTTCCACAGCTGTTGTGGTACTGGCGGGGCAACTGGGCCAGGGCATGAGTCAGCCTGCTTCAGTAGTTCTTTGACTAGTGAGATGGCTGGGCACTACCTTGCATCTCCACCCAACTAGAATAGGGTAACGGATTGAATGTGGCCTCTTGCATGCCAGGCCACTTTTCTCTCACCTCATGAGAACACTGGGACACTTTGGTGCGGTGAAAAGCAGGTAGCACTATCTCTTCCAGCTCCTCCAGGTCTACTCTTGCCACTGACAAGTGGGGTATCCTCGAAAGTGCATCAGCGTTAGCATTTTTGTTCCCTACCCGTTACTTGATGTTGAAGTTGTAATTGTACAACTGGGCCATCCACCTCTGCTCCAGCGCACCCGCTTTTGCAGTTTCTAGATGGGTCAGTGGGTTATTGACTGTATAGATGGTAAATTTTGTTCAAGTCAGGTAATGCTTCAAACATTCTGTTACTGACCAGACCACTGCAAGGAACTCTAACTTGAACAAGCTATAGTTGTCAGGGTTTCTTTCTGTAGGATGGAGCTATCTGCTGGCATAGGCAATCACTCTCTCTTTGCCTCTTTGCAACTGGGATAACACAGCTCCCAATCCCACGTTGCTCGCATCTGTATACAGCACAAACGGTTGGCCATAGTCAGGGTAGGCCAGGATCTCTTCCCCCGTCAGGGCCCACTTCAATTGCTTGAAGGAGTCTTCTTCTCTACTGCCCCACTCAAACAGTGGACTCGGGCTCTTGGCCTTCTTGGACTGGCCCACTAGGAAGTCTTGCATAGGCGCTGCCATCTTCGTGAAGCCCTCGATGAACCTCTGGTAGTATTCCACTAGCCCCAGGAACTGCAGTACCTGTTTGGTGGTAGTGGGACTCGGCCAGTCCCTGATCACTGTGAACTTGTCAGGGTCTGGGGCCACACCTTTAGCGCTAACCACATGTCCCAGGTACTGTATCTTAGGCTTCAGTAAGAGACACCTGGACGGCTTCACCTGTCGAGCCCACTGGGACGGGGGTACTCGGTGCCGGACCGGGTCTGCTACTGGGGAAGTCACGGGTGGTCCTGGTCTGGACCGTGTCCCGGGCCCTGGCAATAATAAGGGATATTTACAGGGGATGTCAGTCGTGACGCCACCCACTGTGTGCGGCCACTGATGGGGCCGCCGTTGCTGCAGAACCTCCGGGGATAAGATGATGTGATAGCAGCAGAGATGGAATAGTTCCCGTGGGCAGAACTGTGTTCCCCGGGGCAGTGATGGTTAAAGTCTATTGTGTAGTGTGCAGGCCTGGTGCCGGGTGCAATACACTTACTGTCCAGATGCTGCAGGAAACCTTCCTCGGTACTGGAGCTGACGAGCTGTGGCTCTGCAGGTGGGAATCTGCTGCAAACCTGTAAGGAGGGAGTCGTGTTCAGGCAGAGAGACACAAGGGAGTCGTGTTCAGGGTTCACTATGTTTACTTCTCAAGGTTCCTCGGTACAATTCACAGTTCAGTACAGTTCTTACAGTTCAGTTCAGTTGCACGGGCACACTCTCCCCCTCTGGGTTCCCTTTACTCTCTGCAGCCAGGTCTCTCCTCTCTGTGACCCCTCACTCTGTCTCTGTGTCCTTCCCAGGCTGTTGACTCTCTCGGTATCTGTTCACTTTGGTGTGTGTGACTCCGGACAGTATGGCGGTGACTCGGACCCCTCTGGGTCCTCCTGGTTGTCACTGAGCTGCCTGTCCTTTGGGGTAGGGACCCTAACGTGGAGCTCTGGTCCCCCGTCGGTTGTCTGGGGATGCCGGGTGAAACTACGGTCCCCTCTAGAGCCGACACTCTACTCAGCCTAGCCTCCAGCAGTCCTCTCGTGTGAGGCTCTACCAGGCTCTCTCTACTGTGTCTTAAAGTATCATAGGAGGGCTACTCCGCCTGCAGTCTTGTCGTCTCAGCTGTAGTTCTAGGGACCAGTGTCACTGTCCCTCTCTTCCCTCACACTCCTGGGGTGCTGGCTTCGGACGTGCTTTCTCTCTGCGGCTCGCACTGGCTCTGTTCAGATTCTGCGCTCCTACACCCCACTTTGCCAGGACGTGTGATCTCAGTTTTTCATCTCAGCCTACCTCGGCCTACTGACTCCTTTCTCCTCCTCCTTCACTATTTCTACCTTCTGTCACCTGACTACGTGTGTGCCCACCCACTGCTCTAAACCCACCACCCATCGCCTGCTTAGAGTTCCTAGGCTCCGGGTTGGGTGCTGCCATCTACTGTACGTGGGTTGTGTGGGCGTGAGGGTGTTAGTGTTCAACTGTCATCCTACCTGCCTGGCTGCAGTTCCCTTTGTGGCCTCCTAGACGCAGGGGCGCCACACACCTTCATGCCAAACTTGGATAAATCCTCAAATACCACAGCCAGGTGCTTCAAGTGGTCTTTATACATGTTCGAGTAGACTATGATGTCATCTATGTACAGTAGCACGGTTTCAAAGTTTCTGTGCCTCAGGCAACACTCCATCAACCTCTGGAATATTCCCGATGCATTGCAGAGTCCAAATGGCAGGCAGGTAAACTCACAGAGTCCCATTGGTGTCGAGAACGCAGTCTTCTCTCTGTCCCCTACTGCTACGAGAACCTCCCAGTACCCACTGGTAAGAACTAAGGTGGAAAAATAGTTAGCAGTTCTCAATGCAACTAATGACTCTTCAATTCTGCGTAATGGGTAAGCATCCTTATGTGTAATGCGGTTTATCTGCCATGGTAGGACGCCGCAAGCCCCAGCCATAAATTAACCGGCAGGGTGAAGGGACTGTATTCCCTGAACCCAACCCCTGGCATCGAACAGGAAGGCCATCACAGAAGGCTAGGAGTCTCGCAAGGGACTGTCCAAGAGAAGCCCGCAACCGTTGGCCATCAGGATGTGTGCGGGAAGGAGCAGAGAGGCCCGAAAGGGGGGGTGCCCCCTAGCAAAACATCCCAGCTGCTGACCGGTCACTGGGACCGTGAGTAAACTGCTGTAAAGTTACTGTGTTTACGTGAAACCAAAGCAGTAAAGTACCCAGTGAACTCAATCAGGCCTTGTGTGTGAGATTTATTTGTGCTGGGACAGCGGAGGCTCACCTGCAGAGCCGCACACTGATTATGCCAGCCACAGGGGAAGTTGCCTGGAGTGGCTGAGAGCGGCTTTAGGAGACTACACTTCTACACTTGTCCTGGGAGATTAAGCCCTACCCTTGGAGGGCTCTACATTCCAGCTGCCAACCCTCATCATCCCCAGAGGCCTGGATGGCAGCGGTGGCCCTCACTAGCCACAAACCAGTGTGGCACACCTGCGGACCGGTGGCCACAGAAAGGTACAGCAGCTGGGACATGTAATCTAGCCACCTCAAACCAACACCCAACACATCCCCCAATCCCTAGGCCCAGTACTCAATGTCAGGCAGGGAATATGGGGGGAGCTGAGTGAAAGGTGGAGAGAAGGTAGAGAACTCGGGAAGAGGGAGGAGGAACTAGATTAAAAACCTAGGAACACTAAGTTGGGAGGGCTCGACAAGGGAGCACAGGTTTGAGTTCCCAGCGAGTTGTGAGAGGAGTAGGTACTGGACTCCCAAGCAGAAACACCTAACAAGCTAAGAAACTAACACCTGTGAGAAAGAACCCGGACCGAGTGGCCTGTGCCACCAAATGGCTGTTCCGGGTCCCGAGCTAAGTACCAAGGAAGAGGAGAGGGGGTCCACAGTGCACCCGAGCCAATAGGAACACCGTGGGATCGTGCCGACACCAGGGAGTCGGCCCTGTTGACATGGTAGGATGCTGCAAGCCCCGGCCATAAATTAACCGGCGGGGTGAAGGGACTGTATGCCTGGATCCCAACCCCTGGCACCGAACCGGAAAGGCTGTCACAGAGGGCTAGGAGTCTCGCAAGGGACCATACAAGAGAAGCCCACGACCGCTGGCCCGGAGGATGTGCTCGGGAAGGAGCAGAGAGGCCAGAAAGGCATAAGAAAGGGGGTGCCCCCTAGCAAACCATCCCAGCCACTGACTGGTCACCAGGACCATGAGTAAACTGCTGTAAAGTTACTGTGTTTACATGAAACCAAAGCAGTAAAGTACCCGGTGAACTCAGGACTTGTGTGCGAGATTGATTTGTGCTGGGACAGCGGAGGCTCACCTGCAGAGCCGCACACTGAGTATGCCAGCCACAGGGGAAGTTGCCTGGAGAGGCTGAGAGTGGTGTTCAGAGACTTCACTTCTACACTTGCCCTGGGGAACCAAGCCCTACCCGTGGAGGGCTCAACATCCCGGCTTTCAACCCTCATCATTCCCAGACAGGGGCGGAGTGGCCCAGGTGACAGGGTGGCATTTTCCCCCCAGGCCTGTGGTTTAGTCCTAGTCTAGGGCCACCCAGACAGTGAGAGCGGCCACTTGAGTGTCTGCGAGACCCGGGACTGGAGCGGAGGCAGCAGCCAGCTGGTAGGTGAGTTAAGAAGCGGCACCCCCCCCCTCACTTTGCCCCAATAGCACCCCACGCTCCTCACTTGGCCCCAGTAGCACCCCCCCACCTGCTCCTCACTTGTCCCCAGTAGCACCCCCCACTCCTCATTTGGCCCCTGGCTCTACAAAGTGGACTGCCACTCAGGGCAAGATCAGCCAGGCAGCTCCTGTCCCCAAAGGCCTCGATGGCATCACAGGTGGCATCACAAACTATTACTACTTTTACAAACTTTATTCGCTTTTATCATTCCCCTTTTTATTGCGGCATCTGGGACCATGGAGCCGGGTCACGTCGCCGTGACACCCCACAATCCTAGAAGACGACAGGGCCCGGTTTCGAGTACCTCAGTCCCCGGAGTGCGACACCTGTAATCTACACACATTTTCATTGTACCATCTTTCTTTTTTACCAGGACTAGTGGAGTTGCCCAGGGGCTACAACTATCTCTGATCACCCCAGCCTCCTTAATTTCCTGTAATATCTCTTTGGCACAATGATAGTGAGCTGGCAGTACAGGCCTCTATCTTTCTTTGATGGGCAGATGATCACCTGTGGGGATGTGATGTGTACTCCTTGTACCTGCCCAAACTCTAAAGGATGTTTACTAAAGACCCTTTAATATTCCTGCACTCCCTGGTAAACTTCATACTTCAGCTTCCCCTCTGAGGCATTGTCCTCCGCCTGGTCGAACGGATCCAAGGGCTCCACTGCCGTGATAGCGTTGTTATTGACAGTGTACAACTTAGCAATGGTAGCATACCTAGGCAGTTTGACCTCTTCTTTCCACAATTTAAGATTTGTACAGGTACTCTCCCCTTGCGGACATCAACTACACCTCTGGCTGTCAGGACAGTGGGCCTACTGTCTGAGTACCCGAGCTCCACCAATGCTTGGTAATCTTGACCTCTAAGGCCTATTGCTGCCCTACACCAGATTAACATTTCACTCTTTGGGGTATTACAATGGGTACCAGGTCACTTACTCTTACACTGCCGACTTCTCCACTGGACAGTTCCACCTGCTGCCTCTGCGTCAGGGCCTTTATCTCTTACTGCAAGACTAGCTGTTGCCTGAGGTTGGCAGTTTCGGCAAGTTGTTGTAAGAAAACAATAATCTCCCCTAGGCAATTCTCAATCACATTAGTGCTTAGAGTAAGCATTGGGTTACTTTCTCGTCGGTCTACATCAACAATCACTATTCCCTGGGCAATTAGTTCTACATGCCACACCTTTTATTGTTACCTCCTTTAATCCCACCTGCGGCATAGGTAAATCATCTGAGGCATATATTGTAAAACTATCATCTGAGCGTTGTGTAATGTCTAAATCAGCCCAGTACTGCTTGTAAATGATATAAGGTATTGATGTCACCTGTGAACTAGTGTCCAATAAAGCTATCATGGGGATACCATCTAGCACGATAGCCAGGACCGGTCATCCACCTGTCACACCAGTTCAGTGGGCCAGCCTGCCTCATTCCTGGGGGACAGCCCACTGCCCCAGGGGTTGCTCGTTTAAAGTACAAAACCTGGCGATGTGGCCCGTCTCATTGCAGCGGCGGCAGATGGGTTGCCCTACGGAATCATAGCAAATCTAGGTCATCCTCTGGTTGGCGGATTCCACCTCTGGCGCATCCACGGGACGTCATCTGGGCTGGAGGCTAACTCTATCCTCTCCGATTGCTTGGGACTGGACACCTTTGGCTTACTCTTCCGTCCCCTTGGTCACCTGCTGCACTTGCAGTTGTAAGGCATCAGTAGTAACAATTGCTAAGGTCTGCGCACTGGCCCCAAAGTGGTTACAGCCGAGGGCACCACCTCTAGTTGGTACGTCAAAGCCAGTCACTGGGTGGGTACAGTGCTGCTTGCTGTAGGTTCTCGCAGCACAGGAATGGGGCAATCTTTAAATTGGGAAAAGTTCAAGTCAGTGTTTTGCATAGCTATTATATGTAACTGAGTCCTTTGGGTATTAGACTGGATCCCTTCAATAAACTATTCGGTCAACAGTTTGTTTTCATCCTGGATGCTGCCAGGATCAATCTGTTTCATGGCCCTCAGCGCTTCTTGGAGGTTTAAAGTGATCCTGTCACCTCCAAAACGCCTCATAAGCTAGCAAAACATGTCCCTGCACCATCCTATCACTAATCTCACACTTCTTTTGTCTCCTAAAAGCCTCCTGTGAAAGTGGATAAAAACGTTTTAATACTTACTCATTAGCGATTATAATTAGCAGGGGCTATATTCTTTAGTCACCAGGGCGGGCTGTTTTGCAGCCTTGAGGATCCACACTCTCTCTGTCTGTGCTGCTGTTATGTGCAGCTGAAGGCAGGACTAATGATTTGCATTCTGTGAGTGATAGAGAGGGGGAGGGTAATGCCTGCACAAGCAGAGCACACAGACATAGAAAGGGTGGATCCTGGAGCCTGCAAAACAGCCCGCCCTGGTGACTAAAGAATATAGCCCCTGCTAATTATAATCACATATGAGTGAGTTTTAAAACGTTTTTATGCACTTTCACAGGATGCTTTTAGGAGACAAAAGAAGTGTGAGATTAATGATAGGATGCTGCAGGGACATGTTTTGCTAGCTTAGGAGGCGTTCTTTAGGTGACAGGATCCCTTTAAGGCATAGTTTCTTATATCATCACCTGCACCTGTTGTTTACACCAATAAAATCTCATTTTAATTTCTGCAGCAGTTCAGTTGTCAAAGGTTTCTTTAAGCCCGGCAAAGATTTGTTTAACAGTCTGTTTATCGGTGGCTAGCCAGGACTTTACTTCACATTGGGCCGCACCAGTCAACTGTCCCATTAACATGGTCACTCTCTGGTCTTCGGTCATAGAGTATACCCGGAACAAACTAGTCATCCTTTCTTTGAAATCAGTCAGGGTGTCCGTTTTGCCTGAGTACTGCAGCAGCCAGGTTGCTCCTGGGATGTACAGTATTGAGAATGGCATGATTGGCGCTGCTGTGGGGGCTCTGACTGACACCCAGGCCACAAGACCAGGTCACAACCCCCGTGACTCACCAGCAACACTGGAGCTGCCACACTCCGACCTGTTATCTGCTCCCCAATATCCTGTAGAATGTTATGCCCCCCCCGTAACACATAACAACCCACCAGCGATACCGATAAAGATACGACTTGGCCGGGATCGCTGGTGCATCATTTTCACATCGCTGGTAAGATGTCAAACAGGTATCTCACCAGCAATGTCACCAACGACTTCAGCAACGAACCAGAATAATACAGAGGTTGTTGGGAATTGTCACTCCATAGCGTAACATTGAGATCGTTGGTCATTGTCCCTTTCAAACACAACGATGTAGCGCTCCCAGCGGGAGCGCAACGACGTAGAATTGACTCAGAGCAGTATGTGACGATCAACAATCTCACAGCAGGGGCCAGATCATTGGTACGTGTCACACATAATGTCATCTTAGCGGGATCTTTGTTACGTCACAAAATCTGTGACGTTACAACGATCTCGTTAATGATCTCGTTAACAATCTCGTTATGTGTGACAGGACCTTAAGCCCGCAAGGGCAGGGTCCTCTCCCCTCAGTACCAGTCTGTCACTGTTAATAACCCCTCTCATGTACAGCCACATGGAATTAATGGTGCTATATAAATAAATAATAATAATCTACACCTTCTATTAAATTGTGCTACTTTAGTAATAAAAATAATCTGTCAGAACTACTTCGGCCACACCCTTTCTATTTAATTTCTCTACATTTTCCACCAATTTTTTTAGCATATATCTTTACCTTTATTAAATGTGCTTGGTCATCCTCCATTGTGAAAAACTTTCTGAAATCCTGTGGGGAAGTTTAGCCAAACATAAAAAAAATGTTAAAAGTTCAAAAAAAATCCTATTCCCGCTCTGATATGACAGAAACAATAACCTAAGACAAAAAAAAATATAGACTGTATTAAACATTGGTTTAGATAGATAGATAGATAGATAGATAGATACAGTGGCGTACCACCCACGGTCGCAGAGGTCGCAAGTGCGACTGGGCCCGGGAGTACAGGGGCCCGGCGCCCGCCGACCCCTGCGACTCTGCGCCTGCTTTACATGGATGTGCATGCAGCATACCATGCAGGCCAGTCCCCAGGCGATTTACACCGCCTGCCGGAGGACAGGAAGGCGCAGCGGCGCGGCGGCGGCAGCTTTGAAAACTCCCCGGCTGCTGCGTCACGTGCTGTGTCTCAGGATGGAGCCCTGAGCTTCTGGAGTATGGCGGCAGCCTCCTCAGTCTCCTCAGTCTCCAGCCGTGTGTAGTCCTGGCCTCTCATCCAGGAAGTGAGGAGGACACGCTGTTGCTGTTGCTCGAGTCACAGAAGAGAAGAGAGGTGAGAGGAGGAAAGCGCCGGGGGACAGAGGAGAACGGAGGGCAGTGGAGGAGGAGAGCGGGAGACACAAGAGGACAGGGGATAGAGGAGGAGGAGAACGGGGGACACGGGGGATGGAGGAAGAGAGTGGGGATCACAGGAGAACTGGGGACAGAGGAGGAGGAGAACGGGGACACAGGGGGATGGAGGAAGAGAGTGGGGATCACAGGAGAACTGGGGGCAGAGGAGGAGGAGAGTGATGGACACAGGGGGATAGAGGAAGAGAGTGGGGATCACAGGAGAACTGGGGACAGAGGAGGAGGAGAGTGATGGACACAGGGGGATGGAGGAAGAGAGTGGGGATCACAGGAGAACTGGGGGCAGAGGAGGAGGAGAGTGATGGACACAGGGGGATGGAGGAAGAGAGTGGGGATCACAGGAGAACTGGGGACAGAGGAGGAGGAGAGTGATGGACACAGGGGGATGAAGGAAGAGAGTGGGGATCACAGGAGAACTGGGGGCAGAGGAGGAGGAGAGTGATGGACACAGGGGGATGGAGGAAGAGAGTGGGGATCACAGGAGAACTGGGGACAGAGGAGGAGGAGAGTGGTGGACACAGGGGGATGGAGGAAGAGAGTGGGGATCACAGGAGAACTGGGGGCAGAGGAGGAGGAGAGTGATGGACACAGGGGGATGGAGGAAGAGAGTGGGGATCACAGGAGAACTGGAGACAGAGGAGGAGGAGAGTGATGGACACAGGGGGATGGAGGAAGAGAGTGGGGATCACAGGAGAACTGGGGGCAGAGGAGGAGGAGAGTGATGGACACAGGGGGATGGAGGAAGAGAGTGGGGATCACAGGAGAACTGGGGGCAGAGGAGGAGGAGAGTGATGGACACAGGGGGATGGAGGAAGAGAGTGGGGATCACAGGAGAACTGGGGACAGAGGAGGAGGAGAGTGGGAGACACAGGAGAATGGAGGATAGAGGAGGAGAGCGGGGGAAAGAGGAGGAGAGCAGGGGACACAGGAGAACGGGGGACAGAGGAGGAGGAGAGAGGGAGACACAGGAGAACGGGGGACAGAGGAGGAGGAGAGAAGGGGACAGAGGAGGAGGAGAGTGGGGGACACTGGAGGACGGGGGATAGAGGAGGAGGAGAACGGGGGACACACGGGGAAGGAGGAGGAGAGTGAGGGACACAGGAGAGCGGGAATACAGGAGGAAGAGAGTGGGGATCACAGGAGAACTGGGGACAGAGGAGGAGAGTGGGAGACACAGGAGAATGGAGGACACAGGAGGAGGAGAGCAAGGGACACAGGAGAACGGGGGACAGAGGAGGAGGAGAGAGGGAGACACAGGACAACCAGGGACAGAGGAGTAGGAGAGTGTGGGACACAGGAGAATGGGGGACAGAGGAGGAGGAGAGCAGAGGAGACAGGAGGAGGTGGACGGTGGGGCACAAAGGTGAAGAGCGGGGGACAGAGGAGGAGAGCAGAAGACTCCACTACTGGAATAGGCTAACAAGTGGGGTGACACTGGGTTTTGGAGTGAGTCTAGTGTTTTGTGCAGTTGTCACTAATCCTATTCTTCAGATCTCTGTGGGGCTGCATATATAACACACTATGTAGAGAGATATAAGGCTGCACTAATGGAGAGCTATGAGGCTGCATATATAAGGTTGTACTATAGGGGCTGCACTACATGGAGAACTGAGCCTGCATTATACTGTATGGAGGGCTGTGAGCCTGCATTATACTATATGGAGGGCTGTGAGCCTGCATTATACTATATGGAGGGCTGTGAGCCTGCATTATACTATATGGAGTGCTGTGAGCCTGCATTATACTATATGGAGGGCTGTGAGCCTGCATTATACTATATGGAGGGCTGTGAGCCTGCATTATACTATATGGAGGGCTGTGAGCCTGCATTATACTATATGGAGTGGCTATGAGGCTGTATTATACTATATAGAGGTCTATGCGGGTACTATATGTAGGATAGTGGGGGTGCAATATAATAATTGGATGACTTGGGGCTACCTTATGAATGGGGGACAATTGGATGCATTATAATACATGGAGGACTATGGGGATATATTGAAATATATGGAGTAATATGGGATGCGTTATAATAATTGGACGTCTATCATGGCGGGAGGAGGAAGACCATATATACCAGAAAGGGGAATATATATACCACGATAAGGGCCATATTCGAGGAGCAGGACCATATATAGCAGGATGAGGGACATTAATACATAGAGGGGTCAATTTGTGAGTCTTTATAGAACTCTGAACTTTACACGGTGCCCAAACATCCAACCAACGTGTGCCCTCGCGGAGGGGGGGGGGGCCCAGGTCTGAATTTTGCACCGGGGCCCACCGGACCCTAGTTACGCCACTGGATAGATAGATAGATAGATAGATAGATAGAAAAAATTTATCTGCAGCACTCAGCTACTACTAATAATGCACACATGCTAACAAGCGGTATATGAGGAAAAAATTTAAAAACGTACGTTTGTTTTTCAAAAAACTCAATATTCTTATTTTTTTATCTTCTGAGGTTCTTGGCACATACATTGGCCAATGTCTGTTTGCTCATCAACCACGACATGGTGAACCCAGGTCTGATGAGTCCTAAGCTGACATCCCTGTCCTCCTTGTCCTCCCTGTCCCACTTCTAAGTGGGTGGACACCATCTCAACCCCAGACCACCTGTGGGCGATGAGGGTGCTAAGTGCAGACATGGAGCCAGCAACTCCACATATTAGACAAAAAACAGAAAAAAACTGCACAGCACTCAAAGACATAGTGTGAACTGGTGCCAGTAGGGACGCTGGTTCAAACAGCCAGAAAAAAATTCTCTGCAGCACTCAGCTACTACCAATAATGCACACATGCTAACAAGCGGTATATGAGGAAAAAATTTAAAAACTTAAGTTTTTTCAAAAAACTCCATATTCTTATTTTTTTATTTTCTGAGGTTCTTGGTACATACATTGGCCAATGTCTGTTTGCTCATCAACCACAACACGGTGTTAGGCGGCAGATGTGGTAAATCTGCTGCATCTGCCGCAAAATGTAAAAAACGCTCATGTGAAAGCAGCCTTAGAGAAAGAAAAACAGTAAAAAATTGGTGGGAGTGAAAATGAAGTCTGTTTTATAATCCAGTTGTGTCTTACCGTGGGGATGGCAGTGATGGTGGAGTGGAGTCACAGGAGAAAGGGAAGGTGGTGCTGCAGCCGGTGTACCATTCTACTGCAGCTCAGATGGTTCCTCTGCGTTGCCTCCCTCAAAGTACCTTTCAGGTCCTGCGTGTCTCTCTCTCTGTCCTCGCTCACGGGTTCGGTCTGGCCTTCACAGGCTCTTTAGTGAGGCTTCCCACTGCTTTAGGGTCACTAGCCCTAGTACGATGGCTGTGTTCCTTCTACGTGGTGGTAGGTCGCAGGCCATAGAGTCCCCGCACCACGCCGGTGTGTCTTGTGATTAGGGTCTTAGAGTCTCCCCAGTCACCTCTACAGAGCCAGCTCTCTGGCTTTCCTGGCCTAGCCCTCCAGTGACCCAGGTGTAATTTGAGCTCATCAGGCTCCTTCTGTCTCTCCAGTTGTCAGCTTTGGGTCATCTGGCCAGCTATATTAGTGATGGCTGCCGGGCTCATTGTTCTCCTACTACTCTGTGGTGTTTAGTTGTAAGGTGTGACTACTTGCGGTGCTTCTTCCCTCGCCTCTGTCTCTAGAGCGAGCTTTCTCAAGTCACAAACCACGTGATCGCTTCCAGCCACCTGATTGGCCAGATTGCCAGGTCATTGATGCATGTTCAAGACCTGGCAATCTGGCCACTCAGGTGGCTGATAGCGATCACATGGTTTGTGACGTCCAGCCATCTGATTGGCCAGATCGCTTCCAGTCATCTGACTGGCTATCAGACTGGCAGGTCCTTGCTGCACATCGGAGGTGAGGTTCTCCGATCCCAGTGCAGGCGTCGGAAGGTGAGTATGATGGGTTTTTTTTATTTTTTAACAACTTTTCTTCACTTTTAGTGTACTTTTGCAGTGTATATATAGATACACTGCGAAAGTAAAAGGACTACTCCCGAGTAATCACAAAAGACTCGTCGAGTAGCGAATAACCGAATATCGTTACTATTCGGCTAGTACCGAATAGTAACGATTATACTTGCTCATCCCTATCAACTGTCTTTACCTTGTCGGGCTACAGTTCACCCTTTGGCTGCCCTGGTCGCAGAGGCGACACAGAGGCATAGCGTTTGTTTGACGCTAGAGTTTGGCTGGCAGAATACTGTGTCTTTGCCGGCAGAGTTCTGTGTGTCTGGACATCAGAATTCTGTGTGTTTGGCCAGCAGAGTTCTGTGTGTTTGGTTAGCAGACTTATGTGTGTTTGGCCAGCAGAGTCCTCGGTGTTTGGCTGGCAGAATTCTGTGTGTTTGGCTGGCAGAGTCCTGTGTGTTTGGCAGGCAGAGTCCTCTGTGTTTGGCCAGTCGAGTCCTCGGTGTTTGGCTGGCAGAGTCCTGTGTGTTTGACTGGCAGAGTCCTCGGTGTTTGGCTGGCAGAGTCCTCGGTGTTTGGCCGGCAGAGTCCTCGGTGTTTGGCCGGCAGAGTCCTCGGTGTTTGGTTGGTAGAGTTCTCGGTGTTTGGCCAGCAGAGTCCTCAGTGTTTGGCCGGCAGAGTTCTCGGTGTTTGGCCGGCAGAGTCCTCGGTGTTTGGCCGGCAGAGTCCCCGTTGTTTGGCTGGCAGAGTCCTGTGTGTTTGGCCGGCAGAGTCCTCGATGTTTGGCTGGCAGAGTCCTCTTTGTTTGACCGGCAGAGTCGTCAATGCTTGGCCGGCAGTGTTCTCAGTGTTTTGCCGTCAGAGTCCTCGGTGTTTGGCCGTCAGAGTCCTTGGTGTTTGGCAATCAGAGTCCTTGGTGTTTGACCGGAAGAGTCCTCGGTGTTTCGCCGGCAGAGTCTCGGTGTTTCGCCGGCAGAGTCCTCTGTGCTTGGCCAGCAGAGTCCTGTGTGTTTTGTCAGCAGAGTTCTATGTCTTGGCTGGCAGAATTCTGTATGTTAGGCCATCAGAGTTCTGTGTGCTTGGCCGACAGAGTTCTGTGCATTTGGCAGGCAGAGTTCTATGTCTTGGCTGGCAAAGGTTTGTGCATTTGGCCGGCAGAGTTCTGTGTGTTTGGCAGGCAGATTTCTGTGTGTTTGGCTAGCAGAGTTCTTTGTCTTGGCTGGCAGAGTTCCGTGTGTTTGGACATTAGAGTCCTGTGTGTTGTGTGTTTGGCCGGAAGAGTTATGTGTGTTGATCGGCAGAGTTCCGTGTCTTGGCTGGCAGAGTTTTGTGTGTTTGGCCGGCAGAGTTCTGTGGGTTTAGTTGGCACAGTTCTGTGTATTTGACTGGCAGAGTTCTGTGTTTTGGCCAGCAGAGTTTTGTATGTTTGGTCGGCAGAGTTCTCTGTGTCTTGGCCGGCAGAGTTCTGTGTGTTGGCCGGCAGAGTTCTATGTCTTGGCCAGCAGAGTTCTGTGTGTTAGGCTAGCAGGGTTCTGTGTGTTTGGCCAGCAGAGTTCTGTGTGTTTGGCTAGCAGGGTTCTGTGTTTTTGCTGGCAGAGTTCTGTGTGTTCAGACATCAAAGTCCTGTGTGTTTGGCCTGGGTCACACCAACCCTATGCCTCCGTTCAGGGGGGTTCGGTTAATAAGATAGAATTTGGCAGCATTAACACAGTGTTACCGTAAAGGTAAGGCTGCGTTAACGCTGTCAATACATTCCTATAGGTGATGGAACCCTAAGCACAGGTCAAACGCCGGCATCTAAGTGCTGGAGTTTGAAATCTTGCACTATTTCCAAGCGAATCACATGACGCACGCTTCTGTGTCATGTGATGCACTTTGAAATAACGCAAGGTTTCAAACTCCAGCACTTAGAAGCCGGCGTTTGACCTGGGCTTGGGGTTCCGTCACCTATAGGAATGTGTTGACAGCGTTAACGCAGCCTTACCTTTACGGTAACACTGCGTTAATGCTGTCAAATTCTATCTTTTAAACGTAGCTCCCCTGAACGGAGGTGAAGCGCCACCAGGCCGTGGGTACTCAGAAACCGGATCGCTGCTACTGTCGTTGGGGAGTCACGGGGGTCGTGACCCGGTCCTGTGGCCTAGGCGTCAGTTGAAAAAGGGGATATGTACAGGGAAGGTTGTCGTGACGCCACCAATAGTATGTGGTCAGTGGGGACCACCCCTGTCATATTCCTGCCGGGGGATGGTGTTGAGAGGCAGCGTAGATGGTAAGCCCTCCACTGGTAGGGAAGGTGTAGTGGGGGCTGCGTACTCTGGATGCTGCACAGGCTCTTCTTCTGCAGCTTCTCCAGCCAGCACACAAAAGACAACAGGGATGTGGCTCCGCAGGTGGATATCTCTGCAGTGGCGCAGTAAAGGAACAACCTCAGGCACTTTTGAGTTTACCAGGTACTTTAGTGTTCAAGTTCTTAGCAGAAAAGTTATAGTTCACAGTTCTCAATCTTAGTTCTTACACTTATCTGGGGACCCAGGTTCTACTGCTGCACAGACGGTTCCTCTGCATTGCCTCCCTCAAAGTACCTTTCAGGCCCTGCGTGTCTCTCTCTCTGTCCTCGCTCACGGGTTCGGTCTGGCCATCACAGGCTCTTTAGTGAGGCTTCCCTCTGCTTTAGGGTCACTAGCCCTAGTATTATGGCTGTGTTCCCAGTCCATGGCGGTAGGTAGGTCGCAGGCCACAGAGTCCCCACCACGCCGGTGTGTCTTGTGAATAGGGTCTTAGAGTCTCCCCAGTCACCTCTACAAAGCTGGCTCTCTGGCTTTCCTGGCCTAGCCCTCCGGTGACCCAGGTGTAATTTGGGCTCACCAGGCTCCTTCTGTCTCTCCGGTTGTCAGCTTTGGGTCATCTGGCCAGCTATATTAGTGATGACTGCCGGGCCTGTTGTTCTCCCACTACTCTGTGGTGTTTAGCTGTAGGGTGTGTCTACTTGCGGTGCTTCTTCCTTCGCCTCTGTCTCTAGAGCAAGCTTTCTCCCGTGGGAAACTGCCTCTAAGGTTCTGCGTTCTCCAGGGAACCTCTCTTCCTGGGAATCCACCCCTCCAACTTAGTGTTCCAGTGTTTTAAGTACTGTTCCTCCACCCATTTGTTCTACCTCTCTCTCCAACCACAATTCTGTAAACTCCCGCCACCCCTTGCCCTACATAGAGTCAGTGGCTTAGGATTGGATTGGATCAGTGTGTGGGTGTTTTGTCAATCATCTTTACTTTGTCTGGCTGCGGTTCGCCCTTTGGCCGCCCTGGTCGCAGGGGCACCACAGAGGCATAGCGGTGGTGTCACCCTAGAGTTTGCCTGGCAGAATACTGTGTCTTTGTCGTCAGAGTTCTGTGTGTCTGGACATCAGAATTCTGTGTATTTGGCCAACAGAGTTCTGTGTCTTGGCCGGCAGAGTTCTGTGTCTTGGCCACAAGAGTCCTGGGTGTTTGACCATCAGAACCCTGAGTGCTTGGCCATAAGAGTTCTGTGTAATTGATCATCAGAGTTCTGTGTGTTTGGCCGGAAGAGTTCTGTGTATTTGGCTGGCAGAGTTTGGTGCATTTGGCCGGCGGAGTTCTGTGGGTTTGGCAAGCAGACTTCTGTGTATTTGGCCGGCAGAGTTCTGTGTATTTGGCCGTCAGAGTTCTGTGTCTTGGCTGGCAGAGTTTTGTACATTTGGCCGGCATAGTTCTGTGTGTTTGCCCAGCAGATTTCTTTGTGTTTGGACGTCAGATTTCTGTATGTTTGGCTAGCAGATTTCTTTGTCTTGGCTGGCAGCATTCTGTGTGTTTGGCCATTAGAGTCATGTGTGTTTGGCCGGAAGAGTTATGTGTGTTGATTGGTAGAGTTCTGTGTCTTGGCTGGCAGAGTTTTGTGTGTTTGGCCACCAAAGTTCTGTGTGTTTGGCCGGAAGAGTTCTATGTGTTGGCCAGCAGAGTTCTGTGTCTTAGCCAGCAGAGTCCTGTGTGTTTGGCTGGCAGAGTTCTGTGTGTTTGGCTAGCTGAGCTCTGTGTCTTGGCCGGCAGAGTTCTGAGTCTTGGCCAGTAGAGTTCTTTGTGTCTTGACAAAGTCCTGTGTCTTTGTTGGCCCAGACCTGTGTGTCTTGCCCAGCAGAGTTCTTTGTCTTGACTGGCAGACTTCTGTGTGTTTGGCCGGCAGAGTTCTGTGTGTTTGGCCGGGAGAGTTCTATGTGTTTGGCCAGGCAGAGTTTTGTGTGTTTGGCCAGGAGAGTTCTGTGTGTTTGGCCATCAAAGTTCTTTGTCATGGCTGACAGAGTTCTGTGTGTTTATCTGGAAGATTCCTGTGTGTTTCCCTGGTTGAGTTCTGTGTCTTGGCTGGTAGAGTTCTGTGTGTTTGGCCGGCAGAATCCTTTGTGTTTGGTCGGCAGAGTCCTGTGTGTTTGGCCGGCAGAGACCTGTGTGTTTGGCCGACAGAGACCTGAGTGTTTGGCTGGCAGAGTCCTTTGTGTTTGTCTGGCAAAGTCCTTTGTGTGTGGCCGGCAGAGCCCTTGGTGTTTGGCTGGCAGAGTCCTTGATGTTTGGCCAGTAGAGTCCTCGATGTTTAGCCAGCAAAGTCCTCGGTGTTTGGCCGGCAGAGTCCTCGGTGTTTGGCCGGCAGAGTCTTGTGTGTTAGGCCGGCAAAGTCCTCGATGCTTGGCTAGTAGAGACCTCTGTGTTTGGCTGGCAGAGTCCTTTGTGTTTGGCTGGCAGAGTCCTCGTGTTTGGCCGGCAGACTCCTGTATGTTTGGCCCGGCAAAGTCCTGTGTGTTTGGCCGGCAGAGTCCTGTGTATTTGGCGGCAGAGTCCTGTGTGTTTGGTTGTAAGAGTCCTCGGTGTTTGGCCGGCAGACTCCTGTGTGTTTGGCCGGCAGAGTCCTGTGTGCTTGACCAGCAGAGTCCAGTGTGTTTGGCCGGCAGAACTCTGTGTGTTTGGCTGGCAAAGTCCTGAGTGTTTGACCGACAGAGTCCTGAGTGTTTTGTCGGCAGAGTCCTTTGTGTTTGGTCGGCAGAGTCCTCAATGTTTGCCCGGCAGAGTCCTCGCTGTTTGGCCGGCAGAGTCCTCGATGTTTGGCCGGCAGAGTCCTCGATGTTTGGCCGGCAGAGTCCTCGATGTTTGGCCGGCAGAGTCCTCGGTGTTTTGCCAGCAGAGCCCTCGATGTTTGGCCGGCAGAGTCCTCGGTGTTTGGCCAGCAGAGTCATCGGTGTTTGGCCGGCAGAGTCCTTGATGTTTGGTTGAAAGAGTCCCCGGTGTTTGGCTGGCAGAGTCCTCTGTGTTTGGTCGGCAGAGTCCTGTGTGTTTGGTCGGCAGAGTCCTGTGTGTTTGGCCGGCAGACTCCTGTGTGTTAGGCCGGCAAAGTCCTCGAAGTTTGGCTAGTAGAGTCCTCTGTGTTTGGCTGGCAGAGTCCTTTGTGTTTGGCCGGCAGAGTCCTGTGTGTTTGGCCGACAGAGTCCTGCGTATCTGGCAGCAGAGTCCTGTGTGTTTGCTGGCACAGACCTGTGTGTCTTGCCCAGCAGAGTTCTTTGTCATGGCTGACAGAGTTCTATGTGTTTATCTGGAAGATTCCTGTGTGTTTGCCTGGTTGAGTTCTGTGTCTTGGCCGGTAGAGTTCTGTGTGTTTGGCCGGCAGAATCCTTTGTGTTTGGTCGGCAAAGTCCTGTGTGTTTGGCCGGCAGAGACCTGTGTGTTTGGCCGACAGAGAGCTGAGTGTTTGGCTGGCAGAGTCCTTTGTGTGTGGCCGGCAGAGTCCTGTGTGTTTGGCTGGCAGAGTCCTTGATTTTTGGCCAGCAGAGCCCTCGATCTTTAGCCAGCAGAGCCCTCAATGTTTAGCCGGCTGAGTCCTCGGTGTTTGGCGGCAGAGTCCTCGGTCTTTGGCTGGCAGAGTTCTCTGTGTTTGGCCGGCAGAGTACTGTGTGTTTGGCCGGCAGAGTCCTCGGTGTTTGGCCGGCAGAGTCCTCGGTGTTTGGCTTGCAGAGTCCTGTGTGTTTGGCCGGCAGAGTCTTGTGTGTTAGGCCGGCAAAGTCCTCGATGTTTGGCTAGTAGAGTTCTCTGTGTTTGGCTGGCATAGTCCTTTGTGTTTGGCCAGCAGAGTCCTTGGTGTTTGCCGGCAGACTCCTGTGTGTTTGGCCGGCAGAGTCCTGTGTATTTGGCGGCAGAGTCCTGTGTGTTTGGCCGGCAGAGTCCTGAGTGTTTGACCGACAGAGTCCTGAGTGTTTGGCCAGCAGAGTCCTTTGTGTTTGGTCGGCAGAGTCCTGTGTGTTTGGCCAGAGGAGTCCTGTGTGTTTGGCCGGCAGAGTCCTCGGTGTTTGCCCGGCAGAGTCCTTGCTGTTTGGCCGGTAGAGTCCTTGCTGTTTGGCCGGCAGAGTCCTTGATGTTTGGCTGGCAGAGTCCTCGCTGTTTGGCCGGCAGAGTCCTCGATGTTTGGCTGGCAGAGTCCTCGGTGTTTGGCCGGCAGAGTCCTCGGTGTTTGGTTGACAGAGCCCTCGATGTTTGGCCGGCAGAGTCCTCGGTGTTTGGCCAGCAGAGTCATCGGTGTTTGGCCGGCAGAGTCCTCGATGTTTGGCCGGCAGAGTCCTCTGTGTTTGGCTAGCAGAGTCTTCGGTGTTTGACCGGCAGAGTCCTCTGTGTTTGGTCGGCAGAGTCCTCAGTGTTTGGCCGGCAGACTCCTCAGTGTTTGTTCAGCAGAGTCCTCGGTGTTTCGCCGGTAGAGTCCTCGGTGTTCGACCGGAAGAGTCCTCAGTGTTTTTTCCAGCAGAGTCATCGATGTTTAGTCGGCAGACTCCTCGATCTTTGGCCAGCAGAGTGATGTGTGTTTGGCCGGCAGAGTGATGTGTGTTTGGCAGGCAGAGTCCTCGGTGTTTGGCCGACAGAGTCCTCGGTGTTTGACCGGCAGAGTCCTCGGTGTTTGGCTGGCAGAGTCCTCGGTGTTTGGCCGGCAGAGTCCTCGGTGTTTGGCCGGCAGAGTCCTCGGTGTTTGGCCGGCAGAGTCCTCGGTGTTTGGCCGGCAGAGTCCTCGGTGTTTGGCCGGCAGAGTCCTCGGTGTTTGGCCGGCAGAGACTTCGGTGTTTGGCCGGCAGAGTCTTAGGTGTTTGGTCGGAAGAGTCCTCAGTGTTTGGCAGTCAGAGTCCTCGGTGTTTGGCCGGCAGAGTCCTCAATGTTTTTTCAGCAGAGTCCTCTGTGTTTAGCCGGCAGAGTTCTTGATGTTTGGCTGGCAGTGTCCTGTGTGTTTGGCCGGCAGAGTCCTTGATGTTTGGCCGGCATAGTACTTGGTGTTTGGGGGCAGAGTCCTGTGTGTTTGGCCGGCAGAGTCCTGTGTGTTAGGCCGCAGAGTCCCCGCTGTTTGGCCGGCAGAGTCCTCAGTGTGCCTTCAGAGTCCTCGGTGTTCCTTCAGAGCTTGGGTGTTTGGCCAGTAGAGTCCTCTGTGTTTGGCCGCAAAGTCCTCGTGTTTGGCCGGCACATCCTCGGTGTTTGGCCGGCACAGTCCTCGCTGTTTGGCCGGCAGAGTCCTCAGTGTTTGGCCGGCAGAGTCCTGTGTGTTTGGCCGGCAGAGTCCTCGGTGTTTGACCAGTAGAGTACTGAGTGTTTGGCTGGCAGAGTCCTCGGTGTTTGGCCGGCAGAGTCTTGTGTGTTAGGCCGGCAAAGTCCTCGATGTTTGGCTTGTAGAGTTCTCTGTGTTTGGCTGGCATAGTCCTTTGTGTTTGGCCAGCAGAGTCCTTGGTGTTTGGCCGGCAGACTCCTGTGTGTCTGGCCGGCAGAGTCCTGTGTATTTGGCGGCAGAGTCCTGTGTGTTTGGCCGGCAGAGTCCTGTGTATTTGGCGGCAGAGTCCTGTGTGTTTAGAGAGCAGAGCCCTCGATGTTTAGCCAGCTGAGTCCTCGGTGTTTGGCCGGCAGAGTCCTCGGTGTTTGGCTGGCAGAGTTCTCTGTGTTTGGCCGGCAGAGTACTGTGTGTTTGGCCGGCAGAGTCCTCGGTGTTTGGCCGGCAGAGTCCTCGGTGTTTGGCTTGCAGAGTCCTGTGTGTTTGGCCGGCAGAGTCTTGTGTGTTAGGCCGGCAAAGTCCTCGATGTTTGGCTAGTAGAGTTCTCTGTGTTTGGCTGGCATAGTCCTTTGTGTTTGGCCAGCAGAGTCCTTGGTGTTTGGCCGGCAGACTCCTGTGTGTTTGGCCGGCAGAGTCCTGTGTATTTGGCGGCAGAGTCCTGTGTGTTTGGCCGGCAGAGTCCTGAGTGTTTGACCGACAGAGTCCTGAGTGTTTGGCCAGCAGAGTCCTTTGTGTTTGGTCGGCAGAGTCCTGTGTGTTTGGCCAGAGGAGTCCTGTGTGTTTGGCCGGCAGAGTCCTCGGTGTTTGGCTGGCAGAGTCCTCGGTGTTTGGCCGGCAGAGTCCTCGGTGTTTGGTTGACAGAGCCCTCGATGTTTGGCCGGCAGAGTCCTCGGTGTTTGGCCAGCAGAGTCATCGGTGTTTGGCCGGCAGAGTCCTCGATGTTTGGCCGGCAGAGTCCTCTGTGTTTGGCTAGCAGAGTCTTCGGTGTTTGGCCGGCAGAGTCCTCTGTGTTTGGTCGGCAGAGTCCTCGGTGTTTGTTCAGCAGAGTCATCGATGTTTAGTCGGCAGACTCCTCGATCTTGCCCAGCAGAGTGATGTGTGTTTGGCCGGCAGAGTGATGTGTGTTTGGCAGGCAGAGTCCTCGGTGTTTAGCTGGCAGAGTCATCTGTGTTTGTTTGGCAGAGTCCTCGGTGTTTGGCCAACAGAGTCCTCGGTGTTTGGCCGGCAGAGTCCTCGGTGTTTGGCTGGCAGAGTCCTCGGTGTTTGGCCGGCAGAGTCCTCGGTGTTTGGCCGGCAGAGTCCTCGGTGTTTGGCCGGCAGAGTCCTCGTGTTTGGCCGGCAGAGTCCTCGGTTGTTTGGCCGGCAGAGACTTCGGTGTTTGGCCGGCAGAGTCTTAGGTGTTTGGTCGGGAGAGTCCTCGGTGTTTGGCCGCCAGAGTCCTCAATGTTTTTTCGGCAGAGTCCTCTGTGTTTAGCCGCAGAGCTCTTGATGTTTGGCTGGCAGTGTCCTGTGTGTTTGGCCGGCAGAGTCCTTGATGTTTGGCCGGCATAGTACTTGGTGTTTGGGCGGCAGAGTCCTGTGTGTTTGGCCGGCAGAGTCCTGTGTGTTTGGCCGGCAGAGTCCTGTGTGTTAGGCCGGCAGAGTCCCCGCTGTTTGGCCGGCAGAGTCCTCGGTGTTTGGCCTTCAGAGTCCTCGCTGTTTGGCCTTCAGAGTCCTCGGTGTTTGGCCAGTAGAGTCCTCTGTGTTTGGCCGGCAAAGTCCTCGTGTTTGGCCGGCACCATCCTCGGTGTTTGGCCGGCAGAGTCCTCGCTGTTTGGCCGGCAGAGTCCTCAGTGTTTGGCCGGCAGAGTCCTGTGTGTTTGGCCAGCAGAGTCCTCGGTGTTTGACCAGTAGAGTCCTGAGTGTTTGGCTGGCAGAGTCCTCGGTGTTTGGCCGGCAGAGTCCTCGTGTTTGGCCAGCAGAGTCCTCGGTGTTTGGCCGGCAGAGTCCTCGGTGTTTGCCCGGCAGATTCCTCGTGTTTGCCCGGCAGATTCCTCGGTGTTTGGCCGGCAGAGTCCTCGGTGTTTGGCTGGCAGAGTCCTCGGTGTTTGTTTGACAGAGTCCTCGGTGTTTGGCCGGCAGAGTCCTCGGTGTTTGGCCGGCAGAGTCCTCGGTGTTTGGCCGGCAGAGTCCTCGGTGTTTGGCCAGCAGAGACTTCGGTGTTTGGCCGGCAGAGTCTTAGGTGTTTGGTCGGAAGAGTCCTCAGTGTTTGGCAATCAGAGTCCTCGGTGTTTGGCCGGCAGAGTCCTCAAGGTTTTTTCGGCAGAGTCCTCTGTGTTTAGCCGGCAGAGTTCTTGATGTTTGGCTGGCAGTGTCCTGTGTGTTTGGCCGGCAGAGTCCTTGATGTTTGGCCGGCATAGTACTTGGTGTTTGGGTGGCAGAGTCCTGTGTGTTTGGCCGGCAGAGTCCTGTGTGTTACGGTGTTTGGTCGGCAGAGTCCTCGGTGTTTGGCCGCAGAGTCCTCGGTGTTTTGGCCGGCAGAGTCCTCGTGTTTGGCCGGCAGAGTCCTCGGTGTTTGGTCGGCACCATCCTCGTGTGTTTGGCCGGCACCATCCTCGGTGTTTGGCCGGCAGAGTACTCAGTGTTTGGTCGCACCATCCTCGGTGTTTGGCCGGCAGAGTCCTGGTGTTTGGCCGGCAGAGTCCTGCTGTTTGGCCAGCAGAGTCCTCAGTGTTTGGCCGGCAGAGTCCTGTGTGTTTGGCCGGCAGATCCTCGGTGTTTGGCGCATAGAGTCCTAGTGTTTGGCCGGCAGATCCTCGGTGTTTGGCCGGCAGAGTCCTCGGTGTTTGGCCGGCAGAGTCCTCGGTGTTTGCCCGGCAGAGTCCTCAGTGTTTGGCCGGCAGACTCCTCGGTGTTTGGCCGCAGAGTCCTCAGTGTTTGGCCGGCAGAGTCCTCGTGTTTGGCCGGCAGAGTCCTCGGTGTTGTGGCCGGCAGAGTCCTCAGTGTTTGGTCGGCAGAGTCCTCTGTGTTGATCTGGCCGGCAGAGTCCTCAGTGTTTGGGTCCTCAGAGTCCTCGTGTTTGGCCGGCAGAGTCCTCGTGTTTTGGCAGGCAGAGTCCTCGGTGTTTGGCCGGCAGAGTCCTCGGTGTTTGGCCGGCAGAGTCCTCTGTGTTTGGCCGGCAGAGTCCTCGGTGTTTGGCCGGCAGAGTCCTCGGTGTTTGGCCAGCAGAGTCCTCACTGTTTGGCCAGCAGAGTCCTCGGTGTTTGGCCGCAGAGTCCTCAGTGTTTGGCCGGCAGAGTCCTCGGTGTTTGGCCGGCAGAGTCCTCGGTGTTTGGCCGGCAGAGTCCTCAGTGTTTGGCCGGCAGACTCCTCGGTGTTTGGCCGGCAGAGTCCTCGGTGTTTGCCCGGCAGAGTCCTCGGTGTTTGGTCGGCACCATCCTCGGTGTTTGGCCGGCAAAGTCCTTGCTGTTTGGCCGGCAGACTCCTTGCTGTTTGGCCAGCAGAGTCCTCAGTGTTGGCCGGCAGAGTCCTGTGTGTTTGGCCGGCAGAGTCCTCGGTGTTTGACCAGTAGAGTCCTGAGTGTTTGGCCGGCAGACTCCTCGGTGTTTGGCCGGCAGAGTCCTCGGTGTTTGGCCGGCAGACTCCTCGGTGTTTGCCCGGCAGAGTCCTCAGTGTTTGGCAGCAAGACTCCTCGGTGTTTGGCCGGCAGAGTCCTCGGTGTTTGGCCGGCAGAGTCCTCGGTGTTTGGCCGGCAGAGTCCTCGGTGTTTGGCCGGCAGAGTCCTCGGTGTTTGGTCGGCAGAGTCCTCGGTGTTTGGCCGGCAGAGTCCTCGGTGTTTGGCCGGCAGAGTCCTCGGTGTTTGGCCGGCAGAGTCCTCGGTGTTTGGTCGACACCATCCTCGGTGTTTGGCCGGCACCATCCTTGGTTTTGGCCGGTAGAGTCCTCGCTGTTTGGCCGGCAGAGTCCTGTGTGTTTGGCCGGCAGAGTCCTCTGTGTTTGACCAGTAGAGTCCTCGGTGTTTGGCCGGCAGACTCCTCGGTGTTTGGCCGGCAGAGTCCTCGATGTTTGGCCGGCAGAGTCCTCAGTGTTTGGCCGGCAGAGTCCTCAGTGTTTGGCCGGCAAAGTCCTCGCTGTTTGGCCGGCAGAGTCCTCGGTGTTTGGCCGGCAGAGTCCTCGGTGTTTGGCCGGCAGAGTCCTCGGTGTTTAGCCGGCAGAGTCCTCAGTGTTTGACCGGCAGAGTCCTCGGTGTTTGGCCGGCAGAGTCCTCGTGTGTTTGGCCGGCAGAGTCCTCGGTGTTTGGTCGGCACCATCCTCGGTGTTTGGCCGGCACCATCCTCGGTGTTTGGCCGGCAGAGTCCTTGCTGTTTGGCCGGCAGAGTCCTTGCTGTTTGGCCGGCAGAGTCCTCAGTGTTTGGCCATCAGAGTCCTCGGTGTTTGGCCGGCAGAGTCCTCGGTGTTTGGCCGGCAGAGTCCTCGGTGTTTGGCCGGCAGAGTCCTCGGTGTTTGGCCGGCAGAGTCCTCTGTGTTTGACCAGTAGAGTCCTCGGTGTTTGGCCGGCAGACTCCTCGGTGTTTGGCCGGCAGAGTCCTCGATGTTTGGTCGGCAGAGTCCTCAGTGTTTGGCCGGCACCGTCCTCAGTGTTTGGCCGGCAAAGTCCTCGCTGTTTGGCCGGCAGAGTCCTCGGTGTTTGGCCGGCAGAGTTCTCGGTGTTTGACCAGTAGTGTCCTCGGTGTTTGGCCGGCAGACTCCTCGGTGTTTGGCCGGCAGAGTCCTCGATGTTTGGTCGGCAGAGTCCTCAGTGTTTGGCCGGCACCGTCCTCAGTGTTTGGCCGGCAAAGTCCTCGCTGTTTGGCCGGCAGAGTCCTCGGTGTTTGGCCGGCAGAGTTCTCGGTGTTTGGCCGGCAGAGTCCTCGGTGTTTGGCCGGCAGAGTCCTCGGTGTTTGGCCGGCAGAGTCCTCGGTGTTTGGCCGGCAGAGTCCTCGGTGTTTGGCCGGCAGAGTTCTCTGTGTTTGGCCGGCAGAGTCCTCGGTGTTTGGCCGGCAGAGTCCTCACTGTTTGGCCAGCAGAGTCCTCGTGTTTGGCCGGCAGAGTCCTCTGTGTTTGGCCGGCAGAGTCCTCTGTGTTTGGCCGGCAGAGTCCTCGGTGTTTGGCCGGCAGAGTCCTCGGTGTTTGGCCGGCAGAGTCCTGTATGTTTGCCCGGCAGAGTCCTCGGTGTTTGGCCGGCAGAGTCCTGTGTGTTTGGCCGGCAGAGTCCTCGGTGTTTGGCCGGCAGAGTCCTCGGTGTTTGCCCGGCAGAGTCCTCGGTGTTTGCCCGGCAGAGTCCTCGGTGTTTGGCCGGCAGACTCCTCGGTGTTTGCCCGGCAGACTCCTCGGTGTTTGCCCGGCAGAGTCCTCGTTGTTTGCCCGGCAGAGTCCTCGTTGTTTGCCCGGCAGAGTCCTCGTTGTTTGGTCGGCAGACTCCTCGGTGTTTGGCTGGCAGAGTCCTCGGTGTTTGGCCGGCAGAGTCCTCGTTGTTTGGCCGGCAGAGTCCTCGGTGTTTGGCCGGCAGAGTCCTCGGTGTTTGGCCGGCAGAGTCCTCGGTGTGCACTGCTTTCTTTGCTTGCTTTGCTGGTCGCTCTCTGTGATACATTAGCTGCTTTTTCACAAATATAAAGGCAATTTGTAGAAAGTGATGATATCTTTCAATAACAGGATAGAAGTCTTCCTGTGTTCTAGAGTCGCAATGGTTAATCGCTCACTTTATCCTGGAGGGATTCACTGAACATTCTCCTTCAGATCTTCAATATTGGAACCAGAATTAGTTGCGCCAAATAATGAGACCCAGAACACAGATGATTATTCTGTACTGCACGTCAATGAGCTACAGAAGCGTCACCAGGGGGCGATAGAGCGCCGTGCATACCGTGCGGTCCGCACAACGCTGCACACTGCGGGCACATACAGGGGCTGACCGGGACCCGCACACCCCAAACCTACCAAGGTCACAGGGAGGTCACAAGAACATATGAGGGAAATAGGATACAAAGAAAACAAACTGCACTGGAGAGGGGCCACTATGCAGATACATGGATATACTGCAACACCTAGGGTATACCAGATAACTGTCTTATGGGGTGTCCCAGACTTAACATCAGCCGAGAAAATACCTAATTACAACCCAAAAGTAATAGAATTTATATTAACTAAGAGTCTGGATAGGTCCAGGGCTAGCATAGATCTAATATAGATAGATAGATAGATAGATAGATAGATAGATAGATAGATAGATAGATAGATATAGATAGAAATGGGTGGATGGATAGATGTTTTTGGGTATGTGGATGGTTCGATGAATAGATACAGGTAGATAGATACAGTAGAGAGATACATACATAGATGAGTAGATAGTTACATAGATAAATTGACACATGGATGGATGAAAAGATAGATAGATAAATAGATAGATAGATAGATAGATAGATAGATAGATAGATAGATAGATAGATAGATAGATAGAAATACATAGAGTGATTGAGATCTGAACCATCATAACCCAAAGGATCCTAAATAAAGCGAACTCCTGAAAAGTGACCAACTGATGCCAATAACGGATATTTCAATTTGAATTTAAATTTGAATTTGAATTTGACTAACTGATGATTCCAGAGGACCCAAGTGATCACTATGATAGGGATGAGGATGAGGAGGAGGAAGGCGCTGGCAGATACCTAGGAGCTTGGATCTATGGAGCAGAGTCAGCTCTTCGGCTCATTCCTTCTGTCTTCTTCTCCTGTGGGTCTTGTATGATCTGGATAATGCTCAGCTGCTGTGGTCACAAGGTGCCATTATATTGTCCTGGGCTCTTGTGAAGAAGATCTAAGCTGTTTGCATTGTTTTAGTGTTCTCCTAATGATTCTGCACACAGCTGGACCCCTCACTCCGGGCAATGAGAGCTCTCACCCCAAAGTGACCCCATCCTGCTCCCACAACCGATACTTCACCGTCTGCTAAAGCCATTTACAGGCAAGAAAAGCAAAGCTGGCAGCACAAACCCCAAGATAAAGGGAGAGGAACACTACTATAGTATACATAATTATTACTAATGATATTCCAAATAATAATAACAATCCATCATAGTATTTGCATTGTGGAGGATTTCTACCCCCTGTCGGATCCCCCTGATTCTGCTGCAGTTCACAGACCGGATCCGACAATGGAAGAACAGGGATCTCCTGTACAATATTCACTATTCCTCTCTCCATCCTGAGCATTGTACTGACGAGCCGCACTTTACTATTGTCCCCTTCAGTCCCAGCTATAATCCGAATCATGGTGCTGAGAATTAACATTTAATATCGCTGTTATTTTTACCGGTAAAAAAATAAAATATTTCATAACTCATTTATTAATATTTATTCATTTCGTGCCATTTCATAAAATAAATATACAGCAAATACAGCACAACATAGTCGGGTACTTTATTTTTTTCTTAATGAAGTGTGATGATGTCCAGAAATAACAAACATGTAAATAGATAATAGATATTAAAACGAGAGATTAACAGTTCATATAACAAACAAGTAATAGATTGGTAATTATTAATAAATACATATATAAGATACATAATGGAGGGATAGTTTATATTAAATATTTTCTGTATTAGTAATAATAGTAATAGGAGATATGTTATTACAACGATATATTACATTTTAATAGATTTATAATTAGATAAAAGATTGACTTTAGATAGAAGCAGGTAAGCAGTCTACAAAACAAACTGTGAGAGGGATATATATTTATAGTGTGGTATTAGTGTGTATATGTGTACTATATATATATGTGTGTGTATATCTAGGTATAAATACAAAATGGGTGTGATGTATATGTGTGTCTATATTATAGTAATATTATATTAAATATAACGTTTGTGATAAATATATGTAATGTGTATATACAGATATATTTATACATATATATGGTGTGTGTATATATGTACATAATTGTTTGATGAGTATATATATATCATGTGTTTGATGTGTGTGTTATATATATATATATATATATATATATATATATATAATATATGAATACAATGCATGTATGGTGTGTATATATGGTGTATGTGTATATGTGTGTATATATATATATATATTGTGTGTGGTGTGTATATACTGCTCAAAAAAATAAAGGGAACATTTAACAACACGATGTAATGGTGAAGTGTTCCCTTTATTTTTTGAGCAGTGTGTATGTATAAAATGTGTGTGATGTGTACATATGTGTGTATATAATAGGTATGATGTGTGTACATACTTAAATATATATGTATAATGTGTGATATGTGTGACACACATTATATATATATTTAAATCTGTACACACATATCACGCCTATTATATACACATATAGTGTGTGTGTACATGTGTATATATAATGTGTGTGATGTGTATATATATGTATATAATGAGTCAGTGATGTGTATCTTTCCATGTTGTGAGTGACCCTGATGGGACAATGTGTGCACTCACCTTTCTCACAGTCCCTACTTGCTGGAGTATAATGTGCAGCCTTGTCCTTGGTCCTCCCTTCTATATGGACTGTGTCTGCTCTCCTTCCACTGTCTATCTGTGTCTGTCTGTCTGTCAGGGTTTCCCGCAGACATCTCTATGTTCTGGAGCTTCTTCCCTCACTTTCCCCATGTTAACCTTCCTCCTGCCGGAGTCCAGACATCTATATCTGCAGGCAATGTAACTCCTAATGAGTGAGCAGTACACAACCTCCATCCACCCTGCAGGAGAGAGAAGGCACCTCTTTATGGCTGGGGCAAGGTGGCATCTCCTGGCATCCAAGATGTTAAATTGGGTCATTAACTAAAGATTTCTAATTCTTTTCTAGTTTGTGATCATGAGATGGGGCATCACTAAACAATCCAAAGACAGCCCCCTGCCCCCCCTTACACAAAAAAACTTCAGTGTTCGGCCATGATTGATGGGCTCCAGGACTTGTGGTAATTGACTGTTCTGAGGTCTAAAGCAGGTTTCACTTGCAGCAAAGGGATTGGACAACCAGACAAAAACGAGAGAGCCCCCCCCCCCTCCATGAGAAGCTTTTGGTGTGTTGGGTTTCTTTTTTTTTCGTTCTTTTTTTGCATCTCTTGGAGAAGATGCCTGGTGCTGGGGGTGCAGCATTCTCCTTCATTTACTAAATAGCCCTGGTGTAATTAGCACTGCCATTAGGAAGCATTACTGCGCTAATACCTGAGCACACAGCAGGGACAGCATGGCCAGCACTACACACCAGCCTCACTCACTTTTCCTAATTCACCCCTTACCACTCACTTAGATTTGGCACAGGCACAATCCTCTTCTTGCAAGCTGACAATACACCATTATGGATGGCTCCATACCTTAAACAACACTTTCCTATTAGATAAACTAGTGCTCCCAGCAATCAGCCATCATATTCCAGGTCTAGGAACCTTCAGGCATAGTCCACATGATATTGGAGCATATCTGTACATAGTATACACAGGTCTGTAAGCCCCAAATATATACTATATATCCCTTTTTTTTATTATTAGGGCAGTATGTAACCACTACTCTACAGACTTCTCCAAAATGATCACTCAACAGAACATTTTGGATGACCCACATACATTAAAAGACACTTAAAAAAAAAATAAAGGTTATTTTTTATTATTATTATTATTATTATTATTATTATTATTATTATCATCTAGTGCTCCCCTTAATCAGGACCATCATATTCCAGGTTTGGGAACCTTCAGACACATTTCCATGATATTATAATATAATTATTGGCAGCACTTTGTGTTTTGGGTTTCTCTGCCCCCAAATACAGACTGTGTATCCCCTTTTCTTAATGCATTAGACAGGATGTATTTGCAAGATGTATCACTACTTAAAGACTTCTGCAATGTGAAACTCAGAGCAGCAAATAATTTTGGATGACGACCAGTAGCATTCAAAGCACATCATATGTTGAATAGACAAACATTGCATGCAATTGTAATGTTTGTTGTATACATACTTATCCTTATTTAATTTATGGATAGAATTATTGCATTGATTCATTATAATCTAGTGGACTCAGGATGACAGACTCATGCAGTAAGTTGGCAGTGCGGACAACTTCTTCGCACATTTCATAATTTGAATGAGGACATAATATGCAGCCATGTAATGTGTGTGCTTGGGTACAGAGCTGCATCCATGTAATTGACAGACAGACAGTGCATCACAGTAATGTGTGATGAGGACAGGCATGTAGATTGCACAGTAAGTTGACTAGGACAAGCAGTGCATGCACATGTAAATGTGTGGATGAGCAGAGCATCTGCACATGTAATGATAGGCAACATTGATTCACATGATTGGACTTGAAGATCAGTGCATGCACCAGTAATGTGGACGAGGACCATGCATCAATGTATTGTCAGAGGTCAATCCATGTAATGTGTGATGAGGCATGAGCAGTGGCATGCACATGTATGTGTGATGGGGCAGAGCATATGCACTGTATGTGTGATGGACAGACATGCATCCACTGTAATTGTGTGATAAAGGGACAGAGCAGTGATTGACATGTATTGTAGACAGAGCTGCATGCACATGTATGTGTGACTAGAACAGTGCAATGACATGTAATTTATGAGGAAGAGCATGAGCACTTAATGTTGATGAGGTTTGAGCATGATGCACATAGTATTTGTACTATAGCAGCAGTGCATCCTGTAATTGTGACTGAAAGGATCATCACATGAATGTTGGCGAACTGCAGTGCATCACATGTAATGTGTGATGAGGACAGAGCAGTGCATGCACATGTAATGTGTGGACTAGGAACAGTGCATGCACATGTAATGTGTGACTGAGGGACAGAGCATGCATCACATGTAATGTGTGGATGAGGGCAGAGCAGTGCATGCACATGTAATGTGTGGATGAGGCAAGCAGTGCATGCACATGTAATGTGTGGAGTGATGGACAGAGCAGTGCATGCACATGTAATGTGTGGACTAGGGACAGAGCATGCATGCACATTAATGTGTGGACTGAGGGACAGAGCAGTGCATCACATGTAATGTGTGGATAGGGACAGAGCAGTGCATGCACATGTAATGTGTGGAGTGAGGGACAAGAGTGCATGCACATGTAATTGTGGACTAGGACAGAGCATGCATGCACATGTAATGTGTGATGAGGGACAGAGCAGTGCATGCACATGTAATGTGTGGATGAGGGACAGAGCAGTGCATGCACATGTAATGTGTGGATGAGGGACAGAGCATGCATCACATGTAATGTGTGGACTGAGGGACAGAGCAGTGCATGCACATGTAATGTGTGGACTGAGGGGACAGAGCAGTGCATGCACATGTAATGTGTGGATGAGGGACAGAGCAGTGCATGCACATGTAATGTGTGGATGAGGGACAGAGCAGTGCATGCACATGTAATGTGTGGACTGAGGGACAAGCAGTGCATGCACATGTAATGTGTGACTGAGGGACAGAGCAGTGCATGCACATGTAATTGTGGATGAAGGGACAGAGCATGCATGCACATGTAATGTGTGGACTGAGGGACAGAGCAGTGCAGCACATGTAATGTGTGATGAGGGACAGAGCAGTGCATGCACATGTAAGTGTGGACGTGAGGGACAGAGCAGTGCATGCACATGTAATGTGTGATGAGGGCATAAGCATGCATGCACATTAATGTGTGAGTAGGGACAGAGCGTGCATGCACATGTAATGTGTGGACTGAGGGACAGAGCAGTGCATGCACATGTAATGTGTGGATGAGGGACAGAGCAGTGCATGCACATGTAATGTGTGGACTGAGGGACAGAGCAGTGCATGCACATGTAATGTGTGGATGAGGGGACAGAGCAGTGCATGCACATGTAATGTGTGGACTGAGGGACAGAGCAGTGCATGCACATGTAATGTGTGGACTGAGGGACAGAGCAGTGCATGCACATGTAATGTGTGGACTGAGGGACAGAGCAGTGCATGCACATGTAATGTGTGGACTGAGGGGACAGAGCAGTGCATCACATGTAATGTGTGGATGAGGGGACAGAGCAGTGCATGCACATGTAATGTGTGGACTGAGGGACAGAGCAGTGCATGCACATGTAATGTGTGGACTGAGGGACAGAGCAGTGCATGCACATGTAATGTGTGGACTGAGGGGACAGAGCAGTGCATGCACATGTAATGTGTGGACTGGGGGACAGAGCAGTGCATGCACATGTAATGTGTGGACTGAGGGGACAGAGCAGTGCATGCACATGTAATGTGTGGATGAGGGGACAGAGCAGTGCATGCACATGTAATGTGTGGACTGAGGGGACAGAGCAGTGCATGCACATGTAAGTGTGTGGACTAGGGACAGAGCAGTGCATACTCATGTAATGTGTGGACTGAGGGACAGAGCAGTGCATGCACATGTAATGTGTGGATGTGAGGACAGAGCAGTGCATACACATGTAATGTGTGGACTGAGGGGACAGAGCAGTGCATAGCACATGTAATGTGTGGACTGAGGGACAGAGCAGTGCATCATCATGTAATGTGTGGACTGAGGGGACAGAGCAGTGCATGCACATGTAATGTGTGGAGTGAGGGGACAGAGCAGTGCATACACATGTAATGTGTGGACTGAGGACAGAGCAGTGCATACTCATGTAATGTGTGGACTGAGGGGACAGAGCAGTGCATGCACATGTAATGTGTGGAGTGAGGGACAGAGCAGTGCATACACATGTAATGTGTGGACGAGGACAGAGCAGTGCATACTCATGTAATGTGTGGACTGAGGGGACAGAGCAGTGCATGCACATGTAATGTGTGGAGTTGAGGGACAGAGCAGTGCATGCACATGTATATGTTGGACTGAGGGACAGAGCAGTGCATGCACATGTAATGTGTGGACTGAGGGGACAGAGCAGTGCATGCACATGTAATGTGTGGACTGAGGGACAGAGCAGTGCATACACATGTAATGTGTGGACAGAGCAGTGCATGCACATGTAATGTGTGGACTGAGGGACAGAGCAGTGCATTCATGTAATGTGTGGACAAGCATGCATGCACATGTAATGTGTGGACAGAGCAGTGCATGCACATGTAATGTGTGGATCTGAGAGTGCATGCACATGTAATGGTGGACTGAGAGTGCATGCACAGTATGTGTGGACTGACAGTGCATGCACATGTAATGTGTGGACTGAGGGACAGAGCAGTGCATGCACATGTAATGTGTGACGAGCGTGCATGCACATGTAATGTGGGACAGAGCAGTGCATGCACATGTAATGTGTGGACAGAGCGTGTGCACAGTAATTGTGGACAGAGCATGCATACACATGTAATGTGTGGACGACAGTGCAGCACAGTAAGTGTGACTGAGCAGTGCATGCACATGTAATGTGTGGACTGAGGGACAGAGCAGTGCGTGCACATGTAATTGTGAGTGGGACAGAGCAGTGCATGCACATGTAATGTGTGGACTGAGGGACAGAGCAGTGCGTGCACATGTAATGTGTGGACAGAGCAGTGCATGCACATGCAATGTGTGGACAGAGCAGTGCATGCACATGTAATGTGTGGACAGAGCAGTGCATGTACATGTAATGTGTGGACTGAGCAGTGCATGCACACTGTAATGTGTGACTGAGGGACAGAGCAGTGCATGCACATGTAATGTGTGGACAGAGCAGTGCATGCACATGTAATGTGTGGACAGAGCAGTGCATGCACATGTAATGTGTGGACTGAGGGGACAGAGCAGTGCATGCACATGTAATGTGTGGACTGAGCAGTGCATGCACATGTAATGTGTGGAGTGAGGGGACAGAGCAGTGCATGCACATGTAATGTGTGGAAAGAGGGGACAGAGCATGCATGCACATGTAATGTGTGGACTGAGCAGTGCATGCACATGTAATGTGTGGACTGAGGGACAGAGCAGTGCATGCACATGTAATGTGTGGACAGAGCAGTGCATGCACATGTAATGTGTGGAGTGAGGGGACAGAGCAGTGCATGCACATGTAATGTGTGGAGTGAGGGGACAGAGCAGTGCATGCACATGTAATGTGTGTAGATGAGGGGACAGAGCAGTGCATGCACATGTAATGTGTGGAGTGAGGGACAGAGCAGTGCATGCACATGTAATGTGTGGAGTGAGGGACAGAGCAGTGCATGCACATGTAATGTGTGGAAAGAGGGGACAGAGCAGTGCATGCACATGTAATGTGTGGACTGAGCAGTGCAATGCACATGTAATGTGTGGATGAGGGACAGAGCAGTGCATGCACATGTAATGTGTGGAGTGAGGGACAGAGAAGTGCATGCACATGTAATGTGGAGTGAGGTACATGATGAGGGACAGAGCAGTGCATGCACATGTAATGTGTGACTGAGGGACAGAGCAGTGCATGCACATGTAATGTGTGGACTGAGGGACAGCAGTGCATGCACATGTAATGTGTGACTGAGGACAGAGCAGTGCATGCACATGTAATGTGTGGACATGAGGGACAGAGCATGCATGCACATGTAATGTGTGGACTGAGGGACAGAGCAGTGCATGCACATGTAATGTGTGATGGACAGAGCAGTGCATGCACATGTAATGTTGTGGACAGTAGGGACAGAGCAGTGCATGCACATGTAATGTGTGGACAGAGCAGTGCATGCACATGTAATGTGACAAGCATGCATGCACATGTAATGGGACAGAGCAGTGCATGCACATGTAATGTGTGGACTGAGGAAGTGCATGCACATGTAATGTGTGGACAGAGCAGTGCATGCACATGTAATGTGTGGACAGGCAGCATGTGCATGCACATGTAATGTGTGGACAGAGCATGCATGCACTGTAATGTGGGACAGAGCAGTGCATGCACATGTAATGTGTGTGGGACAGAGCAGTGCATGCACATGTAATGTGTGGACATGAGAGCAGTGCATGCACATGTAATGTTGGTAGGACAGAGCAGTGCATCACATGTAATGTGTGGACAGAGCAGATGCATGCACATGTAATGTGTGAGGACAGAGCAGTGCATGCACATGTAATGTGTGGACAAGAGCAGTGCATGCACATGAATGGTGACAGAGCAGTGCATGCACATGTAATGTGTGGGACAGAGCAGTGCATGCACATGTAATGTGGATGGGACAGAGCAGTGCATGCACATGTAATTGTGGACTGAGGAGAGCATGCAGCATGTAATGTGTGGACAGAGCAGTGCATGCACATGTAATGTGTGGGACAGAGCCAGTGCAATGCATGTATGTGTGACAGAGCAGTGCATGACATGTAATTGGTGGGACAGAGCAGTGCATGCACATGTAATGTGTGGACTAGAGCAGTGCATGCACATGTAATGTGTGGATGAGGGACAGAGCATGCATCCATGTAATGTGTGGACAGAGCAGTGCATGCACATGTAATGTGTGGACTGAGCAGAGCAGTGCATGCACATGTAATTGTGTGGACAGAGCAGTGCATGCCATGTAATGTGTGGACAGAGCAGTGCATGCACATGTAATGTGTGGACAGAGCAGTGCATGCACATGTAATGTGTGGACAGAGCAGTGCATGCACATGTAATGTGTGGACTAGAGCAGTGCATATGCACATGTAATGTGTGGACTGAGGGACAGAGCAGTGCATGCACATGTAATGTGTGGACAGAGAGCAGTGCATGCACATGTAATGTGTGGACAGAGCAGTGCATGCACATGTAATGTGTGGACAGAGCAGTGCATGCACATGTAATGTATGGGACAGAGCAGTGCATCACATGTAATGTGTGGACAGAGCAGTGCATGCACATGTAATGTGTGGAGATGGAGCAGGCATGCACATGTAATGTGTGGACTGAGGGACAGAGCAGTGCGTGCACATGTAATGGTGTAGGACAGAGCAGTGCATGCACATGTAATGTGTGGATGAGGGACAGAGCAGTGCATGCACATGTAATGTGTGGACAGAGCAGTGCATGCACATGCATGTGTGGACAGAGCAGTGCATGCACATGTAATGTGTGGACAGGCAGTGCATGCACATGTAATGTGTGGACTGAGCAGGTGCATGCACATGTAATGTGTGGACTGAGGGACAGAGCAGTGCATGCACATGTAATGTGTGGACAGAGCAGTGCATGCACATGTAATGTGTGGACAGAGCAGTGCATGCACATGTAATGTGTGGACTGAGGGACAGGCAATGCACATGTAATGTGTGGACGAGCAGTGCATGCACATGTAATGTGTGAGTGAGGGACAGAGCAGTGCATGCACATGTAATGTGTGGACAGAGCAGTGCATGCACATGTAATGTGTGGACAGAGCAGTGCATGCACATGTAATTTGGTGGACAGAGCAGTGCATGCACATGTAATGGTGGATGAGGGACAGAGCAGTGCATGCACATGTAATGTGTGGACAGAGCAGTGCATGCACATGTAATGTGTGGACAGAGCAGTGCATGCACATGTAATGTGTGGGGACAGAGCAGTGCATGCACATGTAATGTGTGGACAGAGCAGTGCATGCACATGTAATAGTGGACAGAGCAGTGCATGCACATGTAATGTGTGGACAGAGCAGTGCATGCACATGTAATTGTGGACAGAGCAGTGCATGCACATGTAATGTGTGGACAGAGCAGTGCATGCACATGTAAGTGTGACTGAGGGACAGAGCAGTGCATCACATGTAATGTGTGGACAGAGCAGTGCATGCACATGTGATGTGTGTGCAGCCCTGACAATGGCAGACCCTGGTTGCACAATGCACTGGGCTGTGGTGCAGTAGTTGGAGGTGCTGCTGATCACATGAGTGTGGCTGCTGTCTGCTCTTCCCATGTGATTGTTGTGAGCTGGCTGTGAGTGGCAGGCTGGTGAGGAGGCTCTGAGGCTGGAGCCTCTCCCTTCCCTGCCTCCCAGCCCTCCTGATTGCACGCCAGGCCTCTCCTTCCCTCCTAGGTCCTGCCTCCCTCCATGTGTCTGGGGCTGGAGGACTGGCTCTGGCTCCCTCTGCTTCCGGGTCCCGTCATTTTTTCATTCTCCCGCCGATCAGCCCAACTAAACTGAGTGTCTTGTATAAGGCAGCAGCAGCAGCCAAGCTGCCAGCAGTCAGTCATCTGCCAGTGCCAGGCTGCCTAACCCCAGCTCCTCACTCCCGCACACAAGCACTTTGCTCTTTTTACATTGATTTTTTTTTCTTACCAAATCTTCTATTTATTTGCATTTTTTTGGATTTCCTTCCATCATCTGGATCTTTACTTTGTTCATTGGGAAAAAAAAAAATTAAATAAAAGAGACAGAGATCTATAGTGAGCTGTCAGGAGGAGTTACTGCAGAGAGAGGGAGAAGGGGCTGGAAGATCTGCTGCTCAAGTTGAATCTTCATCACTCTCATCATCATCATCATCATCATCTTCCTCCTCCTCTCCTGCCACCATCCCTCATTCAGCACCTTGACATGCTCTGCCTCTGATTGACACCTCAAGTGGCTGAGCGCCATGAGCACCCCCAGCCTGGGTCCATGTGGCTCCTCTCAGGGCCCACACTAGAGCTCAGGTGGAAGATTTCACACTAAATTACTGCAAGAAAACAAACATTAAGGAGCAATTTCCCTCTTCAAGCCTGGCACCTCACTGTTCAGCATGAGTGTATGATCCTAGTGGAAGAAGCTTTCCTGGCACATTTGGGGGACTGGCACCTTTGCCCCTCTTTTCTCCATTTCCAAGGACAGCCTTGTGGACACACTCACTATAGGGCGCACTCAGGAGGTTATTGATGGCGCAAAGGGTAGGTGGCAATGTCCTGAGCCCAGTGCTGGTGCATGGCATGGAGTGACCAGGGGGGGGGGGGGGGGCAATTTAGGATTCAGTGTGTGTATATGGGTGTTAATATTAAAGAATGGATGTGAGTGCTCAGGGCTTTGTGTGTTGTCTCCTCTGCACGCCTCACTCTCTGACACTCTCTCTTGCACTCTCTCTCTGTGACACACACCTCTCTCCCTCTCTCTCCCTCTCTCTTTCTTTCTCTCTTTCAGTAGTCAGTCTCCTCATCTCCTACTGCCCTGCTTCCTCCTTCTCTCACACATTCACCCCTTTTTTCTCCCCTTCTCTATAATTATTCTTAGTTTTTTTTTCTCCCCCCTTTTTTCTATTTTCTCTCCTTAGACCTTGCACTTTCTTATTCTTATTTTTTGGGGGGGATTTGATATTTTTGGATGAGCAGTAAAGACGCCTCAATGTTCCTGGTAACTCCTCTGTGCAACTCTACCAATTTATTGTTCCTATGGATTCTTTCAGAATTTTTCCTGTAAATTATTTTACATTTATTTATTCTTCATTTTATATCCTTTTTCTTTTCTCAGATTATCTGTGTCATTTATATTGTAATAGATTTATTCGATGCGTTTTTTAATTCATTTTTTAATGTGCATGATCTTCTATTATCACTAATCCATTATTTAAGTGTTTTATATATTTGATTGATTTTTTCATCCTTTCATCCCTCCATCCATCAGGCCTTTACTGCATGTTCTGTTCTCTCTGGTTGTTCTTGATCCGTTCCTGTCCTTTAATTCCCTCTTTTTCTCTTCTTTCTCTCAGTACGATGAGTTACCGCACTATGCTATGGATGGAGTGGGGGTGCCAACGTCTATGTATGGGACCCACATGCCCCTCGTCCTATCCCACCGGTACACCACTTAAACCATGGACCACCTTTACATGCCAGCCAGCACTATGGAACTCATGCCCCTCATCCAAATGTTATGCCCACCAGCATGGGATCTGCTGTGAACGATGCCCTCAAACGGGACAAAGATGCCATTTATGGGTAGGTACCTGATGAGACTGGCATGTTTATGTGTACAGAGTGGATGGAGATCTGTTAGATTATCATTACCCTCTGCACCCCTATACAAAGCATGCAGGCTGCTCCACCAACAATGAATGACATAGGAGAGACATCACAGGGGGAGAAGGAGAACAGCGGGATAGAGCAGGGACCCCCGATACCAGAGCCGTCACTTCATTAACACCAAGGATTAAAGAACGGATTCAAAGTCAAGCAATAATCGGGAATGTCCCGGTGACGGGGCCTCCACACCCGCAGGTCCCCGCTTTACACCTTAGTGACCGCTGACACATGGCTCCCCGATATTATACATACAGGGATCGCCTCTATAGATCGGAGGTCGCCACAGTACTGAGTGCAGGAGACAGTAGGGAGGATGTGTGTGATCTGGAGTGAGCCCCCTCTGAGCTGATGTTTGGGGGCACAGACACCCCCTGTTCCCTCTTTTAGCGCTGGTCTTTGAGAAGTGTGAGCTCGCGACGTGTACCCCCCGGGAGCCCGGAGTGGCCGGAGGAGACGTGTGTTCCTCGGACTCCTTCAATGAAGACATCGCGGTGTTTGCAAAACAGGTCATTAAGTGTTATGTCTTGTACCCCAATAAGTGCAGCCCCCAAGGTCATGGACTGACGACTGCAGCACTAGTAAAGATATATATTATATAGTTTATTTATATATATATAATATATATATATACATATATATGTGTGTGTCTGTACATATAGTATATAATAGGTACGTGTACAGTATATATATATTGTACATGTGTGTGTATATATTATACGTACATATATATGTATATAACGTGTATGTGTACACTGTGTATATATAGATGTGTGTGTCTCTGTACATATAGTATATAAAAGATACGTGTACAGTATATATATATATATATATATATATATATATGCTACACGTGTGTATATATGTGTATGGATATTATATGTGCATATATATATATGTATATAATGTGTGTGTGTGAAATAAGTGTGTGTTATATATATATATATATATATATATATATATAATATTATATAAATATATATATATATATGAGTGTACAGTATGGGTATATATAGATATATGTACATGCATATATATAATAGGTATGTGTGTATACATGTGTGTGTGTTGTAATAGGTATTTGTACGCGTGTGCATATATGAATAATATGTGTATGTACAGTATGTATATATATATATATATATATATAATATACACATGCATATATATAATAGGTATGTATGTTATTGTACATATGTATACATAGATATACTTATGTGTGTGTATATATATATATTTATGTATTTAGATAGATACAGACACATACACATGTCTGTGTCAGATACATATTGCAGTATGTGAATCTATATGTGTACAAAGTGAGTAGATGTTTGTGTATTTATCTATGTATCTGGAAGTATGAATGTGTGCGAGTTATCACATCGGGTATGTCAGTTTATATATAATTAATAGATATATCACCATTACAATTTACAGAAAAAACATTACAATATACACATATATCTGTTATATATATATATGTAGTTATGTGATAATTATCCATATATATTATATATCTATAGGTGTGTGTATTCACACATATTTCAGTGTGATATCCTCATGTGTATGTAGATATACAGCTCTTTCTTCGTGTGTAAAGTTGAATGTTTTTGTACATAGTGAATTGCAGTTGTGTATAGGTGCAGGTATGTGGTCTATGTGAAGATGTATATGCCTAGATGTAGGTTTCTATGTAGATCCTCACCTAGTTGCATGTATGTGTGTCTATGTGAAGATGTCTATGCCTATACGTAGCTCCTCACCCAGCCCCTATCTCTGTGCCCTGTCCCCGGGCAGTGACCGGTGTCTTGTCCCCGCAGGTTCGTGCAGAGAAGCCTCTGTTCTCCTCTAACCCTGAGCTGGACAATCTGGTGAGTGCAGGGGCGCCCCGGTCACCTGTGGAGCCGCTGGGGTTCGGGATTGTTTTAATGTCATTGAATAGAAGGCCAGTGATGGGAGATCTCCGAGGATCAGGGCAGGATTACACTTGATCGGAGTGACTCAACCGTGACCGAGGAGGAATACACAAAACCGCCGGATCATTAAGATTCCATTGACAGAGAGAGGAGGGGGATCGGGCCTGTGCAGACCTATGAGCGATATCGGTGCGATCTTGTGTGCTAAATCCACAGATCAATGTGATCGCACTAATCCCTGCTGCCTTTATTCCAGATGATCCAGGCGATCCAGGTCCTGAGGTTTCATCTCCTGGAATTAGAGAAGGTAAATGTGTCACTGCCTAATAATGGGAGAATGTAGAGATAGTAATGTATGAGTATATATCTATATACTGGGTAGAGCCCATGTACTGCTGTGTCTGGAGGTGTGGGGTTGGGGTTCTCTTTGTGGTTTGTCTTCTTTCCCTCTTTTTGTCTCTTCCCTCCTTCATCTGCGCCATTTCTGCCGTCGGCTTCAATTATGCGACTTTCCCGTGGAAATGTAATTGAGCGGAGCTAATTGTCAGCGCTCGAGCCAAGCTGTGCTGCAGCATCTGTGAGCGGAGAAGGGGCCCCTGAGTGGCCGGAGAAGTCACCCAGGAGCCGGGTGAGGGGCCCACAAGCCCTGGAGGGACCTGGACTCTTTTCTGGATCTCCTACATGTTTCCTGACACCTCTCTCCGGATTATGGAATATATATCGCTCTGGACTGTAGAATGAGGAATCCCCGAATTTGCCCTGTGCTCATGGTCACTAGAAGGGTGGGATGTCTTCTCCATGAATTGCCTCCATTCCACCAAGTGCCACCATAGTTCACTTCTCCTCACACACCACATTTATCACATTCTGTTGTTCCATCTTGTTTCTTCTCATCCTCCTGACCTCTTCTTCTACTTTTCTCATTTCCAGAAGTCTCTTCTAACCTCCAGCATCTTCTCATCTCCATTTATCTCCTTTTTTCAGATCACTTCTTCTTTTCTTCTCTATCTCATCTTTCTTCTTCTTTTCTTGTCTCTTTCTTCTTCCTCACCCTTTTTCTTCTCATCCTCCTGACCTCTTCTTCTACCTTTCTTATTTCCAGAAGTCTCTCCTAACCTCCAGCATCCTCTCCTCTCCATTTATCTCCTTCTTCTTTCAGGTCCCTTCTTCTTTTCTTCTCTCTCTCTTGTCTCTTTCTTCTTCCTCACCCTTTTTCTTCTCATCCTCCTGACCTCTTCTTCTACCTTTCTTATTTCCAGAAGTCTCTTCTAACCTCCATCATCTTCTCCTCTCCATTGATCTCATTCTTTCTTCAGGTCCCTTCTTCTTTTCTTCTCTCCTCTCTTTCTAGCCTTTTCCTTCTTTCCTGTCCTCTCTCTTCTTGTTTCTACTCATCCTCCTGACCTCTTCTTCTACCTTTCTTATTTCCAGAAGTCTCTTCTAACCTCCAGCACCTTCTCATCTCCATTTATCTTCTTCTTTCAGGTCCCTTCTTCTTTTCTTCTCTCTCTTGTCTCTTTCTTCTTCCTCACCCTTTTTCTTCTCATCCTCCTGACCTCTTCTTCCTCACCCTTTTTCTTCTCATCCTCCTGACCTCTTCTTCTACCTTTCTTATTTCCAGAAGTCTCTTCTAACCTCCAGCATCTTCTCCTCTCCATTTATCTCATTCTTTTTTCAGGTCCCTTCTTCTTTTCTTCTCTTGTCTCTTTCTACCCTTTTCCTTCTTTCCTGTCCTCTCTCTTCTTGTTTCTTCTCATCCTCCTGACCTCTTCTTCTACCTTTCTTCTTTCCAGAAGTCTCTTCTAACCTCCAGCATCTTCTCCTCTCCATTGATCTCATTCTTTCTTCAGGTCCCTTCTTCTTTTCTTCTCTCATTTCTTTCTACCCTTTTCCTTCTTTCCTGTCCTCTCTCTTCTTGTTTCTTCTCATCCTCCTGACCTCTTCTTCTACCTTTCTTATTTCCAGAAGTCTCTTCTAACCTCCAGCATCTTCTCCTCTCCATTGATCTCATTCTTTTTTCAGGTCCCTTCTTCTTTTCTTCTCTCCTCTCTTTCTAGCCTTTTCCTTCTTTCCTCTCCTCTCTCTTCTTGTTTCTTCTCATCCTCCTGACCTCTTCTTCTACCTTTCTTCTTTCCAGAAGTCTCTTCTAACCTCCAGCATCTTCTTCTCTCTTTTCATCTCCTTTTCTCAGGTCCCTTCTTCTTTTCTTCTCCCTCTTGTCTCTTTCTTCTTCCTCAGCCTTTTCCTTCTCTCCTCTCCCCCTCTCTACTTGTTGCTGCTCGGGTCTCCAGAGAATAATATCTGCTGCTGCAATTTCTTTATTGTTTCCTTGCCTGCAACTATTACAGTCTTAATGATAGTTAGTCTTGGAAGACACCGGCTTGTAACTCTTTACTCCACCATAACACACATGGCCTCTCCCCCTCCCCAGGTCCATGAATTGTGTGATAATTTCTGCCATCGATACATCAGCTGTTTGAAAGGAAAAATGCCCATAGACTTAGTGATTGATGAGAGGGATGGAAGCTCCAAGTCTGACCATGAAGAACTCTCTGGATCCTCCACAAACCTCGCAGACCATGTGAGTCCACTCTCCATTACTATATGTTATTATTGGAAATATGCATTTTTAAATGATTTATATTTTTTTATTAAATAAACCCCTTAACCCCTTTCTATAGGGGTAGATGGCTTTGCATGTGTGCATTAAATGTTCTTTTTGTGGCATTGTATGTGTTCCATGTTCTCTATGGCTGGTTGACCCCTATACATGTTGGTCATGTACATTGGATAGACTTGTGTAGCTTTGCATCATGCAGAGTCCTTCTGTGTTACTTGTGGGGCTGAAGATGTATATTTTATTTCTATATTTTTTATTATGCGAGGTTCTCTTTTTTATTGGGCACAAGTTACAAGCCAACTAGACGCCTGGAGCCCCATCTTGTAGAGGCTCGTAACCTTTAATGAACCAATAATTGACTTTCTATTAAGGAGAGCTGGAGAGAATTATTAACAGCAGTATTACAGGTTGGGCATTGATTTCTAACACTTTAATAATTCGCCACATTAGAATGAGACTTTTTTTCAATTTTTTTATTGAAGGCCTGGTAGTGTGCTAATGGACATGTGAGGTTATTGTGTTGCTATGGTTGTTGTTGTAGTTTCTTATTGTTGTCCGGGGTGTTCTTACGTTTGCAGTCTGTCATGTGATCACCACTGTTTAATCCTACTCATTTGTGCTGACTATATTTAGAGAGATAACTGATTTATAGCCTAGAAATGTGCAGCTATTTTAATCTCACTAACCCTAGTCTAGGCCTTATATTAACTTATGCCTGGACAGCCATGGTGACCTGAGCAGTTCCATGGGAATCCGTGTGTGGTGTGTTGTAGGGTACACACCTTGTGTTTTTCATGGCAAGTATACAATGTGAACTCTGAGTTCCAGGGCATGTTCATTCTGTGCTCTGTTTCAGGCAAGTCTTCCATGTCTAGTGTGTTACTTGCCAAACCTTTGAGGATTTAGGAAGGGATGAACAATAGACAGGATCTGTATATATATTCTGCAGTACATGTATACATCCCCCACTCCTGTGTAAAGTCCAGCTTCCTTTCCCAGTGCAGCCTAAGAGCTGGTGTCCCTCTTAGTGGATTACACACCCGGCCTGTTTAGGGTCTAACAGATGGCAACAGCTAAAGCCAATTTACTCTGCTCCCTGGTAATAAGGGACCTTTTATAGTCCATATTAGCTGCAGGATTTAGGTGACCAGGTCATTCACAATTGTTACTTTTTTTTTTTTAATTCTCAGTATATAAAGAGTGGACCAGACATACAGTAAAGCAAATGTATCAACCCTTAATCAATAACTTATAAAATAAAGAACTTTGTGTTTACACTTTTAAACTCTCAACATTCCGTTCATTAGAAGTGGAACTAATCCCAAATGGACAAACAATATAAATGTGCTTCCGACAAAAATAGGGGGCTGGGTATATTTTATCACATATTTCATAATACAGCCTATAACTAGACTAGGTATATTTTATGATATATGTAATAATATAGCCGATAACTATACTAGGTATATTTTATCATATATTTAATAATTTAGCCATATAACTAGACTAGGTATAGTTTATCACATATTTCATAATACAGCCTATAACTAGACTAGGTATATTTGATAACATATTTAATAATATAGTCTATAACTAGACTAGGTATATTTGATAATATATTTAATAATACAGCCTATAACTAGATTAGGTATATTTAATAACATATTTCATAATTCAGTCTATAACTAGACTATGTATATTTGATAATATATTTAATAATATAGTCTATAACTAGACTAGGTATATTTGATAATATATTTAATAATATAGTCTATAACTAGACTAGGTATATTTGATAATATATTTAATAATATATAGCCTATAACTAGACTAGGTATATTTTATAACGTGTTTCATAATATAGCTTATAACTAGACTAGTTACGGTATATTCTATAATATATTTAATAATAAAGCTTATAACTAGGCTAATTAGATTTTATAATATATTTAATAATAAAGCCTATAACTAGACTAGTTCTATTTTATATATTGAATAATAAAGCCTATAACTAGACTAGTTATATTTTAGAATATATTGAATAATACAGCCTATAACTAGGTTAGTTATATTTAATATATTTAATGATATAGCCTATAACTAGATTAGGTATATTTTATAACATGTTTCATAATATAGCCTATAACTAGACTAGTTACGGTATATTCTATAATATATTTAATAATAAAGCTTATAACTTGACTAGTTATATTTTATATCATATTTAATAATAAAGCCTATAACTAAGCTAATTATATTTTATAATAAATGTAATAATATACTCTAGACTAGGTTAGTTATATTTAATGATATACCCTATAACTAGATTAGGTATATTTTCTATATTTAATATTGTAGCCTATAACTAGACCAGTTATATTTTATAATATATTTAATAATTTAGTCTATAACTAAGTTATATTTTATACTATATTGAATAATATCATCTATAACTAGACTAGTTATATTTTATATATTTAATAATAGAGCCTATAATTAGTTTACTTATATTTTATAATATATTTAATAATGTAACCTATAACTAGGCTTGTTATATTTTACATATTTAATAATATAGTCTAAAAGTAGGCTCGTTATATTGTAGAATCTATTGAGTAGTATAGCCTATACCTAGGATAGGTATAATTTTATCATATACATTTTTAATAATATATCTTACAACTAGGCTAGTTATATTTTAGGCAGCAACAATCTAAAATACTGTCAATTAAAAAATAATTTTTTTTTAATACATTTTGGAAAAACATTCAGTTTTGGAACCTGGGAAAACAAACCAGATGAATTTGCATTAAAAATAATACAAAGAATATACTAGTCTAATATTATATTTTTTAGATAACGTTTAGGAAATAGATCATTTAAATTTACAAAGTTGTATAAAAAGCAAAGCACAATGTTGACTTTCTGCATAAAGTTATCAATCGGGATCAGAACACTCAAAAAGTTTTGTCCTATGGTTTTACATTTCTCGGTGATAGTTGTTAGGTTTGGAGTTTGTGTTTATTAAATATTATTATTATTAACACCAATCTGATAATATGTCGGACCTGTCCATGTCATGGGTATAGTTGAGCGTTGGGGTGAGCGTTGACTTGCCCAGTGTCTATGTCTTGATTAATCACCATACTGCAGCTTCCACCTAATATATTTCTGTGATTAGTAAAGCTTGTCCATTCTGATGTAACCAGAAACAGACCATACTGAGTATGGTGAAACCTTCACACCACATAAGACCTGACACCTGAGGCGTGCGCTTGACATAGGCGACTCATAGTGAGATGTAAACGCTATTGAAAAAAAAAACATATAGAAATGTATAAACGTGACTTGAAAAATGATAAAAGCATCATAAGCACTGGTCAGGGGGCGACGGAGAGACATGGCTGCATGCTCCTCTACTTGCATATGAACAATACCCAATGGTAGTAGTGATATTCCCAAGTATAATTGTCACTCATGGTAACACATAAGTGCTTGTTATTGGACCCAAATACCAATTGTAGTCACTGGTTCACACTTGTCCTCTCAATCATTTGTGAAAGCCCCGTCTAATGCCAGTCACATACCCTCTCAGGCTCTAGCCATTCAGTCAGTGTCATTGAAGCTGTTGGCGTATTAATTGCCTCTAAAACAATGTATTTTAAAGAAAGGGGATAACTTACACCTCTTCACTAACTATCAAATATTTAGGAAAGGGATTACCATGCAAAATTGATTGCTGTAATATCTGACGTCTACCAGTCGTAAAGCTTTGACTCATTTTTGTTCAGTCGTTTTCCAAATATTTTGTATTTTTTTAAGTTTAACGCTTAATTTAATGTTCATGTTCTGTCATTTGCACATCATGCGCTCTCCTCTTTATGGCTGGAGTCACAATGACTTGAAATGCACCACGTTCATCTAATCCGCATACCTTGCAGTGTTATGCTTCATATGCTTCCATGCTAATGCCTTGTTTCACACAGATGACACTGTCATAGGCAAACATGGGTTCCCTACAAGTCCCGCTATGCTTTTCCAGGCTTACCCCATCAGAGGGTGCACAATCGACAGAAAGCTACAGGTTGATAAAGATATGGCCTCCCATACCTCATCATTCACACTGGGCTGATAGGAGTTTACACAGTCCGTGTCAGGTTTGCCCTGGGTGCGGCAGTCAGCAAAGGGGGAAGAACAATTCAATAAGTGACATTTTTAAACTTTCTTGAATAGCGTAAAAACATCATAGATTGGATGCAGAAAAAGACAATATATAGATATAGGTTGATGATAGTTTATTCTTCTACCACACCTGCTGGCAGTTTGCTCCATGCATCTACTACTCTTTTAGTAAACTGCTATTTCTGACAGTGATTTAAGGTTGATGCAGATTTTTGTGGGTTTTGTGGGTCTCCAGGGACAATGGTGACCCCTATTATTGGCTTAGATGATGGTGATGTGCCTTCCTTCCTTCTTGAAGGTAAACTAAGGTCATCAAGGCCTGATCATTGATATAGATAAGAAAGTGGGGGGAGGGTCATTTCTCCAAATGGGTAGAAAATAGAAAAACAAGGGTCATAGTTTGTACACCTCTCCCTGCTTCCAGGGTTTGGCCATGAACAATGTAGTAGGGTTAATCCGATATTGAGTTATTATTGGGTTAGGATCTTCTGCACTGACATTTGCGAACAGTGATCCATATAGAGTGCTTATAGGGGGGATGATTGTAACAGGTTTTGCCTAAAATATGCTTCTATGGATCAGAAAGTAAAGAAATTATTCTATAAATTAATTTCTTAAAATTATTTCTATTCCTCTGAACAACGGTTTACAAAATCCCGCTGTGTAAATGTTATGTTAGAAATAAACTTTTAAAGAACTCTTAAGATCCCCAGGTTCTTTAAAATGTAAATATCTTACCATTTTTATATGTTTATTTCTGACTCCACATCCCAAATGAAGGAATTAGGGCTCGATCAGACGTCGGTTTTTCACGCATGTCCATGTTTCTTAAGGACAGAACCTGTACCGGTGATGGTCTATTTGGCTGTTCACATGTCTGTGGATTGAGTGATCCGCACCAAGTCATGGAGACATGCCCAATATTGATCCGCGTCATGGATCAAACTGTATGGGCTCGTGGAGAAATCGGACAGCGCTATGCGGTGTATTTATCAATCTGATAGGACAAGCCTGAAACACCTCCAGCAGGTTTTTTTTCTATATGAGAAATAAATGATAAGACTGATGATACAAACTGAGACACTGACTAAACTCCGATCTTAAAGACTTATGGAAATCAGTCAGTTTTTGCCTATGGGAAAAGTCACTAACGTATGATGAGCCTTAGAGTAACATGTCCCTTGTAGCAGATTTCAGATCACTTTATGGTCACTACACCATACCTATGTTATAACCAGAAAATAGGACTTTCTATATATTTACCTACTGTCATAGTGTCTTATATAATCCATGTAAGAGGAGGTTAACATTTCGGGGTCTATGAGTGCGGCCTTGAGCCTTTTCAATAGGGACAGCAAATACGCACAACCCTGAATACTTAATATGTCATTGCAATGGAATATGTCTTATCAAAATAAGTTTTCATGAAACCCAATAATATTGGTGTTGAGATCCTACTTTAGAGATGCTTGGACCATTGCGGAAGACGTACGTAGGATCTATGTGTAGAGAGATTGATTATATAATATCCCTGCACACGAAGGCAAGCAGTGGTCAGGTCCAATATTCTGGGGATGTCAGATATATATATATATATATTTACACACACATATATATATAGTATGTGTAGTAAATATATCATATATATAATAGTATGATAATGTATATATATTATTATAGTATAATATACATATATAATAATATAGTTATTACACATGGGTTATTACATAGATTTTATCATCTTTTTTTTAATCCACAATATTCTTTCCTTGCCATTTTGGCCCAAAGCCATATTTCTTTGAATATATTGTAAAGTAAAAATAAAATGCATCTGGTACTATATACTATTTGGTTCTCAGACATAATGAATGCATAAAAAGAAGAGAAACTATCCTAAAGTTAGGGCTTTCCTGTGGTTCTCAGCCCCCCACTCTCGCCTCGGGGCTTGCCTATGGTCTAGCTGAGAGTAAAGCTTCCTTTCCACCTGACTTCCGAAATGTTTCCTCCGATCCTTGTGTTGAGTAAACTCATAATAAATAATCACGTTGTCCTAATTGTTGTGGTTTCCTATATGTAGAGTCAAACTCCTCCCAAAGCCGGTGACATCTCCCGTTTCCACGTTCTTGGGGCCTTCCTCGGCCCCCCTCAAGGCTGAGATTCCGGGCTTCATGCCCCTCTCACCTCCTCCCAGTGTGGGCATTGTCTCTGTGTGCTTTGTTACTGTCAGTAAAGTTTATTCAGGTGCAGAATGGTGGCCATAAAAATATTCATAGTATACAGTCCAAAAACCCTCAAAGTTTACATAATGGTTTAATAGGAACAAGAACACATTATTAAGCCACATTAATCTAATATTACACTGTGTTCTTTATAATTTGCTTTCCCCCCCCCCCCCCAAGTATAGCCTCCCCTAATAATATAAATAGAACATTTTTTCCCATTTCGCATCAATAGACTGTAATTTATGTTAAGATTCCGGAACGTATGTGGTGTTACATTGGCACCTGTAAAAATATGGGATGGGGGCGTTCTGAAAAGGTCTCCGGGCATCTCGTTTTTTTGTCAGGTGGGAGGGTGCAGTAGAGTGCTTTGGGTATAGAGTCTCTATCGTAGATGGTAGCACATGTTCCCATCCGGTTGACTTATAGGTTTGCATATCTCAGAGTATCTTTGTTGAAATGATCACATCAACATAAAAATGGAATCGGACTTAGCAGAAGCGCCTGCCCGGACTTCTCACATATCAACCCCCGCGCTATGATTGAGGCATAATATGGCCCCAGCCCTGTCTGTGTATACATGGTGAGGCTCATTGATAATTATTACCTTGTGGTGACCTTTCCGGAGGTGTACGGTGTAATCTTTATATTGAGCGTTACATTGTGCTTGCTTTTCAAGTAATACCGATCCTAATAAATTTATAACAAGAGGCCATTTATTAAACCCTATTAAGGTAATACTTCATTACAGTAGATATAAAATATATTAACCTCTCATAACAGTGATATATTAGGGCCGGTAGGATCTGCAAGACTAATCCAAGTCTAAGGGCTTCACGTCACCATGTTACAGCACTGTACACATCGGGACCTTTTATGTAGAATATAGAACTTCAGAGAGTTTATTGCTTTAGAAGTTATCACAGTTTATCTATGGGCATCGTGAAATGCGTCGGCAGCAGTATATTGTCGGTTGTGGTATAGATACCGTTTCATTGATTTGTATTATTCTATATGGGGCGGTGAATTAGAGTTGATCCACATCGTGCCACTTTACATCAGAAGCGATAAATGTAACCATCATGGCACACTTCGAAAAATGGCGTAATTAGGCCATAAAATATAACGTACCAGCTCTGCATTCATTAATGTATCTGGATAATTTTTTATCTAACATCTTTACAAACTTTTTATTACTTTTCTTGTTACGTTTGGAGTTATTAATACGGCGACATATGTTACATCCAGTTATGCCATATGTGTACAATGGGCAGGACGTCCGCCAGACCAAGTCACATTTTATTATTATTATTATTATTATTATTATTATTATTATTATTTTTGTGTCTGACAACTTTAACTCATGTCTTCATCTTAGGTATAAAAACACGAACACATATTTATACATTAAAAAATGATATATTTGCATATTGTGTTAATAATTTATTGTAATTTAATATAAATCGGGTAGCAAAAAAAAACAAGGAGTCACTCAATAAAGAAAATGCAAAAAAACAACCATCCGGTGTGGCAACCTTCTCTACTTTCTCTTTCTGCTGGAGGAAGGTTCAGTAGAGCTGAAACGTTGCCACACCGGATGGACTAATACATAGTTTCTTTTCTTGCATTTTCTATATTAGTGCCTCCTTGGTTTTTAGCTATTATACACTGGGATGAACTAGCACCAAAAAGATATATGTGCTGCTCCATCTTCTATACATAAATACACACACACAGGTGCATCTCAATGAATTAGAATATCATCACAAAGTTAATTTATTTCAGTGATTCAATACATAAAGTGAAACTCATATATAGAGTCATTACACACAGAGGGATCTATTTCAAGTGTTTTTTCTGTAAATGTTGATGATTATGGCTTACAACCAATGACAACCCAATGGTCATTATCTTAGAAAATTAGAGTAGGGAGGATGAAGGGTCTGAGAGATAAAATATGACTTAATAAGTATCAGAGGCTTCACCTTGTGTGGTTGTGAGAGTCACAACCACTATAGAAGCATATCACGGCTGCTGCAGTCCCCAGCGTGGTGCGTATGGAGTAGGGAGGATGAAGGGTTAAAAACCGCGCTGCCGTATTCCACAAGACATCAAAGGGTGAATAATGGGTTTCAGGGCTCCCTGGCCCCTTCCTCAGGACAAATCAATATCATATTGCCATTTTTCAGCGAGCCGTGAAATGCGTTGACTAATAAATTTAATATTATAATCGCCTCTGAATACGCCCGGTTTTACTTATCCTCCCTACTTTCATTTTTGAGATAATGACCTTTGGGCTTTCATTGGCTGTAAGCCATAATCATCAACATTAACAGAAATAAACACTTGAAATAGATCCTTCTGTGTTAATGACTCTATATAATATATGGGGTTTCACTTTATGTATTGAATTACTGAAATAAATTAACATTTTGATGATATTCTAATTCATTGAGATACAGCTGTACATAGCTTGACAGAGGCTGTAGCAGCTGAAATGTTGACCCCCCCCCCCCCCCCCCCGCCCCATATGGGCAATGAAAGCTCTACTTCACCATCTTATTTTTTTGAGTGCTGCCTCACTCTTGCTTTTGGTATATGTTTTCACCAGTGGAGCTGGACATATTGGAGGCTGCACCCTATTGTCTTTATATACATATATCTTATTTATAATATATATATATGTATATATACATATATATATACACACACACACACACATGTATATATTTTTTTTACTTACCTAATTTTGGGCAATATATAAGGGAGTTGTCCAAGATTTATCCACTAAAAAATACATGTCTAAGCACCTACAGGCAGGTGTCTGCCACCTAAATGCCTGTCGTACTCACCGCTGTTCACCCCCGCCCCAGAGTGGTTAAAGACCGCTATTGCTGGGGACAGCATGGTAGGGTACACAGAGCGAAGGCGGCTTTTCCACTCTGCCGTGTGGAAGGGGCAGGACATCCAGTCTCCTGCAGATTGATAGCTGGCTCCCCGCTACTTGATTGGAGGGAGCCGGCAGTCAATCAGCGTAACATTGACTCTGACGTCCGTTAACAGGGGTTGAAGCCACCCTTCTGTAGACGTGACGTCAGCGGAAGCGGCAAAATTGCTGACATGAGCGGTCTCAGACTGCTCTGTGTCGGCGGTGAGTGGTGCCGGGCACAACAGGCGGAGGAAGGTGGCAGCTAACTGCCTGTTGGTGCTTAGGCACATTTTTTTTATATATACATCCCATATAACCCCTTTAATAAAAAAAACAGCTCCAGACAGAGTTCTACACTCTACTTAGATATGGCGACTTTAGTACAACTTACCGCAAACTCCTGGTGGAGAAATAGTAAATAACATGTTCGTACCCCATAATTTTTGTTGAAAGAGGTGAAGAGTAATTTTAGCACCTTCTTATTTCACTACTTGAAAACTGAATACTTTCATCACTATCCAAAAATGTAAAAAAAAAAAATCAAAATTTGCAAGTAAACTGCTGGATATCAATGAACATGGCAGAAAACAACATGGGCTGTGACCTGGTAGAATCCAAATGAAGATATTTCCAGTGAGCAATGGAGGAATTATAGCAGACGAATGCAAAAAAACTCAAATATTAAATGTGGCCTTGAAGAAGGCGTCTGCCGAAACACATCATTTTTAGGAGGGCACTTGAGTTTTTTGTCTATATGTGTAACTTTGGCCACATTACATATTTGAATTTTGTTTGCATACGTCTGCTATAATTCCTCCATTGCTCGCTGGAAATACCTTCCTTTGGATTCTGGACTGGGGTAGTTCTGTACTGGAGCTCCACATGCGGTCATCATAGTGGTGAGCTGAAAATCTCCCTGTTTGGTATTGTGTGTAGCTGACACAATCTATTGATTCTGTTTCAAAGAGGATTTGGGGAGTTTTAAATCTATATTCAGAAAGACAATTTTTTTTTAAGAGTTTAAAAACCAGAATTTTGTCATGTTTTAACCACTTTAGGAAACCTTTTGTCAGGGAGTTTTTTAGAAGTTTTTATCCTCCCAAAACTTTTTTCATTGAGGTTTGAAGCACTTTTGAAGAGTTTTTTGTTTGTTTTTTTGAAAAAAAAAAACATTATTATTCCTAAAAATGTCTCGGCACCACTCTGACTTGGAAAGTGACATGCACTTTTTTTTCTCGCCAGATGTTTTTTAAAGCCTGAAGAGGCAAAAATCAAACTCTCCAAAAACTAAACAACAAAGTAGATTAACAAATGAATAGGAAGAGCATACTTAAATTGCTATTCAAGTTGTTTATGGATCAGATACTCTTCCAAAAAAAACCCTCTTCAAAACCTTTCCCTGAACCTAGCCTAATATTGATGAGCTTTCCTAATGTTAGGTCTTCGATATCAAATTTGTGGGTTCTCCCAGCACCCCCCACTACATACCTTTTTTTAGAGCAATCCTGTTAATTAAAGGCCCCATCACACACTACGATATCGTTAACAATATCGTTGCAACGTCACTGGTTTTGTGACGTTGCAGTGACATTGAAACGACATTGTTGTGTGTGACATGTATCCAGGAGCGTATCTAGGGGGGTGCAGCCGGACCTTTTGCCCCGGGCGCAACTCAGAGGAGGGCGCCGGCAGCACCCCCCACCCCGCCCTCTTGCTACATCCGGCGGCCACACACACATTACAGGGGGCTGATAACCACAGTTTAGCGGCGCTTCCCTGAAAGGAAGCGCCCGACGTCACTTCCGTGCCAGTCTGGGGCCGCGGGGGCCACTGGGAGACTTGGCAGCAGCGGGTCCGGTGCGGGGTGACTGCAGGAGACCAGGGAAACTGCGTCACTGGCGGCGAAGGAGAGACGGCCTGGACGGGATGGGGTGAGTGACCGAGGAATCAGGGGTGGAGGAGGGGGGCAGCAGGAGTGAGGAAAGCTGACAGCCACCCCCCCCCTCTACCTTGGGGAGGGGAGGATGGGGGGGGCGCCAAAATAGAAGTTTGCCCCGGGCGCCATGACACCTTGGTACACCTCTGCACGTATCAACGACCAATGATAAGTTCGTTGATCGTGGAAGAATGGCCAGAACCATTATTTTATCGTTGGTCTCCCGCCGGGCGGCCAGCATCGGCGTGTGTGACAGCAGGAGACCATCAATTAACGACCTCCCAGCGCTGCACCGTACAAACTGGGAGGCTGGTAACCAGGGTAGACGTTGGGTATCAAAGTGCAGCGCTCTGCTTAGTTAACAGATGTTTACCCTGGTTACCAGCGTTCTCACTGGTGAGTCTGCCTGTGTGACAGCTCACCAGCGATCAGAAAACGATGTCCCAGCGACCCCCATCGTTGGTCGGATCGCTGGGACATCGTACTGTGTAACGGGGCCTTAAATGTATGGTCAAGTGTTCATTAGCACATCTTGGACCCTTCAACCATCGAATACTGTAGGTGGGGCGTTGGGAATGGAGTCAGACCTTTCTTAATTCCTGGAAGATCCCTTTAAAGTAGATATAAGTTAACATGATCCATAGACAATCACATGCGTACTATCTAGCGCCAGCCTTACCCATGCTATCCTGGTAAGTCCAGCTTTTAATTTCACATTAAATTATTAATATTTGTGCGAGACTTACGTCACACACGTCTTTATTGAAGAAAAGACTATTTTTCATGCAGCGATGATATTCTAGGACGTTCTAATACACATTTATCCTCTATTTTATTTCCAGAGCCCAGTTTAGTTATTGAAAGAAAAAATGAGTTCTTCCTCCCTTTCCTGTTTCTTCTTTGCAGTCATCCCTTATCTTAGTGTACCTCCCCAGCAGCGCTCCCTCCGTGGCTCCCCTCCCTGATGTCTCATCTGCAGGAATGTCCCAAGTTCAAAGGTCTCATGCTATGAAATAATCATATATAATGGAGTTATTTGGTAAATGATTCCGACACTTATTGATAAATATAACTGAAGTTAAAGGCTCGTTCAGGGTTCTGGATCAGAGATTGGTCAGATTTTTTTACCATCCAAGTTTCATCAGTTGTTCTTATAGATAAAATAAAACTGATGGAAACTTCTCAAACTTCTTTAAGTTCCTGAATAATAGCACAAGGATGGTATCTAAGCTCTGTCCCATTTTTTTCATTGGTGACATTGATCCATGATTTGGATCAAATTTGGGTATGTCTCCATGATTTTGTGCAGACCAAAAGTACATGGACATGTAAGTAGGTAGTCCTATCACTGAAAAACTGACGTCTGAATAAGTCCTAGTTGGTAGTTATCCACAACGTCTAGAGCTACAGACATTTGGAAATGCCAGCTTGGACAGTGGTGGCCATGGTGGCATAGTCTGGATCTGCTCCACTGCAAATACCATATATGAAGATATGTTGGGGACATTTTCGAGACGGCCTGATTCATCTCACATATTAAAGTTGTGTTCCACTTGCAAGAGTGATTCGAGAGACTCAACCGGCACGGGCAGCGCTCTCAAGACAGGAGCTTGGAGTTGAATAGAAATACATGCAGGTGATACGCTTCTGTCCGTAGAGCGGGCGCCCGTGGCGGGTGAGTTTCTGGCATCAGTCTCACAATCGGAACCCCGGCCTAATTCTAATACTGCAGAGTGGTGGCATTTATGTATTATAATTAGTGATGAGTGGACAATACTATGCTTGGATGCGCGGTACTAGTAATGAGCAGGATGGACACTCGGGCGGGTGCGACTTGAGTACCTATGTATAATGGAAGTCAATTGAGAACTTGAAAAATTTTCCAGGAACTCTCGAGTTCCCCATTGACTTCTATTATACTCGGTACAAGAGTCCTGCCAGTCCGAGTGTCCAACTGCTCGTTAGGAGTACCAAGCACCCAAGCATGGTAGTGCTCCCTCATCACATAATTATATCATCAGTTATAGAACTGTTTGCAGTTGGTAACCATACCTTAATACATAGGACTTTGCTGCAGTTGTGCATCTGAAAGCTGACACCGGTTATGCCCGAGGTTGTAGTTTTCACAAAGCTGCTAAAATCTAGGATAGTGGATTAGGACTATTCCTTTTACATGAGCGGACAGTCACATTCGCTGTGCTCCACAGGCTGTGGTTTGGACATTAATTCATTAGCACAATCCAGGACCTGTTGGAGATTTGTTTAGGGGAGGAATGTAAATAATTCCAGGAGCGCATGAGGTTGTGTTCCTACGCTCCGCTCTTGGGCAGCAGCATGTATACCGTCCGCTCGTAGTAGGTTGGAGCAGGAGTGGTGACTTGCCAGGAATTCTTGGGTGTTTGCTCCAGGCTGGCGGCTGTAACATGTACACATGCTAGCGGTGTTATCCAGGGTTGTGACATGGGGGGTCTGTCATCTTACTGTCCTGAGAACCTTAGACAAGAACTCCAGCGATTATATCATTTAGGATGTGTTGCCATATTACTTGATTGTAGAGCGCCACCGTATAGTCTGGAGATGCCATGTCGGAACAATCTCCACAAGAATCCGAGTGATTCTGTCAATAATTACCAATAAAAAACATCGGTTGACATATATGAAATCAGATATCCAGCAAAGGGGTATTCCCAACTTAGATGTTTCCAGCAAGTCCATAGAGTATGCCATAAATGCCTGACAGGTTTATGGGACTTGGACATCGTCCCCATAGAAGTGAATAGATTGTTTGGGAAATGTAGATTGTGGTTAGTATCTAACTATCAATCCTCTACGATCTCATTAAAGGTTTATCCACCTCTTCTGAGATGAGCATAATATAGGCAGAGATCCTGATTCCAGTGATGTGTCACTTACTGGGCTGCTGCTGTAGAATTGATAGAATCACTCTGTTATCAACAGCAGATTATCACTGGAGGACTAGTAACCCTGCTGCCATGTAGTCCTCCATATTTATGAACTCTTTATACCCCACCTCACCAGAGATTGACAGCTTTCTGCCTATGCACAGCGTACAGATAAAGCAGCCAATCAGTGGTGTGGGCGTATACAGAGCTCAGCATTCAGAGAACTGCTACATCTGCAGCAGATAAAACAATGATTTTATCAAAACTGCAGCACACAGTCTAGTAAGTGACACATCGCTGGAATCAGGGTCTCTGCTGCAACATAATGCTCCTTTCAGATGGGGTAGAAAAAACCTAGTGACAAGTTTCCTGTAATTGATTGATAAATTGTTTCATTCATGTGCCCAGGTTCAGACTGGCTGACAAGGGACAGGTGATTCCCCCATTAGGCCCCTGCGCAGGAGCGGGTTTCCTACTCTCCTATATGAGCAGTAATTGGCACAATACATCTGATTTTCAGGCGCCATCATTTATTTTATAATCTACCCAATTCATACTTACGGTATATAGAGGCAAATGGAAGTTTGTGAATGAGGGTTATATAAAACTAGCATGAGCTGAGCTGTGGGCCCCAGAGTCACTGTTGGTCCCTTGGTACTCCATATTGACACTGCATGTATCCCATGTTATCATAAAAAAAAGTGAAGGGAGTGAGAGACCAAGACTAGGCAGTCACTTCTCCGTACACTCATCAGCCAGGTGCAATCACCTCTCCATACACTGATCATCCAGGTGTCGTCACCTCTCCATACACTCATCATCCAGGTGCGATCACCTCTCCATACACTCATCACCCAGGTGCGATCACCTCTCCATACACTCATCACCCAGGTGCAATCACCTCTCCATACACTCATCACCCAGGTGCGATCACCTCTCCATACACTCATCACCCATGTCCGGTCACCTCTCCATACACTCATCACCCAGGTGCAGTCACTTCTCCATACACTCATCACCCAGGTGCCGTCACCTCTCCATACACTCATCACCCAGGTGCGATCACCTCTTTATACACTCATCACCCAGGTGCAGTCACTTCTTCATACACTCATCACCCAGGTGCCGTCACCTCTCCATACACTCATCACCCAGGTGCTGTCACCTCTCCATACACTCATCACCCAGGTGCCGTCACCTCTCCATACACTCATCAACCAGATGCAATCACCTCTCCATACCCTCATCACCCAGGTGCCGTCACCTCTCCATACACTCATCACCCAGGTGTCGTCATCCAGGGTCACCTCTCCATACACTCATCACATAGGTGCGATCACCTCTCCATACACTCATCACCCAGGTGTGATCACCTCTCCATACACTCATCACCCAGGTGTGATCACCTCTCCATACACTCATCACCCAGGTGCAATCACCTCTCCATGCACTCATCAACCAGGTGTGATCACCTCTCCATACACTCATCACCCAGGTGCCGTCACCTCTCCATACACTCATCACCCAGGTGCAGTCAACTCTCCATACACTCATCAACCAGGTGCAGTCACTTCTCCATACACTCATCAGCCAGATGCCGTCACCTCTCCATACACTCATCACCCAGGTGCGGTCACCTCTCCATACACTCATCACTGAGGTGCGATCACCTCTCCATACACTCATCACTCAGGTGCAATCACCTTTCCATACACTCATCACCCAGGTGCAATCACCTCTCCATACACTCATCACCCAGGTGCGATCACGTCTCTATACACTCATCACCCAGGTGCGGTCACCTCTCCATACACTCATCACCCAGGTTCGGTCACCTCTCCATACACTCATCACCCAGGTTCAGTCACCTCTCCATACACTCATCACCCAGGTTCGGTCACCTCTCCATACACTCATCACCCAGGTGCAATCACCTCTCCATACACTCATCACCCAGGTGCAATCACCTCTCCATACACTCATCACCCAGGTGCGGTCACCTCTCCATACACTCATCACCCAGGTTCGGTCACCTCTCCATACACTCATCACCCAGATTAGGTCACCTCTCCATACACTCATCACCCAGGTGCGATCACCTCTCCATACACTCATCACCCAGGTGCGGTCACCTCTCCATACACTCATCACCCAGGTGCAATCACCTCTCCATACACTGATCACCCAGGTGTGATCACCTCTCCATACACTCATCACCCAGGTGCGGTCACCTCTCCATACACTCATCACCCAGGTTCGGTCACCTCTCCATACACTCACCACCTAGGTGCGATCACCTCTCCATACACTCATCACCCAGGTCCGGTAACCAGTATCACCTCACCAGGTATGTGTGGGGACCCTAGCTCTTCCAATAGGCATGAACCCCCCAGCCCTCAGACCTTTATGGCATATTATGAGCACTGCCGTTTTGGCTACCAGAATACTGGAATGAAATATACACTGCTCAAAAAAATAAAGGGGACACTTAAACCACACACTGTAACTCCAAGTCAGTCACACTTCAGTGAAATCATCTGTCCAGTTATGAAGACACACTGATTGTGAATCAATTTCTCCTGCTGTTGTGCAAACGGAACAGACAACAGGTAGTAATTATCAGCAATTAGCAAGACCCCCCTATAAAGGAGCGGTTCTGCTGGTGGTGTCCACAGACTATTTCTCTGTTCTCATCCTTTTTGGCTGTTGTTTTGGTCACTTTGCATGTTGTCATTGCTCTCACCCCTAGAGGTAGCATGAGGCAGTGTCTACAACCCACAGAAGTTTTTCAGGTATCCAGGATAGCACATCAATGCAAGCTGTGGCAAGAAGGGTAGCTGTGTCTGTCAGCACAGTGTCTAGATACTAGCAGACAGGCCAGTACACCAGAAGATGTGGAGGGCAACAACCCAGCAGCAGGACCTCTACCTCCTCCTTTGTGCAAGGAGGAACAGGAGGAGAAGTGCCAAAACCCTGCAAAATGACCTCCAGAAGGCCACTAATATCCATGTATCTGCTCAAACTGTCAATAACGGACTCCATGAGGGTGGTATGATAGATAGATAGATAGATAGATAGATAGATAGATAGATAGATAGATAGATAGATAGACAGACAGACAGACAGACAGAAAGACAGACAGACAGCCCCTTTACACGCAGCTACAGGTAACAGGTTTTCCACAGGTAACTTACTGGTTGCAGTGAAATCATGGAGACATGGTTCTATCTTGGTGCTGTGTACAAATGGAATAATGTCTCCATGATTTCACTGCAGCCAGTAAGTTACCTGTGGAAAACCTGCTACCTGTAGCTGCATGTAAAGAGGCCAAGACAGATAGATAGATAGATAGATAGATAGATAGATAGATAGATAGATAGACAGACAGACAGACAGACAGACAGACAGACACAGACACACAGACAGACATACTCCAGCTGACTCCCCTGGGTCTCAGCTGAAGACTCCTATATGATAACCATGACAAGGCTTGTATAATGGGATTCATCCTGGGTGCTGTACTGTAGATGAGAGCTCTTGTGCTCTGTGCATCTGATGTCAATTACTCAGTAAATACTGTATGAGGAATAGAAACATTGGATGATTTGGTCACTCACAATGTATAGTACTGGCACGTCATGAAAAAAACGCCACAACTGTCTGTATCTGGGACCATTGTTCCTAATTTGTACGACTGCAGTTTGTGTACCAAGGGCTGTGAAGAACACTGACTATTCTGTATGATGTGTAAGTGAATATATCCGTCCTTTCTCTCTGTTATCAGCCATGTCAGGGCCATGTACATGCATGCAAATGATAATAATGGGCATATAGAGTTAGCTGTAGTGCGTAGCACAGCAATGGCTACAGACTGTTGTATGATGCTGGTTGAGGCCACAATGGCGGTACTATTATGTCTGCCCTATGGTGCATTGTATAACATTGTGTATGGAGGTATAGGGAGGGTCTCATCTCATACATTAGATATGTGACACTGTAAGGCGGCCGTCACACGCAATGATTTCTTGCCCGATATCGTTTAAGCGATCTCCTTTTTGATCGCTTAAGCGATATCGGGCAAGAAATCGTTGCATGTAATCAAGCGATTTACGATGTGAAATCGCTTGATCGTGACATCGCAGATCGGAGCTCCGGAGCTCAGATCTAGCGATGAACGATGTCACGATCTGCTTCATCGTGGTGTATAACACCACGATGAGCGATCTCCCAGCGGCAGAGCCTATGCTGGGAGATGGTAACTATGGTAAACGTCGGGTTACTAAGCGACGCGCGGCGCCTAGTGACCCGATGTGTACCATAGTAACGAGCGAGATCGCGGCTCCACATCGCTGGTGAGTCTGTCTGTGTGACATCTCACCAGCGATGTGAGCGATATTGTAATCGATTGCGCGTGCACGTGATCGCTTACAATATCGTTCTAGATATCTCAGCGTGTGACGGCCGCCTAACATAGATGCCAAATATATGGCAATTGGTAGTAAATTAGAAATGTCACACTGGCATCATGGCTCCAGTGACGGCAGGACCTATAGGTGGGGGCTTAACTACAGTAGGTTCAGGGGTTGTAATCACACCCGGGCCCTGGGGCCTTGGGGGCCCCAAAAGCCCCCTTGGCCTATAGGAAAAGACTAATAAGTTTGAAATAATTGGGGGCCCCATTGGAGCGTTCACTTTGGAGCCCATGAGATTCAAGTTACCCCTCTACCTACAGGTCACCAAACGGAGGCATATTCTACGTAGATAAGATGGGGCAAACGTCCAATTCTAAGATCTCAACAAACGACTCCTGTTATATACAGACAGTCATGGTTATGTGGACCCAATCTTGGCATAAAGACTAATTAAAGGGTTAAAAAGTCTTCTTAAAAAGAGAGCCATTAATTAACTAGAAGGGCAGCACGCTCTTTTGTGACAACACACTGTTTATTTCCAGAAATAGATTTATATTATTTTGTTATATATTTATCTTTCATATACCGTAGGTGTTAAAAAACAATATTATATATTTTTTACTGTTTAATTCTCTTTTGAGTTTAATAAAACCAAAACAAAAAAAACAACCCCCCCCTGGTTGTGCAGCAGCGGCGGCGGCGGTGTGCCCGGCCGTAGGTTCAGCAATATCCAATGATGTTACTAAATCAATTTTTACCCTTCCCAGGGAGCGTGTTCTGATAAAGTAGTGTTTTGCGGGGCAGGATGGTGTGTAAATGAGAAACACATTCGAGGCAGAGAGATCTCTTGTGGCAGAGCAAGAACAAGCTCTTCCCATATTGTCTCCTGCTTTTATATTAATTACAACTTGCATTATCAGCTGCGGGGCTGCGGCCCGGCAAATAGAAAATGCTGTCCCAGGGGACCCTGCTTCTTGGATGTCTTTTTCATCCGCTTTGTATTGGGCTGCTCAATATTCTCAGCTTTTCACCTGGAAACTCTGCTCTTTAATACAATTAGATTGGAGAAGGAAATGCACATTTGTATCCTAAATTATTAAACCATGTGCAGCCTGGGTACACGTTAACAAATCAGTAAGCTGATTATCACCGCTGCGAGCATTACATATTTATATCTATCCCTAAAGAAGGAGATTAGCTATCTCTCTATCTATCCATCTATCTATGTACCCATCTATCTAGGCAAAAAGTGCTTGATAAAGGTGGATATCCACCGCAACGTTGTCACCACATGGGCCAGTAATGTCCATTTTTTTGGCTTCATTTTCAAAGGTGCTGCCTGTATTTTTATCTGTCTATCTATCCATCTATCCATCCATCCACCTCCCCAAACCCATCCATTCATTCATCCATCCATCCATACATCCACCTACAGTATGTATGTATGTATCTATTAATCTATGTATCTATATATGTATCTATCCATCCACCCACTCACTCATCTACCTACAGTATGTATGTATGTATCTATTCATCTATGCATCTATATATGTATGTATCTATCCATCCCCCCACTCACTCATCTACCTACAGTATGTATGTATGTATCTATTCATCTATGCATCTATCTATCTATCTATCTATCTATCTATCTATCTATCTATCTATCTATCTATCTATCTATCTATCTATCTATCCATGCACTCATTCATTCATCTTCTATCTACAGTATGTATGTATCTATCTATTCATCTATGTATCTATATATGTATCTATCCATCCATCCATCCACTTACCCATCTATCTATGTATGTATATATCCTATCCATCCACCTACCCAAACACATCTATCTACAGTATCCATCTATCTACCATATCTATTTATCATTTATCTATCTATGGGCCACGTCACACACACAGATAATTGTGCAGAGATTGTTTGCAGATCTCTGGTTGCAGTGAAAATCATGGACACATTGTTACATTTGTACACGGCCACAAAATGGAACAATGTGTCCATGATTTCACTGCAACAGAGATCTGCCAACAATCTCTGCACAATTATCTGTGTGTGAGACGTGGCCCTATCATCTATCCATCCACCCATCTATCCATCCACCCATCTATTCACATACCTATCAATCTATCTATCTATCAATCTAGCTATCTATCTGGATGGATTATATTCACAGTTGTTGCACAGTGGTGTCTGTGTTTTCTTTATTTTTATATCATTTGACAGTGTGGGCACTGCCTTGCAGGAATTGCTTTGCACCCACATTTATTCTGGATTTTGTGCTACCCTATTTTTTGTATTTTCCTATCTATCTATCTATCTATCTATCTATCTATCTATCTATCTATCTATCTATCTATCTATCTATCTATCTATCTATCTATCTATCTATCCATTCATCCATCCATCTACTTTCCATCCATCCATCTATCTACTCATCCATCTATCCATCCATCGTCATCATCTATTTACTCATCCATCCAGCCACTCATCCATCTATGAGCCACATAACACACACAGATAATTGTGCAGATATTGTTCGCAGATCTCCGGTTGCAGTGAAATCATGGACACATTGTTCCATTTATATACGGCCACAAAATGTAACAATGTGTCCATGATTTCACTGCAACCAGAGATCTGCAAACAATCTCTGCACAATTATCTGTGTGTGACGTGGCCCTTACATGTATCTAGTCATCAATCTATCCATCCATCTATCTACTCATCCATCCATGTATCTATCTACTATCTATTATCTAATCTATCTATCTATCTATCTATCTACTATCTATCTAATCTATCTATCTATCTATCTATCTATCTATCCATCCATCTATCTATCCATCCATCCATCCATCTATCTACCCATCTATCTATCTATCTATCTATCTGTCTGTCTGTCTGTCTGTCTGTCTGTCTGTCTGTCTATCTATCTATCCACCCATCTATCTATCTTTTCATCATCCATGTATCAATTTATCTTATATCTATCTATTCATCTATGTATGTAGCGTTCTACTGTATCTATCTACCTGTATCTGTTCATCCATCCACCTATCCAAAAACATCTAACCACCCACCTACCAATTCATCTACATTATTTATTTATCATTATACCATATCTATCAATCTATCCATCTATTTTATCTTCCCAAATGTTGCTTCTCTTTTTTAGTTACAGTATGACCACCCCGCCCCCATTATTTGTGTACTGAAGAGCTGACCTTCCTGTCTGATAATGGGTCTCTCCATATTTCCTGTTTTACATGTAGCCAAACATTTAGCAGATTTTACTTTTTTACATACGTTAAATTTTGATTCCACTTTTTTAACACAGGTACCATTTTATACAATCCTAACCTATACCTTTGGCTATAGGGCACTGGTGGGCACAGACTAAAAAGGGCCCCTGTGTAAAAACAACACATGGGCCCTTTTTTAGCCTCAGTAGTCATCATAATGCATAATTCCACCTTCTTGAGTCCCCTTACTTCTTTGGCTCCTATGCGGCTGCACAGGTTGCACCAATGATATGTCTGCCCCTGTGTAGGGAGACTATAGACACTACGATGTAGACACGATCAGATAACTTGTTAGATATATGTATATAAACCATGCCATCTGCATTAATGGAAAGGACAAGATAGTAGTGATCGCTGTGAACCCAAGATAGTATCGAATCACCTGATATTTGTTCAGTTCAATAAAGAGATACCACAATAGTTCAGATATCTAGATACCGATAGCTGTTCCAACCATTGGTCAGATCTAGTAATACAGTCATGGCTGAAAGTGTCGGCACACTTGAAATTGTTTCAGAAAATGAAGTATTGCTTACAGAAAATTACATCGTTATGTCATTTATGTGTATTGGAACAACACAAGAAAACAGAAAAAAGGCAAATTAGACATAATTTCACACAAAACCCAAATAATGGGCCGGATAAAATTGTTGGCACCTTTCCAAAATTGTGAGAAAACCGCTTTGCTTCCAGCATGTGATGCTCATTCAACTCACCTGTGGCAAGTAATAGGTGTGGGCAATATGAAAATCACACCTGAAACCAGATGAAAAGGGGAGAAGTTGACTCAATCTTTGCATTGTGTGTCTGTGTGTGCCACACTAGGCATAGAGAATAGAAATAGAAGAGAACTCTCTGAGGACTTGAGAACCAAAATTGCGGAACAATATCAATAATCTTAAGGTTACAAATCCATCTACAGAGAGCTTGTTCTTCCTTTGTCCAAGGTACACAACATAATCAAGACATTTACAACCCATAGCAATGTAGCTAATCTCCCTGGAAGTGAAAATGGTGGATAAGCCGCCTCAATCAAGTTTCATAGAATTTCAAGCTGTCCTGTAGGTCCGAGGTGTCTGAGTGAACTGTCGACATTTGAATGAAATTAAACACTTTGAAGCAAACCTAGGAGATCCCCACTGTTGACACAGAGACATAAAAAAGGTAGACTGCTGTTTGCCAAAATGTATGTGAGTTAGCCAAAATCCTTCTGAGAAAGGGTCTTGTAGATAGATGAGACCAAGATAGAGCGTTTTGGTAAAGCACATCCTCCTACTGTTTACCAAAAAAGGAATAAGGCCTACAAAGAAAAGAACACAAAACCTGCAGTCAAACATGGTGGAGGCTCAAAGATGTTTTGTGGTTGTTTTGCTGCCTCTGGCTCTGGGGGCCTTCGCTGTGTGCAAGACATCATGTTATCTGAAGATTTACAAATAATTTTGCACCAGAAAGCTGGGTTTTAGTCCTAGGTCATGGGTCTTCCAGCAGGACAATGACCCAAACATCTTCAAGAGACCGAAATGAATGGAACAAGTGCGCTGGAGAGTTCGAAGTGGCACAACAGTCTGGATTAAATCTATTGACACCTGAAGAGAGATTTTAAATTCGTGGAGAGAGCACCTCAAATATAGAGTCCTGAGCAGATTATAAAAGAGGTAAAATTCCCAGGTGAAAAGAAGCTGTGAGGTTAAGGAGGACTGATTGCAGTATTACTCAAAGGGTGTGTACCCAATATTAAATGGGGTGCAAACAAGTCTTTCTGCCCATTCTGAGCGTGGTTAGAAATGATGTCCAAGTTGCTTTTTTTCCCTCATTTTTGGGTTGTTCCCAATGCACACAAAAGAAAAATTATGAGTAATCACAATAATATTCTGGAGAAATACTTCATTTTTAAGAACAATTTTAAGGGAGCCAACACTTACGGCATGACCGTAATCCATGGTATCAGCAACTAAGTGGATGTTGAAGAGAAAGCCTTGAGACTATTAGGTCCCCCACTTCACGCGAGATCCGACACACCGTAAGGATCTGAATTTTCGTGTAGCATCAACACTCGTATACCATGATCGCAGAATCAGTAATACGGCGACCTGTATAATAACCTCGGCGTTGTTGGGACCTGTACACAGCAGCTAATCTGATGACTCAGACCTGTGCTGAGTTCTGATCGCCAACGAGTCGTTGTTAAGGGCATCACAACACACCGATGTATGCTGCCCAGGAGGAACCTGACGATCAAAAAATGGTCCAGGCCATTCCGACACGATCAGCAATCTCACAGCAGGGGCCCGGTCACTGCTACATGTCAAACATAGTGAGATCGCTGGCGAGGTCGCTGTTGCGTCACAAAACTTGTGACGAAACAGCGATCTCGCTAGGTGTGACAGGGGCTTTACTCTCCTTTCACCTCCTTTCATCTTTTCCTTGTAATGTTTATCTAGTAAATCTCTTGCCTATTTTAGTTTAGTTTAGTTACTCAAAAGTGCTAAATAGGTGACAGCAACAATCCATAGTAGCCTCACTTGCTGCACGACATTCCTGGCTCACAGTATATAAAGTCAGATCAGGTAGATATGTAACCTTTAACTTGTGAATTTTAAAAAAGGTTTCCATTTCTGGAGATATTTCCTTCTGTTAAGTATTAGAAAAGAATAGTCTTCAGCCTTTAGCTGGGTGATAAGTCGCAAGAAGGTTGTCACTTGTCCGTTCTATAGAAACCTGAATAGCGATACATCCATTGTTGTATATCGAGGTCAGTGGGACCCGCAGTGGTGGCCACACTGGTTGTCACAAACCAGACAAGGATTTACTCACTGGGATATTTACTACTTTATTTCCAGAGTATCTCCTTTCTGGATACCGCTGTGGTTCCTTCACCATCGGTGCGTTACTCATAGGGTTTACTAGAGAGTGATCCAATATAAATCCAATGTTGTCACCAGTGTTGTAATTTACCTTCATTTGCCATGAGCAGATGCCGTACTTGTCATGGGGCTTTGTGGCCTGTTTGGCGGCATTATTAGGAAAGTGTAGGATTGCATTCACACTGGGTGGGAGGTGGGACGCTGGGTGTTACAGGGTATTAATTAGAGGGGGTTATTAGCAGGTGACAAGTAAGGCAGCTGTTCCTGAGTTTGAGGAATGCTCCCACCTTGTTATGGTAGTCCCCACTATACGGCTACAAGGAGAGGGTCGTACAGTTACTTTTATGTTAAAATACATTGGTATAGGTTTACGTATTCACTCATTTTAGGATAGGTAACGGCTGACTGTTTATATTCTCTAATAGCTTTTGTTGAGGCTTAGACGAACGTCGGAAAGATGTCATACTTGTGTCCATTTTTATGACATTTATGACAATTTAAAACGTACATGATAGAATAATTTCATAGGTTAGTAATGGTGGTGTACTTGTAAAAATCGGATGAAATACAGGTGATCTGTATGGGAAGTGATTTTCCTGCGAACCCATAGACTTGAATTGGCAAATCTGATCTGACATACTGAAGAGAAGAGGGCAGGCGATGACACTAGGTCCATGTGAGAAAAATCAGAAAAAAGTGCGCTACCAATCACATGCAGGAATAATAAGCCGCTAGCGTGTGACGCTTTACTATATCGCGCCATCACATCTACACATCACAGCAGTCTGGTTTTGGTGGATCTCACGGTAACTCTTGACAGTATCACCATCTCAATGGTATATCCTGTACAAGAATCTAGTGTGACTGATGAAGACCCAAACAAAGGTGTCGAAACGTTACAATTTTTCTGGATTGTCTGTATAACACATTCCTTATATTGATTTTAGATTGCCACGTTCTTCTGGTCTGAACGAGCCCTTAGTGTCAGGACGGTCAGAAAAATAACTTTCTGCCCATAATTTCTTTATCCCAAAAGTCCAGTGCTTCTACCCTCCATATATAGGTCATTCAGTTTGTGTAGTTTATGAAATCAGTAATAAAAACTGAGATGAATTCATAGAATTTGTGATCCCTAATGTTTCTTAAAATCAAACAATTTCATATAAAATTTCAGACATGTAGAATATGAAAACATTAATTGACGGATTTGAGTAGGATTTTATATGCTCAAAAACCATATGTCAGAGGCAACATATTTATCCATTACATGGTTAAGAAGAAGGGAATGTTGGTGCGTTCCATACTGAACTCTATGATGACGACATAACATATAAAAAATATGGATCTCTCTTCAATTATTATCTTTCTACTATATTCACAATTTGAAGGTTTATTGCAATGCTCTCTGGTAGCAGCCATTAAAAGGTTAAATACTAATGGGTCATATAGACTTGTTTTTAACACTGCATTCTATATAGGGAAAAGGAAATTTCTAGCAAGCCAGCTCACCGTTATCTGGATATGGGTACCGCCATCCGGAGGTCTTGCACAAAAGGTGGTTGGATCTAACTGGATGTGGGGGAAAGACTTCAGAGTCAACTCAATGTCAATTCTTCCTTAAAAGTTTACTAAATCCATAAAAAATCCAGTAGACACCAAGACTGACAGGTGTAATAAGTAATACACTATCAGACTACACGTTTTGGCACGGTGTGCCTTCCTCAAAGTCAACAGCTGAACTAAAACCGAACAAAGTACAGCTTTGGACTTTGAGGAAGGCACACCGTGCCGAAACGTGTAGTCTGATAGTGGATTACGTATTAACACTGTCAGTCTTGGTAGCTACTGGATTTTTATTATGGATTTAATTTTTAAGGAAGAATCGGCATTGAGTTGACTTGCTGGAAGTCTCCTTTACCCGCAACCGGTTAGATCCGACCTATCTTTTGTGCAAGTACCTCCGGATGGTGGTACCTATATCCAGATGACTCCATAATGGTGAGTAGCTTTATTCTTTTATTTCTATATATACATATATATCTACCTTCTCACCCATGTGGGATGGTTGCTGGTCCTTCCTCATTCGCCAGGTCCTCTACCAGAGGCATGCTGGGATTTCAGGTTCTGCGCAGGATCTTAGTTGTTCACTTTTATACAGAGAGCTCAATGTTACCTGGGATCTGTTGTAGACATTTTCCAACTTTTATATATATATAATGAAATATATATAATCCACCTGTTTTTAAGGAAGATTTTGACTTTTTACATGGCAACTTCCACACAATTCGCCGGTCATGCCCTGACTCCGGGAGCAGCCGGACTGGGGCACTTTCCTGTATGTCCACTTTGCCTGTGGCATTTTCTCCTGTCCATTCATTCTATGACCCAGTGTGGCTGGGATACAATGTAGCCATCAGTCTGTTGGCTTGTGTTTCCTTCCCTCTTTTCCTGTCTCTTCCTTTCCTGTCACACTCTCTTTCACTTCTGCTCGCTCTGTCACATTTCAGTTACTTCAATGTGATTGTGTATACAACCAGCAGGGACATTGGCCCTTAACACAGTGGGATCCAGCAATTTACTATAATAACACTTTCATGTCTGTTTAGTGGATTCTGTCCTATGTAATCGGAGTTTAGCATTGCATTTGCAGCCTGATCTTGGTGATTTCACACCTATGCCCTGACTATTATACACCCTATAGAAAGGCACTGGTGATATATAATAGTCTGCACGTTAGGTGGAATTCCTTCTGTCGCTATGTACATAGCATCTGTTTTATTTTCTATATCTGTGTGACGTCATATGTTGAGGAGGAGTTTGGTGGCCATCTGTCTAGCCCATCCAACAAATGGCTTGTACAAGGCTTTGTAAGGTGCCATCCTGGAGCTATGGGGTTTTATCTCCTTTACTGGTGTCTACAGTAAAATAACCTGAATGTATCTCACAACCCAAATCCCAGGAAATCCCATAGAAAAATCTTCTGCTATCCGGCACACACACGTAATGGTGTCAGCAGCAGAGATATGTAGAGTAAACCGTGATCATGGGGACGGCTGATGTCAGTAATCCAGAGTTACATTACAGAGAATCTGTCACTTTTTATAACTAGGACATTTATTATAAACTCCGTCTAAATGTTGTTATTCCCCCAAATCTAAAGTTGTTTTTTTTTTTATCTTGCGCCTCTTCAGTCCTGAAATATGGCCCCTTCGTCATATGTAAATCTCATATAGTTAGCCAAGAGGGTGTGGTATGCACACAGAAAAAAGTTGAGGGTCACGCCCACTTGGCTAATAAAACTCATCCTACATAAAGAGGAGGAGGGACATATCTCAGGAATACAACGTGACAAAACGTAAGGGAAAACCACCGGATTCAGGAGAACAGTAGTATTTAGACCAGGTAAAAAGAAAACATTATATTTATGTGATTATAAATCAGGATCAGTTTAATTGTACAGTTGGACATTGGATCATTGTTAGCACTGTAAGGCAGCACCTGGTCAGTGGTAGCATGTCAGGGGATACGTGTCCAGTAGTTGGGCACAGTACAGTGGAGGTGGCTCAGTTGCACTTCAGTCACTGCCTACAGTAAAATGGGAGCAGGGCAGGACACTTCAGGCTACAGGGTGGTTTAGCACTGTACAGTGGGCACAAGCAGACGCTTACTACAGACTCTTAGTGGGTACATGTACATTGACATGGGTTAAACATGGGCCAAGTTCACTGTACAGGGGCACATCAGTGGTTAGCACTGTACAGGTGCACGGTGATCAGTATTGGCAGTACAGTGGGCAGCAGTGGCTCATGTTTAGCACTGTACAGTGGGCAGCGCCTTGCGTTCAACCTCAGTGGTTAGCACTGTACAGTGGCAGCCTAGCTCAGTGGTTAGCACTGTACAGTGGGCAGCACTTGCCTAGTGGTAGCGCTGTACAGTGGACAGCACGGTGGCTCAGTGGATAGCACTGTACAGTTGGGAACATGGTGGCTTAGTGGTTAGCACTGAACAGTGGACCAGTGGCTGTACGTGGGAGCACGTGACAGTGGTTGCAGCACGTGCTCAGTGTTAGCACTGTACAGTGGGAGCATGGTGGATCAGTGGTTAGCCTGACAGTGGGCAGCAGTGCTCAGTGGTTGCACTGTACAGTGGGTGGCATGGTGACTCAGTGGTTAGCACTGTACAGTGGGCAGCAGGTGGCTCAGTGGTTAGCTGTACAGTGGAGAGCATGGAGGCTCAGTGGTTAGCACTATACAGTGGCAGCCCAGTGGCTCAGTGGTTAGCACTGTACAGTCGGCAGCACGGTGGCTCGGTGGTTAGCTCTATACAGTAGGCAGTACGGTGGTTCAGTGGTTAGCACTGTACAGTAGTTGGCATGGTGGCTCAGTGGTTAGCCTATACAGTGGCAGCACAGTGGCCCGTGATTAGCCCTATACAGTGGCAGCACAGTGGCTCAGTGATTAGCACTGTACAGTGGGGGGCATGGTGGCTCAGTGGTTAGCACTGCAACCTTGCAGCACTGAAGTCCTGTGTTAAATTCCCACCAAGGACAACATCTGCAAGGAGTTTGCATGTTCCCCATGTGTTTGCCTGGGTTTCCTTCAGGCACTGCAAAAGCCTACTGATGGGGAATATAAATTGTGAGCCCTGATGGGGACAGTGATGATAAAGTCTGTAAAGTGTTGTGGAATATGATGGTTCTATGTAAGCAATAATTAATAACAATAATAGATCGATTGATCAAATGTCATAACCTCTTTAAGTAGATTTGATAAATCTTTGTATTCAAATGTATTGACCATCACAATCAATAATTATTTAAGCTGCAGAATCGCAAAAAATCAGCAGAATTATCGTGACATCATTGGTCACAATCTAAATTCATATTGATGTAGAGGTGTGCTGAAAAGTTTAGGATATTGAGTGAAACCATCAGACCTCTAAGGAGAGAGGTGACTATTGTCCTGTGGGATGGTCGGAGGTTTAGTACAATATCTACAATGATTTTCTCTTCTTTTCCCGTCTTTATGGAAATGTTCCTGATCAGAATCCTGCCTCATGGAGAGATCACGATGACGCAGTATCTACGCATTCAGCCGGCACGCCGGGACCCTCCAGCGGGGGACACGCGTCACAGAGTGGGGACAACAGCAGTGAACAAGGTAGGACCCCTTTATGGTATGTGTGTATACTGTCAGACACAAACCCTTCATCTTCACTCACTCTTGTTGTTTGGTTCTTTCCTTTATCACACTTTTATATGTCTTCACACCCAGATTTGTAAGTCTCCACCCTATATGAATGTGTATAGTTGGAGGAATAAGAGGGTGCATACCTTGTTGGCATACTGTGATTCATGGTCAGGTACGCTATTACCTGAACCACCGATTATGTCTGTGTTCCTTTTACAATCGTTGTGGGAGCTGAGTTGGGGAGATCTTTCTGATCTCGTTTCCTTGTTTAGTAAACACAAAGAATCATAAAGTATCTGATTTGTATCATAGTCATTGCTTAATTACTAGCTCCACAACTTTACAATATATTTTATATTAGTTGCTCTTTTATATATTTCTGTTTGTTTTCATGAAGGGAAATTAACAAAGTCTGTGATTTTTAAAGGGGTATTCCTATGAACATAGTTCATTTTACTCAATACAGTCCCTGACAGAAGTTATGTCGCTTATCCATGTTATGTAAATAAAAGCTTATAAACTGATGTTAAATTCATCCATTGGTGTATAAATTACTTCTTTTGAAAGCTGAAATCCTCCCAAATTGGTTTAGGTTAAGAAAATAAATTGGCATCAATGCTGAAATAATGATCATTTAATGAACACAGAATGGTCAGACAAAAGTTTTGTCGCCACAGAAATTAATGTGATTTTCAACACAAATAACTTAAAATACAAATATATGTTGCATAGCATGGTGAATGAAGTTGGGTGCTATTAGAGTCATATTTAATATTTTGTGTGACTTCCATGAGCTTGAAGGATTGCATCCATGCAGTTCAACAATGATTCATACAACTTATTAATGAAGTCATCAGGAATAGCAAAGAATGCAGTCTTACATCCTCCCAGAGTTCATCTAGATTCTTTGGTTTTGTCTTCCAAGCTTCCTCTTTCATCCTACCCCAAACATGCTCAATGATGTTCATGTCTGGTGACTGGGCTGGCCAGTCCTTGAGCACCTTGATCATTTTTGCCTGGAGGAACTTTGTTGTAGAGATGGGAACTTGTTGTGCCTGGAGGAACTTTGATCTGGATGGAAACATCCTGCTGCAGAATTTGACCCCTTTAATGATTTGAAATGTAAGAGGTAGCTAATACTTCTTGATATTTTAGGCTATTGATATTGCCTTCCACCTTGCAAATGTTTCGCATACCCCCATACTGAATGTAACCCCAGACCATGATCTTTCCACCACCAAATTTAACTATTTTCTGGGTGTATTTTGGATCCATATGGGCTCCAATAGGTCTCCTGCAGTATTTGATGCAGCTGTGGTGTAATTCTACCAAAAATTCATCAGATAAATCCACCTTCTGCCACTTTTCCAGTATTAGCAGACTGTGGGACTTTGCAAATGCCACACGGTTTTTTATTCGCCTTTTGTTAGTGCTGGCTTCTGGGCACTGATTCGACTATGGAGGCCATTTCGAAACAGAATCCTACAAAGTGTTCTAGTTGACACAGGGACTTAGGGTGACCAGGCCTGTTGGAGCTCTGCTGCAGTGGAAGAGGGGCTTGCTTTGGATTTTCTAACCAACAAACTTTCCTCCTGAGCAGTTGTCTTGCGGGGTCTCCGGACCTGGGCTTGTCAAACACATCTTCAGTCTCTTCAAATCTTTGTTTAATTCTTTGTACTTGACGCTGAGAACATTAAAGTGCCATCCACCTCTGCAGTGGATCTGGTCTTCCACCTCTTGATAATCAAGGCTTTGGTCGCAGGGTGGATTTTTGGCATGTTTTTCAGAGCTCAAGTTGCAGTTCAAGTGAAGGTCTGGGGTGCTGGGTTTCTTTTTATACACACCCACTAATTAACCGATCATTTACTGAGCACAGGTGAGGATGTAAATTAGGAGTGGGTGCATTATATGACCAGGCGACAAACCTTTTGTTTTGCAAAGATCTGACCATTCTGTGTTCATTAAATGATCAAAATTTCAGCATTGATGCCAATTTATTTTCTTAACCTAAACCACATTTGGGAGGGTTTCAGCTTTCAAAAGAGTAATTTATAAAACCAATGGATGAATTAACGTCAGGTTATAAGCTTTTATTTACATAACATGATAAGCGACATTACTTTTGTCAAGGACTGTAGTTCTTGAAATAATAATATTTTCATCAATTGGATGTGTTAAAAAATGTTCCTGTGCTGAGATAATTTTATAAATAAGATAAGATTATCTCAGCACAGGAGATGGGGTATGATCAGACCATGTCTTTGTACAGTCAGACACATCCATTACACAGTACATAGCAGGGACACATATATAAGATTATCTCAGCACAGGAGATGTGATATGATCAGACCATGTCCCTGTACGGTCAGACACGGCCATTACACAGTATGTAGCAGGGACACATAAGATTATCTCAGTACATGAGATGGTGTATGATCACACCATGTCCCTGTACGGTCAGACACGGCCATTACACAGTACATAGCAGGGACATATATATAAGATTATCTCAGCACAGGAGATGTGGTATGATCAGACCATGTCCTCTATATGGTCAGACACATCCATTACACAGTACATAGCAGGGGACACATGTATAAAATTATCTCAGCACAGGAACATTTTTTAATCACATCCAATTGAGAAAAGTATTACTATTCCAAGATCTATTCATTAAAACCAACTTTATTCATGGGAGAACCTGTTTAAGGACAAAGGTGCATGATTCAACACAAGGTCCAAGATACATTTCTCAAAATAATGAAGGCTCTTACACACTGACAGCAAGCAGAGATCTTGAAAATGATTATATATATGTGTATTGAGGTCGTGGTAAATGGAATTTTTGGGAGTCAGGACTCCTGGTCTCCTGGACATCTGAGCCCTCCATGGCGCCTGCTTGTAGATTGTGTAGAATGTCTTTTTTCGGGTCGCATTGTATCTTCCTGCACATCTTGGCCTTTCCTTACGGTATTTGAGACTCTCTGAACTCTGGACTCTTGGAATTCTCAGTTAGAACATTCTGGTTGTGTGTGGAACTTGCCATCCTTGTGTTGTGTGCCACCTCCCAGGCCCCAAGGGTGTAAGAAGAGCAGGGCTGACAGACAGCAAAGTCTACCTTCTGTCCTTCACGTCATACACATTGGATTGTAGTAACAAACTGTGAGGTTTTAATGCATGAGGGGAACAGGAGGTCACCTCCAGAGGTAGCGCTTCTGCTCCCCAATTCTGCTCTTCTTACGGTGGACGTTGTTGATGTTTTGTGACGAGCACTGCTCTATTATTGTATGGCTGCAATCTTATAGCAGAATTAAAGAAGGATATAATGGCTCCTCCTACAGTTTCCATTGATCTCTGCTACGTATGGTGGAGCACTGGACACCGCCTCTCAAGAACATTTATAGTGTTCAGCAATTGACAATTTTTCATAAGAATCTATTGGTTTCTGGAAGATTTTGCATCTTCCAAAGTGACTGTTCCTCGACCCTACATAAACCAACATTCAGCACTTTATTATTACTTGATTTATAACATTACTTTTTTTGCCTTGTGTTATCTGATTACATTTTTTGAGCCAAATTCTTCAAAATGGTCCATGAATACAGTGCAAGATCACAAATGCTCTTTATTATTGTCTTTTACAAAATTTTACAACTTTTTTAAACCCTAAATATTGCAAACTCTTTAAAAAGTTTCAAACTGCACCAAAATTGAGAAGTCTTACTCCAGCTGGGACTGGAATGAGATGCCCACCCCAAAAATACAAAATAATAATAATAATAATAAATAATTATTATTATTATATTATTATTATCATCATTGTTATTATTATCATTGTTTGATGCAATATAATAATATATTGTTGTTATTATTATTATTATTATTATATTATTATATTATTATCATTGTTATTATCATTGTTTGATGCAATATAATATATTATTATTATTATTATTACTATTATTATTATTATTATTAATAATTGTTTGGTGCTATATGAATAAAATAATGATAATAATTATAGTAGCCATAATAATAATAATAATAATTGGCACTATACAAATAAAATAATAATATTCATCATAATTGTTTGGGGCTATATTAATAAAAGAATGATATAATTATAGTAGCCATAATAATAATATAATAATAATAATAATAATAATAATAATAATAATTGACACTATATAAATAAATTAATAGTAATATTCATCATAATAGTTTGGTGCTATATGAATAAAATAATAATAATAATAATAGGCGTTATATAAATAAAATAATAATAATAATCAATAATAATTGGCGCTATATAAATAACAATAATAATAGTAATAATAATAATAATAGTTTGATGCTATATGAATACAATAATAATAGTCATAATAATGATGATAATAGTAATAATAATAATAGGTGTCTATAATAATATTTATAATAATAATTATAATTGTTTTGTGCTATATGAATAAAATAGTAATAATAGTAGTAGCAATACTAATAATTGGTGCTATAATAATAATAATTGTTTGGTGCTATATAAATAAAATAATAATAATAATAATAGTTATTATTTTACTTATATAGCACCAAACAATTATTATTATTATTTTATTTATATAGTGCCGATTATTATTATGACTATTATATTATCATTATTATTCTTATATAGCACCAAACAATTATTATTATTATTTTATTTATATAGTGCCGATTATTATTATTATTATTATTATTATAGCACCAAACATATTCCTAGCACTTTATAATTCAGAGCGGACATGTACCACCAATATCAGATATAACAGATAATACAATTCGACAGATACTAACATTGGTAAATGTCTCATGTCATGAATTTGTTTATAAACTTCAGGAAGATCAAAGTTGTCAAGAAAAAAATAAGAAAGACTTAAAGAAAGAGTGACAAATATATAGAGAATAAGACACAAATACTAAAGAGTCTCAAACGGAGCAATTGCTCCAGAAAGTGGAGAAAGTCTTCTAGATGTTCCTATTTCTGGACAGCTCTAAATGAAGGCACCATTCCCTTCTTCAGAACTCCTGGCCGTTGTATGTGAGAATTCCCAGTGATAGATCCGGGGTATCGGGAAGGGAGGGGGCCCGCTGAATTCTTTCCCCCAGGGCCCGGTGTGGCGGCACTGCCCGGAGGGTTCACACAGCACACAGGAGATTCCAGCACATTATTCACACTCCGCTGCTGCAAGTTCTTTATTTGTGTTAATATTGGGTTAAATATTTGTTGTAACCATGTACAAGCTCCACTTACTGTCAATTGTCTGCGAGAGGCCTGAAACCGTCATCCATCATTAGTAGCTCAGCTGCCAGTGTCAGGCGCGGACTGTTCTCCTCGGGATTTTACTAGAAGTCTTCCATTTCATCCAGCCATACTTTTCTTTAATGTGAGATGATAATGTCATATGTAATGGCGAATTGTGGGAGGCCATTCATTCTAGTGCTGGACCATATCACCTTACTCCGTTATCCCAGTACATGCGGGCTCCATTTTCTTTGACCATATTTTTCTATTTCTGGTAAAAACAAGGGTAGAGTGATCTCTGTGTCTGTTCCCCCTGCATTGTACACTATGGTGGAGTATCACATGCCATAAGAAACACTCAACTAATGGGGAATGCATATGGCAGGCCTTCTATCTCACCGGGACCATTTCCAGACACCACGAGTACTATGGTACAATGCCGACTATAAAACATGATGACATACACATTGGACTAATGTTGGTCAGCCATTGGTTTGGTCGACGTTCATTCAGCCCATGTGAAATGGAATCTGTCAGCAGGTTTTTGCTATGTAGTCTGAGGACATCATGCTGTAGGGGTTAAAAACCAAAATCAACTGTGCCTCTTATCAGGTTGCGTGCTATTGTTTACATAATCTAAAGGCTTTATTATATTGTGATTATCATTAAAGGACTAGAAACTCACATGCAGGGCAGTCCGACATACCCCCTCCTGTGATTGACACCTCACTGTCAATGTACAATATCTATAGAGTATGGTGGTGTGGGTGGGAGCAGCTGTCTCAGATCTGCTATATCTCTAAAACTAAATGCTTTGATTGTGCCAGAACTGCTACAGCCAGTAATCTACATGATACATCGTTGGTTTCAGGGTTTCTTTGCCTACAACATACAGATGAGGTAGCATAAACCTGCTGATAGATTCCCTTTAGGGAATAAATATGGGCACATCAAATTACAACATGTCCGATCCCTTATTATCAAGGGGATATGTCTCTTTTAGAGATGTCTACCCTTTCCTCATTCAGAGCACCTGCACACCCATAAGTGTTCTCTGGGGAGGTGGGAAAAAATAGCTGTGCTATCAGTTATTGATTGTAAGGTCGGCCAAATTCACGGCAAACCATTAAATACGTACTGAAAGGGGGATTCCCATCTCCAAGACCTTATTCCAGTATGTAGTAGGTGTAATAATAATAATATTAGCAAATGCCTAGAATTAGACATGTAGTATGGTCCTCCTGATTAGCTGTCTCTTATCTCATCTGCAGGACATTACAGTTTAGGTATCCATGGTTACAACCACAAACAGCTAACTGTAAATGTGTGGTTGTAACCATGGATACCTAAGCTGTAATGTCCTGCACATGTGTTAAGAGACATGGCTAATCAGGAGGACCATACTACATTTCTAATTGGAGGGATTTGCTATTATTATTATTATTTGCTATTATTATTACTACACCTACGGTACTACATATTAGGATAGGATCTTGGCTCATTTGACAGTTGACAAAGAAAGGATTGAATTTTGAATGTCCTCTCCGCTTGGTCTTTGTTCTCTTTTAGAGCACACGCATGCTTACCCAGACTGTGCGTGCACTCCAATGGGGTGTTGGAGGACAATAGTGACTTAGCGCAGGGGTCCCCAAATCCAGGCCTCAGGGACCGCCAACAGTGCAGGTTTTCAGGATCTCCTTAGTATTGCACAGGGGTTGGAATCATTACCTGTGCAGATGATCACATTAACACCTGTGCAATACTAAGGAAATCCTGAAAACCTGCACTGTTGGCGGCCCTCGAGGCCTGGAGTTGGGGACCTCTGACTTAGCGTATAACAACACCTTTCTATACCCAGACTCAGATCAGGCAGCAGCTTTTAGCTGACGCTTCCTCTGCAGGCCTTATGGGTCGCTTTCTTCTAGTTCTACATGCACATGGATAAACCCAACTGAAATTTTGTCAGCTTACATTTCCCCAAAGTGATCTCTTTGAGTGCAGCTATGCAAGAAGCTAGTCCATAAAGGCATAGAATGGGTTAACCGTGTCACAGCAGTAGGAAAACCCCCCATTTTGGCATAGACTGAATTCCAAGACAGGCTGGGACAGCAACTGCATAGTCCTGGAATCACAGACACCCCTTCACTGCTGGACCCTCCACTGATACTTAACTGTAAACAGCTGTCTCTTTGTGCATGTTCCATCTCACACTGTGAGCAAAATCTGGGTTTCTCTGCAGAAAATAAATTACACTTCAGTTTTCATTGTTTCTTGCAATATTACACTCCTTGGTGATGTTTTGATGATTGCACTAAATCTTCTTGCTGCATAAATATACATTTTTGGATGCTAAAGTGCCAGACCCTCAGTGCCAGACATGTACAAAGCTTCATTTAAAGGTCTATTATATAATATGTTTACAACATACGGTGACAATAGATAGATAGATAGATAGATAGATAGATAGATAGATAGATGATTGACAGATAGCTAGATAGATGATAGATATATATGATAGATATTGCTATATAGTGAAATGATAAATGACAGCTAGGTATGTCATAGACAGATCGATATGTAGATGATAGAGAGATAGATGATAGATACTCAGATACATAGATCGATAAACACAAGGAGGAAGAGAAAACATGTATCCTGCTGGGGGAAGAAGACAGCACAGTGGAGATACGGTAGCAGTGCGGTATGTGAATGAATGCCATAGGCTTCAAGGAAGTGAACGGTGATATGACATGGACTTCCATAGCCTCCTTCCTGGATCTACCCCTATCCATTATTGTTATAGCCTCAGGGGCGGACCGTCACCCCCGGGGGCCCTGGTGCAGGTGTGGACGGGGGGGGGGGGGTGCTGGTGCTCTTACCGCTTCTCTACCGCTTCTCTACCGCCTGGTCCTGCCGCGCTCTCCCTCCTGGTGACGGCGGCTCTCCCGCGGCTTGTGGGGGTCGGCTGGGAGAGCCGCGCTGAGAGCCGCGCTCTCCCTCCTGGTGACGGCGGCTCTCCCGCGGCTTGTGGGGGTCGGCTGGGAGAGCCGCGCTGAGAGCCGCGCTCTCCCTCCTGGTGACGGCGGCTCTCCCGCGGCTTGTGGGGGTCGGCTGGGAGAGCCGCGCTGAGAGCCGCGCTCTCCCTCCTGGTGATGGCGGCTCTCCCGCGGCTTGTGGGGGTCGGCTGGGGGCCCCCTCCAGGCTTGAAGGGGCCCCCTAACCGGGCGGGGCCCTGGTGCAGCTGCACCGGCTGCACCAGCGTAGTTCCGCCCCTGTATAGCCTCCACCCTGGATCTTTCCCTATCCATTGTTCCTATAGCCCCCACCATGGATCTGCCCCAATCCATGGTTCTTATAGTCTCCACCCTGGATCTGCCCCATCCGTTGTTTATACAGCCTCCACCATGGATCTGCCCCATCCATTGTTCATACAGCCTCCACCATGGATCTGCCCCATCCATTGTTCATACAGCCTCCACCGTGGATCTGCCCCATCCATTGTTCTTATAGCCCTCACCCTGGATCTGCCCCCATCCATTCTTCTCATAGCCCTCACCCTGGATCTGCCCCCATCCATTCTTCTCATAGCCTCCACCCTGTATCTGCCCCCATCAATTGTTCTTATAGCCCCACCCTGGATCTGCCCCATCCATTGTTCTTATAGCCCCCACCCTGGATCTACCCCATCCATTCTTCTCATAGCCCCCACCCTGGATCTGCCCCCATCCATTCTTCTCATAGCCTCCACCCTGTATCTGCCCCCATCAATTGTTCTTATAGCCCCTACCCTGGATCTGCCCCATCCATTGTTCTTATAGCCCCCACCTTGGATCTGCCCCCATCCATTCTTCTCATAGCCCCCACCCTGGATCTGCCCCCATCCATTCTTCTCATAGCCTCCACCCTGTATCTGCCCCATCAATTGTTCTTATAGCCCCCACCCTGGATCTGCCCCATCCATTGTTCTTATAGCCCCTACCCTGGATCTGCCCCATCCATCATTCCTACAGTCCCCACCCATCATCCACACAGTCCCTATCCCTATTACCTATTGGACACTAATTGTGTTTAGTCCTTCCAATAAAGTTGCTTTGAATTTGATAGATAGATAATGATAGAAACACAGATAGATAGAGGTATATAGATGATAAAAAGATATATATGGAGATATATAAATGATAGATTGATAGATACAGTGATACATAGAGAAATATATAGATGATAGAGAAATAGATAGATAAATAGATGATAAATAGACAGATAAAATAATAATAATAATAGATGATAGATATCAGGTGCTATTACTTTACAATTTTCAGTGTCCTCAGCCTTAAATCTCGGGTGTTGGCCATCCTTAACAGACAGATCCATAAAACCCAGGCCTATACACCACAGCAGAGCCTTTATTCTGCACATTACATTAAATCACAGCCTAAGTAGTGTAATGTCACCTGCGGAGTGGCATATGTAAGTGTGAGCTTCTGAAGACATAAAGCTGTTGTTTGCTAGTTAGATATTATTGCATTGGCATGAAAACATCATAAAAGTGCAATGGAAAAGCTGTTTTCACAATAATAAAAAAAAATGTGATGTTTTCCTTTATGACCCATAATATTTGCAGAATTGTATCTTGGGATAAGAGTTTTGTAATTATCATACCTAACAATCCAGCAATATGATCTGGATGAGTGTGGTGCCGGTGACCTATTGACCGCAGCCTTGGACAGGCTCAGACAAGGGAGATGATTAATTAGCACAATTTTAGCAGATTGCAGCGTTGCAGCCCTTTAGTTATCTGAAAACCTATTACACTTACACCCTAAGCTCCTCAATTTCAGCCCTTACCTTTGTATTTTTTTGCATTCTGTGTTTTTTTTCTGTGCTACAAATAGCATATATAAAAGAAGCATATAGCCCCGACATATACAACTTACCGTACAATTGCATATTGACTTCCATTATAAAAAAAAGGTGCCCAACATGTAGCACATGTAGAATCAAGTAATGTAAAATGATGGCAGAAGAGGACGATACTTAGAGGTCTATGAAATGATCTACTCACATTTGTCATTCAGGAGGGGGTGATAACCTGAGAAAAGTAAGCTGGTCATATTGGTGGTCACCGGGGTTGACAACTTTTGACTTTTTTCTGGAGTGCTTATCTAATAATCCCAGCTAGACAACATTTTTGAGAACGCTTTGTAAAACCATAATACATCATCCTGATTATCAGTGATCCATATCTACAGCCCATAATTCTGATATGAAGATATTAGTTGCAGTCACTACAAGTTGTAAAATGATGATAATTACTGTCAAAATAATCTGTATACATTTCTTGAGCTTCAAAAAAAATTACGGATGCCTTAACTTTTTTTTTATAGACAGGGATAAAAGTGCCCTATGGTTACAGATTGTCCTGGAATTTCTGGATGGCTGGCAACCAAGGTGGTCGCCCATTTACATGATGCCACATTAAAGATGTAAGGACACATTTTCATAGACCTGGTTTTGCTGTAGGACAGTGGTCCCATCCCAAGCTGTAGCTCAGGAGCCACATGTGGCTCATAGACCTGTTGTGTAGCTCGTGGCTGTCTTCCAGCTTGGTGCATTAGTACCACGTCTAGCAAACAGCTATGAAGAGCAGGGCTCCAGATGATGAGTTTGTGAGTTGGCCCACAAAAGACAGCAGATCTGAATAGAGTGAGGTGAGAATCCCTGGATTTTGGTTTACTGCCTCAGTGTGATTTTGGTGAAAAGCTTTGGTTGTCATTATACTGGTAATAAAGGCTCTGGGTGTCACTATTGTGAGGGACAGGAGCTGGATGTGGTCCGCCACCCTCTCTCAGACCTGGATGTGGCTCGCGACCCTCCCTCAAAACTGGATGTGGTTGCGACCCTCACTCTGAGCTGGATGTGGCTTGCAACCCTCTCTCAGGGCTAGATGTGGCTCGTGACCCTCTCTCAGATCTGGATGTGGCTCGCAACCCTCCCTCAGACCTGGATGTGGCTCGCGACCCTCACTCTGAGCTGGATGTGACTGGCGACCCTCTCTCAGATCTGGATGTGGCTTGCAACCCTCTCTCAGAGCTGGATGTGGCTCGCAACCCTCTCTCAGAGCTGGATGTGGCTCGCGACCCTCTCTCAGAGCTGAATGTGGCTTGAGACCCTCTCTCAAAGCTAGATGTGGCTCACAACCCTCTCACAGAGCTGGATATAGCTCATGACCCTCTCTCAGAGCTGAATGTGGCTCACGACCCTCTCTCAGAGCTGGATGTGGCTCATGACCCTCTCTCAGAGCTAAAAGTGGCTCCCAACCCTCTTTCAAAGTTGAATGTGGCTCTCAAGGACAGAAAGGTTGGGCGAACTCTGCTGCAGGAAGTCACAGTCAGCCAGGCAAATGTCACATTAGATGGCATCTAGTGATGAGTGAGCACTACCATGTATGCGTGCGCAGTTCTTAAAACAAGCTGTCAGACACTCAGATGTGCTCAACTCAAATACAGAGTATAATGGAAGTCAATGGGCAACTTGAGCATTTTTTTGGGAGCATGGTAGTGTTCATTCATCTCTAATGGCACAAATTCATATGAATGGCTGCCCAAGTAAGGTTGAAGCTACATGGCAACTTTGGTCGTGACACAAGTCAAATGACTAAAGATTTCTTTGGTGTCGCTGCTATACCACAGTGCAAAACAAGCGAATGTAGTTGCGTAGTTGCATCGTGACCCCGGTGGTCCTGCATCCATGACAAGGAGATTGCAAGAATGCAACCTAGTTTTTAGGATCCAATCTAGGGTGTTTTGTGATTTGCTTGTTTCGGTTGCAGGACGCTCTTGGATGCAATGCGACCTCATTCACTTCTAAGACACACTGGAACATCCAGCAAACTTTAGCCACATGTCTTGTACCTCCAGCCAAATCATCAAAGTTTCACCAAGAAAACTCGGATACTCAAGTTTTTCCACTCTTTATCCATCTCATATCGTATTTGTCCTTATATATAAGTATTTATGGCCAAAGTTAAACTCACCCTATATTTTCTGTAGAGTGGCTTCCATTTTTATACATTAGCATTGTAAAATGTCTAAGACTGAATACGGTCTCCTAGGTTTAATATCCATAAAAATCGGCTGGAACATAAATGATCCCTATGGGATCTCATTTTTCTACACTAGCATAGGCAATTTTCATTCAATACCTGGAAGAGAATCGTACACGCTGTGATATTTTCACATGGACGCTCAGTCCGTGTGAAGAAACTACGGCCCTACTGAATCATATTGTCTGATTTTCCCCCAACAGCCCCAGCCATATTATTATACTTGTCTGAACAAGTCCTTTACAGCGATGGCTTGAGTCTGCCAAAGTAGGATTGCTCAGATATGGAAGAAAAAAGTCCTAAATCTGCTATACCATGAATAAATGAGATGATCCAGATGATATGAGAAATAACGTATTTGTCAACGCGTTTCGAGGCCACCATAAGCTGCTTCTTCAGGACAAATCAGACAAATAAATGATTCGAAACGAGTTGACAAATAATATTTATTTAGCGCTATTAATTCCATAGCGCTTTACATACAATTGCAACAGTGTCCCCATTGGGGCTCACAATCTAAATCCCCTATCAGTATGTCTTTGAAGTGTGGGAGTAAACTGGAAAACCCCAGAGGAAATCCACACAAACAGAGGAAGAACATACAAACTCCTAGCGGATGTTGTCCTTGGTGGGATTTGAACCCAGGACCCCAGCGCTGCAAGGTTGCAGTGCTAACCACTGAGCCATCTACAGTGCTAAAACTGAGCGACCGTGCTCCCGAGAAATAATTTCTCATATCACCCGGATCATCTCATTTAGTTACGGCAGTGGGATTTAGGACCTTTTTCTTCTATCTGTGTTCTCACGTGGGTCCGCTACTGCCGTTTGATGTCTATGAAGCGATTGTAACTTTCACGACCTTCAAATATGAGCCTTTCCCAGAACCATTTTTGACCACTTCCTATTGTGGGTAAGACCCTATTTGCGCTTACTGTCTTTAGAGTAGGATTGCTCTCAGACAGTGACTCTATGATCGGAGACAGAGGTTTGGGGACCAATTCCTCTTTATGACACTCTATGCCCCAGGGATGGGCTAGCAGGTCTTACCCAGGGGGGCAGTCCAGTTTCCCAGCCAGCGGCCAAGTGAGGCCGGGGTGGGGGTTGCTGGGGGGGGGGAGTGCTAGCAGCGTTAAGTAAGGAACGGGGAAAAGGGGTGTGCAGGCGGCCAAGTGAGAAGCGGGGGGGCGCTAGCGCTGCTCTGCTCACCTGCTGGTTGGCTGCTCCCGCCACTCTAATCATGCATCCCACCTGCTGCGTCCCGGGACCCACTATGAATCAAGTGAGTGCGCAGCCGCTCTCACTATGGGGGCGACCCTAAACTGGCACTAAACCACCGGCCTGGGGGGCAAATGCTTCCCTGCCACCTGGGCCAGTCCGCCCCTGCGCTATATGCCCCCATATATGTCCCCATAAGACAAGCCCACCTGTACGTTATATATAAACTATAATTGATCAGTGAATTATCTCCTTTAATCTCCATTGGACAGATGAGTGCAGATCCGGGGAGCGGAGCGAAACATTCTCTAATTCTATATGTTAAGTTACTTGGAAACCGCAGTGTTGTGAAAACACAGATCCTTTTTCTCTCAGCCTTTTTTTTTTTTCTTTGTGGAAGAAGAATTCTCTTGACGCCTGTTAGACCTTAATTTAAAGGTATAATTAAACTTGAATGTAGCCTCATAAACAAAAGATAAACAATAAGGCCGCCGCATTCCCCGCTGCTTCACGGCTTTGTCAGCCAGCTGTTTTTGGCCTAGTGATTTTTGCACTAAGTTGGGCGCTCCATGGACACAGGTCAGGAGAGCCGCGTTCCTGCTCACAACACTTTCACAAGCCGTTTTCATCACTTGAGATTATTAAATTCCTCTGAATGCAAAGGATGCGGCCTGGCAGGGAATAGTCATCAGCCGACATGAGATTTCAACATGATATTTCCCTCTTAATGGCTCATTTTCCTTTGTTTTGTTTGTAAAAGTTGTGAGTTGGGTGGAGGGGAGTCGACTAATGGAATTAAAAATAAAGCGCCCATTGACCCTGAAAATGGCCGGCAGATAGCAGGAGAAAGGGCGGCCGGGCGAAATCCTATTGTAGAGCCGATACGTCTGTATTCACAGGACTATCACATAGGAACATCGTCCGACTGTCAACATCTTTATGTTTTTTTCACATCTGTGTTGTTTTTATTCATCTCGCTTTTATTTCATCTAACTGTTCATTGGGAATATTTTATTATATTGATTGAAAATGAAATTCCTTAAAGGATGTACAGATCCCAGAAATAGTTTGAAGAGCGCATTGATTCATAGCAAATATTTTTCTTGACAATTAACATAACAGACTGATTTTACGTGATAGCAGCAGGTTTTTGCTATTTATCTAAGAGCAGCATACTGTAGGGTCAGAGAGCCTGAATCCTGTGTGCTGTATTCAGTGGTTTATCAGTAGGAGATTATCAGTGCAGGACTAGGTTCCACATGCAAGCCAGTCGGCTAATATGTATAACCCAGCCCCAACCACTGATTGGCAATTTGTACACAGGAAGCCAATCAGAGGTGTGGGCGGGGTTACATGAAGCTCAGCATTAAGAACACTGCTGCATATAAACAGAGATTTTCATAAAACTGGAGCCAGCAACCCAGTAAGTGATACATTTTTGGAATCAGGTTTATGTACATTATGCTGCTCTCAGATTACATAGAAATAACTTGCTTTAATGAGAGATTCAGCCCCTTCTACATGGGTCTATTGTAGCTATTTGGACAGGATTTTTCCCTCTAAATTATTCCAATGGGATTTTGAAGTTCATTGAGTAATGTATATATATGAATGCAGATGAATTTTTTCCATCTAATAATATCTGTCAAATATTTTTGGCCAATGTTAAATTTAACCTATTTTGTCTATAAAGATGCAAACGTAAGAACCATAGATGCAAAATATAGAATAATTTAGAACCAGCCCAACAGTGACTAACTTCATGTCCAGGGGCCCCGATGCAAAAGCTCAATGGGGCCCCAATTATTGCAAATCTTTAATAGTGTATTAGTCTCTTTTTTCTATAGGCCAGTATAACCCTATGGTAGTTACACCCCTGCAGCCCATAAATCTGCGAGACAGTTCCCACGATGAGTATTGGGTGAGTTTTTGATGTTACAGCCTTTCTGCACCTATTCTTTTAATTGGGTCACTTGGCTTTTTTCATTGCATTCTCGACGCTGCGGTTTTTGTCTCGTTTTGGTTTGCCATGTGTTAAATAAAGTGCTTTGTTTTTGATAGTTCCTGGTTTTTAGTTTTGACCAAACTTTATTGATATACTTAGGTGTGGATTAGATGCGTTTTTGATGTGTTTTTTACCTGTGGATTCCCTGCATCCAATGCAAGACTATGGGGTATAAGACAAAGGGGTATCTTGACAAAGTGAGAATACAAAAGTGTCAAGAACTCATCTAAAGCTCATCGTGTGAACGTAGGCTAATAATCTTAAAACCAGTGATGAGATTTCGTTATTGGCCATTATTGAACTGCATGTTCCTCTGTAGCGTTGTCCCTAATTTCCCTACATATTATATATGACCTGGCTTCTCATGGGAAGGAAGAGGCAGTTAGTTTGGAATTTTCTTGCATCACTTCCATGTGTGATATTCCCAGAGCCGCCTGTGCCCAGATCTATATGTGGCGGGGCCTGCGCTCCCAATATCGGCTCCTCGGCTGAGAGGTTGCTTCAGGCACCCACTACCGCGCAGCTTGTTTTCATGCGGTTCCATGTACATAATCACTGATACTCCCCTGGTGCTGCTCGTTCTACCAGAGCGGACTCTGTGATCCTTTCCCCGGGTGGGGTCTGTTACTAAAAGCTGAGAATAGATGCATTAAAGACGGAGGGAGACTTTCATGATCCCATTAGCATAAGAGAGGGTAAATTATTCATGCAGAGTGAGAGTTCATGGGTTGGGCTGGGAGTATGGTTAATGCACAGTGTTTTCAGATGTATCACTCTCTGCTTGGGCTCCTAGATTTACGGGATTGCTCCTATGGCTGCTTCACACTGGTCTCTGTCCCTCAGCTATCAAACCTCCCTACAGACATGTCTGGCTTGGATCCAGCAGGTGATAAAACAATCATCAGCTGATAAATCAGTTGATGTGCATGTGTGTATATCTAGTTCCTAGCTCTGTAACCATCCGTGACATTTCTTTAGGGTTATGATCTTCCCGATATAGAGGAATATGACGGTATTGCGTTAGTAATATATAATTTTGTTGTAAATTTAGCATTTTCTAGCTTATGTATACTCATTTTCTAGATCACCTTTAAGCCTATAGGTTGCACCAGTGGGTAACTTGAAGCTCATGGGCCCCGATACAAAGTTCCAATGGGGCTCCCAATTATTACAAATCTTTAATAGCATTAGTCTTTTTCTAGAGGCCAAAGGGACATTTTGGCACCCCAGGACCAAGGGCCAGGGTGCAACTTCAACCCTTGCACCTATTGTAGTTACGCCCCTGAGTTGCACCGGTGGCTCCCAATACCAGTAGATGATGTAGGGCTCAGTGTCCTCTCCTATTAAAGAGATTCTGCATGCTGATATGTTTCTGACAATATGAAGGACATCTTTTCAATTGCTATATGCCCCTTCATAGAAACTTCCCCAGCCCCCCTCAGTAATGTATATAGCAACGCCTAGTAATTAAATGGCCGCCTTGGGGCTCCATGCATTAGGTGAAGAGGTAGAGGCATTCTTAAAAGCAAGTTATTGAGACAGGAGTAATTAGATGGCAGGAGGTCATGAACACTAAAGTCATATTTGTAATGGACGCTCTCACAAATGCAAGTTAAGGCAAAGTCCTACTCATTTTGTTTCCCAACCCTGGTATCACATAAGAAGGTATTGGAATAGTAGGGGCTGATTAGTAATGGTCTCTTCCTTCTCCTTGTCCTGAGACGTGTGTATTCTCAAGCTTCCTAGGAATGGTGGTCTTCCTCTACATGTGACATCTTATGAAATAAAGCAGATAGTGGACAGACGTGGGATATGGGTGGCAGGAGAGGAAGGATATGGGTGGCAGACGTTAGTCATTGCACATTCTTGAAGTCAGATGGCACTTGGTCAATGGAAAAGTGGGAAGTGAGAAGTAAATAGGAAGAGGGATTGGCCCAGACAACAGGCTTATCACTTCCATCCTATAAAGGATAATGGTTTAGTGAAGCAGGACAAAACAAATCACATCCAGAGTTCTTGACGTGAATAAGCAGCGTCCTAACGGATTGCACGTTCCGTCACATCTTCTGTGATGGTCATTAATCCAGTCCTATGATATCACCATAAAGTAATTATTCTAGACCTGGTCTAATGGGATTCTGGCATGTAAAAATGGTCTGTGGTCTGCAGGTAGGATGTTATAGGGCAGGAGGAGTTGAATGTTTTGAGCAAAACTTAGATTTTCTTCACTGAAATCCCTGGTGTTTGTATGTATGAGTCCAATGGGCGGTCCTACTTGTATTGACAGTATTCCCTATATGCAGATAGGTGCATTTTGCTAGTAGCACCACCCAATGGACTACTATGCATAAAAACACCACTGATTTCAAGGAATAAATACAAGTTATACTGACTACTCTCCAACAAACCTATATATCATTCTGCTCATCTTCTCTTCCCACATCAGACTATCCACGATTGGACCTCAATTTGCAGACAGGGCATTTTGGGGTGATTGATCTCGTCAGTGCACAGCATGAGATCTGATGTGTCTGAATGAGAGGCTAAGTGGAGCCTCATTACTGGCATGCTACATCTGGTGTGTCAGTAGGAGAAAAGAGTAACTTCCCCTTAATAACATATATGTATTTTTTTTATGGTCACGGAGAACATATAACCATTATATAGCATGATCACACAAATGCCAATGCTCCGGATTGGTAATATTGATACTGGTAGAAATGTGTGACTTTCCCAGTAATAGACGACAGAAGTGCTGTTATATTTCAATCATGTGTCTATCCTTGGTGTGATAGAGGCTATGAATTGCCAGTCTTTCTGTATGGCCATAAGGGCAGAAGAATTCTGTATATTATTTATATGTAATAATAATAAGAAGCATGCACATTAGTGGTGATCTGCCCATGACCCTGCACAACCTCCTGATCCCATTACACAGCTGTAACCCTCTGTGAATCCGCTATAGTGTCAGGTCAGTGGGTCCCAGAGAAAAGCCTCGGCCCCTGGGAGCAGGGTTTATTACAGTTCATGTATTGGCTCTCTCCAGGACCGGTTGGCTATTGATTTGTGTGGTGTCCTCAGCACTTATTGCTTGTTCCCAGCGGGATGCTTCAGACTGTGATATTCCCGCATCCTCTGCAGAATCTCTTGATACCTTCAATCGTCCTCATCAGATATAGTTGTTATACATAATTACAATTACACTAAAGTCTTTTATTAACCTTAAACGTAAAACCTGTTCCGCCATTACCTATATTTGTCTTACCGGCACGAGGTAGCCATATATACCTAGGCGGAACAGACACTTTTGTTTTACGTTGCTGCTCATGTAATGTTATCTGCCATCGGAGCAGGAAAGGGTTAATCTATTTTGGGATTTCAGGAACAGCTCCATTGTGCTTGACTGTCATCACCCCTCTTCTTACAGGCACCATTCATGTGGCAACCAGTTCCCTTCCTGTTACTTGATATAGAGCCTGACGAGGCAAATTCATAGACTGGGTTCCCTTGTCTGTCCTCTGCCACTTGTATCCCAGAATAACATCCAGAACAATTTGTTAGCAAGTAATAATGAGCATCTTAAATAATTTGCTATACAGTATTAACCGCTGTCACTTTATTGTTCTTTGTTATCCAATTTCCCTAAGGCAAGTTCAGATGTGCATATGAAAACTTATCCATTTTTCATCCAGAAGAAACTTGACGATTTTTCCTCCGTTTTGTCATCTGTATTTTTTATATTCCTACGCCATCCATTTTTATATATCAACCATTAAAAATAGTAAAAGACAATACAGCTTCCTATGTTAATGATTGCTATGGATCAGGAAAATCAGATGACCATATGGATGAGTCTTTGACTTGCAATGGTCGGTACACTGTCCTATGCTATTAGTTATGCATGCACACAGCACACAGACGTAATGTATGTAATATACCCTCCTCTGAACAAGCCCTTAAAGGGCTGTCCACTACTTGGCCAACCCCCTTCTTATTCCCATGTGCACCCCCATAAAAATAAAAAAGCCTATACTCACCTCCGGTGCCGGCGCAATTCTAGCAATGCCAGAAGTTGCATTCCCGGGGCCCACGTGACTTGCGCTGCGCGCGCTGCCGCTCACTTCCTCCTCTGGAAAAGCCCTTAAAGGGGCTGTCCACTACTTGGCCAACCCCCTTCTTATTCACATGTGCACCCCCATAAAAATAAAAAAGCCTATACTCACCTCCGGTGCCAGCGCAGTTCTACCAATGCCAGAAGTTGCGTTCCCGGGGCCCACGTGACTTGCGCTGCGGCTGCCGCTCACTTCCTGTTGCGTAATCCTATGTCCAAAGGCGGGTGAGAGAAACTGGCACTGATTGATTACAGGGATCATGTGTCATAAAGTCATGTGGGCCCCGGGAACGCAACTTCTGGCATAGCTAGAACCGAGGCAGCACCGGAGGTGAGTATAGGCTTTTTGATTTTTATGGGGGTGCACATGGGGAATGAAGAAGTAGTGGACAACCCCTTTAATATTACAGCTGTCCACTCTAACCATTGAGTGCCCCAAGATTTCTTCTATATGGCATTCATAGTGCAATAATTCTGTTTATAAAATCCCATAAACAAGCGACTGTGCAAAAGTAGGGGACATTTAATTTTGCCATAATTATAAGATGTTATTTAATTGTATTTTAATTTTATTATACTTCTTTTAATCACTGCAAAAAAAACATCTAGAAGATTTGGTAAACTGGAATCAGTCTGGTCATGGTAATTCTAGAACACAATGATTGTACTCTGCGCGTGCGCGTGTTTAATCTACAGGTCTCTATGAATGTGTTACAACCATTGTACTAATATGTACATCTATGTAATATGGATCTGATTAGAAATTATATCCCAGACTAATACATTTATAGAGTGATGCAATAATATGAAACCAAATGTTGGATTTTATATGAGGTGAAAGTTTGGGGTTCTGGCCAGGTCTATGATCGGGGTTCTGCTATGATTCGTGACTTTGGTCTTATCTTTCTTTCCCCAAAAAGTCCTATTTTAGTTCCACGTAAATGATTTGAATGGTGGTATGTGACCGTTCCTATAAGGATTGCAGCACTTGTGTCCCCCCTGAAATATCTGTGAGTTCTCCAATACTTAGTCTCCGGAGATTTCTTTAGCTTCCTGTCTCCTTCCAAATGCAACACCAACTTGTCTGCCTTGTTTTTTAAGGTCCCTGCTGACTTAACCTTTCACCCCACCTCTGCCCACACCTTCCTTTTTGCCAGACATTATTATACAAGAATCTCTGACCAGTCTCTGGTCTACTTGACACTGGGGCTATTTAGTCACAAACTCAGAGTCCACAAGTCACACAGGAAGCAAAGCCTTCTCATTTTTGTAATCCAGATTTGCTAAAAGCAAAGAGGCAATACAAGATGAAAAAGGGATGGATCCCAAAAAAGTGTACTTTTTATGTCCCAGAAGCAGCACTACCATGGGTCGAGAGCTGCATTTATTAATTGCAGCACAACTTCATTTCCTAACTACATTTACATTGATGACTTTTCAATATTAGATCTTTGTTTTTCCATGAACAGTGCCACTCTTGTCCAAAGGTGTTTTTTGTATTGCAGCTCTGATCCATTTTAAAGGGTTCTCTACCACTTTTCCATTGATGGCCTGCCTTAAGGATTAATCATCAATGCCAGATTAGTGAGGAACCCTAACCATGACATATAAAGCCATCCATAACCAGTCTCCTCCATACATCTGTGATATAGTCTCCTGGTGCTTACATACACGCAAGCTCCAATGCTCACAAGATCTCCTTCTCTCCTCCCTCTTATCTCTTCTTCCCACAATTGCATACAATAGATCTCCCATGCTTCCCCCATACTCTGGAACTCTCCGCTCCAACACATCAGAAAACTGCAGAAACCTTCAAAAGGAATCTGAAGACCCACTTCTTCCAACAAGCCTACAATCTGCAGTAAAAGTCAGTCAACTATACCACCACGCAACCAGCTCTACCTTCACCTAGTGTATCCATACCCATCGTTTCTAGACCATGACCCTCATGGCCAGGATCCTCTCTCCTCAGCTACTGTATCCTCACCCATCCCTTGTAGACTTTGAGCCCTCGCTTGCAGTGTCCTCTCCCTCACGAACTGTATCCTCACCCATCTCTTGTAAACTGTGATCCCTCATGTCCAGGCTCCTCTCTCTTCACCTACTGTATCCTCACCCAGCCCTAGTAGACTGTGAGCCCTCGCGGGCAGGGTCCTCTCCTCACCTACTGTATCCTCAACCATCCCTTGTAGACTGTGAGCCCTCGTGGGCAGGGTTCTCCACATCCTCACCTGCTGTACTCCTCACACCCTTCCCTTGTAGACTGTGAGCCCTCATGGGCAGGGTCCCTCTCTCACCTACTGTATCCTCACCCATCCCTTGCAGACTGTGAGCCATCATGGGCAGGGACTTCTCTCCTCACCTACTGTATCCTCACCCATCCCTTGCAGGCTGTGAGCCCTCATGGGCAGGACTTCTCTCCTCACCTACTGTATCCTCACCCATCCCTTGCAGACTGTGAGCCCTTGGGCAGGTCCGCTCTCCTCACCTACTGTATCCTCACCCCTCCTTGTAGACTGTGAGCCCTCGTGCATCCTGTACCAGTGTGTACCTTGTATTGTCATGACTATTGTACTTGTTATTATGCATGCCCCTTCATAACATGTAGACACCATGAAATGAATGGCGCTGTGATAATAAATAATAATAATCCAACACCTAGCTCATTCCTTAATCATCTTATTCTTGGTGCCAGGAGGGCTGGATGTTGGCAGTTGCATAATTGAATAATACAGCCTTGCCAACTACGTAGTAGCCTCGACAAGTACTGCACAACCACTTTTATTCAATCAAACAGGGTGAATGGGTTATTCCCAGCCACAGCCGATATAAAGTTAAGGGAGCTGCACTACTGTCCCGCTCTACAATTGCTAACATCTGACTCTGGGCACCAAGAGCAGCTGATCAGTGGGGTCCTGTGTGTCGGACCCCCACCAATCTAATATTGATGACCTATCTGTAGGAAGGTAGTGGAGTAACCTTTTTTAAGTGGACCAGAGATGCAATACCCCAACCAAAAAATAATCCTTGATATGAGTGGTGCTGGTCATGGAGAAAACAAACATCCTTCTAATCTCATTCAACTAAAAATGCATACTGTTTTACTAATTTAAAAGCAAATTCATAAAATAAAATATGGTGACATTTATATTATTATTAATAAATTACTCATTTATTCTCATTCTTTCTGCCATTGAATAAGCAATTGCTTCATGTCACCTGTTTTTGCCATTACAACATCAACTGGTGCACGCAGTCTACATTGACCCTGGCCGTACGAGCGGAGCCTTAATGAAATATTAATTAATAAGGTCTCTTTACCACCTGCCCTGTGATGCCATGTATCCTGCGCCTTTCAAAAATCCAATGAAATTTACAACACTATAGAGACATGCTTTGCAGTCACTTTAGAAATGACATGGTCCTACAGCCTCAGCTAATGTTCAAAGCATCTCCCGTAACCACTAAATCACTGCCCAACTGAGCTCTGTCTAATGCATGTAGATTGTGTTACAATCAATTACCGAGATCTTAAGTGTGCTCTCCCCTCGACTGCCCGTCTGTCCGTCCCGGGGACCTTAAAAAGAAAGGGAGCCGTCATTGTGGATCCCTAAAAATCTACTGTACCTTTTATATAACATGGGACATCTTTTTAACAAAACATACAAAGTTCTGGTATTAGATCTTCTTATGACTCCTTCAGATGGAATTAGCACCGTCGCCACTTAACGGATTAAAGAATGAAGTGTACTTTGCCTTCTGTAGCCTTAATGGTAATAACCAATGCTATGGGATAAGCTTTGGGAAGGTCTGTTATGGGGGCTTTTGAAGACCTGACTTAGATTTTGGTTATGCAATTAAATGTTTGGTTCTGTCAATATCTAAGTCAAGAACTCCTCAAAGATCCAGAACAAACATGATGGCACCAAACAGAAAGGAGCTGCTAAGTACGAGATCTGCTCTAAATCACTGCAGCTCCACTACTGTTGTTTGAGGAGATCTTGCAGCAGGATGTCTGTCTGCCCTCGCTCCTCCCTCCCCCTTGTCGCTTCACTCACCATAGACTCTTATGAGCAGCAGCAGCTGTTATCTCTTTTCTCAGTAATGGGAAGATATATGCTTCATTGAATACACAGAGTAAGAGATCAGTCCAGGATGAGAATAATTTCTTATTTTCATGTGTACCAATGATTACAAAATAACAAAAATCAAAGAAAAGCTACTCTTTAAAGAGAACCTTTTATGATGTAAATGTAGACCAATCAGCAGGAGCCATGTTATAGAGGAGGAAAAGCTGAACACAGAAATATATAGTTTTGTGAATGATTATATATATAGTATATATATATTTTCATTTCAATCAAACTCATTCTGGGCTAAGGAGTCCACTGGGTGCTCCCATCACTGATTGACATCTTAACTAGAGCTAGTTGACAATCACTGATAGGACTGATATGTTTGCGCTATATAAATAAAAAAATATTATTATTTATTATTATTATATTATAGGACCACCCACCAGACTTTTAAGTCCAGAATGACCAGAAATCAAAATGAAAAAAGATACAAGTTATATCCAGGCACTCCGGTTTCCTCCCACATTGCAAAGACATACTAATAGGGTTTTCAGATTGTGAGCCTCAATAGGGACAGCATTACTGATGTATGTAAAGTGCTACGGAATTAATAGTGCTATATAAATGAAAAAATATTATATAAATCTTTCCCCCACAAAGTGACACATCAACCTCCTCGCTCATCTTGTTTTAGGACATCCTACTCGCGGATCGGGCTGCATGTCCTATATGACTTTAGATTTTTAATGATACGACTAAATACATTATTGTTAGCTTTGAAAGGCAACCTTTTATGTTGAAAATGGTCTGTATTGCCAGCAGGATGCTATAGACCAGGAGGAGCTGAGCAGATTGACAGATATTTATAGGAAAAGGGTCCGTAAAACTTGCATTTTATCAATTGAAATACATGGGTGTTGTATGAGTCCAGTGAGTGGTCCTAGTCCTAACTGACTCATAATTGACAGTCTTTCCTGTATGACTGTTAGACGAGTCCAGTGGTTGGTCCTTCTCAGTGATTGACAGTCTTCCCTGTTATAAACTGTGATTGCAGTATGATGAGTCCAGTGGGTGGTTCTTCTCAGTGATTGGAATTCATCCCTGTATGCAAATAAGTGCAATGGGTGGTCTTACTCATTGATTGACAGACTTTCTATGACTGTATGTAGATGAGTCAAGTGGTGGTCCTACTTAGTGATTGACAGTCCTTCCCTGTATGCAAATTAGTGCAGTGGGTGGTCTTACTCAGTGATTGACAGCCTTCTTTGTATGACTGTATGTAGATGAGTCCAGTGGGTGGTCCTACTTAGTGATTGACAGTCTTCCCTGGGTAATTTCATGTAGATGAGTCCAGTGGTCTTTCCTTCCCAATGCTGACAGTCTTCTCTTTAGGAATGGTCTTACTCAGTAACAAACAGTCTTCCCGGTATGACTGTATGCAGATACATCTAGTGGGAGATCTTACTTAGTGACTGACAGTATCCCTGTATGACTTTATGCAGAGGAGTCCAGTGGGTAGTCCTACTGGTAATTGACAGCTATCTCTGCTTGCACAAACCCAGGTATTTCAATAACACATTTCTACTGATTATTTTCCCCATAAACCTATATATCATTCTCCTCAGCTTCTCCTCCTCTGTACCTTGATTTCCATGGATCGGACAGCATTTACAATGTGACAGGTTCCCTTCCCAGACCCAGGACTGGACTAACAAATACCAAACTGGTCACATCCAGAGGGGTCTGTGACCCTAAGTCAGTTACACCACTCTTTCAGTCCAGCTTCATATTTCCCATGTTTTTGGGGATGAAGTCCTTTTGGTTTTTACAACATGAAAAAGTCAAAGTGGTCAAAATTTTGCCCATCATCTTCCAAATGCAGAACTATAGTGTCTATCCTGTGCTCACATTAGACAGAGGACTGAACGACCCGGGCTTCACGGCCTATGTGACTCATCGGGTTTGGATGTGATCCAAGTGGAGTTTGATTAGCAGAGGAATTAAGTCCAGAGACGGGGGCTGTGGATTCCCAGCCTATACGTTTATTTTAGATGTTGACTTGCAATGGCAATTGTGATGTAACTGTCAGACAAGAATAGAGTAGATCCTTGAAGTATACATTTAACATTGTGTTCTTGATCTCAAAGAGAGAAAGCTGCTGATTGTAAGTAGGAGTTAATGTGCTCCGTTTTTTACATAACAAGCAGCATTTATATCTGCTGAGCATTTTGAAGTCTGCTGAATAGTTTATTCTGCAAGTCAGATTTAGTAAAAGGAATGGAAAATGAACAGAGTTTGCATTTAAACTTTTGTCTGCTCCAAGTAATCAAACTTATAACAAAGTGAGACTCTGAAAGGGAAGGTGTTGTGTTCAGACTCTGCGCACGCTGGCAGGTTTCTTGCTTTTCCTTTATATTGGTTACTCGGTGTGGAATTCATCAGCTTTGTCTGTCCCACACAAAAATGGAAAACTAGTTACAATAAAATAAAAAAAAAGCTAAGCTCTTCCGTTATCTGGTCTCTAATCTGAACCAGACACCACCATCCTCCATAGTCCTCATCAGAACAGTAACGCAGAATTTAATCCTTACTTCTCCCGTGGGACCAGGGAGAGCGGAAAGATGTATGTTTCTTAAAAAAGTTTAATTTGCACTTTGGAAAAAGCATTACTTGTGGGTTTTAAAGCTAGTGGGTTAGAAAGTTACGACTCTTTCCTCTCTTTTGTTAAATAGAATACATAATTGAACTTTTAGGCTGGAAGATGGAAAGTAAATGGCGACTTATCCAATACAACTCAAGGTGACTTATGTGATTTCACTCATTGAAAATGTCATCAAAAGTTTAGGCAGCGGTGGATTTTGCTGGTTGCCATATCTCAACTCTATACAGACCTGACTGTCGTGCCTTTTGTCCACCTGATAAAGTCCTAAATGTGACTCTTTTCATTGTACATACAGGTCTTGTCTTTAAAGAGAACCTGACCTGAGATTGATGCTGTAGAAACCACGAGCAGCATCAATCACACACTCTTAAAGCACCACTACAGCGTTTTGTTTCTTCACGGCTGCAGTGGCACTTTAAATGTAAGCACCTTATCCCATACTCACCTTCCAGTGGCTTCAAATCTTACCGACCCCGGTCCGGTCCCACAGTACCATCTTGTGCCTGTAACATTTTGACATTCCGAAAGTCAGAAGTTATGTAGCAAGCTCCCAATGCATCTCTATGAGAACCAAAAAGAGGCCAGAAAGAGGCTCCCATAGGTTCCCAGCTTCATGAAACACTGGAGCTGCCGGCAGGTCACTTTGCGGCAAACCGACTGGAGCGCCACTGGAAAAGGATGAAGGAGGCAGAAGGTGAGTATCAAACAGAAGAAAGGAGACTTCAATTTAAAGCACCTCTAAAGTGGTGCAATAAAAAAGCTAAAAAACTGTATAACCGGCGTCTGCTTCATGCTATCAGGGATTTAGGCAGCATGAATTTAATGACAAATTCCCTTTAATGCATTCTAATATATTATTTGTTCACCTTCCCATAACATTAGTTATTTACATGAAATGATTGGTTCCAAATAAGTTTGTCTTTTGCTGCAGTTTTGGGGTCCTCTCATAGGTTTGGCCTGGTATTTTCTGATAGTTTGGGGCCAGTCCAACCCCAAGTGTTTACTATTGAGTGTACAGGCCCCGATGTGTTCATCCATCTATAGCTGATTCCACCTATATAAGTATATGAGTAATAGAAAGCATTGGTGTCATTGGCATTACTCATGGAAATTCTTTTTTCAATTATCGCAGTTCTTTTGCAAAGCCATAATTAGAATCTGTTGTCTTTAAACCGATTTTGTTGTTTTTTCGGCTTTTTTATAAACTAGGTTCTTGAAGTCACCAGATTGTAATGCTAAAGCCGCGTTGTAGAACAGAAAATGTTTCATTAGTGACAGTTTCACCTTCTAATGTTACCTGCTCATCTAATTGTCTGAGTCTTTTGGGACCAATTCAGTGTCCATCGTACAGCTCCCTGTTTCTTGGAGATGAATTGCCGGCACAAGTCAGGGTCAATGCAGCTTCTCAAGAAGGGTCGATATTAATAAGCGAATATGCTAGAAGTAATCCATGCAAAAGTGATATTCATCATCTGTTCTGCAGACCCTTATTCTGCCAAAGCAAAGAGTAACAAACCCAAGAAGCGAGCATGGTGGAATGTGCACCAGCTGCTTCTGATAGGAGACAGGTCAACACTAGTGATTGATGAGCAGGCACTACCATGCTCGGGTGCGGAGTACTCGTAATGAGCAGTTGGGTGTGACTCGAGTACCCAAGTATAATAGAAATAAATGGGGAACTCGAGCATTTTTCAGAAAGAGTTCCCCATTGACTTCCATTTTTCTTGGGCACTGTTCGTTACGAGTTCTAAGCACCCAAGCATGGCAGTGCTCAGTCATTACTAGTCAACACACATTAGCAAAACCTAATTCCTCTAATTTCCATGTCTTCATTTTGCTGGAGACATAAAGGGTTTGGTCACAACACAATATTTTGGCGAAGAAAACCCCACACTTTTATAGAAGTCCCAGTAAAGTGAATGAGATACTGAAATGTTATGTGCTTATTTTTCATGTGATTATGACCCACCCCAAGGCCGTGGGGACTCGGTGCCCGGACGGTTACTGTAAGGGGATGTCACTGGTGGCCTGCCCCGGGGCCGTGGCCCTTGTGGTCGCTTAAAAAGGGAGGGTTTGTTTGGGGGATAAAAATAAAAGAAACATAAATAAAGTCTCGTAACGCCACCTGCGGTACCTGGTGATTGCAGCAGCCCTGCTGGCAGACCTCTGGGGACGATGGGTAGGCAGCCAGATGATGTCGCTCCCTGCAGGCGGAGTGGGATCCCCAGGGCAGTGGTGCAGTGATGGGGAATTTGCACAGGGAGGTGGCTCGGCAAACTGGGCCGCGGCTACAGTCTCTGGGCTGTTCAGGACTAGGTCTGAAATGACTAACACCACACCCTCGGAGTCGTTTCCGTACCTTTACTGATGTTATGGTAGAGTCTGTACAGAGTTCACTCCAGGTGGTCGGGAAGCACTTCAGGATTTCCACAGTGAGTGATTTGTAAGGCCTCCTTGTCTTTTTCCCTCGGTGAAGCCCCTGACCTGTGTAGAACTAGGCCTGGTGTCCTCTGTGTCTCTCTCTCTCTCTCTCACTCGTATTGTAGTGTTGAGAACCTTTTTGTGGCCTACCGCTATGATTTCTCCTGCAGCTCCTGGCTCTCGGGTTGGTTGCTGTACAGGTGTCCGGGAGACTGGAGTCTCCTCAGTGAACCGGTGTTTTCTACTGGGCTTGATGTTCTCCTGCAGACTCGGACTCCGGTGTCCAGGTTGCTTCCTGAGGTGAACCGGTATGGCTCCTCTGCCCCCAGTCTGCTCTTTAACTTGTCTTTTGCCTTGCCTACGACCCTCACTCTTGGCCCTCACACTGGCTAGGCTGGTCACTGGTACAGGCCTAACGCAGCACTGTTCACTAGGTCGTCTTCCTCAGTGCTGTTCTGCACTGAACTGCCTAACTCCGCCCCCAGCACCGGTATTTATAGGGGGTCTTGCTTATAGGGATCCTGTCACCTCCAAAAAGCCACCTAAGCTACAAAAACATGTCCCTGCAGCATCCTATCACTAATCTCACACTCCTTTGGTCTCCTAAATGCTTCTTGTCAAAGTACATAAAAACGTTTTTATACTCACTCATTAGCCATGATAATGAGTAGGGACCATATTCTTTAGCCCTTAAGGCGTGTTTGTTTTGTGCCTTTGACATCATAAGATCACGCCCTAAGGGCTAGTTTATAGAGGAGAATCAGAGGAATGAAGGGCGCTCCCATTAGCCCTAATGGGCGTGATCTTTAATTCATATTCTATGCAGGTCCTGCCTGCTTTCCACGTCGCTGGCTGGGCATGAAATGACGTGAATCGCGTCATTTCCGGTCGGGTGACGTCAGTACACCCACGCCACTCATTCGGCTTCAAGCATCGCATTGCGCATGTGTGCTTGAGGCAGTACAAACGAATTAAAAATAAAAAAGGCCATCAAAAACACATATAAAACGCACAAATTTTATGCAATGTTTTTCCTTCCAACCGAAGAATCTGAATGTGTGCACAGACCCTAACGCTTTCATGACCTTTGCTGTTTATTTGTATGACCTGGGTTGACCTCTTTACTGTCCTTAGTACTCAGATCGTTCATATTCAGACTGTACCAAGACCCGCATAACATATTGGTTCTGAATATTGCAGTGAATCTTCATAAATGGTATACAAACCTTGAAAACAAAGGTGAGGTCATAGGTCAAGTCTACAGGGGATCCAGAAACATGGCAGACATGTATAGGAGACAGGAAACTGAGCAAATCCCCAGAGAATCTTGAGGTTTTCCCTCAATGTCTGCCTCATGTGCCTACGTTTGTGGACGTCTTCCAGTAGCCGTAATAGTGTCTTCTTTTGGACTCTGTACCGCCGGTGGTGCATGTGGTTATAAATTCCCATTATTCATAAGGGATTATAGTCCTAGATTCTGGGACTATAATCTTTGATACATTAGAGCCTTTCTCTTTTTTTTTCCTATGCCCATTCTACTTTCTTCATAGAAAAAGATTCTTTTTTTTTTTTATGGGCTCAATACTGCAAATGTAGGGCAATATTATGTCCCGTAAGGACTTTTCCATGAAGAGGCCTTTTAGGAATGCTCTTTTCTTTTTTTTCTCGCTTTTTTTTTTGTAGTCTTAGCATAAAATTGCCTGTACACCCTAGCACTGATTTCTCTGTTAGTTGAATCCCCGGGGGCATCCCACAGATTTCTGCTTCTCTGGAAGTTGCAGCTGTACATGCGGAAAAAGAAAGAAAAAGAAAGGAATGTAGTTTGTAGGAATGGCTGTGTACCTTTAGTGCGAGTTCAGAGCGGCACCAGCTGCATTACTGACTTTGTATGTGACAGTACAAAAGAGAGCAAGCTGAAAAGCGAGTCAGCAAGCGTCAGGACAAAAAGCCAGGATCGGCTAACAGCAGCACCGCAACACATGGCCTGACTAATTCATGAGCCAAAAACTGCTCTTCCCTGGACACAACCGGGCTGCACTTGGAGGAAGTTTTCATTGACTCCTCCAGCACCACTGCAGCCACCAGAGATCATTTTCAGTTTGAACTATATCAGGGTCTACGCTAAATCAATACACTATCGGAAAAAGAATTAATTACTAAAGCAGAATAAAACAGCTGCATTTTAAACGAAGGATCCATCACTTGTCTAATCTTCCAGTTCCAGAAGCCGCCGTGAGGTTCATTCTGGCTCTTATAATGAGGAGCTCTGAGAATTTCCCTTACTCCGCTCCTGGGATTATCCACCGACTTTATTCCCCCCACAGTTTCGTCACAAGTACAACTCATTTCAGCATAGAAAGTGAGGGTCATCAACCTACTAGGAGAACGTGGGGTGTCGGTGTCACCCTCACTGGTCATAAGCCTATTGGGCAACAATACTGTTACATTCAAAAAGTTAATTCTATATACATACATTATATATATATATATATATATATACAACCAAAGAACAAATGGAGTACACAGAAATCACTATAGCATCAAAAACAATAGAATAAATAAATATTTTTCGAGTCCCAAAGGTCTGTTTGGCCAATAGAAAAAGACTAATGCTATTAAAATTTGCAATAATTGGGGCTCCGTTGGAGCTTTCGCATCGGAGCCCATGAGCTTCAAGTTACTCCACTGTCCACAAATAACAATTTACCATATATACTCGAGTATAAGCCGACCCAAGTATAAGCTGAGGACCCCTAATTGTACCCTCCAAAACTAGGGAAATGTATTGACTTGAGTATAAGCCTAGGGTGAGAAATGCAGCAGACCCCCATCCTATTATATAGCCCCCCATTCCAGTATATAGCACCCCCACAGCAGTGTATACAGGCCCCCAACAGTAGTATACAGGCCCCCAGCAGTAGTATACAGGCCCCAGCAGTAGTATACAGGTCCCCAGCAGTAGTATACAGGCCCCCAGCAGTAGTATACAGGCCCCCAGCAGTAGTATACAGGCCCCCAGCAGCAGTATACAGGCCCCCTCCTTGGTATTCAGGCCTCCATCAGTGATATACAGCCCCCACTCCTTAGTATCTGTCCCCCATGCTGCGGCACACATTAAAATAACAAACATTGTATACATTACCTTACTGGCGACTCCTTGCTGGCAGCGCCGCGTCCTCCGGTCTCCTTGCTTCTTCCTGCTTGCGTCGGCTTCTATTCCTAAGTCATCGCTGCGCTGGTCACATGACACCGCAAAAGCAGGAAGAAGCTGGGAGACCGGAGGACGTGGCGGTGCCAGCAAGGAGTCGCCGGAAAGGTAATGTATACAATGTTTGTTATTTTAATGTGTGCCGCAGCATGGTTGACACATACTAAGGAGGGGGGGTGGATATCACTGATGGGGGCCTGAATACTAAGGAGGGGCCTGTATATCACTGATGGGGGTCAGTGTAGTGCAATATGCACCGCTCCACCCGCGGCTGATGGACGGGGGGGATGCCGTGCATATTCATTACACTAATGGCGGCCCCACATGACCTCCCGCGGTCACTGCGGCCCCCTCCTGCCTCCTCCAGCCCCCGGTCACAGCCCCCCCACAGCAAATACCGAGTGACTCGAGTATAAGCCGAGGGGGGCACTTTTCAGCACAAGAATTGTAGGTACAATATAGCCAAAGTATATAGCATAGAATTTGCAGTATTGAATAGGCAATAGGGTGCTAGGGAGTACAGGCAATTTTATGCTAAGACTACAAAAAAAAGAGAGAAAAAAGAAAGAAAAGAGCATTCCGAAAAGGCCTCTACATGGAAAAGTCCTTATGGAATATAATATTGCCCTACATTTGCAGTATTGAGCCCATGGAAAAAAAAAATCTTTTTTTATGAAGAAAGTAGAATGGGCATAGCAAAAAAAAGTCAAAACGTGCATCAGGGTGTGCATCAAGGGTCCTTTTTTGGAGTTTACATCATGGGTGAGCCTAGCATTATACACTTTGGGGCAGGATCATGACACATGAGATATTTACGCAAGAATTTTGTCTTTGTGGCTATATTAAAAGTCAAAGTGTAACATACCGTATATAATACAAGCAATAGCCACTGAACTCACAAAGACAAAATTCTTGCGCAAATATCTCATGTGTCATGATCCTGACCCAAAGTGTTATTATGTAAGGCTCACCCATCATATAAACTCCAAAAAGGGACCCTTGATGCACACCTCGATGCACGTTTCGACTTCTTGCTTTCTCAAGGGAATGTACATATACATATATGTGTGTATATATATATATTAGTATATTAATGCAGCACAGCTCCCCTTGGTGCTCAGCATCCACAGCTCCTCTCCTCCTTGCTGTATAAGTATACAGGATCACAACAATCTACAGTATATTCCCCATCAGTCTTTTGGGTGTGGGAGAAAACCTGAGAACCCTTGAGGAAACCTATGCAAACACAGGGAGAACATGCAAACTCCTTACAAATGACATCCTTGATGGCATATGAATGCAGGATCCCAGCACTACAAAGCACCAGTGCTAATAAGTGAGCCACTGAGCCACCATTTAGTTTCAGCATTATATATTTCAATACTTTTGAGATCATTGGTATGATAAATCATAAGATATTTTGCTCCCCTCTCTCCGTACATTTTTTTTTACAAGTGTCAAGCAGATGTCTGTTTACTTGAGGAAATGTGGTTTATTTCTCAGCATAAAATAAGCAACCAATGGCAAATATGCTAATTATCACTCGTCGATTGATTGCTGGGTGTGTTTATAAAAGGCAAACATTGTGACGGATCATTTATAAGATCAATCTTTTAGGCCATTTTCAGCCCCCCATGTAATGGACCTTGATGCCACAGCCAAAACCTTCAAGTAAAGTATAGGGAAGTACATAGTCAAAGGTGTAGTGGGAAGCTATGTCCTGGACCTCCAGGTACCCTACATTATTTATAAAGGTTATGTCTTCCTATGTGCAAATCAAAACCCTGATGCAACAGAAACCTCCATACCCCTAGTACAAGACCCCGGTGCAACAACAACCTCCATAACCCTAATATAAGGACCTCAGTGTCACAGCAACCACCATACCCTCATACAGGAACCCCAGTGCAACAGCAACCTCCATATCCCCAATACAAGAACTCTGGTGCAACAGCAACCTCAATATCCACAATAAAAGAACCACAGTGCAACAGCAACCTCCATATCCCCAATACAAGAACCCTAGTCTAACAGCAACTTCCATATCCCCAATACAAGAACCCTGGTGTGACAGCAACCTCAATATCCCAATAAAAGAACCCCAGTGCAACAGCAACCTCCATATTCCCAATACAAGAACCCTGATCCAACAGCAACTTCCATATCCCCAACACAAGAACCCTGGTGCGACAGCAACCTCAATATCCCCAATAAAAGAACCCTGGTGTGACAGCAACCTCAATATCCCCAATAAAAGAACCCCAGTGCAACAGCAACCTCCATATTCCCAATACACGAACCCTGGTCCAACAGCAACTTCCATATCCCCAATACAAGAACCCTGGTGCGACAGCAACCTCAATATCCCCAATAAAAGAACCCTGGTGTGACAGCAACCTCAATATCCCCAATAAAAGATCCCTGGTGCAACAGTAACCTCCATACCCTTAATACAAGAACCCTGGTGCAACAGCAACCTCCATTCCCCTGGTACAAGAATCTCTGTGCAACAGCAACCTTCTTACCCCAGGTACTAAAACTCTGGTGCAACAGCAACCTCTGTACACCAGGTACAAGAACCCCTGTGCAACACCAACCTCTGTATCCCTGGTACAGTACAAGAACCCCTGTGCAACAGCAACCACCGTACCCCCAGTACAAGAACCCATGTGCAACAGCAACCTCTGTACACCAGGTCCAAGAACCCTGGTGCAACAGCAACCTTTGTAAACCTCTATGACTACTCCCCTGTCCACACTGTAGCGTAAAAATAAGTCAGACTTGTCCAAAAAAAGAAACATGCTTGACAAAGTATGGCACAGAATAAACATTATCAACCTTGACAGCAACAAAAATGACATTGTATTCAGGGAGCCAGTGTCTGCAAGGTGCTACATTGTGCTCCAGGCTGTACAAGTGGAAAGGTTGTTTTGAGATATTGCATACCGGACTTTCATGTAAAGCATCAAGGTTCCCCTGTTCGTCTTATGTTCTATTAATCTTGTAGACCCTCTGGAAAGTCTTTAGTACTCTCTGTATATGACCACATTGCTGGCACACTACTTATCCCTGAAACTCATGCTCTTTTTCTATATCCTGATTACTTAGGATTACGAGGAATCAAAGGCATATCACATACTTAACGATGGGCGTTTAACCAGCTGGTAAACTTGGGCAATAATATATCACTAATGAGTTCCACTTTTCTATTCCAGGAATATCGGAGAATGCTTAGAAATAAATGAAAATCTGCATGCGTTGGCACCTTGCCCCACAAGGTACGCCCTCTTTGCCACTGTACACTTACAGTCTCAGATAAAATGCTCTCATTAACATCCAACTAAAATCGGAGAGTGATATTTGTGGGCTGCTGTGACTCCAGGTTGGCAAGCACTTGAAAAGGTTTTAGTTAATTCACGGTCATATCCATTTTTACTCTCCGCGTGAAAGGGAGGCCGTCTATTGAAAATTGATGCAGTTTGCTCTGCTAATTTTCATGCTCATTCCAATTAATTTAACACGACCCAGATTCCTTCCTCGGGCTCATCCTAATTAGTGAGGCAACACCTAGAACAAGTTCTGTTTAATAACATAGAAGGAGGCCTGTTTGCGAGAGATTTCGATGCTAATAAAGATATTCACTGATGTGGTTTGATATCAGATGTCAATTATAGTATGTAATTTAGAGGTCTCCCTTGTGCGCGGTATGATGTAGAAGGCAAGCAGCGGGACACTGTCCTATATTTGATTTCATTGACGGAACCAAATTCACCTTTGGGACCAATTAGTGTTATTTTTCTGGTACGGATTCTGGGATTGTTCATTTATTCCACGGTAATGAACTGGGAGTATCTGATAAAGAGTCGCAAACTGTGAAGCCTTCTGAGAGCCGCTGAACCTTATCACATAAAGAGGAGGCATCCATGAGTATCACATAGAGGCATTTACCGCCGCTCTCCACCTCTCTCCTTGTGCTTCTGCCTCCCGTCCACTTCCCCCCCAAGTCCATTTTTGTCATGATGAATAAAGAGGGAATTGTAAGCTTTAAAGGTATCAATTAGTAAGAGCATTGTAGTGAAAATCACTTGGTGGTACTGATGCAAATCTGACTTGTGTCTCCAGGCCTCCGCACTGCACACTGTGTCAATAGCTAGTTCTCACATAAACCTTGTTCAAGCAGAAAAATCGCATGGATGTATGCAAGAAAAAATTTCGGAAAGCGATTCAGTGCTTTTATTTATAGTGGTTATTAAGCCAAAACTCAGAGACTGCCTTACTAACAGTGTATAATACTACTGGACAGTGTGGGGCTGGGGGGCCGAGGAGCCAGCAGTAACTGATTCAAGGGGCCTGATCTGCAGCTTAATGCAAATATTAGCCGACCCCCTGTGCATAATTTACAACCCAACACATTCTCATAAATTTGTATGAAATGTTGACTGCGTTATGCATGCAGTGACATCTCCATTAAAGTATATGGGAGATGGAGTGGGGTGTAATTTGCGGTGCCTCATCCACCCGATAAGTGATGACCCCAGAGGTGGCATTTAGGGCAGTTTTTATTATACATGATCCTACCATGACAGATGACCTGCCTGTATATAGTGTACTGTTCATGTAATGGGGCTGGGTGCCCACTGTGGATTCACCTATTCCCTTATCGGCCAGTCTATGCATGAACCTATACATTGTAAACCATCCATTAGAAATAACACATTGAACCCCCTCGTGAAGTAAGCTGGGGGCCCACTAGGGGATTCACACATTTTTTCCATCGGCCAATCCAGGAAAGGGACTGTACATTGCAAACCATCCATCGGAAATAACACAGCAAACCTCCTCGTGTAGTGGGCTGGAGGCCCACCGGGGAATTAACCTATTCCCCGATCAGCCAGTCCGAGCCTGGTATTGTACATTGCAAACCATCCATCAGAAATAACACAGGAAACCTCCTTGTGTAGTGGGCTGGAGGCCCACTGGGGGATTCACCTATCCCCCTATCAGCCAGTCCGAGCCTGATAGTGTACATTGTAAATCATCCAGTGGAAATAGCAAACCTCCTCGTGTAGTGGGCTGGGGACCCACCGGGTGATTCACCTATCCCCCTATCAGCCAGTCCGACTGTGGTATTGTACATTGTAAATCATCCAGTTGAAATAGCAAACCTCCTCGTGTAGTGGGCTGGGGACCCACCGGGTGATTCACCTATCCCCTATCAGCCAGTCCGACTGTGGTATTGTACATTGTAAATCATCCAGTGGAAATAGCACAGCAAACCTCCTCGTGTAGTGGGCTGGGGCCCACCGGGTGATTCACCTATCCCCCTATCAGCCAGTCCGAGCCTGATAGTGTACATTGTAAATCATCCAGTGGAAATAGCAAACCTCCTCGTGTAGTGGGCTGGGGGCACACTGGGGGATTCACCTATTTCCCTATCAGCCAGTCCGAGCCTGATAGTGTACATTGTAAATCATCCAGTGGAAATAGCAAACCTCCTCGTGTAGTGGGCTGGGGACCCACCGGGTGATTCACCTATCCCCCTATCAGCCAGTCCGACTGTGGTATTGTACATTGTAAATCATCCAGTGGAAATAGCACAGCAAACCACCTCGTGTAGTGGGCTGGGGGCCCACCGGGTGATTCACCTATCCCCCTATCAGCCAGTCCGACTGTGGTATTGTACATTGTAAATCATCCAGTGGAAATAGCACAGCAAACCTCCTTGTGTAGTGGGCTGGGGGCCCACCGTGGGATTCATCCATCCCCCTATCAGCCAGTCCGAGCCTGGTATTGTACATTGTATATCATCCAGTGGAAATAGCACAGCAAACCTCCTTGTGTAGTGGGCTGGGGGCCCACCGTGGGATTCACCTATCCCGCTATCAGCCAGTCCGAGCCTGGTATTGTACATTGCAAACCATCCATCGGAAATAACACAGCGAACCTCTTCAAACTGAACATTTTAGGATTTCTCCTAAAACCATAATGCCTAATCAGTAGATTGCAAATCCAACTTAATAAAGAAAATAGCGTTCCCCATTGCTGTGGGAGATGTTGGGTGGAGTTGCTTGTCCACCATCCACCTGATAAATCAAGACTCCAGAGGTGGCACATAGGGTGGTTTTGATTATACACGCTCACACCAGGACTCGTGACCTGCCTGTATATAGTGTACTGCTCGTCTAGTGGGCTGGGGGCCCACCAGGGAATTCACCTATTCCCCTAACGGCCAGACTGAGCCTAATATTTATTGTACATTGTAAACCATTCATTGGAAGTAACTCAGCGAATCTCTTCAAACTGAACAATTAGAGATTCCTCCTAAAACCCCTAATGCCTTACCCATCAGTAGATTGCAAATCCGACTTAATAAAGAAAACAGCGTTCCCCCTTGCTGTGATGCTGAGGACTCTTTTCACTTCCAGCACCTCTACAATGTTTGCCTGAACAATCTGTGGCCTATTAGTGACCCTACTCTTTGTGTTGCGTTGCATGCCAGTGTCTGACCACCATAGACATTTATGGCTATTTTATTCAGATTAGAATTCAATTTCCTTTAAATTTCGGTTTTACTTGTTAGTAATAATTCGCGTCATCTCTTGTGTACTGTTTTACGGAAAGGTTACACTAAAGTTGTATTTTGGCCTTGCTCTGCATTGTGCACATTGCTCGGACTATATAATAAGTGACAGAAACTTCCCAGGAAATGTCTGTTTGCTGTAAAAGAGGTGTAAAATTATACTGTTTATACCATGGCAGCCAAAACTTCCCTATATGGTGCATAATCAAAGTTATCCAAGATTGTTCTACAATGTGAACAATGGTAGGGTTTCCTGAGTAGCCTTTCCCAAGAAGAAAAAAGAGCTTTATGTTCTTTTCTGCACAGACATTAAAAGGCCTGGGTGAGTATTCGGTGTAAATCTGCTGAGGATAGTTACCAGGAGGAAGCGAGATCCCTAAGCCTGAGACTTCTGATACCAGAAGGAGCCGCCATCAGGGTCTCATGTTTGCAGAAGAAATTGATTTATGATGGAGAGCAGATACCAGACCTAAGACTAACATGCATGTTATGTAATGTGGAGCGCCAAGCTGCTCAGGAGGACTAAGGCAAATCCTTTGAGGAATGGACTTGTCAAACAAGATAGGGACCAGGTCTACCAGAAAAGGGGAAAGTCGAAATTCGGCATTTAAAGTGACAGCCATGTATGGCCTTAGATGTTGTCCTGCAGAAACCAGTAGATTTGAGAACCTTTACCCCTTATCCATATTTATCTTACAAGGCAGGAAATAATAATGATATGTAAAGACGCCTACATTAGCACCTTGGGAGTCGAGGGATAACACCGAAAAAACAATTGACTTGGTTGTGCCAATAAATTAATTAGGAAACGTACCAAGCTTCATTGTAAATTTATATAAGAACTTGTATTTGCTACAGATATCCAAGAACATCCACTTTCATTCATTGAAAATACATGAAGACATCCGATACTAGAAAATAGATTGATTGCTCTCAGTGGGAGAAACAAATTGATAACATTGTAATTGTGATACCTTTTAATGGCTAATAAATATATAGTAAACTAGGTGTAGAGTCCAACGTTGACCATATATGGTCGGAATGCTCATATATTGTAGTATCGCCCATATATGGCAAAATCGCCCGTATATGGTAATGTTTGTATGTGCGTATGTATCATAGTTCTGCCCCTCCCAGTAACTCTGTCAATTCATAGCCCCACCACTACTCCCTGTAGCCTGAACCTTTCATAGCACCACCCCATGTATAGCCCTGCCCCTTCATAGCTCTACCCTCCACATAGTCCCAGAGGTGGGGCTATGTGGAGGAGGCGGGGATATGTGGAGATGCAGATTGTGAGTTGGGTGTGGCTATATGGAGTGGGCATGGCTTATGCCACATACACACATACTTACATAGCCTTATATATTAGATGATGTTACATTTCAAGACTGCTTCCATCTATCTCTTCATCAGGCATGGTATAACTTCATGGTATGATGAAGACACATAAGCCGTCTTGAAACCTTGCTCTATAACATTATTTATTATATCTTTATTAACCATTAAAAGTATCACAACTACAATGCTATTATTTAGTTTCTCCCACTAAGAGCAATCAATCAACTGGCTAACACGGTACCAAACCTTTTTTTAATTTTATTGTATACTGGAAAATATGAATATTTCCATGTTTACAAACACGTAAACCATCAACTATCTCACTACGACATTTTTTTTTTTTTTTTAAAACAGTTGTTTTTATGTATTCAAGTACGTACATATTATGGTATTAAGGTACATCAAGAAGAGCATATCTTCACTACGACTTTATTGTGCTGCAAGTTATAACAAGACTCTGAATGTATTACAGGTGGGAAGGGGTTAAGCAAGTATTCTGACTTCTGCAAAAAAAAAAAAAAAAGCCAACTAAAAAAAAAGCAGAAACCATTCATTTGTCAAAAATCCCTTTAAATAGCGATGTAATGAGGTAACTGTAGCCAGCGATGCTGCGCTGATTGCACTGCCAGTTGTTCTAGCCACATTCTTTGATAATGCTGATAACAGAATACCCTATTCAGGAGGCTCGGAGATTTCGCCGCAGGCTGTGTCCCAAACAGGAACGTCGTCTTAAAGGAAATATCCAGCATAAAAGTTTTTCTTTTTAGAAGGTAAAATCTGAATATCAGGCTTTCAGCGACTGGTTGGGGGGAGGCGGGTTTGCAGAAGAGAAGGATAAGAGGCGATGTTGGTGCACTTTATAAGTGAAACGTGACCATCTACTGCTCTTTTACTTCCACTGCTCCCCTGAGTATTCAGATTTAATTTGTTTTTGTTGTTTTTTTTAAATCCGCCACATAAATAAATAGATTTTGGCCCTATGGTCAAGGGGGTGTGGCTCATAGGACTCTCCGGGGTGCATCTCTAGGCTGCTCTGCAGTATTACCTTGTAAGGCACACCCCCTTGTAAAACCATAAATGTAAGATCTAAATAAAAAAGGCCAATATCTCTGGAACTGTATAGTAAAAAGGGGCATACATAGACAAGTAAAATTATTATGGACAATACAAGGCTCAGACAGGTACAGGAGGAGAAAACCCTGCTCGTGAGGACTCACAGTCTACAAAGGATGTGTGAAGATGCAGCAGGCGAGGAGACAGGACTCTGCCCACAAGGGCTCACAGTCTACAAAGGATGGGTGAGGATACTGTAGGCGAGGAGACAGGACTCTGCCCATGAGGACTCACAGTCTACAAGGGACGGGGGAGGATACACTAGGAGAGGGTTGTGCAGTGTTATAGTGGACTGAGGCTCACTGCAGGTTGTAGACTTGTTAAAAGAGGTGGGTCTTCAGGTTCCTTTTGAAGGTTTCCACAGTTGGTGAGAGTCTGATGTGTTGGGGTAGAGAGGTCAAGGTATGGGGTATGCACAGGAAAGTTTAGTATATGGTTGTGGGAAGAAGAGATTAGAGGGGAGGAGAGAAGGAGATCTTGAGAGGAACACAAGTTGAGTGTAGGTAAAGTACCAGGAGACTAGGTCACAGATGTTAGGGTTTTGAACTGGAGTCTCTGGGCAATGGGAAGCCAGTGACGGGATTGGCAGAGAGGAGAGGTCAAGGGATAGTGGGGGACAGGTGCATTAGTCACACTGCAGAGTTTAGGATAGATTGGAAGGATAGGGTGCGAGAGTGTTAGAAGCAGAGCAGGAGGTTGCAGTAGTTGAGGTGGGAGATGATGAGGATATGCACAAGTGTTTTTGCAGATTTTTGATTAAGGAATGAACAGATATGGGAAATATTTTTGAGTTACAGTCGGCAGGAGGTTGAAAGGGTTTTGATGGTGGTATAAAGGAGAGAGCAGAGGCCAGGGTTACCCCGTGGCAACAAGCATGTGGCACTGGGGAAAGTGAACAGCCATTGATTTTGATGCTAAGGTCTAGTGGAGGGGTAAAGTGAGGTCTAGAAATCAAAACAGAGTACTCAGAAGAGCAGAATAAGTGCAAATACTTATCACTTTTGAGTTAGTGGCAGGTCCTCTTAGTGCAAAAGAAAAAGGATGAAAATATCTAAAATAATATGAGAATCTATAGGGGAAGAGACAGCGCAATAGGGTTTTACCCTGATAAAGATCATAAATAATATAGGTATGTGCTGACCTTAGCTGCCGAGAAGGGCATGAAGGTACCTCAGCTGTTGCAATGCCACAAGCTGGTCGAGCCAATATGTAAGACATAGGAATAAATGTGGCTCTTCTCTTGCGCTGCTGACACTTATGTGCCTGAGATCTTGTGGTAGGAGTCAGTGGACTTCGAAACACATCGATCAAAAAAAGACCATTGGTTATTCATCAATACTGCACAATCTGAATGTTTGTCAGCATCCCAAGACAAGTAGCACAATTATTCATACACATTAAAGACTAATATGAGATAATAGTCTCCCTGGTGTTCTATAGCAGAGCTGTATAGAGTGGGGCTTTATTCACATCTACAAGAGGAAATTAAGTTTTTTGTTTGGTTAACTGGGTAGAGAAGGTAATTGAAGCCAGGATGGATCTACTACATGATTGACATTAGTGTGCCCATCAGACCCCACTGACTACATTAAGGTCCATCCAGTGCCCACCAAGGGGGCCGTCAGTTTATCAGCAAAATAGCATTGAAAGGTTGGGCTATATTGTCTCATGTTTTATGAAATCTTTGATGGAGTTTTTAATGCAGATGTGAACCTTGCCTCATACGAAGGGTTTAATATATTCCACCACTTATTATGAATTCCCGTGACATCCAACGTGGCCTATTAGCTTGAATATGGAAACCTTGTGTTATTATATAAGATCTCATGCCTACACCGTAGTTCAATGTGTGACGCTGATCATGATGGAGCTGGCCATTTAGGCACCAATCATGGGGACACAGTCATGCACTAGGCTCTACTGATATCTGAATGGCCTTATTGCTTTCCCTGTATCTCTACTTCTTGCCTTAATTAGATTTTTTTCAATACTTTCCTGCTATCTATAATTACACAATTCATTCACCCATGCACAATAAACGTCTCCATCACCGGCCGCTACTTAATCCATAGACCATGTTTCTTGAATTGAAACATCTTCGTCATAAATGGAAAATCGTCTGTTGTCATAAAACATTGAATGTATAGAATATTTTTGCATTTATTTTATTTAGTTTTTCCAAATTAAACTTTTTTTTTTAATCCCAAATATTCTAAAGTACAGTACTCACATCCAATAACCTTAGTAAGTGTAAATGCTGTATGATGTAGCGCAGTTTGATGGAAGGAATATGTGCTGACGTTTCTGTTTGTAGCAGAGCGGAGATGCTGCTGCCTCTTTAAGCTTGTAGGCTTGTGTGTATATATGAGGTTGAATGGTCGTGAGCTGGCGTTAGCAGCAATGCCTCACAGGGGACTAGTGCAGAACATTACCAGGAGCTTGGGATTGTTCGTTGTGCAGAGCAAGCAGAGTTGAATCTGAGAGCTGGGACCTAGATGGACATTAGTCTCTTCTTAATAGAATCTGAGTGATAACTGTGCATAATGCTGCACTGAGAGGTCACTAAAAATGAAAAATTAGCGTCCCATTAAAGCGTTTTATTGCCGAGAGCTGCAGAGATAGCTCAAAGATAAGTTGTGGCTGATACTATAGGGATCAGCCTATAGGGAGGGGTCCTAGGAGAAGGCATCTTCACTAGTGATGAGTGAGCACTACCATGGCCGGGTACTCGGTACTTGTTAAGAGCAGTTGGATGATCAGATGGGCGCAACTCAGAACCCATGTATAATGCAAGTCAGTGGGACATTTGAGCATTTTTCTGAGAGATATTCTTGAAAGAAGCTCGAGTATCTCACTGACTTCCATTATACTCCAAACTGAGCATCCAACTGATCGATACGAGTACCGAGCACCCACGCATGGTAGTGCTCGCTCATCACTAATCTTTACCCTTCTTATTGTAGATTCCCAACCGTTATATCTAAGTTTACCATTAGCAATTTTCTTTAATTTCTACATTGTCGGGCTAAAAATCTGGAGATGATTGACTCATCCATAAAAGACACAAAATAGGAACCTTAGATGTAGGATCTGGCTGCTGAAACTCACACCAATCATGAGAATGGTAGACCCTAAGTCTCCTGTGTGAACAAAGTAGTAATGAGCATGTGCGACCATCACTGCTATTGATGTAGTGGTCACAATGCATCATACAGGCCACTTTGGGATCCTCATTCATGTTAACATAGGAAGTCACAGGATCCTTACCAATCATGCATTTAATCAGATACTTTTACATAGAAGTTCAACTAGGTGAAATAAACATTCAGCCAAGTAAAATAAAGTCAGATGTTACTCACCCTCCCAAGGTCTAACGCTGGCTTTCTGCTGCTGATCAAGGTCTTTGTGTTTTGGCTGCAGCGGTGATGACATGGTAACAACATTCCAACCAATCATTGAGCTCTACGGGCTGTGTCATCTATATCAACGCCATGTCATCTATAGCAAAAGCTGCCATCTATATCAACGGCCTGTGACCATCTATATCAATGCCTTTGCCATCTACATCCAACAGCCTGTGCCATCTATATCAACAGCATTTGCATGTATATCAACAACCTATATCAACAGCCTGTGCCATCTCTATCAATGGCCTGTGCCACCTATATCAATTGCCTGTGCCATCTATATCAGCAAAGTATCTGAGCTCACTAATTGACTGCAGTGGTGATGTGAGATTTAGGCCATAATGCCACCACTGCAGCTAAAACACAGAGACCATAGTGGCATTGGACAGCAGGTCGCAAGCACCATCAAGTTTTCTTATTCCACATGACTACAAGCATTTGAAATCACATTGTTGAAAGTGGAAAACTCTGTTAAAGAGGATTTGTCACCAGGTCGAATGTGGCTAGCTTTTGTTAAATTTCATTCCCCTCCTCCTCTAAGTGTTTCCTGTTTTTGTTTTTATTTGCCATATAGTTCCAAAGACTTGTCCCTTTTTATTTAGTGCTAATATTCTTGATATTTATACAGGCGTGTGGCTCACATGATCCTCTGGGGCGTGTCTTTTGGCTGCACTGCATTATTATCCTTGAGCCAAGCCCCCTTAGTAAAAGCCATAATAATCAGATCCAATAGAATGCCCCATCTTTTCAACCATATGGTGGATTAAAAAAAAGAAAAAAGCTGAATACTCAGGGGACCAGCGAGAATAAAACACAACTAGAAAGTGGCCACTTTTGGTCGGGGACAAGTATTCTTTAAGCTTTGTGATTTTTACATTCCATACTCTCTGGTCATCATCATCTTACTTTGTACACCTACAGTAGACCCCTTCAGTGTAGCACAGTGACCAAAGTCTTGAGCATTTGCTTCAGCTTTACTCATTGTATTTGTCATTTCAAGTGTGACGTCTAAGGCCAATGTTGGAGTCCATGAGCAGTAGACCGGAGAGTTACGTTCTACTGTCTATACTTTGACAATTGTGATTTTTTCTTGCATTAACATGGACACTTTGTTATCAGAACCTAAGGATCCATATGTAAGAAAGGCGGCATCTTACCGGTGATAACAGGTTTTGTATTCCAGTTGTGTATTACATTTGGAGGGTGGAATCGGATGAGAGCCCTTCGAGTAGTGCTACTCTTCACAGAACCTAAGGATCTTTTACCTCCCCACGACCAATGCTTTACGTTTTGGTGCCCCTCTTACGCTGTGTTGGTATTCTGATCAGACAGTGTTCTGTGCGGGTGAACAAAGCTGGCAGCCTGCAATCATTTTTTTTTCTCCTCTTGGTTTTATGGATTTTGATGGTGTGGACAGGTCTGCAATGTGCGGCTTTCAAATTAGCACTGCGCAAGATGGTGTCATGTTAAATTCACATATCTGGTCCTCTTGTGCATCAACTTTGCCAGCCAAAGAGAAAAAACATGCGCAGCTCCTACATTCTTCCCCATCTGTCTTCCAAACACACGATATTTATAATCCACACAGTAACCCTTTCTGATTAACAGTTTATTACATTTTTTTGCTGCTAATTTGCATTATTTGTGTGAGCCGGCTACGCCCACATTGTCGTCAGAAACTGACATCCATCAATTCCATTATTTACATCTCATTACAAGACGCGGTGCCAAAAATCAGGCACTGCTAAAGATGTGTTAAATGGTTAATTGCACGGAAATGGAAAAGTCTGTGCTCGTAAGAGAAAAGAGCAGCCATGTTTGAAATGATCGACAACCTCCAGTGCAAACACTCGTCTCTTGAGTATAGATATATACGGTAAGCAGGACGGTGCGAGCGATTATAGATGACGTCAGATGTCTAGAACTATGATGCAATCAACCTTTACAAGAAGAAGAGGATAAAATATAGAGGCCGGGGAATTGGAAACCTGCAGAAGGTGCGATTTTAGGGAAGAAGTGGAATTTTATCAAAGTGGGATGAGGACACCAGACCTTGACAGCACGGCTGGTTCAGAGTGTGGAGGCCTCAGCAGCATCGAAAAGGACCACGTTTTCAGCATTGCTTCAGGACCTCCTTTCCTTTTTATACACAACTTAGCCTTCCCTTACCAACATGAGATTTGGTAGAATCATAGAATGGATAGAGTTGGAAGGGACTACTGGGTCATCTGATTCACTAAAGCAGGATTCACTAAATCATCCCAGACAGATGTCTGTCCAGCCTTGTGTGAAGGCTTCCATTGAAGGGATCTCATCACCTCTCGTGGCAGCCTGTTCCACTCATTGACACCCTCACTGTCAAAAGTTTTTTCTAATATCTAATCCGTGTCTCCTCTCATTCTGTTTCATCCCATTGCTTCTAGTCTTCTTTTGTGCAAATGAGAATAAAGCTGATCCCTCTACAGTGTGACGCCCTTGAGATATTTGTAGACAGCTATTAAGTCTTTTTTTGCAAGCTAAACATTCCCAAATCCTGTAACTGTTCCTCATAGGACATGGCTTGCAGACCGGTCACCATTCTGGTCGCTCTTCTCTAAACTTGCTCCAGAATACTATTGTGTTAGTGACCAATGCTATCTGAGATGCCATGGACTCCTCTGGTGTTAAGCCCATATGGTGTTAAGTAGAGTATATGACAAAGACGTTTTAATTTTCCTGACTAGAAACATGGGAATACCTTGTAAGATGAGCTGTTTTGGTCTGTAATGTCCACCCTTTGCTTTATTTTGAAAGCCAAGTGCAGTCAATCTGTTACTTAATTGGCTATTTCCACTAATCCTGTTAATCCGGATGTACCTACATTCTGACTCCTTAAAAAACAAACATTTACAGGATTTTTTTTTTAGTGTTAAAAGCTGGGATTGTCAAGGGAATACAACTGGTCAAGAGGCTACAACTACGTCTTCATTTGTACAATTAGCTCAATTAGATCAGTACCCGACAAGAGCAATTCTTGACTCTCACCTTGTCCTTCTTTTTACTCCACATTTGACTTAAGACTGTGTTGCTTTTCCATTTAATGCTCTTTTATATAAAAAAAAAATTGTAAAATGATATGAATGTTGGAGGTCTAAGAGACCATTAATTAGATTTTCATGGTGTTCCATAGTTTTTTCCCATCCACTAGAACATGTGCCTGTAGTAGCAAGATGCTTGGTAATGTAAAGACTTACATTTATTGGCATGTATCTGGCGGGGCTCTCAACTCTTCATTCAAGACCCTTTTGATTTTGGGGAGGTGCGAGGGTGTGACGATTTTTGTTTGACACCATAGGAATATGAGGTCTGTGTGAGGCCCTGATATTGTTAGATCACTGTGTGCCAATGGTGATTTTGGGTTGGTGTGGGGCCTTGCTACCTCTAATGCTGCTCCCTCTTAGCCACTTTGAATGGAAATCCTTTTCAGTGCAAAACATGGGGTCCCTTCACCAGATAGTCTGTGTAAATAGTTGTGAGTTAACAAAGGAACAGCCTCCTGCAGTTTCCAGCTCCCGACCCATTTGGGGAATGAATGTGCTAAATGCTTCTTATGCCGCCTGAAAAGTCTGGGACAAAAAGCAGAATAAAACCCTTTTCTTCTCTGTTCTCTCCCTCAATCCTTTTTTTTTTTCCGGATTGTCCCCCTGGGGGGGGTTGGGTGTTTGAAACCGGTGTAAGCCTTGGAAAAGCTGTTTTTTTTCCATCCAGTGCACTTTTGAGTGTGAATAAGGTACAGTGGTCACCTCCTCCCTTCTGGTGTCACAGAATCCACACAGTTAGTAAGTGTTGCATGTAAACGTCTCTGGGTCATCTGTTCTTTGCTCCCGTGGTCAGCGGCACATTTCACCCTTACATGTTCTGGCTGTTTAGCACAGCAGGATCCGCACAGAGTGGGTAAATACCAGCTTGGACTTCCGCTCTACTGTTTTCTTTACTGCCCTAACCATAGATTTAGGGAGCTGATCATCTAGTCGAAATCTTGCTAAAACTATACTACATACAGGGGTAGGGGATGGCATTGCACCGAGCACTGGAGCTTAGGGGACCCCAAAAGTCATTTTGGGTCTTTAGAAAAAGACTAAAGATTTGCAATAAATGGGACCCCATCGGAGCTTTCATATTGGGGCCCATGATCGTCAAGTTACGCCAATGACTACATAGCTGATGGCCATATAACCAGAGGCTTAAAAATGAACAGATAAATTAAACAACTTTATCTTATAAGTCCACAGCAGATACATTTACTTATCAATATGGTTTACACATATCAACCTTCCAGCGATGCCGACAACGATACAACGCTATAAAGATCGCTAGGTGATCGCTACTCGGTTGCTACCTGGTCGCTGATGTCAAACAGGCCGATGTGGTCAACGACGCAGCTATGATATGTCAAGGCGTCGATCGCCATCTGCGGTCATTGTGACCCTGTCACACTACAGCGATCATGTAGACTCCGACCTTGAACGCGGTAACATGCCTGCATGGCCGTGTTCTGAATCGTCAAAGTCGCTAACGACGGCGTTGTTGAGGTGTCACACACAACGATGCATCACGCCCAACGGGAGACCGACGACCGAAAAATGGCCCAGGCCATTCCTTAACAATCATTGATATCACAGCGGGGGGGCCGATCGCTGTTACGTGTCACACGTAGCGCGATCGTTGACAAGATCGCTGCAACGTCACGAAACAAGGAACATTGCTACGATATTGTTAGCGATATCTACACGTGTAAACCGGCCTTAAGTATTTAGCCTTTGCAATAGTCAATGAGATGTTGAAGGGCCCTGAACTCGGTTCTTTTATAAAAACATGTTTGTAAATAAAATATACAGAATACGAATTGTAGAATTCCGCAACCCGGGATCTCCACTACATTAGGATTAGAGAATGTAAGAAAATCTTGCTTAACGAGTGGAAAGAAACCCGTGAGTAGGTCCAAAATCTCACAATTCTTTGTTTACAAAGCTTTTCTTAGAAAGTGCTACACCCCAGCCTCCATTCAGGAGTTCAGGCCGGATTAGAAAAGTCTGCCGTTCCCCTCCCATGTTTGAGTGTATACACGCAAAGACATGTCCACCAAGCCCTGCGTCACTCTAACTCACAACTTACTCCACCTGCAGTATATTGTATGCCCTCCAACAGAAGGAGTCAACCCTGATATTCTGGACTGTTTGCATTTTTGCACTTTCTTTATTTGCTTGCAATATTAGCTATTTTATGAGAGTATGCTTGTGTTTTCAAGCAGGTATATTTTGTGCTAAGCTGCTATAATTGACACCTTTCATATTCATTTACTGCTGTTAATATTTATCAGCATATTTAGTGTATGAGATCATTCATGGCTAATTAAAGCACCACTCCAGAATTTATTTTTCCACTATTGTATTGGTGCTTTAAATGTAAGCGCTCTGTCTTATACTCACCCTCCTGCATTTTCATCCTTTACTAATACGACTCTGGTCCTGTGGCACAATCTTGTACGTGTAACTTCTGAGTGCCCAGAAATCAGGAGTTATATCACAGCCGTGCAATGTATCTCTATAAGAGCCAGAATAAGGCCAGAGTGAGGCCAGAATGAGGCTAGAGCAAGGCCAGAATGAGGCCAGAGTGAGGCTAGAACAAGGCCAGAACAAGGCCAGAGCGAGGCCAGAATGAGACCAGAATGAGGCCAGAGTAATGCCAGAGTGAGGCCAGAATGAGGCTAGAGCAAGGCCAGAATGAGGCCAGAGTGAGGCAAGAACAAGGCCAGAACAAGGCGAGAGTGAGACCAGAATGAGGCTAGAGCAAGGCCAGAATGAGGCCAGAATGAGGCAAGAACAAGGCCAGAACAAGGCCAGAGCGAGGCCAGAATGAGGCCAGAGTAATGCCAGAGTGAGGCCAGAATGAGGCTAGAGCAAGGCCAGAATGAGGCCAGAGTGAGGCAAGAACAAGGTCAGAACAAGGCCAGAGTGAGACCAGAATGAGGCTAGAGCAAGGCCAGAATGAGGCCAGAGTGAGGCAAGAACAAGGTCAGAACAAGGCCAGAGTGAGACCAGAATGAGGCTAGAGCAAGGCCAGAATGAGGCCAGAGTGAGGCCAGAACAAGGCCAGAGTGAGACCAGAGCAAGGCCAGAAAAAGGTCAGAGCGAGGCCAAAATGAGGCCAAATGAGGCCAGAACAAGGTCAGAACGAGACCAAAGCGAGGCCAGAACAAGGCCAGAACAAGAACAGAGTGAGGCCAGAACAAGCTAAACGAGGCCAAAATGAGTCGAAAATGGGACCAGAGCAAAGACAGAGTGAGGCCTGAGCGAGGCCAGAGCAAGGCCAGAACGAGGCAAGAGCGAGGCCAGAATGATGCCAGAGTGAAGCCAGAACAAGGCCAGAGCAAGGCCCGAACAAGGCAGAGCAATGCCAGAACGAGGCAGAGTGAGGCCAGAACAAGGCCAGAGCCAGTACAGAAAGAGGCCAGAATGGGACCAGAGCAAAGCAGAGCGAGGCCAGAATAAGGCCAGAAGGAGGCCAGAATGAGGGCAAAATGAGGCCAGGACGAAGCCAAAATGAGGCCAGAGCAAGGCCAGAATGAGCCGAAATGAATCCAGAGCGAAGCCAGAACAAGTCCAGAATAAGGCCAGAATGAGGACAGAGAGAGGCCAGAACAAGGCACCCATAGACTTGTATTGAGTTGTGATCTTCAGTGCACTCCATGAAACACTAGAGCTGCTGACAAATCACTTTTCTCCATTAGCGACCTGAGCACCGCTGGGAAAGGATGAAAGCGGGTGAAGGTGAGTATAAGACAAGGGCCTTAGATTTAGAGCTCCACTCCAGTGGGGTATTATTGTAGCGGTGCTTTAAGGCCGTGTTCCAGTAAATGCTCCTTTTTTTGTGCTGCATTTGACTGTCCAAGCAAAGTGGATACGATTTCATGTAAAAATCCAACATCTAAATATGTTTTTTTCCGTAGGCTTCTATGGGGAGATTGAAAAAAAACAGTGTAAAAAAAACAGTTGAATTTTAAGGGCAGAATAAAGCTTTTCAGAACTAGGGAAAAACCATTAAAATTTGCACCACAAATGCATCAAATAATAAGTAAAATGCAGCAAAAGTTCAATTATCACAAAAGATTGTTATTGTGGAAATTGGTACAGAAAACAAATGAAAAGCATCATAAAAACCGCAGTATTTCCACTAAGTGTGAACACGACACTATGGGGTCCGTACGCTGTGACAGGCCAATCCTGGCGTTATTGGTATCATCTTCATACATACCTCGGAGTGGCTCACGGACATGCACTTACACTTAGCACACTTTTGTCTTGTAAGAAGTATTGCAGCCCTACACTTCCCGTATCCCAGCGGTCCTCCAGCTTGGCTCTGTAATAGCCTCTCTCCATCTGTGTCACACAAACAGCTGATGAAGCAGCAGCCAGCTCCTGGGCCTCGCACAATCACATCCGCCCAGGTTACAACAGCCCAGGGTTGCCAGGGAGCAGTCAAAAGCCATTACTGTTTGGGAGAATTTGCCCTCCGGCAGTTCCTTGGCACAGTGGAGAAGTGTGCGCATTAAGAGAGCGGGCGAATATATAATGTATATGTGGGTGTGCATAGGCACATTTACATAGGAACTAAAAGTCAGAGGGCTCCAAGAGGACGCACCCACAATTCCCAGCACTCCAGGTCTGTGCTCAGAATTAATCCTGGTTCTGCAGCTGAGAAGGAATGTGCCTTGTTAACCGTTTATTTCCAAGTCGACGTGGTGATATTGTACAATCATTCCTTCCTTGCCGTATCATACACCATAGTATTCAATGAGGAATTCTCCTGCGGTTTTCTATTTCAATACTTCTTTATTTAATCCATGCGTTCTGTGCGGCGATGTAAGGGCAGAATTCACTAAGCATTTACATCTGTACAAATGGGGCAGGGTCCAGACATTCAGTAGTGTGGACCATATTTCCCTGAGGTGCAGTCACACCTGGCGACTTCACCGCCGATGTATTAGGCGACGTAGGGGCGTGGCCTATCGGCACCAATATCGTTCCCTGCATCGCCTGATGTAAAGGGCGATGTCGGCGCCTCTGAGTGGTCGCCTGGTTTCACATCAGTGAAGTAAAACCAGGCGGCCGATCTGGGGCGAGGTGTACACATCGCCCCATGTAAACGGCCACCGGCGACCTGACAGGCAATGGGAGCCATAGGCTCCCATTGTACTGCATTGCCGCTGGGTTTTGAGACACCCCGGCGGCGATGCCGCCCTTGTCAGATCGGCGGTGCATTGCTGGAGGTGTCGCCCCATGTAAATGGGGGACGGCGACGCTGACGGGGTGCCAAAAACGTGCGCACTGCCGCCCGTCGCCGTCGACATCTCCGGGGCCGTCGCACCGTGTGACGGTACCCTAACAAGTAAGAAGATAAACTTGACACTCTTAAAGGTCTTTATTAGAAGCAGGCACAACGTTTCGGTCATACAGACCTTCATCAGTGTGGAAAGATTCAGGATAGCCAAGTGCCATGTGGCAGGCTTTTCTCCATTAGCAGTGGACACCGCAGTCTGCTCCATAGCTCTCGGCTATCCTGAATCTCTCCATTATAAACACAGTGCACACTGATGAAGGTCTGTATGACGAAACGTCTGTGCCTGCTCCTAATAAAAATCTTTAAGACTTTACAAGAGTTCCAAGCTACTTACTTGTATGGAATTGGATCCCTCTCTCTTATCTATAGATAAGAGTATTGATAAATAAAAAAGGGAGAATTGGTCAGTCACCTTTGAAACAATAGTGGATATGCTTGGTCCCAAGAAGTGCAAGGATCAACCAGAACAGCTCCAATATGGGCAATCCGAGAACAGAAGCCCAGCACTTCAATATCTTTCAAGTCCTTTAAAACTTCATATTTACTGATTAATTAAAAACTCCATATTAATCAGTAAGTTTGTGTCGGTAACATCCTATACAGGTCATCCAATGGCCTCACCCAGGTTGGTTTTAATTGTTCAATAAGTAGGAAGTTTTAAAAGGGCTTGGAAGATTCTGAAGCTCTGGATTCCGGTTTAGTAGCCAAGATAGGTGAATCGCCAAAAGGCGGGCACACGTAGTAGCCACACATTGGTCTTGGTGCCTAAATCCACAGTTCCCTTGCTTCAGCTGGGTTTCCTCCTATCAGTTGTTTCTATGCCTCAGCCAGACACAACTAATGTAAAGTGACATACTGTATGCACCGATCCACCACACCTAGCTGGACAAATAAGATAAATGTCTCATACAGGTTCTTTCATCAGACTATAGGTCCAGTTTGCCCCAACAACCGATGACTAAAAAACTTAAAGGATCTGTTCTGAAGGTTTAAGTGCCATGCTGATAGGTACAACAGACCGGACAGTGGCTCAGATGATGATAATATGTATTCAATTCTATAGCAGCATTAATTCAACACTGACGCCATTGGGGCTCATAATCTACATTCCCTACCAGTATGGAGTGTGGGAGGAAACCGGAGAACCGGAGGAAACTCACACAAACACAGGGAGAACATACAAACTCCTTACAGATGTCATCCATGGTGGGACCCCACAATGTACAATGTCAACCACTGACCCACCATGTCTGTATTTTAAGGGGAACCCTGGTCAGGTCCACTGACTGCCCAGTCGACACTATAGCAGTACACATTATCACTCTTTTATTCTGAAATGGTAATTTATGCATTTGTAAATCTGCTTTTTTATGTATTTTTATTCCGTTGCTGGGTCTATGCAAACTAGGCAGAGAGTCTTTTCCCCCAGACTTGTCCTGCCTCGCATCCTCTAATCAGCCTACCATTGACAGCCTTCATACAATCCCTTCAAAATTAGTATTGCTCATGAAATATCATTGCAGAATAAAGTAATGACCCTACATACTGCTATGGAAGTTGTTGGGGAGAGTCAGGTTCCCTTTAAATGCCCCACGCTCGGAGCCTGGTAGACTGGTCATTGGGACCGTAATGTTTTGACTTTGAGGCAAGTTTTTTAGCGTAAAGGTGTGAGGTTACGTTCACATGTACATATAAAAAATTGTCAGATTTCACTCAGAAAAATAGATGTTTTGTCATCTGCTTTGTCATCCATGTTTATACCTCAGCAGATATTCAAGGGAATATGTCATACGTTTTTTAGTATCTCAACAAATGCTGCAACCTTTTTCTGCTTTTCTTAGGCATTTCTCAAATGATTACATTGTCCCCTGACTGCCCCTGTACACCCCCAAAAATACCATGTGCTTTGGTTTTGCGCTGACTTAAATGAGGCTGGTCTGGTCTGATGGCTGTGCTCCTGCTCTCTGCTCATATAACCCATCCTCCGGCTCCGATTGATGTAGATGACACATCCTTCGTCATCCATATAGGTGAACAAAGTCTTCAGCCTGTGTAGCAGCATTGCTGGCCGCGCAGGTGCACTTTGCTCAGCCATACAGCAAGCTTAATGTCCTTGCTCTGTCATACAGCGGGCAGGCACATTAATGTCCTTGCTCTGGCCGGAGTATGCTACAGCAAAATGCGCCTGAGCAGACGGCAATGCTACTGCGCAGGCACAAGACTTCGTTCAGCTAAGTGGCTTATATAAGAGATATCATCCACATCAATAAGACCAGTGCTTTTTTGGTGGGGGTACGTGCCGGTACGGCGTACCGGAAAATATGCAGAGTGAGTGGGGCGGAGCTATATAGCGGACTGCCGTCCACTGCATGCCGCCCACTGCCTGATGCACAGGATCTCATGGCCGCCCGACAGCCCCCCCGCTTCTTAATCACGGCCGCTGGGGCCTGAGAGCACCCCGCCCCCCCTACTCCTCAATCATGGCCGCCGCCGATGCATGACAGCACCCCCCCACCCATGCTTCTTAATCATCATGGCCGCCGACACCTGAGGGCACCCCCCCTCCTCAAGCGCTGGTGCCTGACAGCACCCCTGAGCCCCCCCCACCGCCCTTGCCTCAGTGCTGGTAAATATTCTTTTACAAAAAAAGCACTGATAAGAGCAGGAGGATGGGTTTTATGAGCAGAGAGGATTAACAGACCCCATGAGGAGCACACCCATTGGACCGGACCAACCTCATTGAAATACAAAACACATGATAATTTTGGGGTGTACATCGGCAGTCAAGGGATCATGTAAGAAGTTGTGAAATGCCTAAGGAAAGCAGAAAACAGTTGCAGCATTTGTTGAGATACTAAACAACTGGTGATAGATTCCCTTTAAAAGCATTTTATACTGTTCCGACCAGGTTACACATCATGTAAATGGGGTTCTGTATGTGCCCAGACTGACCCCACATACCTGTGATATGAACTTATATTCTTGCCAGAGCTGGCCTCGCATTGAGTCATGGAGGCTGGTATATACACCATGTTCCAAATTATTTTGTAAATGTTCTTTTTCTCTGATTTTTCTAAATGGTCGGTGCAAATGACAGTCAGTGTAATAAAAGTCATCACCGTTAGAATATACATTGAATTTTAATGAAGAAACCTCCCAATGATAACAGTATAATCTTCAAAATTAAAAAAAACTCTAAATGCACTGTTCCAAATTATTAGGCACAGGAGAGTTTCCAAACATTTGAAAGAAGTGAAAATGCTCATTTGTTGAATTTGCAGCATTAGGAGGTCACATTCATTAAAATAAAAAGCTATTTAACTCCAAAACATCCTAACAGGCCAAGTTACATGTTAACATAGGAACCCTACTTTGATATCACCTTCACAATTCTTGCATCCATTGAACTTGTGAGTTTCTGGAGAGTTTCTGCTTGTATTTCTTTGCATGATGTCAGAATAGCCTCCCAGAGCTGCTGTTTTGATGTCAACTGCCTCCCACCCCCATAGATCTTTTGCTTGATTATACTCCTAAGGTTCTCTATAGGGTTGAGGTCAGGGGAGGATTGTGGTCACACCATGAGTTTATCTCCTTTTATGCCCATAGCAGCCAATGGCACAGAGGTATTCTTTGCAGCATGAGATGGTGCATTGTCATGCATGAAGATGATTTTGCTCCTGAAGGCACGTTTTTGCTTTTTGTTCCATGGAAGAAAGGTCTCAGTCAGAAACTCTATATACTTTGCAGAGGTCATTTTCACACCTTCAGGAAACTGGAACCAGCTGTTTCCCAATGATTCCGGCCCAAAACATGACTCCTCCACCTCCTTGCTGACGTCGCAGCCTTGTTGGGACATGGTGGCCATCCTCCAACCATCCACTACTCCATCCATCTGGAGCATCCAGGGTTGCTCAGCACTCATCCGTAAACAAGACTGTTTGAAAATTAGCCTTCATGTATATCTGGACCCACTGCAACAATTTCTGCTTGTGAGCACTGTTTAGGGGTGGCTGAATAGTAGGTTTATGCACCACAGCAAGCCTTTGAAGCATCCTACAGCTTGAGGTTTGAGGGACTTCAGAGGCACCAGCAGCTTCAAATATCTGTTGGCTGGTTTGTAAGGCCTTTTTAGCAGCTCCTCTCTTAATCTGATGAACTGGCCTGGCAGAAACCTTCTTCATTCTGCCTTTAGCTGCACGAACACATCTGTGCTCAGAATCAGCCGCAAATCTCTTCACAGTACGATGATCACGCTTAAGTTTTCGTGCAATATCTAATGTTTTAATCCCTTGTCCATGGCATTGCACTATTTGTTGCTTTTCGGCAGCAGAGAGATCCTTTTTCTTTCCCATGTTACTTGAAAACTGTGGCCTGTGCAATATTGTGGAGCACCAGTTTTCCTTTTATTGGGCTCACCTGCCAAACTAATTATCACAGGTATCTGAGATTGATTTCAATGATCCAAAGAACCCTGAGACACAATACCATCAATGGGTTTCATTGACCGAAAATAAAAAAACCCTATGACAATTAAAACCAATTTGCATAATAATTTGAACATGGTGTAGTCATGGTGGGTAAACGTCTCGCCACCCCTCCATGCTGAAAATCCCGCCCTGCATGGTTCAAATTTCTCGCCCTTACTCTGGCTGGTGCTTGAGTGACAGCGCACTCGTGCGGCGCAGTGGAGCAGGTGTCTGCGGTCCATAGAACAGTGCTGAAGTCTCGCGAGACTTCACAAATCTGCACAGTGGAGCGGGTGTCCGTGCATGGTGTGGAAGTCTCGCGATACTTCAGTACTGTTCTATGGAGCTTAGACACCCGCTCCACTGCCGCTGTCAGTGTGGAAGTCTCGCGATACTTCAGTACTGTTCTATGGAGCTTAGGACACCTGCTCCACTGCGCCGGCACCGCTGTCAGCCTCGTGACTCATAGGAGGTAGCTCTGGAAAGAATATAGTTCATATCACAGTATGTGGGGTCAGTCTGAGCACATACAGGGGTTGACTAGAACCCCATTTCATCCTTGTAACCTGGTGGGCAAAGTATAAACATCCATGGGGGATGCAGGTCCGTTGACAGAATTTCCAAAACAAACTATACAGCCTCCGACTCAATGGACTAAGCTTGGAAAGGATCTTAAGTTCAATCACAGTATGTGGGCGTTCAGTCTGAGCACATGACAGGTTAACTAGAACCCCATTTAACATCTGTGTAACTGGTTGGGCAGTATAAAATGCCCTGGGGATTGACAGGTTCCTTAAATTCAAAACAAAATACAGTTCCCTATGTATCTATAAGCGGATTTATACTGTGATCGTAGGATCGATTATCTTTCACTTGAAGACTGAATAGCAAAACTCATCAAACTCTGGTGAAGACTAGGGTGTGGTGCATTTTTTTTCATGTCTCGGTACTGAAAAAAAGGTCTCTAATCCGAACTGAATGACTTTGGTCAGTTTAGTTTTCACGGACAGCACTTGGACTAAAAATACTATCATGTGAACGTCGCCTTGGTCATTCTTCATTCCCGTGCAACATTTTTTATTTCACATGTGACAGCAGTCAACCATGAGTCTTGTGCACTGTGTATCGTCATGAGCTGAACACTTGAGACATAGACGCTCGGTATGAATGCCCGGATAGCTGTAGACACCCAGTGTGGTTAGAAATGCAGTTGTGGTTACTGAGACATAACGTGGATGAGTATTATGTGAATTGATGCATGTATGGTTACTAATAAGATGGGAAGTGTATTCTTAAGTCTTCTTCTGTTTCATTCTTAGACATCGAGCTCATGGGGAAACTAGTTAACGAAGATAAATGGTAGATAATGAAGAAAGATAGTTAAAGTATTCATAAAAACAAATATAGATATGTATCCCAACTGGTGAATATGTCCATAACTACCAATGCACCACACTAGATATTTTCAGCAGCAAAACTGGATCAGTTTTTGGCAAAAAAAAAAAAACCGGATTCAGAACGTATTGTGTTTTTGATGCGTTTTTTTCATTACAATAGAGTTAATGGAGAAAATAGTAGAGATAAAGGATCACTAATTGACATGCTTATTCTTTTTCTAAATATATTTACTGCCCCAAAAAAGGACCAGTAAAAAATGCAGTGTCTGAACAGCATTTCTGAAAACTCATTGACTTTGCTGGGCATAGCAGAGAATGATCATTTTTTCATGCAAAAACGCACAGTGTGAACATACCCTAAGGCTATGTGCACACGCCAAGTATTTGGTGCAGTCAGGCCCATTGAGTTACTGCTGGGTAAAGGGTCAGTTTATGATAGGGCATCCTATGCCAATCTCATAAAATAAATCACATATACAATAGATGGCCAAAACTGGGTCAAAAAAAGTGATCAATCCCATCAGTGAGCAATTTATTTAGTCGTTGGCTTCAGATGGGTTTATATGCTGGTTTTCATTGGTTTGGTTATGACGGGATCCCATTAATAAGGGAGTATAACGCGAATGAACGCGGCGATGTCAGAGCTTTATAATGACTGCCTATAAAAATTGCTTTACTAAAATATGGTTTAAAAAATGTAAAAGTCCACAGATGGCGGCCAATATCATATCTATGGTGGACCCTTGGGGTTGTCTCTATAAAAGCATTGTGATTGAAGATTCGGTGAATCTGGATATTTTGTACAAGGACTCTTTTGAAAGTGCGGTAGTGACAGAAGTTATGCCAGAGTAATAAAGGTACATCTGGCACCTATATAACAGCTGGAACATCTGAAACTACTTTTCTGTGTTGTAATGTAATAACCTATAGACAGCTGAGATAGTAATACCAAATCTGCTCGAATAGACAAGGCACTGCATACCACACAAACGCATGGTCACCGATGGGTCATATATCAGAAGCCTATCGATATGCCACAGGGGTTGGGTGTTAGAGGGTGACAACAAGAGTCACTGCCTTGGTCAGGGCATCTAAATATGGTCTCTATTTTTGCCCCACATGAAGGAAAGTCTATCCAGCAGATAACTCACGCTGGATATATCCTTGACCATTGTATATGTGTCGTCAATGTATCCTGGGAAATTTTAACTTTTCCTGGAATATGCTTCTGCCCTAGTTAGAAATTATAGCTTTTTGGAGTTAATTAATGTCTGTTCTGCTATTGCACGAGGCTGGGATCCCAGTGGCTGCACACATCCCTGCCTTGGACATAGAGCTTGTCAGGGGCCAGCAGGGAGCATTAACTCCCCCTCTAGTTTTTTTTTCTTCCGTGTGACTGTGGACTAATGATGTGTAAGATGAAGAAAAGAAGAAAAAAAAAACAGCCATCCAGAGCAGTGTCCTCCTAATCTTCATTTATTTTGCATTTCATTATCCCACAAGTAACTCACCTCCATGTCTAACCCTAGCTGCCCTGTTTTTTTCCCCCCAAAGTTATTAGTTCAAATATTAATGCAGGCGAGTGATATATCCGGCCTGCGTTGATTGATGCCTTCCCAAAAAGGGGGAGACATGGCGGTATAAATTTTCAGAAGGTGGGGGCCAGTATTGCCCTGGCAGCAGGGTTTTTCAGATACATAATTCACACGCCCTGCAGGCATTGCTTTCAAGGCATCGGAGCCGCAGGGCGAAAAAAATAAGCAAGGCTCTTAAAAGTGAATGATTTTTGCTAATGCACAATTAATGCCATGGAAAAGCACAAAAGAGCAAGACTGGGTGATGGAAACTTCTGATTAAGTTGGCACACTGGCGTTGACGAGTGTATCTCTTTTTTTCTTTTAATTTTAACCGTTTCAGCACTGGGGCAGCATGCCCTTCTTTATTGCTCCAGACGCACTCAGCAGTGTAGTAGGTTATTCGATTGAAGTTGAGCTTGAGGGAAATGGGTAGCAAAGGCTTCTATGGAACCTCCGGCTTCATTATAGGCAGAGCTCAACTTTAGTTCATTGTTTCAGTGCATTTGTAGCACGACTCACTTACATTAGTTACCAAAAGTTTGGACCTACTCCGTCAAGGGCAAAGACAGAAACCTGATTTTTGAAGACACTCAACTCTAAGAATTTTGGAAGATGCTACAGTTTGAGAATGTAGCTATTGCTTTCTTTCTCACCATCTTCCATAATGCTTAGACAGCTGTTGTGTAGCCTTTGCTGACTGGCTAAGCATCAAGCCAAACATAGGTCAATAATATATTGTATTGACTATAGAAAAAGTTGACCTTTACAATGTAGACTTAGCTTATCACAAATCAAATGTCAAGGTCTGAAGGAAACCGGTGGCGATGGAAGAAGTCCAGTATTGATACAACCTTTGTTGTGTACAGAGAACTTACAGGTAGACTAGTGTCACATCACTGTAGAAAAAGGCAGGGGAACATCTTGCTAAGTTACAGAAGACTGAAGGCCCTTTTCAGTAGAGGACTCCGGGAAAAGGTTAAAGATGACTAAGAGATGTTCACCATTGGATGGAAGCTTCAAGCCGTGCAAGTGTTGAGAGTCCTGACAACGGACTTTCCATAGTCTTTTGCCATCCGTTTGATTTGGCCTAGCCTTTTTCTAAGAACATTTGTCTGATGTTATCCATATATCTCTCTTTCTGTCATCCAGGGGATGTTTTAGATAACAGTGTTGCATCTCCCGGCACAGGGGACGATGATGACCCAGACAAGGACAAAAAGAGGCAAAAGAAAAGAGGCATATTCCCCAAAGTAGCAACGAATATTATGAGGGCGTGGCTTTTCCAGCATCTCACGGTGAGTGATCTCTACGTCTGATAGTGTTTTATTTCTAATCTGGAATGTCAAGTGTTAAAAGAAGTCTATAAAAAATCCATACAGCAGGCCTGCATTGGAAATGGACTGTTGATTGCCCTAATGATGGATTAATTTTTTATGAGGAGTCCATTTCCAGGTTACACAACAAATTTGTGAACCTCGGACATGTGTATGGTTGTGTGAACATTAGATACTGTTGGTGCTTGTTGGAGAGTTACACTACACCTTCATCTGTTTTATAGTGAATATCTCTTTAAATTGCCAAACATTAAAAAAATATAGGTGTTAAAAAGGATTAAAACATTGTCATCATGTGGTTGTAGCATGACCATGTGTATCTATAGCTAGATCTTATTCTGTGGATTGTAATTGGGGATTTAGATCGGAATTAAGGGGGTTTGAGAAATGTAGCAGTAAATTACAGTAGACTTATGGTCAGTTGTAAGTGGGGGCATTAAGGAGATTTGGATAGATTATTTAATGGATGTAGTATACACGTTGGATGATACCTAAATCAAACCTTAAAGATAAATCAAGAAAACCCAGTGTATGGCTTTACACAGCCATAGCTTCTCTCATGGCAGGGAATCGGCCCGATTATCATAGTGACACTCGGTTCAAACTCTGATCAGAGATCGCGTCTGGTGTCATTTACGGTGATCACATGAAAAAATTTGTAATACAGGTGAGGAAAAAATTGAGGTCTTAATCTCACCACTTCCTCTTTCTTGTTTGTGTTGGTGTATATCGGACTGTACTCGGATGACACCTGAGTGCAGTCTGTTTCACACAGTCCCATTGACTAGAATGGGTACGCGCCATTCGATATATGTTGCATTCAGCAATATTTTGCTTATACCGAACTGGCATGAGAAAAAAAAGAGCGCTGGTTGCCACTGCATTATAGAATAACATTGGTCCGAGGGCTATCGGACAAAACATCAGATAGCACTCGTCCGCGTTATAAGCTCATGTGAGCGAGTCCTATGTCAGAGTTATGGTCACACTTTAAATGGGTTCTCTCATTTTTAATCATCTATCCATAGAATAAGTGCTAGATACATGAGCGCTAGGAACTTGTCCACTAGAACCTACTCCAATCCTGGAAAAGAAGATCTCTCCCATGTGAATGGAGCAGTAGTTCATATGCATGACCACTGGATCCATTCACTGCCTGTGGGAGCAGTGGATACTTATGTGATGTGCACTACCATTCCTATAGGCAAAGATCATGTATGCACACTACTGCTCCATTAACATGGAGGCATGCGACACCCGATCCCTTAAAGGTTTATTCCTACTATTGCATATTTTTCATGCACCAACAGTGCATGCTATTATTAATATACAGACTAAGCCCAACATAAAGTTTCTTCTTTGCATCTTTTTCCATGTCTATCAGCTTCTTGGTGCACAGCTAAATAGGTGGCCCAATTCTAAACTGCTAAAACTATATTCTCAGCTCAGCAACACTTGCTTCTCTTCAGTGCTGCAGATCCCTCATTCTCCTGTGATCCCAACCAGCCCCCTCTCTCAGAGTTACCATCACCCTAAACTAAGTGTAGAATTCACCTTCTGATTCTGTGCACTCTGTGCTCCTGTGCTGGACCCCACCAGACTGATTTTATTGTCCGCCATCTACATCAGTATAGCTGCAGAGTGATTTTGATTTTACTTCATTAGCTGGTTCAACAGAAGTGCAGAGCCATGTTTGTTGCCTGCCTGACAGATAAGTTCTAATAATGCATATGATAAAAGCCTGCCTCTGACATCAGCTCTATTAATGCATATGACGAAAATAATCCTTTGCTATATGCATCAACAGAGCACTATTTCAGTTTGACAACACTGATCTATCAGCAGCAGGCAACAAACACAGTTCAACTAATCTCAGCCCCTGTGTACAGCCCCATCACGAAGTACACTCCTCCACTTGCCTGTGCCCTGCACTATATCTCTTCTTTGTGCCAATTTAAACAGAGCCCGCTCCTGCAGTATATCTCTCTTCTCAGTCCTCTGTATTTATCCCATCCTGCAGTATATCTTTCCTTTCAGTCACCCCTATATACATCCCATCCCGGTTATATCTCTCCTCTTAACCCCCTGTATACAATTTCATCCTGCCTTATGTTGCTCCTCTTAGTTACCAGCACACCTGTACATCGCTGCTTCCTGCTAAGAACTCTCTGCACTGTAAATTTGGAGGCTCTGCCCTTCCCATGATATCATCCCTCACAGGAGAAGCTTCATTCTAGATACACTAGAGATCAGAGCAATGCTTGCAGGAAGACAGCTGAGAAAGACTGTCATGAGCATGATTGACCATGAGCTGCAACTACAGCTGGCTCTCCCAATAACAACTGAAGGGCAAATAAGGCCAGAAGGGGCATCCTTTGGGTGGTGAAGTGTGCAAAATGGGGCAGATTTAAAAATGGGTTATGTATATACATGTACATTATTATAAGACCACATTGTGATATTGGGCATAACCCCTTAACAGGTGAAGGTCTCAGCAGTCAGACCCCCATCATCATACATGTATCCCCCTTAACAGGTGAAGGTCTCGCAGTCAGACCCATCATCTCATGTATCCCTTAACGGTGAGCTCAGCATGACCCTGATCATACATGTATCACCTATTCCTTGGATGGATCATCACTTCATCTCCATAGACTATAGTTGCTGTCATCATCCCGTTTTTAAGATTTGAGGTGAGGAAACCTGGGTGAATACTGATGTAGTCGGACTTTTTAGTGATGTCTTCATGTCCCTGTCCTGAGAGAAGAAGGTGACAAGAACTAGGATTCTTGTGACCGGTGTACAAGAAGAACCTGTTTTTTGGCAAGGAGATGCTTCTTTTGCAAAGGTCGGTGACCTCTGTCCACTTAGCTAAGCGGAAATTCCACTGAACATTGAACCGCTGGACTTCTTACTTAAGGAAAGGCAAAATAATGAGTCCTAGGCAAATACTAACTAATTGAAAGGGCTGTAAACCCATTACATATTGGTCAGAGATAATCAAGGGTATTTAATGACTTCTATCTATTCAGGAGCAGTGAAGCTTCAGCAGCCAGCCCTGAACCCTGCCATGTGCTTATTATCCTCATCATTAGTAGAATTACTTCACAGCTGTTCTTTGCTACATCACTTCAGCTGGGGGCCTTACCAACCATACAATGCATTAACCCGCGGATTGCCGCCCTTCATAACACACGCACAAAGCATGGCGGAGGGGAACGTCCCTGTCGTCACTCTTATATGCCCCTTAGTAATGTGATACGTTGAGGGGATATTTATAAAGAGCCGCCACCACTGAACAGTGCAGGTTTAGCGGGACTAATCGCCGATGTGAAACTTTATTTTATTCTTCCCCTTGGTGATTTCTTGTGATTGGAAGGAGGATTATGGTTGTATATTGTAGTTTTGGAAAACAAACTGCATATTGTATATTACTGTCTAAGTGTTGGGTTTACACAGGTGCCGGTAGACCGCCAGACAAATAGCTGAGATTTCTAGCACTACCGTGGCATTCCGGCATTTTTCTGTTCATTTTTTGTCATGTATATAGAAGAAGAATTTTTTGCTATACTGGGGGTTGTTGTCCACCATGACTTAAGAGAAGCAAGCTGCGAGTGGGACTAACTCGAAAAGTAACTGAAATAGAGAGCAGCCTGTGTGTGAGCAAGGTAAAGTAAGGTGACGGCGCTGGGAAGGCCTCTCTCATAGGCAACCATGCTATTCCCAATCAATCAGCGGAATAGAATCATATGGAGGGAGGAAGAGGATCACTATCGAATATGGCTATGCCGTATAGCTAAATAGGATACATCAATGATTTATGAGAGAGGAAGCCACTTACAGTTCTTCTCATGCACTTAATTAAGGGGGGGGACACATTTCCTAACAAATTATTACATTCAGCAGTGTTGGTTTTGCTTGTATATGTATGGCGATGGGTAAAGATGAACCTATATACCTAGTAGCACTATTTACTGATCCACTGATGTTGTATAATAGTTGACTAGTGTGTAATATCCACCTCTTACCATAAAGCATGTACGGGAGATCTGTACAACTCTCTCTCTCACTCTCTCTGTCTATATATGTAAATAAGTATACGTTTCACCAAACTGGTCACATCATTGACTTGGGGTGTAGTAAGTATCCATTGTTGTAGGATGGCAATCATATACTCTGCTTAACACCAGAAGAGTCCATTGTGTCTCAGATAGCATTGGTCACTAACGCAATAAGTATTCTGGAGCAAGTTCAGAGAAGAGTGACTAGAATGGTGACCAGTCTGCAAGCCATATCCTATGAGGAACAGTTACAGGATTTGGGAATGTTTAGCTTGCAAAATAGAAGACTGAGAGAAGACTTAATAGCTGTCTACAAATATCTCAAGGGCTGTCACACTGTAGAGGGATGAGCTTTATTCTCATTTGCACATGGAAAGACGAGAAGCAATGGGAAGATACGGAATGGGAGGAGACACCGATTACATAGTAGAAAAAACTTTTTGACAGTCATGGTGATCATTGAGAGGAACAGGCGCCACGAGAGGTGATGAGTTCTCCTTCAATGGAAGTCTTCACACAGAGGCTGGACAGACATCTGCTGGGATGATTTAGTGAATCCTGCTTTAAGAAGGGGATTGGACCAGACGACCCAGGAGGTCTCTTCCACCTCTACCATTCTATGATATATGGAACATTATTGCCTTTGTGTATTTGCATGTACAGTATGTACCACTTAGGTTTTCCCTTGCCTATTGGTAATTTTGCTGCTTTGTACTGATGAGGGGGCAAACATTCAGAAACGTGGCTACAAATGGAGTCTCAGATTGGACTTTTTATTATTATTATTATTAATAATATTTATTAATTTATGTATCTTCTTCATCTAAGTCATGTGGTAAGGCTCGATATAGGGCCGACATTACGTTTTAGGATTGGTACTTCCATTAGGCTCTAAAATTCTAATCCTCTTCCACTTTGAAGAGCCAATTTGCTTTGGATAATAAAGGCCCCCATACACATTAGACTAACGTCCCGCTCAGGTTCCGAGGATGGCCTAATGTGTATGGGGGCCGGGCCAACTGATGATCTGCGAGATGTCTGTCGCACATATCCCATTTCAGACATTTTCCCAGAGATTAACTTTGGCCACTGTGTGATTCGGTGGTTTTCCCATAGAGAAACACAGGAGCGGGCGGATGAGCATGTGCTCCTGTGTATGGAAGAGTCATTGCAAATGGCTGTCAGCAAAACTAAGTTTAGTTCTACTTTATGTAATATAAATATACTCATTGAATTGGCCTTGCAAAGCTTATGACTACTAAAATGGCACAATACTATAATGGCATTGAATTACTGTGTCTAATTTTTTGGATTTATAGAATCTTTTTCTCATTTTATTATGGGAATAGTAGCTCAAAATGCTTTATCTGAGGATTTATTACGCATAAGAAAGTTACAGTAGATCCACAGTGTCCGTGAGGCATGGCTTCAGGTGTTCACTTCTTATTATTCCATAGATTATACTTTTAAAATGATAAATCCTGCAGCCAGTACAACAGTCCGACTGCTAAACTGTTCCCATGCAGCGGGATTAAGTCTGGAGCAGGAGAGGCAAGATATTCCAGAACACAATGCGCTGACCGGCACTCCACATACTCGCTGTGCCCATGGAGAGGGAGGGGCGCACACTCTTCTCTAATTCCAATCAGCCCTCCATTCACTCAATTGGCCTCTCAAGCGTCCCCACTCGCTCTCTGTCAAGTGCTCTTCTATTTTACCCACAGAAAACATATTTAATCGTGGACAGAAGCAGGAAATCTTCAGTCACAAAGACACCACTTACTTAGGATTTAAGCTAAATGTTCCCTCATCAGGCGCAGCATTGTACATGGCTTTCTCAAGTGAGCTGTTTATATCAACTTTGTTCCCTTTTGGAGGGATCCCGGCGTCTTCTGTGCCCCTCGTAACTGCTCATTACATGAAAGGTGAAGACATTTCTTGGGTTTCCCGAATTTGTCACCGCTCCTATAGTAAATATTTGTGTTCCCCATGGAATAATAATCTTTTCTTAGAAACATGTGTTGTGTTGTTTCACTGTTATTCCTTTTAGAATGTTAGAAATAAACTGACAAATGGGCGTTACCATTCCACTTGCCAAAAGAGGAGTGTCCCTGCACAGTCAGCACTGATTGGGCACTGTCAGACTAAAGAGACACGCCCCCATCTGGTAACACCCAGTTGTCAATATATTTATAAATATCCAGTAGAAGGAACAGCACAATGCCAAGGTCCAAGAAAGATCTGGCCTGCCAGTAATAAGAAGATTTAAGAGCCGCAATGCTACTTATCCAGAGGACCATTGTGGCTTTAAGTCTCCTCTTTTCTAGCATGCCAGATCTGGTGTGTCACTCTCCACAAGGGGAAAAGATTACCCCTTAGGCCCCACTTATCCTCTCATACAGCCAGATCAGATCTCAGACTTTGCACTGAAGAGCGCAATTCCTCGAAAAACCGTGTCTGCAAACTGAGATTCTGGTTTGCTTTTTATCCTAAGTCATATTGCAAGGCTCGTTAAAGGGTTTATATTAACCTTTAGGATTGTTACTTCAAACAGGTGGCACTGGAGTTTGTCATCTTCTTCTCTAAAGAGACAATTTGCAAAGTCCGAGAAAAGAGGTTTTAGCATGTACTACCCAAAATAAAACCGGGAACCCTATCCTTTTATCAGTTGGTTCCACTTGATAAGATTTCCTCCTCCTAGCCATAAGATATTCCTCACACAGCCACCATGTTTATGCAGCTTGAGCATGTGTCTCCCAATGTTAAGGAATTGACAAGGCTGATGTATGATATTGGTCCCAAAAATTGTCAAATTATAAAATCACAACTGATATTGGGAGCATTAAAGATGCTCATTAAAGGGAATGCTGCAATATCAGTCTTCAAGAGCGCAGCGCTCTCCTACCTCCTGGCTTCCTGCATGCTGGAGCTAGCGGATTGCCAGATTGAACTCGCGGAATTGCCGCAGCACTGACCCAAATTGTGTGCTCTCCATACTATAAGCTGAGGCATTCTTCAGAGCAGCACTTGTTCACACGGTGCTTCTTACCTAGAAGACAGACACTGCTGATGGACTGAAGAGGTGGCTCGAAACCTGGGCAGTGATAAATAATAATATTAAAGATCCCTTTGCTCTTGAGAATCAATGATTATGACTACAATACCAACTCCATCGTTAAGACTAGGTAAAACACTGAAAATACTACAACTGCCCGAGCCGATTCCAATACAGACTAGAGATTCCAGCCAGTACCTATTGGTTCCTGCGTGGGCTGGAGTAGCCCGTAAACTAAATGATGGCAGCTCAGGCCTATGCTGTTTGAACGGCAGTCAAGTGCTTCACATACTTCCTAGTGCAATATATATTCAGAAAGAAGAGAGTACCAAGATAGAAAGGGTTGCCAGAGTGAGTAAAAACAAACCATGAAATACTAAATGAAAGTATAAAGTGCGTAGTGCTAGAGAGTATGCCACCTACTACCTATCAAGAAACAGAAGGTAGGAGCAGGGGGAAAAGCATAAACAGCAGAGAGGTCGAACCCTAGCTGGTCTGTCTCTGTCTGACATAAACTTTGGCAGTATGGCTGAACATTCAAATGAGAATGTCACCAGCAGGAAATACCAGCAGAGGGAAGGTATTTATAGCCGCATCTGGAAGGTGATTGGACAGACAAATGAGTAAATGAATATACCTGTTAAGCCTAAAGTAAGGATAACAGAATATAAACCACAAAGCACATTCTCAAGGGTTCGAACCCGGAAGCATGACATTTTAATATCGTGTAAATTGCACTGTTGCTTGTTTTTATGAGCACTCTGCAATTTCAACCATTTTCTCATTTAAGGTACCGTTACACGCTTCAATGTTGAAACAATATCACTAATGATCTCGGGGGCGCGCGCGGTCGTTAGGGCATCGTTTAGAGATCGTTGGTGAGATGTCACACGCCTAGATATCGTGCACGACGCACCAACGATCCAGTGAGCAGGTATCGTTCGCACAACCCAGCGAACAATACTTGTTCACTGATGTGAATGGGCGAAGTCGTGAACGACATTGTAATCGCTGTGTCACAATGAACGATGCAGCAGGTTGGCTGATCGTGGATCGTCTGATTCATGAACATGTTCTCAAATCTGCGATCAGCGATCCAACGATTTATTGTAGTCGTATCTCTGTCACACGCAACGACGTACAAACGATGTCGTTTGATAGACTCCAAACCCGTGATGTTTGAGCGATATCGTTCACGATCTCGTACTGTGTAACGGGGCCTTTAGAATAACCCTCTAATTGATTGTGGAACATTTGTCTTCTTAGATGAACTTTTGCATTTATTGTACATAGTTTGGCCTGTGATGGCACCAATCGTTTTTCATTAATCAGTGTCATCCGGATGGTGGCGTCATCTTGTATGGCTTAGGCTGCACCAAGGTGGCCAACTTGACTTTTTATTTTTTATTGACAGCTTATCATCAAATCATGGGCAGACAATATTTTTACGGACACCTTGGAAAACCGTAATAAATCAGGATTATAAGTGATCCATGTCTGCGGTCCATAGTTCTGATATGAGACATAAACTGTATTTACTGTAAACTGTAAAATGATGATAATTACAGTCAAAATAATCTGTAAAAGATTCTTTAATCTCAAAAAAGTCATGGACGACTTCAATTGCTTTTATGTTCAGAAATGGGGGGAATCAGCGTTGAAGGGGGTTGGTGCTCAATGGCCATTTAAAGCACAGACTTCTGAGATGTTATAAAGTAAAATATACTAGTAAATATAGTATATTATAATATTGACTATTCAATTTTACATTTATAATATCTTAGAAGTCTGTGCTTTAAGTGGCTATGTAGAGCACAGACTTCTGAGATGTTGTAAAGTCTACTTTATTTTACTTATATTATAATTATATTATCTAATATTTATAATTACATTTTATTTATATTTATAATAGCGAGAGGTCTGTGCTTTAAATGGCCATTTAAAGCACAGACGTCTGAGATGTTATAAGTTCTACTTTATTTTACTTGTATTATGATTTTAATATTATAGAATATGTACTATTATATTTTACTTTATTGATAAGATCTCAGAAGTCTGTGCTTTAAGTGGCCATTTAAAGCACAGATGTCTAAGATGTTATAAATAAATTCTACTTTATTTTTCTTAGAATATAATATTTATAATATTTACTATTTATTTTACTTTATAAGATCTCAGAAGTCTATGCTTTAAATGGCCACTTAAAGCACAGACTACTGAGATCTTATAAATAAAGTAAATTTTATAATATAATGTTGTAACTATATTATAAGTTAAATAAAGTAGAATTTATTCATAATATCTCACAAGTCTGTGCTTTGAATGGCCACTTAAAGCACAGACTTCAGAATTGTTATAAATAAAGTAACACGTATTAGTACATATATAATTAATTTACTATTACATTTTACTTTATTTATAATACCTCAGAAGTCTGTACTTTAAATGGCATTTAAAGCACAGACTTGTGAGATATTAGAAATAAATTCTACTTTAAGACTTTTTATGTGCCATGGGTTTTTCTCGCAGTTGTTTATGGACCGTCCTGGAATTTCTGGCCGGTTGGTTCCTATGTTGCGTCTTGTGTGTTGATGGGACATGCGAGCCCTGCGCCTGCGCCAATCTTACAGGTAGTGTTCTCAGCCGTTCCGTCTGCTTCCCTCCTACGTTTTATATATTTATGACTTGGTTGTTTAGTAGATATCAAGCACAATTGATTTTTTTTTTTTCGGCTGTGAACAGCGACACAGACAAAAAAAACGACCTTTCCCCGGAGAGCTCGCACTCTAATGTTCTGTACTACAGGAGTGATAATCTGAGATTGGTAAAGCCCAACAGAGTGAGATTTAGCAATGAAAGGATCATTGTGAAGGGAACACTGTGGGTTTGAAGTGTAAAACTCCACAGAAATCTCTGATACGCAAACCGGTGAGATCTGACAGGTTTCCTCTAGCTATCTCTGGGACTTCCTACTTCAAAGACCAGCATGCAGCGCACTGCTCCTCCTTATCCCCTGTTCACATGTTTTAGGCACTTGCAGTTAATTATAGCATCCATCCCTCTGCTCTCCCCTCTCTCCATCCCTCCATCTCTCTGTTCCCTTCCTTCACGTCTCTTGCCTCTGCTGGGAGAGATGCTCACCACCATTCCACCATTCCCCATTCTGTGCCATCTGTCATGTTTTTCCTGATTCTATATTTAAAGGAGCAGTCCCTATTTACAAAGAAGCGGTGGCTCTATATCTTCCTTCTTTCAGCACATAAATTAAAGGCTTAACCTTTCACTCCAGAAGAGCTGACTACACAATCCGGGGTAATGAATGGCGCTCCGCTGTAGAATAGAAATGGGTCAATGACTTCCTGGTGCATTTTACTCTCCTATTCAGTTTTAGCTCTTAGAATCCGCGTAAGGCCATAAAAATGTTGTATAGGTGAGAAGAAAGCTGGGCTGATGTCAGTCAGGTGTTAATTCAGTTTTCAGAGTCACACATATAGCGTAAGGGAGTCTACCGGCCCAAGAAAACAAGTCTGGTGCTTTAACTGAACAGCAGCCAATAATTAGTTGTGAATATATTTAACATAGCGGTGCAGGCTGCAACACAATATGCTCAGAAAGATCCAGCTGGACGGCCGAAAATATACCGGCCCCTGTAATCATGGGCATCATCATTATGAAATTCATCGAATAGCCTCCCAAGAGTATGTTGCCAATGTGCACGGTAGCACTGTACAAAATGTACACGTCATAGGGTCACGTCTGGGAGTAAAATGGGTGTAAGGTTTCAGATTTGTTCCTTCCTATGTAACAAGCATCATTTTTTTTAAAGTAAATCAGTCTATTAAGTTTTTTCGAAAGCACCATGATGTAGGGGAAGAGACCCTGGTTCCAGGGATGTATCACACATTGGTCTACTTAGTGTTACCAGGAGATTATCACTAAAGAACTAGGAAACCTGCTGCCAGGTAGTCCAACCATGTCCAAGCAGTGATTAGCAGCTTTCTGCGTATGCACAATGTACACAGAAAGCTGCTAATAAGTGGTGTGTGGGGGGGGTTATACAGAGCTCAACATTCAGAGAAATGGTAGATCTGTGGCAGATTAAACCTTCATTTTATCAAAACTTTATAAGTAGCCCAGTTAGTGATACATCGCTGGGACCAGGGCATCTTCTCATACATTATGCTGCTCTCAGATTAGGAAACAAAAACCAGATGACATATTCCCTATATCACAGCCTACCAGTACACTGCTCTGTAGGACATGGGGCAGGAACCCCAAACAGCTGTTTGCAGATGGATGTTTCCTGATTTTAGAGGGTAATCTGGTTTTGCTGAAGTTCCTAGTTATGGTTAAAGGCTCTAGTAGGTCAGATAATGACTTAGAGCAGAGGTTACCAACCTTCCTGATCTTGAGAGCCACATTCAGCTCTGAAGAGGGTCGTGAGCCACATCCAGCTCTGAGAGAGGGTCATGAGTCATAGCCAGCTCTGAGAGAGGGTTGTGAGTTATATTCAGCTCTGAGAGAAGGTTCAAATCACATTCAGCACTGAGAGATGGCTGTGAACCACATTCAACTCTAATAGAGGGTCGTGAGCCACATCCATCTCTAAGAGAGGCTAATGACCCACATCCAGCTCTGAGAGAGGTCCCAAGCTACATCCAGCGCTGAGAGAGGGTTCCAAGCCCTATTCAACTCCAAGAGTGGGTCATGAACCACATTCAACTCTGAGAGAGGGTCCCGAGCCACATTCAGCTCTGAGAGAGGGTCGAGCACATTCGCTTGAAGAGGCCGAGCCAATTCAGCTCTGAGAGAGGGTCGAGCACTTTCACTTGGAAGGTCCGACCACATTCAGCTCTGAGAGAGGGTTGGGAGCCACATTCAGCTCTGAGAGAGGTCCGGCACATTAGCTCTGAGAGGGTTGAGCCACATTCAGCTCTGAGAGATGGTTGTGAGCCACATTCAGCTCTGAGAGAGGGTTGGGAGCCACATTCAGCTCATGTCCCCTCAGAGTAGTGGCAACCAAAGACCCTAATATTAGTATAATGTTCCACAGAAATCACACTGAGGCTGTATACTAAGAATCAGGAGTTCCTACCTACCCCCATTCAGATAATCTCTTCTATGTTGAGCTAGACCAGAAAAAGTCACTATCTGGGGAGCTGCTCTTCAAGCTGTTTGCTATATCTGATGCTAATGCACCGAAACTGAATACAGTCGTAAGCCACATACCATGGGCTCGCGAACAACAGGTTGGGAACTCCTGACTTAGAAGATACAAAGTGAGAGTTTTAGAGACACAATTTTTCTCATTCTGGAAAGCTAATTTGCAGGACTTCAATGGACCCATCGCTTGACCTGTCCGATTCTCTGTCCAAGTTGGTTTTATAGAAAAACATTACCCAAAGAAAACTCAATTCATTTGGTGGTTTAAATGTGTATGTTCAGATGAGCCCCCTATGTATTAGCTCTACTGAAGGTCTAGGTATCGGTGGGCCATTGCTTTCCCAGTGTTTAATGACCCAAGTTTCCTGATCGAAGGGAACTAAACCTGAATCTTGGCTCCGGCTAGACAGGGTGGTGGAAGACAAGAGCTCCATAAACTTCGGCAAAGGGAATCTATTAACCCCAAACCTTTGTGTCACCTTCTACTTCAAAAAGTTCTGGAAGGTTGGCTGGCGCTCCTCTCCTTTATAAAGGGTATGAGATAGGGAGCATCCTTCGTGTGGTCTGTTACCCTTTTTACTGGAAACTGAGTTTCAATAAAAACAAATTCTGTTATCATTTACATTGATTCTGCTACTGTTTTGAATGGGGGTAGAGGATATAGGATTACAGAGACTTCTAGTCTAGATTGCTGCTGGGATTATGATAATATGTCTCAGTCATATTTGCAGGTTTTCGTAAAGTGAGAAGCCGAGCTTCCGCCACGGTTACAGGAATTACTCCGCACATTCCCACAGTGATTGGCAGACTCGCTCCGTCACTCCCCAGCAATCACTGGCACATTTAAAGCTTTATTATATTTTATGATATAATGACATAGCCCGATCCGTTCCTTTCCATCAGATATTTTTATTTTATTTACATGTTTTTGCTTTTTTTTTTGCCTGAGATTCCCAGATCTGCCAGCTCTAATCTCAGCTGCTTTGCTTAAATCGTGTCTGTCTCTTCAGCCCGTCTAAGAAGAAAGAGACCCAGGTTTTCATTCATCTTACGTTCGAACATTTGGGTGCCAGAATAAAGCAGCGATTGTGTATTTAGCTGCTCACTATTCACAGATGATGCAGAGAGTTGGAGAAGGAGTCACTGCTTTTTCCAAAAAGAACCATAGATTAAAAAGTTTCTATACTTATTAATACATCTGTGAAAAGGGTCCATATCACTTAATGTAACCAACAGTGTAGATGTCTGCTTGTGGAGTTAATAATCATGTGCCATGTATATTACTGTTATCTTATGTGACCAAGGGGCAATGCCACCCTCCGCACCATGGCCTCCTTATGACTGCTCCCTTCGCACCACCGATGGCTGTGCCTCCAGCTGTGGACATGTCTAATTTATAGATATAAGAATAATATTATTTTGTCTTTTAGTCTGCACTTTACATACAAACAATTCTTCATGTATACTCTATGTGTTGAATTTAGTCATGCAGATGGTTAAATAAATAAAAAACACTATCACAGTAAATTGTCTGATGAAGACCTTGAGTTGAAGCTCAATATAACTTTTGTTGAAAAGCTTACAAACTAATACTTTATTGGTATATACATATCACCCAAAATGCTCCTGGATAAAGGGATTTGGATGCCCTGATGAAGTGGCCTATGAGCCATGAAACACGTGTAGGCAAAGTAAACAGAGTGTGTGATTAACTCTGTGTTTATCTTTGTGGTCAGCGCGGCATCTCATCCCAGCTCTTTTCACTCTTATCTGGATCCTGATAAAGGGGAGACTTTGTAGACTCCTGAAGGAGTTGGAAAAACTTTTGAACACCATCAATATGTTCCGGAACCTACTGGACCTAGCGGTCCAAGAGGTTTCTTGTGCATGAAGGTGAGATGTTCCATAAGTGGACTGAATGACCAAGGAGGAGAAAAGGGACATGACCTCATGTGGAGGGAGAATGATCCCTAAAAAGAGGCATGACCATATCTCGTCTATATCTCCCGATGCATCAAACAAATGTTGTCAAGTATGTAAATAACCATCACACATAAAAATCATTGTATATTACTGTTGTCTTATGTAGCCAAGAGGCAATGCCACCCTCCGCACCATGGCCTCCTTGTGACTGCTCCCTCCGCACCACCGATGGCTGTGCCTCCAGCTGTGGACATGTCTAATTTATAGATATCAGAACATGTTTGCTTTAATTCTGTACTTACACACAAATGATTTTTCATGTACACTCCATTTGTAGAATTTAGTCACGCAGATGGCTTTTTGTTAAAAAGCGAGTAAATAAATACTCAATTACACTAAATTTACCCAAAATGCTCCTGGAAAAAGGGGAGACTTTGTAGACTTCTAAAGGAGTTGGGAAAACTTTTGAGCACCACCAAAATGTCCCCGGATCCTGCTCAAAACTAGCGCATCCAAGAGGTTTCTTGAGCATGATGGTGAAATGCTCCATAAGTGGACTGAAAGTCCAACTGAGGGGAAAAGGGACATGACATCATGTAGAGGGAGAATGATCACTAATAAGAGGCATGGCCATGAGCTTGGGGAACCGCAAGTCTTAATCTCCCAATGCTGGGAATGAAGACACGACACTCTAGTATCGGTAGATACCCAAGTAGGATCCAATCCCATAGGCTTGGGGCACCGCAAGGCTATATGTCCTGACTATATTACTGTTGTCTGTTGTGGCCAAGCCCCCTCTGTCACCATTGCCTCCTCGTGACTGCTCCCTCTGCACCACCGATAGCTGCCACCAGCTTTAGTTCTCTAGATATAAGAACATGTTTGTGTTTAGCCTGTACTTTACATACAAATGATTCTTCATGTATGCTCTACTACATTTGTAGAATTTAGATGGCTGTTTTTAGAAAACAGTAAATAAAAATAAATACTACATAAAATTGACCCAAAATGCTCCTGGAAAAACAGGAAACTTTGTAGACTTCTGAAGGAGTTGGAAAAAGTTATGAACACCACCAAAATGCCCCCAGAATCTACTGAAACCTAAGGGTTATGGTGAGATGCTCCATAAGTGGACAGAGTGTCCAACCGAGGAGAAAAAGGATATGACCTTGTGTGGAAGGAAAATAGTCGCTAAAAGGAGGCACAGCCATGGGCTTGGGGAACCGCAAGTCAGATGCTAAAAAGGAAGACACAACACTATTGGTATGTGTAGGTGCCTAAGTAGGATTCAGTCTCATATAAGCAAGTAGATAGCTTGTTACTCTTGTGAAGTTTTAAAGGCTTTTATTAGAAAGCTGGAACAGACGTTTCGGTCAAACAGACCTTCATCAGTGAGTGCTAGCTCTTCCAGAGGTGACCGCCACCACCTTACACATAGCACTCTCATCCATCCTGAATTTCTTCATTATATACATAGCACACACTGATGAAGGTCTGTTTGACCGAAACGTCTGCCTGTATTCTAATAGAAGCCTCTAAAACTTCACAAGAATGCCAAGTTATTTATATTTCCCGTCGCATCAGCAAATGTGGTGGAAAATTCCATTGTGTATAAAGTCCAAAACTAAAAGTAATAAGTAATAAAACTTAGATTGCTTTGTGACATCTTAATATTGAGAAAGTTTAAGACGTCTTCCGATATCTTATTGTCATTTTTCAACCTTGACACCGCCAGAAGAGACCGCATAATCCTCGAGGTGGATAAAAAAAAGCATAGATGCGCCAAGATGACAAATATCCAAACTCTTTGTCCCCAATATAATGACAGGTTAAGAACCAAAAACTCCCCTGTTGGTAGGTGACCTTTTTGTCAAGGGCATAGGATGGTGCAGGGAAACACAAAACAAAATGAAGGCCTTTGCTTGTGTTTTGGCTGGTGGCAGACGCTGCTGTAATTAATCATCCCTGTCCAAGCTGCACTGTAACCTGAACCTTCCTCCCCAGTGTGTCTGGATGGCAGCAGTCTTCAAAGGACAACTAACAGGCCTGCTCCACAGTCACAGGTAGGACTGCCAGATACCGCCAGCTTGGCCGCATTTAACTCTACCGCCACCAGCATTCAATCCCACAATTGTTTGCATATTTTTTACTGTTCAAGATTTAAAAAGCAAGAAAATCATAAAATCAGTGAGAAGTCCTGCCTGAAAAATGGTGACTGCAGTACTCAAAGAGTTAACTCTTGGCCCTTTTCTCCCGACGTTCCCCAATAGTACAACAGAGGAGGAAAAAGTTATACTTCTTCACTAATGTGGGAGAATTCCACTCTAGAGTAAAACGCCCATACTTTGTACCATGGCCCCTATAGATCGCTCACTAAAAAGAATAAAAACAGGTTAAACAACTTCAGCGCAAAACTAACTAAACAAACTTATCGGTCACAGTCCGCGGAGCGAGAACTCACTTTTGCTTTTTTATCTAAATATATTTTTTATAATACTTCGGATTTAAAAAGAAGTGGTGAGATGTGTGAAAAGGAATCTGTCAACAGGTTTTATCACCTATTCTGGAAGCGTGATTTAGGAGCAGAGACCCTGATTCCAGTGATGTATCACTTAGTGAGCTGCTTGCTGTAGTTGGGATAAAATCTTTTTATTTGCTGCAGTTCTCTGCATGACCAGCCCACACCATGATTGGCCGCTTTCTGTATGCATGAATTTTGTCGTTATCACCAATGACATTTAGGTACAGTAAAAAAAAAATGTATATGTAGATCTCATTGGACAGCAAACATTTTCATGTTTGCCTTTAAGAGATGTTTGCTTACAATGTTGCAATCAACAGTACATGTGAAAATAAGAAACTTTATAATACATCTTATCAGATAAATCTGCCTCTTTCTCCTTATACATTAATCTTTCACTCTTGATTCAATAAATGAATAAAATCAGTATTCAGTGAAGACAGATTTTCCCTTTACAGTGACTGAAGATTGCAGTTGGTGCTTTTTAGATTCTATGGAGAGAAGGAGGAGCTAGAGGCATACAGCTGAAACAAAAGTTATGGTTCTCCATAGAATGTTATGAGCACCAAATGTCATCTCCTATACCAGTAATGGGAAATCTGTATTCACTAAAGACATGATTTCCCATTACAGTGATGGGAGGTGGCAATGGTGCTTTTATGATTCTATGGAGAGAGGAGGAGCTAGAGGAAGATTCAGACATTCTGCTGCAAGTTCTCCTGAAATGACAGTTACATTTCTCCATAAACCTTCATGAGCCCAAATTGTCATTTCCAATCTCTGAACTGGATATCTGTCTTCATTGAAGACAGATTTTCCCATTACAGTGATGGGAGGTGGCAGTTGATGCTTTTAAGATTCTATGGAGAGAGGAGGAGCTAGAGGAAGAATCAGACATTCTGCTGCAAGTTCTCCTGAAACGACAGTTACATAGAACTTTATGAACACCAACTGTCATGTCTTCTCTCAGTAATGGGAAATCTGTATTCACTTAAGGCCCCTTTCACATCAGCGGTTCCGTCCAGATCTGGCCGATCCTGCAGATTTACCGCATCTGCCACCTAACAGCCGTCTTGCAGTACACTTACGGCAGGCTCCCATTCATTCTCTATTGGGATTGCAGAAAGTGCAGCAATTGTGATTTTGCCGCAATTCGGCAAATCCGGCAGTTGTTGCGGCCATGAAAAAAACACGGTTAGCAGCATGTTGTCACCACATCTGGCAGAACCGCACTTGCCGCACCCGACCGCAAGCCCCATAGACCATGCATGGGGCTTGCCGTAAGCGCAGCACAAGTGCGGCTGTTAGGCGGCAGATGCGGCAAATCTGCCGGATCTGCCACATATTCAAAGAAACGCTGATGTGAAAGGGGCCTGAGACAGTTTTTCCCATTGCAGTAAGGAGAAATGGCAGTTGATGCTTTTAAGATTCTATGTAGAGGAGGAGCTAGAGGAAGACACAGACATTCTGCTGCAAGTTCTCCTGAAAGGACAGTTACATAGAACTTTATGAGCACCAACTATCATGTCCTATCTCAGTAATGGGAAATCTGTATTCACTGAAGTAGATTATATCTGTGATTTGGGACATCTGAGAATGAAGAAAGAAGCTGATTTCTTTAACAAGATGGTCACTCATTAAACAATGTTTTTAAAGTTCATATCTGTGTATTTGTGAATTTGGTTTATTATAACTCCGCTTGTTTCCATAAATGATCAGCGGAGAGTTAACAGACGACTGTGTAACGTCAGGCGGGTGTGAGTCTCGGAGACTTGCTTTCTTTTCCACTCCGATTCTTTTCTGCATTGTGTGAACAGGGTCTATGAATGTGAATGTCCGTGGACTTGTTCCTGCCCGCATGGCGATGTCCTCCATTGACAATGTCTGGGAATGACGGTGTGGCTCTCGCCAGCTCTGTCACATTCGAGGCTGTTTATATTGATGGGAAATCTTCACCGTTAACCACAATTTCTTAAACAAATGCCTCGCTCGGCACTTAGACGTCACTGTTTGTTCACTGTGGTTTGGAAGCTGTCGGTTCGCACTTGTGGATTCAGATAAAGACAGAATAAGCTGCACTTCACCTCATAAAGCAAGCATTTCACCACCACACCTGAAGGATTAGTTTTCTTTTTGGGTAACGCAGCGTTGAATTCAATGACAGGCAGAGCGTGGTCGAGGGCCGGGTGTAGGGTTATGCGGCAGCGATGGGAGGAAAGGGTTGGGGGGCGACCACCCCTTACTATGTAATGAATGATAGAATGGCAGAATTATTCTACGCACTCAGCCATGTAATACCGCCTTATGTTGTGGTGTGCGAGCCTCGTAGGTACAGGTGTAAGCGGCGTACAGACAGACAGACATCTGGGTTCGGTGCTCTACGTCTTTCCCATTAGATGCAATGCTGAGCTGTAGGGGTATTCATTTATTTCACTTTTCTTTCACTTAAATGCTTGTACTTATGGCTAAAAATCTATTTTTTCAATCAGATTTGTAATATTATTGTTTATTATTATTGCACCATTTAGTCCATGATGCTGAAGGATTTTGTTAAAAATGTTGCATTTTGGCTTTTACAGCCTGCAAAATCATTTTTGATGTGTTCTGTGATTATAAATCAGCTGAGGAGCTCAGAGAGCGAGCTCACTGACAGGTTCTCAGTCAACTCATTCTGCAGCCAGCAATACACAGTGCAACATGGAGGCTCTACATAGACAAATGGTGCAAGAAACGTGCAGAGTTGAAGCAATTTCCGATTTATCTACTTTGTCAAATCACAGATCGCCCTTCAACATATCAAATATGAGGAGGAAAAAAAGCAAAAGTGTTCCTCTAAGGTGGCATAGAGATCGGACCAAGATCGGGGCGCTGCATCCAGATTGGCTTCATATAGGTCTATGCTGCGTCATGCTCAAGTACAGAGACCGGCGGGCAGTCTGGGCAGTGCACTCCTATCTATGGTCGTATGAGTGCACCCTAAAGGTACCTTTACACGCGGCAACTTTTCTCGGAATTTCATTGGCAACTTACTGGTTGCAGTGAAATCATGGACACATTGTTACATTTGTACACAGCAACAAAATGGAGCAATGTGTCCATGATTTCACTGCAACCAGTAAGTTGCCAATGAAATTCCTAGAAAAGTTGCCATGTATAAAGGTACCCTAAGGGTACCTTTACACGCCGCTACAGAAGGTTAGAAACAACCGGGTGTCTCACGTGCATGAGCACGTTCCAACGGTTGCAAACGGTACCCGATACCGCCTTTACACACCGCTACAAAGTGCTCTACAGAAGGTTTAATCTATCTCTGGAGGCACCGCCGGGTGCCACAAGTTACCTTCTGTAGAGCACCATCCCTCATTTACACGCGCTACAGAAGGTAATATGGGAGGACCTGGGGCAGCAGGGACAACACATAGGCGTGACAGAATTGTGGATTACGAGACGCTCGTACGATGATTGGACACTGCAATAGCATCATGATTGGCCGGCCAGCGCAGGAAGGCTGGCTAATACATGATGCTATTGCAATTGTGTAGTGTGACTGGTCAGCTCCTTAAATATGCCGCCCTATGCAAGGACAACCAATCACAACGCAGGAGCTTCCACCAATGATCGCTGAAGGGGGGTGGTTTCCCGGAGGCTGTGTCACGCCTCAGGGAGTTAGCTAGGTGACGAAAAAACCTTCCTGTTCCTTATTTAGACGCCGCTACCATCGGGTTGAAACCAACCTGTTTTAGAGCACTGCTCTGAAACAGGTGTCGACAGTGACGGGTGGCAACAACCTAGTTTACACGCCGCTACAGAGGGTTGTTTTGACGGTGCAAGATACATTTGTCTCAGACACTGGGTTGTTTCCAACCTTCTGTAGCGGCGTGTAAAGGTACCATAAGAGATATTATGGAGTGTTTGCTCAGGTCGGATGCGAGATATCACTTATCTTTTACAATATCGCAACTTATTTCAAGTTATGTGTGTGCAGAGAACACGAGGGACATTACGACATGAAGGGAAAGGCATGAGGCAGGTAGAATATTCTCTTTGTGAGCTGATTAGTGGGTGTTAGAGTCAGACCCCATTGACCCAATGACTTATCCTTAGGACTAGATCATACAAAATTAGGTTAAAAAAAAGCCATTTAAAATTATTGTATTTAGTTTTAACAAATGAAGTGAATGATGGAAATCTATAAGCAGGTTTTTGTTATTTAAGCTGAGAGCAGCATAAAGCAGGGGCAGAGAGCCTGATTCCAGCAATGTGTCACTTACTGGGCTGCTTGTTGTAGTTTTAATAACATTAGTGCTTTATCAGCAGGAGAATATCAGTAGAGGACTAGTTTTCTCATGCCATGTAGTTCTCTACTGCTTTGTATAGCCCCGTCCACCACTTGCTTTAGTTTTGTTCAAAAATGTTCACCCGCTGCAGATCTACCAGTTCTCTGAATGCTGAGCTCTATATAGCCCTACCCACACCACTGTTTGGCAGCTTTCACACAGAAAGCTGTCAAACACTGGTGGGGGGGTGGTCGGACTGCATGGAAGCATGTTTACTAGTTTAGTGAGAATCTCCTGCTAATAAAACTGTAATTTCATAAAACCTACAGAAAGTAGCCAAAGTAAGTGACATTTCGCTGGAATCAGGATCTCTGTCTCTACATAATGCTGTTATAAATTACATAGTAAAAACCTGGTGATGAATTATCTTCAACACCTAAAATGTTGTCATGTTGACATCACGTTAATGATCTGTATTTGGTGCTAATGCCAAACATATGCATCATATGCATTAAACAATGCTCTGATGGATGCAGTACAGTTTCACCCTTCCCCTATAGGGTACCATCATGAGAAATATATATATATATATATATATATATATATATTATTTTTTAAACATTTTTTTTTATACTGGATACTGTTGTATATAATAGTGATGCCTACTATGTTATTATTGTGCCATTCCTTTGACCTCCACCTGGCCGACGTAACCATGTAGACATATTTGGCATTTAATGTCCGAAGCTTTTCTGGGGTGCATGATGTGCTTATTCCAAACATATACATTAAACAATGCTCTGATGGATGCAGCACAGTCTGACCCTTCCCCTATTGAGTAACATCATGATAAATAAATATATATTTTTTTAACATATATTTTTTATACTGGATACTGCTGTATAGAATAGTGAAGCCTACTATGTTATTATTGTGCCATTCCTTTGACCTCCACTTGGCCGATGTAACTCTGTAGACACATATAGTGTTTATGTCGGAAGCTTTCCTGATCTCCATGATGTGCTTATTCCAAACATATACATTAAACAATGCTCTGATGAATGCAATACAGTCTGACCCTTCCCCTATTGGGTAACATCATGGTAAACATATATATAATATTTTAACATGCATTTTTATACTGGATACTGTTGTATAGAATAGTGAAGCCTACTATTTACTATTGTGCCATTCCTTTGACCTCCACCTGGCCCATATAACCCTGTGAACACATTTAGTGTTTATGTTCGAAGCTTTCCTGGCATACATGTTGTGCCCATACCTGAAACATAATCCTATCTAGCAGATATGGTTTTGCACTTGGTGGTACAAGTTGAAGATTGGGGAAAACGTTTCAGAACGTCATCTTTACCTCCAAACACCTCACTGTAAAGGGATTGGCAAAATAATCAATTGAGAAGGTAAAAGAGATCCCGCACCGGACCCCTCCTCTGCCTTTTTCTGATAAATATCTTACATATGTTTACAAAGAAACCAAAATATGACAACCATTTCAGAAATGCGGCTGCTCAGATTACGGGAGCGGGAGGATAGGGCTCGTAGTATCTCGGAGCTTTATATGACCCTCTTTACCCAAGATCAACAGTGAATCGGTAAAATAAACTTCACTATTCTTTACTCCTGGAACAAACACAGCTGTATGACAAAGCGGGTGACTCACAGTCTACGATGTGGAGGCCAAGTGCAACCTTACCGGCAAACACTGCGGTTCCCAGTCACTGTTGCATTGGCACTTGTTTTTGGTGCTCTTGTGTTATACATTTGTGCCAGATCCTCTTATCCCTTTTATGTTTCTTTTTTCTTATTTCTCACCTCTATAGGCGAAGTTTGGGTGTTTGTTGCCTGATTCATCATTTGTAACTGTTGAAACAGTCACTAAACTTCTCACAGATGTATTTTTATGCTCGTCTGCAACTTTGGCAAACATTCTGCAACATTTAAGTTTAGCATGTGACCTTTTGGCATACATAATGAATTTTTGCTTTTTCATGCAATATTCATGAATTGCAAATGATGAATTTGACACAAAATGAAACACAGAGAAAAAAGATAGTGACTTAAAAAAATTGCAAACAAGGAATCAGGCTCGGTGACTTTATAGGGGAACTCCAGTGAGAGAAAACGTTTTAGCACAGTTCCTGTCCTCCTACATGATGAAGCAGAGCTGTACACTGCAGTTCTAGGATCTATAGATCTCTTATAAATCATAAAATCATACCTGTCCTCTGCTCTGGCCCCCACCTCAGGGAACCAGGTTTCTGCCTGTCTGCTTCAACTAGAAGCAGAGAGAAGTAGAGGTGTGTCGGGGGCGGGTGCTGGGAGCTGCAAGATCAGCCTACATTCCAGCCCCCTCACACTTCTGTATGGGGAGGGGGAATGGCAGGGGGACACACATACAATTCAGCCCCTGATATACCATCCTATGTAACAGGGGTGTTCTGCTTCAAATAGCAATCATATCACCAGCAGATACAAATACATGCTGTGATCCTCTGCTATGATGGTGTATAATGTGTAATGTTATTGTGAGAATTAAAGCAGAGGCAAATCATTACATTGATCGATTCAGCTATGCATGGTCTCCCCTTTCCCAAAGAACATGGTATCTTCTTATCTCTCCAACATTCAATGGATCATCATCATCACTCCTCAGTGACAGGCACAGCAAAGGCATCCACAGTCTGCAGCATCTGTTAGACATGGTATAAACCCCAAGGTTTCATTATTCCTTTATCTGATTCTTATACTGTGCACCAAACACATATGGGCTTAAAAATATCTTTCCATTATGTATTTCTCACATGTCTGGTATTTATCCATCATTTATAAATCAGTCTATCATATATGCTATGTATTCATCCATCCACCCATAAATCAATCAATCTATATCTTTCCTCTGTATTCATTCTATCTATTTTATTTATATCTACGGTATCTATTCGAGTTATATCTATCTATGTATCCAAACATCTATAATCTATCTATCCATCTATCTTCCTCTGATATTCTATCTAGTCTATTTATATCATATCATACGATATCTATTATCTATATCTATCTATTTCTATCTACGTATAAAAGTTTCATGCGCATCTCAAGTAGATCAGTAGTCTTTATTCTGGCTTCTGTTGACAACATCAGAGATGGCACGTATCGGCACACTACCTTTGTAACTATCTATTTTATCTATCTATTATTTTCTATCTATCTATCTATCTATCTATCAGTTTGTCTAAAATGGGATTCAGACAAACCCAAGGGCTGGATTGTATGTGTGTGAACGTGGGGCTGGTAGTCACGCCCCTGCCATGCCCTCTCACCTTACAGAATTGTGAGGGGGTGTGAATGTAGAATGATCCTGCAGCTCCCAGCATCCACGCCCTTGACACTCCTCCTGCTTTGTGCTTCTAGTTGAAGCTGGCAGGCAGAAATGTGGATTCCCTGAGGTGGGGGCCAGAGCTGAGGAGCAGGTATGATTTTATTGATTTATAAGAGATCTATAGATCCTAGAACTGCAGTGTACGCTCTGCTTCATCATGTAGGAGGGCAGGAACTGTACTAAAAGTTTTCTCTCACTGAGTTCCCCTTTAACCTGTTCATCATGTAGGCTCCCTGATTATTCAGCCCTATCTCAAAATGTAACAAACTGGAAGAGCAGTAACCTTAGTATTTGAGACATTCTAGTTATCTTTGTTCTTCACGTTTCCATTTTTATTTCTATTTTCCTGATTTTTTTGTGCAGAAAAAGAAATTAAATGTTCAGTTATAGGATCTAGTAAATAAAGTTTTTGCTTTGTTTTGCTTATTTTTGTCATAAAATTTCTACAGCTTGCACCTATTCTAATTACAATACAGTTTTTAGATGGTCAAAAAAATTGTCTCCATAACTTTATTTTTCATTTAAAAAAAAAAAACACACAAAATTTACATTTTCATTTAATTATATTTAATCATTGCTATTGCTATCACAGGTGTGTTCCGCTCTGGGGGACCTATGGTGAAAATAGGATTAAAAGGTCACAAACTTTTTGATGTAGTCTAATGGTATTGAGTAATCTATTTACGTCAGTTACGAAAGGGTTAAGGACTGTTTCCTACCTGCTGTTCTTTGTAGCTTTAATCTCACGAATAACCTTTTATGACCACTCCCCTCTGCTATAAAAGGTCATGCATTGTGCTATCTTACTCTGGTTATAGATTATTTGCTATGCTAACCACTTCAGAAGGAGTCTGTCTCTGGTGGAAGCTGGGGATTCGTGACAATCGCAGCAGTGGTGTTTTGCTGCATTAGAGGAGATGGAGTGATTTCCCTTTTGTGTATATTTTCCTCTGTATTTTCTTACCTCCCGCATGTTGTTTTATTGGAGTAGCAAGACTAGGGCCTCGCTGGCCTATACACTAGTTAGGGTTAGTGCAGGGCAAACGAGGGCCTAGGCACGGTACAGCGACACAGTAAAGGACCAGTATAGGGAAGTTAGGGAGCAAAGGGTACAGACTCAGGTAAGTGTCAGGACGTGACCTCTCACCCTATCGTAGGGCCTTCCTTCTACACCATCCCCATTGTTACCCTTGTATTGCACCATGCGCTTGGTGTCCGCAGGCTTAGACATGACAATTGGAGGCAGATCATTACAGATAACCATCCATCGTGTTTTCTATTTAGCAGATCTATTGTGAAGCTCTGTGCATGCCCAGAAAATTAGAAGTGTTGGGCAAGACTTCCAATAAAAACACATCCTTTCCAAAACCGGATGCAGTCTAATATCAAAGATTCCATTTTTTAATTGAGCTGTCAAATGGATCAGTTTAAAAAATGGACACTTTGGTCTCCACTTAGTAAACCTTTATCGGTCATTTCTATTGTAAACTGGATCCGTCAAAGATATATGCTGAATAGAAACGTGACCATAAACTAAGTTATAACTCTAGATGGATGCTAACTGGCTGGGCACCTGCTACCAGGCAACTTCTGAGGTCATAAATGGATCTTTTTTTGCGCTGCCCTTCTGATGTAATACAGATGAAGAGAAGTCCAGAATCTCTGGAGAGCAAAGGCTCTGCCCATCCACTAAGGTTAAAGTGGCTGGGACCTGCAGTACTTCACAGTCTGACAGTGGGGAGGTGTCTGTATGCTGTCCAGCTGAAGTCATTAACTGCTAGCTTCAGCCTATTGGAAAGCACCACACCCTACTAATACCTTCAGCCTTATGCTGGAAGCAGCCAGAAATAGCTTTTGGTTCCCTAGCCAGTCTCTTGTCTTGTATAGTCTTTTCTTGTGCTACCTTGGCCTTTTTTTGGGTGCTTCTCCTGACTCACGATTTTGTACCTTGCTGCCATCTTGGTTTTGACCTGGCTCCCTGACTACTCTACGGATCCTAATATTGTCCTTGTGCTGACCTCCCGGCTTTGACCCTGTTTGGTGACTTTCCTGTCTCTGGACTGCAGCCTTACAGCAATATCCTGGAACCCATTGTACATTCAGATACCTGTATTATGGGTTAAAGGGTGTCAGAGTTTCTCTGGGTTCTTCCTACCGGAGAGGCTTGTGCCTAGCCTGTCTGAGATAGCCCTTTTGTGCCTGTAGACTTGGTCAGATCTCACATCCCCGATCCAGAAAGTTATCAACAGTTGAGGTTTATTCAACGTGTTGCAAAACCTACACCGGCTTCTTCATCAGGAAAAGACCTGATGAAGAAGCCGGTGTAAGCATTGAAATATGTTGGATCGTGAACTTCTCTTCACAGTGGCGGACCTTTACCCCAGGGGGCCCTGGTGCAGCCACGTTGAGGAGTGGGGGGGGGTGTTGGGTGCTGGTGGCATCGGCGCGGTCCAGTGGGGGGGGTATTTTGTTTGCTGGTGGCGTCGGCGCGGTCCGGGGGGGGGGGTGCGCTCATGGGAGCCGGAGGGGCAGAGGAGAGGGGGTGGGAACAGGTAGGGGAAGCAGGAAGCTTTCTGCTTCCCTTGCCTGACCCTCCTCTCCTCTGCAGGCGGCTTGCGGGAGTCGGCTGGGGGCCCTCCTGCAGGCTTGAAGGGGCCCCCTAGCCAGTCGGGGCCCTGGTGCAGCTGCACCAGCTGCACCACGGTAGTTCCGCCCCTGTCTCTTCATCTGCATTACATCTGAAGGGCAGTGCAAAAAAGATCCATTTATTACTCTACATTTTCATCTCCTTTGCTCTTGGATTGGCAGCAGCCTTATATTACATACGCGCTATTATTTCTACTAGTTGGGCACACCTAATATCTCTAATTTCTTCTTTACCAACGCATAAGACCCTATGGGCTCTGTTTCATTAACCAGCATATCCTACTGGGCAACTTGGCTTAATGCCAGTGGTTCTTCATGGGTTAATACCATATCTACCCAATATCTGCCCCCTGTGGTAACAGAGTTAGATCATATTTATCACAGTCATGTTAAATTCTGATGTAGAAGCTGAAACACCTCATTAGTTTACCAATAGAAAGGCTTTTATCGTCTTACTTGTTGGAAGTTTTTGAGAAATCTTGGCATTCATCAGCCTGCCAAGCCTCGGCTGGGGCAAGGTACGTTTTAATGACGTTGCTCCATCTTTCTCTGGGCCATTGCAGATGAAACCTCTTGACTATATTGTGCTAAAGTGACTGTCAATGCTCTTTTTATTGGACATGCTTCATATAATGTGATGAGATTATAGGCACCCATTGAGGTTGTTAGGTAAAATTTAACATGCTGCTGATGTGCAATGAAGGAATGTTAATTGTGTAGATGCCAAGGGAAGAGATCATTGAGTTGAGCTATCTTCTGGAATCAGCCTTGGGTAGATATATGTGAGATATTATTCACGTGAGGGATTAGGTGAACTTTTAAAAATGAATACATCACATCAAATCAGTGGCTTCAGATTTATAGCGCTTATCCGAGCAATATTCCTCGCGGAGCAAAAAGTTCACTTTCTAAAATGGCAGAGGGTGACTGATTCACAAAAATAATGTTGCCCCATTTAATCAGCCTATAATAGACAGCAATTGGGTTTGGATCAATGAGCAGCAAAGTACTTTTTACTGCAAATGTTATCATAGAAATGTGTGTACTGCATCCGGATCTTGGGTCTTGGACACTGATAGAAAATGTTGCTGCCGTCGTGTATTTATCGTCTCTGTCTCTCTGATAGAAAGCTTAACATTTCATTTAGGTATTTCTAATGTACATGGGTAATGACAGGGGCGTAACTACAATAGGTGCAGGGGTTGCGATCACACCCGGGCCCTGCATCCTAGGAGGGCCCCAAAAGTCCCTTTGGCCTATAGAAAATGACTAATACTACTAAAGATTTGCAATAATTGGGGGCCCCATTGGAGCTTTCGCACTGGGGCCCATGGGCCTGACGTTACGCCACTGGGTAATGATATCCTAGGCCAGACGCGGACACATGATTGGTGCAGCTACAAAATGGGCCCATTTCTACCCCAGAGCTGCAGGAATTGTGCATTTTGTTGAGCTCTAGGGTGGGCAAAGGGCCCATATATTATTGCTCTTGCACAGGGGCTCGTTTCTGTCTGTGTCTGCCAGTGTCCTAGGCAATGATGTAATAGGCTAGAAGGGAAGAGGGATAGGTTTCCTGCACAAATTTGGGAAGCAATGCTGTGGTGTTTCCGAGACAATCACGTATTTTAAAAGCTGCCGGGAACTGAGCCGCACAGGTGACTAGTTGGACAGGCGGGTCCTCACCGGTCTCTACACACACACACACAAATAGAGAGACCACTCACTCAAGAGGAGGGGACGGGGCGGAGCCATTGAGGACCCGCCTGTCCACCTAGTCTCCCATGCGGCTCAAGCCTTGATGTCTTTAAAATATGTTTCTCTTTGAAACACCGCAACGTTACAGAGTCCATATATGTGGATGAAATCATACAGCCTATGTCTGATACATGCCACCTGTGGATCTGACAGCTTTCAGGACCCCTTTAAGAAAATCCACTTTCAAAAATTCCAAATAAGGATTTGATTATAGTCTTTATGACCCTCTTTTATTAGACAGAGAGTGGCTGCAAAGGGTGTCGCTCACTCCAGAGGAGCAATCAGGTCATGCCTTTCATGGACAGCCATGTGATTCAATAGACTTTATGCTATACTTCACATCACCTGTGATGGCCTACAGGGAGGATGAATAATTAAAGTTAGTAAGTAACCTTTTTTTTATTTATCCTCCATGCATTGCGAAGTTATGAATTTTCGTAAAGAACTCCATTACCTTAGTTTGCTTTCTTCTCTCTTAAACACCATGTTGTTTCAATGCCCAAATTATGCTCCTTGGGTAGCTCCTTTTAACTGCTGCTGTGCAAGATCCCTGCACCTCATTCAAGTAAAACTAGAGGAATTCCCATGTCTGAGTATAGGGCTGTCGACAGCAGAGAGGCTCAGACAGGGAAAGTCCTGTACATAGACTGCTTGAATATAGCTGTAGAGATCTTTTCTGAGCTGCAGTTGATAGGTGCTTCTAAAGGAGCATTCAAACAGCATGATGATAGGAGAGAAGGAAGAAAAATAAGGTAATAAAATATATTGCAAAATACATAATGCTTGGATTTTAATTAAACAAAAAAAAAACCACAGTTTAAAACTAAAGCTAATTAGACAGCGGTCAGCTGAACAGTTTTTTCTTAAGGGACCGTCATACAGGGTGACATTGCCGCTAATTATATAGGTGACATGGGGGCGTGGCCTACTGGTCGGCGACATCGCCCCTACGTCGCCTCATGTAAAGGGGCGATGTCGGCGCCATCGGGAGGTCGCCTGGTTTCAAAGCAGTGCTCTGAAACCAGGCGACCGATCTGGGGCGATGTGCACACTTCGCCCAATGTAACCGTCCGCTGGAGAGCTGACAGGTGATGGGAGCCATAAGCTCCCATTGTCCTGCATCGCCGCTAGGGTTTTGAGACACCCCAGCGGCGATGCCGCCTGTCAGCTCGCCAGGGCGCCGCTGGAGGTTTTGCCCCATGTAAATGGGGGACGGTGACGCTGGCGGGGCGCCAAAAACGTGCACGCACCCGCCAGTCGCCGACGACATCTCCGGCAGCGTCGATAGGTATGACGGGGCCTTTAGACCTGTACACTTCATCGGATTGTATGTTTTCTCAACCGGCAAGGGGGAGATGCTTTCCCTTCTAGCAGCAACCTGTCTTTACCAAGGAAACAAAGGATAGGACATGCTGAAGTCTAACTGCTTGATCCATTCCTCCCAGGCATCTGTTACTGAGGGAGAAGTGCCAGGTCCTTATACAAATTATAAGTTGATCCAATACCGCCACAATTGGGACAACTCTGAGCAGTAAACATTTTTCCTGGGGACAGGTACAATTTTACCGGATGGCCATATGTTGCTGTGGTGGTTCAATCTGTATTTCCCTGTACTGTACTTTAAAATGTATATGGTACTATAGACTGAAGAACTGTCAATGAATATTACTGGAGTATTTCCCCTCTATCCGGTCATGTCTACCGTAGCCACTTATCCCTGTATGTTCAACTAATTTTCTAACTTTCCATTTTACCCAAAGTCTTATAAAAAAAAAAAAAGGTCGTCACTGAGAAAGTATTTGTATTTTAGATCTAGTTGGAAGGTTTCGGAAAAAATCCAGCTCCATCCTACGGCTCTATAAACTATGTGAGACTCAGAGGAATGTGTCGGAGGATCCAGGTAGAACATAAGGTGGGATTAGATTTAGAGATAAAATAGGACACTCTGCTTTTTGTTTTTTTTCTTCTTCTTGGTGTATTTGCGGCTTTCCGATGGACCCATAGATGAGGACTAATGGTTGCTTGAGGTGGTGACAGGATAGGTCATGAAAGGAACCTTGCAATATCATATTACCTTGGCTAATGGCCAGAGGGTCAACAGAAGAATCCAACAGACAAGCACAAAGACAACAGGCAGGTTTATCTCTTCCAGCGTGTCACTCTGCATTGTATGGGCAGGAATTCTTCAAAGCTCAGTGCTTAAGAAAAAAGGTCCCCTTATCCTGCTCTCTGGCCCAGCAGAGCCCCTCACATTACTAAGTGAAGCTCAAAGAACATGTTTACTCAGGCTCAGATCATCATACAGACAGAAATGGAGCACTCTGAACACAAAATGCCGATAAGAAAACAATGGATTGCAGCCAAATATCAGTATGGAATAAAGCCATCCCAGAGACAGCCATTTTGTTCACCGCTCATGAAATAAAACAATGGCCGTCCTGTATTACAATATGAATGGCGCCCCATTGTGCTCTGGATCTGTTTACATATCGTTTCCCTTTCATGGTCAGCCTGACTGTTCACAAGTCCGATAGAGACCGGCCTCCAAAATACAATCCGCCGGGAGGAATCAGAGCAGAGTAACCTGCTAGCGTCTATTGTACCCCTTTATTAGAACACGGCCGTTCTACACATAAGACAGCTGTCACGTTGATGCTTTCTCTGCCCACCCCCCATATACAGGCATGCTCAGATTTCCTGATAGTGCATGTGTTTTCAGTAGGAAGAGGAAACTAAGCCTCTGCCAAACTCTTCTGCTGTTGGCTTATCCCCTCGAAATACAACTGCCCAAAACCTATTCCCGATGACATTGTCCATCAAGGAAGAGTTAGGATGACCCCGTCCACATCCAACAAATTTAGTTAGTTAGCCAATATAGGGGGTCATACATACTACACAGAGGTTGATTGATCATCTGATTTAGAGTCATCCATATTTTAGTAAAATTGTTCAGCAAAGTTGGTGCATCATGGGTGTGTTGTGAAATTTCATCTGCTGAATGGTCACTATGGTTGCGTTTGTCAATTTTGTTAATTTTACAGGAATGTGTCACCTTAAATGGGTTTTTGATTCTATCTGAGAGCAACCTGATTCCAGCGATGGGCGCCATGCTTCAGTTTTGATCAAAACGGTTGCATCTGCTACATATCTACCAGATCTCTGAATGCGGAGCTTCGTGTAACCCCACCCACATCATTGATTGGCCGCTTTCACACTGTGCATAGGCAGAGAGCTGTCAATCAGTGGTGGGGTGTGTGGTTGGACTACATGGAGGCAGGTTTACTTCTTTAGTAATAATCTTCTGCTGATAAAATAGTGATTTCATAAAACCAACAGAAAATAGCCAAGTAAGTGACACATCGCTGGAATCAGTGTCTCTGTCTCTACATTATTCTGCTATCATATTAGGTGGAAAAAATCCATTAGGTTAATGTCAGTTGAACTCACCATTGTCCGCAGACAGTCTAATGTCTGATTTTGGATGGCCAATCATTTTGTTCTCACAGAGATAAGCTAACGCCAGAGGAATCTGGCAGCAGCTCTGTCAGAGAGAAACCCAGCCGGTTCTCTTAGAGAACCATCATTCTGCTGGGGGATATCCATTGTGTTTGGTGGCACAGGTCTAATGTGAAGTGGTAACTTCAGGCCTCAAGAAAACTATTGTATTCAGGATTCTTAGTATATGACTCCCATAGGGCTCTAGGGGTTTTACCACAACTTCAATTGTCTCCAGTTTTACTAAAACATCAGGTATGCGCCATCCAAGGACATGTATTACTATGTAAGCAAGTCCTGATCAATTTCTTATGGTGTCCAAGACTCCTATTCAAGGATCTTTACTCGGAGTTAATATTAGCAGTGACATATACTGATTGCTTTGGGACTTGAACCAACAACCTCTACAGTTGCAGTCAGCAGCTAAAACCTATGAGCCATAGTCTGTGCATTAAAGGTTTAGTTGCTGCATGCAACTGTAGAGGTTGTCAGTTCAAGTCCCAGGGAAACTCACAAAAAATAAGGAAATGTGCTGATTGCTGTATTACCTTTTCTCTTGTGACAGTTAAGGCCATCATTCAGATTAGATAAAAATGATCCATACCTGTCAACTTTGGTGGATTAGCAACCATCTAATGTGTATGGGACATATCAGTCCGATGAGGGATCAGCTATGTAGCGTCTATGGCCGATGTTATAATGCAGTGAGAAGGAGAAAGATACAAATCAGCTCTGTAGTCCTATCTGTAAAGTGGACGTTCTGCGTAATTGCTAGACTTGAACCCTGCAGCCGGTAGGCCTGAGGTCTAGAAGATCCTCTTTCATCTACCACCCCACTGGAACATATGTTGCAAGACTCATTCTGCTTAGTAGGTTTAGCCTCTAACCATAATCAGATTAACCTTTTTGTGTCTTCCAAAAAAAATCTTTAGTTTAAGCAAGTCCTGCATTTCATCTAATAAACTGGGAAATCCTAGCCTTCTGGATGCGGCCGTTACAATATTTTATTGAGCTTCACAATATGAAAGAAAAAAATAATATAGTCTCTACCGCTATTGATACTGCCTAGCTAGGCATATGATTATTTGCTGGTAAATCTGCAAGTACCTTCCAGGGTGTTGTGCCCATGATGAGGAATTGTAGTGTTCTGGCGCGGCATCTTACCGCTGCATTGTACAGTACCAGCATAGTGGATGGGATTTGTAGAAATCTCATCCTCACTGTGCTTCTTTCCTCCACAGCGTTATTTCAGCTTCGGTGCGGGTTGCTGTGCTTCCACATCTCCGTATCGCTGGTGGAGTCGTAAGCGGTCACCATTGGCTGCAGACAGGGGGAAACCACACTGCACCCACCGCAGATCGTGAGCACAGGGCGGCTGCGGTCATCAGTGGGTTCCCCCAGGTCTGGAGACACTGTGTCCAACACGCACATACCCCCAAGGTATAGCCCCGGTAGGTTCACCGCATGGCAGGATTATTTATTTTGGGTTGGCTAGGAAGTTATTTTAGTTTCTTGTTAGTTGTATTCCTCCAGGCTGACCTCTGACCTCCTGCTGACATTAAGCAAGTGCCCAATAGGAGCAAAGGCGCAATGAGGTCAGAGGTCAATGACATTTCTCCAGGTCTGGACTTGATCTAAAATTTAGGGACTAACAAAACTTGGAAACCAGCCATTTTCTGGATGTAATTAAAAAAAAAACTACTAAATGTTGGGTGTGTTATCTTTCAATAACACCCCCGAGCAATGGTTACATTTCTAACCTTTCCAGTGCATGCTGGGACAAGAAGAAGAGATTTCTCCTCGTTTACAGAGCTATGCTGCAAACTAGACGTCGTCCTATGGATCCTTCTCCTCTACCGAGAGCCAAGGGGGAAAAGAGTGCACAGAGCGTCATGCACAACACAGTCTTTATAGGTGACGAGCCAAAATGAATAGAAATGAGATTTGCTTATCCGAGTGCTAATATGTCACCAGTGTAGACGAGGCGGGAGATTACTACTGTCCTGAACTACAGACAGGATAATACCAAATCAGACTAAGCTAAACGTATCACCGTCCTCGCTCCGAGTCAGAAATGTGCCAGAACCTGGTAGAAATGATACTTCTTCCTCAGGCCCTGTGCACCCTGTGTGCTTTTATTGTGTTGTTAACCTTTTTTTGTGCAGTTTTATCATACAATTGCATGTCGATTTGGTGCAGAAATAAGTCAGCATCCTGTCAATTCTTGCTGCATTGTTCCACTCCAGAATGCGTGAAAATTGCATGCAAAAGTGCATTAAAAATTGAGGTTTTTTTACCAGTAGATACAGATTTGGTGCAGAAATGTCTGCAACCAGTGGCGTAACTTCAGGCCCAGGGGCCCCGATGCGAAAGCTCCAACGGGGCCCCCAATTATTGCAAATCTTTAATAATATTAGTCTTTTTCTATAGGCCAAAGGAACTTTTGGGGCCCCCCCTAGGCTGCAGGGCCCGGGTGTGATCGCAACCCCTGCACCTATTGTAGTTACGCCCCTGTCTGCAACCATCCACGTGTGCACATAGCCTAATCTGGTAATCTGTCATTGAGTTCAATGAGTTCAATGAATCCTGCACCAAATCTGCATCTCCTGGCAGAAAAATAGACCAAAAAACAAATTTTTAACACATTTTAAATACTTTTTTATGCCATTTTTTTGTTGTTTTTTTTTTCTTTTTTTAAATCTGCATGTAAATCCTTATTCCAGCAAATTCAATAAGAATTCTGAACTTTTGCTCACGTTCTTTTTTTTTTTGTTCAGAATATTAAAAAATAATTTAAAAAAATACAATGTCCAAAATATTAAAAAATTAAAAATAGAATGTTCAAAATATAAAAAAATAGAATGTTCAAAATACTAAAAAAAAAAAAAAATAGAATGTTCAAAATAATAATAAAAAAATAAAAAAAATACAATTTAAAAAATAATATAAAAATACAATGTTCAAAATATTAAAATATAAATAAAATACAATGTTCAAAATGTAAAAAAATAAAAGAATTATAAAAAATACAAATGTTCAAAATAATAAATATAAATAAAAAAATACAATGTTCAAATAAAACAAAATTTAAAAAATAATAAAAAAAAATACAATATTCAAAATATTAAAAAATAAATTAAAAAAATACAATGTTCAAAATATAAAAAAAAAAAAAAAACTATAACCAGAAACACATGTGACAAAAGTTATGCAAATGCTTAAACTTTGTTGGCGTTTTTTTTTACAATTATTTAAAACAAAACACGATGGAATCCCAAAATATTAAATCAGCAACTTTGGATGCTTTTTGCTCTGTAAATTTTACCCACAGGATAAGAACGGCTTGTTGCAATATACTAATCCATCTTAGTGAATTAGAATATCATCAAAAAGTTACCGTAATTTATTACAAATCAATATCATATTGCCATGTTTCAGGGTGTTTCAGGGAGACCTGAAAAGTGTTGACTAATAAATCAATATTATATTCAGCCTTTGATGTGTCGTGGAATACAGCAGCGTGGTTTTTAACCCTTCATCCTTCCTACTTTAATTTTCTGAGATAATGACCTTTGGGTTTTCATTGGCTGTAAACCATAATCATCAACATTAACAGAAATAAACACAAGAAATAGATCCCTCTGTGTGTAATGACTCTATATAATATATGTGCTTCACTTTATGTATTGAATTATTGAAATAAATTAACTTTTTGATGATATTCTAATACATTGTGATGCACCTGTAGTTCAGTGTATAGTCTGACCCCTAGGGCTCCGTGTTTTTGGTCCGAGTGCAATCCAATAAAACATTGGATTGCACTCAGACCAATGTTATTCTATAGTGCCATGCACAAGTTTTTCTATCTGAGGAAATAATTACAAAATGTCCAGGTTACCTCTGTAATTCGGATCGCACTAGGCCATGCAAGTCAATGGGTCGATGGAAAAAAATTGGACTGCACTTGGAATTCATCCAAGTGCAGTCTGGTATTTCCAACAAACCCATTGACTTGCATGGCCTAGTGCGATCCGAATTACAGAGGTAACCTGGACATTTTGTCATTTTTGTCTGATTTCCCAGAATGGAAAAAAACTGAGGAATTCTTGTTTTCAATTTGCTGCACATCGGATTAAATCGGATCATAATTGGAACAATTTTCTCAGATGAGAAAATATATGTTCATGTGACCCCAGACTACTAGGTGTAATGTCGGGCTACACCTAGGAGGAAACCTGCTAAATATTAGGCAGGATCCTGTACAGACGGAGATTTGCTGCTAGTTGGCATCTAGGAGCAGAGGCCAGAATAGGTTTATCAACCACAGGAGAGAATTGGTATCAGCAGCCGCCCGGGGACACCTGGAGCCGCCGCACATTGCACAACCTCAGCACTTCTCACGCTGCTGCCTCCCAGCTCAGGCACAATATTAACCCATTTCCAGGAATGAACCCCACACCCACAGTGTACAGCGCCCGATACCAGATCCAAACTAGATCTGCAAGGAGACAACTGTGCTCTGAAGATCATGATAAGAGACTTGTGCACTGAAAATCCTCATGCAGACTAAAGCTATGCTGCCTAATAGCACACAACAAAGAGTATGATAGCATGAGCACGGCGGAAAGACTGCTCGGCATGTCAGGCCGGCCTGAGAGTTGCCAGGGTTTTCGGTGCTGACAGACATCCCAGCTCCTTTCAGCACCTCTGGGTGCTGGATTTTTTCAGCATTCATCAGTTGAAGGGAAGCTGCAGCTTATCTGGAGGATGGCAGAGCCTGGGGCTGAGATTATTGCTGATCCCTGGCAGATCCTTTGGCCTGCCTGTTGTGCTGTGCGGGAGCTGACTGGGTGCTGTGGATGTGCTGAATTTGGGTGATAGTGGAGGGTGCGTGGTGTGAATCCTCTTGTGTCCTCTCTTATGGACCTGTCACAGAACATTATAGCAGTGTATAGTGCTGTACTGGACATGTGGCCAATTACTGAGGTTCATATGAATTTCCCCAGAGACTCTTGATCCACACGACCCTCATTCATTACTTTAATTTAGTTCTATTTTCTTACTTTTGCCTCCTTAAAGGGAACCTGTCATATCCTTTTTTGTCTTATTTAGATCATGCAGTGTTCATTAGTAACCTGCTTTTATTTTTCTTTTATTAAATCATATTTATCTCAAAAAAGCATTTTAGATACTTACACATTTTCATTAGCTAGCTGGGCAAAGAGTCAAACAGTCATCCGGCTAGTTAACAGTTAACAGACATGTCACTCAACTGTAGCAATGCCAAAATTCATATAATGCTGAAAGGAGCTGCGGTGATGTCACGGCCATGTGACTATAATTGGCGGAACTAAGTCTACAGAGTTGTTAAAATTAGCTCCGCCCATTAGTCGTGGTGGTGACATCACACAGGTCCTTTATGCAGAGCATTAGTTGAATTTCGACATTGCTTTGCTGGAGTTCCGTGACATATCTGTTAACTGTTAAACAGCTGGATGACTGTTTGACTCTTTGCCCAGCTAGCTAATGAAAATGTGTAAGTATCTAAAATGCTTATTTGAGATAAATACAACAATTTAACAAAAACAAAAAACAGGTTACTAATGAACACTACATGATTTAAATAACATTGTGGGTAGTTTAATAACAAAAAAGGACATGACCGGTTCCCTTTAAGATGCTGAATATGTGCATCCACTTAATTTACTTTTGACTGACAATGTCCCAATAGAGAAGAATAAGGCCGTATTTTACCCAGGTCCTTCCTACATACCCATAAAGAACATCAGTGGTAGGCACAGAGAGAAGAAGGGCCCCTGTGCCAGAACAGTAGAAGGCTCCATTGCAGTCCAATATTGTGTCTGTGCCCGAAGCTGCTTACTAATTTGGATGTGGTCCCCATAGCTCCTGGGCCCCTACACACCAATAGAGGTTGCACCAATGGGATGTCCACCCTAGTGGAACATGTAGAAGCAGTAATAAAGTAACTATCTACAATTTCGTACTATAGGTTCTTTATATAGTACCAACATATTCCATAGCGCTGTACTGGGAGTGCTTTCATATGGACACACAGTTTAAGGCAGGGGGCACAGAAACATATATTTTCTCCTCCAAGAGAATCATCCCAATTTTGTAAAGACACTCTGAGTATCAGCTTAGTTTCATTGGACTTTCTCACTGTGAGGGGAACGTAGACAACATTTCTACATTTTCTCGATTGTATAAGTGCACGGAAATCGGACTGCACTTAGATGTCATCTACATACAGACCGATGATTTCCACAGACCTATAGACTTCCATGGGTGAGTGGCATCCGATCTGTGCTGCCATTCGCTGTATGTTGTGATTTATTTTCAGCATGAGAAAATACTCACAGATTAACAAGACCGCACTACCACATTTAATAACATTGGTCTGAATGCTATCCAATAAGAGATCGGATAGCCCTCGTCTGATGTATTTGCTTTGTGTGAGCAAGATCTATCAGAGCTATACAGATCAGAGCAGTTTGATCTATTGAGACACATCTCCCCCACACATGGGCATGCTCTGCAAGTCCAAGTGTTCAAGTATTTGCTATATGCAGAGGCAAAGTAGCCACTGTCAGGCACTGCTTATTGAAAGGAAGAACAATCAGTTCTCTTCTCCAACATATTCTGTTTGGGAATTTCCCCTTACATTGACCAGTCCCGATGACTTTCCTCTAACCGTACATACCCAATCGATAAAACTAGAGTTACCAAACTTATTGTCACATCCCCATCAGAGTCTGCCCCCATCAACGTCTACTTCTGTCACCAGTTACCACCGTATTCACACTGTATGTGGTGCTGGTGATAGAGGAGACGTTGGAACCTCTGATCAGCACAGACTCCACTAGTCCACTAAGTTTAGAGTGTCCGGGACCTGCAGTACTTCAGTCTTATTAGTGGATGTCTGTGAAATCCAGCTGAAGTTATTACCTCCTAATCTTCAGCCTATTGGAAAGTGACACGCCCACTCCAGGGTCAAGGAAGACCCGGGAACCGGGCAGCTGTTGTTCTTCACTTCTCAGTTCTTTTCACGGGGACAGACGGGGGCCGACAACTGGTCTCGTGACCCTGGCGGCATCATTTTAATAAACGGGGTTAGATGACGGGGATGACTAGGGAAAGGGGTATTTGTGACACCACCTGAAGTATGCAGCCAGGGCGGCCGCCGCTGCTTCAGGACCTCTGGCTATGGTGACCGACAGCTTGGATGTGTCCACTCCCCGCAGGTGGAGCACAGTCACCAGGGCAGTAGGATGGATGAGTCACTTTGTACCTTGGCAGATGTTCACTGGGTCATCAGTACGCCGATGTCTCAAGCGGCCCCCGCGGCCGGTGGTGGCCACTAAAGAAAGTCTCACACACTGCAGCTGCAGTTCTGTTACTTTTACTTGGTGGTTTCAGCATGGCCACCTGGTATGTGCCTTGCCAACCTCTGGTTCAGTGTTGTCTCCAGAACAGGGTTAGTGAAGTCGAGCCTCGGTTGGTGCCCCTTTCCTTTTCGCTAGGTGTTTCCATCTGTGGTGGTCCCCTCGCGCTAAAAGCTCATCTCACTGCTCCTTACTTAGCACCTCCGCAGCACAGAGCTCAAGTACCGACAGCCGCGAGTGCCTATTTGTACCCCCTTGCGGGGCACTGCTCTCTAGTTCAGCCACCTTCCCCAGGTTGTGTCGGGTGTTCGCCACAGCTGCTGTTAGAGGCCTGGGGCCTCTGATTCAACGGTTCGGGCATGAAGCACCTGTGCCGTGTTCAGGGTCGGGTCCTTGTGTTGTCTACCAGCCCCTCTGTCTCGCCAGATATGGCCGTACAGGGATCTACGTCTCATTCCATACCCCAAGTGATCCCTTGTTTCTCCACACCTCTCTGTCATTCCCTCCCAGGGCGAGCGTGGTCGTGCTCCAGCCCACGGGAGTCGGCACCTCACCGCCCTACACTTCCGACTTTCACTCCACTCCTGTCTCGATGGTCTCTCCTCTCCTGACTACTGACTACACTTCCCTATCCCCTTTTTGGAACCTGGTTCCACCCACTGTCCCAGGGGCCTACGGGTTGTGTGTTTGTGTGTGTTGTTTGGCTCAATGCAACATCCAGGCACCTGGAGAGCAGAGCACAACGCTCCCTAATCACAGGAGTGCAGTACCTCTGGTGGCGGCCTACCCGGTGGGGTGCCACAAAAGCACCACACCCTACTAATACCTTCAGCTGTCTGCTGGAAGCTGCCAGAAATAGCTTTTGTTTTCCCTGACTACTCTCCTGTCTTGTATTGGTGTTTTCCTATTCTATCTCGGTCAGTTTTTTGGACGATTCACCTGCCTTATGATTTTGTACTTTGCTGCCATCTCGGTGTTGAATTGCTCCCTCACTACTCTACGGATCCTGATCTTGTCTTTTCCTGACCTCCCGGCTTTGACCTTGCTTGGCGACTTTCCTGTCTCTGGACTGCAGCCCATCTATAGGCATTATCTCCTGGATCCTGTTGTAAATCTAGATCCCTGTATATAGGGTTAAAGGGTGTCAAGGTTTTTTTGGGTTCTGCCTAATGGAGCAGTTTGCGCCAAGCCTGTCTGAGATAGCCCTTTTTTGCCTGTTGCCTTAGACGGCCGTCACACTTATGCGGTTATGCGAAGATCAAAAAGAAAAACTTTTAGCGCATCTGAGCTAGTACAGTAAAGTGCAATGCCACATGAGGGAAGTTGGGATTAGCAATGTGCCGATGTATCTATTGACCTTTTCCATTTGTAGATGACCTGTAATACCAACACATGGAGCTATATAGGTGTGTACACCAACACGCAGTGTATGTAATGCAATTTCAGCTTGATAAATCAAATTATAATAGAGCTGTAATTCAATCTTCTTCATCGGGTTAGCATGTGTCGTGATGATTTAATTTAATGTCTACTCCACTCTCCTAGGACAGTGCTAATCAATGGAGAGGGGTTTCCAAAGGGTTAATGCTGCAGCATGCAGTTACTTGAGTGGAAGTGGACCTAGGTAAAAATAAAAGCGCTTGTTCCGATAGTCTGACAGTGAAGGTTTGAGATGCTTAAAATGAGGCCTACTGGACACATAATGCCCTTGAGAAAAAGCGGGTTTCTAGTAATGAGCTTTTAAAAGAGCATGTTCCCGCAAAGGTACTGAGGCATTACAGCACTGCTTTGTGATAACGCAACTCCTGGGATTGGATAATGGCTTAACCTCCATGCTCTTGTTGCATCTTTCAGGCATGGCGGTTACCATTTCCGGGCTGGTAAAGAATTAGAAAAACATTATAAGAAAAAAAATAAGTATCTTACTGGTAGAAAACCAAACACAAAACATTACATCGGGATTAGAAAAGCAAATTCCTACATAAATCTACAGTAGTCATATATAAATGTATACATATACAGTACCATGTATCTGTATTAATTAACAAAATGCAAAATGAATGAACATAAGAATCATCTAAATCAGATTAATATGTGGTATGACCACGCTCTATCTTCATAACAGAATTACCTCTTCTAGATACCCTAGTACGTACAGGAAAGAGCTCAGCAGGGAGGTTGTTCCAAACACATTGGAGAACTAACCACAGATCTTCTGTGTATGAGGCCTGTGCAAATCCATTCATTTGATCAAAAATGATGAAATGGCCCCACTATGCCCTAATCTCAACATCATTGAGTCTGTCCGGGATTTCGTGACACACTGAAGATCTGTGGTTAGTTCTCCAAAATGTTTGGAGCAACCTCCCTGCCAATCTAATTTTAACAACTGTGTCCAAGTATAAATGTACCGAGAAGAAGTGATGATGGTTTGAAGACAAAGGGCGGTCACACCAAACATTGATGTGATGTAGATTTCAGTCTTGTTCATTCCCTTTGCATGTTGGTAATTGATAAAAATAAACTATTGACACTTCTATTACTTAAAACATTCTTACTTTGCAGCATTTGTTCCACAACTGCCTAAAAGTTTCCTATCTTATTGTACACACATAAACAGGGTGGGCCATTTATATGGAAGCACCTAAATAAAATGGGAATGGTTGGTGATATCTACCTCCGTATTGTATCACATTAGTATATGGGAGGGGGAAAACTTTTCCAGATGGGTGGTGACCATGGTGGGCATTTTGAAGTCGGCCATTTTGGATCCAACTTTATTTTTTCAATGGGAAGAGGGTCATGTGACACATCAAACGTATTGAGAATTTCATAAGAAAAACAATGGTGTGCTTGGTTTTAGCATAACTTTATTATTTCATGAACTATTTACAAGTTTATGACCAATTATAAAATGTGTTCCAAGTGCTGCCCATTGTGTTGGATTGTCAATGTAACCCTCTTCTCCCACTCTTGACACACTGATAGCAACACCGCAGAAGAAATGCAGCACAGCCTTCCAGGATCCGTTGTTTCAGATGCTGCACATCTCGTATCTTCACAGCACAGACAATTGCCTTCAGATGAGTGATGAGGAAAACTTTTTGTGAACGGTGAAGTTAACAAACAAATCCAGCGCTATTGGTCTGACACTAACCCACAGTGGATAGATCCCTCCAAGACTGTTGGAACACAAAAGTTGATGGTATGGTGTGGTGTATGGGGTACAAAGATAGTGGGGCCATTCTTCATCAATGGAAACCTCAATGCCCCTGGATATCTGAAATTGCTACATGATTCAGATATACCATATACCACACCATACCATCAACATCTTCCAGAGTATCACACAGTTTTCTGGAGTACCAAACAGTTTTCCACTGTATCACACAGATTCCACTGTACCACACAGTCTTCCACTGTACCATACAGTCTTTTGTTGTACCAAACAGTCTTCCACTGTATCACACAGAGTCCGCTGTACCGCACAGTCTTCTGTTGTACCGCACAGTCTTCTGTTCTACCGCACAGTGTTCTTATCTATCACACAGTCTTCTGCTGTAGCACACAGCCTTCCGCTGTACTGGATAGTCTTCCGCTGTACCACACAGTCTTCTGTTGTACTGCACAGTCTTCCACAGTACCACACAGTTTTCTGTTGTAGCACACAGTCTTCCGCTGTATCGCAGTTTTCCGCTGTATCGCACAGTCTTCCGCTGTACCACACAGTCTTCCGCTGTACCGCACAGTCTTCCACTGTACCACACAGTCTTCCGTTGTATCACAGTCTACCACTGTACCACACAGTCTTCCGCTGTACCGCACAGTCTTCCGCTGTATCACAGTCTACCGCTGTACCGCACAGTCATCCGCTGTACCGCACAGTCTTCCGCTGTACCGCACAGTCTTCCGCTGTACCGCACAGTCTTCCGCTGTACCGCACAGTCTTCCGCTGTACTGCACAGTCTTCCGCTGTACCGCACAGTCTTCCGCTGTACCGCACAGGCTTCCGCTGTACCGCACAGTCTTCCGCTGTACCGCACAGTCTGCTGCTGTACCGCACAGTCTTCCTCTGTACTGCACAGTTATTTGGTACGCTCAGGTTCAGCAGAAGATAAGCCTATACGGAGCTAACTTTAAGTACGATCATTTCTATTAGTGTTTGCCTTTAGGGCAACCTTATTAACAATAGATCTGGTTCTGCACATCTGCACGTGTTTTTTTTTTATAGATGTAGGGTGGGCTCTCAAAATATCCCTTTAAAGTGCTTGTAAGAAACCAAAATCCAGTTAGTGCCTTTGTAAGGGAAACACCACCACGACTGACAAAAATCATATGTAATATTTTAATTTGCATTTCTTTGGTAGCTATTTGCTACACCACTACAGCACATGTGTCTACCAGTCCGAACTCCGTCAAAATACTTTGGCTAATGTTTATGAGGATCACATGAGGAGTAAGTCATGTGGCCATGTAAGATGTCTGGCCAGCTGGATTGTGCGAGCCGAAATCCAGTAAGCAGCAAGTATTAAGGCCACGTCACACGCATCAATCTTATGAGCGATATCGCTTAAGCTATCTGCTTTTTTGATCGCTTAAGCGATATCGTTTGTGCATCACTGCGTGTAATCAAGCGATTTTACAATGTAAAATCGCTTGATTGATTGATCGCAGATTTGTGAGCAGGAGCTCATATCAAGCGATAAACGCTTGATCAATCTGCTTCATCGTGGTGTGTGACACCACGATGATCCATCTCCCAGCGGCAGAGCCTATGCTGGGAGATGGTATCTATGGTAAACGTCGGGTTACTAAGCGCCGCGCGGCGCCTAGTAACCCGATGTGTACCATAGTTACCAGCGATCTTGCTGCCCAACATCGCTGGCGAGTCTGTCTGTGTGACATCTCACCAGCGATGTGAGCGATATCGTTAGCGATCGCGCGTGCACGTGATCGCTAACAATATCGCTCATAAGATTGATGCGTGTGACGTGGCCTTTAGTGTTTTAATTAGTCCCATACAACGCAACCACCCAGAGACGAGTGCCTCACCTAAGCCAAAGGAGCTCACCCTCCTCCGGGGTGCCAGCCCTATACTCCAAGTGTCACCTCGTCGGAGGCAGAGGACAGGCACAAGGGTTTAGACATAAAATCTATTTATTTATATTTCTCAGGAACAAACCAGCATGTAGCAGATGGCTTCCTACTAAATATTTAAAACCTGTTTTATCCATATACCTCTGTGTGTGGAGACACTTCCCTCAGAGTGCTTTATATCGCTAATTAATTTAATTACGCCCACGCTGATCGTGTGTTCCCATATTTTGCATTATAATCTCTAATAGGAGATGTGGCCTCCCACACCGGCTCTCTTCATGCAATCGTTCTGCTTTCCTCCTGACACATGCGTCCTGCAAGATTAACTCTTTAAATTCTACGAGATCTAGAATCCCCGGGAGTCCTGCTGCAGGATATTTAACCCCGTCGTTTTGTCACATGTTCTACACTGTGTCATTTGTTGCTATGCAAAAGTTCTTATGATACAAATTATGACAACATTTGTCAATATTTACCAGCTCGACTTCCAATACTTCGTTTTGCAACTCAGTTTTTTCAAGTAATGAATGCAACAATTTGTAGCATGGAAAATGTAATAAAGTTTAATGAGTGTATAATTTGGTAGAACAAGATCCCCCTTGATTGATATCAGAGTAAAGAGGACTACACAGTCATACAAGATTGCCATAGGCACTATGTGACTGAATTACAGATCCTTGGAAGATTATGAAGAGCATGTGCAGGTTACCTTTGTTATATTAGATTTTGGGAAAGCCAGGTGACAATCAGTGACAATAAACCTCTCAGACCGCTGAGTGGCACATCTGTCATGTTATACAGCCAGAAAATATAGATCAGGGAAGCGCACACAGGGTAGTAACGTCTATTTAGGTACCGTCACTGTGTCCCCAATCTATTCGACTCACCTGGTGAAGTTGTGTGAGTCACAACAAACTGGGATCACAAGATGAAACGTCTGGCCATTCCTGGTGCCCCGCTAGATAGACAGGAAGATCCAAGAGTAAAGATAGGAGTCGTGCTTTGCTACCGCGCTGACCGAAGAACCACCATCCAGAGAAGATTATTACCAAATCCTCTTTAATGACCCTACGCGTTTCGTGGCTTAACCAGTCACTTCATCAGGGCATCAAGAATGTACTTCATTTCAAAATAAAGAGGATTTGGTAATAATCTTCTGTGGATGGTGGTTCTTCGGTCAGCGCGGTAGCAAAGACCCGGCTCCTATCTTTACTCTTGGATCTTCATGTTATACAGTCAGAAATCTCTATGGATGGTGTGAGTAGACCCATTTTGCTTCTGTGGATAAAAGGAAAACCTAATTTCTTCATCGGTATCATATGTGTGTCATAGATTACATTTGTAGGAAACAGTAACTTAGCGTGTAGCAATGTCAATGGGATCCCTTGGGCACCATTGGTGTCTGTCTTGACAGACCCTATCTCCCATCATTGTTAGGTTTAAGGAAATTGGGAATGACAAACTACAAGTGAATAAGGTGTATAAATGGTCAAGGCTTCTTGAGGTGTGTTCACACGATCAGGATTTAAGAGGCAGTTTTTAAATTCAAATCCAAGATTGGATTCCAAAATAGGAGAAGTCCCCATCTTTCCATTATACAGTATATGCTATGTTATTACTCGCTTCACCCATAGATCTGCATCAGAAACCCGAACATTCCGCAGTTTACACAACGTCTCTTACACAAGTGCCAACCGAACCACTTGCTCAGGACTCCCCAGCGCCTTTAGTCCTGAAACGTCTTTATTTTCTGAGAGCTTTTTGTGACGGCATTTCTATGTTTTATTATAATATTGTATCATCTAGTGATCCACTCCTGGAAGTCCCCTGAAAAATTGTCAGGTTACTTCTAGTTGCTTTGTTAGGAAACCTGAAGAGGTTAAAAGAAGCTCCAAAGACTGACAGCATGAACAGCAAGTCATTTTTAGGCTACTTTCACACTACGATTTTTGTAAAATCCGATGCTGTCCGATATAAATTGGACAGCATCGGCTCCTTCTGATGCCCTGGAATCGGATGCCAAATAGGCGTCCGATTCCGACATTTTATCTGATGCCCGCCCTCCTGTCACCTCGCTTCCTGTCAGCTGTCTCTCCCCCAGTACTCCCGCTTCTCCCCCGGTACTCCCGCTTCTCCCCTCTTCTCCCGTGTCTCCTCTCTTCTCCACCGTCCTCTCCTCTTCTCTCCTGGTCCTCAGCTCTGCTCCCCCCGTCCTCCCCTCATCTCCCCCGATCCTCCAATCTGCTCCCCTGTCCTCACCTCTTCTCCCCCGGTCCTCCAATCTGCTCCCCCGTCCTCTCTTCTTCTCCCCGGTCCTCCCATCTGCACCCCCTCTCCTCTAATCTTTTCTCACCTGTCCACGACTCCTGCACGGTCCCACATGCTCCCGGTGTATTGCTGTTCTCTGCTGACAGGACCTGCCATGACGTAACACTCACATGACAGCTGGCTACCTAGTAACCGGTAGTAATGTGACTGCCGGTTACTGTTACTGGCGGTCATGTGATTGTGACATCACGGCAGGTCCTGTCAGCAGAGAACAGCAAGACACTGGGAGACACGGGAGACGCGCGGGAGACGCCGGGGGCCTCGTGGACAGGTGAGCATAGATTTGTATTTTTTTAACCCCTTACTTTATTGTTAGGAGCTATTTTAGTGTACTGAGCATGCTCAGTACACTAAAATCGGGTCCGAGGAGACATCAGATGTTTCCTCGGACCCTGCTCCATAGGGCCCCATGTTAAATTGATTGGGTCGGATCGGATGTGCACTAAATGGCATCCGATTTGGTCCTATCCGAGTTTGTCTGATTTTATTTTCGGTGCAAAAATCAGAGCGTGCTCCGATTTTTGCACCGAAAAGAAATCGGACAAAATTGGACAGAATCGGATCGGACGCAAATTGGATGCCATTTAGTGCATATCCGATTCGGTCCGATCTCCTTAGGGATGCATAGGGCTAAAATTCGGACAGCATCGGATATGCAAAATTCGTAGTGTGAAACCAGCCTTAAATAGAATTGCTTATGTTCATTCCTATTAGGCTGTGTGCACACGTTGCGTTTTTGAGCACAGATTTGTCACAAAACCTGAAGAGTTTCCTGATACCAGCAAAGTCGATGAGAATCCTGAAGGGTCATGAACATGTTGAGGATTTGCATATTTTTGGAGACACTTCTGCACCAAATACTTAATGTGTGCAGAAACAGTGTTCATTTTGTGCTTTTTCGGATGAGTTATGGCCTAATCTGCCCTAACACCAACCAGAAAGATCCATTGTGTGCACATACCCTCAGTGTGCCAAGGTGGACATCTTCATGGGAAATATTGTTAGTAATAAAAATACTAACTTGCTATAACTAGAAAAAATACATTCGTTTTTGTGTATTAATTTTGAGAATTGTTACTTTAGCAAATATTCTTATATTGTTGGAAGCTCATAATCTAATATATTTATCTAGAATAAACCTGCAGGAAAACAAGCCGAACATATAATATTTTATCATCACTTAGATTTCTGATCAGAGTCTTGTAATTAGTTATCTCAGCCTAAGCTTGTTCTGGTTGTGTCAGATATAGAAGATATTCAAAGTCATAGATCGCAGATGTCTTCAGAGCGGCCAAACAGCATTATACGATAGCGGCCTTAGGCCTCATTCACACGTCCATGATTTCTTGTTTGCAAAACAACTGTCTGATTTCCTCAGTGTTTTGGATCTGATTTTCTCAGTGTTTTGGATCTGATTTTCTCAGTGTTTTGGATCTGATTTTCTCCATGTTTTGGATCTGATTTTCTCAGTGTTTTGGATCTGATTTTCGCAATGTTTTGGATCTGATTTCCTCAGTGTTTTGGATCTGATTTTCTCAGTGTTTTGGATCTGATTTTCTCCATATTTTTGGGTCTGATTTTCTTGGTGTTTTGGGTGTGATTTTCTCTGTGTTCTGGATCTGATTTTCTCAGTGTTTTGGATGGGATTTCCTCAGTGTTTTGGATGGGATTTCCTCAGTGTTTTGGATGGGATTTCCTCAGTGTTTTGGATCTGATTTTCTCTGTGTTTTGGATCTGATTTTCTCGGTGTTTTGGATCGGATTTTCTCAGTGTTTTGGATCGGATTTTCTCGGTGTTTTGGATCGGATTTTCTCAGTGTTTTGGATCGGATTTCCTCGGTGTTTTGGATCTGATTTTCTCCATGTTTTGGGTCTGATTTTCTCAGTGTTTTGGATCTGATTTTCTCAATGTTTTGGATCTGATTTCCTCAGTGTTTTGGATCTGATTTTCTCAGTGTTTTGGATCTGATTTTCTCCATGTTTTGGATCTGATTTCCTCAGTGTTTTGGATCTGATTTTCTCAGTGTTCTGGATCTGATTTTCTCAATGTTTTGGATCTGATTTCCTCAGTGTTTTGGATCTGATTTTCTCAGTGTTTTGGATCTGATTTTCTCCATGTTTTGGGTCTGATTTTCTTGGTGTTTTGGGTGTGATTTTCTCTGTGTTCTGGATCTGATTTTCTCAGTGTTTTGGATGGGATTTCCTCAGTGTTTTGGATGGGATTTCCTCATGTTTTGGATCTGATTTTCTCTGTGTTTTGGATCTGATTTTCTCGGTGTTTTGGATCTGATTTTCTCGGTGTTTTGGATCGGATTTTCTCGGTGTTTTGGATCGGATTTTCTCAGTGTTTTGGATCTGATTTTCTCAGTGTTTTGGATCTGATTTTCTCCATGTTTTGGGTCTGATTTCCTCAGTGTTTTGGATCTGATTTTCTCTGTGTTTTGGATCTGATTTCCTCAGTGTTTTGGATCTGATTTTCTCCATGTTTTGGGTCTGATTTCCTCAGTGTTTTGGATCTGATTTTCTTTGTGTTTTGGGTATAATTTTCTCTGTGTTTTGGATCTGATTTTCTCTGTGTTTTGGATCTGATTTTCTCTGTGTTTTGGGTCTGATTTCCTCAGTGCTTTGGATCTGATTTTCTCAGTGTTTTGGATCTGATTTCTTACTGTTTTGGATCTGATTTTCTCAGTGTTCTGGATCTGATTTTCTCGGTGTTTTGGATCTGATTTCTTATTGTTTTGGATCTGATTTTCTCAGTGTTCTGGATCTGATTTTTTCCATGTTTTGGATCTGATTTTCTCAGTGTTCTGGATCTGATTTTCTCGGTGTTTTGGATCTGATTTCTCAGTGTTCTGGATCTGATTTTCTCAGTGTTCTGGATCTGATTTTCTCAATGTTTTGGATCTGATTTCCTCAGTGTTTTGGATCTGATTTTCTCAGTGTTTTGGATCTGATTTTCTCCATGTTTTGGGTCTGATTTTCTTGGTGTTTTGGGTGTGATTTTCTCTGTGTTCTGGATCTGATTTTCTCAGTGTTTTGGATGGGATTTCCTCAGTGTTTTGGATGGGATTTCCTCAGTGTTTTGGATCTGATTTTCTCTGTGTTTTGGATCTGATTTTCTCGGTGTTTTGGATCTGATTTTCTCGGTGTTTTGGATCGGATTTTCTCGGTGTTTTGGATCGGATTTTCTCAGTGTTTTGGATCTGATTTCCTCGGTGTTTTGGATCTGATTTTCTCCATGTTTTGGGTCTGATTTCCTCAGTGTTTTGGATCTGATTTTCTCTGTGTTTTGGATCTGATTTCCTCAGTGTTTTGGATCTGATTTTCTCCATGTTTTGGGTCTGATTTCCTCAGTGTTTTGGATCTGATTTTCTCTGTGTTTTGGTATAATTTTCTCTGTGTTTTGGATCTGATTTTCTCTGTGTTTTGGATCTGATTTTCTCTGTGTTTTGGTCTGATTTCCTCAGTGCTTTGGATCTGATTTTCTCGGTGTTTTGGATCTGATTTCTTACTGTTTTGGATCTGATTTTCTCAGTGTTCTGGATCTGATTTTCTCGGTGTTTTGGATCTGATTTCTTATTGTTTTGGATCTGATTTTCTCAGTGTTCTGGATCTGATTTTTTCCATGTTTTGGATCTGATTTTCTCAGTGTTCTGGATCTGATTTTCTCAGTGTTCTGGATCTGATTTCCTCAGTGTTTTGGATCTGATTTTCTCAGTGTTTTGGATCTGATTTTCTCGGTGTTTTGGATCTGATTTCTCAGTGTTTTGGATCTGATTTCTCAGTGTTTTGGATCTCATTTCTCAGTGTTTTGGATCTCATTTCTCAGTGTTCTGGATCTGATTTAATTGGTGTTTTGGATCTGATTTCTTACTGTTTTGGATCTGATTTTCTCAGTGTTTTGGATCTGATTTCTTACTGTTTTGGATCTGATTTTCTCGATGTTTTGGATCTGATTTTCTCGTTGTTTTGGATCTGATTTCTTACTGTTTTGGATCTGATTTTCTCAGTGTTTTGGATCTGATTTCTTACTGTTTTGGATCTGATTTTCTCAGTGTTTTGGTCTGATTTTCTCGGTGTTTTGGATCTGATTTTCTCAGTGTTCTGGATCTGATTTTCTCAGTGTTTTGGATCTGATTTTCTCGGTGTTTTGGATCCAAGTTTCATCGGTGTTCTGTGAGTGTACGTTTTTACTGTCAGTGTTTCATCAGTGGTTTTCTCATGTGAAAATATAAATAAATACATTACAAAGCTTCTCCCATAAATTACAATGTTAATCATGGACAGCGCATGGAATGTGCTCTGATGCTATCCGTATGCTGACCATCATTTTCACGGACCCATAGACTCGTATGGGTAGTTTTGATCCATGACTCGGATCAAAATCAGACATGTCTCCATGATTTTTTTTTTCAGATACACAGTCCATAAAATAACAAACATGTAAAAAGCATCATGGATTATAACACGGCTGCACAAGTGACACCAATGTATATCCACACCTAGAATATAATGAGTATGTGTTCTGTGAAACCATGGATATGACATGTATGTGAAAACGAACGTCTGGATGAGGCCTTAAGGGAATCTGTCAGCAGGTTTTTGCTATGTAATCTGAAGACAACATACTGTAATGGTTAACACAAAGAATTCACTTCTGTCAAAGTGTGTTGTTTACCTGCAATTTATGTTTTAGCAGCAAAATATCATCATTGCTGGGACACAGAAAGTGTGAGACCCAAGTTTAGCATGCCCCCAATGTGATTAGCAGCACAGTGTTGTGAGAGTTCTACTGCATTGCTAAATCTAAAACCTTTGATTGTGTCAGAAACGCTACACCTAGTAATCTATGCAATATATTGTTGGATTCAGGGTTTCTTTGTCTACATCATGCTGCTCTCAGATGAGGTAGCAAAAATCTGCTGATAGATTCACTTTAAACATGGGGTTATAATACAATGTAATCAATATAGACACGTATAATACATGTGATGATGTTTTAGCGGTATAGTTGAACACTTATGGTTTTAAAGGGCCAGTGTGTGCGGATCATGGCATAAAATGGCTGTGTCTGGCGGCGTTGTCAGGAGCAATGAGTGAAGTGACAAGTATCTCCGCTCAAGGACAACCTTTCTGTTTACTAACCTGTAAAGTGGTGCTTTATTTGTGTGCACTGCAGGGTAAATCCTGGTGCTCTCCCATTCAGGATGTCACAGAGCACCAGGCGGGGCACAGCCTGCAATCAATTTACCATCGATTCTTTTTCTGTGTCACTGTTCATTCTGTATAGGGCACAAAGTACAGGCCAAAGGAGTCCCCAAAGCGCTACTAAGGAGTGCACTGCATCAAAGGGATTAAGGAGAGAATCGAGCACAGGCCACGTCATGGTGCACACAACTAGTTAACAGCTTTGCACAGTCTCAGTGGGTGAAATTAACATACTGCGTCCCCCCTTTTTTTGCTTAAATGATGTTTTCAGCCAATTAAGGCTCCTTTTTTCTGCATGCAGTTGGAGGCGCTCCGTTCCCAGCCACCCTGGGATGGTGATGAGCCGGGTTTCTCGTCAGAGCTCATTCATTATCTCCATTACCGCCAGGAGAATAGGTGGCGGTGGCATTGTTGGGCGCGGGTCTATGGTTGAGGTAGCATTTATCACACAGTCTGTTCACAGTGTTTGACAGTCGAGCAGTGATGGGATGAGATGAGTGTGAGCCTCCTCTGAAACCCCATGCAAATTACCCCGGGCTCCCAATATGCCCCATCAGTGCTTTTCCCTGGGCCCAGGACTATTAGTGGTTTTGATAACAGTGAGGAGGTCATTAGCGGCATGGGCAGGCGGAGAGGAGGAGCAGAGAGGGGGGCGCACAGGGGGAAAGCCTGGCTGTAATTACATGGATTCAATAGAGAGGCTGCTGAGGAAGCCAAAAAATTGTCAGCACCCAGCAATCACAAAAAATGTATTTCATTTTATCCTTAACCCATATTAACTTGGCATTATCATCTTTCTGTGTTAACATTTGCAGAATATTAAGAGCCAGTGGTATACATACAAACAGGGTTAACCCTGTCCTGCCTCCCCGCCACACAGTAACCACTGCCAGTTCTACCAGGCAGAACCCTTCTCTGTCATTAGTCACAATTATATACTATTACACTCAGCTCCGCATCACAAATTGCATTCGAGTGCCGCTTTCTTTTCTCCAAGCCCCGATATCTGTGCATTTGGCACACGAACAATAAGCTGGATACTATCCGGCAATGCTTGGAAGGGGGGAAACTCATGTAACCCATTGTATTACCGTTCTCTAAGCCCTGTCCTTACTAATTCCTTCATAGAAGCGGAAAAAGTTTGCTCGGTGCTGAATGGATGATATTTGTTGTTCGACTTGGGCTAATGTATTGGCAATGGAGCATTCCAGCCTGTGCAAACAGCGCAGTGCAAACACAAGGGATGGGACTCCGCTGCCCTTTCACAGAACCGTGTCACCGGAGCCCAGAGGAGACGGCCTGCCCCGCACACTGAACCCTGATTTATTGCTCGTCTTTGTAAAACTTGTGTTTCTTTCCATGTTGGGCATCGAGTACACAGCAATATGCAATCATTATTCACACTACCAAGCCATCCTCCATACCTTTAGTGTTCACGCAACAAAACCTCTCATCTGGGAAGGGGTTAAACACAAAGTAAAACTCTTTGTTCTAGAATTCTGTTGGCCCCATGCACTCAGGTATCCAGATCTTATTCCTATCACTGGGCGTAAGTACAATAGGTGCAGAGGTTGCTATCGCACCCGGGCCCCCAAAAGTCCCTTTGGTCCATAGAAAAAGACTAATACTATTAAAGATTTGCAATAATTGGGGGCCCCATAATAGCTGTCACATCGGAGCCCCTGGGCCTGAAGTTACGCCACTGGGTGTAAATGTTGCTCTACGAGTGGATCTGACAATGACTTATAACTCTAGCTATCCTCAGGAGCAAAAAAAGAAAAAAAAACTGCACAGCACTCACATTGGTAGTAGCTGAGTGCTGCAGATAACTTTTTCTAGTTATCCTCAGGAGCAGAAATGATTATTTTATTGTCACGACAAAGTATTTCCACTCAATCTAAACTAAAGTTCTCTATTTCTCTCCTTACAGCACCCATACCCCTCAGAAGAACAGAAGAAACAGTTAGCACAAGACACGGGGCTGACCATATTGCAAGTAAATAACTGGTAAGAACACGTACTTCATGACCTTATTCTATACACCCAAAGACATTGTTTCCACATCTTGTAAAGTTTGCATTATTATTATTATTATTAATTTCTATTTTATTTATGTATTACTGCATGTACATTAAATGGTAGTAAACTCGGGACTCCAGAACAGGAGAAGGACTTGGGTATTCTACAAGTAAGATGAGCAGCGGTACTCAATGTCAGGCAGCAGCTGCAAAAGCAAACAAGATTTTAGGGTGTATAAATAGATAAATAAAATCTAGGGATCCCAACATATTGTTACTCCTCTATAAATCACTGCTAGAATATGGGATCCAGATTTGAGCTTCACATTTTAAAAATGATATTCTGAAGTTAGGGTCAGTTCAAAGGAAGGAAGTAGATTATTACAAGGGATGGAGGCCTCCCGTATGAAGAGAGGTTGGAGAAGTTAGGCATACTTGTGTGGTCAACACAAACAACTGGCACATGACGTATTCCTTCCAAAGACTATACTAAGGGCCATGGGCACTCACTGCAGGTGGAAGAAAGGTGATTCTAGCAAGTTCATAGGAAAGGGTTCTTTACAGTTAGAGCAACCAGACTGTGCAATGCCAACCACAAGAGATAATAATAGAGACACTAGAAAAACTCTTATAGAAGGGATGGATGATTCCCTCAGTGCACGGTCATAAATAATCTATAGAGAATGTATGACTGGTGGAGAAGGGTTGATCTTGATGGACTTGTGTATTTTTTCAATCTGTGTTACCATGTTCCTTTATAGATGTACTTTTTTATTGAAATTATTATTATTAATATTATTATTATTATTGAGCAAATCTCTATTGATTGTAATAAAATATTATATTAGCATGTACCAATTGAGAAGATTTTAAACAGATGGTATGGGATTTCAAAGACCAAAGGCTTGTGTTCTAAAAAGGTACAGCACCACTCTTTTCTGCTGGCTGTGTATGGTACTGCAACTGTTACCAATCCAAGTGAACTGAAAGAATACACCATGCAGTATGTGACCAATGCAAGCTTTGATTGAATACAATGATATTGCCATTACCGAGGCTCCAGCTTCAGTCTGGCTTGCAATGCGGTGTTGCTCACGTGTAATCTGTTGTCAAACTGGGCTAGCAGTGCGCTGTTCCCCATGTTTACACAGTTGTCAGGCTGGGCATGCAGTGCGTTGTTCCTCACGTGTACGCAGTTGTCAGACCACATTTGCAGAGCGGTGTTCTTCACGTGTACCTAGTTGTCAGGCTGGGCTTGCAGTGTGGTGTTCCTCACATGCACACAGTTGTCAGGCCATGAGGTCGGGCTTGCAGTGCTTTGTTCCCAATGTGTACGCAGTTGTGAGACCGGGCTTGCAGTGCGGTATTCCTCATGTGTACGCAGTTGCAAGACTGGGCTCGCAGTGCATTTTTCCTCACATGCACACAGTTGTCAGGCCAGACTTGAAGTGCGCTATTCCTCATGTGTACGCAGTTGTCAGGCCGGGTGTGCAGTGCGTTGATCCTAATGCGTATGCACAGTGGTTAGGTCGGGCTTGCAGTGCGGTGCTCCTCATGTGTACACAGTTGTCAGGCCATCAGGCCGGGCTTGCAGTGCTCCTCACGTGTACGCAGTTGTCAGACTGGGCTTGTTGTGCCGGGTTTCTTGCCTCATATATACACAGATGAGAGAGGCCGGTGATGTGTGCAGTGGAGGACAGCAGATGCAATTCTTCTACTGCTCCAATAATGCTTTCAATGGCTCTGCTTTTAATGAGGGAGGAAAATCATAATGCTGCAGTCTGTGACATTTGATTAAAAGCTACTTGGTGTTGCCTTTTAACAAGCTGATTTATGCTTTCTACAGCAGGGCTCTCAGCTTCTATATTTCAGAGAACCTTAGTGTTCATAATCATCTGCAGGCGCTTTATACTCCTATTTAGCCTTGACCAGCAATTTATGTATTAAATAACACGCTATGGATACACTGCTGCACCCGAAAGGACTCCAGGAAACGTAAAAGGCGGCAAAGTAGACTGGGTGCTCGAAAAAAAATGGTATCCAATACTTTAAATAGAAACTGCACTTTTTGTTCCTAAATCAATAGTACAAGTGAAGATAAGACATTTTGTAATATATTTTATTACAGATACATGTCATCTGCACTGATCACTGCATCTGAAAAAAACAGCTCAAATCTGTCAACAAATCTGTCCTCAGTGCCTATAAAAGCCAATGGAGAAGGGAAAGAGAGAAGCTGTAGAATAAACACCGGAGCACAAAAGAAAGGAGAAACTGCTGAGGCTTCTAGTGCAGGGAGAAAAGCTAAAAAATAATGCAGTATACAAGTCATAGAATTGCCAGGAATGGTGTCATAGCTCATGTACACACAAGACAGGTTATTCTGAAATGTTATCTGAAGGCGAAGATATACTCAAAGAAAACAGACCATTTACCTCCTATTGGGATATATTAGGTAAACTGATTTTTATATATTTGGGGTATGCCTTTGCTAAATTGGAAAAAAAAGGGGGCAATTTAATTCACCCGGTGTGTTCGATGGGGGAATCGATGACCTCATTCACATTCACTCCTTAGGCGTCATCCAATAGTTTCTGCAGAGAATACACATATTTTACAACTGTAATTATGGCCACTTCTAATTGGTGTGAACAGTCTCTGAGTCTAGATAGATAGATAGATAGATAGATAGATAGACAGATAGACAGACAGATAGACAGATAGACTGTCATGGCTGAAAGTATTGGCACTCTTGAAATTGTTCCAGAGAATGAAGTATTTATTATTGCCATTACACATGTTTTGTTATACACATGGTTATTTCCTTTGTATGTATTGGAACAACACAAAAAAAACCCGAAGGAAAAAAAGGTACATAATTTCACACAAAACCCCAAAAACAATATAGTTAGCACCATCAACTTTAATATTTGGTTGCACACCCTTTGGGATAAATAACTACAATCGCTTCATATAACCATCAACAAGCTTCTTCTCACCTGAAAGTTTGGACCACTCTCCTTTTGTAAACTGCTCTCATATGTGAAGGCTTCTTCTCCCAGTTGCAATTTTAAATTCTCTCCACAGATGTTTAATAGGATAGAGATCCAAACTCATTGCTGCCACTTCATAACTCTCCAGAGCTTTGTTTTCATCCATTTCCGGGGCTTCTTGAAGTATGTCTGGAGTCATTGTCCTGATGGAAGACTCATGACCTAGGACGTCCCCAGCTTTCTGACACTGGGCAGTACGTTGCCACCAAAACTCCTTTGGTATCTTCAGATTTCATGATGTCTGGCACACAGCGAAGGCCCCCAGTTCCACAGGCAGCAAAACAACCACAAAACATCTTTGAGCCTCCACCATATTTGACTGTAGGTCCTGTGTTCTTTTCTTTGTAGGCCTCATTCCATTTTCAGTAAACAGTACTGTAGAATGATGTGCTTTACCAAAAAGCTCTATCTTGTCTCATCAGTCCACAAGAAGGATTTTGGTTATTCATGTACATTTTGGCATTCTGCAGTCTAGCTTTTTTATGCCTCTGTGTTAGTAGTGGGGTCCTCCTGGATCTCCTCCGACGCAACTCCGACCAAAAGTCACGTGGTTCGGGAGTTGGACCCGATATCGTTCGCGCATTGTACGGTTTGAACGTACAATGCGATGCTGGAACGATGCCAAAACGATATTGGGGTTGATTGAGCGTGCTATTCAACCGCCCGATATCGGATGGCCGTTGTAGCCGCATCGTCCCGTGTGACAGCCCAACTACGATGTGTACGCCCACGTCACCCATTCACTCCCATGTTAACTGGTCGTTCCTGGGTTGGGGGGCGTACACATCGTCGGGACGTTGTATCCCGATATTGGGCTGTCTAAACCGGCGATGCGATGGCAGGAAAAGCGCGCTCAAAAAGCGCGCTCCCACGTCGTTGGCTCCGATATCGGGCCGATATCGGGATGTGTAAACCCACCATGACACACACAGACACACAATGCAAAGGTTGAGTCAACTTCTCCCCTTTTTATCTGGCTTCAGGTGTGATTTTCATATTGCCCACACCTGTTACTTGTCACAGGTGAGTTTGAACGAGCATCACATGCTTAAAACAAAGACGTTTACCTACAATTTTGGAAAGGTGGCAACAATTTTATCTGGTCTGTTTTTTGGGGTTTGGTGTGAACGATATGTTTTCTCTCAGTTTTTTTTCTGTAGTTCCCATACACACAAAGGAAATAAACATGTGTAACTGCAATAATTTTCAAATCTTCGGGACTTTCAAGAACAATTTCAAGGGTGCCAACACTTTTGGTTATGACTGTATATGTAGTAATCTGTTCACGGGGTCATGAAGTCACCTGGAACCAGTCAATTAGCAGAACATGCAATGCAGATGGCGTTTGTAATTGCTTTACCTATATCTCCTATGATTGACTCGCTGCATTTCTCAAGGTTCCTCGGAGAGGTCTTGAGTGGGACACCGGGAGCTGTGAAGATTCTGAGCGGGTTGCTGTGATTTGTGTAGTGTGATTCCTTGGCCCATCTTGACAACACACGACCTGCTTTGATATTTCGCAGCCGGCTCTGGAGCGATACCTTTCTGTGTGGATTAGCCCTGACTGTAGGGCTGGATGAGAGAGACACAGGCAGAGGACGGGAGGTGGGGATGGCGGGGGGGCGGCAGAGAAGCTGCAGGATTTTCAGACAACGATCAGAGCCGCAAAGAAATGATATTGGATTTACTTATCAAAATACAGGTCCCGGGTTTTTATCACAGGCTTAATTTTGTTCCCGACATTCCGGGGTGATGTTCAGATTAATTGAAACGACAGTTCTCTTTCAGAATTCGGGGAGAGTATTTGCACGGATTTCAGTACTAATACAAACTTAATTACATGGGACTCTATTTTATCATTCTAATTCCATGTAGCCGGCTCTGTATTTACAAATGAGAAACCTTCGCCTTTTATTCACAGCTTCCCTTAATATATTTATCAAAGCAGGTTCATTTACAAAGTGCTCTATCTGTGGTGTGCAGGCAGGCAGACACCAACAAAGCCGTTAGCTTTATCAGGCTGAGCTCCTGATGAGCCACCCACGGGTCAATTGATTTTCGTGGTTCTCTGATTCATTTTTTCACCCCCCCCCCCCTCCCCTTACGGATCACAATGAGAGACACGCTCGGAGAATTAGCCGGTTTGTCTGACTTATCAGTTGGGCAATTTTTTTCTTTTTTTCACCGCTTCTTTTTAGCTACTTAAGTTGGCTACAGGAACCTCTGTTATCGGAGTTTAATGCACCCTATAGTGTGGATAGCATTTCAATTACACCGGTAACCACAGCTTAGATGCCGCCGTGTCCATGCTGAGCCGCGGTACAGAAAGTGATGTGCCTAGCTAGAGAGGCAGAAAATTGAGTTGCCTTGCTTCTGTCAATGTGATTAATGTAGAAATAAACTGCTAACCTAGAGAAGAGACTGATAACGTGGTAGGAGGAGAGGCACAGGCGCGGCTTCAGCCAGCAGATCCATCTCTTTTTGGGACTTGGGAACGCTCTTATTATTATTAAGGCTTTTGTTTTCTTGTCTGGAAAAATTCGACAATCTAAAAAAAATCCAATTTTCAATATAGGGAGATATGAATAAGATTATTTCAATGTGATAGGAGCGCTTTTATCAGAACATTTGTCAATCCGAATGGGAATGTTGGAAGTTTATTTTATCCAATAGTTTATTCATTCATAATCACGGTTTAATTACATTTATCAGAAGAATAAACGCCGGGTGCAGATGATGACGGGAGACTTTATGGACGGGATCTATAGATTTTGGCAGGATTTTGATTTACAGTTTGGTAATGTTAAAGGAAATCTTTCCCACCTAATCTGAGAGTAGCATAATATAGGATCAAAGACCCTGATTGCAGTGATGTGTCACTTACTGGGCTGCTCAGTGCAGTTTTGATAATCTCCTGTTGATTAATGAATGATTTTATCATTAGAGGACTTCTTGACCAGCAGCCAGGTAGTCCACCCCATTCATCTAGATCTGCAGGAGAGAAAACAATGACATTATCAAAATTAAAGCAAGCAGTCCAATAAGAGACACATCGCTGGAATTAGGGTCTCTGTCTCTACATTATGCTGCTTTCAGATGAGGTAGCAAATCCAATGTATGGAGGCAAATCGGATATCCTGCGATTTGTTTTCCTTGAACAAACTCAGTCCAAGCTCAAAAGTGGACACCTGCAAGGTCCCATAAAATAACATTCACCTGATTTTGATCCGATGTTTGTCTGGTCGCACTTGGACCAAAAATATGGTCATCTGCACAAGCCCTTATAAACTGCTAATAATTTAACAGCAGTGAACAGACATCATCATCACTGTCCTCTTTGGGGCTCACAATATAAATTCCCAACCAGTAAACCTTTGGGGAGAAAACATGATTACCAGGAGGAAACCCACACAAGCATGGAGAGAACATGCAAACTCCTTGCAGATGTTGTCCTCAGTAGGATCTTAACCCAGGACGCCAGTGCTGCAAAGCAACAGTGCTAACCACTGAGCCACTGTACAGTGCTATCCACTACTGTACAGTGTTAACCTCTGAGCCAACATACAGTGCTAACCACTGAGCCAACGTACAGTGCTAACTAAGCCACCATACAGTGATAACCACTGAGCCACCATACAGTACTAACCACTGGCCACCATACAGTGCTAACCAGTGAGCCATCGTACAGTGCCAACCACTGAGCCACCATACAGTGCCAACCACTGAGCCACCATACAGTGCAAACCACTGAGCTACCATACAGTGCAAACCACTGAGCGACCATACAGTGCAAATCACTGGCCACCATACAGTGCCAACCACTGAGCCACCATACAGTGCCAACCACTGAGCCACCATACAGTGCCAACCACTGAGCCACCATACAGTGCCAACCACTGAGCCACCATACAGTGCAAACCACTGAGCCACCATACAGTGCAAACCACTGAGCCACCATGCAGTACCAACCACTGAGCTACCATACAGTGCAAACCACTGAGCGACCATACAGTGCAAACCACTGAGCGTCCATACACCATACAGTGCTAACCACTGAGGCACCATAAAGTGCTAATCAGTGATCCACTATACAGTGCTCACCACTGAGCTATCATATAGTACTAACCATTGTGTCACCACACAGTATTAAGCACTGTGTCACTGTACAGTACTAACCACTGAGCCACCATACAGTGCCAACCACTGAGCCACCGGACAGTGCCAATCACTGAGCCACCGTACAGTGCTAACCACTGAGCCACCATATACAGTGCCAACCACTGAACCACCGGACAGTGCCAATGACTGAGCCACCATACAGTGCAAACCACTGAGCAACCATACAGTGCTAACGATTGACCCACCATATACAGTGCTAACCACTGAGCCACCATACAGTGCTCACCACTGAGCCACCATACAGTGCTAACCACTATGCCAACATACAGCGCTAATGTCTCACCCCTGGCGGGGACCGTGGGTGCTCGGAACCGGGCCCTCACGTCGTCTGGGGCTGCGGGATGTCATGGTGGCGAGACCCAGTCCATAATCCCCTCATCGCAGCAGCTAAAAAGGGGAATTGGAGAAATGGAGGAAAATAAAATAAAGCAAAAATCAAAGAGTGTCGTGATGCCACCCATAGAATACGGCCGTTATAGCCGCTGCTGCAGTCAGGTCCTCTGGGGATGATGGGAGTTGCAGTGAAGATGGCTCAGCTCTCCACTGGAACAGCGGGTCCCCAGGTTAACCGAATAGTTTGTTGTAGTGCTGGGCTCGTCGGGGGTGCAGGATTCAGTGTATGGAAGAACTGACAGACACAAGGGTAACAGTCTCCTTTACCTTTACAGCTGCAAGTAGTTGGTTCATCCAGGGCACAGTTTACAAGCAGTGTTAGGGAACTGGAGCCTGGAAGCAAGTTGGGGCACTCCACACCTGGCAAGTCCTGAGGCCTCCCTGCTGCGCTGTTCTCTGTGGGCCCTGGCTGCTTGGAGCTGTGTTAAGACCCTCTCTTCACTTGTCTGTCTTGGCCGGTTACAGGCGGCTTGAGCCCTTTTGGTGTTACTTCTCCTTTAACTGTGTTTCCTGAGCTATTTCATGCGGCTGTGTCTCCTGGCCTTTCTGGTGGGCGAGCAACTTGGAATTACCCACCCTCCGGTGTTGGCTGCTGGGCATAAAGTCCCTGGCGACCTCAGACTCCGGTGTCCGTTCTGCGCTCGGTGATGGGGCAAGCCGGCTCTGCTCCACTCCCTACACCTTTTCTCCACTTCCCTGAGACCCTCACCACGAGTCACTCACACTGGCTAGTCAGTATCCTCAGACGGGCCTAGCATGGCTCCCAACCATAGGATGTCTTCCACAGTTCTCCTAGGAACTGAACTGCCTGACCCCGCCCCCAGACCAGAATTTATAGGGGACCTTCCCTGAACTCGGATGTAGAGCTCCCTCTTCTGGCCTGGAGTTGGGAAGGTGCTGTGCATGTGTTTCGCCTGAGGTGGGTACCTTTCCTTGCTTCCAAGATTAATATTTTGGCAACAGTACCCTGGGGTGCCACACTAACTACTGAGCCACCATATAGTGCTAACCACTGAGCCACCATACAGTGCTAACCTATTAGCATATATATGTACATCTAGACACTATTCTCACATGGAGTTGTCCAAGATTAGAAAAAATCCACATTCCATTGCTACAATTCTTTATCAGCTTCCTAGTATTATAACTCAATCCTATCGACTTTAATATGGCAGAGTTGCAATGCTAGACCACTGCTATTTCCATGATTAGTATAGTTGTTGTTTTCACACATATATACACATTGCCTCAAAAAAGTATTCATACCCTGTGAACGTTTACACATTTTATCACAAATATAAATATATTTTATTGGGATTTTATGTGACACCAACAGTATCAAGTGTTTCTGAAGTGTAAAGGAAATGATACATGGTTTGAATACCTTTTCAACACACGGTAACTAGATCATTTGGGTTTTCCCTCTTGGTGCTGCTTCACATTTATAGTTCAGAAGCAAAGAGACTTTATTATCACTGTATAATATGAGTTGAGGAAAAGGACTTGCCAGACCCTTGTCCATCATCAATACTGATAGCACTGCTGTATATACAGTATATTTAGTGTGTGGATATACCTCCTGGGTCCCTATGTATATATGGATGTGTGGCACCCCACTGGTATGGTCGCCGCAAAGGGGTACTGCACTCAATACTCGAGTGTGGTATCCCAGTCCAAGAGGAAATGGGATAGTGAACCTAGGCGTCCACCAAACATACCCACACCTCTTAGAACGTGGGGGGAGGGTCTAGTCAAAAGGGGACAAGGGAAGAAGAGACAGTGGGAAGTCAGTTGAGAAGTGAGTTAGCAAGTGAAAAGTGTGCAGATGTAAGAAGGAGAACAGAGAAAACCCCAGGTGGAGTGAGAACAGCCTGGGCACCCAGATCCGGGACAAAGATAGTCAGACAGAGCGGTTGGTCAAGAACCAGGGAAACGGCCCTGAGCATGGCACAGAAGCTGTAAGCCCCAACCACCAAACCGGAGACCACACAATCTACTGGAGTGGTGGCCGCAACCCGATGCACCTGCCAAGAAGGCAGCCAAACTAGGGTCAGGAGAGAGGTACCGGTCAGACAGAGGTGCTGACAGGAGAGGCAAAGACATAGAGCTGGGAGTGAGAGACCAGAGAGGCACACGAAGGGGTCTTGGGCGAGCTATCCCAATTCCTTGTGGACAGGCCAGGCTGGACTTGGTAGAGAGAAGCGCCCGGTGGCCAATTTCAACTGAAGTGAGTAAACCAGGTACAAAATTCCAGCACTGTGTGAGACTATATTATTCCCTGCCTGCAGAGACGCCTACTGCCACAGTGGATGAGACAAAGCAACCCAGCGTAAATCCAGCTTGACAAAGCCATCGCAACTACACACATCTACCCCGGGGTTCCCGCTCCACCTATGGGGAGCAATGACATCAAGCTGCCATCCCAACAATCCTGAAGGTCTGATTTGCAGTGTCGGTTCTTACTAACCGAAAACTGTTGGTGGCATCACGAACATTTTCCCTATAAACTTTATTCCCATCTAATACTCCCTAGAACCAGTACATCTTGCCAGAGAGTTGGTAGCACTGACTTCCCCGGGATCACGGAAGCTGGGTCTCAACTTCTATGACTCCCCTGGTAGAACGAACAGTCTGGTTCCGAGTACCCCACAGCCCTGGGTGGGTGAGTCAGATGTATATGTGTATATGTGTATCTTTCTTCTACTTAACCTCTGACATCATACATTTATGGTCTAAACTTTAATCGAGAACATACTTTCCAGCATGCTTGTGGTCATTAGTACATACAGTGAACACACCAGTTGACATGATTACACGATACAAAGTGGTAAAATACATATAATGTCCTGCATAGAGTGGCCTATGAAGATCAGTATATGTACATGCAGAAGGGTATTTCGCAAACATTGCCAAAGTCTGTTTGTCTTTTTCACTCCTTCACCTTTCAAGGTAAACAGGAGACGTGAAACTCTCCCTAAGTTATGGTGATAAGATATCAGTCTCATTAGCAAGGAGCAAACTGAGGTTTAATTCTGGCTAAAGGTGACAGTCCCAGGAACTAGAGCTGTGTCGGAGATTGGCAGGTAATCATCACACAGAGATAATGAGCGATTAGAGGCCGGAAAAGAGTGTGAAAGGGTTACAGGTGAATGCAAACTCAGATAAGTCTCCCCCTCGCTCCTTAATGCCAGAACTTGTTGTTTAATGGGAGATTCTCGTTTTTGAGTTTCCTATGGATTCATGTAGAGCAGTGTACAGTAGATGTATTGTCATAGAGCTCTTTAAGTCGTATACATTGACTTTTACGAATTCTGGGTTTAGACGTGCCCACCTTGGCCAATGATTGAAAACATGCAAGCCAACCGGTGGTCATTTAATGGCCTGTAGTGATGAGCAAATAATGCAATATTCAGGCTCGGCTCATTCGTACCAAATACCATGAACTATTCCAATACTTGTCACAAATAACGATCCTAATGCAAGTCAATGGGAAACTCGAGCATTTCTCTGGAAATTTTCTAGATATACGCTCAAGTTCCGCATTAGGTTATTCAGTACAAATAACTGGAACCCGAATATTTTAGTATTCACTCATCCCTAATGGCCTGCTTAGGTTGGAGAACCACAATTCTGTGAACACAAAACGATCATTAATATGATTGTAGAATACCATTGTCTTCCACAGCACATCTCGTGTACAGAGGACGAGGTACGGCCATTGATGAGGATTTTCACGCTTGTGGCTGGTGCAGGACAAGTGTTCCTAGGGTTCCTCAGTTATTAGCCTGTCTAAAGAGGTTGGTCTTTTTGGATAGTAGAGATTTCTATAGGAAAGGACAATATAAATATTTTCCTGATATTACAAGATAGATTGTGTGACCCCCCCATACCTAGAATATCACAGTATCGGACATCAGTTGACGTCAGAAATTCAGAATGTAAAGTGCACCTGTAGAAAAGCATCATTTTACTTACCCATCTTCATTTAAGGTAAGACTGACTTTGGTGCATATATCAGTCTGAAACCTCTTTCACACATCCGTGCAATTTGGGCCGATGTTGGATCCCAATGCATGGACTGGCCGTGGCTCTCCAGACCTGAGTGTGACAGCCTCATAGAAATATAGGTCAGGAAAGCCGCGGCCAGTCCATGCATTGGGATCCAACATCAGAACAAATTACACAGATGTGTGAAAGAGCCCTAATATGTCCTAAACCTTATGTAACCTTCCAAAGCTTATTGAGTGAGCAGTTTCTTTCAATTGGCATACTTCCAGAACCACAGGCACTGGAACCTTCCCTCACTCTCTAGCATTGCTTCTTCCACTGTCTCATAGCTTGCAGGCCCATAAGTGACGGTCCACCTTTCTTCCTCTCTTTTATACTTGTGTGCACTTTGACAAACTAGAGAGCACAAGCAAAGAGACAAACACTAATTGTAATCTATCTCTGCAGCCGAAGACAGATTGCACTCAACAACAGGCAGTACACAACAAGCTAGACAGCAGAGAGGCACCTAGTGGCTTACACTGTACAGTGATTTTTCAGGGGAAACATCTGGTGCTAGGATCAGGGGCGGACCTACCATGGTGCAGCTGGTTCAGCTGCACCAGGGCCCCGACTGGGTAGGGGGCCCCTCAAGCACCTGTAGGGGGCCCCCCTGTGACCCTATGTCAGAGGAGAGGAGGTTAACCGAGGGAAGCTTCCTGCTTCCCTTGGCTGTTCCTGCCCCTCCTCTCCTCTCCAGCCCCGACTCCCAGATCTACAATGCGCGGCTCGGCGCAGGTAAGAGCCGCACGCAATTCCCTTCTGCTAGCACCCCCGCTCTTCGCCTGACACTGCCAGCACCCCCGCCAGACGCTGCCAGCACAACTCTTCCACCGCTCCTCACCCGACGCTGCCAGCACCCCTTCCCCCCCGGTCCTCACCTAAAGCTGCACCAGTGCCGGCAGGCTGAACGTCCGCCACTGGCTAGGATGATCGATCAGACGTTCCTGACTAATAGAAATCCACAAATTTCAGACTTTATACTGTGTGAAAACTAGGAAGCAATCAGGGGGTGTAATTACAACAAGTGTAAGGGATGCTATCGCACCCGGGCCCTGGAGCCTAGGGGGGGCCAAAAGTTCCTTTGGCCTATAGAGAAAAACTAATGCTATGAAAGATTTGCAATTAATGGAGCCGCTTTCACATTGGGGCCCATGAGCCTCATGCTATGCCAAGGAGTCTAGAAGTTAGTTTAGTACCAGACCCGACATTAGATCCCATAAATATAACCAATATATATATTAATCTCAATCCTTTGACTTTATCTATACTTCCAAAAGAATGGAGCCAGGACGACCTCAGTGTGCAAATTATGGACCCGATTCATTATGGCATCTGTGCCCGTTTTTTATCTACCGTACTTTTCAATGTTTTACACTATTCTTTGTTTGTGCCGTATTGCTCTCTCCATTTGCACCGTTTTGAAGTCTATTTTATGTGTGTTTGCCCATTTATTTTGCATGTTCGCCATTGTTCACGGAGTTTAGCCTTTTCCTATATTTTTTCAAAAACTCGTAAAATGTGTCCAAACCATACTACATTCCCACCTGGAAAAGGGGTGACCTTTAGTGCTGAAGAACACTATCTGTAGACCACTTTTGTTACTTTGTGCAAAAATCATGAACCGTGTGGACGGCACCGGATAACACTAGGCCAAAACAAACCAAAGTGACTTAAAAACAAACAAAATGTAAATGATTATTGGTGATTGGAGGCGCTATGAGTTCCTTTAGGCACATGAAGCATCCATCATGGTATGGCTGTGGTTTGCACAACTGGTTATTTGTCCAGAGGCATCTATTGCTTAAGGGCGTGATTGGAGCATGAGTGTAGTCGTAGGTTGTAGTATCACGCCACTTGTCTGGAGGGAACCGGTAAGGTGGCACGAGAGCATTCCTGTACACTCCAGTGTGACGGACCGCACCGCCCTGGATTGGCATCTGTGCCTCATGGGAATGGGTGAAGCCAATGGGCACCCCGAGACCCGTGCCCTATGACAATATCATGAAGAGACTCCGAGAAACACCTATGAAAATACATCTTTTTTATCAGGAGATGAAAGGCAGAATGTATACAGGGAGGGGAGGTTAGAACCAGATGATTCCCTGTTTTACGAATAAGCAGCTTAATGCATCTTGGCACCCAGAGCCTGCCTCAGAACGCCTCGGGCTCTCTGTGAGCAGAATAGCAATTTTATTACTTTGTCATTAAACCAATTTCACAGCAGTATTGTTTGTTAATGAGCAGCGGCAAACGAGCGGAGATGTCACACACTGCAATAGCAGCGAGATTTGTGTCCCAGGCTTGGAGCAGGAAAAAAAATGGAAAAGGCCATAGTAATAAAAGTGAAGAGAAAAAGAGAGAGAGAACGAAAAAGAGAGAGAAAAAAAGGGAAATCGCAGTTTAAGGTGGAAGGCGAAGTGCATAGGAAGCGGCGGATCTTGTGTTTATGAGGTAACTGTTCCTGTAAGGAATAAAGGTCTGTAAGGCAAGCCGTTAAAGCGAGGCCCATAAAATTAAAACCAAATTAAAGTACAGCGCAGGATTACTCAGCCTCGTTATATGTGAAAACAATCCAACCCTTTCACTGCCGCTGGCCTCAATTTACCAGAGATGGCAAAGGGTTAATGCCGCCCGTTCGTTAGTGGCACGTCTGATCGTTCAAGTTACTAAAATATTATGGTTGTTTTAATACCTCATGGATCTGCCCTGCCCCCAATGATCCGGAGTGGTCTCTTCTGCTAGGCACAGGCTGAATGGTAATAAGGGCCCGGTCATATTTATTGCCCCCCCCTTCCCCCGTCATGTATCACACAGGTGGGCCCGGTCATATTTATTGCCACCCCCCCGTCATGTATCACACAGGTGGGCCCGGTCATTTATTGCCCCCCCCCCCCCCGTCATGTATCACACAGGTGGGCCCGGTCATATTTATTGCCCCCCCCCCCCTTACCCCGTCATGTATCACACAGGTAGGCCCGGTCGTATTTATTGCCCCCCCCCCGTCATGTATCACACAGGTGGGCACGGGCATGGTGGGCTGATCGGCGGGCGCTGTACAGGAATGGAAGAGCTGCCCATGCTGCTAAAAACGCTGGCCTCTTTACAGCTATCACATATTCTTTAATTCAAGGTTAAGACCCTGCAGAGAAACCACGGCCCCCGGGACCTGGCACCATTGTCCAGCTGGTATGAAGCCAGACGAATCGATTCACTTGAACGCTTCCACCTTTATTTAATGTGCTTTCTGGATCTGCCCCCTACCATTTGTGCAGGACATAAGGAAGTGCTGACCGCTCGCTATTGGGCCTTTAACCCCTTCTTAATACATCGCAATTACAGGTTATTCTAATTGTCTCCTACTCATCCTGTGGAAGATATAATAGTACACTTTACAATCTCCTGTCCACACAGCGGGACAAAATACAGAATGATCCCTCATTATTCTTATGTCATCCTGCAAAGTCACTTCAAGTAGACTAAAGGGGACCTGTCATGTGTAAATGGTGTCTGATCTGCAGGGTGGATGGTATTGGTCAGGAGGAGCCAATCAGACTGATAGACTATTGTGGAAGGTTTTGATACTTGTATGTTATTATGAAATCCAGGGTTTGTATGTATGGTCAGTGGGTGGTGTTCAGTGATTCAAGTCTCCTGGACTGAATAGAATCTGTCATCAAAGTTGCTCCACCAGGACTCATTCAGACATTTTATACGGAATCTCTCGACAAACTACTCATTCGCTAATCTTCTCTCTCTATACCTGGCTGTCCACAGATTGGACTGTATGAAGATTGGGTTCATTAAATTGTTTTTTTGTCTTCAGATTGATGATAATGATTGGATTTTCCACTACAATGATATTAAAAACCTATCACTATCAGATTGGTGGGGATCCAGTGGTTCAAGTGGTTAGCACCTGCAGCCTTTGCAGCACTGAGGTCCTGAGGTGCTGGGCTCAATTCCCACCAAGGACAACATCTGCAGGAGTTTGTATGTTCTCCCGTGTTTGTGTGGGTTTCCTCCGGGCACTCCGTTTCCTCCCACATTGTAAAGACATACTGATAGGATATTTAGATTGTGAGCTCCAAGAGAGACAGCATTACTGATGAATGTAAAGTGCTATGGAATTAATAGCGCTATATCAATAATTATTATTATTATTACTATCCATCACCTGACACCTTCACCAATCAGCCAGATATGAACATTGTACAGAACGGAGCACCAGAGCTCTGTTACACCATGTAACGGAACTCCCCCAAGTACCACAGATCATTCAAGTGAATAGAAGATGATCTTCAGTACCCGGCAGCCACCATTGGTGGTACCAGCTGATTCGGTGGGAGTTCCCGGTGTTACACCCCTACCAGTCTGATAGAGGTCATCAGTATCATTGTGGTGGAAACCCGTTAATCTTGAGAATGTGACCATAACTATTCATTATTAGCATTCATAATCCTGGTTTCTTAAATCTTTATTGTTAGACCTGCAGGTATTTGAAGAAGAAGAAAAAAAACTATTCCCAGCTATAGAATGTGTATATAATCTGTGAGGCCTGATAAAGGGCATGTCTGATAAAGGGCCTTATACATTAAATTAATGTCACCCAAACCCATCTGCATTGCCTGGCAGAACCTTACATCCCTCTCCATTTACAGAAGACATGATGCATGTATACAGGGATCGGGAAGAATAGCTGTCTTCTAGACCCATCATCTACTGATGGCCATCTAAAGTGTTTGGCCACCATGACACACAAAGTGGGGATCACCTACACAGCCGATCAAAATTGGGATTAACTGAACACAATACATTTTCCATCTACGGTGTCGCGAGAGGCAAGTTTCTGACATGTGCTACTTCCACCTGATCATCACAATCTGCATTTTTTATATGCCTTCTTCAGAGAGGTCTACCTGTCAGGATGTTTGGACCACAGTGATGAGGTCCAGTGAGATCTTTCTTTAGTGCACTGTTAAGGGAAGGGCATATTTCAAGAAAAGTCTAATTAATAAAAAAAAAGTAGAAGATGGAGACAGCTGAGACCCTGCAGGGAAACTGTATTATTGAACTTCAAGGTCCAAGGGTGGTAGAGCTCATCCTAAAATTCCTGCCTTCCCAGAAGAGTCTATAAGGCCCAGTTTACATCTGCATTTGCGTTTCCATTGGGTTTTTACTGCAAAACGCAATGGAAACGTTTCCAAAAACGCACCCATTCATTTAAATGCAAAACGCATTGAAAACGCAATGCAAAACGCATGTCATTTTCAGAAAATGCAAAATGCAGCCAAACGCAGATGTGAAAAGGCCCTAAGTCTCTAAGGGCCCTTTCACATCAGCGTTTTTTTGAAATCGCGGCAATGCGGAACAAACCTGCATCTTCCCGATTACACGCATTTATTGCACTTCGGAGCGGTTACTGTCAGGTTTTTGCCATCAAGTGATAGGCGGGACTTTCGGCAAGTGCAAGGTTTTTGTAACTTGGGCAGCTGGACCGCAGGAAAATATAACTCAGGTCAAGGGGTTTTAGAGCTCTCCTAAACCTGCCCCCAGAGTGTCAAACCAGTTACACCTGCGCAATTGCGCTTTTTAGCTGCAAAAACGCAACGCTTCCAAAACGCAGCCCATTCATTTAATGCAGAAGCGGCTTTGAACACGCATGCAACGCATGTCATTTTCAAAAATGAAAAAACGCAGATGTGAAAGGCCCTATCTACATGGAGAAACTACCTTTTTTAGATCCTCTGTGGAAAGCCTCTCACCCAGTCAACATCGGTTTAGCTGCTTTGCACTGATTGCACCAGGAAACACGTGTCTCAAAATTGAGTTTCTGGTCATATGGCAAGGCTTGGTAAAGGGTTTATATTGACTTTTAGTATTACTACTTCCATAGGCACCAGACGTTAAAGCTCCCGTCACACATAGCGAGATCGATAGCGAGATCTGGTTTTGTGACGCAACAGCGACTAGCTATGTTTAACACATAGCAGCGACCAGGGCCCGCTGTGAGATCACTGATGTGTTCGAATGGCCTGGACCATTTTTTGATTGTTGGGTTCCGCTGGTCAGCATGCATCGGTTGTTTGACGCCTTAACAACGACCTATTGGCGACTCAGAACTCAGCCATGTAGGTCTGAGTCATCAGATAAGCTGCTGTGTGACAGGGTCTCAACGACACCGAGGCATTATATGGGTCGCCGTATCGTTGCTGCGTCGTTGAGTAGATCTGACTGTTTGTCATCTCACCAGACCACTAGCGACATTCCAGTGATCCTTACCAGGTCGTATCGTTGTCAGATCCTGGAACGTCGCCAAGTGTGACGGGACCCTTAGTCTTCTCTGAAGAGGCTATTTGCCTTGATCACTGAAGGCCCCCATGCACATTACACTAATTTTGGCTGAACTTGCCGATATGAACAGGTTCGAATACCGATCTAATCTGAATGAGACCACTGTAACTGATGGTTTGAAAAGTTGCAGATCGCGCATGTCCAATTTCGGACTGGCAATCTCATTGTTCTCCCATATATACCGCCAGCCAACATGTCAGTCAGCAGCTTTTTCATACAGAACACAGGACTCAGTGCTTGTCCTGTGTATGGGATTGTCGGCTGAGATGGCTGTTGGCAAATGATTGTCTGAAGCATTGTTTGCCCAACAGCCATCTAATGTGTTTGGCCAGCTTATGAGACCTTGTCCCACCTCTATTGGGTAACATTCCCTCCACCAAGGAACGGTCGCACAGAGGGACAGTTAGCCCTCGATATCAGTGACCTATTATTGAATAACTGAGAAAGGACGGTCTGGGTGAATGTTATAGTTCTAGACTGGGCGGACCACGTCTGGTGATAGAATAAGAGCGGATCTTGAGTAGACCTTGCAGAGCTGGGACCTGTTTGAAGACGGTCCAGGTAAAGCGCGCACTGACCTGGCCGTACCTTCTACACTCCCAAATGCAGCGACATCCTGAACACACAGGTGTGTTTATGCCCCAGGCATACTGGCCACAGTCCATTCCATTTACTAGAGCTGAATTAAACAGCAAGTAGTATGTTGAACAGAGAAAGAGAGAGCAAGCACAAGGGGAAAAACAGGAGCATCAAAGGATATGCCTGGGAGCTTTGTTAAGGCCAAGAAAAACCCTGTTTCAGTTGTCAGAGCTTGTTGATGTTGTAAAGAGCAGTGCATTTTCCTACCTCTTTTCCCTTCTCTCTGCAATATGTGCTTCTGCCTTAGGACAGAAAGTAAAACAGAACGGATGAACAGAGTTCCACTCCATAAATCAGTCGTTCCTCTATCCCAGATCAAAGCGCTGACATGCTCCCTTCCAGCCTACTTGTCCACTTCTGCTGCATGATGGACAGGTAACATCTGGCCCAGAGATGTCTCCCAGAGACCTCGAAAATATCCTCCTAATCAGGCTACAGAGGGGCTGAGGACATGCACTCACCTTCATCTCTTCAAAGCTTGCACTCTGTAATTGCTCCTCTCTATGGGCAGTTTTTTTCCCCTTTAGCTTTGTCCATTAAAAGAAACGCGCGATCAGTCAGCGCACCCACATTTCGGGATTTAGGATGGTTTCCGGAATATTGAAGGAGCTACAAAGTATAAGATAAAATACAACTCAATCTTATGGAGACGGGACATTCAGTCTAATGCACATAGCAGATAATATACATTCGCTTGGATTGGTAAGGTTGAACGTCACTATTTCTATCATCTTTGATATGTTTATGCCTCCTTTTTAGTAATGTTTATGCCAGTTATTGCACTGGCAGCCCATACATTATAGGACCCAATTTAAATTGCTTGTTCTCACCCCCAAAACTCTTCACAGTGCAGCACCTCCCTACCTCTCCACTTTCATCTCTGTCCATCACCCTACCCCTCTTCTTCATAGTGCTGCACCCCCCTACATCTCCTCCCTCATCTCTATCACCTGCCCCTCGTCTTCACAGTGCAGCACCCCCTACATCTCCTCCCTCATCTTAATCACCTGCCCCTCCTCTTCATAGTGCTGCACCCCCCTACATCTCCTCCCTCATCTATATCACCTGCCCCTCCTCTTCACAGTGCAGCACCCCTACATCTCCTCCCTCATCTTAATCACCTACCCCTCCACTTCACAGTGCTGCACACCCCTACATCTCCTCCCTCATCTCTATCACCCTACCCATCCTCTCCAGAGTGCTGCACCCCCTACATCACCCTACCCATTATCTCCACAGTGCTGAACCCCCCTACATCTCCTTCCTCATCTCAATCACCTACCCATCCTCTTCACAGCACAGCACTCTCTACACTCTTCTCTCATCTCTGTCTATCACCCTGCCCATTCTCTCCACAGTTCTGCACCTCCCTGCATCTCATCCTTCATCTCTATCACCCGACCCATTATCTCCACAGTTCTTCACCTCCCACTATCTCATCCTTCATCTCTATCACCCTAACCATTCTCTAAACTCCACAAGCGACTTTCAAGTAACATCCACACTAATCCGAACCTCCACTCCCGGCTCCAAGACTTCACCCGAACTGCACCAATTCTCTGGAATGCTCTACCCCAACAAATTAGAACTATCTACAACTTACAATTTCAGGCACACGCTAAAAACACATCTATCACGTTCCTCAATCAAAGTCTTTTATATTTTGCCCATTCACTATTCTCTGAACATAACTCTACATCAAACTCCACCGCATCCAAAAGCACTAATAATATTGGCTGGTGACGGCATGTGCAGCCTTTTACCCATCCCCATTGCCTCAAGTTGGCTGAACCATCATTGTAAATAAGCACCTTCACTTTGTGTCACCACCTCATTGTAGATGGTTAGCTCTTACGAGCAGGGTTGTCATTGTTTTTGCTTTAATTATTGTATTTTCTGATAACGGTTACTTATGATCGTTTGTATATGAACCCCCAAATTGTAAAGCGCTGCGGAATATGTTGGCGCTACATAATTAAAGGTAATTAATAATTTTTGCTGGCATAGCATGATTATTCTGCATTACACCCCTGGCTTGGTGACCAAGGGCAATATGGCAATACAGTAACACTGGCTCCAAAATAAGATCCAGCCAGTCATTGTTTCTAGACCCATCCATCAATCAGTGTTCAGCGGACCAGTTGTATGCAAATCAGATTGATATGCAAACTATGAGGAATGATGGAGCCAGGACTTGCTATCTTCTCCTCCACGGGCACGCATCTTATGCAAAACCCTCAATAAATGCAGCAACAAGAACCATCTGCCTCCCCAGAGCCACCTGGGAAGTGGCACCCAGGAGAAATGAGAGGAATTGAAATCTAATAATACAGGTGCGCAGATTACCCCTCCACTTGCCCTCTAGATAATACTTTAATTAACATATGATGACCATTAGGAAACAAGTCAAAATCAAAGATGGAAATTCCCAGTTCATATCACGTTATAAGATACAATTTCTTTACCATAATAACAGACGGATTGAGGGATCTACATCTCTGCAATGACGCAGTTTTCTTGGGTAATTGTTTGAAAAATTGGTGTTTGGCAAAATGTGATACATAAGAAGGTCCCCCCAACTGAAAACATGACCAACGATGGATCACAGAGACAAGTCTGGGTGATTTATAACAGGACCCAAGTTCGACTTAGGAGCACATAATCTAAATTTTGTATACTGTGTGCATATGTGGAGCCCCGAAGTATGGGGTACTCGGAACCAGGCCATTAATGTCTTTGAGGGAGTCACGGGGGTCGTGACCTTGTTCTGTGGCCCGGGGTCAGCTTTTAAAAAGGGGTTATATACAAGGAAGAATTTTGTGACGCCACCTGTGGTATGTAGCTATTGTGGGCCACCGCTGCTTCAGAACCTCTGGGGTGATGGACGGGCAGCTGGGATGGAGTGGCTCCCCACAAGCAGAGCTGCTTCCCCGGGGCAGTGAAGGTAGTTTGGGTGTAGGCGTTTTGGGTGTAGGGTGCAGGACGACGGACTCAAGCAATAGGCAGACTCACGGTTTTGTTGATCACTTTGTCCTTTACTGATGGTAAAGGTTATGAGCAGCTGTCCACAGAGTCCTTGCCGAGAACAACTTGGGATCTTTCTAACTGGCCGGGTCTTTGGCTCCCATTAGCTATGCTGCCAGCCCGTCTCTTCCTGCGAGGTGCCGGTATGACAAGCAACTTGAGTCCCTTCTAACCCTTGTCTTGGGTATCTCTTCCTGAAACTCTCTCCGTTGTTGTGCACCGGCACAGGGTGGCTGGGAAACCGGGAATTCCCAGCTTACAGTATTGACTGCCGGGACGTTGGACCCTGCACAGTCTCAGATCCAGTGTCCATTCTCTGCGCCTTGCTCTGGGGAGAGCACGGTGTCATTCAGTTCCCCAGATGTGTTCCTGCGACTCTCCCTCAGACCCTAGCCTTAGGCCTGGCACCGAGTCAGCGATCCTACGATGAGCAGTCTCAAGTTCACCAGGATGTCTTATTCAGTCCTCCTAGGAACTGAACTAACTGGCTCCGCCGCAGACCAGATTTTATAGGGGAGCTCACCCTGAACCGGGCTTGGTCACCCCCTTCTGGCCTAGAGGCAGAAGGTGTTGTGTGCGATTTTCCTGCCTGTTGAGAAGACCCTTTTATTGCTCTCAGTGTGACACCACCACCTGGGGGCAATGATGTCACAGTGGCACTTAGACCCTGGAGTGCCACACATATACCCGAACAGAAAGCACCCAACTCATCACCTTCAATTTATGGAAGTCACTTTTATTTTATTTTATGGCAAAATGGTGCACACAGTTCAGGAATATGGTGCAAATTCAAAAAGTACTTATGGGCTCAATTCATCAAAGTTTTAATATCAGAAATCTACCATTAAGGCTTTGAAAAGTGACCCTTTTTTTTGCTAAAAGTCACATTGTGCAAACATTTTGCCACATTTAGCATTTTGCGCCAGTTTGAATCAACTCTGTCAAAAATGGGCAGAGCTGAAAAAGAGACGGGATGGAGTATGGCCCGACCGCCTGTCCAAATCATCAAGAGTGATGGCGTTTTGTACACCAGGAATGTACGTCAGTCCACAGAACCGCACGCCACTTACAAAACATGCCGAATTCATGATGTGGTGTGCACCTCTGTGTAATCTGAGAGCACCCTAATGTAGGCACAGAGAATCTAGTTCCAGTGATGTACCACTTAGTTTACTGGGGACAGCAGTTGCGAGAGAATCAGTTTTCTCTGCTACAGATCTAGCAGGAATGCTGAGCCGCATATAACCCCACCCACACTACTGACTGGAAGCTCTGTGTGTACACTGTATATCAGCAGAAAGCTGCTAATCAGTGGTCGAGGCAGGTTACACAAACCAGTTTACTAGGAGGCACAAGACAACTAGTTCTGTAATGATAATCTCCTGCTAATAAAACACTTATTGTTTTGAGATAGCAGCACATAGCCTAAAAAGTGACACATCGCTGGAATCAGATTCACCTTAATGAATTTGGTATCTTGTCCAGCAAGACTGTTGTAGCACGATGTCCCAGTCTTGATAAATCAGCTACTTTATTTTTGCCTTTAACCCCTTAATGACCAATGATGGCTACACCCGTCATATCTTTGAACTGTCACTGCGTGTAAACACTCTCTTTGGTCAAAGAAATGCAGAAAATATCATCCTAAATTTACCACTAATATGAAGTCCAATATGTCTTGAAAAAAACAATCTTGGAATCAATGGGATACGTTGAAGCGTTCCAGAGTTATTACGGTTGCGCCCAGGCTTTGGGGTACTCGGGTGTCAGGTGGCAAGGGTTAACGCTCCAGTTGTCACGGGGAGTGGCGGCCGCGCCTGACCCGGTGTCCTGGGCCTATCTTTCAAAAAGGGGTTATATTTACAGGGGACTATTTACAAAGTTTGTCGTGACGCCACCTGTAGTATCTGGTGAGATGCCACCAGCGCCGCCACAGTCCGCCAGAGGTAGATGGTATTGTGGCTAGTGTGGTAAAGTCCTCTACAGGTAGGGCTGGGCCTCCGGGGCAGCGTAGTGAGGAGGGGACAGCTTGGATTGGAGTTGTGGCTGGAATGGGGAGTGTTGGAACAGTCTATGAGAGGTTCCGGGAACAGAGAGGAATGACACACGCACACATCAAAGTCTCTTTTACCTTTTACTGATGTTTAACAGCTAAAGATGTCCAGGGCACTGACAGGTGACCAGGTTGCACAGTGGGTCCCCACAGCAAGTGGGTATAGGGCCTCTTCTGTTCTCTAGTAATGATTGAAGCACAGCCTGCGTGCAGCTGGACTTGCCTCCTCTCTCTTCCTGACTGTAGTGTCTGTTTCTCCTCCTGTGCTGTCTCCGGGTTACCCTCGCTGATCACTGAGGTGTTGCCCTGCTCTGTCTGGCTCCCTCTCTTGACCCACAGGGGATAACCGGATGGCCGAGGCCTCCACGGTGTAACGGGGTTTTCTGTGGTCTTGACGTATCCCACTGGTGTGGATCCCCAATATCCGGTACTTCTTTGGGCGAAACTCTCCAAGTTCCTCACTCCCTCTCAGCTAACTGCTCCTTGCCTTCTGTCCCCACTTAGACTTGCAGGACGTAGAAGGGCCACTCCGGGTCACTGGTTCAGGCCTAACTGCGGCACCGACCACCAGGACGTTTTCGCAGCTCTCGTAGCGTCTGCACACTCTGACTAACTCCTCCCCCAGCAGCAGTATTTATAGGGGATCTTGCCTAAGGTCAGCAAGTGGTGCTCCCCCTACTGTGTCGGGGTGGAAGGTGTTGCATGTAGTAGGTACCTGCTGTGGAAACCCAACTGTGCATTACAGAAGTCTGTGGCTACCTGCGTGAGCAGGGTGCCGCATTACTCCATAAAGGAACACTGCTCAGAATTGCAATATGAAGCTTCGGTCCTTAAGGGGTTAATTAGTTTTTGCAACTTTTTTGCATCAAAATCACAAATCCTTTCAAAAGGCACAAAAACCCATCCTGCCAATTTGAAAACTCCTCCGGAGACCTAACTTCACACAGGGGCTGGAGTCAGTTACCGCAAAAAAAAGCGATATTTGGTAAATGTCGGAGTTTTTGAATCTGTCTAAAGCGTCTGGATAACAAAGTTGTTGAGGAAAAAATCAAATTAGAAAAACAACTTAAAGAAAAACAACTTAAAAATGTCACAAAAATATAGAGAAAAGGATGCAAATACTAAAACCTCTAAACGGAGAAAATATGTCCTCAAAACTGGAGAAGCAGCCTAGATCAATCAGGGTCTTCAACTCTTCAAGCAGGTGAATCCGTCTAATTTTTCAAGAGGAAACACTTCAGAAAACTTCTGGGACTTTTTTCCAGAAGCCTCTCTAGAAGCAGTTTTTTGTTGTTGTTTCCTGGAAGTTCTTTCAACATTTTCGGCCTTTGACAGGGTTTTTTTTTCTGCCCATCAATTTTGAGGAGTCTTTTCTGGATGTCTTTCTAGCTTTCCTATTGACTTGTACTGTAAATGATAGAGCGTGTGCAGAGAGGAAACCGCCTGAAAAATGGTTGGGTCACTTCTTCTAAGGCGAGCTTCACATCACGGTTTTTCCCTGTCAGGTTCTGTCCAGTGTTTTGAAGGATGCACCAGACAGAACCTGACAGCCCCGGATAAACAGAACCAGAGGGCAAATATGCCCTCCGATCTTGTTTTGTGCCAGAATCAGCGGCTGCCACTGTCCAGTGCTGAAATTTCAGCCATGGCTCTTTCAGCTGCGCAGTCCAGGTGCTGAATGAGCCCGGCTTGAATTTCAGAGCCGCCACTCATTCAGCACCTGACGTCCAGGAACCGGATAGTTTCCTATCCGACGCCCATAGACTCCCATTTTATGGGCGCCGGATCGCCCTGGATCCGGGAGGATCCGGTTTTGTTCAATTTTTGCCCCGGACACAAAAAATGCTGCATGCTCCGATTTTGTGACTGGGGAAAAACACCAGACACCAAACCGGATGGCAAATAACTGCCATCCTGCACTATAGGGATACAATAGGGGTCAAAATCGGATCCAGGACTGTCCGATTCACACCAGACAGCCCCGAATCCAAAAAATCGTGGTGAGAAGCCGGCTTTACGCTGGTTTCACGCTACATTTTTGTCCTGATCAGGTTCCATCCGGTTTGTGTGCCAAAACCAGGAGTGTCTCCAAAACTCAGAACAGGTGTCAATCTTTAAATTATAGTTTTTCTCTGTAAGCTCCTCTCCTGGTTTTGGCACACAAACCTAATGGAACTGATCAGATAAAAAACTGCAGTGTGAAACCAGCCTAAGGGTACCGTCACACCAGGTGACATCGCCAGCAATTTCGCAGGCGATGCAGGGGCGTGGCCTATCATCAGCATCATCGGTGGCGAGACGCCCCGTGTAAAGTGGCGATTTTGCGCCGAAAAATCGGCTGAGAGTGGTCGCATGGTTTCAGAGCACTGCTGCGAAACCAGGCAACCACTCTCAGGCAATGTGTAAGCATCGCCCCGTGTAACATCGCGATCGGCGATGTTACAGGCGATGGGAGCCATAGGCTCCCATGTTACAGGATCCCTGCTGGGGTTTCTAGACACCCCAACAGCGACGTCGCCTGAAACCGCCAAAGCGTCGCCAGAGGTTTCGCCGCGTGTAAACACGCGATGGCCAGAGATTTCTCCCCTCTTGTTTCTGTACAACCGAATTGTCAACATTTATTGTTACTTGTATTGTTACTATGTTACTTGTCCTAGTCTGCCCTTTTTAGCATGTAAAGCGCCATGGAATATAATGGTGCTATATAAATAAATAATAATAATAATAATAATAATAATAATAATAATATCGCAGGCGACGCACTGGAGCGTGCACGTTTTTGGCACCCCGCCAGCGTCGCCTGCGATATCTCTGGCGATGTCACCTGGTGTGACGATACCCTAACAATTTGTGTCTTTGGAAACCTGAAGTGGTTAAAAGATGCTCAAAAGCCTGAACATATGGACAGCGAGTTGTTTTAAATAAAAAAAATGAACACATGCATTTCTGAGTATCTAGCTAACGCTTTTTAAGGTGATTTTTTATAGCACAATCCGCTTGAACAAGACTTGGTGGACTTGGGTGCACACATCTTTACCTAAATCAGTAGTATTTGGTCAGTTTGTGATCTGGTTACTTGACCTGAGTGGATATAGAGGGCTAGCCCTCTTAGCACCCTTAGCTTCACCTTGCTATGTACCGACATAGCCCAGTGGTCCCCAACCTTTCTGACCTTGAGAGCCACATCCAGCTCTGGAGAAAGGGTCGCCAGTCACATCCAGCTATGAGAGAGGGTCATGAGCCACATTCAGCTCTGAGAGAGGGTCACCAGTCACATTCAGCTCTGAGAGAGGGTCGCGAGCGGCAATCAGTTCCTGCGCCCATCCCAGTAGAGACACCCAGAGCCCCTATTTCCAGTATAATACCAACCAAAGCTTTTCCCCAGAAATGACATGGAGGCAGTATACCAAGATCTAGGGGTTACTACCTTACCCCATCCCCTCTATGTAGGGAGGACTACTCACAAAGGTCACCAACTGGAGACCTGCTCTTCATAGCTGTTTTCCGGATCTGTTGCTAGTGCACCAAGATGGAAGACAGTCACAAGACACACATCACGGACCCACAAGCCAAATGTGGCTTCCAAGCTACCGGTAGGGGACCCCTGCATTAGCTCTAGCTCCTCACACTGCTTTTATTATATTGTACCAGCCATTTAGAATACTATTATGTCATATTTGAATTGTTACAGTCAAATTATCCAATTATTTATTTTGAACTCCCCAAGTTAAGAACTTTGAGTCTTGATTTCTACACCAAGTTCCAAATTATTATGCAAATGTTCTTTTTCTCTAATTTTCCTAAATGGTCGATGTAATAAAAGCCATCACCTGTTAGAGTATACATCAAATTTTATCGAAGAAACCTCCCAATGATAACAGTATAATCTTCAAATTAATAAAAACTCTAAATGCCTTGTTCCAAATCATTAGTCACAGTAGAGTTTCTAAACATTTGATATGTTTGAAAGAACTGAAAATGGTGATTCGTTGAATTTGCAGCATTAGGAGGTCACATTCACTGAAATAAAAAGCTATTTAACTCGAAAACATCCTAACAGGCCAAGTTGCATGTTAACACAGGAACCCTACTTTGATATCACCTTCACAATTCTTGCATCAATTGAACTTGTGAGTTTCTGGAGAGTTTCTGCTTGTATTTCTTTGCATGATGTCAGAATAGCCTCCCAGAGCTGCTGTTTTGATGTGAACTGTCTACCACCCTCCTAGATCTTTTGCTTGATTATACTCCAAAGGTTCTCTTAGGGTTGAAGTCAGGGGAAGATGGTGGCCACACCATGAGTTTATCTCCTTTTATGCCCATAATGGTCAATGGCACAGAGGTATTCTTTGTAGCATGAGATGGTGCATTGACATGCAGGAAGATGATTTTGCTCCTGAAGGCACATTTTTGCTTTTTATACCATGGAAGAAAGTTCTCAGTCAGAAACTCTATATACTTTGCAGAGGTCATTTTCACACCTTAAAGGGACCTACCAGCTGTTTCCCAATGATTCTGGCCCAAAACATGACTCCTCCACCTCCTTGCTGATGTCGCAACCTTGTTGGGACATGGTGGCCATCCACCAACCATCCACTACTCCAGCCATCTGGACCATCCAGGGTTGCTCGGCACTCATCAGTAAACAAGACTGTTTGAAAATTAGTCTTCATGTATGTCTGGGCCCACTGCAACCGTTTCTGCTTGTGAGGACTGTTTAGGGTGGCCGAATAGTTGGTTTCCAGAGGCACTAACAACTTCAAATATCTGTTTGCTGGTTTGTAAGGCCTTTTTAGCAACTGCTCTCTTAATTCGATGAACTTGCCTGGCAGAAACCTTCCTCATTCTGCCTTTATCTGCACGAACACATCTGTGCTCAGAATCAGCCACAAATCTTTTCACAGTACGATGATCACGCTTACGTTTTCGTGCAATATTTAATGTTTTCATCCCTTGTCCAAGGCATTGATTGCACTATTTGTTGCTTTTTGGCAGCAGAGAGATCCTTTTTCTTTCCCATGTTACTTGAAAACTGTGGCCTGTGTAATATTGTGGAACACCCAGTTTTCCTTTTATTGAGCTCACCTGCCAAACTAATTATCACAGGTATCTGAGATTGATTTCAGTGATTCAAAGAACTCTGAGACACAATACCATCAATGGGTTTCATTGAAAAGAAAAACTGTATGACACTTAAAACCAATTTGCATGATAATTTGGAACATGGTTTATAACCCATTGCAGAACTCTTGTATATTTCTAATCTACCCAACTCTACTCATTCAAACCCCTGATTTTTGTTATTTTCTAAAGCCAAACATTAAAGACAAAAAAGGCATAATCTATGATGCACATGGGAACTCGGTAGGAAAAAGGAACAAGCATCTCATGGGCCAAAGTAATCATCCACTGAGGTCTACTAGGTTTACGCTTCCTTGTAAACAAGATCCAGGCAAATAGGAGAGAGCGCTGGCTCCACTATGGTAACAGGAGATGTTTTCTGTGTTGGCCCCATACTCAGACACACATGGTGGAAGGCAATCAGTGGAGAGCTCCCAGTTTACTAAACATTTCTGTGTAGTATCCAAAGAAATGACCCTTGTTTGAACCTTCAACCCTCCATTTAATGACTTGTTTGAAGACAGGCTTGAGTGCCGAGCTGGAGGTGTGTTGGGGGTGGGGATCCATAATGGTTTCCAGGCCTCAGAGGGTCTTTGTTGGTGGATAAAGGGGCTCCTGCTACATATCTATGTTTTCGGTGGCGCTGATATTAACTTTCTGTGCCCGGTTCATGGCACCTCTATTGACAATGCATATCGATTTAGAAATGTCAGGTATGAGCTTCATGGAAATAAGACTTAGAGCCTTTAAGTATGGCGTCAGTTCTAGATTACGCATTGCTGTAGATGTGATTCTGCCCCACAGTGGTAGTTGTATGATTATAGTACTATCATTCATTGGGGTCATGAAGACTCTCGGGTACAGTAACAGTATGGAAAAGCGGCCATGTTTGTAATCCATAGGAGGTACGTGTGGATCGCGGACTAAGGGGGTCTACATTATACTAGTAACTTTTATTTGTTTAACTCAAAACACAGAGGATTAATGGCAACAATTACCAGTTAAGGTAACATGAAAAATTGCAGGCACTCATTCTGGGATTACCATCTAAATTAAATCCAGCCTTAACGGCCCAGTGACTTATGGCTCTGCATGTCCTTGTCAAATGGGGGACCATTACTACCTACTTTTAGGGAAAGGGCGGAGGGAAAATCCCCCATGTATGTAATACTAAACACATGTCGGAATAAAGAATACACACCCTGCTCCCCTCACACCCGTCTTGGTAAACAGAAATGGTGCATGCCAGCCCCCTGGGTCCAGGTTTATGCTCTGCCCAGGGCGCCTTTAACCCTTCACTGTCTAACAGCTGATAAATCTGTCGTTCTCTCCTTCCACACATTCCTTATAGAACTTTTTGTTCATCAATGGAGCCTTACATCCCTACCTAAAATGTTAGCCTTTGATTGCACAATCCGCAGTTTCCATGTTGGGGTTCTTCACCTGAGATGCTTATAAATCTGGTCTATTCGAATTGGGTAACAGCTAGAATTTTGTAAAAAAAGACAACACTTCATAGGACAACACGATTTGGTATGAGGTTAGACATGAATCCCTGTGGATCTCCCAATATTAGGCTGCTCATCTAATGGGGGTTATGTGCAGGACACAACACCTTAATATGCGTGAATGGTATACACCGGAGCCTCCCTTGCTCCAGTATATTTGCTGTACAGGATGTGTAGATACAACAGGGAATATTATGCCTTGCTGCTCATCAGGTATAATATCCTTCAGTACATAGAAGATTCTATTGGTAATTGGTCAATATGTTTCAGGGTCATATTGATCTCTTTGCCAGGACAATAATCAGGATCATTACAATTCTGAAATGCATTGACCAATTACCAATAAATGTTTTTATGTATTGAAACTATCCTACCTGATGATCAATGTGGCATGAGAATCCCTATTTCAAACATACATCTTGTACTAGGGCTATGGAGTCGTTAAGCCAAACCTTCGACTCCAACTCCTCAATTTCCCTGAATCCAACTCCAACTCTGACTACGACTCCACCAACATAGACACAGACCCCGACTCCACAGCCCTTGTGTGCAGTCAATAAGCCAAACCTCTGACTCAGACTCCACAATTTCCCTGAATTCGATTCCAACTCAGACTCCACCAAAATGGACACTAACTCCACGACTCCATCTCGACAGCCTTGTCTTGTACAGCATGTCTGAATTAGGTGGCTGCCTTCTTCTTAAGGTACCGTTACACGCTTCAATGTCGTTAAGATATCACCAACGATCTCTGTCGCTAGGACATCTTATTGACATAGTTGATGAGATGTCACATGTCTACATATCGTGGATGATGCACCAACAATGTAGCAAGCAGCTATTGTTCGCCCCATCCGCGAACGATACTTAATCACTGTTGTGAATAAAGTTGTTAACAACATCGTTATCGGGTGTCACACACAACGATGCAGCAGGTTGGCTTATAGAGGATCGTTTGATTTCAGAATATGTTCTCAAATCTGCGATCAACGATCCAACGATTTATTGTAGTCGTATCTCAGTGTAACACGCAACGACGACCTAACGATGTCTTTTGAATGACTCCAAACCCGTGACGTTTGAGTGATATTGCTCACGATCTCGTACCGTGTAACAGGGCCTTTATGAAGACCATGGACCTTGCCAATCTTACCGAATTGCTCATGCGTTGGGATCACCTTCCATTCTCATGGATTAATCGGTCTACAGTCCTGCCTGGCTAATTACAGGAGGATGTCTGGTAGTGTTTTAGAAATGAGTTGCCAGGACCAATAGGAGTCCAATTCTGAGCACCTCTCGGGACTTTGGTGTCACCTGAAAGGATTCCCCTCGTTCCTTCGCTTGCAGTTCTTTACCAGGCCGAAATGTAGCACTAATGAAATATTCAGTGCATTCATTTCTATATCTGCACAAACATACTGCTCTTTGTAGAAATTTCCACCACTTCTGCTCCTCACACTATATCTAAGTGTTATCTGTAACATGAAATTCTAACAAACATAAGTCGCACTTTCCTATAAATATAGAATACACAAACAGTCGAAAGGAGGGTGGTGCAGACTTTAGCTTAGCCGTAGAGTCAACTCCAACCAGAACACCATATGGAGCTAGCATGTTATGTGTCATATATGTGGGGGCTTCCTCCTGGAGATCTCAGCTAGACTCCCTATGTACTGGCCCCTCTTGTGCATCATAGGGGGAGGCAATATGGAGTGTGTTGGCACCATGATCCCCATCCAGAAAGAATCAGGAGACTAGCACTCCAAATAGGAAGAGCTTCTATTCCAGGACATGACTTCATTTAGGTCCAACTACAATCCTTGAATTTCCCTTGTCTGTGAGCAGTTTGTTAATTTCCAAAGCATAACCTGTTAGAAAGTTAAAATTGCTTTGTAAATCACTGCCATGGTCTTTAAAGCACTGGCAGCCTACAGTATGCCACAGTAAACATGAGCCAGCAATTGCTCAAATAATTTTTACTGGCAAAGCTGTCATGGCTATACATCAATATTTTAATATTCATTGCCAGCAAAATGTGCCAAGGTTATAAAACATCGTGTAGCTCAGGGCTACCAATCAACACCAGAAATCAGCCCAAGTTGGCACTGACCTGTGGATGACCCATAGCTTTAAAAGTTTGGGTCAGCAGGAGGTGGTGGGTATTGGGCAGTAGGGGAGGGGGTCTTACTCCTGGAGCTCTACAGCTCTGTAAGGCTGGCAATAAAACATGAGACAGTTTAATGGATGTCTCTGCTGACCCCGCTGAAGCCACGTGAAAACAAAAAGCCTGGACCTCATTTAGGGTGGACTGGGTGGGGAGTGGGCTTCTGCAAGGGACTGGAAATCAGAAACATTTTTGTTTGGGTCTTAAATTGTATATTGTTGTAGAGCGAACCTAAAGAATGGTCATTTCTTATTGAGTTTTTTTATGATCGAGGAGTCACCCGTGTTTAGCTCAATTCGGCACATTGACTGTGGATTGACTGTGGTGGCTCCTTCTCTTCAAATGTGCCAGCCCAGGTCCACAGGTTCTCCCATTGCTGATGATCCATGGAGAACCTCTAAATATAGCAGTACATCATTGAACATCATGCATTGTCCATTGATTCTTTGTGACAATTTGTGCAGATTAACAAGGACGTCCTCTCCTGCCTTACAGGTTCATTAATGCCAGAAGACGAATAGTCCAGCCGATGATTGACCAGTCTAATCGAGCAGGTAAGGTGCCAAGTTCCTATCTCCCGGATGACATTCTATGGGTTAAGCTTCTATCAGAACCTTCCAGCAGTCAAAAGGTTTATGAAACAGAGAGGGGTTCAATGGGTAGTAAATAAAATGCCACAGCAAGACATTCTGTGAGACAGTAGGGACAAGAAGAGGGGGCAATCTCACCCGCTTTAAGTCTCAGCATCCCACCATAGGGAGCAGCTAATTGGTGCTAATTGGAGATTTCCAGCATGCTCTCAATTCAATTTCATCCCCTCCTCCTCACAGACCGTTAATTGGCGCAAAGTACTGGGCGACTAAGAAACTGTTTAACCCTTAAAATGCAGGGAGCAGGTGCTTTCACCCAGGAAGGGTTAAATGAGGCCTTGCCTCTGGCCGTGCCATCTAACAGCTCTTGGCAGTATGAGGAAGCCTTTCCCATATGCAGTCCATTGTGTGCATTCATTGACTGTCTATTCACACACAACTGGCTGGAATTGCATTATACCACAGGCAGACAGAAAATGTGTGTGGGGCAATTGTAAGAAGGGGGGGGGGTAAGGTTCTTTTGGAAGCAATTCCCCCATTATAAATGGCACCAAACTAATTGAATGACCAGGGGTACAATGACATTTGTAATGATTGCACATACAACTCTCATTTTGGAAGCATTTTCCTTTCCTTCCAGTTGTTTTGAATTCCTATTATTGCACTTACCTCATGTCTGTCTTCATAGACCTTTATCATAGGCTTCTGTCACTTAAAATGAGCAGAATGGCTATGTTGGTTTAAAGGGGGAGGGGTAGGCGAGGCCAGACACCACTGGTGCCGCTCATTTTGGTGAGGAAATCGTCCAAAAAAATGGAAGCAGACAAAGTTATAAGAATGATGGCAGAGGCCGGTGCCCACAGACATTAGATTGGTGACAGATCTTGATGGCAACAATTGGGTCTGCCAATGAAAACCTCCTGTCCCTGGTCAGCAACACAATGATCATCTTCATTTTGAGTTTTATTTGCAGAGTTTCCTGAAATCACCCATAGTTATTGACCCTTTGACATGCCCTGATCCAACAGTAATAGGCATTGGGGAAGATCCAATACCAGCACGTTTAAGACAAAAGTATAGCTACGCTATGGCTAGGTCACGTTGAACTTTTTGCCCCCATCTGACTGGCAATTCATCCTCAGAGAGGTTTTTCTTGCTTTCAATATTGATGACCTATCCTAGCTATAAGTCATTAATGTCTTAGGGGTTTCAACAAATGGCACCCCACCAATCAGTGCAATTAGATTGGATGTAACCAGTGAATGGAGTCAAACCTTACAGCACCGTTCATTGTGTCTTGGAACCTGCCGCTCAACCCCCATTCACTTGAATAGGAGTGGCAGTGGCCACTAAACAGTCTGCAATGCAGTGATGTCCCTGCCACCGACAGAGGTGAAGTCATCTGATCAGTGGGGGGCATCAGGTGTCGGACACCCCTAGTCTGATATTGTTTACATATCCTTAAACCCCCCACCCCACATAACACTATACTAACCTCAGCTGAACTCACTGATATTGAGGGTTCAGCCAACAGTGTGATGTGTATAGGAGTCCTGATTAGATGATTTCAGGAAGATGAGAATCCGGCATGTGGGATCTTTTTGAGGAGTCTAGCCAAGGCTCTCTCATAAAGAACCCAGGAACATTCGGCACAGTTAGCGTTCCTAAAATGGAGGAATTGGACAAAATAGCTGCCAATCGAACCATCGTTCAGCCAACATCTGTATAAGGCTTATTCCCATCTTCAAGATCCTTTCCCAAGATGTAGTAGGTGTAATAATAATAATAATATTAGCAAATCCCTCCAATTAGACATGTAGTACAGTTCTCCTGATTAGCTATGTTGCTTACCTCATAAGCAGGGTATTACAGCTTAGGTATCCATGCTTACAACCACTCATATAGTGACAGTTAGGTATCCATGGTTACAACCGTATGCAACTAACTGTCAGTTTGAGTGGTTGTAACCATGGATACCTAAATTGTAATACCCTGTACATGAGCTAAGAGACAGCTAATCAGGAGGACTATACTACATGTCTAATTGGAGGGATTTGCTAATATTATTATTATTATTACGCCTGCTACATATTGGGATAGGATATTGGAGATGGGAAAACTCCTTTAAGGATGGGTCTTCAATATTCAAAACTATTGACCCAAGAAACCTGAGACTGACTGGTAGCTAAGGACAAAACCCTGTGTTCATTAGAGATTATCGCTAACAATCAGGCCGAATCTAATGAGCTAAAGTCACATTTCTATAGGGAGATAATCAGCCGGATAGCAGCAGCCATGACATATCACACCTCGGACTGCCCCAGTTAGATTTGGTGTCAGTGGGGACAATAATCGGGAGAGTAGTGACATAACCTGCATGTATCTGACATATTTGCACCAGGTCGCCGCCGTGTCCTGATTGTCTTGTTTTTCTGTTGATATGAAGTGTGTGTTTCAGTCCTAACACTGGAACCTTTGCTGATATTTTGGTATGTCTTCTCTTCTTTCTCCTTCTCTGTGTCCACGTTTGACCACAATCAGGTTTTCTTCTTGATCCTTCAGTGAGCCAAGGAGCAGCATATAGTCCAGAGGGGCAGCCTATGGGAAGCTTTGTATTGGACGGGCAGCAACATATGGGCATCCGACCTGCAGGTGAGATGTCAGCTCTCTCTTGATATTGCTGCTGTCTCACACTGAGAATTTTATAATCATTTTATTGGGCATTTCCCACTTCTATGATATTGATGATCTATTTACTTTAATAGGAACTGATCTTCAGCACCTGGCAGCGGCCACCACATAGTATATGGAGCCTTGCTGTTCTATTCTATACACTGCATCCAACCACTGCAGGGCTGATAACAGCTGGTCTGTGGGGATCCTCAGTGACAGACACCCCACTGATTATTGCTGCTGTCTCACAATGAGAATGTTATCATTTTTGGGGGTATTTTCCACTACTATGATATTGATGATTTATTAAGTTTAACATGAACTGATCTTCAGCACCCGGCAGCGGCCACTACAAAGTGTATGGAGCCATATTGTTCCAGTCTATACACTGTCTGCATCCAACCACCACCTGGGCTGATAACAGCTGGTCTGTGAGGATCCTCAGTGTCAAACACCCCACTGATCTGATGCCCAATGACCATGTCATCAATATCATAGTAATAGAAAACCTCTTTAACTATGCATTAGCCAAGGTGTAAACCTACTGTTAATATACAGAGAAGTCAATGCTGCTCATTAACAAAAACAGATAATAAATTGTGTTTTTGCATATTGCATTTAGTCAGGTCAGTGTTTCCTTTTTGACAATGACTCTTGATCACTGAAGTCTGAGTGGTTGGATGGACTCTTATTGGACATCATTGGTCCTATTGACTACGGCCTCCTTTCCATTATTCCCACCATCTGCCTTTTTTTATGTTCCTGGGTGCCACAAAAATGTCGGAGGGAACCTGAAGTGTGAACTGATCCCAAAATTCTGTATGTGATTTTGTTTCTTTCATTCATTCGGTGCATCAGACCCTTCAAGGAGCCTAATCTGAAAATACAGATTGGCTTTTCCAATCCAGCTCATCTGCTTTTCACCGAAAATTAATGTTAAAAAAAAGCCTGATGACCTTTATGACATCACTTAGTGCTCAGTCCTGATACCACAAATAATAATAATATGCAATGTAAGGACGGGTTTAAAGATCAGTGTTAAGGATAAATATGACCAATACCAAGGTATACTTGTCTATACATTAACATTCCAGCTAATTGTATCTTCTAATGAAGACACTAAAGTGGAGGAACGAAGTTTACAAACAAATTGAGAACATAAGAGCAATGGCAGAAACTGCAAGAAAAAAGAAGAAAGCCTCCATTCCCTATAGAAACTATAGGAAACTATTATGGATGGATGGATGTGGAGATCCTTGATTGTACAGCGCCCCCTATAGGCTTTTGTGAACTTCTTCATTGACATTCTCTGAACCCTTTTCTCTACATTGTAATCTCCCTTCTCTCTTGCAGACATGCACTTATTTCACCTATGTAAACTGCAGCACAATGTATATGGAGGGAGGAAATGGAAGATATAGTTTGATTACAAGATCTTGTTAAATTAGGGAATTGTCTGATTATCTGAAATCTTAGATTTTATATCCTATATGATAGTGTTTTACAGGGGGACAACTCCAGCTTGTATCTGCAGGGGTATATTCAAAACAGAGAGATGTCTATATAGATAGCTAGATATAAATCTTTAAAATTAATTGTATTATATATCTATATATTTGTAATGTATATATATATATATATATATATATATATATATATATATATATATATATATATATATATATATATATATATTCCTGTATATATGTACACTATGTGTGTAAATATAAAATAAAGATATATATTCATTTGAGAGATGTCTATATAGATAGCCAGATGTAAATATATGTACATATACACTGTGTGTGTGTAAGTATAAAATAAAGGTATACAATCATCTGAGAGAGATTAATATATGTTATATATATACATATACTATATGTGTAAATCTACAATACATTCATCTAAGTGATTGATTAGGCAATATATATATATGTATGCCTCTTTTTCACATGTAAAGCATCTTGGAATAAATGGTGCTATAATAATAATAATAATAAAGAATATATATATATATATAAAATACACAAAACATCATTAGAATGTCTTTTTCTGTTTCTTTTTCTCCATCCAGGACCGATGAGTGGCATGGGGATGAATATGGGCATGGATGGGCAGTGGCACTATATGTAACCATTACATTGCAGAGCAATCACAACCTAGGGGAAGTAAGTATCATCAGGACGATGGGTCTCATAGACATGCAGGACTTGATTTTATGCCCTATACCCGCCTTTTCATTTGTAAGTGTCCTGTGTCTTTAATTCTCCCTTTTGTATGCAGTTTAGGGTGTCTAGATATTTTGCACAATTCATCATCTGAGACTTAGAAATGTCCGCCCCTCGAGTTATTCTATCTACCCCAGATATAGTTTGTGCCGTTTTGAAAATCGTCCATTTTTGACAATAAAAAGCCACAAACAAGGTTAAAGACCGGAATAAAGACTATTTTTTACTGTACTTAATATTCACGCACCAATTTAAAGAATTTGCCCCCCAAACAAATAACTTCAACAAATCTCAGTAATTAATTAAACAGCGGTTATCCTGAAATCTTGCTTTTCTCACCATCGCCAACCTTACCTGAACACTGGAACACAAAACGCCCAATTTATCCAGTTTTTTTAATGTAATTTCTTTTTTTGTCCTGCAATGTGGGGGTTCATCATTTTTGGGATAAACAAGAAACGCTCTTTATTTTTTTCTTTAACCATTTTTGTGAATTTTTAGAGCAAAAAGTCACAATAAATGTCACAAAACTTAGAGACTTACACAACTTTACTCTGGGGCAGAATGAAGGAAATGGAGCGGCTTTTTAAACAGGCGTAATTGGTGAATTCTGTGAACATTTCTGGACATCCTACATCTCGCCCACTATGACAAACATAAAAAACACATGAACACATAAAATAGACTTTAAGGCAAATTAAAGGAAGAAGAACAGTAAAAAGTATCCAAAAAAGGCACAAATATAATAGTGTTATGCCCAAAATGTGTGAAAATGTTACTACAAGGGAATATACACAGGGGGCAGGTCTGTTACGAAATTTCTGCAATTAAAAAATATATTTCATCCATATAAAATCGGTTTATTCTGCCGCATGAGCATGGATTTCTTAAAACCAAATGCAGAGGAGTCTTTACATGTCTTTACATTTACTTTATCATCAATCTGAAATATGAAGGCTTGAGCTAATCAGTGATTGCTGGTAGGCTGCCGCACTCACGGGGCATATTGTACTAGATTGTTAGGAGGTAAAGTGCTCAGAGCAAGTTCAGATGGTAAGTCCTAGTGATGAACAAGCAGTCCCATGCTCCGGTGCTCGATGCTCAAATAGACTCGACTCGTGTATGTAGTATAATGGAAGTCAATGGGAAACTTGAGCATTTTTCCAGAAGATTTTCGAGCCTGTCGGAGCATCACACTGCTCGAGCAGTTCAAGTGGATTTACAAAGTCACGGGTCAGGGTGAACAACACGGACCAGAGGTGATGACACAGCTCACAGAACTTGCTGGATGGCTTTACATACATTTCCATCACTGTCTATTGGGCCTCACAATCTAAACATCCCATCGGTTTGTCTTTGGAATGTAGGAGGAAACCCACACAAACACAGGGAGACGATGAGGCCGGTTTACACGTAGCAACATCGCTAACAATGTTGCTGCAACTTGTGACATTGCAGCGACCTCATAGCGACGTCGCTGTGTGTGACATCCTGCAACAATCAGCGATCACCTTGCTGATCGCTGATTGTTGCGGAATGGCCAGAGCCGTTTTTCGATCGCTGGTCTGACGCTGTCACGCATGCATGACAGGGGCAGTGAGAAGCTAACCCGATGTGTTCCCTGGTAACCAGGGTACACATCAGGTTACTAAGTGGGAGAAGACTGATAACCAGGGTAAACATCAGGGTTACTAAGCGCAGCGCTCTGTTAGTAACCTGATGTTTATCCTGGTTACCACCGTTCTCCCACTTACCCCAGCGTAGCGGTACCTTGATAACGTGGAAAAGAATATTTTATATTCTTTTCCACGATGTCGAGGTCATTACACAGGTCGATGGTCGCTAGTGAGCTGTCACACAGGCAGACTCACCAGTGACCATCGACCCGTGTAACGACCTAGACATCGTGGAAAAGAATATAAAATAGCGATGTCCCAGCGATCCCGATCGTTGGTCGGGTCGCTGGGACATCAAAACGTGTAAACCGGCCTATAGAAAGCTTTCTGTCCTATCCCCATTTCTGGAATGAGCTGGGACTTCTAGTGTTGGGATGTAGGGAGTCTATTCTAAGGTTTGGGTACCTTTACCTTGGCAGTCTCTAGTTTAGGAGGTTGGAGATATGCATGTCTTCCCCCTTAAGAATTTTCCATGTGTCATAGCACATTGGTTAGTGTATTATCCCTGGGTGGCTCCAGCAGTCGCTATGTGCTATCTTGAGCTTACAGCTGACCTTGATCTCCCAGGCATGAACCTGGAATGTCAGAAAACTCATGTCCTCTGGAATAATAAAGCAGCAAAGCGGTTTCTTTGTAGGAGTCCTCATTACTGTACACCTGAAGGGTTGTCCTGCCTTTGCCGGCGTCCTCTCCGTACCTGCATCCTGAAGGTGACTCGTCTGCCAGGGCATTAAATTCCTTCTGTGAAATTAAACGTGTTTGAGATTAAAAGCGGGAGACGTTGGGGCTAGCGAGACTGTCCTCCGAGTGATATAAATCTGCTAGCCTTGGATGGGTGCCCAAATGATCCCATCGGCAGAGATGAAGACTCTCGGGGACAGTGGGGACGCTTTGCTGGGGAGATCCGGCCATTTTTATCCATGTTGCTTCTTCCCATCGGTTGTTACACCCAGAACGGAGGGAAGAAGCAGTCAATAAATTTAAGGAGAGACACATTTAGGAGCAAGTGAATATGAAGCAATGGATTTTTCACTGAGGGCTGAATGACTGCACTTGGATTAAGAAATCCATTAGACTTTAAAGCTTCAAGTGTTTTTGACGTATTATAAAAAAAAAAAACTGTGTGCGGCTGCCAGATTCCTCCCCTCGGCTGGAGGCAGCGGAGCAGACACAATTGCATATAACATTGAAACTTCTTTGTTTAATGAGGCCGAATATAGGAAGACGTACCTTGATTAAATCATTCTGTATATGTAAATAGAGGCCAGCATTTCATAGCCCATCTCAAGGGGCCGCCTGTGACATCCACTGACGGAGACAATTTTCCCATTTCTTCCTCCTTTTTACAAATGCAGTCAGGAAACAGAACGCAATGTACCCTATAACGGCCATAGAGAAAACATTTTCTCAGCTTGGATAATTCTTAATATAGGCCATATAATTTCTAGCCTATTTAATTACATAACATATTTTATGCTTCATGACCAATTACATTAATAGCTTAATACAGAAGAATATTATCCTCTCTTGATTTGATTATGCAGCCACACAATATGGTATATTTGGTACTTAATTATCATCATCCATTGAGTAGGCTGCCGGGCTAGAACAAACACAGGGCCAATGATGCAGCCTGGGATACTGTGTGTAGATGGCTCTCCTGGCAATAAAGGGGGGGCTGCACGTCTGCCGTCTCGCCAGCCATCTTACAATGCTGTAGGAACATCTGCCGGACACCTCCGATGCAGGGGAGCTGAGTGGTGTGGCACTAGAAATACATAAAGCACTGTGATAACTCATAGCAAGATGCCACCCCAGCCTGCCTGCTGGTATTATAGAATTAGGCAAATTCAGAGAGGAAGAGGAGTTGAACTTCAGCGCCACCTATTGGAAGTAGCAATCCTAAAAGTCAATATCGACCCTTCTCATATGATTTAGGATAAAAGTCAAATCAGAATCTCATTTTGCAGTACGGTGTTTTCGGGGTGTAACTTCTCATCAGTGCAAAGTATGAGATTTGATTTGGCTGTATATGAGGCTAAGATAGGCATCTAAAGGATAAGGTTTATCCTTGTGGAACATGCCAGTATGAGGAGACTTAAAAGCCACAATGTTCTTCTGGGTAATTAAATATGCAAATTGTCTCTTCAGAGAGGAAGAAGACGAACTCTAGCACCACCTATTGCAAGTAGCAATCCTAAAAGTCAATATCAACCTTTTAACGAGCCTTGTCATTTGATTTAGGATAAAAGTAAAGTCAGAATCTCATTTTGCAGATACGGTGTTTCGGGGTGTAACCCTCATCAGTGCAAAGTATGAGATTTGATGTGGCTAGGTGAGAGGCTGAGGCAGGGATCTAAATGATATGGTTTCTCCTTGTGGGGCGTGATATGCCAGTATGAGGACACATAAAAGCCACAATGTTCTTCTAGGAAATTAAATATGCAAATTGTCTGTGAGAGAGGAAGAAGACAAACTCTAGCGCCACTTATTGGAAGTAGCAATCCTAAGAGTTAATAACAAGCCTTGTCATATGACTTAGGATAATAACCAAACCACCTCAATTTACAGACAGTGTTTCAGGGTGTAACCCCTCATCAAATCTCATGCTTTGCACTGATGAGGGGCAACAACCTGAAACACTGTGTCTGCAAATTGAGATTCTGGTTTGGCTTTCATCCTAAGTCATATGGTAAGGCTCGTTAAAGAGTCAATATTGACTAGTATTGCTATTCCAATAGTTGGCACTAGAGTTCATCTTCTTCCTGTTTGAAGAGACAAATCTGCACATATAATTTCCCAGAGAAGCATTGCAGGCATCCAAGTCTCCTCATACTGGCCTGCTACCCCTAACATGTCACTCTCCACAAGGCAAAACCTTACCCCTTAGATATTATATAACTGACACACAGATGATACCTGTCTTTACCAATTCACATCTATTCATGCTTGAATTACGGTATAACAAATTTGCACATATATTTTATTGTAGATTGCTGCACCATACCATCATATACTCTATTATGGCATCAATTGAATAGTCAAGCATACACTGTATATGTAGGATGAAGGAACCCAGGATTTACACTGGTGATCTCACCATGCCCAACATCCAGACCCTGGAGGCCATTCAGTGCAATGGACAACAGCGCACTTTGCTTTCAATATAAAGAGGGTGTCCAATATGGTCTAAGAATCTGCATCCAGTACTGTAGGGCTAATTAATTGCATCTTTCAATACCTTGTGTGTATCACACTGCAAATTTAAGACCGGTTTAATCATGAATTAGGACTGGCCGTTAGTTTGACCAACCTAACAGTTATTGGACATCCGCGGTGTAGCCCTAGGGGGTGTGGAAGCATGTGCGTGCTGGTGTGAGCCTGAGGGACCAGCAGCCACATAGGGTAGATGGGGCCACTGTACAGATCTTCCTTTGGGGCCCTTCAGCCCCTAATTCCTCCTCTGCTGCATAGTTGTAATAATAACCGGTGCCTTTTGTTACTGAGCAAGTGCTTCTAACCAGCGGATATGGACGTTCTTCACAATTTAACACAATGGTTCGGCAACTAACAGGATAAAACTTCCCATATTGGGGCAATAATATTCATAATGAGATCACTTATTATATGTGAGCAGATTTAAAAGACAATATTATTAGGAATATTTCAAAATATCAGGTCATACATATTGTTTGAAGGGGAAATGCACTGAAAGTCATGGGTCATGGATACACATGAGAATGTTACATTAGCCTATGATTGTGTCCCACCACGGGTTACTGGCATACCGCAGCTCTACATAAAAGGACATGTCACCAGTCACAAGGGTCCAGTTTTTGCTCTTATTCTCTTCCTGCTGCTTACCTGAGTATTCTCTACAATTCCAGAAATATGGGACTTTTTATTTGGTAGTAATTTGTAGGGATGCTCCTAAGGGTGGGAGCTTACAGGATCCTCAGGGGCGGGTATTTAGGCTTTTCTGCATTATTACCATGTTGGCCACACCCACTTGTAAAGTCCATAAATGTTAGTATTGAATTTAAAAGTCCCAGATCTCTGGAACCTGATGGTGAAATTGAAAAAAAAAAGAGCAAGGAGAATAAAATAGGAGCAATTAATGTCCACTTTTGACCTGGAGACAGGTTCTCCTTAACCATCTCTGTGGTATTAAATTGATCTGACCCCTGTATAGTGGTACAACCACTCTGATATATATCTATGATAGAGCCTGCTTTGTCAGAAGGTTTCTGCTATCGCATCTCACAGCAACATAATGTAGACAAAGAGACCCTGAATCCAACAATCTATTACATAGATTACTGACTGAGGCCATTCTCCCATAATCGAAGAATGTAGATTCAAGAACACAGCAGAGCTGGGAGAGCTGCCCCCGCCCACACCAGGCCCTGTATAGAGAGAGTGCATTCACTGTGAGATGTCAATCACAGCAGGGGGCGTGTCAGACTGCCCTGCACATGACAAAGTAGTCCTGTAATGGTTATTACCAAGTGATAAAGTCTTTAGATTACATAAACAACAGCAGGCACACAAATAAGAGAGGCACAGTTGCTTTTTGTTTTTTTAACCCTTACAGCATACTGTCCTCAATTTACATAGCAAAAATCTGCTGACAGATTCCCTTTAAGGATAAATATAGGACTGGTTCTTCATCTTTATAGCTCTATAAAATTCAGACCCAATAGTGAAACAATCAGTACGAGGAGCACAAACCTTATAGGAACTGATTTTAGTAAATGTTTCAACAATTAAATCTGATGATAGACTCATATACGACCCCACAATACAATGAAGTTAGCTAAAATTGCAATTTTTTTATGTTCCAATGTATTTTTTATACTGGAAATCCCCTTAATAATCAACATTTTCCATTTTTTTCAGGTCTGCAGTACATGCCAGGGGACTGTCTTTCTCAGGGTGGTCCTTCGAGTATCAGTTTGGTACAACCAGCTCACACTTCTCCCCAGTTGGCATCACACCCTTCCTCAAGACATGGACCACCGGTGCCCTACATCTACCATCAGCCATGGTGACACATGGAGAATTTGCTCTCCCAGGGATGGCCATGTCTGCACAACCACCCCCATCACTCTAAACAACCCCAACTTTTGGAGTCTCATCCTGCCCAGGAGCCCCATCACTTATAAGGAACCTCAAGGGAAAAGATAATATTTTAAGACTTTTGAACTTTGGTCAGTTTTCAGATTCCAGACAGCTGTGATTTTTTTAAATTTTGTCAATTTTTTTTTTGTCATCGACAACAAAGGACCAATGAAACAAGACATAAATGTGAAGTCATGGGTTCACTTTAATGCCCATTAAAAAAAAAAAAAAAAGTCCCCTCTGGAAGCAGAAAGACTCAGAGATATAACTACTGTAGGATAAATCATAGGAACTAAGTTAACTTGTACATTTCTGTTGATTTAAATAGTTTTAGAAGAGACAAAAAAAGAGATATCCTTGTTTTTCCACACTATGTGTGTTGTTCCCAAATGAATGACTTGGCTCAGCCAGACCCCCCCTGTCCATGGAAAGCTACAGATTATTTTTACCTGTGACCAGCGAAGAGCTAATCCAAGACCTGGACTAGGACAATGGTGGTGACACATATCTGAGCTCCTGTCCCTCAGCACTACAGGACTATAATGATTGGGCCAGAGACAGATATGACATGGACAAACGGAGGCACCATCCAAGATGTGGACATATGGAAAAGGGGGGGGCTTCCTGCAATCTGGTCTTTGCACCAAATGACAGACTGAACTTAATTGTAAACTCAAAGATTGAGGAGTGAATGAGCGTATGGCAGCGAGCGGGAGCGAGTGTGAGTGAGCAGATGAGTGTGAGTGAGCAGATGAGTGTGAGTGATCGAGAGCAAGGATGACAATACTGTAACAAAATTTGTTCAGAGTTCGTTCTATTAATGTTTCATGTTAGATATTCTATGTGTTACCTCAATTGAAAAAAAAAGAATGTTCTCCTAGTAAAACCTGCTGTGGGATTGGTATTGTATGTCCATGGATAATTTCTTTCTCAGCACGTGTTCCTCATTAGAGAAAAATGCTGTTACCTTTAAGCTTTGTCAAATTTACATTAAAATACTTGTATGAGGACTGTGAGTTTATGTTTAAAGAAAAAAGGTGTTACAAAAATGCGGTAATAAATATTTCATTTTGGATTTTTTGTGGGGTTTCTGTGTGGACTTAGTTTTGTTCTACATGATGTCATCCAAAACAGCACTGAGGTGTAGAAATCAGATATGTACGTATACAGACAGATAGGCTTACATGTAGAAGTACACATGCAGATTTAAAATGGGATCAATATAGATACAAACATATACTTTTATTTCATGTGCATATATTTCATGTGTGTGTATGTATTTATACAGTCAGACATATATACACTTGCAGATTTATGATTTTGAGAAATATAAATACACATATACATACTTATAATTCATGTCTGTATGTATATAGTGTGTATATGTATACATATTGAAATATTCATGCATACAGATATATAGAAATAAATATATATATACACACTTATATATTACTAGCTGGGTGCCCGATGCACATGCATCGGGATTCTAGAAGAGCGAGTCTCTGACTCGCAATGGCCGCTTCACGGCCAATGCTTCGCGCTGCTAAGGCGACTCGCCATGCCCGCTGCGCGGGCATAGCGAGTCGCCTTAGAACTGCTCGCAATGGCCGCTGCGCGGCCAATGCTTCGGGCGTATCCACATGACGACACTGACTCGCAGTGCGAGTGGACTCAGAAGGGGCAAAAAACCCATTCGCAATTATATAATAGATATGTGTGTATTTATACAGTATATATACTTACAGATATACATATATATATATATATATATATATATATATATATATATATATATATATGCACACACACATTTCATTTGTATGTATATATACGGAATATATATTATATTCATATACATACAGATATATATATATATATATATATATATATATATATATATATATGCATGCTTATATTTCATGTGTGTGTATTATACAGTATAAATATATATAGAGATATATATCACACACATAAATACATATGGTATATATTAATACGCTAATATATACTTATATTTCATGTGTGTATGTATCTATGCAGTATATATATGCACATACTTATAAATACATATATATATATGTATATACTGAATATATATTATACTCTTGTACATACAGATTAACAGATTATAAAACATAAATACATATACAGTATATATGCACAGATATACCGTACATACTTATACTTCGTGTGTGTATCACACAGTATATATACATATTTATACATACAGATATATATATATATATATATATATATATATATATATAAATATATATTTACACACACATTATACATATATCTGTTAATACACACACATTATATATATATATATACATATATACAGATTTGTGTACATAATCCACAGATATATATATACTATATCCTAAGATAAGGTTATTGAGAGGTTGCACAATGTAGCTCAGTGTTGTACACACAATCCCCCATTTATCATCTGCCCAGACTCTTTCTTTATTTGATATTTTCTGCTGTTTTAATGAAGTTTCACACATAATAAATCATTCATTTTTTCTATTTCAATCTTTTATACCTCCATTATTCCTCATTTCTTAATGATCCAATAACACAATGTTTGTTTTCCTTCTATTACTATAAATGCTTATTTCATGTCAGGGCATTTGGGGTTGATCCCATGCTATGTATGTATGTGATTGTGTCTCAGTGCTGATGAGCTGACTCTACATTGTGTCTCCATCCTCCATGATGACTGCTCCTCTCATCACACACAGAGCCGCACCACAGCTCTGCTGTCATTAAGCTGCAGTTCATACACAGATAACGAATACTCGGTGCGGCTTTTATATCACTCGCCGGAAAAGAAGAAATTAGATTTCTCCTGATTAAATGAAACGAAGTTAATAATGAGGGAGGTCAGGGAAAGATCTGGGGGCATCTCCGGGCTGATGTCACTGGCAGGGAAAGGGTTACTGAGGAGGGGGTCGGTGGCGCAGCTGTTGTGTGAGGGGGGGGCTGATGGGACAGGCATCCTCTGCTAAAGAATGTCACAATCAATGTGGGGTGCAGCCGGCCCGGGGAAGGAAGGAAGACAGCCCAGGTACAAGGAGCAGACAGACAGGAGGGTCCGAGAAGGGACTGCATTAAATCCACTTTATAAAGGATCCAGAGCTGGATTGTCCCACAAATGCGACAATGTGGTTTGAGCCTGTAGATCTCCAACTCTGGCAGTAGTGAGTGCAGAGATCTGCTGGATCCAGTGATCTGCTACATGTGGAGATCTGCTGGATCTAGTGATCTGCTAGATGAGGAAATCTGCTAGATCTAGTGATCTTCTAGATGTGGAGATCTGCTGAGTCTGGAGATCTGCTAGATCTAGTGATCTTGTAGATGTGGAGAGCTGTTGGATCTACCGTAGTGATGTTGTAGATGTGGAGATCTGCTGGATCTAGTGATCTTGTAGATGTGGAGATCTTCTAGATCTAGTGATGTTGTAGATGTGGAGATGTACTGGATCTAGTGATGTTGTAGATGTGGAGATGTACTGGATCTAGTGATGTTGTAGATGTGGAGATGTGCTGGATCTAGTGATGTTGTAGTTGTGGAGATGTGCTGGATCTAGTGATGTTGTAGATGTGGAGATGTACTGGATCTAGTGATGTTGTAGATGTGGAGATGTACTGGATCTAGTGATGTTGTAGATGTGGAGATGTACTGGATCTAGTGATGTTGTAGATGTGGAGATGTGCTGGATCTAGTGATGTTGTAGATGTGGAGATGTACTGGATCTAGTGATGTTGTAGATGTGGAGATGTACTGGATCTAGTGATGTTGTAGATGTGGAGATGTACTGGATCTAGTGATGTTGTAGATGTGGAGATGTGCTGGATCTAGTGATGTTGTAGATGTGGAGATGTACTGGATCTAGTGATGTTGTAGATGTGGAGATGTACTGGATCTAGTGATGTTGTAGATGTGGAGATGTACTGGATCTAGTGATGTTGTAGATGTGGAGATGTACTGGATCTAGTGATGTTGTAGATGTGGAGATGTACTGGATCTAGTGATGTTGTAGATGTGGAGATGTACTGGATCTAGTGATGTTGTAGATGTGGAGATGTGCTGGATCTAGTGATGTTGTAGATGTGGAGATGTACTGGATCTAGTGATGTTGTAGATGTGGAGATGTACTGGATCTAGTGATGTTGTAGATGTGGAGATGTACTGGATCTAGTGATGTTGTAGATGTGGAGATGTGCTGGATCTAGTGATGTTGTAGTTGTGGAGATGTGTTGGATCTAGTGATGTTGTAGATGTGGAGATGTACTGGATCTAGTGATGTTGTAGATGTGGAGATGTACTGGATCTAGTGATGTTGTAGATGTGGAGATGTACTGGATCTAGTGATGCTGTAGATGTGGAGATGTACTGGATCTAGTGATGCTGTAGATGTGGAGATGTGCTGGATCTAGTGATGTTGTAGATGTGGAGATGTACTGGATCTAGTGATGTTGTAGATGTGGAGATGTGCTGGATCTAGTGATGTTGTAGATGTGGAGATGTACTGGATCTAGTGATGTTGTAGATGTGGAGATGTACTGGATCTAGTGATGTTGTAGATGTGGAGATGTACTGGATCTAGTGATGTTGTAGATGTGGAGATGTACTGGATCTAGTGATCTTCTAGATGTGTAGATGTGCTGGATCTAGTGATGTTGTAGCTGTGGAGATCTTCTAGATCTAGTGATGTTGTAGCTGTGGAGATCTTCTAGATCTAGTGATGTTGTAGCTGTGGAGATCTTCTAGATCTAGTGATGTTGTAGCTGTGGAGATCTTCTAGATCTAGTGATGTTGTATGCTGTGGAGATCTTCTGGATCTAGTGAGATTTGTAGATGTGTAGATGTGCTGGATCTAGTGATCTTGTAGATGTGCTGGATCTAGTGATGTTGTAGCTGTGGAGATGTGCCGGGTGTGTGGCTGTAATATGAATAGTAGTGGTGTAGAACAGAAGGAGCCCCCTCCTCTCCCCAGCCCTGACAGGGATGATGGATGAGCCTGTGACTTCTCATTTCCCAGCTCCAGCTCCACACTCTGCAGCCGGGGAACAAGAAAATAAACAAACACCCTTTGGCCTCCACACATCGATTTCTAAATCATTAGGAATCAATTACTGCTCTCAATATTTCTTATTTTGCTTAAATAAAATATTCAGATGATGGAAAAGGCTGGAGATAAGGAGAAGCTCTTACTGGAAATGATCAGGGTGGTGGTGGTAACCTTCAGCCTGTTCCTGGAGACATAGGTGCATCACATACAGGAAGAGTGAGGCTAATGGCTGCAGCAGGAACCCCAGCACCCTGCAAGATGGATACATACTACTCAGCTATATATATATATATATAGTCCCCAGCACCCTGCAAGATGGATAGATACTACTCAGCTATATATATATATATATATATATATATATATATAGTCCCCAGCACCCTGCAAGATGGATAGATACTAACCAGCTATATATATAGTCCCCAGCACCCTGCAATATATATACCTATGCATATGCAATATATATATATATATATATATATATATATATATATATATATATATATAGCCCCCTGCAATATGTGTACATATATACTACCCAGCAATAAATATATATATATAGCCCCCTGCAATATGTGTACATATATACTACCCAGCAATAAATATATATATATAGCCCCCTGCAATATGTGTACATATATACTACCCAGCAATAAATATATATATATAGCCCCCTGCAATATGTGTACATATATACTACCCAGCAATAAATATATATATAGCCCCCTGCAATATGTGTACATATATACTACCCAGCAATATATATATAGCTCCAGCACCCTGCAATATGTGTACATACTACCCAGAGATATATATATATATATAGATAGATAGATATAGCCCCCAGCACCCTGCAATTTGTATATATACTACCCATCAATATATACAGCCCCCTGCAATATTTATACTACCCAGCAATATATTATATATATATATTATATATATATATATATATATATATATATATATATATATATATATATATATATATATATATCCTGCAGCAATATATATATACATACTACCCAGCAATATATATACCTATATATATATATATATATATATATATATCCTGCAGCAATATATATATACACATACTACCCAGCAATATATATATATATATATATATAGCCCCCTGCAATATGTGTGCATATATACTACCAAGCAATATATATATAGCCCCAGCACCCTGCAATATGTGTACATACTACCCAGCAATATATATATATATATATATATATAGCCCCCTGCAATATGTGTGCATATATACTACCCAGCAATATATATATAGCCCCAGCACCCTGCAATATGTGTACATACTACCCAGCAATATATATATAGCCCCCTGCAATATGTGTACATATATACTACCCAGCAATATATATATAGCCCCAGCACCCTGCAATATGTGTACATACTACCCAGCAATATATATTAGCCCTAGCACCCTGCAATATGTGTACATACTACCCAGCAATAATATATAGCCCTAGCACCCTGCAATATGTGTACATACTACCCAGCAATATATATATAGCCCCCTGCAATATGTGTACATATATACTGCCCAGCAATTTTACATATATATATATATATATCCCACCCAGCACCATAGTATATTATTATGTTATATATATATATACACACACACAGTATATATATGAGCATGTGTATTATACATGTAGTGCACTACAGCATCCTGCGATATATATACATGTATAGATAGATACATGTGCACTCCCCAGCCCCCCGCAATTTATATTGTGTGTATGTACTCCCAAGAAGGACCTACCAAAAGATGAATATAGATTTTCATATATAAGATAGATAGATAGATAGATAGATAGATAGATAGATAGATAGATAGATAGATAGATAGATAACTACCATAAATACAGTTTTCTGTTATATTATATAATTTGTTCTCTGGTTGTTGCCCTGGTGCTGGCTGTGCTTGGGGTTGGGGGCTCCTTGGTCACAACTGGCTCTGGCTGTGGGGGGGAGGGTTTCTCTGGTCACCCTGGGTCTGGAGGGGTTCTCTGGTCACACTGGCTCTGGCTGGGGGGGGGGGGGGTTCTCTGGTACCCTGGTGTCTGGAGGGGTTCTCTGGTCACCCTGGGTCTGGCTGTGGGGGGAGGGTTCTCTGGTCACCCTGGGTCTGGTTGGGGGGGGCACCCTGGTCTGTGTGTGGGAGGGTCAGTGGTGCTCCAGAGAAAGCTGCTCAGCCAAGATCATTTATCAACGTCACCCACATAATGATCCTCTCTGCAGCTGCTATTGATGGGGATAATTACATTAGCCAAGACTGACTGATCAATGCAGAAAACACACTCAACAAAACTTCTTCACTGGGCCATGAAGCCGGGCCCCCTGTGGCCCCCTCTGCCCCAAAATGTGAAGGGGCTGGAGAAAGCGGCAAATAGTGACAAGATTCCCATCACACAGTCTGTGTCCATTATCCATCATGGAAGATAAACATGGAAACATTTACATCCTAATAGAACATTAGCATTTAGTAAACTGGTAAATATCATCATTATTCGTTTTCAGTCTTGTTAGTTTCTATTCCATAAAATAAGTTTCTTCTAGTCCTGAAGATGAGAAAACACCAGGACGACCCCCGCCTGTATTACAGCTTCTAGAAGCCTGCACACCCCAACCGCACTGCAGCCTCCTCTCACCTGCAGCACACACTCAGCACTGCTACATCTCACACAAGTGGAAGCCCTATACTGCACACTGCTCACAGCAGAGGAAGGAAAGTGCAAGAGAACCTACAAACACATCTATTCTTACATCAAATGAGTACAAAAACCGGCGCTAGATAAATGATAGATAAAACAGATATATACATATAGATAGATGGACAGATAAATAAATAGATGATATAGAGAAAGGTAAGCTATATAGTTAGAAGATTAGATAACATATACATACAAGATACATAGATGATAGATACATATAGAAGATAAATAACATATACATAGATGATAGATAGATAATATATACATTGGTGATCGATATATATATATATAGATATAATAATAATATATAGATAAAGGATAGATTGATAGATATAAATATATGGATGATAGAGAGAAAAATGGATAAATGATAGTTATGTATGAATGATCTACATCTATCTATGTGTTAACTAATTGATTCTTAAATATATACTAGATAGGTGGATACTAAAGTAATCCATACATAAATATGATAAATATATAGATACATTCATACATAAAAATGATAAATATATATACTGTAGATACATTCATACATAAATGTGTAATATACAAATAGATAATTCCTATTTAAATCTGTGCTACACATATGTAGATACTTCATACATAAATATATTATATATATAATATATATATATATATATATATATATATATATATATATATATATATATGAATAATTCTTAAATATATACTAGAAGGATAGATGATAAATAGATATGTAATTTTTACATGACAAACATGTAACATCATAACCTATCTAAACACTATGGAGCACAGCAGATGACTAGTTGTAGAAAGACAATATTTCAATCCCACATATTAATGTTAAGTTTACAGTCTATTTATCTAATCAGATCCCATATATTTGGGAAGTTATCAGGGGGCCAGGAGGGGTTAACCCCTCTCCTCCCCATCCAGGGGCTCTGATTAATAACTAGCTGGCTCTTGGAGAGGCTTTTTCTGCCCGATTGCCTTTGTGAATTAGAGACAATTCCTTCACACTCCAGTAATGTTCTGCAGCTAGAAGATGACTGACACTTCCACACAGTCTCTGCAGCCTCACACCTAATAAGGGGGCAGGGGGCCCAATTAGGCAGCCAGGCCTAATATTTACATGTATGATAATACAATGTGCTGCACATTTACACCCCCAGCAAATAAAGTAGAGAGAATGTGAAATATGATTATGTAGAATGAGATCAGCTTCCCCTCTCTCCTCCTAATCTCAGCATCCTTTATCTGCAATCAGCTCCAAGGTTTAATTAGGAGTCCTCAGGCTGATCTGATAATTTCTTATTAGCTTCTATTCAGTAAATGGGATTGCCAGGCTGTATAGAGAAATACATAGCATGGTGCCACCCAACGACTAGACCAGGGGCTGGCAGTGACAGGCTGCCTCTAATAACACCTACACTGAAGTCAATGATGAGTGTAGTGTCTATGGGTGTTGGTGCCTTGGGTCTGGACACATTAGTATAGTGAGGGTAAACTCACCAGATGACAATCCAGGGTGTATAATGCAAATGCACAGGACTGGGAAATTCTTCATACAATGAGTTTTCTGATGTCAATGGTTTTGTATGGAGTCAGAAATTGGCACTGCCACCTGGATCCAATGATCTATAAAGATCCCAGCAATCAGACCAGTCCTAGCATTAGGCCATCAATGTCTGCTCTGGTCACACCTTTATGGTTGGTTCACAGATTGTTTGGGAATAAAATATTGTTTGGTATTATCAGCAAGGTGGGTGAGACTCCACCAAATCTTATATACCCCCTACATACAAAATCTGTGGGGGAGCCATGAGAAAATTGATTTGACATGACAATTTATTCTGGATTTTGCAATGCATGGGGTGAAAGCAGCAGGTAACTCCTATTTTGCATTTTTTATTATTTTGCAAAATTTAAATCCTACATTAATGTATGTGACTGTGCCCAGAAAGATAAAATGATTTACTATTACAGTATTGGAAAAATGGAACCTGCAGTGAGCAGATCTTACCTGATTCTGACACATTGTAGCAAAGCCTCAGGGACACAACATCTTAGCACCAAGACTGGCTGCCCTGGTCTTGTTCTGGAGGTCACCCCTCTTCCAGGGCTTCTAAAACACATGAGAACAGTAAGGATATTTGCAGTATTATTTTCTGCACCTTACTGACATCCTGAACAAATGAAGAAAATGGTAAAAGTAAAAAGTATCTAGAAAATCAATTGTTTTCATCTTTTACAATTTTGTACAATTTTACAAGAGGAAAATGATCAAATCTAGACCCATCCTGGCATCACTAGCCAGAAGTTAGTAGATTTATAGTCTTCCAAATCTGCTAGGAAGGTCTACTTATCTGATTTTAATATATATATACAATTGGTGCAGATGTGACATGTCCACCCAGTAATAGGGATGTGCAGAGAATAGCAGAGCATTCATCCCAATGTATAATAGGTGATCCTACCCTGCACAGTTCCAGCCCCTGAACCATACTCATCCTCTTGCTTTATCTTGGATAATAATATTAGGAAAGTGCTGTTTAGCAAGTGCAGGTCACACAGGGACACTGCTGGGAGAGGTGACCATGATCACCCCTCTATTCTCAATGCATAAAACACACAATCTCATATTTATAGCACATAGGGCTGCATGATAATTACTGGAGACCTTGTGGTCAAGATGAAGAAAGCGCTCAGATGACTCCAAATTAGGCTTGTACTTGTCCTTGAAGAGGGGAAATTGCACCTTATTGTGGAATGTAAGTGGATAATGAGGTGGATGCACTGTCATTGTGTGGCTGTACCTGCAGCAGTACACCCCATACATCATGTCCTCCTCACAGCAGGCCAGGCACAGCAGGGGGACTGTGACTTTCAGGTTGCTGCTGCAGGGTAGATAACTTTTCCCAGTATACAGAGACACAGATCAGCAGCACAGGCCCATGAATAATCCTTGTCATAACATATGGGAAGGACTAGAACAGGCAGAGAAGGGGTTAATCCTCCAAATCCAGCAGCAGGGCCTGGTAAAGTGTGGTTCCTTCACCTCCTGTGCTATGTTTAGCTCTATATTTACCTTTCTATCGCAGTGTTTGGTATTTTCTCATTAGCAGGAATTATGTTTGTACATTTAGTTACATTGTACAGTGGAGAATTGACACAAGAATTGGATCAGCCACAACCTCCGAGCGCCCCCTGCCGGACACATGCGGTACTTGTAGCCAGAGGCTGCAGACTTTCTCTGTGTTTTCACCAGAGGGAGTTTTTACAACTTCCTCACAAAGCTCAACATCTAAAGCAAACAAATAGCATGCAAATAAAAATAAAGCATCCACTGCCTGCCCCAGGAGACTAAATACAGCAAGCTGAGAGCACAGGGAGGGGGCTGCACTGCCACCATGGACCCCCAGGATGGGACACTGACCAGGCAGCCTCACAATCATAGCCCCCTCCAAACTCCTCATCACCAATGTATCTGTGCCCCCCACTCACAATCATAGCCCCCTCCTGAACTCCATCACCAATGTATCTGTGCCCCCCACTCACAATCATAGCCCCCTCCCAAACTCTCATCACCAATGTATCTGTGCCCCCACTCACAATCATAGCCCCCTCCTGAACTCCTATCACCAATGTATCTGTGCCCCCCACTCACAATCATAGCCCCCTCCTGAACTCCTATCACAAATGTATCTGTGCCCCCCACTCACAATCATAGCCCCCTCCTGAACTCCTATCACCAATGTATCTGTGCCCCCACTCACAATCATAGCCCCCTCCCAAACTCTCATCATCAATGTATCTGTGTCCCCCACCACAATCATAGCCCCTCCCAAACTCTCATCACCAATGTATCTGTGCCCCCACTCACAATCATAGCCCCCTCCTGAACTCCTATCACCAATGTATCTGTGCCCCCCACTCACAATCATAGCCCCCTCCTGAACTCTATCACAAATGTATCTGTGCCCCCCACTCACAATCATAGCCCCCTCCTGAACTCCTATCACCAATGTATCTGTGCCCCCACTCACAATCATAGCCCCCTCCCAAACTCTCTATCATCAATGTATCTGTGTCCCCACTCACAATCATAGCCTCCTCCTGAACTCTCATCATCAATGTATCTGTGCCCCCACTCACAATCATAGCCCCCTCCCAACTCTCATCACCAATGTATCTGTGCCCCCACTCACAATCATAGCCCCCTCCTGAACTCTCATCATCAATGTATCTGTGTCCCCACTCACAATCATAGCCCCCTCCTAAACTCTCATCACCAATATATCTGTGCCCCCACTCACAATCATAGCCCCCTCCTGAACTCCTATCACCAATGTATCTGTGCCCCCCACTCACAATCATAGCCCCCTCCTGAACTCCTATCACCAATGTATCTGTGCCCCCCACTCACAATCATAGCCCCCTCCTGAACTCCTATCACCAATGTATCTGTGCCCCCCACTCACAATCATAGCCCCCTCCCAAACTCTCATACACAATGTATCTGTGCCCCCCACTCACAATCATAGCCCCCTCCTGAACTCCTATCACCAATGTATCTGTGCCCCCCACTCACAATCATAGCCTCCTCCTGAACTCCTATCACCAATGTATCTGTGCCCCCCACTCACAATCATAGCCCCCTCCTGAACTCCTATCACCAATGTATCTGTGCCCCCCACTCACAATCATAGCCTCCTCCTGAACTCCTATCACCAATGTATCTGTGCCCCCACTCACAATCATAGCCCCCTCCTGAACTCCTATCACCAATGTATCTGTGCCCCCCACTCACAATCATAGCCCCCTCCTGAACTCTCATCACAAATGTATCTGTGCCCCCCACTCACAATCATAGCCCCCTCCCAAACTATCACAAATGTATCTGTGCCCCCCACTCGCAATCATAGCCCCCTCCTGAACTCTCATCACAAATGTATCTGTGCCCCCCACTCACAATCATAGCCCCCTCCTGAACTCCTATCACCAATGTATCTGTGCCCCCCACTCACAATCATAGCCCCCTCCCAAACTATCACAAATGTATCTGTGCCCCCCACTCACAATCATAGCCTCCTCCTGAACTCCTATCACCAATGTATCTGTGCCCCCACTCACAATCATAGCCCCCTCCTGAACTCCTATCACCAATGTATCTGTGCCCCCCACTCACAATCATAGCCCCCTCCCAAACTCTCATCACCAATGTATCTGTGCCCCCCACTCACAATCATAGCCCCCTCCTGAACTCCTATCACCAATGTATCTGTGCCCCCACTCACAATCATAGCCTCCTCCTGAACTCCTATCACCAATGTATCTGTGCCCCCCACTCACAATCATAGCCCCCTCCTGAACTCTCATCACAAATGTATCTGTGCCCCCCACTCACAATCATAGCCCCCTCCCAAACTATCACACAATGTATCTGTGCCCCCCACTCACAATCATAGCCTCCTCCTGAACTCCTATCACCAATGTATCTGTGCCCCCCACTCACAATCATAGCCCCTTCCTGAACTCCTATCACCAATGTATCTGTGCCCCCCACTCACAATCATAGCCCCCTCCAAACTATCACCAATGTATCTGTGCCCCCCACTCACAATCATAGCCCCCTCCCAAACTCTCATCACCAATGTATCTGTGCCCCCCACTCACATGCAGCCTCCTATGTTCTCTCCCCCCAGGTATCTGATACTGGACACCTCCCATCTGTATAACACCTCAGTGATTCCTGTGTGGATGAGAATTCCTGCATAAACTGTCTATAATTCACTATTGATTATGAGTGCAGACTGCGACATCATGGGGTTAACAGAGGGTCCCCCCTCCAGCATAATCAGGTGACATGTACTATGTGCAACATAACACAAGGTATGGTGCAGGTGGGAAAAACACAGATAATAATAATGATAAAAATAATAAAAAAAATAAAATAAAAAAAAGAAGTATTAGTGGGATTATTCTCTCAAAAAATAAATATGAATGAAATGATATTGTCATTATTTATGATGATGATTATCCATAATCCATGTGATTGATGAAGGACAGTATGTATGTGCTGTGTTACAATCTGGAGTGAAGACAATCAGATCTATTCATCTGCAGAACAGGCAAGAAACAAACCAAGAGCAGATTGTGTGTGGAGCCGAGACATGGAGGAGTGTGATCCCCGGTGTAGGCTCCCGGTGTCCCCGGTGTAGGCTCCCGGTGTCCCCGGTGTAGGCTCCCGGTGTCCCCGGTGCAGGCTCCCGGTGTCCCCGGTGTAGGCTCCCGGTGTCCCCGGTGCAGGCTCCCGGTGTCCCCGGTGTAGGCTCCCGGTGTCCCCGGTGCAGGCTCCCGGTGTCCCCGGTGTAGGCTCCCGGTGTCCCCGGTGCAGGCTCCCGGTGTCCCCGGTGTAGGCTCCCGGTGTCCCCGGTGTAGGCTCCCGGTGTCCCCGGTGTCGGGTCACACAGCAGCCGTCACCGTACAGCGGAGAGCGGGGTCTGCACAGTGCGGACTCCTGGGAGCTGAATCTACCGGTAATAACGGAGTGTAGGAGAGGAGCCAGAACTATACATCTACCGGATTACCGGCATTTATCTTCTACATCACACTCCAAACCCCAAATATCTGCTGTCTCCTTACTACACCTATATACAGTGCAGGATGTGCAGTGTATATCATACATCATACATACATCATACATACATACATCATACATACATACATCATACATACATACATCATACATACATATATCATACATACATCATACATCATACATGTTCTCAATCCTCCACCAGGGAAAGAATAAAGATTTGCAGCTGGACTATGTCATTCACTGAGATCTAGGATGTGGGATTATAGTGTGTCCCCAGTGTATATAGATAACACCCATCATATACAGTATATACCAGTGTGAGAAGTAGAAGGGTCCTCATGGTCTCATACAGCTGGATCACTATATAACTATGCTATAATATATAAATAATGGTGCAAGAGCACTTTCATACACAGGGTGTACAGTATTATAATGGAGTAGGCTTATACAGCTGCAGTATAGTGAAGGATCACAATGTATCTACATAGGGCACATATGTATACAGAATATTATTAACTGCACAATACTACACTATAATGTAATGCTACACTATATTATAATCCTGCCCTATAATACAATGCTGCACTATAATACAATGCTGCACTATATTATAATCCTGCACTATAATACAATGCTGCACTATAATACAATGCTGCACTATATTATAATCCTGCACTATATTATAATCCTGCCCTATAATACAGTGCTGCACTATAATACAATGCTGCACTATATTATAATCCTGCCCTATAATATAATCCTGCACTATAATACAATGCTGCACTATATTATAATCCTGCACTATATTATAATCCTGCACTATATTATAATCCTGCACTATATTATAATCCTGCACTATAATATAATCCTGCACTATAATACAATGCTGCACTATATTATAATCCTGCACTATATTATAATCCTGCACTATATTATAATCCTGCACTATAATATAATCCTGCACTATAATACAATGCTGCACTATATTATAATCCTGCCCTATAATATAATCCTGCACTATAATACAATGCTGCACTATATTATAATCCTGCACTATATTATAATCCTGCCCTATAATACAGTGCTGCACTATAATACAATGCTGCACTATATTATAATCCTGCCCTATAATATAATCCTGCACTATAATACAATGCTGCACTATAATATAGTCCTGCACTATATTATAATCCTGCACTATATACAATGCTGCACTATAATACAATGCTGCACTATATTATAATCCTGCACTATATTATAATCCTGCCCTATAATATAATCCTGCACTATAATACAATGCTGCACTATATTATAATCCTGCCCTATAATATAATCCTGCACTATAATACAATGCTGCACTATATTATAATCCTGCACTATATTATAATCCTGCCCTATAATACAGTGCTGCACTATAATACAATGCTGCACTATATTATAATCCTGCCCTATAATATAATCCTGCACTATAATACAATGCTGCACTATATTATAATCCTGCACTATATTATAATCCTGCCCTATAATACAGTGCTGCACTATAATACAATGCTGCACTATATTATAATCCTGCACTATAATATAATCCTGCACTATAATACAATGCTACACTATATTATAATCCTGCCTATAATATAATGCTGCACTATATTATAATCCTGCACTATAATATAATCCTGCACTATAATACAATGCTACACTATATTATAATCCTGCCCTATAATACAATGCTGCACTATAATACAATGCTACACTATATTATAATCCTGCCTATAATATAATCCTGCACTATAATACAATGCTACACTATATTATAATCCTGCCCTATAATACAATGCTGCACTATAATACAATGCTGCACTATATTATAATCCTGCACTATAATACAATGCTGCACTATAATACAATGCTGCACTATATTATAATCCTGCACTATATTATAATCCTGCCCTATAATACAGTGCTGCACTATAATACAATGCTGCACTATATTATAATCCTGCCCTATAATATAATCCTGCACTATAATACAATGCTGCACTATATTATAATCCTGCACTATATTATAATCCTGCCCTATAATACAGTGCTGCACTATAATACAATGCTGCACTATATTATAATCCTGCACTATAATACAATCCTGCACTATAATATAATCCTGCACTATAATACAATGCTGCCCTAAAATACAATCCGGCACTATAATATAATCCTGCACTATAATACAATACTGCCCTATAATACAATCCTGCACTATAATACAATGCTGCACTATATTATAATCCTGCACTATAATACAATGCTGCACTATATTATAATCCTGCACTATAATATAATCCTGCACTATAATATAATCCTGCACTAGAATACAATGCTGCACTATAATACAATCCTGCACTATAATATAATCCTGCACTATAATACAATGTTGCACTATATTATAATCCTGTACTATAATATAATCCTGCACTAGAATATAATCCTGCACTAGAATACAATGCTGCACTATAATACAATCCTGCACTATAATATAATCCTGCACTATAATACAATGCTGCCCTATAATACAATCCTGCACTATATTATAATCCTGCACTATAATACAATGCTGCACTATATTATAATCCTGCACTATATTATAATCCTGCACTATAATACAATGCTGCACTATATTATAATCCTGCACTATAATACAATGCTGCCCTATAATACAATCCTGCACTATAATATAATCCTGCACTATAATACAATGCTGCCCTATAATACAATCCTGCACTATAATACAATGCTGCACTATATTATAATCCTGCACTATAATATAATCCTGCACTAGAATACAATGCTGCACTATAATACAATCCTGCACTATAATATAATCCTGCACTATAATACAATGTTGCACTATAATATAATCCTGTACTATAATATAATCCTGCACTATAATATAATCCTGCACTAGAATACAATGCTGCACTATAATACAATCCTGCACTATAATATAATCCTGCACTATAATACAATGCTGCACTATATTATAATCCTGCCCTATAATATAATCCTGCACTAAAATACAATGTTGCACTATAATACAATGTTGTACTATAATAAAATGTTGCACTATAATGCAATCCTGCCCTATAATATAATCCTGCACTATAATACAATGCTGCACTATAATACAATGCTGCACTATAATATAATGCTCCAGCACAGTCACAAAAATGCCTACATATTAAGCATGTGTCTATCTAAGAGTATCAGATGTACTACAGTATATACAAGTACAGTGCAGGATCACTGTATACACAACTGTGGATGATGTATAATACTGAAGTATATAATATTGTACACAAAGAGTACCATAATCTATATATATATATATATGTATATACATACTGCACACTGTATACAGCAGTACATACATATTTGCTATATGTAGTAGTATACACATATGATATACAATAAAAAAAATTGTATACAAAATATTTCAATAGAGTATATGTATGTATTCTTTATTCATATATATATATATATATATATATATATATATATATATATTTATAGAGATATAGATAGATAGATAGATAGAGCATATGTCTGCAGTGCTGCATAAGGTGTGCAGCACTGCAGTATATATATACACATATATTTATTAATAAATACGTCTATATCCATCTATCTATCTATCTGAGAGAGCACATAGGGCTATGCAGAGGTAAGCATTGTCATTTACTAGAGCATCTCAATGAATTAGAATATTATGAAAAATTAATATTATATTGCCATGTTTCAGGGCATTTTTGGGAGCTCTGAAACGCGTTGACTAATAAATCAATATTATATTCCCCCTTTGATGTCTCGTGGAATACGGCAGCGCGGATTTTAACCTTTCATCCTCTCTACTTTAATTTTCTGAGATAATGACCTTTGGGTTTTCACTGACTTAAGCCATAATCATCAACATTAACATAAATAAACACATTAAATAGATCCCACTGTGTGTAATGACTCCATATATGTGTTTCACTTTTGTATTGAATTACTGAAATAAATTAACATTTTGATGAGATTCTAATACATTGAAATGCACTAGTAGATTGTAAGCTCCTGTGACCAATGTGTAGTGTACCTGGTGCAGCATTCCATTCTTCTATCAGTTCAGGGATACAAGTTGTCACAGATATGCAGCTGTTTAGTGGTGCCCTCTTCTGTCCACCTCCATCAGGTGTAGGGGTGCAGCCCTCCTCAGTGCCCTATGACCCATAGCTTGCAAATCCCTGACAGATTAACACTGGTGGCCCACAGGCCCTACTCATTAGCCCCTGTCTGCTATATAGGTTGTGTGTATAATGCTGTCATACACTGAATGGTTATTATTAAAGAACTTTTGAACAAATCTTCATCAATCTTGCTCCTCTGTAACATGACATTACTGTGCAGGGAACAAAAGATATTCAGTATATTCATGATTAGCCTAAAATTTCATTGATTACACATAAAGGGAAAACTATATATGTATCCTGGCTCTGATGCACACTGCTCGAGGCTTGGTCAGTATTAATCAGCTCTGCAGCCTTCCAGCTCTGGGGTCCTGGGTTCAAATCCCACCAAGGACGACATCTACAAGGAGTTTGTATGTTCTCCCTGTGTTTCTATGGGTTTCCTCCTCTGAAGACATACTGATAGGAAAACTATACTGTGAGCCCCAATGGGGACAGAGATAATGATGTATGTAAAGCGCTATGGAATATGATGGCACTATATTAGCAATGTATACTAATTAGGTGACAGGTTCCCTTTACATACTGTGTAAAGTGTGGGCCCCATTTATCAAAACTATCTCGGAGAACAATTATTGTTGATATACATAGTAACAAAGAGTTTTTTTATCAACCTGTAGGTTCCTTAAAAGGGCTGTCCAGGGGTGTAACTACAACAGATGCAGGGATTGCAATCGCACCCCGGCCCTGGAGCCTAGTGACCCCCAAAAGTCGCTCTTGCCTATAGAAAAAGACTATTGCTATTAGACATTTGCAATAATTGGGGGCCCCGTTGGGGCTTTCGCATCTGGGCCCATGAGCTTCAAGTTACGCCACTTGGGCTGTCTGCTAAGTGTACTCACTATTTCTATTCTGGACTGATGGCGCTCCTCCACTCTGCTGCCGGCGTCATTTGCTGAGCTCTTGACCTCCTGTTCTCACTGAGAAAAGGCATGGCGTTATGAGTTTAATATTAGACCTAGTGGACAGTTTCAAAAATGTAACATTTCTGTCTATTTTTCCTTTCTTTTCTATTGTTAACTGATGCCCACTTTCACCTTCCTGGCCAGGCTGAATAGTTTAAATCTGCCCAATGTCACTTTTTATGTGGTAATCAGCTGTAGAGCCCAGCGTTGCTCAGGCGTAATGCCCATATATGGCAATATCGCCCATATATGGTAATGTATGCATGTGTGTATGTATCCATCATAGCTCTGCCCCGCCCTGTAGCTCCACTCCTTCCCTTCATAGTTCCACCCTTAGGCGGCCGTCACACGCACAGATATCTTTAGCGATATTGTAAGCGATCACGTGCACGCGCAATCGCTTACAATATCGCTCACATCGCTGGTGAGATGTCACACAGACAGACTCACCAGCGATGCGGAGCCGCGATCTCGCTCGTTACTATGGTACACATCGGGTAACTAGGCGCTGCGCGTCGCTGAGTTACCCGACGTGTACCATAGTTACCATCTCCCAGCATAGGCTTTGCCGCTGGGAGATCGTTCATCGTGGTGTTTAACATCGTAAATCGCTTGATTACATGCAACGATATCTTGCCCGATATCGCTTAAGCGATCAAAAAGGAGATCGCTTAAACGATATCGGGCAAGAAATCGTTGCGTGTGACGGCCCCCTTACACATAGCCCCGGTCTTCATAACTACACCCCTTCCGGTAGCCACATCTCCTTAATAGCTCTGTCTCTACACATATCCCCACCCTCCCAAAAGCTCCACCCCTTTCATAGAGCCACCTCATGTATTGCCCTGCCCCTTCATAGCTCAACCCCTCCACAAAGTGAAGGGCAATCCCTGAGGCAGGGATATGTGGAAATGCAGGCTGTGAAGTGTGTGTGGCCATGTGGAGTGGGCGTGGCTATGCCAGGGCTGTGCGGAGTGGGCATGGGTATGTGGAGTGGGCAGGGCTAATGCCACATACACACACTCAGCATATGGAGATGCATGCTATGGAGTGGGCATGGCTATGTTGAGTGGGCAGGGCTATACAATTGCTGTGTGGAGTGGGCATGGCTATATGGAGTGGGTGTGGCTAATGCCATATATATACACATATATTTAGCTTTATATATTAAATATCTCCAGAATGTTTCCATATATCCCAGTGATTCTCAGATGTATTTTTGTGACACGTTGTACTTTATGATCGTGGTAAGTTTAGGTCAATCTGATTAGCATTTGTTTACTCTAGGTGGCTTGTTGTGACGGTCACTGAGGAGTGATAATGATGATCCATGGAAAGTTGTAGGGAAAGGAAGCTACCATGTTCCTAAGGGGGAGGGGAGACCATGAAGAGTTGAATCCATCAGTGTAGTGCTTTGCCTCTGCTCCAATCCTCACAATAACAGTACACATTATGCATCATCATACAGCAGAGGATCACAGCATGTATTTATAGCTGCTTGGTGACATGATTGCTATTTCAAGCCTGGACCCCTTGTCACATCACATAGGATGGTATATCAGGGGCTGGATTGTAGTATAACCATGGGGCAGTGCCCAAGTCACCTGCCAGGCCACCTCCCTATACAGAAGTGTGAGTGGGCTGGAATGTAGGATGATTCTGAAGCTCCCAGCATCCACACCCCCGACACCTCCTGTTCTCTACTGCTGCATGAAGCTGTCAGGCAGGTATGATTTTATTGAATTATAAGAGATCTATAGATCCTAGAACTGCAGTGTACAGCCCAGCTTCATCATGTAGGAGGGCAGGGACTGTACTAAAAAGTTTTCTCTCCTGGAGTTCCCCTTTCAAACCTTCATGGGCTTCACAAGAATTAACTCAAAGTGAAATGAAAAAAAAAAAGTAATTTTGGCCACACATTTTTCATTTTTGAAATGTACCTCTAAATTTGTAGTCCAGTTTCTCAGGAATACACTAATACCCCAAATGGGGTCAGAAAACACTGGGCACATGTCAAAGTTTGGAGAGGGAGGAGCGAGTTTTCCGTTTTGGAGTACAATGTTATCTGGAATGGAGTGCACACACCATGTCGTATTTGACATGTCAAACCAGTAGAAAGTGTCAAGTGACCCCATTTCGGAAACTGCACTGCTCAAGCAATCCACCTTGGACTGCAATTAACATTTTGGACCCACGTTTGCTTCACATAATATTATAATAGTGGAGCATGATAAGAAAAACTATTTTTTTTATGTAAATGTTGCTCTGCCCCCAAATATTTAATTCTCCCAAGAGTGACAAGAGAAATTTAACCCCAAAGTTTCCTGCACAATTTCTCCTGAGTACACCAAGCAGTCTGTCCTGCTTTGGATATATGACCGAGCTCAAAACAGGAGTGTTATTTGGCTGGAATAGACTGTGGGCACCATATTGCATTCGTAGAGCCCCTGAAGTGCCAAAATGGACAAAAACCTAGGGGCGGACTGGCTGGCTATAATGGCCTCATCCAGGGCTGCCCCCCTACTGTAATGGGCCAGTCCGACTCTGCTTTGCTTTGCACTGATGGTGGTGAGACGGCAGCTCTGGTGGTGGTGAGGTGGCACAGTGGTCATTGTAGGCTGTAAGCTTTCCTGTTCATTTTTCACACTAAAAATGCATTTTTCAGTTTTGTGCATCCTAATACAGTTGTGGCTAAAAGTATTGACACCCCTGCAATTCTGTCAGATAATACTCAGTTTCTTCCTGAAAATGATTGCAATCACAAACTCTTTGGTATTATTATCTTCATTTAATTTGTCATCAATGAAAAAACACAAAAGAGAATGAAGCAAAAAGCAAAACATTGATCATTTCACACAAAACTCCAAAAATGGGCCAGACAAAAGTATTGGCACCCTCAGCCTAATACTTGGTTGCACAACCTTTAGCCAAAATAACTGCGATCAACGCTTCCGGTAACCATCAATGAGTTTTTTACAATGCTCTGCTGGAATTTTAGACCATTCTTCTTTGGCAAACTGCTCCAGGTCCCTGATATTTGAAGGGTGCCTTCTCCAAACTGCCATTTTTAGATCTCTCCACAGGTGTTCTATGGGATTCAGGTCTGGACTCATGGCTGGCCACCTTAGAAGTCTCCAGTGCTTTCTCTCAAACCATTTTCTAGTGCTTTTTGAAGTGTGTTTTGGGTCATTGTCCTGCTGGAAGACCCATGACCTCTGAGGGAGACCCAGCTTTCTCACACTGGGCCCTACATTATGCTGCAAAATTTGTTGGTAGTCTTCAGACTTCATGATACCATGCACACGGTCAAGCAGTCCAGTGCCAGAGGCAGCAAAGCAACCCCAAAACATCAGGGAACCTCCGCCAAGTTTAACTATAGGGACCGTGTTCTTTTCTTTGAATGCCTCTTTTTTTCTCCTGTAAAATCTATGTTGATGCATTTGCCCAAAAAGCTCTACTTTTGTCTCATCTCACCAGAGAACATTCTTCCAAAACGTTTTAGGCTTTCTCAGGTAAGTTTTGGCAAACTCCAGCCTGGCTTTTTTATGTCTCTGGGTAAGAAGTGGGGTCTTCCTGGGTCTCCTACCATTCAGTCCCTTTTCATTCAGACGCCGACGGATAGTACGGGTTGACACTGTTGTACCCTCGGACTGCAGGGCAACTTGAACTTGTTTGGATGTTAATCAAGGTTCTTTATCCACCATCCGCACAATCTTGCGTTGAAATCTCCCGTCAATTTTTCTTTTCCGTCCACATCTAGGGAGGTTAGCCACAGTGTCATGGGCTTTAAACGTCTTGATGACACTGCACACAGTAGACACAGGAACATCCAGGTCTTTGGAGATGGACTTTAGCCTTGAGATTGCTCATGCTTCCTCACAATTTGGTTTCTCAAGTCCTCAGACAGTTCTTTGGTCTTCTTTCTTTTCTCCATGCTCAATGTGGTACATACCAGGACACAGGACAGAGGTTGAGTCAACTTTAATCCATGTCAACTGGCTGCAAGTGTGATTTAGTTATTGCCAACACTTGTTAGGTGCCACAGGTAAGTTACAGGTGCTGTTAATTACACAAATTAGAGAAACATCACATGATTTTTCTAACAGTGCCAATACTTTTGTCCACCCCCTTTTTTATGTTTGGTGTGGAATTAGATCCAATTTGGCTTTAGGACAATTCTTTTTGTGTTTTTTCATTGAAGACAAATTAAATGAAGATACCGTAATAATACCAAAGAATTTGTGATTGCAATCATTTTCAGGAAGAAACTGAGTATTATCTGACAGAATTGCAGGGGTGTCAATACTTTTGGCCACAACTGTATGTATAGATTTTATGTATATGCAAAATAAAGTGTTGTATACAATGTAATAGTGTGTTGTGTTTTGAGGGGAGGCATGGTTAAGAAATTATTTATTGTAATTGTTTCATGTATTTATCATTTTTAAGCTTATTGTTTTTCAATTGTTCATCCTTTCAGTGGAAGTGGGCATCCATAGAGGGATCAGCTTTATCCTCATTTGCACAAGGAAAGACTAGAAGCAATGGGATGAAACTCAATGGAAGGAGACACAGATTAGATATTATAATAATAACTTTTTGACAGTGAGTGTAAACCACTACTAATGTGACCCCTTATTCCTACCTAACACTTTCCCAATATACTTCTACTACCTATTTTGCTCTTGTAAGCCGATCTCTAAGAGGCTTGTATATACCTTTTATTGTCATTGTCGCTTTGATCCTTCAGTTTGGAGACTGGATTTGGACCAACTGAGCAGGCCACGTTCCTGGAGGGAGCTGAGAGGAGAGTGAAGGTGATCTGAGAATGTGTGCAAAGACTGTGTCACTCACAGAAAAGCAGCCCTGTCCTCCACTAGTGACTGCCCTACTCAGTTGGTCTGAATCTGGTCTCAAAAGCAGAAGATCAAAGCTACAACAATAATAAAAGTATTTATGGGAGGAGACACAGATTAGATGTTAGAAACATTTTTTTGACAGTGAGGTTGATCAACGGTGGAACAGGCGACCACGAGAGGTGGTGAGTTCCTATTCAATGGAAGTTTTCTACTGATTGTTAGATAACCCCTTTAAGGGTTATTCCCAATATTAAACGTTATCAGTAGTGGTGAGCAAATTGTGAGATATTTGGGTTCGGATAGCTCTGTTGAACTCTTTCAGTATTCAAATCAGAGTGAGTTCTTCATTGACTTGCATTGCAAATGATATCAAGTGCTATGGAATTAATAGCGCTATATAAATGATAAATATATAATTATTATTATTTATTATTATTACTGATGAGCGAGTAGTAAGATATTCGGGTAGCTGTAACTGAATACTTTGAATGATTAACAAGTAACAAATCCAATGCAAGTCAATGGGGAACTTATCCGAATCCAAATACTGAAACAGTTCAAAGTGTTCGGTTACAGCTATCCAAACCTGAATATCTTACTACTCATTCATCTCTAAAGTCTTCACACAGAGGCTGGACAGACATCTGTCTGAGATGATTTAGTAAATCCTGCTTTGAGCAGGGGGTTGGACCAGATGACCCAGGAGGTTCCTTCCAAATAAACCATTCTATGATTCTGTGATAGGAACATCCTTAGGAACACAAGTTACATAAAAAAGCATCTTCCTGTTATGCTATACACTACCGTTCAAACGTTTTGTGTTTTCCATGAAAACTCATACTTTTATTTATCAAATGAGTTGCAAAATAAATAGAAAATATAGTCCAGACACTGACTAGGTTAGAAATAATGATCTTTATTTGAAATAATAATTTTCTCCAAACTTTGCTTTCATCAAAGAATGCTCCCTTTGCAGCAATTACAGCATTGCAGACCTTTGGCGGGTACTATTTAATGAAGTTGCCAGATGAGGGGCTGTGAGGCATCAATTTCTCAAACTAGAGACTCTAATGTACTTGTCTTGTTGCTCAGTTGTGCAGCTGGGCCTCCCACTTCTCTTTCTACTCTGGTTAGAGCCTGTTTGTGCTCTAGTCTGAAGGGAGTAGTACACATAGTTGTAGGAAATCTTCAGTTTCTTGGCAATTTCTCGCATGGAATAGCCTTCATTTTTAAGGACAAGAATGGACTGTCCAGTTTCACATGAAAGTTCTCTTTTTCTGGCCAGTTTGAGAGTTTCATAGAACAAACAAATGTAATGCTCCAGATTCTCAACCTCCTTCTCAAAGTAAGGTCAATTTTATAGCTTCTCTAATCAGCCTAACCATTTTCAGCTGTGCTAACATACTTGTGTTAAGGTGCTGTCACACAGCACGATTTGGCCAGCGATGTCGGAAGCGATGCGCGGGTGCCCGCTCGCTTCCGACATCGCTGGCCAGCTGTCACACAGCATCGCTGCGGCCGGCGACACCGCAGCGATGCGGGCGGTGACATCGCTCGCTGGGCTGGGCTCAGCCCAGCGAGCGATCCGCAGCAACGCTGCAGTATAGGCTGGATCGCCGCCGACATCACTCTGGCGATGTCACACGGCGCGATCCAGCCTTATCGCAGGTCGCCGGTTGACAGGTTTACGGTTCTTCCCGTAAACCTGTCAACCAGCGATAAAACGCGGTCGCGCCGCTCATTTACACAGCGCGACATCACTAGCGACATCGCTGATACGTCAGTTTTTCGGCGATGTCGCTAGCGACGTCGCCAGGAGTGACACCACCTTAAGGGTTTTCTAAACATCCATTAGCCTTCCTACACAGTTAGCAAACACAATGTACCATTAAAACACTGGTGGTTGTTGGAAATAGGCCTCTATACACCTATGTACTGTAAATATTGCTTTAAAAACCAGATGTTTGCAGATAGAATAGTCATTTACCACATTAACAATGTATAGAGTGTATTTCTAATTCATTTAATGTTAGATTCATTGAAAAAAATATGATTTTCTTTAAAAAATAAGGACATTTCTAAATGACCCCAAACTTTCGAACGATAGTGTAAGTCATTGGCAGAGCTGATCTGGGTCTTTTAAGACATAGCAGCTCAGTTATATCTGGCAAATACTGGGAGATCATATATTTGCTGTTGATGCTACTAGTCTTTACATAGCGCTTCTCCTAAGGCGGAGAAGACAGAGGTGGTAATAAACAGCTTCTGCCTTCTCCACAGTATAATCCTCCTTTATAACATCTGGAGACTTGCTCCTGCTAGACAGTAGGAGTGTTAATGCAGCAACGCCAAAATACATTACTGCAGACTTGGGACCAGCACTACTTCCATCGGTGGCCAGTCATTAAAGGTTTTATTGGGTTGCTCAGGATTAGAAAAATGTGACTGTTTTTCCCCCTTAAAACAGTACAACGTTTCACTCCCCGGTTAAAACAGGACAACTTTTTACCATGGACTGTGCCTAATGTTCCATTTCCTTTTAGCAGATAGTGTCTATGGAGAAGAGATGCATCATGTCCGTTACAAAAAAATATCAGATTTATACTTTTTACTCTTGGAAAACCCTATTAGATATCCATATTACTAAACCTTCTTGTGTCTACTAAGTCAAACTTAGCAGAATGGAAAAAGCCAATCTGTCCTAAGACAAAGCGGAACACTGGATCTTTGATATGCGAGGTTACTCCAAAACGCATTGAACAAAGTCACATATCAAAGAACCAGTATTCATCTTTGTCCCATGGAAGCACGGCTTTTTCCATTTTGCTATTTAAAGTACCTGCGATACTGGGGCTGCAGCAGCTCCATGTCTAAGGTTTGGTCTAGTGGTCCTAAGGCCTCGTTACACTAGGCCACATCGCTGCCGATAACATAGGCGACATAGGGGCGTGGCCTATCGGCGGCGACATCGCCCCTACGTCGCCTCATGTAAAGGGGCGATGTCGGCACCAGACGACCATCATCGGGCGATGTGTACACATCGCCCCATGTAACTGGCCGCCGGCCACCTGTCAGGCGATGGGAGCCCATTGTCCTGCATCGCCGCTGGGGTTTTCAGACACCCCGGCGGCGATGCCGCGCGGGGCTGGAGATGTCGCCCCGTGTAAATGGGGGACGGCGACGCTGGCGGGGCGCCAAAAAACGTGCGCACACCCGCCAGTTGCCGCCGACATCTCCAGTTCCGTCGCCAGGTGTGACGGGGCCTTTACACAATCAATTTAGATGAGCCAAACCATACATAGTCGTTTTCACCTTCTGTCACAGATAAGACCATATTTCACTTGTTCTCTTCCTATTCAGCTAAATCAAACTTAGAAATACAGAAATTTATAGTGTTATAACGATACAGAACTTGAACTTACAATTTGGTTTCCCGGTAGTTGATTGAAATCAGCCTTGGGCTATGTGCACACAAAAATGTTCAGTGGTTTTGGAGAAGTAACTGAGTGGAAACTCTCCGAATCCTCCACCAAGTTTCAAAACTCATTAAAAACTTTGAGTTTCTATTCTGAAAACTCAGCAAAAGACTCACAGTATGTGGACTCCCATATATACCATTATTGTAGTTGTAGCTTTGATCTTCTGTTCTGAAGACCGGATTTGGACCAACTGAGCAGGGCACGGCCCTGGGGGAGTGACAACAATCTGGGTATGTGCACACCGAGTCTTTTTGATGAGTTTTTGGACTAGAAATTGAGTGAAAACTCCAAATTTGTGATATTTTGAGTTCTTAGGAAGATTTGGACAGTTTCCACCCAGTTTCTGCTCCAAAAACGTGAAAAACCTCATTGTGGACATTGAGTGTGTCCACTTGTTTTCAACATGCAGCAATATAGTGGATCAGATTTCAAAATCTCATCCCCATTCCCTAGAGAAAATCTGTTTTCTATTGAGGCGGTGTTGCACATTTGGCAGCACCTGCGAAATATTAATTTATGCCGCAAATGTTCATCTTGGATTGCTGCAACGCAAGGCGTGGATCTGCAGTAAATCTGCTGCACTTCTGCAGTGAAATCCGCATTATTTGAGAATACTCCAAAATGGTTGATTCACTTACAAAAAAATGAATGAAATTTACTTTCCATAGATTTAGCATCTGAAATGTGTTCTTGGTGTCATCACTGCTCAGTAAACATCATTAATAACAGCAATTAACCATAGACAACTCATTTCACAGGGGATTTCTGTACATAGAAAATGATATAGATGATGAAGTTATTTCTGCATGGTATATGGTGTAGAATGACTCCAATTACTACAAGTCCTCCCATCCCATGGAAAAATCAACATGGCAGGCTGTACTGGGAGTTGTAGTTCTACAGCAGCTGGTGAGTTCTACCTCTGACAATCTATTTTTTTTCTCCTTGTGTGTGTTTATCACCTTATTCTCTGCTTCCGCTTACATGAATGTAACACATTTAGTATAATCCGAGGAAAAAAATCTCATATGCAGATTAGAAAAAACACGCCACCAGTTTAGAGACAACTGCGAGCAACAGTTTTTATCACAAGTGTGATTGGAAATACCTTCATTTAATAAAAACAAATCCATACAAGGGATGCAAAATCATCTGGAAAATCACAGCGAAGAGCCACATAAAAACTTAAAAAAAGTAGAGTGAACAGATCATACAGAAGACAGCACACACCTCCTACAACGATTGAAAGTTCCCAGACAAGAAAACGGGAAACAGCAAACTTTGAATATGACTTAGGCTGGTTTCACATTTGCACATGTAAACGCAGCCAAACGCATGTGCACTGCGTTCCTGTGTTTAACATGGGAATGCATGGTACCTGCTTGTGGTTGCGTTTGGATACGCATAATTTGTGCGCCCTCCTTCACCCTTCGAACGCAGCCTGTTGCATTTTTTGTGCAGTCGTGGGCGCTTGTTTTATCACCAAGCGCACAAACAATGCATGGAAGTCAATGGATCTGCAGTGTCCTCCGCATGACAGCAGAGGAGAACGCTGTGGATCACATTGAAATCTCTCCCGGTGGCCACTGGGAGAGCAACTGGAGCAGCCGCTGATGTCCCAGGCATGGGCGCCGCTAATCTCCCGGCGGTGTCGGTGCAGGAGATTTGAAGAAACAGCTGATCTGACAGCTATTTAAACCTCCCGTGCCGACATCACCTCTCCGATGTCGGCACGGGAGATTTAAACAGCTGTCAGATCAGCTGTTTCTTCAAATCTCCGGCGCCGACACCATCGGGAGATCAAGTGGTGGCCTGAAGGAGGAGATCTCCGCCTCCTGGCTGCCGCCAAGATTTCTGATTGGCTGAGCGGGCACCATAACGATGTGAACGCATGCTGAGAGTTTACGCTGCGTTCACATTAGTATGGCAACGTTTGCACTGCGTTTGCATCTGCATGCCCTCCGCATGCAGACACAAACACTAGTGTGAAGGTAGCCTAGAGGTTTTTCAATACTAACGTGATCTCTTTTCTGTTGTCCTATTCCTAACTAACACTTTCACAATATTCTTCTGCTACCTATCCTGCTCCTGTTAGCAGATCTCTCTGAGGCTCATTAATACCTATATTGATATTGTAGGTTTGATACTTCAGGCTGCTGACTGGAAATCGGACCAACTGAGCAGGGCACGTCCCTAGTGGGGGCTGAAAGGAGAGTGAAATGTGATCTGGGCATGTGTGCACAAACTGTTGTCACTCACAGAAAAGCAGCCCTGCCCCCACTAGCGACTGCCCTACTCAGTTGGTCTGAATCTGGTCTCCAGACCGGGAGATCAAAGCTACAACAACAATAAATGAAAAGTGGAATTTAGCAGGATGTTGTGGGCACTTTAGAAATGGACAGACAGAAGAAGCAAAGTTTTAGATGAACCTTTTATTTACTGGGTTACTTGGTCACTCCTCACAACACGTTTCGGCGGATAGGTCCGCCTTCATCAGGTGATCTACTTCCTCACAACGTGTTTCGGCAGGTAGGTTTGCCTTCATCAGGTGAGAAGCCGGAGTCCGAACCCAGTAGCGGGAGCGGCGCTTGGTGCACGAGACACACCACAGGCTTCTTCATCGTGGTTATGCAGGCGGCATAATCATGTAAGGTGAGTGTAAAACCCGCACAAACTCCTCCACTAGACCACCAGGTAATGCAACAGGAGCGCCCCCTTCTCCTTTCTTTTGTCTTTAAACAACAACAATAAAAGTATATATGGGAGGTTTAAGAGGGATCAAGGGTGCTGTCACTCAAGCAGGGGCATATACTGTTTCTTTGTCCATGCTTAAAAGTTGTGTTTAATTAAGTAGAAAAATGTTTATGCTGCTGCTCCTCACTCCTGCAAGTAAGCTGAGGTTTAAACTTGCTATTAAGCAAGATGAAAGTGTTATTCGACTTCTGGTGTATGTCCACCCACTAGGAGTTCGGTGTACAGAATAAAAGAGTCTGCATGTAGGTGAAATGTACAAAAACTACTAGAAAAAAGCAGCATCAGAAAACTCACCATCCATGCCAAAAACAGAAACCAAATGCACTTACTGGAAGCAGTCAGAGCCCAAATGTGAAGCAAGCCCAGCTGCAGGCTGATAAAATCACTTCTACCAGCAAGATGTGGGAGGCGACCTGCCATGCATACACTAGGCCTGCATAGAGCACCATTCACACTGATACATATGATGCAGAGTGTCTGAAAGCTACCCAACCGCTCCGCTGCCTGAGCATTGGGCCGCACAGTACGATGCTTCAGTGTGAATGGTGCTCTATGCAGGCCTAGTGTATGCATGGCAGGTCGCCTCCCACATCTTGTTGGTAGAAGTGATTTTATCAGCCTGCAGCTGGGCTTGCTTCACATTTGGGCTCTGACTGCGTCCTGTAAGTGCATTTGGTTTCTGTTTTTGGCATGGATGGTGAGTTTTCTGATGCTGCTTTTTTCTAGTAGTTTTTGTACAATTTTGTTAGGACTGGTGAGCATGGGATCCCTTGTCGTGGGTCACCAGCTTAAATGTCTTGGGCCAACACATGAACCAAAATCCCATCTATAAAGGTTTTTTATTTATCATATAAAAAACTTTTGCACTTTTTTATCCATCCAGGGTGCAGTTGGGCCCATAGGGGCGCCATTCATCTAGTGGTGCAGAAGCATCGTACTGTGCGGCCCAATGCTCAGGCAGCGGAGCGGTTGGGTAGCTTTCAGACACTCTGCATCATATGTATCAGTGTGAATGGTGCTCTATGCAGGCCTAGTGTATGCATGGCAGGTCACCTCCCACATCTTGATGGTAGAGGTGATTTTATCAGCCTGCAGCTGGGCTTGCTTCACATTTGGGCTCTGACTGCGTCCTGTAAGTGCATTTGGTTTCTGTTTTTGGCATGGATGGTGATGTAGGTGAAATGGCAGGAAGTGTGACCAGAGCAGTGTGCGTGAAGAGCTGTGTCTGATGGAGACACAGAGAGAAGCCCAAAGGAGTGAATTAGGCCAGATCCTCTGGATCAACCCAAGACTGTAAGCACAGGAGTGGGACATCGGTCCAGAACACATATGAGTGGGAGTTTCACTGGCATTTGTACTCAATCCCTGCCTTGTGTGGGTCATCCCAGGCAGTGATTATTCCCTATGGTAGGTGTGCAGTGGACGTTTACATAGAATTGGTCGAACAAATCATCAGCGTGCTTGCATCGAAGGAAACTTTGTTTACCAGCATACCTAATTTGTCTTCTGAATGGTTCCCTATGAGTAAGATAGAGCAGATTCTGTGGAGAGACTTTATCAATTTGAGCAAAGTACAATGGCGTGGGAAGGACGGCACAAGATTGTTGAGGTACCGGAGCAGCGGGTGCAGTCTGCACTAAATTCTATTGAAATAATTTCCCCGAAGTATGTAACGTTCAAAATTTGTGCCCGAGATGTCTCTTCAGCGGGAGTTACCTCTCATTGCAAGTAAAAGACTTTTATAAAAGAAATGGTCTCTTTGTCTGCTTTGATCCTCGCCGAGGGAGAAAACGAACTGAACTGTTGCACTGGGGTGCCGGCCAGGGTGCACTCAGCTAAACCAGGGCTAAAAACCCCCAACATTTGGTGTAGTTGGCAGAATCACCTTACGTGCCTTGGACAACAAAACCCTGTTTGCAGGGTTAGTGGATAATGCAGTGCTGCTGCCTGAGTGCAGCTAAAGAGATTCAAAATGGCAACCACTACTTGGAGGAGAACAACAGCTCATCGTGGGCGTGTCTACCATGCAATGACGCAAAAGTATGGCCGTCCCCCGGGAGTGTGTCCGAGCACTACTCAACCACACAGTGGGTGCAGTCTGAGAGAGAGCTCTGCCCATTGATATGGAGCACTGTGAGATGGGCAGAGGCTGAGAGTGAACAGGTGCGGAGGCTAGAAAAGGCCCCACCCTGTAGGGCATGGTTCAGAGGATATCTACTTCCTTGGGAGAGCGGGCTGTAGTCATCTTTGTTTTGACGGAGCAAGGATGTTATGCTTTTTCCTGACTGTGCTGAATAATGGAGTTTATTGCCTTACAGGTGATGGACACTTCTGGCGTAATCCTCTATACTGTGGACTTTCTTTTGCTTGCGGCCCTTGGACGTTTGTGCTGTCTGAACGGCCCTCAGGTCACTGCGACAAAGGGACTGTTGCCTCTTTGGATTGTTAATAACATTGACTGCCATGCCCCATTCCTGTCCTATGAGCTTCTAATGGGACTGTCCCTTTCCCCCAGCAGCTGGATATGACGGATCCGTGAAGTATTTTGCGCAAAGAGAGGAGGCGGGAAGGAGGGGTCTGACGGATGCCTGCATTGTTTACAACATTTTAAGAACTGTACCCTGAAGATAAGACTCTAATGAGAGCCCATGGGCGAGGACAATCTAATTTAAGGAGAGGAGGAATGTAGGAGAGGTCAAGGATGCTGTCACTCAAGCAGGGGCATATACTGTTTCTTTGTCTATGCTTTAAAGTTGTGTGTTTAATTATGTAGAAAAATGTTTATGCTGCTGCTCCTCACTCCTGCTGGTAAGCTGAGGGCTAAATTTGTTATTAAGCAAAAAGAGAGTGTACTAGCCTGCTCATGAGGGTCTACCCACGAGGGGTGTGGTGTAAGGAATAAAGGAGTCTGCATGTAGGTCAAAGGGCAGGATGAGTGCCCACAGCAGAGTGTGTGAAGAGCTGTGTCTGATGGAGACACAGAATGAGGCCCAAAGAAGTGAATTAGGCCAGATCCTCTGGATCAATCCGAGACTGTGAGCACAGATGTGGGACCTCAGTCCAGAACACGAGAGTAGGACTTTCACTTGCATTGGTACTCCACCTGCCTTGTGTGGGTCATCCCAGGCACTGACTGTTCCCTCTGGTACATGTGCAGTGGACTTCTACATAGTCCTGGCTGAACAAGTCGTCAGCATGTTTACATCAAAGGAACCTTTGTTTACCAGCAGCCCTAATTTGTCATCTGGAGAGTTCCCTATGAGTGAGATAGAGCAAATGCTGTGGAGAGACTTTATCAATCTGAGGCAAAGCACTATGGTGTGGGAAGGACAGCAGGAAACTGTTGAGGTACCGGAGCAGCGGGTGCAGGCTGCACTAAATTCTATTGAAGTAATTTCCCCAAAGTATGTAACATTCAAGATTTGTGCCTGTGATGTCTCTGTTCAGTGGGAGTCACGTGTTATTGCAAGTAAAAGACTGTTTATAAAAGAAACGGGATCTTTGTCTGCTTTGACCTACGCCGAGGGTGAAAACGAACTGACTGTTGCTTTGGGGTGCCGGCCGGGGTGCACACAGCTAAACCAGTGCTGCTCCGCAGCCGAGACTAGGCGTCGCCTACCACGACTGCCGAGGCCTTCATGCGATGCCCCAGCCCCCCTAACAGGAAGAGACACAGATTACATATTAGAAAAACTGTGACGGTGATCAACGAGTGGAACAGGCGGCCGTGAGAGGTGGTGAGTTCTCCTTTAAGAGGACCTGTCACCCTGCTGCATGGCAAACTAAATGCAGCACTGAATACAGCATGTCTGCTGCATTTAGGGAAGGGCTCCCCCATGGCTCTAGCCCCCCTGTAAGCTTTAAAAAAAAAAAACATTAGAAATCTAAAGTCTAATGGGTGGGCTCTTATTAAGAGGTCTTCACTGCTGGCACAGTCCTCCCATTGTGTATTCCGCCCTCTTCTATATCTCTGCGTCACCTCCTGTTCTGCTGGCTCTGCCCTCCTCCTCTCCTGCTCTCAGTCACTCAACCTGCCACACAGAGCTTGGTCAGAGCGGCTGCAAAGCATTTGGCCTGATGTCAGTGCCAGATTTCCGCCCCGTTTATGCTTTATTCAAAGAGCAGGAGAGGAGGAGGGAAGACCCAGCAGAAAAGGAGGTGGCAGAGAGACATAGAAGGGGGCACAACACATAAGGATGAGGCTGGAGGACTGTGCCAGCAGTGAAGACCTCCAAATAGGATCCCACCCATTAGATTACTTATCTAAGTTTTCAAATGTCTATTTAAAGCTTACAGGGGGGCTAGAGATATGTGGGACCCCTTCCCTGAATACAGCAGGCATGCTGCATTCAGTGCTGCATTTAGTTTGCCATGCAGCAGTGGGGTGCCAGGTTCTCTTTCAATGGAAGTGTTCACACAGAGGCTGGGCAGACATCTGTCTGGGATGATTTAGTGAATCCTGCTTTGAGCCAGGGGTTGGACCAGATGACCCAGGAGGTCCCTTCCATTTGAAGCAGTGTAGGTTGCAGACTTATATTGGGAAAATGTTAGTTAGAAAGAGTTAGAACAAAATAAATGGGGTCACCATTAGTAGTGGGAAGCTTTTTTTGAGTCTCTTCATTGTGCAAAGTCCAAAGTATGTTAAAGTGGACAATTTCAACCGAAATACTGAAATTTAATGACACAGTTAGTTTGTTTTAGCCTATTGAAAACAGACCATCATGATGTGGATAGAAGGCAGGAGTGGTAAAAATGTTTATCTTATAATGGCGAGCCCATTGGCATCATACTGATATAGGAGGTGCTGGTCAGTTTTCGTTTCTTGAACGTGTCTAGCCGTGTCCGTATATTCTATCTTTCCATGAGAGAACATTCATCCTTTAGGATTTTATTTGAGATATACGGACATGAAAAAAACCTTTCTTTATTGGTATGTTTACTATAAAAACGTAATTGAACAATAAATCCTTCTCTAAATACACATGCCATAATTATTATTCTTAATTTTCCTTCAGCCATCATGATTCTATTTTCATTTGAAGTCGCTTTTTTGTGTGAATTGTACCTTGCGTAGCCACCAACTACAAAATGCAGAAAAGCAATTCCACTGCAGAATATATCATTGAATAATGGTAGAAGTTTGTTGCACCTTCTTACAGTAATTACAATACCAAATAAGTTTTTGCTACTATCTTTCTTGGGACATAAGTTTTTTTTATTTTTTTTATTTTAAAAACAGTCCTTGCAAGCTTTAGGAATTTATAAAGTAACTTTGTAATAACAGTGACTATGATGGGCCCTGGTTCCTTCAGTGTAAGGGTATAGGTCCCCAATCATGTCACTGAGATTCCATGTCATGAAATCAGAGAGGGGCATCCTCACCCTTCCTTTGTAAGGCATGATCAGCGTCAATGGATCCAAACAAAGGGATGAATGCTGTAGATCAGAGGTTCCTCTTATCTCCAGGCATGTAACTGTGTATTACAGCTGTTTCTCAGCTCCTGATCACACAAGCACAGCATCAGTGGGAGGTACATGCTTTATTATGATGGAGGAAGACATAACAGAGCTCCCTAGCCTTTTTGACCAAACATTGCAAAAGAGAGTGGTAAATGGCTGTATAAGACATCATCAGTGGGTCAGGGATATGGATTAAAATTAAATCAGTAAACTTTTCTTTTTCAATTCCATACCACTAATTGCATGCTAAGGATGCCTTGTACGTCACTGTAAAGACACTTCACTACGCTCACTTTCTCTTACCTTATATGAGAAAAACATTGCCTCACCATATAACGAAATTAAGTCCCTATTGAAGAGATAAAGGTCTTTGCCCCTTTCCCTACTCTGCAATTAAAATGTCTACCCTCCCGAAATTTTTATATCTATTTGAAACCCTTCCTATCCCCACTCCACTCAGACTTACGATCCCTCCAGGTAACTCCCTGAAATTCCTATGGGCAGGAAAATGCCTCAAAATTCCAAAGTCAATCATTTTCAATGGAAACCGTACAGAAGGCTTTGGGGTTCCTCATATTAACCAGTACTAATGGGCAACTCACCTACGAAAAACTCCAGCTCAGACTTCTAAGCCTGCTTATGCAACGGGGATGGAGATTGAGAAATGTTGACTTGCTACACCTAAGTCTCTGACTTGGAGTGGTCCATATAGACCTCTTTCAAGTGAACATCTGGGTCCAATGAATCTCTCTAAAGACATATGGAGAATCTGCTCTAAAAACTTTAAATTATAATCCCCAAATTCTCCCCTTCCTAACTTCCTACAATATCCAGGCTTCCCTGATAGTCTGGCCATTTCATTAACAGGAGTCTGGCTTACACCAGTCTATTTCATTTTGCAGATATTACTAACTATAGAACAAGGACTATATGAGATAAAATCTAACTTATCTATACAATTGCTCCCGTTATTCCATTATATTAAGATCAGAGCTGGGGAGACACCCAGTGCAGGATGACGAGGGCGGAAACTAAAGGATTTCCTCAAGGAGACACAGAATGGGGAAAGGTAGGAATACTTACAGTGCCTACAAGTAGTATTCAACCCCCTGCAGGTTTAGGTGGTTTGATAAGATGCAAATAAGTTAGAGCCTTCAAACTGCAAACGAGAGTAGGATTTATTAACAGAAGCATAAATCTTACAAACCAAAAAGTTATGTTGCTCAGTTGAATTTTATTACATTTTAAACATGAAAGTTATTATTCAACCCCTCAAACCACCAGCATTCTGTTTGGTCCCCCTAAAGTATTAAGAAGTAGTTCAGGCACAAAGAACAATGAGCTTCACATGTGTGGATTAATTATCTCTTTTGCCAGCCTTTTCTGACTATTTAAGACCCTCCCCAAACTTGTGAACAGCACTCATACATGGTCAACATGGGAAAGACAAAGGAGCATTCCAAGGCCATCAGAGACAAGATCGTGGAGGGTCACAAGGCTGGCAAGGGGTACAAAACCCTTTCCAAGGAGTTGGGCCTACCTGTCTCCACTGTTGGGAGCATCATCCGGAAGTGGAAGGCTTATGGAACTACTGTTAGCCTTCCACGGCCTGGACAACCTTTGAAAGTTTCCTCCCGTGCCGAGGCCAGGCTTGTCCGAAGAGTCAAGGCTAACCCAAGGACAACAAGGAAGGAGCTCCAGGAAGATCTCATGGCAGTGGGGACATTGGTTTCAGTCAATACCATAAGTAACATACTCCACCGCAATGGTCTCCGTTCCAGACGAGCCCATAAGGTACCTTTACTTTCAAAGCGTCATGTCAAGGCTCGTCTACAGTTTGCTCATGATCACTTGGAGGACTCTGAGACAGACTGGTTCGAGGTTCTATGGTCTGATGAGACCAAGATCGAGATCTTTGGTACCAACCACACACGTGACGTTTGGAGACTGGATGGCACTGCATACGACCCCAAAAATACCATCCCTACAGTCAAGCATGGTGGTGGCAGCATCATGCTGTGGGGCTGTTTCTCAGCCAAGGGGCCTGGCCATCTGGTCCGCATCCATGGGAAGATGGATAGCACGGCCTACCTGGAGATTTTGGCCAAGAACCTCCGCTCCTCCATCAAGGATCTTAAGATGGGTCGTAATTTCATCCTCCAACAAGACAACGACCCAAAGCACACAGCCAAGAAAACCAAGGCCTGGTTCAAGAGGAAAAAAATCAAGGTGATGGAGTGGCCTAGTCAGTCTCCTGACCTTAACCCAATTGACAACTTGTGGAAGGAGCTACAGATTAAAGTCCACATGAGATACCCAAAGAACCTAGATAACTTGGAGAAGATCTGCATGGAGGAGTGGGCCAAGACAACCCCAGAGACCTGTGCCGGCCTGATCAGGTCTTATAAAAGACGATTATTAGCTGTAATTGCAAACAAGGGTTATTCCACAAAATATTAAACCTAGGGGTTGAATAATAATTGACCCACACTTTTATGTTTAAAATTTATTAAAATTCAACTGAGCAACATAACTTTTTGGTTTGTAAGATTTATGCTTCTGTTAATAAATCCTACTCTCGTTTGCAGTTTGAAGGCTTTAACTTATTTGCATCTTATCAAACCACCTAAATCTGCAGGGGGTTGAATACTACTTGTAGGCACTGTAGATGAACAAAGACAATATTAACTGGAATTGAAAAAAATGTGTTATCTGTGTTATGAATCAAAGTATTAATGGGTTAAGGCTCACTTTATAATGTTGTGTATAGCGCCAAACACTTTAGGCGCTTGTATCTCCTTGTGTCCAAGGGATGTGAGGGTCTGCAGCAGTATCCCACACAGTTTGTTTCCAGATAAACCAGGAGGAAAATGGGATTATAACCGCGCTCCTGTCTACACAAGAAATTATTTTTATACGATGTTACTCAAAGGATATGTGATTTATTTCAACGCGTTTCAGGGCATGCAAACCCCTTCTTCAGGAAAATGACAGACCCTGAGACCTACCTTCCTCCGTTCCTGCCCGCTCTGCTAGACATCGATACTGTGAAAATCTGGAACAGAAGCACAGAACAATTACCCAACAAATCCAGAGTTTACAACTTTTCAGGACACCGTTCGGGATCGAGGGGCCGAACGAACATTGCCAAATTCGGTCCGGATTTGGAATTGGTGAACATATCTGAGCAAAGTTGGCTCATCTCTAGTCATTGGTCATCTCTGGACAGTTAATGCGGAAATGTGTCTGCTACTTTGTGTCAGTGCATCATTTATGTAGGCAGATTTCTGAGGCTGTTGTTTCTGAATATGGTCTCTGGAATTAACTTATCATAGTCTTGAGCTGAATTATCTATTGGTCTTCCTTTTCTAGAATTGTCCTCTTAAAATGTCATCATAGCGTTTGATGGTTATCATGACTGCACTTGAGGTATCTTTTATTTCAATGCCTGTTCATTACAGTCGCTGGGATATTCTGTGCAGAATTGAACAGCCAATCACAGCGATCGTGGTTGAGGACTGGGAAATCATGCTGGTGTATGAGTATGGACTGAAGAGTAATGTGTGTGATATATGGATAAAAACTGTAGTAAACATGAAGCACCAGTATGTTTTTCTGAATAGTTATCAATAGAGTATTTATATGAATATTGTCAGGTTAGTTGAGATTGACATTTCATAGTGTCTTGTCTTGTAATGAGTGAACCCAAACTGTAAAGTTTGGGTCTGTTCCAAGCACCTAGTGTCTGTGCATGGACCCCCAACACTGACTTCCCTGAGAAGTCTATGCTACTGTTTGGGTTCGGCCACACATAAAAGGGGCTGGGGGCTGCAAAAGGAAGCAAAATGGGAATTAAAGCAGGACAATTATACTTACCAGTCTCCACGCTGCGGTCACACTACTTCCGGGTCCGCTCATCAAGCATCATGCATATTCACTTGTTCTCCTACCCACCTCTGTGACAGCATCTGTGATTGGTTGCAGTCACCCATCCTTTCTGCCGGCGTCTGTGATTGGATACCATACACCTTTGTTTATGGCAACCAAGCTGCCGTCATATTAGTGTGAAAATCAAAATTGATAAAAAAAAATGGAGTGGGATCCCCCTTATAAACAGCGCAGATAAAGCACATGTCTGTGAGCTGCAGCCCTAGCTGTGTGTTATCTTGCCTGGGTATCAATATATGAAGGACCCCAGCTCGCGCCATGTGTTTTATTTGCACTGTGTATCAATGTACGTGGGATCCCATACCATTTTTTCAATTATCTATTGTTACATTAATATGACGGCAGCTTGGTTACCATACATTAATGTGTTTGGCAATCACAAACTCTGGCACAAAGGGTGGGGGCAGTCTGATTGCAATCAATCACTGATGCTGTCACACAGGTGAGTGGGGGAAAATGTGAAAATGTATGAGGCTTAATGAATGGACCTGGAAGTTGTGTGACCGCAGCATGGGGACTGGCAAAATTTGCTTCTTTTTGTAGACCCCTATCCTTTACTACCACCATTTTAGAGCACTAAAGTTTGGGTCCCCATAGACTAATATGGTAAAGTCTGGTCTTGAACCTGGATTTTTTTTAGAAGTCCATCCAGATCTGCTAAACCCGAACACCTGTGTGTTCACCCATCTATACTTGTAATCTTACTAGTCAATGAGATTGACCTCAGAACTTGTTGGTTTTCAGTTTTTATTATGTAAAAAAAATCCATATATCTTGAGTTCCATCTTTTACATTGGATGTCCCTTTCCTAGTCAGGTCTGGAGCTCTTTCAGTACATTTTATACAGACACCAACCTCTTTTGCAACAGTTATTATCTATGCAATAAAAGTATGGATGACAAATCCAATGGTTAATTCCTAATTATTGCCATACTACATCTTTATACTTTATATGACAAAGGGTGAAGTGGGATGACAGCTCCTCAATATAAGTGTCCAGAGAAAGGCTGCAGAATCAATGTTCCTTCTTTACAAGGTACAAAGACATTCAAGGTATAAAACAAGCAAAGCCATACTTTATTAATTTCTTTAAACATTTTGGTTCAGAAATATATGGACTGACTAATTCTTCATGATTTCAGCTCTGCAAGCCAATTTTTTTTTATATAAAATGAAACAACTGAGATACAAATGAAGTGGAGACTTTCAGGTTAAATTAATGGGGTCGAACAAAAATATCCTGTGAAACATTTACAAACTGCAACCATTTTTCTACAAAACTCCTCATTTCAGGGGCTCAAAAGTAATTGGACAAATTAACTTTTCTATAAATACAAGTTCATTTTTAATACTCTGTAGAGAATCCTTAGCAATGACTGCCTGATGTCTGGAAGCCATGGATGTCACCAAGTGCTGGGTTTCCTCATTTGTGAGGCTTTATCGCCTTTACAGCGGTGACTTCAGTTGTTGCTTGTTTGTAGGTCTTAGGTTTTGTCTTAAACATTTGAAATGTAACTTGATGGTGTTGAGATCTGGTGATGACTCGGCCATTGCTGAATGCTCCACTTCTTTGATTTCGCTGTATGTTCTGGGTCATTGTCCATCTGTCCTGTGAAGCTCTGTCCAATCAACATCATTAAATTTGGTTGAATCTGAGCAGTCTCACCTTGCACACTTCAGAATTCATCCACCTGTTCCTGTCTTCAGTCACATATTCAATATCTTCTAGGGACCCAGAACTATTGAATGCCCTACATGCCAGGCCAGCACACTGCCTCCACCATGTGTTTCAGAGGATGTGCTGTGCTTTGGATCATGAGCTGTTCCAAGCCTTCTCCATACTTTCTTCTTCCATTATTCTGGTACAGGTTGATCTTAGTTTCATCTGTCCTCAGCTGCTTTTCCAAAACTGGGCAGCTTCTTTAGATGTTTATTGGCAAAGTCTAATCTGGCCTATTTTTAAAAGTGATTAATGGTTTGCACCTTGTGACTCCTCTGTATTTGCTCTCATAAAGTCTCCTCTTTATGATAGACTTAGATATCTAAACACCTGCTTACTGGAGACTGTTCTTCACTTGGGTGGATGTTATGAAAGGGTTTTTCTTCACCATGGAAAGGATTCTGCGATCATCCATGACTGTTGTCTTCCATGGATGTTCAGGCCTTTTTAAATTTCCACTCTCACCAGTGTGCTATTTTTGCAGAATGTACCAAACTGTTGACTTGGCCATTCCTGACTTTTCTGCTATCTTTGTGATGGATTTCTTCTTTTTTTTCAGCCTAATGATGGTCTATTTCTCTTCCATTGAAGTTTCGAGTAACTCATGTTGTAGGTTCAGAGTAGCAGCTTAAATGCAAATGCCACACCTAGAATCAGCTCCAGACCTTTTATCTGCTTAATTGATGACGAATTAACTAGGGAATAGCCCATGCAGCCCATTAAAGAGCTTTTGAGATAAGTCTCCAATCATCTTTGGTCCCTTGAAATAGAGTCAGCCACATATTAAAGAGCTGTAATTCCTAAACACTTCCTCCAATTAGGATGTGAATAGTCTCAAACTAAAGATGTGAGTCTGCACTATAAACCAATATTGGTTATATATCTGGATCTTGAAAATGTTTGGGTAAACAGCTAAAATGCCATAACTTGTGTCACTGTCCAAATATTTCTGGACTGAAGTTTAACATATGTACATTTTATAATTAGTCTGTCCCACAAGACATATATCCCCTTTAATGATAAGGATGCTATTCTTCATTTTTTCCATTGATGTTTCACAAATGGTTGATATATTAACTAGGTTGATTATTTCACCTTGAATCAGAAAGGTCTGACAGATTAGTTGCTAAAGCTACCCCGCATAACAACCACAATAATTTCTAACAGGCACCAAAACTAGATAAAAAGAACCAAATCAAACAAATCAGTAACAAGTATTTATCTTTAAAAATACATTTAAATTAGGGAAATTATCCAATATCACTATGCTTGTGAGTGATGTGACCACTTTGCAATAACTGCATTTACATGTTTCCGGTAACTGTTAATTAGTCCTTCAGATCGGCTTGGAGGAATTTTAGCCCATTCTTTACTACAAAAATACTTCAACTCTATGATGTTGCTTGTGTTTTCTGCTCGCTTCAAATATAAAGGTCAGGACTTTGACTTGGCCATTCCAAAGGTTTAGCTCGTTTTGTTCATATTTCGATCATGGACAGTTATCCTGATATCTTCCTATAGATTTTAATAGCATAATTCAGAATTCTGTGATCCAGCAATGACGGTGAGTGGTGTTGGCCTAGGTGCAGCAAAACATCCCAAATTATGATCCAACCACCACCTTGTTTCACGGATCTGTGAGGTTTCTTTGCTATAATGCAGTATTTTTCTTTCTCCAAACACTTCTCATTTAAATAAAAAAAATCTTCATTTTGGATTAATGTGTCCACAAAACATTTTTTAGTAGCCTTCCGTCTTGTCCAGGTGTTCTTTAGCAAACTGCAGTTGGGCAGCAATGTAGCAGAAGTGACTTTCTCCTTGCAGTCCCGCCATGCTCCCCATTGTTGCTTGGTGCCCTCCTATTGTTGTACTCATCAACATTAACATTAGCTAATGTGAGAGGCCTTTAGTTGCTTAGAGGTGACCTTGGATTCCATTGTGACCTTATGGAGTATTATATACCTTTCTTGACTCATCTTGCCTGCTTGACTACTCTTGGGGAAGGTAATAATGACCTTGAATTTTCTCCGTTTGTACACAATTTGTCTGGTTGTGGATTAGTGGAGTCTATACTCTTGTAACCATTTCCAGCCTGATGAGCATTAACAACTCTTCTTCTGAAGTCCTCAGAAATCTCCGTTATTCATGCCATGATACACTCCCACAATTGTTTGGTGCTAGTGTAGCGCCCCGCTAGTCAGCGTGCTACAAAAGGGTACTGCTCCCCTAACAGAAGGTGCAATATGCTTTGTCCTGGTAGAGGTTAATGAAAGTCTGAAGCTCCCCACCACACACATACACCTAGACACAGGGTGCCAATAGGACAGCCCATTACTAGGGTAACCGGTCGTGGTGGGAGGAGAGCTAGGGTATATAGTGAGTGGGAAAAGAGCAGGAAACAGAACAGACAGAGAACCTGAGGAGAAGAAGGAGAAGTAATGGGGAGGGCACCTCAACCTGGTGATCCAGACAGAGAGGGACAGATAGAGGGTGACTGAACACCCTGGCCCAGTCCGAAACGGGGGATCGGCTCTGACTCTGAAGTGCTACAGAGGACAATCCCTGAGCCGCAAACTACCGGAGTGGTTAAACGCTTCATAGAAGCATGATCCAGTCCGACCTACGCACGATCCCCACCAAAAGCACCAAACCGGGTTGGGCCCCCTTGGAGAGAGAAAGGTGTCCCATCTCACCTGACAGGCCTGGTTAATCAAGCGGGATTCGTGCAGGGCAGCGCGAGGAAGAAGGAGAGCGCAGAGGAAGGGCAGAAAAAGAGATAGAGAAGGAACATCACTGGAGCTTCAGAGGGACATTGCCTACTGCCAGGACCACCCGGTCCACTACCCTAGCTGTAACAACTGCATACCCTGTAAACTGCAGATTACCAGAGTAAAGTACCCGTGCAGAGTGAACAAGTGTCTGTGTTTCTTCTTGGTGAACAGAGGTAAGTCTGCACTGTGAAGCAGAGACTGCGCTGCCCCATTCCTACTGCTCTACCCTACCCTACCAACATACCTTTACAGCCCCGGGGAACCCAGCTCTTCCTGTAGAGAGCCACAACACCTTGCTGCTTTTATCCCTGTAAATATTACCCCTTTTTGGCTGTCTCCCAAGGGCACAGACTCGGCGCTCCGACCACCCGTAACATCCCAGCATCCAACCGCCCGAGATCTGAGTACCCCATACCCTCGTTGGAATGAAAACTACTCAAAAGGCAGCAACAGACAAAACTTACCATCAATGCCAAAAACAAAAACCAACACTGCACTTGCAGGATGCAGTCAGACCCTACTATGTGGAGCAAGCCCAGGTGCAAGCAGATAAATCACCTCTACCTACAATGAGTTGTGGGAGGCGACTTGCCATGCATATAATGATCTTGCATATGACACCATGCACAATGATACATATGATGCAGAGTGTCTGATAGCTACCCACTGGTCCTGCCACCTGACCAAGTGAGCCGCCCAGTACGATGTCTCCGCACCACTAGATGAACGGCGCCCCATGGGGCCCGGCCACACCCCGAAAATGATAAAAAAGTGCAAAAAAGTTTTTTATGATAAACAAAAAACTCTCTTATATGGGGTATTGGTTCATGTATTGGCCAAGACACTTAAGCTCATAATCCACGTCACGGATCCCCATAACTTATGAGTCCTAACAAAATTTGTACAAAAACTACTCAAAAGGCAGCATCAGAAAAAAACTTACCAACTTACCCCATACCCTCATTGGGCCAGACACTTAGATCAGACTTTGATAGATTCCTGTTCTTAAAACAGGTCACCCACTCAGACCTGATTGTCATCTCGTTGATTGAATTTTAATTTCACATTCAAATTATATGCTAATTCTTAAAGGTTCACTTCTTTTGTAATTCACAGACATGTAATATACTGAATAATTTAGCATAATAAAAAAATTGTGGTCTAATATTTTTGGCGAATATGTTTATTTTTGATCTCTTTATCTTCATTTACCACTAGTCTGAAACTCTGATGTAGTTTTTATGCAGAAATATGAAAAATTCTTAAATGTTCTTTCAAGAACCACTATATCTTTACAGCAGCACAATGGAAAAAACTGGTACACTCTGCTACCCAGGCAATTGTCATGCCAAAGCATATGGATGCCCAGTGTGCAGCGCACCATGGGAGACAACAGGGATGGCTATGAAGGAACGCCCTGGAAATAGGGAGAGGGGTCACCTCCTGACACTCACCTGAGGTGGAACCCTGTGCTCCCCAATGTCCCTATATGGGTCCTTCCTCCTGTCCATACAGTGTTGTAACCTTCAGATCCCAAACTAGTCGACAGTCTCCCTAGGGCGGGATACACTCGGGGCAGCTATAGGGCTTATTGATCTTTGATCCACTATAGACAGGACAGAAAGGGAGGTTTCTGCTGCAGCCACTTATCTTACAGCCATACAAAGGACAGTGAGGAGAGGTAAGAGAAGGAGGGAAACAAAGCTGAGCTCCTGGGATACACAGAAGATTTATTCATATATTTATCTGTGTTTATTGTAATATGAGATAAAGCAAGCTCATAGTAAAGGAGGACATTAAAAGGGAACCTGTCACCCACTTTGGATATTTTATACTGTGCCCAACAGCTTACACAAAATGTAAATGGGGTTCTAGTAACCCCTCTGTGCCCAGATGTGCCCCTCATACCTGGGAAAATAATTTTTATTCTGTTCAGCACTGGCCTCCTAAAAGGTCCCGGAGGCTGCAATATGGTCCAGGTAGATTACGTCCTCGCTGGCCCCCAGCTGCAAAACCCGCCCTGCACTTTTTAAAATTGCCACCCCCATCTGCGACTGGCGCTAGAGTGACAGCCGCACTCACGCCTGCACAGTGGAGCGGGTGTCCGCGCTCCATTGAAGATAGTGCCGACATCTCGCGAGATTTGTGAAGTCTTGCGAGACATCGGTAATAAGTTCAATGGAATGCGGACATCAGCTAAAATGCTTAAAGGGGGTGACAGGTTCCCTTTAAGGGAGAATTGCTAGGATTTTGTTTGCGCCTTGTGGGGAACATTTATCATTTTGTACAAATTTTAACATTTTTAGCTAACAAAATGTATGTTTTTTTTGCTATTTAATACACCATTTTAAGGTAACTTCTCCAAGACTCAAAATTATTAGAAAGGGGAGCATGGTTAACCCTTTGAATATGAAGTATGACATATTTAGGAAGCATTTCTATATATGTTTCAAAAAGTCACATATTCAAGGCAGGCTATGTTTGTTTTTTTTAAAAAAAGAGTGAAAAATACATTTATGTTGCAATCCTATAGGGTCTATCCTAACGCTGGGTTTACATGACTGTATTTTTGGTCTGAGTGCTATCTGTCATAAAAATGGACAATACTTGGATAAATATTATTCAATGTGGCAGTGTAGGTGAATGATTTTTTTTGTCACCAATAGAATCTGCTATTTTACTCTAAAATTGGATGAGACTCACCAATTCAAGCCAATGCATGCGAGAAAAAAGTGGGATGCCACAGTACAGTATCTGATCCTTACAGATACATTGCAATGCTGTAACATAAACTGTAAATGATCCTATAATTTATTAATAACTACTGCTGTAGAAACCGTATAGGACACAAATGACAGTGAGCAAAAAATCGTCCTACTTTTCTGGATGAAATTTGGAAAAAATTGTTATTATCTTTGACTCTAGCCTTACGATTGATGGGATCAATTACGCCTGCACTGACCTATCAGCCGGATGTGACCAGATGTAGATCGGAACAGCACAGCTCCATTTATTGTATGGTGGCCACAGTGGGGAACTGCAGGTCCAACACTATTCATTGGAATACGAGTGGATGTGAAGTACCCAGCCACGACCACTATGCAGTAGATGGAGCTGTGCTGTGCCGCTCCACAACTGATCACATCAGGGTGCCACCGGTACAAGGAGCAGCTTATTCTTGGAGGTGCTTGGGGGTCACAGTCACAAATTGGATACTTTCCTATCCTAGGGATAGATCTATATAAAAGTGCTGAACAATCCCTTTTCATTTTTTACATTCATAAAAATTAATGTAACATTAACTGTGACGTGATATATATGAAGCTGCATTTTCGAGATGTCTCTTTTGATAAATGTGACTTGTGTTTAGTGTTCCTTGAAATCACCACTCCAGCATTTATTTTTTTTTTACATATACTGCTGTATTGGTTTTTTAAATGTAAGTCCCCCGCACAGGGGCTGGCTGGCTGATCTTGCCCTGTGGCAGTCCTCTGTTCAGCCAGAGGCCAAGTGAGGACTGGGAGGGTAGGGGGACTGTGCTGCTACCGGGGACAAGTGAGGAGTGGGGGGAGGGGGGTCTTCGCTCCTTGACTCACCTACCGGCTGGCCACTGCCTCCGCTCTAGTCCCGGATACTCGCGGCCGCTCTCACTGTCTGGGCGGCCCTAAACTAGGACTGAATCACCAGCCTGGGGGGCAAATGCCACCTTGTCACTTGCGCCAGTCCACCCCTGCCCCTGTAGTATACTCACCTGCCGCCACCTTCATCTGTTGCTCCAGTTGGTCTCCTGTGATTTTTAACCTGCCAGCACCTCCAGTGTTTCATGGAGCATGCCAAAGGTCACAACTAAGTACATCTCTTTGAGAGCCTCGTTCTGACCTTGTTTTGGCTCTCATAGAGATGTATTGGGAGCTTGTGATGTAACTTCTAACTTCTGGTCAGTTAGAAGTTATGAGCACAAGATGGCGCTGCTGGACTAGAAGGGATGCTCAAAAAAGGTGTAGACGCTGGAGGGTAAGTATAAGCCTAGGGGCAGAGGATATAGACTTGAAGTACCACTCCGGTGGTAAAAAACAAACACTGTAGTGGTGCTTTAAATGCAAGTCCCCTATATTACAGTCACCTGCCACCATCTTCCATCTGTTGCTCTTGTCAGTGTCCGGCACTTTGTGACATGTTGGTAGCTTCAGTGTTTCATGGAGTGCACCGGAGGTCACAACTCAATACATTGGTCAGAAGTTATGTCATAAACTCTCACTCAGAAATCATGAGTAGAAGATGGCGTTACAGCACTGGAGTGACTATGAAAAAAGGTGAAGACACCAAAGGGTGAGTACAACACTAGGGGCAGGGGACTTAGAATGAAAGCTCCACTCCAGTGGTGAAAAAACAAAGCGCTGGTGTGGTGCTTTAATATAGATTATACACCGCCTTTCAGGTTCTGCATGAGGCATAACGCACTCTGTCAGGTTTACCTAGAGTGCTCCTTAGCATTACTGTCATTACTTAGCACAATGTAACATTCCTGATGGAGCGCTTCTCATTATGTAAATAATAGGAAACAATATTGTTGCCAAGTTTCAGTGCATGTGCCTTTATTTGCTTGTGGTAAGATTACATTTTACTGTCCATTATCTGTACAGCTCATCACAGTTTTACTGGCAAAACATCAGCAAGGAAAATAATAGCAGTGTTTACCCAGATCCCAGTACTAAAGGAGCAGTCGCTGCTCAGGAAGGTCGGAAGGAATTTTGAAATAAATCTCCTCCTCCTTTTCTTTCCATCTGTCTGGCAGCTCCGAGCTCAGTGTCTGCGTATTAGAAAAAAAAAAGAAACATTGGTTAAAAATAAAATGATCACAGATTGCAAGTTACTCCAGGTCACAGTGGAGAGATTCGCTGCAGCGCTCCTCCTTCTGCACAGTCGCACCGCAGCGCCGCGCTGATTCCTGACTGTCAGGCTCGTCACCAGAGTCGGGGAGTTTTCTGCAAACAGCACGGCGGCGCGGCGGCTTGTCATACATATGGAACAACACTGATGTTCATATGGATTCTCAAAATGTTTAAGTGTTTATTTTTATACTAGAGTTCTGTTTATATATGTTAGGGGATATGTGAACCACCATCTATTCTTAACCTCTCCTCTAGTTCATCCATCTCAATCTCATGTCGCCAAACTATAGCTTACTGTAATATATGTCTAAACAAAATGAATAGACATCATATTTACCATATGAATAATCTACATGATGAATTTATTTAAATGTAGCAATTATTCTAAAAAGATAAGATGAAGGTATTAAAAAGAAAAATAACTATTATATCAAAAATCTAATACAGAGGAAAAGGAAAATATAACGATAAAAGAATGAAGACTCAAGGTGTTGGACCAACCGTCACCATGAACAAACATTTCCTATAATAATGTTTTCACTTATTCTCATGGGGTCACACTAGTGACGGTTACATAGCAGTGACAGTGTGCACCAAACTATGGCACTCATCTAGGCAACAAATCATCTTTCCTCACCAAGATTTTTCACCTTGATATAGGTGGCACTGTGGTGCTAGCTGGAGTGGACTCTGATTAGGCTAATCTCTATCCCAAGATGCCCGAAGGTGGGGATGCCTGGGTCTCTTCCTTACAAGCTCTGGATGACATTTTCCTAGATGTCCTAAGGGAGCGAAGGGGCAGGAGGGAAAGGAAACTGCAGCTAATTGCGTTTTTGTGACTTGCTGCAAGTGCCAAATTTGCCGGATCGCGGCAAAAACCGCACTTGCCACACCTGCCACAAGTGCCATAGAGAATGAATGGGGGCTTGCCGCAAGTCAGCCAGATCTGCTGCGAATCAGCAAAAATCTGATGTGAAAGGGGCCTTATACTTTAATGTTGTAATAATAGAACATTTGCATCAATTATTTAATTCAATTTATTCATAAGGTTCAAATTGCTTGTTCTCACCCCAAAGCTCTTCACAGTGCAGCACCACCCTTCATCTCCTCCCTCATCTCTGTCTATCACCCCACCTGTTCTCTACGTTCTACAAATGACCTTCAACTAACATCTGCACTAATCGGATCCTCCAAATCTGGCTCCAAGTCTTCTCCCGAGCTGCACCAATTCTCTGGAATGCTCTATCCCAAGAAATCAGGACTATCCACAACTCGCATGGCTATAGATGCTCCCTAAAACACATTTTTAAGTCGGCCTTTCATGCTCCCTAATAGAAGTCCTTTGTACTGTATATAGCCCATTTACTATCTCTCTCTACATAACTCTGCTTCAAACTCCACCAAACCAAGCTCTTCACAGATTTCTTTTCTCTATCCCATTTCTCAAGATGCCTGGACCATCACTGTAATAGCCCTGCACTTTGTGTAACCCTATCCGTTGTAATTGTAACTCTTTTGAGCAGGTCACCCTTATTTTTGCTTTATTTTTGTATTATTTTTATTGATTCATGCTTATTCTATTGTATCCAATTATTGTACTGTATTCTTTCTCTATTGTATTGTAATTTTCGTATATGAACCACTTATGTAAAGCATTGTAGAATATTTGTGCTATATAAATAAAGATTATTATTATTATAAGGGGATATGCCATTGTCGGTGTTCATTTTTCTTTGTTCTTTAATTTCGAGGACTCTTTGTGGATGTGTGTACCAGATCACGGTCATCCCCTTCACTTGTGTGATCTCTCTTTAGTGACACACGTAATATTTGCTATTTTACTATATCACAATGCACATTGCAAAACACAATGCTTAGCAAGTGAGAATTCACCGCACACGGCTCTCTGGTCGAGATTATACTAATTTGGACACGACTCAGGCACAAGTCCAAACTTTAGAGAAGATTTAACAATCTGGCTATTATATGTGAAGCTATTCATAAAATTCAGAAAATAGATTTTATTATTTAGAAAGGGTGGGGTATAAGATATGACTTCCTTAAAAGCTACTCCCATGGCAATGGACACGACCCTGCATGATACAGTAACCACTCCAGGAACTTTTAAAAATAGATTTAGACTTTATTTCTTTCCTTAAGTCCTCCCTCCATGACTCATGGTAGATAGAACATCCAATATTTTGTCTATTAGAAAGTTATTTCCCCCATGCTCATGGTCACCCATGTACAGTATGTAACTTTCTATGTAACTCTACAGTTATTTAGGCCAAGTGCTGGCAACTGTTATGCCTTCTGCACCACAACATGCTTTCTAACTTCATGGCTGAGATGCTGTAGTTCCTAGGGACATCCACTCTTCAAAGGCGTTAGACACGTTGCCACATTAACAATTGATACATCACATTAAAACAATGGGACTAGTTGAAAATACCTAGAATTGGATTAACAATTGGCTCAATGATAGGAAACAAAGGATGCATATTAATGGAACACAATTGAATTGGGTCATAGTTAACTGTGGGGTCAATAGGGGTCAGTATTGGGCCCTCTTCTCTTCAATATATTTATTAATGACCCTGTGAATGGCATATAGAGTAAAGTTTAAATATTTGCTGATCATACTGAGCTCTGCAAGGTAATAAACATATAGGAGGTGAAGGTTATATTACAGAAAGATTTAGGAAAGCTGGAGGCTAGAGCTGAGAAATGACAGATTTTAAGGTAAATGTAGGTTTGTTCACTTGCCATTGTGCCATTTTTTTTATGTCACCGCGGGACACAACATGCTGCGATTTTTGGGCGTCAGAACCTGCATGAATTCAAGAGATGCACCCTGATGCACCCAAACAACACATAGATGAATGGTGGGGCATTACAATCCGGATGGCAGCAGGAGGAGACAGACGGGAGAAGATGTAATCTCTCTCAAACTCCAAAGTGTGACAGTGACAAAAATTCTGGATTTAGAAAAACCTTCCAGCAGTTTAATCACCAAATTAAAGTATAACCAAAAATATGAAGTATTGCAGATGTGTCTGATTTATGAACCAATTTTACACAGTGTCACAAAATAATGGTTTTACAGGGTAAAATATATATAATCAGTTTGTGAATTTATGTTCATTGTAGAAGTAGCCTGACCTCAGACATCACTAATTACCACTTGTTTCATACATGTCTGCAGTCTGAAGTGACAGTGGGGGAAGCGATTGCCAAGCTCGCTGCATAAAGCGTCCTCTTTTACACAGTCTGTAGAATAGTTGCTTGTGCAGGAGCGGCTTGGAGCATTTTATGCTTGCCTTGGCACCTGTGCCACCCTAATGTGCTGGCGGCATCTCTCACTATTACTCCAAATTTGGAGAGGGGAAGCAGAGAAGATTTACGGACAGTGACCTTTTCATTCTTGCCCTACCTTCTCCTGGTAACTTCTGCCATCTTACAGCAACAGTTATGTTTTTTTTAAAAAGTCATGACATAAGGCTAGAGTATGTCTTCACCGTATGATTGAGGGGGTATGACCTCTGAGACCTCAGTCATCCTGGGAATGAGATCTTCTGTGCTCATTTAGAGTTGCATCCCCTGAACTGTATATAAGGCTCTGGACCACCAGCTGGGGGGGAAGCCTTTATTCATAGCACTCTTTAATAGTGGATGGACCCCACAGCTACTGGGACTGATAGCACCTGTTATGCATACTGTGCTTTGGAATCCACTATGGAGATTTAACATATCTGTTACAGTTAGGGTATGTTCCACTCTAAAAATCTGACATGTATGTGCAGTGGAATCCACGGAAGAAACCGGAGATCGAAAATTGGATATCTGCTGTATATTTTGTGAATTGCCACAGGCTCACGTCCGCACTGCCTAAATCAAGAGGCTAATCCAAGTGTGAAACCTACCTACCACATCCGGACTACCCAAAATCAGAGGCTAAGCAAAGTGTGCTACCAACCTACCACATCCGGACTACCAAAATCAGAGGCTAAGCAAAGTGTGCTACCAACCTACCCATCCAGACTACCCAAAATCAGAGGCTAATCCAAGTGTGCTACTTACCTACCACATCCAGACTACTTGAAATCAGAGGCTAATCCAAGTGTGCTACCTACCTACCACATCCGGACTACCCAAAATCAGAGGCTAAGCAAAGTGTGCTACTTACCTACCACATCCAGACTACTTGAAATCAGAGGATAATCCAAGTGTGCTACCTACCTACCACATCCGGACTACCCAAAATCAGAGGATAAGCAAAGTGTGCTACATGCCTACCACACCCAGACTACTTGAAATCAGAGGCTAAGCAAAGTGTGCTACCTACCTACCACATCCAGACTACTTTGAAATCAGAGGCTAATCCAAGTGTGCTACCTACCTACCACATCCAGACTACCCAAAATCAGAGGCTAAGCAAAGTGTGCTACCTGCCTAACACATCTGGACTGCCCTAATTTATAGGCTAATCCAAGTGTCCAACCTATCCTTGTTTTGAGGATTGGGGATACCTTGCGTTAATATTCCTAATACGTCATTCATGGTTGACATTTTTTTTTCTGTTAACCATGTATTTTTTAGTGCTAAGTGTGGTTTTAATTTCCAAATTTTAATTTTTAATTTAAAAGTTTTTATTTTTAAATCCATTAGTAAGTATCTACTTACACTATAATAATCTAATAAACATCCCGGAAAACAGGTTGACTATACATTGTTATACCTCTATTCACTTTAAACCATACATTGTAGGTTCAAGGTTAGCACTGAGCATTTGTCTAACCGTAATTGGTTCTGATTCCAGATTTTTCATGGTGAACGCCCCTCATGTAAGCATTACACCACAGGTGTGTTAACCTTTTTTTTCTAAGCCAACAGTCGGGGGCCCGAGTTAGCGCTGAGCCTATACCATATACCAGTACCTTATAAAATAAACAGCAGGAGGCGGCAAACATAGTAACTGTCCCAAGGCTTTATAGCAGCTATCTCTATACATAATCACCAGTTTTGTGCTTCCGGCCACTGTGCCGCTATGGAGCAATGGCGTGTGCGCAAAACTGGTGATTATCGCTACCCCGGAAGCGCCGCCATATTAGCACACCCAGGCTCCCGTGCCCGCACACCCCCGCACCTCCCCTACACCACCCGCACGCCCCTGCAATACACCCCCACATACTACCGCAGTACACCCTCACACACCCCCCTCCAGTGCCCGCTTCCTCCCCATGGTACACCCCCGCGCCCTCCGCACACCCCCGAAAACTTACCTCTTCACATAGGACCTTTGCTGATGTCACAGTCATGTGATCATTCAAACGACCGTGCATCAACCTAGCTCCAGCCTCCTCTACGCTACACTGCTTCCCAGCTAGGACATGGAGCTGTCACAGCTGGGAAAGGAGAGAAGAGGAGGCAGAGACCCAGAAGGGGGGAGCTGACACATTAAACACTAAACTAGGTGAGCTCAGAAGTAGTGCAGCACACAAACATAAAGAGGTACAGAAACTCCGAAGGGGGGGGGAGGCCACAGACACAAGGGGTGACCACAATGACTGAAGGAGGGCAGAGACACATAAGAGGGCATCACAAACACTCAAGGAGGGCTGAGAGATAAAGGGGCTAACATAGACACAGAAGGGGGGGAGCCAGGGAGACATAAGGGGGAACCAGAACCACTCAAGGGGGGCAGAGAGATGGAAGTGGGGTGCAGAAAGATAAAAGAGAGGGAGCAGAGAGGCAAGTGGGGCACAGACACATACAGGGGTCCAGAAACACACAAGGAGGGGCCAGACAAACAAAGGGTCACCACAATAACTAAAGGGAAGCAGGGACTCTGAAGGGGCCACAGACACTTAAGGGGGGGACCTGAAAGATTACAGGAGGCAGAGAGATGAAGAGAGTAACATACACACCAAATAAGTGCCCACTTAGACATAAGGGGGGACCACAAACACTGAAGGGGGGCCACAGTCATGAAGGAAGTAGCATTGACTCAAAAGGGGGGGGCAGACATACATAACAGGGGACCAGAAATACTCAAGGGGCCAGAGAGATGAAGAGGGGGGGGCATAGAGATAAAAGGGGGAGGGGGCAGAGAATAAAGAGGGACAGATAAATCACATAAAACAGGTGCCAGAGACACAAGGCGGAGCATAGACGTAAAGACAGCACAGGGTGGTCAAAGGGACGCAGGGGGCCCACAAAGAGCACAGCGTGCCAGTCACACCCTCCCGATGCGATAGCATTGGGCCTATTTTCTAGTTTTTTTTATATAATCCCCCAAAACTAGCTCCAGTGTTTATAAATTATCTAAATTGTGCTACATGCCTACTAGATCTGGACTGCCCTAAATCAAAGAGGCTAATCAAGCATGCTACTTTTCAACCACATCCGCACTGCCCTAAATTAGAGGCTAATCCAAGTGTGCTACATTTCTATTAGATCTGGACTGCCCTAAATGAAAGAGGCTAATCCAAGTATACTACCTGTTACCTCATTAGGACTACCTGAAATCAAAGAGGCTAATCCAAGTATACTACCTGTTATCTCATCTGGACTACCCAAAATCCAAGAGACTAATCCAAGTACGCTACTTTTCTACCAAATCTGGACAGCCCTAAATCAGATGCTAATCTAAATGTGCTACCTGCCTGCCACATCAAGACTGCTCTAAATCAAGGAAGCTAATCCAAGTGTGCTACTGCTTACCCATCGGACTGCTCTAAATCAAGGAAGTAATCAAGTGTGCTAATGCTTACCCATCTGGACTGCTCTAAATCAAGGAAGCTAATCCAAGTGTGCTACCTTTCTACCACATCTAGACTGCTTAATCAGATGGTAATCTAAGTGTACAACTTGTGTAACACATCCGGACCATCCTAAATCAAAGAGGCTAATCTAAGTATGCTACTTTTGTACCACAGCTGGACTGCCCTAAATCAGATGATAATCTAAATGTGCTACTTCCCTGCCACATCCAGACTGCTCTAAATCAAAGATAATCCAAATATCATACCTTTCTACCACATCCAGACTGCCCTAAATCATATGCTAATCCATGTGTGCTACCTGCTTACCTCATCTAGACAGCCCTAACACAAAAAACCTAATCCAAGTGTGCTAGCCGTTTATCACTTTGTTACATTGAACACATTAGTTTTTGAAATCCGCAGTTCAGAAACAACGGGATATAATTTTTCTATATGAATTTTGTATGGAATAAGCACCAAAATCCAAAAATCTCAAGAAAATATATTCTAAAGCGTCTAAATAAAGGTGAGACTTTCTCACTGTACAGGTAGATTACGTTTAGATTTACTTGTGTGTATCCTTGGGACATGACTTGAAGATGAAAGCTTGGCCATCATCTGGAATAGCAATAAGTATCTCTGTGTCACTGACATAAAGATGGGGTCAGGGCACATCTGACATCCGATGCTGGATCACAGCTAAGTAACGTTAAACATTTAGCACCTGTGTCCCTGTCACTTTTCCTACATAGGAATGCCCTGGAACTTCGCCCTGTCATCTTTTTCTCAAACTGCAATCTCTTTCTCAGAATACTCCATTTGGGACCATGTCTATAATATCAAAATCATGAAGTAGGCAGAGGTGACTGTTATATGCTCTCTTGTCTCTGCAAATGGATGGGCAATGCGATACTTTCTGAGGACTCACTTGTTGGCCCATATTACACTTAACAGATCAAACAGTGGCATGAAGTGACTGTATACACATAACAGTAAACTGCTGCTAATCTATGTCCACATGGTGGGAAGGGTGAGAAGACATCAGAATGTAGTCTAAACTCTGGGAATGTATTGAGGATTATACTGCAGAGGACACACATGAGGCAACAAAATCACAGATTATACTCTGAAGGTCAGAGATTAGGAAGTGTTGATGGAGATCATTGCTCATACTGGCGCTGGTTCCGTTGGGTCTTCTCTTCCATAGTCCCCAGAGCTATTCTTGAGCATTCATTGTGAATTATTTGAAATCAGCTTCATCACAGTGTTCTGTGACCCCACTTGACAATAGGCTGTCCCTATACATTAAATGTATAGGTAGCTGAGCTTAACTACGGCTGTCTCGTTGACATTTACAGGAGTTTTGGAAAGCGCTAAGCAAACAACTTTGAATTTAGACAAAAGAAGTGTCCACCATACACCTTGTTGCCTGGTTTTCTGTTTTTTTTTGTAACACTGCACCATTTACTAAAAGCTATTTGCAGACTTTCAGGATTACTACTTCCAATAGGTGACACTATTATTCCTTTCATCTTCCTTTCTGAAGAGGTTATGTGCATATTTAATCTTTAGAGAAGTATTGCATGGCTATAAATCTCCTTACATGAATTTGGGTCTCTCCACAAGGAGAAATGTTACCTTTTCAAAAGGCCACCATTCAGTCAGATCAGATCTCCTGCTTTGCACTGATGAGTGGCACTCATCTTGAAAACACTTGTCTGCTTGGTTTATTATCGTAAGTCATTTTTGTGATGTCACTACTTACAAGAAGGTAAATACAGTATAGACAATGGGGACATCAGGTAATACAGACTCAGGTTACAGGAGAGCTCGTAGTATTTTAGGGAGTAGATATAGGGAGTAGATAGAGGCATAGTTAGACAACCGTACGGGGTCTGGTTTCCAGGAGAGAATGAAGAGAATTCAGGAAATCAATTGAGGCGTAGACAGGTCACGGTCTAGGATCCAAATACAAGTTGAGAACATCAATACAGGGAGCAGACAGAAGAGTAACAGGCAACAGTCCGGGTAAGATAACTATGATCAGAACTAGACAGACAGAGGAATGCAGGCCAACAACACCATTTCACACAGATTACATGACTGGGAGAGGCTGCTTAGTAAAGTTGCAGGGCAATCACAGGGAAGATAGAACACCAGAGCAACCCAGCATCTCCAGAACCAGAATGGAAGCCTGTAAATCAACTACTGACAGCTCAGCACACCAGATCCTAACAAAGCAATATCTCTTACTGCATCCTAGATGCACTGTGTGGAGGAATCATGACAACTTTTGCTAAAGGTTCATAATTGACTTTGAGGATTGCTACATCCAATAAGAGGAACCAGAGTTCTTGTCCTCTTGCTCTCAAAGAGTTTATTTGCATATTAAGACTGACTGTAGAAGTTGAGTTGAACCAAGAATTGAATGCTAAAAGTAAACTGGTAATCTTACCTTCTCTTCCTTTCATGTAAAATTATAGAAACCTACCTGCTAAAATAACCTTCATTGATTTAAGGAGGTTGCAGTGCTCAAGTCTTTTAGTGCAGAAGGGCAGAGGGGAGAGGCTCCTGCTGAAGCCAGTTATAGGGCGAGTCAGGACCCTGTATTTCTCAAGTTTATTTGTAATATAAGACAACATTGGATGTAAGAAAATGATAGGATTGGGGGAAGATGCACTGGGAAAGGTTTCATAGGAATTTATCAGTTGATTTATGCTGCCCAAACCATGTAAAGAGAGAAGTCGCTCAATCAATATGCAAGACAAGAGAAAGAAGCCAGCGGATATTCACGCAAATAACAATTTACCCAGTTTCTGGCTAGTTTTCAAACTAATCTTTTCTTTACATCATTTCAGTGCATCAGAGAATATGTTTGTTTGTAAATAACAATATTCTTTAAGGTGAACATGAAAAACAAGGAAAGTTAGAAAGGGTTCTGCCACCTACAGGGACCAGCCAGTTTACCTTCACTTTGTCTGCAGGGAAGGGTGTATGCGTATTCAAGACAAATGGCATGGTGGACAGTGAATGGATAATAAAATATGTATACGGTGAATCCTTCTACTAGTCGGAAGCCCCTGCTGCTGTGCAAGGATCTCTGGGTGTCAAACAACCTATTTATTTAGAATGCAGCTGGCGGCAATAAATAGCCATCTAAGAACTGTTCCACAGGACACTGACTGGGCTGTAATGTGCCATTGTGAGATGGATGGGGGCTCCCAACAGGTGCAGTCACACATCTTAACCCTAACACTCCCCAGGGACACCAGGCCACAAAAAACTCTTCCTAATAAATGGCCCCTACTAATAGAAAGTGATTTCTATGCATTTCATCCATTACAGCTAATTACATTTAATCATGTGTGTGCGCTCATTTCCATCCATTACTAACACATCTGGAACATTGCTGGGGTTGCAGGTGTCTTTTTCCATGTACTGCTGGCCACAAACTGATTGTGATGCCCAATAGTAATCTGTCTATGAGACATACTGGAGTCATCTGTCCCAGCAGCTGTATCTTTATCATATCAATGTGCTATAATGAGCAGCATGGTAATACAACTTGGCATTGGGCCTAAGAGGCTAAACGACTGGATCATACACAATCCATCCACATATCTGGCTCAATTACAGTTTGATCACTATTGATACAGACGCAGCATTCGCTGGTGGTGCGGAATTCGTGCAGCAGACAATATGCAGGCCATGCTACAGGAACGCATAGGTGTAGTCTGGGCCATCATGTACCTTGTAAGTGTGTTTAATGCCTGACATATTTACTCCTAAAAGCCCAGTTCAGGCTGATAATTCACTTTTTTTCACCCAGCACTACAGGACTGCAGACCCCCATACACATTGGACTAATATCAGCTGAATTCGCCATCAACTGTTTTGGTCGCCAGTCTAATGCAGAGGTCCCCAATGCTTCTGACCTTGAGAGCAACATCTAGCTCTGAGGGTCGTGAGCCAAACCCAGCTCCCTCATAGTAGTGTCCTAGAGCCCACATTATCGGTATAATGACATCCAAAGCGTTATCACTGAAATCACCCAGAGACAGTGTACTAAGATCCAGGGGTTCCTGCCTTACCCCTTTCAGATCTGCTCTTCTGTGTAGGGCCACTCACAAAAGTCGCCATCTGGAGACCTAATCTACATAGCTGTTTTCTAGATCTGGTGCTAATGCAACAAGCTCGAGATAGTTGCGAGCTATACAACAGGACTGAGAGCCACAGGTTTGGGACCCCCGGTTTATTGTGTATGGGGGCACAGGACAATTGATTGTCGGTACAGTTAAGGATCCATCATATCCGATTTGGTGCTGCCGATCCTATTTGTTCTCCCTGACTTGCCTCCAAAGATGTCTTTCTGTGACTTTCTCATAGAGGACACAGTTTCTCAGCCCAGCAAACACTCTTGTGTATGCCAGAGCCAACCAAAATTGCTGCAGGTTGAATGAGAACCCAAACCATTGGTCATCCGGTGGCCATCTAATAGTATGGCTTTATTGTAGCCAAATGTAGGGGCAGACACAAAAACACAGCTCGAAAGGCACAGGTTGCAGATGGCTGCACTGGAAGATAACCAACCACCTAAATACTAATCTAGCTGAATATTCACTAGGGGGTATGCACCATAGGGGGCAGGCATGGTGACGCAGCCGTTAGGGCCCTAAGTGAGTGGTGGTTTTGGCCGCCAATCGCGGAGTGGGTGGGGCTAGTGTGAAGGGCCCAGGCCGGGGCTTTGATTACTAGGGACCCCGGAGTGACGGTGGGGCCCGCAATACCTGCGGGCAGCACCGCAGCTGGGGGTCGTCCGCACCCTCAAGCCCCATGCCGCGGATGCGCACCCTGAACTTACCGGTGATGTGCATCCTGGCATGGAGCTGCCGCGGTCGGGTGGATACTGGATCTACATGCATGGGCACCGGACCTGGGTGCCTGGTGTCTGAGTGCAGCAGGGGCAGGATCCAGCCATGTGCAGTATCAGGGTGCCTGGTGGATTCCTGCAGTGTGCTCTTTCCTGAGCACTGTATGCCGGTATCTGCAGGGCTCTCAATCACCTGCTCGAGTGGAGGAGGTAAGAGAGTCAGGGTGCACTCCTTGCATCCCTGCTGATATGCAGGGGGATGCAGTTGGATGCGTGCGGCTGGCAGCTGCATGTCTGTGGATCACCTGGGGTTGAGCCCCGAGGATGCACCAGACTGCCATCCAGCTGGGGATCAACCTGTAAACGTGAGATAAATGCACATAGGGTCTTATCCTTTTTACAAAGGGTTATAGCGGTATATATCAGGAACTGCTCACCTGGTTCGGTTGTGTCACCCACAAATGGTATAATCGCCTGTAAGATGGCTTGTAGAATGGCTGCTGCAGGGCCGCACCTTCACGATAACCGTGGAAACAGGAATGCTATAATGGGACAAAATGCCGGAATGCCCGCGCTGCCACCAAGAATCACCAGGAAACAAAGAGTTAACTGGGCAGATTATTCTTTTTATTCTGTCCATCCAGCTGGGGAGACCGTCAACCACAGGGCTGGTCCTGTGGTCGAGTAGGGAGAACGGAGCCCTTGAGGGATCCGTCGCCCTAAAGGAGGGTACGTGCCTTGCCTGATCCCCATATTAAGAGGAGAGCGGCGCCCTCAGGGGAGCTGTTGCCTGGTTAAAAAAGAGAAAAAATAAAAGGTAAAAAGTGAAAAAATAAATAAATAAATAAAAAGGGTAGATGTGGTCTGGAACACATATCATGTGCCTCCTTGCGACACTAAGCTAAAACTAGGAGGAGGTTTTAAACTTTATCTCTACTTAGTGTCGCCTCCTGATGGCAGGAAAGCATACACCCATGGTCCCATGGTCCTTTGTCCCCCAATGATGCGAAGGAGAAAAATGCTTTTCCCATTACTACCGATCTGACTCTTTAATACTACCTTATTAATACTACCTTATTACCTTAAATTGAATCTGTCAAAAACTGAACTTCTCGTGTTTCCTTCCTCTCCTAATCTTCCGAAACCTAATATTGCCATTTCTGTATGTGGTTCTGCCATTACTCCTCAGCAGCACGCTCACTGTCTTGGGGTTATATTTGACTCGGATCTCTCCTTCTCTCCCCACATCTGGTCACTCGCTCGCTCATGTCACCTACACCTCAAAGACATCTCTAGAATTTGACCGCTTCTTACTGTTGATTATGCAAAATCTCTGTTGCCCTTATTCATTCTCGCCTGGATTACTGCAATTCTCTACTAATTGGTCTCCCTCTTACTAAACTCTCTCCTCTCCAATCCATCCTCAACACAGCAGCCAGGGTCATATTTCTCTCCAACCGCTACACCGATGACTATCCTGTGCCAGTCATTGTACTGGTTTTCAATCTGCTATAGAGTACATTATAAAATTATCACTCTCACCAACAAAGCCCTCCACAGTTCTGCACCATCCTACATCTCCTCCCTCATCTCTATCGCCCTACACATGCCCTCCGTTCTGCAAGTCACCTAAGAATGACATCAGCTACAATCCGAACCTCCCACTCTCATCTCCAAGACTTCCCACGAGCTGCACCAATTCTCTGGAACGGGTTACCAAAAACAATTCAATTAATTCCCAATACCAATAGTTTTAAGCGAGCCTTAAAAACGCATCTCTTTAGACTGGCCTATCACCTCACTTCACTTATCTAACTATCTTCCCTTTTCCAAATCTGACTTCTTGCGCCATCTGCCTGTACCTGCAGACTGTCTGTCTGTCCCCCATGCATAATATAGCACTTTCTCTGTACTTGTACAGATCCCGACCGGTAACTGGCCCATGCAGCGTTATGTGAATCCCCTATTTATTATATTGATGGCTGGACCATATATGATGGCACTTTTTACCATTTACCTTTTGTGCCTCCCCTATTTCCTCATAGATTGTAGCTTGCGAGCAGGGACCTCACTCCTCATGGTTTTTGAATTTTTGTTATTCTGTATTGTCTCATATGTTTTGTATATATCCCTCTGAATTGTAAAGTGCTGTGTAATATGTTGGTGCTATATAAATACAATTATTATTATTATTATTATTATTAATATTATTAATAAAAATAGAGATATTCTGGATTATTAGCTATAAATTTTTGAACATAAATTTGGTTCAGGGTATATTTTGCTATATAGCCATAGTGGAGAAGGTCAATAAATGTTACGTATCTATTACCCAACTCTAAATACATGTAATCCTTTGTCACTTTGTAAGTTGTTTAGTGCACACCATAACTGAGACGGGCCAGAAATCCAGCGCAATGCAATCCAAGCCAAGAATAATGATGGGGTTAATGCTAGTTAACAAACAGCTGTAGTCGTAAGTGAGACAGGTGGTCCTCGGACTGGCCTTTCCATATCAAACCGTGGCACGTAATTAGCATATGTTATTATTCTTGCTGAGCTGTCCGCTGTAGAACAGCGTGATCACACGGAATCTGCAACTCAGATCATCTGAAAACTGAATGTCAGTCCCCGAGCTGCAGGGAGAAAAGCGAGGCCGGGACTGTGGGTGAAGGAAGAAAATGTTACTGTCTGATAAGAGCAGAAGTGTCAGCCAGATCCTGGCGAGACCGGGAAAAGAGCACACAGCGTGCGCAGGGATGAGAAGACTCACATTTTACCAAAGAACGACATTAGTACAGACAAAATACGCACAGATGACCTGTAAAATGGGCAATACAAGCAGGGGCCGCACTACGAAATCAGGAAAATAGACATTATCTAATCAGCTTTTTATTACATTTTGTCCAAAAAAATATCCACATATTCCAGCGTTCATTGTGGCCATTACATTGCATTGCAGGATGGAGTGGAATGGGTTAAAAGCCGCGTTCCTGATTCAGTGAAATGAGAAGTCGGATTTTCAAAAGATGTGATAACGCGTTTCGGAGCAACCCTCCATCAGGAACATCAAAATGTGATCTTCCTGATGAAGGAGGGTTACTCTGAAACGCATTATCACATCATTTGAAGATCAGAAGTCCGATTTCACTGTACAGCAGCACGCTTTTAACCCGTTCCACTCCATCTTGCAATTATTTAAGTATCTTTGATAGTGGGGCTGCAGCAGCTGTCTCCTCGAGGGTTTTTCCAGTGATTGTGTATGACACAACCCATCTCCCAGATTTCATCTAATACCACAGATAAAACCTTATTGCACTTTTTATTTTCTGATCCAATTGTGGCCACTACAGCAGATCCAACAGACACCTCGTATTTTCTGCAGCTCACTTCTCAACTTTGGCCAAAATAAGAGGAGTCATTTCATTATTAATAGATGGTAATAAAGTTAATGACTGGTCCTAAATAGGCCAAACTAGCAACATAATATACATAAATAAAGATTTATATGCATCGCCCGTCAATGCATCATCTCAGGGAAGGAAACTATCTCCACCAATATCTGGAGACTATAATAATCTACGACAAATCTCTGTTTTTCATTTATTTCAGTTGCCATAAATCTAGGGCTACACGGCAACTTTGACCATGACAGCTGTCGACCAAAGTTTGCTTGGTGCTGCTGCTCCACCCAAAAAGCTGTGACGTACTAACGGTATAGTTAACGATATCGTAATGTGTGATGGGGCCTTAACACAATGCGACCCCATTCACTTCTAGAACGAGGCAATGCAGCAGTGGCATTGAACAAATCAATTAATACGTGATGGAGAGGCCAAAGTTGCAGTGTAGCCATAACTTAAAGAGAACACCCTATACTGAGACCACTAAAAGCATGTGCCTCTGACTCACCGTGGGCCCGTGGACTCCGGTTTAGACAGGCTGTAGCTCCTTCCTCCTCGTCACGGGTGGGCCGCGCCTGCCGGTAGTGGGGCCCGGTTGAGTGCAGATCAAAAGTTGAAGACGTCTTGTAGGAACAGATTAAAGGGGTTAATTTATTCGTGACGCCACCTATGAGTAGTTCGGTCAGTCCGACCGACGCTGCGGAACCTCCGGGGGATGGACAGCAGCGAGATGGAACGCTCCCCACAGGCTGAGCGGTGATCCCCGGAGGCTGGAGCTGCTTAAGATGTTGTGCGGCAGCTGCGGTTACCTTGTGTGCGGACGGATGCAATCATAAGGAAGCACGGACACTGAAAGTCTCTGTAACGGGTCTTTACTGTAACCAGCAGGCAGTACATGGTATACAGTTAACGGGTAGTGGACCGGGAGGACTCAGCAGTGATAGGTGTCCCTCAGAGATCCGTAGTGTTCCTCCATTCTAGCTAAGTATTTGCCATTGTCGCCCAGGAATACCAGATCGGGTACGGGGAGGCTGCTTCAATCCCTATCCAAGATGTACGTTATGGATGTTCTGGGGAGCCTTGGGTCCCTCGATGGGTACACCGCTGGTTAGACGACTGGAATTTGGCGGGTGGTGGGGTGCTCCTGTGAAGCTGCTCCTCCACGCTTCTGGTTCGCGTAGCAGAGGTGAACTGCTGCCAGCTTCGGTACCAGTGAACCGGCTGTGAGTTGGGCACGGGGGTCTTTTGGAACCCGTGGTTGGTGATGCCCGATCCCGGTTGTTGAGGTCTCAGGTGCTAACACCCGACCGGTGATGGCCCGTGGGCTGCACGAGGTGCAGAGCCCCCGCTCCTACTCCAAGTTCAAGTCTGTGTCTTGTCTAGACTCCTTCTCTAACTAACTCTAGACTAACTGTACTTCTCCTACACTACCTTTTCACTCCGCCCACCAGGACCTTGGATTGGCCCTCTATGTTAAGTGATGCATGCAGGGTTTTGGATCTCTAAGTTAACCCAATGACTGCTGGGTCGGAGAATATTGCGGCTGCATTTATGGCTGCAATACCCTCCTGTGACGCACTCGTTGCGGGGCGCCACACCTCAATGTAGAAAAGTGCCAGAAACGTTTTGAAAAATAAAAGGTTTCAGTTCCGAAGTGTGTTGAACTGTGAATGCAGCTTTTGACATTAAGATTATAGTCACAAGGAGCAGATGTGCTTCATAATCCTCCTCCAAACAACTTCAAAAAGCTGTGCAAAACATTTCTAGTATTTCTATTGGAAATCCATTTTTTTTTTCTCCGTTAGAGGTTTTGAAAAATGGTGGTTGTAAAATAATAAGTGTATTTCACTTCTTTAAAGATGATCCTCACTTTAAACTATGCATTGTCAAATCAGAACGCTGCAAAAAATACTTCAGGTAAGAACAACCAGACCAAAACTGCTCAGGAAAGGTGTTATTTATTATACATGCTTCATCATCTATTAAACTTTCTTCATCACTTTAAACACATCATCACTGTCCCCATTAGAGCTCACAATCTAAATTCCCTATCATTGTATCTCTGGAGTGTGGGCGGAGACTGCAGAACACGGAGGAAACACACAAACACTGGGAGAACATACAAACTCCTTGCAAGGAAGGAAATAAAACTCCTAAAAGGAGTGTCACATTCCCACCTGAGCCTGCTCCATTAACATCTGCTTCTGTCACCAGACACCGCCATATTCACCCTGTAGATGTGCTGGTGATAGACAAGTCAGAGACAGACACTCTACAGAGTGCAGGTTCTGCCCATCCACTAAGGTTGGAGTGGGTGGGACCTGCTGTACATCACAGTTTGACAAAGTGGAGGTTTGTGTGTAGTGTCCAGCTGAAGTCATTAACGCTTACCTTCAGCCTATTGGAAAGCACACACACCCTACTAATACCTTCAGCTTTCTGCTGGAGGCTGCCAGAAATAGCTTTTGGATTCCCTGGCCAGTCTCCTGTCTTGCATTGTTTTTTTTTCCTATTTTACCTCGGCCTGTTTTTTGGATGCTTCTTTTGCCTCACTGCCATCTCGGTTTTGACCCAGTTCCATGACTACTTCAACGGATCCTGATTTTGTCCTTTTCCCAACTTTGGCTCTGCTTGGCGACTTTCCTTTCTCTTGACTGCAGTCCTTCTATAGGCAGCAATCTCCTGGATTCTGTTGTAAATCCAGATCTCTGTATGGGGGTTAAAGGGTGTCAGGATTTCTCAGGGTTCTACCTAATGGAGTAGCTTGTGCCTAGCCTGTGCAAGATAAAATTAGAGAGCGGGGCGCTAATGGGTGAAACTTGGTGGTCTTTAATTCACTAGCTTGAAGCTCCGAGCTCCATGGCTGCTCCTCCCGCAGGACCCTCAGGGAGGGATAAAGGCAGGAGGTTAGAGAAAATGCGGTCTCGGGAGCGTTGGGTGATCAGAGATGGAATTTAGGATTAAAATGGAATGTTTTAAACAAACCTTTATTAGGAGATTCACTCACAATGCATTTCGGCAGTGGATTACTGCCTTCTTCAGGTGGCTGTCCTGAAGAATCAATACCTGAAGAAGGCAGTAATCCACTGCCTAAATTCCATCACCGATCACCCGGCACTCCAGAGACTGCATTTTCTCTAACCTCCTAGTCTATTTTAGATAGCCCTTTGTGCCGGTAACTTTGGACGGACGTCACAAGGTGCTTTTCCCGAAGTGATTTCAATTTGAAAAATTCAGTTTTTAAACATCCCTAAAAACTGTGTGTACATAGCCTTATACATTCTATAATCAAGGTCAGTACAATTGACACAATCTTACCTGTTTCTTGAGCCATTCAGCAGATAGATTCTCGGATGGAAGTGTATGTGCCACCATTGGCTTACAATGCCCCTAATCTTCACAGGCTTTCAGAGTATCTTCTTCTCTTTTGTTTTCACCAAGCTATTGCTCGATATGACCGGAGTCTTGCTCTCCCATGTATGGATATTGATGAGCAGCATCTGATTTTACAGGTAGACCTAACCTTTTTCAGTTTCTTTCTCACAAACTATCCAGGGGACGGGAGTCATGCCTATTACTGTGTTTCACACCACTTTCTTGTTGGTTGGCCTCGATGTTACAAATCCTGAATTTTATGGGGATATTCTGCACAGTTCTAATGAATTATCCCACGCCAGGAATGCATTAAAATGACAGATAGTCTAACCAGCATGTACAAGCTCAACCAGCATCTGCTCCGACACATGTAGTCATGGGAAGATTGTGATCCTTAAAAAAATGGAAGCCATTGTGTTAGCAACTATGACAAAACTGGTAAAGTTATTGCAGAACCTCACGTCAACTGTGGTGGTCTGTGCACTGACTGCACTGGGAGTTTAACCCAAATGTTTTATGACTGTAAAGTGTAAACTAAACTTTAATAATGTGAAATGGTGTCCAGTGTCGTATTGGGACTGTGAGACGTTCTACCGCCTGTTACTTAAATCACTCATGGCAGGTGTAATAATTAACATCTAGAACAGACAGCTATGGCCTGTTCACACTTGTATGGATTTTATGCGGTTCACATTTGTTTGGAATACATCTTCTACATCACATTAAATCAGTCCAGACTGTACAATATTTGGACTTATGCCAACCCAGTCCAGAGGGGCAGGAACATTGCCATCTGGAGTTACTACAATTTGCATTCTCCCTTTGTTTTCACATAGTATTATTGTATTGCTACCACTAACATCAATAATAATACTACCTTTTGTTTAGGTGGGACTTGACACTTAGACCATTATGTCACCCAGAAATTTTACCTGGTGGTTTTTTTTATATATTAGTTTTTCTTGTAGAGTTCAACCCATGAGTGACCAATTGCCTCCAGAAGTCACATAATTAGTAAATTGACCTCAGAGGTTTGTTTGAGAATATCAGGGAACAAACAGGATCATGAAAACCAAGCTACACACCAGACAGGTCAGGGATAATGTTGTGGAGAAGAATAAAGCAGGGTTAGAATACTGCGTAGTTTTGGTCTCCGGTGTATAACAAAGACACTAGAGAGGGTGCAGAGAACAGCAACCAAGGTTATTAGAGGACTGGGCGGACTTGCAATACCAAGACAGGGTATTAAACTTGGGGTTATTTAGTTTGGAAAAACGAAGGCTTAGGGGTGATCTTATAATAATGTATAAATATATGAGGGGACAGTACAGAGACCTTTCTAATGATCTTTTTACTCTTAGGCCTGAGACGGGGACAAGGGGGCATCCTCTACGTCTGGAGGAAAGAAGGTTTAATCATAATCACAAATGTGGATTCTTTACTGTAAGAGCAGTGAGATTATGGAACTCTCTGCCACATGATGTTGTAATGAGTGACTCACTACTAACATTTAAGAAGGGCCTGGATGCCTTTCTTGAAAAATATAATATTACCGGTTATATATACTAATTCTTTGATAGGATATTGATCCAGGGAACTAGTCTGATATATGTGGAGTTGGGAAGGATTTCTTTTTATCCTAGTATGGGTCTATTAGCATCTACCCCATAGGGTTTTTGCCTTCCTCTGGATTAACATGTTAGGCTATAGGTCGAACTCAATCAACTTAAATCTACCGTCAAACTTAAACTTAATCAGGGTTAGGCAGTGGCGTAACTTGAAGCTCATGGATCCTGATGCGAAAGCTCCTACTGGGCCCCCAATTATTGCAAATCTTTAAAAGCAATAGTCTATTTCTATAGGCCACAAGGACTTTTGGGGTCCCCCAGGCACAAGGGCCTGGGTGCAATCACAACCCTGCACCTGTTGTAGTTATGCCCCTGGGGTTAGGTTACAGAAAATAACCTGAGTTGTGGGGAGGCTTTTCATCAGCAGTGACAGGAAAGCCTGTCAGAGTTGATAAGAAAATGGATGGAGCTAAACACAGGGCAATCCTGGAGGAAAACCTGTTAGATGCCACAAAAGACTTAAGGCTGAGGTGTAGGCTCACCTTCCACCAGGGCAACGACCCTAAACATACTGCCAGAGCTACAATGGAATGGGTTATGTCTATGTTCTCCAAACAACAGTGCAAGTTTTCAGGATTTCCTTTTTACTGCCCTGGTGATTATTCCATCAACTGTGCAATACTAGTAAAGTCCTGAAAACATGTACTGTTGGTGGCTCTTGAGGACTGGAGTTGGGGAACACTGGTTTAGATCAAAGCATATTCCTGTATGTGAATGGTCCAGTCACAGTCCAGACTGAATTTCCATTGAGATTCAGTGACAACACTTGAAAAATTTCAGACTAGATGTGCAAAGCTGATAGAGACAGACCCCAAAAGACTTTCAGTAATGCAGGAAAAGGTGGTCCTACAAAGTATCGGGACTGACTACAAAATATTTAGAAATCCATGTATCATTCCTTTTACACTACAAATACTTGCTACTTTGTATTGGTATATCATATGATATCCTAATAAAATACGTTTAAGTTTCTGGGTGTAATGTGAAAAAATGTGGAGAAGGTCAGAGGGTATAAATACTTTTTCAAGGCACTGTACATAATCTGTCCTCATACCTATGAGGCTATGTGTGCATGGTGCTGAATTAGTGCAGATTTGGATGCGTATTTGGTACGCATACACAGCAGCTCTGCATTAAATAAGCAGTAGTGTGTTTCACCAGCCAGTCTAGGGGTTCTGTAAAGTCCTGTGCCAATGCTGCGTTTATTTCCGGTGCGGATGCTCTGCATATTTTGGTGCAGAAAAATCTGTAGTATGTCAATACTTCATGCAGATTTGACCACAAAAATGTAGAGTCATAGAAAAGTAAAGGGCAAAAAGCAGCATATCCGCAGCAGGTAAAAACGCACCATTGGCACAGCCATGTGTTTGGTGCGGATTTTTCTGCTGGTGTGGATTTCACATAGCAGAAAATCCGCACCAGTCTTTGCAAGTCAGCACATAGCCTTAAGTACTTGTCACACATAGCAAGATCGCTGGTGCATCACAGGTTTTGTGACACAACAGTGACCTCGCCAGAGATCTCACTATGTTTGACACGTAGCAGCGACCGGGCCCCCGCTGTGAGATCGCCGATCGTGTCGGAATGGCCTGGACCATTTTTTGATTGTCGGGCTCCCGCTGGGCAGCATGCATCGGTGTGTTTGACACCTTAACAACGACCTTATTGGCGACTCAGAACTCAGCCACGTAGGTCTGAGTTGTCACACTAGCTGTTGTGTGACAGGGTCCCAACGACAGCTGAGGTCGTTATACGGGTCACCGTATGGTTGCTGCGACATTGAGTAGATCTGACTGTTTGACATCTCACCAGCGACAATGTAGTGGCGTTCCAGAGATCCTTACCAGGTTGTATCATTGTTGGGATCGCTGGAACGTCGCCAAGTGTAACGGGACCCTTAGACTTTTGGTCTTCCTTAGTGACTTCTTTTCTAATGTGAATCGCCTTTACCCACATTTACAGCTGTATACGCAATGATTGTTTGATTTGGAAGGTTCAGTGATATGGCGTTTGTCCAGTGAATTGGAATTTTGTAAGAAAATGTAGAAACCTGATTACATGCAGCAGATAGATCGGATTTTGCTTGATTTCGATGATCTAGATGCGAGTTTAGATGATACCTCACTGCTGATATTCTTATTAGTGTCAGGCATGTTTCATTTATTAGGGTTTTTAGCTGAAGCTGCAAAATCTTCTGTCACCTCCAGTGACTTTTTCATGAAATCAGTTGCACGGTGACTCTACATCCCCCATTCCCACCAAGGACTTTGTGGTTGTGCTATAAACAGAATAAAGAAGGTTATGGAGAGGTTAGGACTTACACAGACAGCTCATGAGATCAGGCTACCTTAATATAACCTCTGTGCAAAAGGAAATATTATGTAAGCCGCTACTATTCAATGGTGTGCAAGAAATGAAAACATTTCAATAAGGAAGATATAATTAAGAACTCCGTAATAAACAAACCTGCTGCGGTTCCTCTTGTGGTTTCCACCTTCCTGCTATTGTTTGAGATAGGGCTAGTACACAAAGAGCAGAACAGGTCAACACAATAAATTATAGGAGAGATGCAAACAATGGCGGCCAAAGACTCAGGGCCTGATCAAAAGAACTTCAGAAGTGCTATTTAAATATATCCACATAACCTAAACAGATTATGTACAACTATTTCCAGAATTTTCAAAGCGCAGATCTAGAGCGGATTGTACATTGTGTTCAGTTTGTAGAACACATGTAATTTGATTGCCTATTATTACAGTTCAGGTGCCACTAAATACACAATAGAAGCACTGTTTTGAAGCTTTGAACATTAACTACTTTTGTGGCCAAACGTTTTGAGACTAAACAAGAGAAAAAAAGCTGCAACACTTCATCATATGTGTGCAGGTGTAACGCCGAACACGATACATTGTAACAAAAAACAGAGGCTGTGACTAAGTGTAGGATCTCAGTATACGAGAAACGCCTTGATGTGGCTACTGGGCGGTTATCGATATGGCCATATTTATAAGCTAAGTGTCTCAATTTTTCATGTCTCCTTAGCTATAATATTGTTCTATATTCAATTACATGTCTTAGTATTTCAGAGTGCTGCTGTTTTTTTGTTACAATGTACCGTGTTCTGCGTTGTATCTGTACTTGTTATATGATGGAGTGCCGCAGTTTAGATTATGGGGGTCACACCCTCTACTGTGCACGCTTCCCTCACTGGCCTTGGGTGTTATTGTTTTTTGTTACCAGGTTCCTACTCGCCCCAAAAAAGAGTTTTGAAATCCAAATAGAGGTTGTTACTAAGCGTAGGGACCCAGTAAAAGAGACACTCCTCAACGTGGCTACTAGGCAGTTATTGATTTGGCCATATTTATAAGTTAAGTTGTCTAAATTTTTTAGGTCACCTTAGCTATGATATTGTTCTATATTCAATAACATGCCTTAGTATTTCAGAGTGCCGCTGTCGTTTGTTACAATGTATCGTGTTTGGCATTGCACCTGTACACATAATACGATGGAGATAGTGCCGCAATCTTTTTTTTTTGTTTGGATTATGGAATCACTCCCTCTGCTGTGTATCCTTCCCTTACTGGTCATACAGTTGTGGCCAAAAGTATTGACACCCCTGCAATTCTGTCAGATAATACTCAGTTTCTTCCTGAAAATGATTGCAATCACAAATTCTTTGGTATTATTATCTTCATTTAATTTGTCTTCAATGAAAAAACACAAAAAGAATTGTCCTAAAGCCAAATTGGATCTAATTCCACACCAAACATAAAAAAGGGGGTGGACAAAAGTATTGGCACTGCTAGAAAAATCATGTGATGCTTCTCTAATTTGTGTAATTAACAGCACCTGTAACTTACCGTATAAACTCGTGTATAAGCCGAGTTTTTCAGCACAAAAAATGTGCTGAAAAGTCCCCCCTCGGCTTATACACGAGTATATACGGTAGCCCCAGCTGTATACAGCCCCCCCCGTGGTATCCAGGGCCCCCCTTGCTGCACACCTGTAAAGTAAGATGTCAGTATACTTATCACTGCCGCCGCTCCGCTGCTCAGTCACCGCGCTGCTCCGGGTCTTCATGCTTCCTTCTCCGGCGCACAGGAAATGACGTCATTGTTCGAGCGCCGGAGAAAGAAGCATGAAGACCCGGAGCAGCGCGGTGACCGAGCAGCGGAGCGGCGGCGGCGATAAGTATAATAACATCTTACTTTACAGGTGTGCAGCAAGGGGGGCCCTGGATACCACGGGGTGGCTGTATACAGCTGGGGCTGCTGTATACAGCTGGGGCCCCTGTATACTACTGATGGGGGGGGAGGTCTGTATACCTCTGGGGCTGCTGCTGTATATACCCCCTGGGGCTGCTGCTGTATATACCCCCTGGGGCTGCTGCTGTATATACCCCCTGGGGCTGCTGCTGTATATACCCCCTGGGGCTGCTGATGTATATACCCCTGGGGCTGCTGATGTATATACCCCTGGGGCTGCTGATGTATATACCCCTGGGGCTGCTGCTGTATACTACTACTGGGGCTGCTGTATACTACTACTGGGGCTGCTGTATACTACCACTGGGGCTGCTGTATACTACTACTGGGGCTGCTGTATACTACCACTGGGGCTTCTGTATACTACTACTGGGGCTGCTGCTGTATATACCCCCTGGGGCTGCTGATGTATATACCCTGGGGCTGCTGCTGTATATACCCCTGGGGCTGCTGCTGTATATACCCTGGGGCTGCTGCTGTATACTACTACTGGGGCTGCTGTATACTACCACTGGGGCTTCTGTATACTACTACTGGGGCTGCTGCTGTATATACCACTGAGGCTGCTGTATACTACTACTGGGGCTGCTGTATACTACCTCTGGGGCTTCTGTATACTACCACTGGGGCTGCTGTATATACCTCTGGGGCTGCTGTATATACCTCTGGGGCTGCTGTATACTACCACTGGGGCTGCTGCTGTATATACCACTGGGGAGGCTGCTGTATATACCACTGGGGCCTGTATGTACCACTGGGGAGGCTGCTGTATACCACACTGCTGGGGGCTGTATACTACCACTGGGGAGGCCTGTATACCACTGCAGGGGCCTGTATACCACACTGCTGGGGGCTGTATACCTGTGCTGGGGTCCACCCTCGGCTTATACACGAGTCAATAGGTTTTCCCAGATTTTGGGGGCAAAAGTAGGGGGGTCGGCTTATACACGGGTCGGCTTATACACGAGTATATACGGTACCTGTGGCACCTAACAGGTGTTGGCAATAACTAAATCACACTTGCAGCCAGTTGACATGGATTAAAGTTGACTCAACCTCTGTCCTGTGTCCTTGTGTGTACCACATTGAGCATGGAGAAAAGAAAGAAGACCAAAGGACTGTCTGAGGACTTGAGAAACCAAATTGTGAGGAAGCATGAGCAATCTCAAGGCTACAAGTCCATCTCCAAAGTCCTGAATGTTCCTGTGTCTACCGTGCGCAGTGTCATCAAGAAGTTTAAAGCCCATGGCACTGTGGCTAACCTCCCTAGATGTGGACGGAAAAGAAAAATTGACAAGTGATTTCAACGCAAGATTGCGCGGATGGTGGATAAAGAACCTCGACTAACATCTAAACAAGTTCAAGCTGCCCTGTACATCAGTGTCAACCCGTACTATCCATTGGCGTCTGAATGAAAAGGGACTGTATGGTAGGATACCCAGGAAGACCCCACATGTTACCCCGAGACATAAAAAAGCCAGGCTGGAGTTTGCCAAAACTTACCTGAGAAAGCCTAAAATGTTTTGGAACAATGTTTTCTGGTCAGATGAAACAAAAGTAGAGCTTTTTGGGCAAAGGCATCAACATAGAGAAAAAAAGAGGCATTCAAGGAAAGAACACGGTCCCTACAGTCAAACATGGCGGAGTTCCCTGATGTTTTGGGGTTGCTTTGCTGCCTCTGGCACTGGACTGCTTGACCGTGTGCATGGCATTATGCAGTCTGAAGACTACCAACAAATTTTGCAGCATAATGTAGGGCCCAGTGTAAGAAAGCTGGGTCTCCCTCAGAGGTCATGGGTCTTCCAGCAGAACAATCACCCAAAACACACTTCAAAAAGCACTAGAAAATGGTTTGAAAGACAGCACTGGAGACTTCTAAGGTGGCCAGCAATGAGTCCAGACCTGAATCCCATAGAACACCTGTGGAGAGATCTAAAAATGGCAGTTTGGAGAAGGCACCCTTCAAATATCAGGGACCTAGAGAAGTTTGCCAAAGAAGAATGGTCTAAAATTTCAGCAGAGCATTGTAGGAAACTCATTGATGGTTACCGGAAGTGGTTGAGCGCAGTTATTTTGGCTAAAGGTTGTGCAACCAAGTATTAGGCTGAGGGTGCCAATACTTTTGTCTGGCCCATTTTTGGAGTTTTGTGTGAAATGATCAATGTTTTGCTTTTTGCTTCATTCTCTTTTGTGTTTTTTCATTGAAGACAAATTAAATGAAGATAATAATACCAAAGAATTTGTGATTGCAGTCATTTTCAGGAAGAAACTGAGTATTATCTGACAAAATGCAGGGGTGTCAATACTTTTGGCCACAACTGTAGGTGCTCTGTTACCAGGTTCCTACTCGCCCACACAAAAGGAGGTTTTTAAATACAAATAGCGGCTGTGACTAAGCGTAGGGACCCAATATATGAGACTATGCTTTGATGTGGCTACTGGGCGGTTATCGATATGGCCATATTTATAAACTAAGTTTCTCAATTTGTTTATGTCTCCTTAGCTATAATATTGTTCTATATTCAATTATATGTCTTAGTATTTCAGAGTGCCGCTGTTTTACTGTTACAACGTGTAGTGTTTGGCATTGCACCTGTACACATTCTACAATGGAGTGCAGTGTTTCTTTTTCTTGTTTAGATTATGGGATCACATCCTCTGCTGTGCACCCTTCCCCCACTGGCCTTTGGTCTTATTGTTCTCTATTAGCAGGTTCCTACTCACCCATACAAAAGGAGGTTTTAAATCCAAATAGAAGCTGGGGCCCAGCAAATGAGACACGCCTCGATGTGGTTACTAGGCGGTTATTGATATGGCCATATTTATAAACTAGGTTGTCTCCATTTTTTAGGTCTCCATAGCTATAATATTGTTCTGTATTTCAATAACATGCCTTGGTATTTCAGAGTGCCGCTGTTTTTTTGTTACAATGTATCGTGTTCGTCATTGCACCTGTACACATAATACCATGGACTGCTGCAGTTTTTTTCCTGTTTAGACTATGGTGTCACACCCTCTGTATTGCACACTTCCCCTCACTGGCCATAGGTGTTAGCAGGTTCCTACTCGCCCATACAAAAGGAGGTTTTAAATCCAAATAGAGGCTGTAAATAAGCGTAGGGACCCAGTAAAATACATGCCTCGATGTAGTTACTAGGCAGTTATTGATATGGCCATATTTATAAACTAGGCTGTGTAAATTTTTTAGGTCTCCTTAGCTTTAATATTGTTCTATATTCAATTACATGTCTTAGTATTTCAGAATGCCGCTGTGATTTGTTATAATATATCGTGTCCGGCATTGCACCCGTTCACATCATACCATGGAGTGCCACAATCTTTTTCTTGTTTAGACTATGAGGTCACACCCTCTGCAGTCCACCCTTCCCCCACTGGCCTTGGGTGTTATCGTTCTCTGTTAGCAGGTTCCTCCTTGCCCATACAAAAGGCGTTTTTTATTAATCCAGATAGAGGCTGTGACGGAATGAAGTGACCCAGTAAGAGAGAGAGGTCTTGACGCTGCTACTAGTTATTGATATGTCCATATTTATAAGCTAAGTTGTGTCAATTTTTCATGTCTCCTTAGCTATAATATTGTTCTATATTCAATTATTATTATTATTATTATTAATTTATAGAGCACCATTAATTCTATGGTGCTGTACATGAAAAAGGGTTACATACAAACAAGTTAAAAATACAATGAACAAACTAACAGTGACAGACTGGTACATAGGGGAGAGAGGACCCTGCCCTTGTGGGCTTACATTCTACAGGGCAATGGGGAGGGAGACAGTAGGTTGGGTCTGCTCTGGTGCTGGTGGAGTGCCGGGTCCAGTGGTGTTGAGGCGGCACTGTGGTTATTACAGGCTGTACGCTGTTCTGAAGAGATGGGTTTTCAGGTTCCGCTTGAAGGTTCAAAGTGTAGGGAATAGTCGGACGTTTTGAGGTGCAGAATTCCAGAGGATGGGGGATGCTCGGGCGAAGTCTTGAGGAACAGACAAGTGTGGAGGAAAAAAGTAGGTCTTGGGAGGATTGAAGATTACGAGTTGGATGAGATCGGGAGATTAGTTCAGAGATATAGAGGGGGACAGATTGTGGACAGCTTTGTAAATTAGTGTTAGTAGTTTGAATTGGATATGCTGGGGAATTGGGAGCCAGTGGAGGGAATTGCAGAGGGGAATAGTGGAGGAGCAGCGAGGAGAGAGGTGGATTAGTCAATCAGCAGAGTTAAGGACAGATTGGAAAGGTGCAAGAGTGTTAGCAGGGAGGCCACAGAGGAGGAGGTTGCAGTAGTCGAGACGGGAGATGATGAGGGCATGCACTAGTAGTTTAGTAGATTGAGGGTTGAGTAAGGGACGGATTCTGGAAATATTTTTGAGTTGGAGGCGGCAGGAGGGTGGCGAGAGCTTGGATGTGTTGTTTGAAGGTAGAGTCAATGGTTACTCCGAGGCAGAGGACTTCAGCTACAGGGCAAAATGTGATATCATTTATTGTGATAGATAGATCAGGAAAGGGAGGTGCGCGGGATGGGGGAAAGATGATGAGTTCAGTTTTTTCTACATTTAGTTTAAGAAAGCGAGAGGAGAAGAAGGAGGATATGGCTGATAGAGACTTTGGGCTTATGGACAGCAGACAGGTTATGTCTGGGCCACACAGGTAGATCTGAGTGTCATCAGCATACAGGTGGTACTGGAATCCATGGGACTTTATGAGTTGTCCCAGGCCAAGGGTATAGATGGAAAAAAAGGGGTCCCAGGACAGAGCCTTGAGGGACCCCAACAGAGAGGGGATAGGGTGATGAAGTAGTGTGAGAGACACTAAACATGCAGTTGGAAAGGTAGGATGAGATCCAGGAGAGGGCAAGGTCGGTGATACCAATGCAAAGGGACAATCTGTAATAGGAGGTAGTGGTCGACTGTGTCGAATGCATAGGACAGGTCAAGAAGGAGGAGGATGGAGAAGTGTCCGTTAGCTTTGGCGGTAAGTAGGTTGTTAGTAGTGATGGGCGAGTCCTAAATTACTCGGAATCGCTTGACTCTAGCGAGTCCGAGCCCGGGACTCGCTACTCGTTGCGAGTCTAGCGAGTCCAATGTTAATGAATGGGGAAGCGAGTAATGTGCGATTTACAAATCGCAGATGTGTCTCGGAAAGCGCTCGCATTGCCGTTTTGGAAACCCCACTCGCAACAGTTTTTTGCTGCTGTGTCCGAGGCCAAACTCGCATGTGTTTGTCTTATTTGCAGGTAGGAGAGCAGCAACGCACTGGTCTGCCACAGAGAAAATAAAATTGAAGAGGTCATAATGACCCAAAATCTATTAGGTGCAAAAAAATAAGAAATAGTACCTCAGCTAGGGTACTTTCACACTAGCGTTTATTTGCGGCCGCACCTGCCGCAAGTGCCAAAACCGCACTTGCCGCACCTGCCGCAAGCCCGCCTATACATTGTATGGGGCTTGCCGCAACTGTGCCGCAACCGTGCCGAAAGTGCAGCCGGTATGCGGTAATCGTGGCAGATGCGTTTTTTTCACCGCATCTGCCGCGATTTCAAATAAACGCTAGTGTGAAAGTACCCTAAGCCTCTGACTTCAGCTATTAGGAAAGCTGAGTGAGTAAGCTAAGCTATGAGGTCGGTCCTGTGTGCACTGTAAGGCTGCTCCTCCCTGCCTGCCTACAGTCCTCTACACAGTACTCCTCTGTCCTCCTGGTAGCTCTCAGAAGAGCTGTTTGGGTTAAATATAAGGAATCTTGAAGTTTCCCTACACTGACTGACACTCCCTATGATCTGCTTCAGCATCTACCTCACCCTGCACTAGGCTCAGATCGTCACAGGAATGTGGAGGAAATGGCGGTGGCAAGGCTTATATACACCCTCGCCTCTCATACATGACATAGGCATCACGATGGACAGAAGCCAATTATAGTCCTGCCACAACCAACATGGCTGTGGCATTACTGAATATGATTGGCTAACATGCTTGTCCATCTTCACAAGTTTTCTGACCAAACACGCTAGGCTGTCTCGGAAGCTTTGTCGGAACATAACAGATTCTGTATTCGCGAGTCCCGAATACAGTATACAGGACTCGGATTCGTAGACTCGCTGAGACTTGCTGCTGACAGCGGGTATCCGTGAAGCGGTGCGATTGTTTAAACGATTTGGGGAGATTCAAGCTACATAGCGATGTGATATAGCGAGCCTAACGAGTGAGAAAAAGTAAACTGACAAAACTAGGATTGCCATTGACTTGCATTGGACTCGTTACTGTGCGAGTAATCGGTGGGAAACTCGCAGAGTACCGAGTCCTGCGAGTCCCTTACTACTCGCCGAGTAACGAGTCCTAGAGAGTAGACTCGCCCATCCCTAGTTGTTAGTAATTTTGGTTAAGGTAGTTTCGATGGAGTGGTGGGGGCAGAAGCCAGATTGAAAGTTATCAAAGAGAGAGTTGGATAAGAGGTGGGAGTAAAGTACAGAGTGGAGATGCTTTTTGAGAAGTTTGGAAGCCAACGGGAGCAGGGATATGGGGTGGTAGCTGGATATGGAGGTCGGGTTGAGGAATGGCTTCTTCAAGACAGGTGTAAATGTTGAGTGTTTGAAAGCAGAAGGAAAGATACCAGAAGTTAGTGATAGGTTGAAGAGGTGGGTTAGGGCTGGGATAAGGGTTGTGGTGAGGTTGGGGAGGAAATGAGAAGGGATTGGGTCCGATACACAAGTGGTGAGGTGCGATTTGGAGTAGAGGTGCGCAAGTAGTCCTTCAGTGATGGAGCGGAGGAGGGTTAGTGGGGAGGGGAGTGGTCTGGTATACATAGGAGTTGTGGTGGTTTGGCAGCAAAGACTTGTCTGATCTGATCAATTTTGCTGGTGAAGTGTGTTGCAAAGAATTCTGAAGATATGAGAAGTAGGCGGGCAGTGGGGGGTAGAGGAGGTTAAATGTGTTGAATAACTGCCTGGGGTTGTGGGACAATGAGGATATGAGGGTAATGAAGTAATTCTGTTTAGTGGTGGTGAGTGCTGACTTGAATTTGAGAAGTGCTGTTTGAATGCTGTGTAGTCTTCTTGTGAGTGTGTTTTCTTTCAGAACCGCTCTGCAATCCCAGAATCTCGCTGCAGCTTTTTAGTGGAGTCCGTGTGCCAGGGTTGTCTGTTGGTTTGTCATCTTCTGCCATGAACAAGAGGGGAAACTGCATCAATCACTGCTGTGAGTGTAGAATTGTAGAAAGTGGTGGCGTTATCTGTGTCATGGAATGAGGACATGGAGGATAGTGGTAGAATAGAGTCAGAGAGTGAGTGTCAACGTGTGTGAGGTGTGCAAGTTGGTGGACATGGGTGGCAGGTGAGGAGGACAAGGATGAGAAGGTAAGTAGATGGTGGTCTGATAGGGGGAGAGGGGACAATTACATGTCTTAGATTTCAGAGAGCCGCTAATCTTTGTTACAATTTGAAAGTTTAGAGATTTTCACTAATCTTTTCTTTTTAATTTACTATTTCAGTGTTTTTAGATCTTTTAGTCATATGTTTCTATGGAGTGCAATTATAAGCATTTCATACGTTTTTACACTTTAATTACAAACATATCAAGTTTATGGGAAGACTCAAGATTTCTAGTGTTGACCCTTATTTTTCAAGACTTCTGCCCTTCACCCTGGCAGTAGGATTTCAGCTTCTGGGCCAAATCCTGACTGATGACTGCACAATCCTGTCTAACCAGCACTTAGTCTTTGCATAAACTAGATGTATCGTCAATAAATGTGCAAAAACTTCTGAAATGCTTCAGTAACAATTAAAACATCTGACAAAAAGGAGAAAAAAACAGCAAACTCTGTAAAAAAAACAAAAGTTGTGCCAGTCTCAAATCTTTTGGCCATGACTGTAGTCTTCTTTCTTAAATCACATTATACAGTACCAATTGTATGTTTTTTTTTAACACCAATCCTGTAGAATAACATGGTATTGATGCCTTCATCCCTTGCAATTTAAAATGGCTTTTGGTTCAAGTACCAGTCTAATATGTACAGGATATGTATCAATTCTAATGTTCTCTAACTTTCCACCAATACTTTCTATGTGGGCAGTTCTTATCAATCAGCATTCTGCCAGCACTATAGGACTGGGTACATCCTCCAATGCAAATATCTGGTGGCTTGTCTGCCCTGAAGAGAAAATCTGTGTTATACTAGTATATAGCGGTGTCTCAGATTACACATGACAACTGCAAATTGACAGCAAGTTATACAGAAGAGAGACACCTAGTGGCCATCACTTTGGAGTGATTTTGCAGGAGTAAGATAAAGTGATTTGCAAATGATCTATATATCATGCAATCAAATGACATCATATTGTCTTTAAAAGGCTTATCTGACACATAATATGCACTTTATAAATATCAACCTTTAAGCCCTAACCACTTTTAAAATTTGTTTAATTCTAAAATTCCCTTATGTTGTCTCTATACGGCTAATCCCCATGTATGTTTTTTTTTACCTTACTTCCTTTGATGTTCGGTTTCACTGGTCATCAGAGGATGATGGTCCTGCCGTCACTCCCCCCCAGGTCCCCCTAAAATGATGTCATCAGATGCAGTGCTGCAGTTATTTAACGTAGCTCCTTTAACCATCTTTTACCTGCCTCTGCAGCATCACAGACTCTTGTCTGGTCCGGGCTCAGACCGGCTTCAAGCTCCCCAAGTCCCGGTTGATCCAGGCTTCCCTTATATCTCCCCTCACCTATTGTGGGCTCTGGGACCATGTCCTTCTGGTTGCAAGGCTCCTCTACATTTCATGGTGCAGGACCTCTTCTGACCTCACACCATATGTGACCAAGAAGGAGTCTGCTTATGTCCGATATGTCATGCGCACAGGAGGATCCAGGTTAAGCAGCCACTTCCCTTCCTTTCAACCTGCAGCCCAACACATCTAATGCCTTACCAGAGTGGTGGAACCTCAAGTCCCAGCACAGACACCTGTATGGCAGTCAACTGCTTCACCACATATCCTTCCCCTTATGTTCAAGCCTGAAGGATTGAATAAACGAAACCCCAGGGCAGTACCACCCACAGTTGCACAAGTGCCCATCACTCGACCGGAGTGCTTCTCAGCTCCCGGAATATGAGACAGCCACCGTAGCCCCTCCCTCAGTAACCTACCACCAGTGTCACTGACCGTGTCTCGGTGCGGACCTCGCCATCAGACATCAACATGTCACTTGTCGGAGTTGACTTCATGTCGGGCCTACCCCGCCCCAGCGGTCAGTACTGTAGGTAGAGTCATGTGCTATGGTATCCATGGTCAGGCATGACACTGTTCTACCATGTACCCTATCAGGTCATTTGAGTGGGCCTGTGAGACTAGAGACACTGGAGGATGAATTGCCCCCAACCAGACTACATCCACTACTTTCAGGATGTCTATGGAGGACCTCTTCTGACCTCACAGCACATGTGACCAAGAGGGAGTCTGCTTATGTCTGATGTGTCATGCCCACAGGAGGATCCAGGTTTGACAGCCACTCCCCTGGCTTTCTATAGGCAGCCCAACACATCTAATGCCTTACCAGAGTCGTGGAACCACAAGTCTCAGCTCTGACACCTGTATGGCAGTCAACTGCTGCACCACAGGACTCAACGGATTTTCCAACTCCATTTTAGACATAGTAGCTAATAATACATATTCCTGGACTGATCACCCTGCAAAGATTACCAACAGGTGATGGCCAACTCATGGTTTTCTCAAAATATAGTGATGCCAATTTGGGACTGTTTTTTGATAATTACTTTGAGATTAACCTTTAAACACGGCTTATACACAGTGGTCCAATCAACAGCAAAACCCGTACTGGCTCCAGGGGAAATCAAGTAGGTCAGATGAACTGTAGGTGATTGGGAGCAATTCAATTTACAGGGTGGGCCATTTATATGGATGCACCTAAATAAACAGGAGTGGTTGTTGATATCAACTTCCTGTTTGTGGCACATTAGTATATGGGAGGGGGAAAACTTTTCCAGATGGGTGGTGACCATGGCAGCCATTTTTAAGTCAGCCATTTTGGATCCAATTTTATTTTTTTCAATGGGAAGATGGTCATGTGACACATCAAACTTATTGAGAATGTCATAAGAAAAACAATAGCGTGCTTGGTTTTAACATAGCTTTATTCTTTCATGAGTTATTTACAAGTTTATGACCACTTATAAAATGTGTTCAAAGTTCTGCCCATTGTGTAGGATTGTCAATGCAACCCTCTTCTCCCACTCTCACACTGATAGCAACACCGCAGAAGAAATGCTAGCACAGGCTTCCAGTATCCGTTGCTTCAGATGCTGCACATCTCGTATCTTCACAGCATAGACAATTGCCTTCAGATGAGTGATGAGGCAAACTTTTTTGTGAATGGTGAAATTAAACAAAACCACCACTATTGGTCTGACACTAACCGACAGTGGATAGATCCCTCCAAGACTGTTGGAACACAAAAATTGATGGTATGGTGTGGTATATGGGGTACAAAGATAGTGGGGCCATTCTTCATCAATGGAGACCTCAATGCCACTGGATATCTGAAATTGCTACATGATTCAGATATCCAGTGGCATTGAGGTTTCCATTGATGAAGAATGGCTCCACTATCTTTGTACCCTATATACCACACCATACCATCAATGTTTGTGTTCCCTAACAGTCTTGGAGGGATCTATCACTGTGGGTTAGTGTCAGACCAACAGCGCTGGTTTTGTTTGTTAACTTCACCATTCACAAAACGTTTGCTTCATCCCTCATCTGAAGGCAATTGTCTATGCTGTGAAGATATGAAATGTGCAGCATCTGAAACAACGGATATGGAAGCCTGTGCTAGCATTTCTTCTGCGGTGTTGCTATCATGTGAGAGTGGGAGAAGAGGGTTGCATTGACAATCCAACACAATGGCAGCACTTTGAACACATTTTATAAGTGGTCATAAACTTGTAAATAACTCATGAAAGAATAAAGTTACGTTAAAACCAAGCACACCATTGTTTTTCTTATGAAATTCTCAATATGTTTGATGTGTCACATGACCCTCTTCCCATTGAAAATAATAAAGTTTGATCCAAAATGGCCGACTTCAAAATGGCAGCCATGGTCACCACGCATCTGGAAATGTTTTCCCCCTCCCATATACTAATGTGCCAAAAACAAGAAGTTGATATCACCAACCATTCCCATTTTATTTAGGTTCATCCATATAAATGGCCCACCCTGTACAATGAAATTAACCTTTGAACATGGTTTATACACAGTTGTTGTCTAAACAACAGCAAAACCCATACTGGCTCCAGGGGAGTTAAGTGGGTCAGATAGACAGTAGGAGTTTGGGAACAATTCATTATACACAAACTAAGAAGTGATCTACCATGACTTCACTTCCAACATCAGCGTCCATACAAAGTCTTCATGTCGTTTGAACGAGAAGTAATAATATGTGATGAATTGTAATACTATCCAGTGTAGTAGTAAACTACCAACAAGGGCCGGCTCCAGGTTTCTGTGGGCCCCGGGGAAAAAGTCTCAGTGGGCCTCCTTTAGTACATATTGCGGACTATAATATATATATTGCCGCACACTTACCGCAACCCCATAGACAATGCATGGGGTTTGCTGCAAAAGTGGGGAGCCGCTAGGCGGAAAATGCGGCAGATACAGTTTTTTTTTACCGCAACTCTTTTAAAAAAAGCGCCTATGTGAAGGCAGGCTTACAGGAACAGTGACCTGCCGAAACCAGCAAGAGCTGTTTCTGACAGTGAGTATATTACACGTTGTTAGCGGGATAAAATGCGTTTGCATTCCCTTGCGCTTTTTAAAAATACCCTTCAAATGCAAAATGTTGCATTTTTGTGCGTCTGAGGATGCTTGGTATATACACAAGCATCCTGAAGCACACAAATAATACATGCAGCTCAATGGAGCCACACTGCATTATGGGTGGCACCGCAGCCAAGCGGAGTTCTGGCCATCCGGATCTCTCTTTCTCCTCACCTTTCTTCTCGCTGCTCCGGTCTCCTCCGGTCACTCTGCACATATCAGCACAGTGATGACAACATCGTGCCCCTCCATGCTGAGCTGCAGAATGCAAACAGCGGCAGAAGAGACTCTGGAAAGAATGCTGCTGGCAAAGGCGGCTGGAACTATAGGACCGGGAGCGGAATCTGCGGGGGGCTACCACTAGTACACATACCTCGTACGCACGCGGCTCCGCTCCATACACCTCGTACGCACGCGACTTCCGCTCCATACACCTCGTACGCACGCGGCTCCGCTCCATACACCTAGTACCCACTCGACTCCGCTCCATACCCCTCGTACACACACGGCTCCGCTCTGTACCCTAGGTACCCACTCGACTCCGCTCCATACCCCTCGTACACACACGGCTCCGCTCCGTACACCTCGCACACACTCGGCTCTGTTCCATACACCTAGTACACACACGCCTCTGCTACATTCACACTGTAAATCCCTCCTCACCCCACACATAAACTTCACCTAATTGAGCATCATGATGGGCAGCACAGCAGAGTCCTGCATACACTGAGGGCCTGATCATGTGACCCCTGACTCCACCCTCCATTGACATCATCACAGGTCCTGTCAGCCCAGAGTGTGCGGCTCTGTGTCGGCTCCCACGGAGGGGGAGGAAGGAGGAGGGAGACCTCCAGCGCTGCAGGAGGCTGAAAATGACCCCTCAGCTTCCCCCTGGATATGGCCCTGGCTGTGGGGGCAGTATGCTCAGTGCCCCTGAGGCTAGGGTCACACTTGCGTTGTGACCCTAGCCTGATGCAAGTATTTTCGGCTGCAGCGCATAGCGTTTAATGCTATGCGCTGGAGCCCATAGAAACCCGATGTTTACCTTGCCAACCACTGGTTGGCAATGTAAACATCAGGTTTCTATGGGCTCCGTTGCTGGCAGCGCAAAGCATTAAACGCTCTGTGCTGCAGCGGACAATACTTGCGTCAGGCTAGGGTCACAATGCAAGTGTGACCCTAGGACTCAGGGGCCCGGTGGGCCCCCACCAAGCAGTCGGGCCCCGGCACTTGCCCAGGTACGCCGGGTGCTGACGCCGGACCTGCTACCAACCAATTCCTAGACCCAGTGAGAATACAGACTATGAGCTGAAGTGCTGTATAATCTGATTGCCACATGTGAAGAAGCTCATAATTTGGGTTACATAACCCTCTATAAGAATTGCAATATTTGTTAGCGAGAAGATAAATTACTCCGATGTTGGGTGTCTTCTAACATCTGAATCAACCAGTGCATGAGTCTTTCTAGAAATAGTGTAAAAGACTTTGTGACGAGGAGCCAAGACTGGGTGGACCTTTTGCTGCTTGCTTAGCGTTGCCAAATATTTTGTATTGGAAAATAATCCTTGCATTAGCAGTCCAACTCAGAAAGTGTTTGGATGTTAAGGATGCTTGATCTTTCAGTATCAGCCATTTTCCAGATGGTGGGAAATTAACTTCTCTGCTTACGCAGTCACCTCTCTGTTCTTTTGCTTGCTTGATTGACTGTGGACACAAAAAGCTACTAAACATTTTAATGTTCATAATCTCCTTGGCAGACACCCACATATTTGTTTTCCTGCTGACAAGATCATATGTTTCACAAGACCCAAGTTAAAAAAAAATAATCCCAAAGCAGAATTGACGTCTTTCCATATTCTCCGCTCTCCTTCTAATCTTATTGTATTAACAACACATTGTGCTGCCTCTTATTAAGACTTTCCTACATGAGTAATTTATTGCTTCTACTCAGTATTATCACATTGCTGCACATCCAGCCAACACTATGCTCCTATGTGCAAGTCCAGTTCAAGGGCGTATGTAGAAATCAGAGCAGTATTTCTAATACCACCCACCCCAAACAATAATATTAGTCTGGGTCACATAAGAAAAGAACTCACAGCTTTTTAGCCCTTACAAAATAATTTTCCTCCTATTGAAGCCACTAGACTCCCTTTTCATTACAGCCATAAAGTTTAATGACAACAAAAGTGCCCCCCAAACACTGTATGATCCCCCCACAGTGAATTCTTCCACATATACAGGATGATGACCCTAGTGTACCCCCTTCAACTACCCCGGTAATGAACGATGACCCCCCAACACATTACGATTCCCCAACTGTGACCCTGGCAGTACTTGATGCAAAATAACGGCCCTGCATACAGTATAATAGCCCCAATAGCCCTCCAAAAAGTATAATGGCCTCCAAACAAACCTTCACACAGTATAATGGCCCTCAAATAGCCCTCTGTAATGTTTAAAGGCTCCCTCAAAATAGTATAATGGCCTACATATAGCCATCCAAATATTTTAATGGCCCCTCTGTTAGCCTTCCATACAGTATAATGGGCCTCACATATTCCTCCATATAATTGGCCCCACTTAGTCCTTTATAGAATATTATGCAGCTCCAAAGTCCTTCATATAATATAGTATAATTCACCAACACATTCCTCTGTATAGTATAATGCACCCCACACAATCCTCCATATAGTATAATGCACTCCATAGTCCTCCATATATTATAATGCAGCAACATAGTCCTCTAAATAGTATAATGAACTCCCATAGTCGTCCATATACAGTTAGGGCCAGAAATATTTGGACAGTGACACAATTTTCGCGAGTTGGGCTCTGCATGCCACCACATTGGATTTGAAATGAAACCTCTACAACAGAATTCAAGTGCAGATTGTAACGTTTAATTTGAAGGGTTGAACAAAAATATCTGATAGAAAATGTAGGAATTGTACACATTTCTTTACTAACACTCCACATTTTAGGAGGTCAAAAGTAATTGGACAAATAAACATAACCCAAACAAAATATTTTTATTTTCAATATTTTGTTGCGAATCCTTTGGAGGCAATCACTGCCTTAAGTCTGGAACCCATGGACATCACCAAACGCTGGGTTTCCTCCTTCTTAATGCTTTGCCAGGCCTTTACAGCCGCAGCCTTCAGGTCTTGCTTGTTTGTGGGTCTTTCCGTCTTAAGTCTGGATTTGAGCAAGTGAAATGCATGCTCAATTGGGTTAAGATCTGGTGATTGACTTGGCCATTGCAGAATGTTCCACTTTTTTGCACTCATGAACTCCTGGGTAGCTTTGGCTGTATGCTTGGGGTCATTGTCCATCTGTACTATGAAGCGCCGTCCAATCAACTCTGCAGCATTTGGCTGAATCTGGGCTGAAAGTATATCCCGGTACACTTCAGAATTCATCCGGCTACTCTTGTCTGCTGTTATGTCATCAATAAACACAAGTGACCCAGTGCCATTGAAAGCCATGCATGCCCATGCCATCACGTTGCCTCCACCATGTTTTACAGAGGATGTGGTGTGCCTTGGATCATGTGCCGTTCCCTTTCTTCTCCAAACTTATTTCTTCCCATCATTCTGGTACAGGTTGATCTTTGTCTCATCTGTCCATAGAATACTTTTCCAGAACTGAGCTGGCTTCTTGAGGTGTTTTTTCAGCAAATTTAACTCTGGCCTGTCTATTTTTGGAATTGATGAATGGTTTGCATCTAGATGTGAACCCTTTGTATTTACTGTCATGGAGTCTTCTCTTTACTGTTGACTTAGAGACAGATACACCTACTTCACTGAGAGTGTTCTGGACTTCAGTTGATGTTGTGAACGGGTTCTTCTTCACCAAATAAAGTATGCGGCGATCATCCACCACTGTTGTCATCCGTGGACGCCCAGGCCTTTTAGAGTTCCCAAGCTCACCAGTCAATTTTTTTTTTCTCAGAATGTACCCAACTGTTGATTTTGCTACTCCAAGCGTGTCTGCTATCTCTCTGATGGATTTTTTCTTTTTTTTCAGCCTCAGGATGTTCTGCTTCACCTCAATTGAGAGTTCCTTTGACCGCATGTTGTCTGGTCACAGCAACAGCTTCCAAATGCAAAACCACATACCTGGAATCCACCCCTGACCTTTTAACTACTTCATTGATTACAGGTTAACGAAGGAGAACGCCTTCCATTGTCCAATTACTTTTGGTCCCTTGAAAAAGAGGAGGCTATGCATTACAGAGCTATGATTCCTAAACCCTTTCTCCGATTTGGATGTGGAAATTCTCATATTGCAGCTGGGAGTGTGCACTTTCAGCCCATATTATATATGTAATTGTATTTCTGAACATGTTTTTGTAAACAGCTAAAATAACAAAACTTGTGTCACTGTCCAAATATTTCTGGCCCTAACTGTATAATAATACACCCCCTATAGTCCTCCAAATAGTATAATAGTCCCATAGTCCTCCAATATCATAGTACACCGCTATAGTCCTCCATATAATATAGTGCACCCCTATATATTATAATGTACCCCCCATGGTCCTCCATATAGTATAATGCATCCCCATAGTCCTCCAAATTGTATAATGCACTCTCCATAGTCCTACATATAGTATTATTTTCATTTCTCACCATTGTACTCACTGACGTAAAAAACAATAACTAAATGCTCACCTCTCTGTCCCCTGCTGCTACAGTCTTTGCAGTTCTGCAGCTCTGCATATCTCCACACACCGGGCACACAGTAGCGATACCCTCACACCCACTGTGCTGAGATGTCAGAGCATAGACAGCAGGAGAATGATGGAGGAGTGAGCAGATCGTTCCCTCTTTCATTATTGCTTTCAACTGTATCATAATTTGCAATGGCAATACAGTTTAAAGTGTGATGCCTGGCAGCGGGGCATTATTACATTGATAAATAACTCTTCATACATAAATAAGAGCCAGTATTCCCACTGAGTAGGAAAAGGTTGCAGACGTAGGAGGCATCCATTCCAGGCAAAAAAAGAAAATCGGCAGATTTTAAATGTTCTAAACAAAACATGAATGGAACCTTAGCTCCAGAGTAGTTCTTATTTATTAGTCTTGGTAATAAATAATTTATTAAAATGTCAAACATTAAGATATAAAATGTCCGGATGCCAGCAGCACAGCTGGAGTGTGAGCTCCTGAAGTGTTATAAGCATAGGGATCACAACACTTATAACTAGGCCTTGAAACCAGTGAGGGCATAGGATACAATTGTCTGTTATTGGGTCAGCATAGTTTATATTAGGTGATATTACATGAGCCCCAGTCACTCCATTCTTTATTACTGTCCTTGTTCCTGGATTCAGATCTCCTTCCACCAAACTAAAGGGCCCAACACGCTACGATATTGTTAACGATATCGTTGGTACGTCACGGCTTTTGGGGTGGTGCAGCAATGTCGTAACGACGTCATTGCGTGTGGATCGTAGATACGACCAACGATAAGTCGTTAGATCGTTGATCATAGGTTTATGAACATGTCCATAAATCTGTCGTTCGTTCAACCTGCAACATCGTTGTGTGTGACACCTTTCCATCGATCTTGTTTACGACTTCGCCTATTCAGAACTGAAGCACGTAGGCGACCAAACGACCGCAAGTATCATTCGCTTGTCGCGGAATCGTTGCTGCATCGATCAATATATCTGTATGTGTGACACCTCAGCAGTGATCACTAAACGATGTGCCAGCGATCTCGGCCAAGTCGGATCGTTAGTCGGATCACTGAGACATTGAAGCCTGTAACGGGTCCTTATCTCATGATGCCCTTCAGTTGCAACTGAAGAAGACCCAACGCAGGAAAAGAGAAGGGCAGAGAAATGGTAAAAAAATGTATAAGGCAAGTATAAATCAGACATTCTGTTTGTGGTCCTGCCTGGAGTCTAAGTACATTTTTGGGTCTTGGCTGGGGACTGTTAATTGTGTGATCCAGTTTAAAGAATACAATTTCTTTGTGGACAGGACTAGAGTGTGAATTAATCAAGCAGTCTGGATTTGGGTCTGAATTTACTTCTAGGTGCTTTCTGAGGTCTAGTGGCCTGGATTTATTTTTAGGTCTGTTCTAGGGTATGGATTATTTTATGGGTTTTGGGGTGTGGGGATAATGCAAAAATTACTGTGAATATGGGCACTTGGGAATTGTAGAAGCTCCCCTGTTGTCCTGTTGAGGAGAGCCATAGGATCAAATAATTAATTAACCTTAAGACATAAGGGGTTGAGAGAAATGACCCATAGAGTATATTATTTTACATTGCATGAGCTTAGTTGAGAATAAACATGGCTGCTATTTCCAGTTTCATCACACCATGTCATGGTGTGTAAGATGGTGACTGGATCTATGACTACATCCTGTTTCTAATAAGTTCCTGCAGGAAGCTGAATTCCATAGATGGACTGACCCAATCACAGAACGACACATCACTGGGACATACTTGATCATGGCCACACCCCCTGATGACCTCATGGATCCGCCCATGGACTAGCCCATTATCCAACCCACTAACCAATGAATACATCTAAGTAGGGCTGGCAGAGCCCCTTACTGAGGTTTTATAAGTTCATGCCTGTTCAAATAAACCTCACTTGGAGCCACACTTTGGAACTGACCAAGGAGAGTGTACATCTGACTCTGTGTGTCTGGTGTCATACTTTCACGCTGGCACTTGGTCCATATCTATTAGGCCAGGTGCAGGCAACTTATGAATATTTCAAAAATTATTAATCCATATCAATCCCAGTGAAAATGAGCACAACCTCTTTGTCTGGCTGAAAAATCCTGATTGCGGCTGCATCCATTTGTTAAACCTTTGAGGTCAATGTGAAGGATCAGTTTTAAAGTGAATCAGTTTGAAACCGATCCCATTATTTTGTTTGCTACATGTGTTTCACATGCATGATTACTGGATATGTGAAGAAAGGCTACGTCCACATAGTATTTGGCTCTATGCTCAGTGGCTCAACCAGAGTTTGCATCCGAACCCAGCAAAATGAGATTAGCACGTATGTACCCATGGGGCCATTGAGTATAATGATGCTGATGGAACCCGTGTGCTCTGGGGTGCATCATTTTTGGCCATTTACACCTAATTGCAGCGGCCAGCAAGATGTAGTATGCCCTGCATTGAATAGGTGTCCAATGCCAAAAAATATGCACCAAAAAGCACACGGAGATTCCATCAGCATCATTTTAGTCAACAGCCTCAGTGACACATATACCCGAATTCTGTTTTGTGGGGGTTTTGGACATTAGCCCCTACAGAACCACTGAACGTAGGGCCAAATGCTATATGAACCCAACCTAAGCCTAATAGTAAAAAAAGAAACGTAACAAGCTCACCGTTCAATATGAAGTTCAACATACAAGGAATGCCATACTGAGCTCCATGAACTTGAATAAGAAAAATCTTGAAGGTTTCAGCTTTCTGGTTGAAATATTAAAATGTAAAAAATCTTATTCCATGCCTTAAAAATTAGACATAGTAATGAAAATTAATAAAAGCGCGGGATGGGAAGCACAAGAAGACTCGCGTCTGAAACGCAATCCTGCGCTCTTTATCAAACCTGATAAAGGATGCAGAATTGCATTTGAAATGTGTCGACTTGTGCTTCCCGCAAGAGAATAGAGAGAGACAGGGGCGCAATAGTGCGGTTACCAGGGGGCTTTATTTAGCGTGGCGTACTAATAGGTGGCCACTCACCTTATCAGGTTGTGCTGTCCGCACACCTGGTAATACACTTGATAAGGCGACCTTCACAGGCTCTAGCTCATCCGCACACCGCGTGCTCCGGGGGCTCCGAGCATCCAGTCACGTCACCGCAGGTCCTTATGTTAAAGCTCTGTTGCCAGGCGACCCAGGTCCTCACATTAAGCTGCACTCTGCGCCTAGCTGCTCCCCGCCGCTTTACCCTCAGAGAGGGATTTATATTAGAAGGTAGACAAACTGTAAGTGGTCTAATTGAGGCGCTCAGGCGCAAAGGCTTGTGCTTCCCGTCCCCCTGCTTTTATTAATTTTCACTACTACAGTTGTGGCCAAAAGTATTGACACCCCTGCAATTCTGTTAGTTTCTTCCTGAAAATGATTGCAATCACAAATTCTTTGGTATTATTATCTTCATTTAATTTGTCTTCAATGAAAAAACACAAAAGAGAATGAGCAAAAAGCAAAACATTGATCATTTCACACAAAACTCCAAAAATGGGCCAGACAAAAGTATTGTCACCCTTAGCCTAATACTTGGTTGCACAACCTTTTGCCAAAATAACTGCATCAACCGCTTCCGTAACCATCAATGAGTTTCTTACAATGCTCTGCTGGAATTTTAGACCATTCTTCTTTGGCAAACTGCTCCAGGTCCCTGATATTTGAAGGGTGCTTCTCATGTCATTTAGATCTCTCACAGTGTTCTATGATTCAGTGATCATTGCTGGCCTAGGCCTTACATCAGCGTATTTTCAAATCAAATAGCGTTTTTTCGCGCGCATGCCGCAAATGCCGAAACGCACTTGGCACTGCCGCCCTACCGCAAGCCATAGACATTGCATGGGTTGCGCATGTCGCAGTTATCGGAATGCGGCAGATGCGTTTTCACGCTCTGCGCGATTGAAATACGCTATGTGAAAGGCCCCTTAGAAGTCTCCAGTGCTTTCTCTCAAACCATTTTCTAGTGCTTTTTGAAGTGTGTTTTGGGTCATTGTCCTGCTGGAAGACCCATGACCTCTGAGGGAGACCCAGCTTTCTCACACTGGGCCCTACATTATGCTGCAAAATTTGTTGGTAGTCTTCAGACTTCATAATGCCATGCACACGGTCAAGCAGTCCAGTGCCAGAGGCAGCAAAGCAACCCCAAAACATCAGGGAACCGCCGCCATGTTTGACTGTAAGGACCGTGTTCTTTTCTTTGAATGCCTCTTTTTTTCTCCTGTAAACTCTATGTTGATGCCTTTGCCCATAAAGCTCTACTTTTGTCTCATCTGACCAAGAAACATTCTTCCAAAACGTTTTAGGCTTTCTCAGATAAGTTTTGGCAAACAAACAAATTGAAGTTTTTATACCAAAAAGTATACAAAAAATTGTATAAGAAAATTATATAAATTTTAGAATTGATGAAAATAAAATGTAAATTTTTTAATTAACTGCTTGGTTTTTAAATCCCAGTGGGTCATAAAATTACAGTAAGCGCTATATCTTCCATTTTACATACTAATTATTAACTCTTGAAGATTATACACACACGCAAAGTCTTCACAGATCTTTAGCTGCTACTCAACTAGGGCTGACTCCAGTGTACAAACAATTATCTTAAACTCAGCCTGGCTCTCTTATGTCTCGGGTAAGAAGTGGGGTCTTCCTGGGTATCCCACTATACAGTCACCTTTTCATTCAGACTCCGACGGATAGTACGGGTTGACACTGTTGTACCCTCGGACTGCAGGGCAGCTTGAATATGTTTAGATGTTAGTCTAGGTTCTTCATCCACCATCCGCACAATCTTGCGTTGAAATCTCTCGTCAATTTTTCTTTTCGGTCCACATCTAGGGAGGTTAGCCACAGTGCCATGGGCTTTAAACTTCTTGATGACACTGCGCACAGTAGACACAGGAACATTCAGATCTTTGGAGATGGATTTGTAGCCTGAGATTGCTCATGCTTCCTCACAATTTGGTTTCTCAAGTCCTCAGACAGTTCTTTGGTCTTCTTTCTATTCTCCATGCTCAATGTGGTACACACAAGGACACAGGACAGAGGTTGAGACAACTTTAATCCTTGTCAACTGGCTGCAAGTGTGATTTAGTTATTGCCAACACCTGTCAGGTACCACAGGTAAGTTACAGGTGCTGTTAATTACACAAATTAGAGAAGCATCACATGATTTTTCTAATAGTGCCAATACTTTTGTCCACCCCTTTTTATGTTTGGTGTGGAATTAGATCCAATTTGGCTTTGGGACAATTCTTTTTGTGTTTTTTTCATTGAAGACAAATTAAATGAAGATAATAATACCAAAGAATTTGTGATTGCAATCATTTTCAGGAAGAAACTGAGTATTATCTGACAGAATTGCAGGGGTGTCAATACTTTTGGCCACAACTGTATGTCTAATTTTTAAGGATGGAATAAAGTTTATACATTTTAATATTTCAACCAGAAGCTGAAACCTTCAAGATTTTTCTAAATATAAAAAACACTGGAGGAAAAAAGGTGCAAGTAAATGGAACATGAACCCCACACACAGAACAATGTACTAGAGATTTAATACAAGCTAACAACAACAAAAATGATACTTAGAAAAAGCTTTATTTATCTAAAAAAGTCACAAATTAACATTTATCTTATATAACAAGTCATTTACTAAATTCTGACGCTGAGCTTTTAGCCAGTATTAATATTTAGCATTATGATCAGTATTAAAACCTTGGGGGGGAAAAGCAAACATCATCTATTGGCAATCTTCTCCAGGATGTGTTACATAAATTTCCTATACTCACCCTTTGTCATCTTCCTGGTGAATTACACACCCAATAACACAGGTCTTCTGCAAATATATTTGGAGTGTAATAACAGTAAGAGGCGTCAGAAGAGCATTGGTTTCCTCTTGGCGCGGGGTAAAGGGTGCAGACGGAAGGAAGGCCAGTGTGTATGTCCGTCGAGCTTTTACAGAAGCAGAGGTGTTTGAGATAGTGCGTGGATTTTGGGCTGTAGCATAGGCAGAAGGGCGAGTGGGAAGGAAGGTAAACAGATTGTCTGAGTGTTTGCATGAGAAGGCAGCTCCGTAACCTCATCCTGCAGTTCATCTGGAGTTCAGCATTTGTGTGTGTACATATTACAGAGCTTCCTGACTTTTTTCAGACTTGACCTCTCCGGCTTGCTCTTCTTCCAGCGCCATGTACCCATGCAGTGTTATGATGTCAGAAGGAAAGTCATCCTTCAGCAGTATACCACGATCCCGTTGGCAGTCAAGCTCTTCGATAAACCCATTCCAGTAGATGACCAGGCCAGGCCCAAATCTGAAAAATACATATATCACATTAGTGAAGATCAGTGACATAACTTGAAGTTTATGGGCCCCAATGCAAAGATCCAATGAAGCCCCCAATTACTGCAAATCTTTTATAGAAATGGTCCTTTTATATATTCAAAAGGGACTCATGATTGCTACCCCTGCACATAATGTAGTTATGCCCCTGATAGGGTTATTAGAGGTAATTATTCCCTTAAACTCTGCCTTGGTCAGACACCACTTGGAATACTATATGCACAGTGGTTCATTGGTGAGCACTGGAGTCTGGCAGCACTGGGGTCCTGGGTTCAAATCCCACGAAGGACAACATCTACAAGGGATTTGTATGTTCTCCCTGTGTTTATGTGGGTTTGTTTTAGGTACTCTGGTTTTCTCCCACACTCCAAAGACATACTGATAGGGAAATTAGATTGTGATCCCAATGGGGACAGTGTTGTTGACGTATGGAAAGTGCTGTGGAATTATTGGTGCTATATAAGTGAGTAAATATTATTATTATACAGTTCTGGGTGCCCCAATTCAAGAGAGACATTGATATATTGGCACATGTACAGAGAAGCACAACCAAGATGGTAGAAGGTTGGCAAACCATGTCCTATCAAGAGCGTCTAAAAGAACTAGGAATATTTGGTTTGCAAAAGAGAAGGCTGAAAGGAGACTTAATAGCTATCTACAAATATCTAAAAGGTAGTGCAGACGAACTACCTTATTCTCATTAGCATAAGGAAGTACAAGAAGCAATGGAATGAAACTTAAGGGAAGAAGATGCAGAATAGACATTAGAAAAACCCTTTTTGACGGTAAGGGCAGTCAGAGAGAGGAACTGGCTGCCACGGGAGGTTGTGAGCTCTCCATCAATGGAAATCTTCAAACAAAAGCTGGATAAATATATAGCTGGGATGAGATAGGAAAACCTGCACTTGCAGGGAGTTGGCCCTTGAGGTCCCTTCCAACTATACCATTCTATGATTCTATGAAGGATCTACAATTCTACTGATACAAAGAACAAGCAGTTGGGCTCCAGTTGGAGAGATGACATGCATGCTTGAAATACAAAGAAGGTATGGAAACCTACGACCAAAAGTGTATTTTTTATTTTTCTCACCACAACCTTAAAAAAAAAAATTGTTCAAATGTCTGGGCCAATAGTAAAGTTCCAGACTCAGTTTGATGCCTTTCCAAATACTGAAATAAAAGGGCTGTCAGCTGCAATCTAATTGTAGTCACAGATCTCTGCCGTCTTACTTTAAAAACAAATATATGAGATCTACATATCAATATCATTCTGCATTTGTTAACACACACACTTGGCCGTCTGCCTGTGACTGTGTCTCCATTCCTCCCGCTTTCAGATGGAGAGATCCCTCGGGCAGCCTCAGGAAACAGCCCCCTGAACTATTTGGCCCTCGAGGAAGTTCAGACCTTCAGCCTAGGGTTCATAAACAAGTAATCACCATCAATCAGAGCGCTGCACTACACATCAACCTCACCTCACTTACATAAACATACAAGGGGGTCGCTTTAACCCGGCCCCTCTCCCCTACTGAGAACACTTAGAGAATGGACTACTCCGGCCTTCTCTGGGGCTCCGTCACACATTTTTCATTTCCATTTTTCTTGTGAAATTAGGCTATAAATCAGCGCTGATGGACATGTAATGCAACCTTATAATTTTTCCTTCCCTTTGCTTCATTTAAAGCAGTGTTCCACAACTCCAGTCCTCGAGAGCCACCATCAGTGCAGGTTTTCAGTATTTCCTTAGCATTGCACAGGTTGTGGAATCATCTCCTGTGCAGGTAATTAAATTATCACCTTTGCAATGCTAAGGAAATTCTGAAAACATGCACTACTGGTAGCTCCTGAGGACTGGAATGGGGAACACTGATTTAATGGGATACCTTGACTTTGACACACATTGCCATGTATGACCACTATCTTCATTTAGTCCTGTGTTAAGAGCCATTTTGTTCCTATTTTTGGACCGCAGTGTATAACAAAAGTCCCCTTTAAGAGATTATTATTTATTTATTTATATAGCGCCATTGGTTCCATGGCGCTTTACATGTGTAAGGGCAGAAGAGATGTGATTACTATTGTGTTAAGCAATGCACCTGTGCACACTGGAGAATGAGTGCTGCAGTTATTTTTGAATGGGAATATGGGTTGACACCCTATGTAGTGCACTTTCCCTCGCCCTTATGGCCCGTCATGCCATTGTTCTCAGTTATCAGGTTTTTCCAAGTTTGCCCATAAATGAAGAGGTTTGTAACCCAGAGAGAGTCTGAATATGAAGGTTAGGGACCCGGTTGAAGAAATATACCTTGATGTGGTAACAGGGCAGTTTATCTATATGGCCATATTCATAAAGCTAAGTATCTCTATTTTTTAGCTGAAATATTTCTAAATTCAATTATTATAGAGAAGGGGGTTGCTTCCTCTTTAAGAGTTGCGATCAGTATCTTCTATTAGTCCTGTGTTAAGAGCCATTTTGTTCCTATTCTTGGACCACAGTGTATATCAAAGTTGTGGTCAACTTTTTTTATTTTTGCTAATTTTTTTTTTTTGCAAAACCTAAACCTACTCTTTAAAGTCCGAGTTCATGGAGCTTCATCATTGGAAGCCATCCCCCGGCTTAGTATGAGCAAGGGTTCACCAGGTGATTTACGAGAGCCTGCTGGGGGATCCTGCCAAAGAAAACACTGCGGGGGAAGATGCCTGTTACAATGTGAACCGTTGAGTTCACTGCAATGTCATGTAACAGTTTATACGTGGATTTATGGCGGGGCTTTCAACAGCAAGGAAGTTAAATTTCATAGCAATAGTCTGTCTTTTTAAACTAATCAGAAATTAAACCACCCAAACCTGAGCTGCCCAGAGGTTAACCTGTTCACTGCCTGTCATGTCAAAACCACAACAAATCATTTTCCGTTTTTTTTTCAATCTTGGAAAAGGCATATTATTCCAGATAGGAGTCATAATACGATGACTAGACAGAAACACACGGGCCGAGAAACAGACGTTCATACTGTAAATAAGAAAAATTAAATAAAGAAAAAAAGTGCAGGCTAAATAAAATGGAATGTTTTACGAATTTCCGATTAGCAGAATACAAACATTGAATCAATGATAAGGTTATGGATACAGTCAAAAGGAGCTTGTCTACCTATGGTGACAAGTTTTCATTTATTACTTAAATTATTATTATTATTTATTATAGAAGTTTTTGTTTTTTTTTTTTTTTTTATAGGTAGAAATCATTTTTTTAATTGGTCTCATTATAAAAATGCATGGTCTATTGCTGGCTACAGAATGAGTGAACTGAGAATCAGTCAGTGAGCTTGTTCTGAGAAAGTTTTTCACTCTCCTGTCTCCCTAGCTGATATATTAACCACAGATCACATCAAAGTTGCAGGGAAACAAAATGGTGCAAACGTTTTAATGAAACTAAATTGCAAAATTATTTTTAGCTCCAAATACATGGATTTAACAAAAAACAATTGTCCTTAGATGAAGAGAACCCCTTTTATCATTAAGTCAAAAGTGTCTAGTTGTTGCTTTTAGTTTACTGCCACTGCTCCCCTGAGTATTCAGGGTTTTTTTTCTTTACATCCTTCATCTGATTGTAGAGATTTGGGGCTCTTTATTTAGTGCAAATATTTATGGTATTTACTAAGAGGGCGTGGCTCATGGGATCCTCTGGGGCGTGTCTTCAGGCTGTTTTGCATTATTCCTAAATAAACCACACTCACTCGGAAAGATGGATTAAAAAAAAATCAAAACATTACCGGGCACCCACCGGAAAGGCTAGAGTTCTTTGATGAGTACAATACCATCGGGCAAAAATTCCTTGGTGCAAGGTGTTGCACGCCCTTAATAAGCCATAACCACAGTCTATACAAATAGAAAAAGCATGGCGGCACTCAGCGGGTTGCAAAGATCCTTTATTCATCACTTAACGATCATGACATATTCTGCGGGGAGAGGGAGTAGGGAGGAAAGACGACGGCAGCCGTTTCGCATGGCTATGCCTGCTTCTACGGGTCCAGTTCCTGTCACATGACAGTTAGACCTCCTACTTAAAGGGGAGGTTCTCCATACGTCACAGTGAATACTACACAGGTGCAATTAAAAACAAAATCAATGTGTATACAAACATATTAACACATATAAGATCTTATCAAATATACAGCAAAAACTAGAGCTCCATTTAGTTTATATTTACACAATCTGAACTAAAATTTTTATTAAAATTATCTGCATACCTCAAACATTAGCATATGTCTTATTATATCCTTTCAAATTAATACCTGCCTCAGTCTCACATCTTGCTAGATAACTAGTTGTAAGGCTATAAGCGCACCATTATCTTTATTAGTCTTATTTTACTGCCACTCATGTGCCTCATGAAAACTACCGTAAATGTTAATACATTGCAGACTAAGTTACTAGATGTTTTGAGGTAGTCTGGAAGCGTATTCCCAGTTTAATACTATATTTCCCCAATTCAGGTACGGGGTATTAGGTAGAAAGGATGAGTATAATGACCCAAACGTTGAGGCAGAATCGTCTACACTTACATAAAAATAAGCAAAACATTGATTAAACATCAGCGTCATACTAATTGGGGTCCGCACACTTGTACTTCTGGACTGCTCATTAACTTCCTGATTATTGACTGCACTGGCTCCAACAGCCAATCACAGACACCCACTCTGTGACAGTGTCTGTAATTGGCCATTGCTCCCCTCACCCACTGTGTCGGTGTCTGTGATTGGTTGCCATTGACAACAAACCTACTGTCATAGGATTGTAAAAATACATAAATAATTTTAAAAGTTTACGTAGTACTTCACTGTATTTTTAATTCTCCAAGTAAATATAGCGGACAGCTAGGGGCTGACAACCTCAGCTGTCTGGCTTTACCTTGGCTGGGAATCAAAAATACAGGGGAGTCCATTTTGAAAACATTTAAATAGATAATAATAAAAAAAAAGTGTGGGCTATGTCTTATTTGTGATTGCCAGCCAAAATAAAAACCAGGCAGCTGGGGACTGGCATTCTCAGCATGGTAAGGTCCATAGCTATTAAGCCCCCAGGCTATAGAATAGCTGCCCGTAGCTGTCCCAGAAATGTATGCATTCATTTAAAGTGCCAATTCCAGGCATTTACACTGCACTTTCCGATGCCCTGGTGTGGTGGAATTAGGGTAATAGAAGAGGTTATTGACAGCTGAGAATAAACAGCTAGTCATTAAACCCTAGATTGATGTCAGGCCACTATGAGACATTATCAATCCTGTGAGTAAATAGTTAAAAACACACATGCAGAGAAAAATCGTTTATTTCAAATAAAACACACAGACAACCCTAATTTTCCCAATCAATAACCCCAAACACACTCTCCAATGATAATCCCCAACAAGGTCCCAGGAAGCACACAATCCTGGCTTTGCTACATTTGGAGACTGCAGTGATGGAACAAGCGTCCTCTCGCTGTAGTCTTTGGGATCACACTGAATGCCATGGGAGCACTGATGTCACTCACTGAGTCACTGAGGGCTCCCTGCGGCAGTGAACTCAGGTGACCCCGCTGCCGGATTGCAGGACATGGCGGCACAGCTGTCTGTCAATCCGGCATCAGGTTTAACTGAGTTCACGGAGTGGGAAACTAGTGCTGTGAGCGCAAAATTAATTTGTGCACAGATTACTACAGTATTTGTAGCCAAAATCAGGAGAGGAGCAATCAGAGGAGACGTATAATAGAAAGAAGAGCACCACTTCTGTATTTTTTACCCACTCCTGGTTTTGGCTACAAACACTGAGGTAAAAGAAACTTCACCAAACACCCAACATGTGTACTTCACATCCTTTAGGCCACGTGTACACATTGAGTAGTTAGTCAGTTTTTTACCTCAGTATTTGTAGCCATAACCAGGAGTGGGTGATAAATACAGAAGTGGTGCCGTGTTTCTATTATACTTTTCCTCTGATTGTTCCACTCCTGGTTTTGTCTTATAAATTACTGAGGTAAAAAACTCACCAAACACTCAGTGTGTGCACATGACTTTAGTGCTCCAGTAGGAATTCTAGAGTATGTGCACACAATGTCTTTTAAACTTGGGGAAACCTTCTGAAAATTTTTCAAGGGGAAGATGCTCCAGGACACTTTGATGGTTTTTGTCCTGAAGGTTCTTTCTTCATCTTTTTGGTTGTTTCCAGAGTTGTTTTTGACAACCAACATTTTCTATTTTTGGTGTTTTTTCCATCGTTTTTGGGTCATCCTTTTACTGTTTTTTTTCTTTCCAATTCAGCAATGAAGGAACACCTAGCAGTTTCTAAAGAAAAATGCCTTGATGTATTTTGAACTTTACAATTGACTTGGAAGATATTCAATGGCTTGTGAGTGGAAGATGCCCGAAGAATCATCCATTCACTTCTTTTAGCCGTTTAAAGTCTTTTGAAGCCCAAAAGGCGCTAGAATAATAATATTTATTCATTTATACAGCGCTATTAATTTCTTAGCACATTACATACATTTGCAGCACTGTCCCCATTGGGACTCACAATCTAAACATCCTATCAGTATGACTTTTAGAGTGTGGGAGGAAATCGGAGTGCCCGGATAACAGCGGGCAGAACATACAAACTCCTTGCAGATGTGGTCCTTGATGAGATTTGAACCCAGGACCCCAGCGCTGCAAGGCTGCAGTGCTAACCACCGAGCCACCATGCCTTGAATCTAAACAGGTAATCAGTAAGTTATTTTTTCATAAAAATTCATAGGCTCAATCATTGGAGTGCTTTCTGAGAGCTTTTCAGGTGGATTTCAAAGACGTGGTGTACCCATACCCTTGTGGTGCTACATTAGAAGGCTATGAGCTATGGTTTAAGATACCTTTTGCTGGCCTGCCAAGATACAACAGCACGCGTGAAGTATGGAGTTATTTTGCCCAATTGGCTCGTCTACCAGCTCACTAAAAAGGATTGCATTGTTGTATGATTTATCAATGTCAAGTTACAATACCAAAACAGAGTGTCACAATGACTAACCACACACAAAAGAACACAAGCACTTGCCTACTCCAAGGTAGGGCCATAATTAATTCCTTTACAAATTATGTTTGGTGACTAGTGACAGCCAGCACCTTCACGGAAGGCTACTCCAAATGAGCATGCATGCACATAAAGTGCAGACAAACAGCATTTTCCACCTTCCTAGTATTGTATATTTATCACACAAATTATAACATTTTATAATTAGGGTAATGTGATATTACATATAGCTGAACAGTACACTCCAGAGTCTGTGTTAGTGGTGGACCCCAGGAAAGTAATGATCGTGTTTGCTGGGATCATGGCCGCGATCGTGTCCTGGGATACAAAGACGTAGTTCCAGCTGAAGTGAATCACAATGCAGAGACCTGTCGGCAAAACACTGCAGGGGCTGGGAGCTGACGTCGGCGGTGCCGCGAGAGGGCGCTGCACTGGAGCAGCCTCTGATGTCAGCTGCTGGGCCAGCCACTGTGCGCTGGCTACAGAGGACACCAGGTGGCATGAGACCCAGGGCTGTGGAGTCAATAAGCAATAAGCCAAACATCCTTTTTTGTCTTTACATCTGTAATATACTGTATAATATATATATATATATATATATATATATATATATATATATATAAAGGATATTGTTGAGTAACATGGCATTGTTCTTTTACTCTACAAACTATGGACAACATGTTTCCTAAATTTAAAGCTAAAAATTTTGACTTTATTTGCAACAAATGAGAAATCTTCAAAATATAATACATCAACAGAACAGTGCTTTTAGACCTCAAATAATGCAAAGAAAACAAGTTCATATTCATTTAGAAACAACAATAATAATGTTTTAACACAAGAAGAGTTCAGAAATCATTATTTGGTGGAAAATCCATGATTTTTAATCACAGCTTTCATGCGTCTTGGCATGCTTTCCACGTCTTTCACACTGCTTTTGGGTAACCTTATGCCACTCCTGATACTAAATTGTAAGCAGTTCTTTTTTGTTTTATGGCTTATGACTATCCATCTCCCTCTTGATTACATTCCAGAGGTTTTCAATGGGGTTCAGGTCTGGAGATTGGGCTGGCCATGACAGGGTCTTGATGTGGTGCTCCTTCATACACACATTGATTGACCTAAGACCCTGTCATGGCCAGCCCAATCTCCAGACCATGGATATTCCACCAAATATTGAATTCTGAACTCTTCCTGAGTTAAAACATGAGTATTGTGGTTTCTAAATGAATATGAACTTGTTTACTTTGCATTATTTGAGGTCTAAAAGCACTGTTCCGTTTATTTATTATTTTGACGATATCTCATTTGCTGCAAATAAATACAACATTTTTAGCTTTGAATTTCGGAGACAGTTTGTCAGTAGTTTATAGAATAAAAGAACAATGCACATTTCACTCAAAAATATACCTATTCAGAGAAAAACTGAAACATTTGCTGTGGTTTTTCCAGAGCTGCATTTGTTCTTGTACATTTTTGCTGTGGGTACATGTTGGTGTGTTGTTTCACACTTTTTAAATGTTTTTAATCATCTTGGTGTCCCTATAATTGTGCTTTTTTCAATGAAGTTTGTATTTTTCATTAATCAATTGTACAGTGCTATTGATCCCAGACCTTTACACATTCTCTTTTCTCCCCCCTTTACCAAATTCTACACATGTGACTGGTTGATCATGCTTTAGTGACACCCAATTCCCCTTGTTGAATAAGCCAAACATCAGACTTTGACTTCTCAATTTCCCTGAATCCAACTTCACTAAAATGGACACAGACTCCGGCTCCACAGCCTTGGTTGTGGAGTCAGTAAGCCACACATCTAACTCAGACTCCTCAATTTCCCTAAATCTGACTCTGACTCCACCCAAAATGAGCCCCAACTCCGCGACTCCGACTTTACAGCCCTGGTGGGAGCGGAGGAAAGATGAGAAGAATATTTTTGTTTTTAATTAGGGACAGAACAGGTACACATATACTAGGATGGGGACCATATAAACCAGGATGGAGACCTATACTGTATACCAGGAAATGAATCATATATACCAGGATAGTGGACATATATACCAGTATGGGGAATATCTATACCATAATTGGAACATATGTACCAGGATGGGGACATATATACCAGGAGGAGGATCATATATACCAGGAAGGGGACATATATACCAGAAAGGGGATCATATATACCAGGATGGGGACAAATATACCAGGATAGGGAATATATATACCACTATGGGAATCAAACATACCATGTACACCACAAAGGGGACTTATATACAAGGATGGGTACCATCTATAGCAAAATTGGGACATATATACCAAGATGGGAACATATATACCAGAATGGGTATATGTATACCAGGATGGAGACTATATATACCAGAATGGGGACCATGTAAACCAGGATGGGAGGACTATATATAACCACAATGGGGATCATGCATACCAGGATGGCGACCATATAAACTAGGACTATCAATAGCAAAATTGGGAGCTATAAACCAGGATGGGGACATATATACCAGTATAGGGAATATATATACCAGGTTGGGGACCAAACATACCAGGAGGAGGACCAAGTATATCAGGGAGGGGAACATATATACCAAGAGGAGGACCATATATACCAGGATGGGGGACCTATATACCATGATGGAGGACCTATTTACCTGGATGAGGATCATATATACCAGGATGGGCCGAGGATGAGGACCATATATACATGGATCGGGACAGTTATACCTGGATGGGGATAATATACATCAGGATGGTGACATATATAACAGGATAGGGGGCATTAATACAGAATGAAGGGGGAGAGGGGGCAATTCAGAAGTTTTAGTAGGATGTAGAAAACTACAAGGGCCTAAACGTCTGACCAACGTGTTTGTGTCGGGCGCCCAGGTCCAAATTTCGCGACCATTGAACTCTTGTCATGCCACTGATTATGGGCCAATCAGTACATTTATATAGATCACTGCTGAATCTAAGGCCCTGTGGAACAAAGTGAATTTTTACTGTGTCTTTAAGTGCAGTTTTGGCATAAAATTGCTTGTAAACCCTTATGCCAGTAAAATCAATGAGAATTCTAACGTTTTGTGCACATGTTGCTTTTTTCACTTGCAAATTTGGTGAAGAAGTAAATCTGCAGCATGTAAATCAGGGGTGGGGAACTCCAGTCCTCGAGGGCCGCAATCAGTGCAGGTTTTCACGATTTCCTTAGTATTGCACAGGGATTGGAATCATCACCAGTGCAAGTGATTATGTTATCACCTGTGCAAAACTAAGGAAATCCTGAAAACCTGCACTGATTGCGGCCCTCGAGAACTGGAGTTCCCCACCCCTGATGTAAATGCTTGCAGTGTCCTGCCACCCCAAATGCATTAAAGACGCAAGGAGAAAAAACATGGAAAAACATCAAAAACAAATTGCATTTTTGATGCATTTTTTCTGCCAGAAGATGCAGATTTGGTGCAGAAATTTCTGCAACCAAATACTCAACATGCACATGTACTCTAAAGCTGCCCCTAAGAGGGTTTTCTAAGGCTTAAAGGGCATTATCCATCTCAATAAGTGATAACATATTGCTAAGAGAGGCCAGCGCCTATTGATCACTCGTAGAGAGGAGTGAATCAATTTTATATTAGGCTGGAGGCACATTGTCATGCATCAAAAATGGAGTGTTTTTGATGCACGACAGTGATGCGAGCGCATTCCATGTGTTAGTGTGAGTGTGGTGCGAGTGTAACGTAACATAAGCTTTCTCCCGCGGGTGAAGTCCCGACACAGGAAAGCCTGATAGCTATATATCTACAGATAAAGATCTGTAGATATAATAGCTATGTCGGGGCTTTCTGCTGCTTTGACAGCAGCATTTTTTAAATTTCCTGGGGTTAACCGAAATATTAACCCCATCTGCAGCTTCTGTGCTGTATGTCAGCCGGGAGCCAGCAGATGCGGTTAATAAACCAGTTATGTCGGCTTAACCCCATGCTTCTGTCCTGCCAGGTTGTGTCCGGTTTTGTCCAGACTCCCTGGACACAACCTGACAGTACAGAATGTGTCTGCAGGTGTTAATTCAGCATTTTTTAAAAACCCGGCTATTACCGCACTTCACCGAGTTGCTGTAATGTCCGGCGGCTGCTGGACTTAGGAGCTCTCCATGGTCCTGCACTGTAAGAGCGTGAAATTATAGCCCTTGTCCTTGGTACTGCAATTTCACGCTGTTACAGTGCAGGATCTCTCCAGGGTCCTGAAAGTTAAAGGCTGGGTGCTGACCGTGGTGCTGAAGTTGTTCAGATTGTTTGCTGTGGCACCACGGTCAGCACCCAGCTTTAACGTACAGAACCATGGAGAGCTCCTGCACTGCTACAGCGTGAAATTTCAGTACCAAGGACAAGGGCTATAATTTCACGCTCTTACAATACAGGACCATGGAGAGCTCCTGAGTCCAGCAGCTGCCGGAGATTACAGCAACTCAGTGAAGTGCTGTAATTGCTGGGTTTTAATAAAATGCTGAATTAACACCTGCGTACACATTTTGTCCTGTCAGGTTGTGTCCAGTGAGTCTGAACAAAACTGGAAACAACCTGGCAGGACAGAAGCATGGGGTGAAGCCGACGTAATCGGCTTATTAACCACATCTGCCGTTTCCCGGATGACATACAGCACAGAAGCTGCAGATTGGGTTAATATGCTCGTTATCCCCGGGAAATTTAAAAAAGGCTGCAGTCAAAGCAGCAGAAAGCCTGATATAGCTAATATCTACAGATCTTTATCTGTAGATATATAGCTATTGGGCTTTCCTGTGTCGGGACAATAGCACACGTGCGAGTGACTCGCACAGTGTGCTGTCTGGGTGCGAGTTTTATTAAGCCATTTGCACGTCAAACACATATTCAGTCACAGTATGCTGGGGACTGAACTCGCATATAATTCGCGGTGCGACTTCAGCGCAGAGCACACGCACTAGTTTCCCTCGCATTGCACTTGCACAGTGTGCCTTCAGCCTTAATTGAATTATGTCACGAGACAGACTAGGAGATCATGCAGATATCACACCGCTGCCACCAGTTTGTCCCCAACAGCACTCCTCTGCCTCCAATTGTCAGGATAATTGCGTAATTGACTGTTGAGTGATGGACAAGGCTGTGGCTGTTTCCACTACCAGGCCAGTTATTGAGGAACTAACAGTGAGTTATGGTACCGTATATACTCTAGGGCATTAAATATATATTCCCCGATATGGTTACTTTCAATTCCACGATAAAAAGGAGCTATTAGCTTCCACCACCAATTATTCATACAAGACTTATAGGTAGTGTATGGCTTCAGTGGTGCTGTTTACAGAGCAAGAGGAACAGAACTATTACATTTTCTATATTTAGCCTGGAAAGTTAGGCAGTGTTTATAAAAAATATGCAAAGATCATACAAAATGGGAACAAAACAATACTGTATATACAATTACATACAATAAAAGGGATAACAAGAGGAAACATACTAAATCTTTCGTGGAAATGGCTCAGAGCTTAGTGGAGGGAGGTACTCCTTAGAGACACAGACAGCAAGCTATGCCTTCCATGACTCCAAATGACATAAACCCAAACTCTGATTTTTACTACATCAAGGCTTCACCCACATACACCTCTTGGTGTGCTCATATGAAGGCTGGTTGCAGGATGAGCTAGGTCTATTAGAAGTTTATGAGATCCACAACTTTTAAGGTATATTTGCCCCTAGTGGTTTCAGCAGGATTTATCGTGGTCATGTTTCCGAACATGATTTTACCTTTCTATAGAGATGAAACATGTCATGAATAGCATCTTCCACCTGGTGATGTGAATTGATGAGTAATGTTCGTTCCTTCGGTATGATGCTGAAAATACTCTTCCATAAATATTGGATCAAATCAGACCCCAATATTTATCACTGACCACTGGCTCCAAACGTCTGAAACAATCCTATGAAAACAAGAAGCTGATTTCTTTGGAAGAGTACTTCTCCGCCTCTGAATATATAAATCATTGCCTTGGTGTCTGGTTCTCAGACTAGGCTCCTATTGCAATTGCCTGTTCACAGCAGGATGTGCTTCAATGGAGGTTCAAATGTAACCTCTCTCCCGCTTCCCCAGTTATAATTAATCTCATACATTCAATGCGAAGGTTAAAGGTCTCCTCCACAGAGATGTCTTTCATGGATTTTTACAATTTTTCTCTATGACAAATTAGTTTAGTATCTCCCGAAATTCATGAATTCTGAAGAATCCAAATCCATTGGAATTTGATTTGAGCGATTCATATGGACTTTGGGTTTATCAGTATAGCAAGCAACATCAGCAGAGAGGAGCAAGAGAACAGAACAGGCATGACCATTGTGTGCATAAGCAGACAGGCACAGGCAATATCAATATCAGTGCATGCGCGCACCCCTGCCAGTAGACTTTAGGCAGTGCTTGTTCTGGGAAGCACTATCAATCAGAAGTAGAAAAGGCCAACATGCAAAATCAAGGGGCTGTAACAGTGCACCGAACTATTGGCTACACCAGTGGTGCACCCTCTTTACATACAAATTATAAGTTATTTTTTTAGGTATACTAGAAGTAAGCAGTATGGTGTATGATTTTTACAGGGGGCCAAGTCGTCTATACCACAGTACAGACTCCCTTTAAAAATGAATTTTATTATTTATCGGTTTTCAGCTTGAACTCGAGCCATGGCAACTTGATGGATGAATGCTCTGTAGGAAGACTGACTTTGTGAAGCCTAGATAGGTCCACCAGGGTCTTCTCCGCTGTTATCTTGACAGTATCAAGCGATATGGTTTCTGGTCTTCCTCTTTGCCTTGTCCTTTCTATTCTTCCTATAATAATGTCCTTCTATGGTAATTTTTCTCTTTGTATGATATACCAACAAGTAGGCAAGTTGTAGCTTGGTGGTTATTGCTTCAAGTGACAGGTCTGGCTTGATTTGCGCCATAATTGATTTGTTTTGTTCTTCTTACCATCCATGGTATTTATAACATCCTTCTCCAGCACCATGTTTCGAAGGCGTCGATTCTGTCTTGTTTCTTTAGCATCCATGTTTCACTTCCATACGTCACTACAGAAAGAACGAGATTATGTATGAGCGTGTCTGCATTGCCATTGAAATATTCCCTGATTTGAAGACTTGTCCAGTCACTTCATTGTTGATTTTCCCAGAGCTATTCTCCGATTGACTTCTGTTGTCGTCGCTGCAGCTTGAGTGATTATACACCCAAAAGGTGGATGTCCTTTACCTTTAAAAATATTGGTGCAAAATAGGGCAACTAATAGGTTAAGCAAATATAGTTTTGACAATCTATAAATGCGCCAAATTTATCAACATCATGAGACACTTTGTTAAATTTGGAGAATATTAACCCCATAAGGACGGCCTAACGTCCAGAGACGTCTGAAAAAAAGGGTACTTATGCCTGGCTGACGTCTGTAGACGTCAGCCAGGGAAAGTGCTCTAGCGCCCCCCAGTGGTCAAAAATCTCCGGGGTTTCAGCTACCGGGGGTAGCTGAGACCCTGCAGATTATGAATCGGGCCGGTTTTTACCGGTACCCGCCATGTGATCACGGTTATACACCGCTTACCGGTGTATAACCGTGATTACATAAATATACAGCGAAAAAACGCCGGTAAAAACAATGATTTCTCTGTCATGCCACAGGATCAAACCTGTGGCATGAAGAGAAAACATCTGCCCCCCCAGTACCAGTACACAGCCCCCACCCCCTCCCCTCCTCCTAAAATGGCACCGCAGCGCGTCAGAAACTACTGCCCGACATCTCCCTCACTGCCCGACATCATCTCCCTCCCATCTGACAGCTCAGATGGGAGTGAGATGATCCGTACTCCCCCGCTCTGCCCCCCTTTCCGGTCACTCGGCCCCCACCCCCGGTCTTCCCCCCCCATCCTCTATATGTTCCCCTGTGGCCCTGCAGCAGCTGCGGCTCCTTCCACCCCCGCCGCCATCATCTCCCTCCCATCTGACAGCTCAGATGGAGGGAGATTATAAGTATTCCCCCGCTCTGCCCCCCAGCCCCGTCAGTTTCCCCCCCCCCCCCCACTCCCGGAGGTCTCCTGATACTTACCACCATCCCGGTGCGGCTCCCGCTGCTTCTTCCGGCCTCTTCATCTTTCTGTCTGCCGGCATGCGCAGGCAGAACAAAGACTGCTCTGCCTGCGCATAGTGAGAGGGCATGATCGCAGTGAGGTCATGTCAGGTCACCATCCTTGGTTCCCACAGGGGTCAATTGTGATCCCATGATGAGATCACAATTGACCCTTTGTGAACCAAGGATCCTGGCCTGCCATGACCTCACTGCGATCATGAGCTGTCAGTCTATGCAGAGACTGCTTTGTCTGCGATTAGACTGACAGCTCATGATCGCAGTGAGGTCATGGCAGGTCAGGATCCTTGGTTCACAAAGGGTTAATTGTGATCTCATGATGGGATCACAATTGACCCTTTGTGAACCAAGGATCCTGACCTGCCATGACCTCACTGCGATCATGAGCTGTCAGTCTATGCAGAGACTATTCTGTCTGCGATTAGACTGATAGCTCATGATCGCAGTGAGGTCATGGCAGGTCAGGATCCTTGGTTCACAAAGGGTTAATTGTGATCTCATGATGGGATCACAATTGACCCTTTGTGAACCAAGGATCCTGACCTGCCATGACCTCACTGCGATCATGAGCTGTCAGTCTATGCAGAGACTACTCTGTCTGCGATTAGACTGACAGCTCATGATCGCAGCGAGGTCATGGCAGGTCAGGATCCTTGGTTCACAAAGGGTTAATTGTGATCTCATGATGGGATCACAATTAACCCTTTGTGAACCAAGGATCCTGACCTGCCATGACCTCACTGAGGTCATGACCTGTCATTCTCCTGCAAGAATGCCAGCTTTTATAGCATATGAGGGACACCCCCATATGCTGTAAAAGTCTGGAAATGATCGAGGGACCTCCCACTGGACTACGTCGGACCTTTTGCTGGACTACGTCGGAGCTTCCTACTGGACTACGTCGGATGCCAAAGAATAATAAAGATGGGGTCTAAGTAGTGTCTGTGTTTTTTTCTATTAAAAATATTTTTTTCTGTCTTGTGTCTTCTTTACAATTTACTAGGGATTCTTAATGGCCCGGTCTAATATTGGCCAGACATTAAGAATCTCGGGCTTAGTGCCAGCTGCAAAAAAGCTGGCATTAACCCCTTATTACCCAGTCTGCCACCGCTACAATGGCAGCTGGAAGAGCTGGATACAGCGCCAGAAAATGGTGCTTCTATGAATGTGCCATTTTCTGGGGTGGCTGCGGGCAGCAATTCGCAGCGGGGGGGGGCCCAGAAAGCTTGGACCTCCCTACGCTGAGGATTCCAGCCCCCAGCTGCCTAGTTGTACCTGGCTGGCCCAAAAACATGGCGAAGCCCACACCGTTTTTTTTTTTTTTTTTTATTATTTCATGAAATAATTTAAAAAAAAAGGGCTTCCCTATATTTTTGATTTCCAGCCAGGTAAAACTAGGCAGAAGGGGTTGGTGGCAGCCCATAGCTGCCTGCTGTACCTGGCTGGACCAAAAGTGTGGCGAAGCCCCACGTCATTTTTTTTTTAAATTTAATAAAGAAATACTAGAAAAAAAATGCAGGAGAGGAGACGACCAGGACACGGTGTCTCCGGATCTTGTGCACCTGCTCTAAGGAGCTTTCACATCAGCGGCTTTTGCCGATCGCGGCAGAAGCGGCGAAAAAAATGCATCTGCCGCGATTACCGCATAACTGCTGCACTTGCGGCACAGTTGCAGCAAGCCCCATGCAATGTCTATGGGGCTTGCGGTAAGTGTGCGGCAGGTGCGGCAAGTGCGGCTTCGGCACTTGCGGCAGGTGCAGCCGCGAAAAAAACCACGGTCAGCAGCGTTTTTTTGCGGCCGCATCTGCGGCAAGTGCTGATGCCGCACCTGTCGCAAGCCCGCATAGACATTCTATGGGGCTTGCGGCAACTGTGCCGCAAGTGCAGCAGTTATGCGGTAATCGCGGCAGATGCGTTTTTTTTCACCGCATCTGCCGTGAACGGCAAAAACCGCTGATGTGAAAGTACCCTAAAAGTGAGAAATTGTGTGAAAAAAAGAAAATGTTCAATATGACGTTATCAAATTCTGTGAAGTAGCTGTAGGTTCTAAACGCTCACTATATCTCTAGATATAATCCGTGAGGCGTCTAGTTTCCAAAATGGGGTCACTCGTGGGGGAGCTCCAATGTTTAGGCACACAGGGGCTCTCCATACGTGACATGGTGTCCACTAACTATTGGAGCTAATTTTCCATTCAAATTGTTAGCGGACACCATGTCGCATATGGAGAGCCCCTGTGTGCCTAAACATCGGAGCTCCCCCACAAGTGACCCCATTTTGGAAACTAGACCCCCCAAGGAACATATCTAGATGCATAATGAGTACTTTCAACCCCCAGATGCTTCACAAATTGATCCATAAAAATGAAAAAAGAACATTTTTGTGAAAAAGAAAGTACTTTTTCATTTTTACGGATCAGTTTGGGAAGCACCTGGGGGTTCAAAGTTCATCTAGATAAGTTCCTTGGGGCGTATAGTTTACAAAATGGGGTCACTTGTGGGGAAGCCCCAATGTTTAGACACACAGGGGCTCTGCATACGTGTCCGCTAACAAATGGAATTGTAAGTTGATACTATGTCGTGTATGGCGATCCCCTGTGTGCCTAAACATTGAAGCTCCCCCACAAGTGACCCCATTTTGGAAACTAGACACCCTAAGGAATTTATTTAGATGCATAGGGAGCACTTTGGACCCCCAGGTGCTTCACAAATTGATCCATAAAAATGAAAAAGTACTTTTTTTTCACAAAAATTTTCTTTTTTTTTCCTTTTACGGACTAATTTGTGAAGCACCTGGGGTATGAAAGTGCTCACTATGCATCTAGATATGTTCCTTGGGGGGTCTATTTTCCAAAATGGAGTCACTTGTGGGGGAGCTCCAATGTTTAGGCACACAGGGGCTCCCCATATGCGACATGGTGTCCGCTAACAATTTGAATGGAAAATTAGCTCCAATAGTTAGCGTACACCATGTCGCGTATGGAGAGCCCCTGTGTGCCTAAACATTGGAGCTCCCCCACAAGTGACCCCATTTTGGAAACTAGACATCCCATGGAATTTATTTAGATGCATAGTGAGCTCTTTGAAACCCCAGGTGCTTCACAAATTGATCCGTAAAAATGAAAAAGTACTTTCTTTTCCACAAAAATTTTCTTTTTTCATTTTTATGGTTTGATTTGTGAAGCAGATGGGGGTTCAAAGTGCTCATCACCCATCTAGATAAGTTCCTTGGGTGGTCTAGTTTCCAAAATGGGGTCACTTGTGAGGGAGCTCCAATGTTTAGGCACACAGGGGCTCTCCATACACAACATGGTCTCCGCTAACAATTGGAGCTAATTTTCCATTCAAATTGTTAGCGGACACCATGTCACGTATGGAGAGCCCCCGGGTGCCTAAACATTGGAGCTCCCCCACAAGTGACCCCATTTTGGAAACTAGACACCCCAAGGAATTTATTTAGATGCATAGTGAGCACTTTGAACCCTCTGGTGCTTCACAAATTGATCCGTACAAATGAAAAAGTACTTTTTTTTTTTCACAAAAACTTTCTTTTGTCCTCAATTTTTTTATTTTCACATGAGCAACAGGATAAAATGCATCCTAAAATTTGTTGGGCAATTTCTCCTGAGTACACCGATACCTCATATGTGGTCATAAACCACTGTTTGGGAGCACGGCAGGGCTCGAAAGGGAAGGAGACTTTTTGAATGGAAAATTAGCTCCAAAAATCAAATTGCGCTCCCTTCCTTCTGAGCCCTGCTGTGCGCCCAAACAGTGGTTTATGACCACATATGAGGTATCGGTGTACTCAGGAGAAATTGCCCAGCAAATTTTAGGATGCATTTTATCCTGTTGCCCATGTGAAAATTAAAAAATTGAGGCTAAAAGAACATTTTTGTTGGAAAAATTAAAATGTCCATTTTTTGTTTCCACTTTGCTTTAGTCCCTGCAAAGCACCTGAAGGGTTAATAATCTTCTTGAATGTAGTTTTGAGTAGCTTGAGGGGAGCAGTTTTTGGAATGGTGTCACTTTTGGGTGTTTTCTGTCGTGTACACCCCTTAAAGGGACTTCAAATGTGATGTGGTCACTAAAAAAATGGTTTTGTAAATTTTGCTGGAAAAATGAGAAATTGGTGATGAACTTTGAACCCTTATAACGTCCTAACCCCAAAAAAATTTTTTCCCAAAATTATGCTGATGTAAAGTAGACATGTGGGAAATGTGATTTATTAACTATTTTGTGTCACATAGCGCTCCGGTTTAACAGAATAAAAATTCAAAATTTGAAAATTGTGAAATTTTCAACATTTTTGCCAATTTTTTAATATTTTCACAAATAAACGCAAAAATGATCGACCTAAATTTACTACCAACATGAAGCCCAATATGTCACGAAAAAACAATCTCAGAATCACTCGGATCCAATGAAGCGTTCCAGAGATATAACCTCATAAAGGGAGAGTGGTCAGAATTACAAAAAACGGTATGGTCATTAAGGTTGAAATTGGCTCTGTCACTAAGGGGTTAAAACCTGCCTAGTCCAAGTCTGAACTTGGTAAAAGACAGAATGTTTTTAGTAAATGTCCTGCATTACCAACCGAAAAATAAATTTGTATCAAAAAAGCTTCGGAATCAATATTCAATTACTATAAATGGCCTGGCATCTTATTATGTATCACAAGATTTTGGTTTCCAACAGTTAGAAGAAAACCTGTAAGGACTTATTGGAGGTGTTGCTAGTCCAACAACAAGGCACCTGTTCCCGCCTAAAGAAACGGGTGTCAGGCCTCCGGTGTCGGAGGAGCTGCAGAACTGGAGGCCAGAGTGTCAGCCACAAGCCATTAGCTCTCAAACATCTCCTGCTCTTAAACACCTCTTAATTTACGCACAAATTACACGGTGTGCATTTTAAGCTGCAGCTTGATTACAGACTGTAGGCTGCATGACAAATAGGTCGTAGGCAGTCCCCCCCCTCCCCGCGTGCATGTTTTCACTTTCTAAAGCATTGTGTTGGAGGAATGTGAAAAGTCGCTGATACATTACGAAGTGGGGAAGAAAAATGCTCTGATTATACCTTCTCCGAAGACTTTCCTGGTGCACACTGCTTCTCTGAAAAGATGCGTGGCGCAGACTTGGCAACAATGCTGCTCTTTTGTCTGCGCCAAAAATGTTTTCAGCAGATGAAAAGGAGAAATTAGGAAAGGAGATGGGAGGGAAAGCCTGTGTTCTTCCTTTTAAGAATGTTTACAACATGACCGGTATAATATTCCCCTTGTGACACGGATCACCTGGGATATCGAGTATCCGGGCTAAGAAGCCAGACATTGTTTCCTTAATGAGGAGCTGTGCTTAATGTGAAGTAACAGTATAATGTTGGGGCACAGGCAGTCTCGTGAATTTCCCATTATTTCCTAATTCTCATTGATGTAAATGTAGGAGAAAACCTGTGAATAAGGCCCTACATGATGAGTCTATCCGGCAAATACCATCACATCAGCCCGACATCATACAGGTGATTGAGCCCTACAGAACCGATCAAAAAGGATAACTCCAAAAATAAGACAAAAGGGAAGTGGGGCTATATCCCATCAATCTATCATTACAAGATCGAGGCCTGACCAACAAAACAAGGGTTGTGGATTCCGAGTCGGTGTCCATTTTGGTGGAGTTAGAGTCTGATTCAGAGAAATTGAGGAGTCGGAGTCAAATGTTTGGCTTACCCACTCCATAGTCCTGACCTACAGGACACATGAACTGTAATGCTCAGTGGTTAGCACTGTTCACTTATAGCACTGAGGTCCTGAGTTCAAATCCAATCAAGGGCAATGACTTAATAGAGCTTGAATATTCTTGTGTGGGTTTTCCCTGTAAATTTGGTTTCTTCCCACACTCGAGGAGAGAAATCTGATTGGATTTGATTTTGAGATATGAGGGATTTGAAGGTCCTTGGGGGAGGGGAGTGTTGCAGCACTCAGTGCCCTGGCATGCTCGTTATGCCCTTGTATGTGACTTCTAAGCTTATTTCTTGTCTCAAGCATACTGGATTACATCAAAACAGGCATTATTTACATTGTTATTCTAAAATCTATACAGCCAAACTATTTCTTTCATTAGTAAAATTTTCCCGTAGGGATTCTGTCACCCAGTTTTTGTTGCTGCCCCATCTGTAGGGTCAGAGAGATTGATTCCAGTCATAAGTAACTTACTGGGCTGCTTGCTGCAGTTTTGATAAAATCCCAGTTTTATCTGCTGCAGATTTACCTGTTCTTTAAATATTGAACTATGTATATCTCTGCCCAGAGCACTGATTGAAAGTGTTCTGCCTATGCATAGAGTACACTGAAAGCTGCCAATCAGTAGTGGAGGAAGGCTTATATAGAGCTTAAGTATATGAAGGGCTACCTGGAAGCAGGTTTACCAGTCTTCTAGAGATAGTTTCCTGCAGATGAAACAGTGATTTTATCAAAACTACAGCAAACAGCACAATAAGTGATACATCGATGGTACCAGTGTCTCTGTCTCTAAACTATGCTGGATATCAGGAAAAAGTTACTTTAGTGCCATATAAGCCAATGAACATATTATAGATTGGTAAGCACGGTGACCCCATATCTTACCCCTAACTAAAGTTATTTTCTGTAGACAGTGGAGTCAAACAGATGACTCCCCTATTTCTTCACATTTTAACTCCAAGAACTAGTAATATCATTCTGTAGCTCCATAATAAATAGATGCATTAGTTTGATAAAACATAACATGATTGAATATCTAGTATGATTAAAATATCTAAATTCCTCTGGAATTAATTAACAACAAGCATTTTATTAATTATACAAGTAGTATTAGAAGTAGTACACAACATTTGTATTTTAAAGCTGGAATCCATACAATTTCCACCAAAACTGAGTATTTATCATTATTTTGTACTGATCCCATCTTGTCTCTTTAAAGGGAACCAACCACCCCCAATGACCCCCCCGGACTATTAATATTGGTCCCTACACACAGCACATATATGTGCTGCAATGATTTTTGCTAAAAAAACCGGTTTTTAAAACTTGAGATAATGCTTTTTAAAGTTTAAAACGAAGGGACGGTTGGGCGGTACTTATCTGTTTGAAAAGCCGGGTTGCATCTGTCAGTCATCCCCCCCGTGTCCCGCAGCAGCAGTAACGTCCAGCCCTTTGCAGCGTCACAGCCCTGTGCACGGGCTCGCATGCCCGTGCACACGTCATCATCTACAGCCGGTGTTGGGAGCGCGCGCTCTGACTTCCACAGCCGAGCGCAGGAAGTCAGAGCGCGCGCTCGCTTCCCGGCTGTAGATGATGACGTGTGCACGGGCATGCGAGCCCGTGCACAGGGCTGTGACGCTGCAAAGGGCTGGACGTTACTGCTGCTGCGGGACACGGGGGGGATGACTGACAGATGCAACCCGGCTTTTCAAACAGATAAGTACCGCCCAACCGTCCCTTCGTTTTAAACTTTAAAAAGCATTATCTCAAGTTTTAAAAACCGGTTTTTTTAGCAAAAATCATTGCAGCACATGTATGTGCTGTGTGTAGGGACCAATATTAATAGTCCGGGGGGGTCATTGGGGGTGGTTGGTTCCCTTTAAAGTCTCCAATTACCTGTCACAGAGAGTTTTGCACAAACTTTGCTGACTGTTATGGTAGCGTTGAGCTCTGTTCAGATTGCAGATTCCAACGGTCTGTCCGATTGTTTCTCTGGTGTTTGGAATCAACATAATGGTGAAATAAATCTGCGTTGCTGTAGGATAGAGGAAGGACTCAAATAGAATTTTCAATACAGGTGGCTTTATTCTATAGTGTTTCAAAGTGTATTCCCTGCTTCTTCCTCAGGAATACCACCAGTCACAGAAGTGGGGAATACACTTTGAAACGTGTAGAATAAAGTCACCTGCATTGAAAATACTATTTGAGTCCTTCATCTATCCTACAGAAATGCAAATTTTATTTCACTATTGTACCTAGTCTCAATCAGCCATTGGCATGTGGATTCTGCAGTAGCTGTTTGATGCTTTTTTCACTGGTTATGTGTCACACAAACACATAAGATGAGTGAGCCACCCTGATTTGACCTAATCCTATTACTCAGGTAAGACCCTATTGCTCTTTATTATATGCAAAGCATTTCTTCTGGAATCAACACAGGTAGACTTGGGGTCAACCGTCTGTGTGCTGATTGATATGCTGGCTAGCAAGAATTAAAGTGATCCTAAACCCAGAAACTGATCCCTGAGGAAGGTGCCAGGAGGGCACCGAAACGCGTAGGAGGAAGGAGGAAATAAAGGAGTTCATTTGAAGTTCCATCTTCACGTGGTTTTTTTGAGTGGATGATCGTGGCAGCGCGGACTGTGACACACCATTTTCTTCCCAATTGTCTGATGTTTCTCCGCACTTGTGTGGAAGGTGGAAGTCCTGCAGCAGCTATCTGGTAACCATCTTACACGCCTTCAAGCCAGTTGTGGGTGACACAACTGCCCCAGGTGAGTGAACCCTTGTGCTCACCGCCCTCACACTTAGTGCCACATTGATAGGGCACTATTGCGCCTCTTGTTCCCCCCCCTTTTTTATCTTGCACCCCCTCTTATCATTCCTAGCCATCCCTTTTGCAGAAAAAAATCGCTTTTGTAAAGTAAGAGAAAAGGTAATACTACTTTGTCCTGTGTGAGTTCTCTCTTTCTGTGGAAGCCGCAAATGCCCCGCCTGTCTGCTGCTGTCTGGTAAATTATGCACGCCCCTCTGCTTCTAAGAGCCTGGCCGCGTCATGAAAGGGGGTGGGGCTTCGGCATGACGCGATTTAGCCCCGCCCCTTTCATGACGCGGCCAGGCTCTTAGAAGCAGAGGGGCGTGCATAATTTACCAGGCAGCAGCAGACAGGCGGGGCATTTGCGGCTTCCACAGAAAGAGAGCACTCACACAGGACAAAGTAGTATTACCTTTTCTCTTACTTTACAAAAGCGATTTTTTTCTGCAAAAGGGATGGCTAGGAATGCTAAGAGGGGGTGCAGGGACAGGTCTAAAGATAAGGGGGGGTCAGTTTCTGGGTTTAGGATCACTTTAAGTCCCCCATCACACATAGCAAGATCGCTGTTGTGTTACAGGTTTTGTGACGCAATAGCGACCTTGCCAGCGATCTCGCTATGTTTGACACATAGCAGCAACCGGGCCCCCGCTGTGACATCGCCAAAAGTGTCAGAATGGCCTGGACCATTTTTTGATCATCGGGTTCCCGCTGGCCAGCATGCATCAGTGTGTTTGACGCCTTAACAACCACCTTGTTGGCGACTCAGAACTCAGCCACGTAGGTCTGAGTCGTCAGACTAGCTGCTGTGTGACTGGATCCCAACGTCCGCCGAGGTCATTATGCGGGTTGCCGTATCGCTGCTGCGTCGTTGAGTAGATCTGACTGTTTGACATCTCACCAGCGACGTTCCAGCGTTCCAAGCGTGACGGGACCCTAAGTCTCTACTGGTTTGCTTGCTTTTTTATCACATGTTGTGTGGAGGCCTATCACTGTCACTCTGCTCCTGTTTATGTTGGAAGAATCTTTCTATCCATGCCAATATCTTATGTTGGTATGTGAGGTGTGGTGTCTCAGACTTTCTGGAGAAAGTTGTCCTAAGTACTTGGTGTGGTTGTGGAAGTTCTCCCCTGTTGTTCTATAGCTGCCTTCCTGCTCTAGTTTTTCCTTCGGATACTCTTATTGTCTTTACCTTTATGTGTACGTGCTTTGTAACCAAGCTTTGGTTTCCCCTTGCCTATTTTTATCTGTGGATTTCATTACTCCCCAGTCCAGGAAAGAGGGGGAGTGTGAATCAGTTCAGGGCTAGACATAAGCAGGGCCAGGAAAGGAGACTCAGGCCTCTCCAACATCAGGAGTACCCCGGAGACAGGGCAAGTTCAGGGCTCTCTAGCTTGAGGGGCAGATCAGGCTCCCCGATTCCCCGTTAACGCACAGTCTTAGTGACATTCCTACTGACAACTGTTAGCACAACCCTCAAAATGTGCAATTTATTTACACTCATTAGTATCCAAAGTAATGGAATTTCCATGTTAGGGCTCATGCAGAAGAAAAATTAAAATAGAATATCTTTGTAAAACATGGACTTCCCTATAATTAATTATATTGATCATATATATTTATGCTACAATTGTAGTTTGCATTATGGGAAAAAATAAAATCCACCAACAATCACACGAAAAAAAATAATGACTTATGTTTACAATTTCTGCCGTTCAGCACATCAAAAAAGAGCAGATGCCATTGACTACATTACACTAAAGTGCAGCATCTGAAACAGTATTTTTCTGGATGAGAAGCAGAGAAATGGCTCCAGGGACTGGATTTCAGGACTGTCATAAGTCTGGTCAACCCTGGTTGTTCCTCAGCTGATTAACCAATGTTTATTTTTAGGGTTTGATTGGAAACAGGCCATGCTGAGGCCAGTGCTCACTGATCTCTGGATAATCTTACAGAGTCTCAAACATTTACAAATGCGTCTGCCTCACTACAGCTGTTGATCTGGCCCAGATCATCTGCTGGGAGGTAAAAGAACCCAAAAAGTATATATTGTAAATAGTAGAAACTGGAATATTTCCTTTATTTTAATAAAATCATTCAGTAACAAAAATCTGGAATAAAGATGGCACAGTTTACCCGCTATAATAACTCTGCAGTGTGCCAGACCTCGTCTCCCTCTTCCTTTTAAGTTGTCTGACACGGTGTCATCAGATCTGTTATCAGTTTTATGTTACAAGTACATAAGGAAGAATTGCATCCAAGAAGCTGAACCAATCTTGTTTGAAGATTACTGTTTGGATGGCATCCCATACCCTCCAGATTATTAGGAAATTCTACTGTAAAGTCAAGCTTAGAGAATACTCTACTTATCTAAACCACAAGACAACCTCAGAGTCAAATCCAGTTTACACATACCTCCTAGATATACTTGGGAGAATGTTCCTTGCATTTACATAATATCAGTTTTGTATGTTGGGTTAGGGCTTATTTTACAGCAGGTTTGAGGTTTCCCAGATATTCTGTAAACTGAGCAACCCTCCGAATCGCGGCCCTGCTAATAAGGCAAAGAAACCACTTCTTCGCAGCTTTTGAGACTAGGTGTTTCCTCGGTGGATAACAGTGAACATGTTTTAAAGGAAAGGAAGAGGTCCCAGACCTGATCATTATCTACCAACTTGAATGTATTGGTTAGCTACAACTTGAAAAATTCCTTTTTTTTTTCAGCATACCTACATACACTGCACACAGCACAACCCGTCCAAATGGTGTTCGGAGAGAAAATAAGCTTGTGCCTCTATTTGCCATATAATTGAAGATAATCCCAATAGTTGTCGCCTAAGTGACATTTAAAGAAGCACTTACGCTAACAGAACATATGCAAAAATATTTGCGTTCCTCTTCGGAAATGGAAATGCATTGACAATAAGTGATGTTTTGCTGAACCTTGTTACTAATGTTGCTGAAAAACTCCACAATGCAATTTCAGAATAAATCTCCAGTCCATTCTAAACATTTTTTTTATTCCATCTGAAGTCATGACATACACAGCTGAATTAGCCATCACCAGATCTTAAGTATTTCAAGTTTGTACTCAATTTTTGTGAGGTGGATTCGTCATAAGTCATGGTGAACATCACGGTCCAGAGGTGTTGATGCAGCAGATTAGGACAACAGGATGGTATGTGGACGATTGAAAACTATTAAAGCTAGTTATAGTGCGTGGATACAGAGTTGGAAGTATGAGATTAGTAGAACAGAATGTGCAGGTGCGTGGGCAACACACAGGAACAGTAGAATTGAGTAGGCAGTCAACACTTTGATGGAGGAATGCAGGTAGTACACAGAAAAAGAAGAGTTGAGTATGCAATCAGACAAATGTTTCAAGAATGCAGATAGCACCCAGGAAAAGCAGAATTAACTAGGCAATCATGCACCTTGCAGGAGTCCAAATAGTTCAAAAGAACGCAGAGTTCGTAGGCAATCAGGCACCTGCAAGAGAGCGAGGCTATAGGCAGCAAGTTGGAAAAGCAGTGATAAGTAGGCTGGTGGATAACAGCAGAGTTGAGGAGGCAAATAGCATCATGAGTTACAGAGCTGAGCTGATAGTAAAAGCTGGATGCTGCATAGCACTCTGGGGCAGGTTAATAGATAATGAGGCATCTGGCTGTAGTAAAGTCAACTGGGAATTGTGTCTCGACTTGATAAAACATGTAGTAGCAGGGAGCACTACCTGAATGCTCAGTTGGAGCTTAGCTGCCTGAGCTGGCCTTAAAAAGCCTCATGATCATAGAGGTGCATGTCAGTTACCATTGTGACTAGTATAGAGGGTAGTGGCTGTGGGGGAAGAAAGAAGCAGAACCTAGCACTTGAGCCTAGAATTCTGAGTAACACATTTTTTTGAGGAGTACCTTAATGGTTTCCATTTACCAGTCATGCCCTCGCTTTTACCTGGAGAAGTTAATGACTTTATATAATACATGCACATTGGTCCTTGTCACCAGCGGAGCTCTCAATATAATTCTGTGCTTCAATCTCATCGAAATTAATGAATGTAGATATATGTTTGCAGTACACAGGGGGATATATGTGAAGATCATGTAAAGGTGGAAATGCTAAGTTGCCCTGGTTACATCCATGAGGCCATTGTAAGTTGACCTCAAATCCTCTATTTTTCTTCTCCTGACTCAGCTTCAAGCGTCTTCATAAATGGCTTGTGGATATTAATAGTAACAAACTTACTATTCTGAGATACTAAATGAGGCTTGATAGAACAGAACATATATTAACCCGATAATGACAACATAACGTTACACATTACAGCATGTGGTCGCAGAACTGGTATGGGATGGTCTCAGAAACCCACACCATAGCTGGCAGATGCAGGCTGTGTCACATAGCCGGCATCTGCCCAGTATCATTGCAGTTAACCATTTAAATGTCATCATCATTTGGTGCAATCGGGCAAATTTGTTGTGTTTTCATGGCAGCTGGGGCCTGCTGAAGGCTTCCGTAACTGCCAGCTTGGTCCTCCTATGACATCCACAGGTTGGACTTCTTAGGAAAACTGCAATTCACTATATACTACAGTATGTGGGGTATTTCTGCATTACACTTTTTTATAAAATATATACTGTATATAAAAAAACTCTCAAAGTTTGGTATCCCTGTACTCATATCAACCTGAAGAATCATACTGCCAAGTTATTGGCAATGGCAGAATTGCTGTTATTTTTCACCATTTTATCAGGCTTGGAAATTTGTTTGCGTTCTTTGGGACCTGACATGGTAAAGTGAATGGTGTCATTCAAAACTAAAACCTGTGTTGCACAAAAAGAACAAAAACAAGCCCTCACTTGGCTATGTTGATGGGTAAAGAAAAAGTTAAGGCTTCAGGAAGAAGGGGAGTGAAAAAATCAAAGTGCAAAAGGAGAAAATTTCCGGTCGTTAGGGATTGACCAAAATATTCCACATCTACCCACATCTCTATCATAGTAAATCTCATAAATAAAGCAATATTCTTAGTATATAATAATACTTTTTTTCTATTCTGACACCCAAGTAGGAGTCTGATCATCTCTAATGACTCATTAGTGTTGGGCATAACATATTGGTAACTAGAAAGTTGGCATGCAAAATGTCCGTTCTGCGCACAGCACAGTATCACCTCCGGAGAGAATCACATTTTTTTTACCCACACATTTGGCTTTATTATTTACCTTCTTTAAGTTGTGCTCAAATGTATCTATAATTGTTCCACAATATTACTGAACCTTTCTCCCCTTGAAGAGAAGTCTTCCAGTGTCCTTAGGCTTTTTCCACATAGTAAACGTATGTTAGAGCACAAGGAGTAATTGGCCTGTCTTACATTTCCAAGGCTTATTCCTCTAGGAATCAACCTTTTGCATGGTTCTGCTATGTTCCCTATGGCCTTCAGAGCAGAGATCAATCACTCACGCCTTCTGACAAGAATGTGATGGGATTAAAGGTTATTTACTTGGTAATCATCATGTGCACTAGCTCAAACATCAAACTAAAGGGATCATTTTTTCCCCTTCTTAATGTTAAAGTCCAGGTCGGTTGGGATGTTAAGGTGGCCCAGCAGGCTGTGCTGAATTGTACTTGCTTTTACACTGCCCCGTATCAGAACACAGAAGAGGCTGGATGTGACTATATACTTACTGTGCAACCTACCTAACATTCTTAGATTAATTCTGAATAAATACAACAACTCTAAAACTGCAACCGTCGCTTTTATTTTTATTTCAAATATCAATAGCACTCATGAAAATAAGACATTTTATAAAGTATCTTATCATAGAAATCTACTGCTTTCTCCTCCAGGACTGATCATTTGTCCACAGTAATATCTATTTCAGAGTAAAATCTGTATTCAGTGAAGACTTTCCCATTACTGACATAGGAGATGGCAGTTGGTGCTTATAAAGCTCTATGGAGAGGGGCGGAGAGGGGCGGAGGGTGGAGCTGGAGGCTGAATCAAACATTCTGCTGCAAGTTCTCCTGAAATGACAGTTACGCTTCAAGTTCTCGTACCTTCACGGAATAAAGGATATTTGACTTTGTATGTATAGGAAATCTGTCGCCCCCAACACTAAAACCATTTAAATATTCATATTGGGGATTTAGTCTATTTAAAAAAAAAAACATACTTATGATACAGATTTTAATTATTTAGTTTTATATAAAAACAGTTTTAGAACATATGTAAATGAGCAGATTCTGCTGTATTCTTGGCCTGGCCTAGTGTTCAGTGCACCTTTCCGCACCCTGAATTACCAACCTCCGGCTTCCATTGTGATGATTGACAGCTCTTCCTCTATTGAATCCTCAGCCCTGCACACACTGACAGTGCAGTAGCTGAGAACATACAGTGTCAGGGTATGGAGGTACTCTCTAATCCTTCTATTTTGTTTGCAGTGGTCACTCGCTGCACACAGGATTGCACAACAGCAGGCGGTCATTGCTGACAGGGGAGGTTGAGAGCTCACTCTGACACTACAGGAGCTGAGTGCACACATTGTCAGTGTGTTCACACTCATCTCTCTCCTGTGAGCATTGACCGCCTGCTATGGTGCACAATGTTGCACTGAGCACTTGGCCACGTCAAGGTTGCACTGACACATCCCATTTACATACGGTATATATTATATATATACACATGTACTTTATATCTCTGACATATATTGCACTGCTTTGCCCTTTATGTACCTATTAGCTGCAGAGCTCAGTGTTCCCCATGCTTACTGGCCACACTATAGATGGAAGATAGATTGGTATATACATATACACATATATATATATATATATATATATATACACACACACACACACACACACATATATAATATATATATATATATACAGTTAGAGCCAGAAATATTTGGACAGTGACACAAGTTTTGTTATTTTAGCTGTTTACAAAAACATGTTCAGAAATACAATTATATATGTAATATGGGCTGAAAGTGCACACTCCCAGCTGCAATATGAGAGTTTCCACATCCAAATCGGAGAAAGGGTTCAGGAATCATAGCTCTGTAATGCATAGCCTCCTCTTTTTCAAGGGACCAAAAGTAATTGGACAATGGACTCTAAGGGCTGCAATTAACTCTGAAGGCGTCTCCCTCGTTAACCTGTAATCAATGAAGTAGTTAAAAGGCCAGGGGTGGATTCCAGGTGTGTGGTTTTGCATTTGGAAGCTGATGCTGTGACCAGACAACATGCGGTCAAAGGAACTCTCAATTGAGGTGAAGCAGAACATCCTGAGGCTGAAAAAAAAGAATAAATCCATCAGAGAGATAGCAGACATGCTTGGAGTAGCAAAATCAACAGTTGGGTACATTCTGAGAAAAAAGGAATTGACTGGTGAGCTTGGGAACTGTAAAAGGCCTGGGCGTCCACGGATGACAACAGTGGTGGATGATCGCCGCATACTTTATTTGGTGAAGAAGAACCCGTTCACAACATCAACTGAAGTCCAGAACACTCTCAGTGAAGTAGGTGTATCTGTCTCTAAGTCAACGGTAAAGAGAAGACTCCATGACAGTAAATACAAAGGGTTCACATCTAGATGCAAACCATTCATCAATTCCAAAAATAGACAGGCCAGAGTTAAATTTGCTGAAAAACACCTCAAGAAGCCAGCTCAGTTCTGGAAAAGTATTCTATGGACAGATGAGACAAAGATCAACCTGTACCAGAATGATGGGAAGAAAAAAGTTTGTAGAAGAAAGGGAACGGCACATGATCCAAGGCACACCACATCCTCTGTAAAACATGGTGGAGGCAACGTGATGGCATGGGCATGCATGGCTTTCAATGGCACTGGGTCACTTGTGTTTATTGATGACATAACAGCAGACAAGAGTAGCCGGATGAATTCTGAAGTGTACCGGGATATACTTTCAGCCCAGATTCAGCCAAATGCTGCAAAGTTGATTAGACGGTGCTTCATAGTACAGATGGACAATGACCCCAAGCATACAGCCAAAGCTACCCAGGAGTTCATGAGTGCAAAAAAGTGGAACATTCTGCAATGGCCAAGTCAATCACCAGATCTTAACCCAATTGAGCATGCATTTCACTTGCTCAAATCCAGACTTAAGACGGAAAGACCCACAAACAAGCAAGACCTGAAGGCTGCGGCTGTAAAGGCCTGGCAAAGCATTAAGAAGGAGGAAACCCAGCGTTTGGTGATGTCCATGGGTTCCAGACTTAAGGCAGTGATTGCCTCCAAAGGATTCGCAACAAAATATTGAAAATAAAAATATTTTGTTTGGGTTATGTTTATTTGTCCAATTACTTTTGACCTCCTAAAATGTGGAGTGTTTGTAAAGAAATGTGTACAATTCCTACATTTTCTATCAGATATTTTTGTTCAACCCTTCAAATTAAACGTTACAATCTGCACTTGAATTCTGTTGTAGAGGTTTCATTTCAAATCCAATGTGGTGGCATGCAGAGCCCAACTCGCAAAAATTGTGTCACTGTCCAAATATTTCTGGCCCTAACTGTATATATATATATATATATATCTACTATATAATTGCCGTAGGCATTTTCGTGTCGGACCCCGAAAACGCCGTGGATATGTCACGCTGTGACGTCACCACGCGCGAGCAATGGCCGCGAAGCGGCCATTGCGAGTCGCTGGCCGAAAATAGAACCAGAGGCCCGGCTACACATTTAGCGATTTACCGCTGAGGTAGCGCGAGCAATGGCCGCGAGGCCATTGCGAGTCGCTACGTCAGCCGCCGCAAGTTCCCTTATACTTTGAATGGGGATCCATGCGAGTCGCTGTGTAGTGCGAGCAATGGCCGCGAGGCCATTGCGAGTCGCTACGTCAGCCGCCGCAAGTTCCCTTATACTTTGAATGGGGATCCATGCGAGTCGCTGTGTAGTGCGAGCAATGGCCGCAAGGCCATTGCGAGTCGCTATCACAGCACACCACCTACTACTACTACTACTACTACTACTACCACCAATGGCCGCACAGACCCCCCCCCCTCAATGGCCGCACAGACCCCCCCCCTCAATGGCCGCACAGACCCCCCCCCCCCCTCAATGGCCGCACAGACCCCCCCCCTCAATGGCCGCACAGACCCCCCCCCTCAATGGCCGCACAGACCCCCCCCCTCAATGGCCGCACAGACCCCCCCCCTCAATGGCCGCACAGACCCCCCCCCCTCAATGGCCGCACAGACCCCCCCCTCAATGGCCGCACCCCCCCCCCCCCTCAATGGCCGCACAGACCCCCCCCTCAATGGCCGCACAGACCCCCCCCTCAATGGCCGCACAGACTCCCCCCCCTCAATGGCCGCACAGACCCCCCCCTCAATGGCCGCACAGACCCCCCCCCTCAATGGCCGCACAGACCCCCCCCCTCAATGGCCGCACAGACCCCCCCCCTCAATGGCCGCACAGACCCCCCCCCTCAATGGCCGCACAGACCCCCCCCCCTCAATGGCCGCACAGACCCCCCCCCCTCAATGGCCCAAAGTCAGCTGTGACCGCCTGGCCCTTGGACACTGGCTGCTATGCACACATCAGCTGGTAGGCTCCCATCACTTACCCACTGAGGACGGATCACTTCCAGCACCTCTTCACATGGCAGTGCTCTGAACTTCTGAATCGTCCTCTCCTCACTCAGACACCTGGCAGGTTCCTATCCAGCCTACTCACTCCCAGCTGCAACCCAGTGAGTCAATCAGCACATCTTCACTCACACACAGACCTGACATGTGATTAACCCCCTGTGCACCATTCAGGTTTAGCCCAGCAAAGCACTCATCCCCACAGGTTCAGCCGCTCATTAGGCTCATGAATTACCGCTGAGGTAGCGCGAGCAATGGCCGCGAGGCCATTGCGAGTTGCTACCTCAGCCGCCGCACCTGCCGCAAGTCCCCCTATACTTTCTATGGGGATTACCGCAACGCAAGTGTAACGGTTGCGGCGCGGTTGCGGTAATCCCCATAGAAAGTATAGGGGGACTTGCGGCAGGTGCAGCAAGTGCGGTTTTTTAACTTTAATAATAATAAAAATACTAAAAAATAAAATAAATAAATAATATAAATAATACACAATAAAATAAAACATAATAATAAAAAACAACAAAAAAAATAATATATAAAATTAATATATTAATTACATTAACTAATTAAATTAAAAAAATTAATCTAATACCCCCCCAAACAGTATTCAACACCCCCCAAAAAGTATTGAGCACCCCCCAAAAAGTATTGAACACCCCCCAAAAAGTATTCAACAACCCCCAAAAAGTATTCAACACCCCCCAAAAAGTATTCAACACCCCCCCAAAAAGTCCTCACACCCCCCCAAAAAGTACTCAGACCAGCTATAACTATTATAAGCAAATTTATGCACGTTCTAGAATCCCGATGCATTTGCATCGGGCTCACAGCTAGTATATATATATATATATAAATATAAAAATATACATAATGAAAAATATATGTGTAGCAGCACAAAAAAGAAAATAATTCAGGTGCAAGCCCTCCTACCATAGATCCTTAGGTGTAGATATTAAGAAAAAATGAGCAGCAGCACATCCTTTAAAAGAGAAAAACGTGGATTTACTCCCAGGATCGCAACGTTTTGGCTCGTCAAAGCCTTTTTCACGCAGTACAGTCTGAGATATAAAGTGTACAGGTATATAAAGATAAAGATCAACCATTGACCATTATAAAATTTAACATGATTGGTCAATAATAATCATAAGGTGCACCTGTGATAGAGGGAAGCGGGCACAAACACACGTTATCAAGCATGGTGCTCACCTATACTGTCTCAGTGTACTCCATTATGTTCAATACAGCTCATCTGAGCATGTCTGACGTAGGTGACTAATTCCTGTTGTTGCTGAAATCCCGGCCATGCTCAGTAGCACTGCGGGAATCTCGTCGGCCATCTTGGTTACCGTGGCAACGATGTAAACATAACAAAAGCCACGATCAAAAGCATGTCAGCTGTTTATTCCAAATATAGCACATAAGGCCATAATTATAGCCACATAATTTCCCTTAGGGTCATGCTCTATGGCAGGGGTCTCAAACTCCAGGCCTCGAGGACCGGACACAGTGCAGGTTTTCAGGATTTTCTTAGAGTTTGACAGTTGGTAGTTGGATAACCAACTGTCAAATGCTATGGAAATCCTGAAAAAATGCACTGTGTGCGGTCCTCGAGGCCTGGAGTTTGAGACCCCTGCTCTATGGGATCATAGGGACATCAGTACAGGTACAAAGGTGAAGGTGAAAAGGGATTTGACAAGCCGAAACATTGCGGTCCTGGGAATAAATCCACGTTTCTCACTTTTAAAGGACATGGTGCTGTTCATTTTTTCTTTATATATATATATATATATATATATATATATATATATATATATGCTGGTGCTTTTAATGCTGGGAGGCAGAATTGTCCTGCCAGCCCGGGTTGAGGAGCAGGGGGCGGTTGGTGCTGTCAGCCCGGGGTGGATTCGCTGTAGGAGGTATTCAGCTCTCTCACCTGCATGTCAGCCGTGTCGCCTGCTATTCTGCAGTTGCGGCCGCAAAGTAAAGCTGGCCGGCCCATATCGGTGGGCAATACCATCAGCCTGGGGGGCACTTGCTCCCCTGCCACCTGGGCCAGTCCACCCCTGATATACATGAAATATATATATATAACCTATATGTCATGGCACACTGTCACACCATTCAAATATCTATTTCACTGGAGTATGAATGTTAGTATTTGATCATATTTTTGGGCGCAACATTTACCTTATCTTGGTACCTTTTGAGTGTATTTATTATACACATTACATCCATGTGCTATATGTGCAGTCATGGATTTTCGCCAGTATTGTACCATCTTTGTTTTTAATTCACCTATTTCTCCTATTTTTTTGTGTTTATTTGTTCTATTTTGAATATGAATAAAATTTGTTTATTTTCCTATATGTTTGTGCGCTTCCAAACCTAGGTACCGCATATATTGTGTCTTACGCACTATTATGTATTTGTTTTGACTGATTTATAGTATTTTATAAAACTTAGTCTGAAGTTCTTGTTGTTTACAGCTGATGAGATGGAATGTTTGTGTCTGTTGTCATGGTGATGACATCACAGGTTGAAGACATCAGCCAACCACAGCTTCGAACGGAACTGAAAAAAGTTTTTGATGTAGAATCTTCCGTTCAGCCGATGACTAAAGCATGCCCAGCCCACTTGCCTATGTCATCACTTTGTGATGTCACAAGTGATCAGCGGGAATAAAACCCCGATCCTGGCAGCTTCACAGTCATTTGTCACACTACATGCAAGAAGATGGGGCAGAACCCAAAGGTGCCGTTACACACAGAGATATATTGCTGGCAACCCACTGGATGATGCAGCGAAGTCATGGACAACATTGCTCCATTTTATTGCCGTGGAATGGAACAGTGTCTCCATGATTTCACTGCAACTAGTGAGTTGCAAGCAATACACAGTATTTCTGTGTGTAACAGTACCCAGGAAGAACAAAGAAAGAAGAAAGAAGAGACTTGGACTTCACACAGTGGTGCCCTTGCATTATGCACCATGGGGTCCTTTGGACTTTAAACTGTGTGGGGCCCTGCGCCAAGATAGATGAAAAACATCTCGTTTTCACCAGGATCGCAGTGAGTTTCTCTGATACTCTCATGAGTATCATGAGACGCCCGTGATGCTCTCATGAGTATCATGGGCACCTAATAATTGTATTGTTATTTATATGCATTTCTTTTTTGAGCAGGTTTATATAATTAAGGGTCATTCTATGCTTACTTATCTTACTTTTACAAGCTAAAAACTGAGTGTAGTCATGAGTAACTCCGTTTTTTGGCTTGGGAGTGTAAGTTACTATGGAATGGCATGCACTTCGTTTTTGAGATTTATGTGATGTAATTAACATGCTTTTCCTTTTTGAGAAGGTTTTATGAAATTATCAATATGCAATTTGTTTTTGAGAAGTGTTATATAATTAACATGCTTTTCCTTTTTGAGAAGGTTTATATATTTTATTTAACATGCATTTTCTTTTTGAGAAGGCTTATGTATATACGTATGTTACTAGCTGATTTAGGTATGAGGTCTCCCTCTGCATTCTGAAACAATGATGAAGGACATACCTAATGACCACGAAAAGGTTTATAGCGAGGAATGCCCGACGACCCAGAAACCTTTTGAGCCAGGGCTGACTGAGGGCTGACTCTTTTGTACAAGGGCCGCCCAATGATGTTGCAAAGATTTCGCTATAGGTGTTATAGAATTGTAGAGGATTGTAGAGGAAGACCTCATACCTGGGACGTTGATCCAGGGAACTAGTCTGATTGCCGTAAGTGGAGTCGGGAAGGAATTTTCCCCCTAAAATGGACCAATTAGGGTCCGTGGGGTTTTGCCTTCCTCTGGATCAACACATTAGCTTTTAGGTTGAACTTGATGGACTTGTTTGTGTCTTTCAACCTTAAAACTATGCAACTGTCCCTGTATTGAGGTGTAGGGTTGTCAGCCAGGTCTTCTCTCTAATCAGCAGGGATGGAGCTTTGCTCCATGTTTGTCCCTGAACAAAATTTTGGAGCCGACAGCCTTAGACAAATCGCAAAGGAGACAATAAGATTTCTTTAGTTAAATGGGGATAAATTAAAAGCAAAGTCACAGATAATCTCTTGTCTTTTTTTTCTATAAACTTTGGGGGAAATCTACCTCCTTTTTCTGCTGTGACTTTGCTTTTAATTTTAGGTTAGGGACTCGCAAGACTATGAGGACCCTTGACGCGGGTTGCGAGCTTTGTGTATTTTGGCCAAAATATCAACCATTGCCACATAAATTTGATATATATATTTTTTGCATGTTATATGTGCACTAGTTTCTGTGACCTGGGCAGGTAAATAAATACTTTTGCCCATTTTTTCTATATTGACTTGATAATTTTTGGGGAATTTGAGTTCCCTTTTCTGTGGCTTTTGCTTTTAATTTTGGTACAGTGACTCACAAAACTATGAGGACTCTTGATGCATATTTTGGCCAAAATATCGACCAATACCTCATATTTATCATTTACAGTTTTGCATGCTATGCTGGATTCATCCAATCCCATCTATATTGGCCTTGTTATCTAGGGCACCTGTCCCGGTGGTAAGTCTCTATCCCTGTACAGGGGTATAATGGTGAAGGCAGACATCCCTGGCCCTGTGGTAAGCCTCTATCCCTGTACAGGGGTATAATGGTGAAAGCAGAGATCTCTGGCCCTGTGGTAAGCCTCTATCCCTGTACAGGGGTATAATGGTGAGGGCAGAGATCTCTGGCTCTGTGGTAAGCCTCTATCCCTGTACAGGGGTATAATGGTGAAGGCAGACATCCCTGGCCCCGTGGTAAGCCTCTATCCCTGTACAGGGGTATAATGGTGAGGGCAGAGATCTCTGGCCCTGTGGTAAGCCTCTATCCCTGTACAGGGGTATAATGGTGAGGGCAGAGATCTCTGGCCCTGTGGTAAGCCTCTATCCCTGTACAGAGGTATAATGGTGAAGGCAGAGATACTTTGGGAGCTGCACAATGGTGTGGCTAGTGCTGTCTGCCCATGGAAGCCTTTTGGAGCTGACAGACTTACACGGATCCCAACAGTTAGGAAAAAAGCTTTGGTTAGTTTCCATTAGGGTTAATTCAACCACTCTAGCACCAATGTTATAATTCTTTTCTTCCTACAAGAGCGTTCATCTATCAATTCGCCATGGCTGGAGATTGAGCTGAAGGTAGTTAAATAAATAAATAAATTGAAATTAAATGGCAATGTTTTACTGTGTGAGTAATGATATTATGGATATCTGCCACATGATCTTGTAATCCTTAAAGGGATCCTGTCACCCCCAAAACACCTGTAAACCTATTAAAACCTGTCCCTAGAGCATATTAACACTTTCCCTACACTCTTTTTACCTCCTAAAAGCATTAAGTGACATTGAAGAAAAACGTTTTATAAGTAAGTACCTGATTACTGATGATAATGAGTGACTATCTATTCATAGTCACTCATCAAGACTGCCCCTCTGCTTCATATCACGCCTGAATAGGCGTGATCTAGTGCCCAGATTCAAAATCGCGCCTCCCTGCTGTGCCCTGTGTCGTCCGAGGCTGCAGTGTGGCCGGGTGACGCGATCCGCGTCATACCCGGCGCCGGGTGACGTATTTACACCGGCGCCGCGCTTTCGGCTTCAAAATGCGCACTGCGCATGCCCAGTGCGCATGCGCAGTGCGCATTTTGAAGCCGAAAGCGCGGCGCCGGTGTAAATACGTCACCCGGCGCCGGGTATGACGCGGATCGCGTCACCCGGCCACACTGCAGCCTCGGACGACACAGGGCACAGCAGGGAGGCGCGATTTTGAATCTGGGCACTAGATCACGCCTATTCAGGCGTGATATGAAGCAGAGGGGCAGTCTTGATGAGTGACTATGAATAGATAGTCACTCATTATCATCAGTAATCAGGTACTTATAAAACGTTTTTCTTCAATGTCACTTAATGCTTTTAGGAGGTAAAAAGAGTGTAGGGAAAGTGTTAATATGCTCTAGGGACAGGTTTTAATAGGTTTACAGGTGTTTTGGGGGTGACAGGATCCCTTTAATTTGCTAAAAATAAAAAAAATATCATGGAGGGCCTATGTGCCTTTCTTAAATAATATAATATTGCAGGTTATTAGTTCTAGATTTTGTTATGGGCCTTTGATCCAGGGAACTAGTCTAATTGACATAACAGGGGTCAGGAAGGAATTTTCCCCCTAATATGGGGCAATCATGGGTTTTTTACCTTCCTCTGGATCAACACATTAATTTTTTGGTTGAACTTAATGGACTTGTATCTTTTAACCTTAAAACTACGAAACTGTTCTGAGATCCGGGGGTGAAGGCAGGGCTCCTTTGGACCAGCAGGAATGGGGTGCTTTGCTCCAAATCTGTGGAAGCCTTTTTGAGCCAATCAACAAGGGATCAAATAGTTATTTCCTTCACTGTAAGTAATGAGTGGTTTGTTTATGTTTTATAAAAGGGATAACCCTTTTCCTTTTTTAATCTTGGACAACCCCTTGAAAAGTGGACCTATCAGCTCTCCAGACATATCTTCTCTTCCAATACTTTGTTATCCGCATTAAATAACAATTATCAAGCATATTTCATGTGTTGAGTCTCTGTTACTTCTCCTAAAAATTAATGTTTCTATTGACAATAGTTTTTTTTTTTTATTCCGGTTGTATCTTGCTTTTACACATCCTGGCCCTGTCTAAGCACGCAGACAATGTCAGAATATGTGCTGACGTGGTCATTTGACAACTGGATCTATCAGCTATCCAGACATATCTTTTTTTTCAATACACTGTTGTTGAACCTCAGTTATTTCTCCTAAAAATGTATACCGTATATACTCGCGTATAAGCCGAGTTTTTCAGCCCAAAAATTGGGCTGAAAGGTCCCCACCTCGTCTTATACGCGAGTCACTGTATACTGTATACAATGTATACAGTATACAGTGCCCCCCCTCTGTATACAGGCCCCCCCCTTGTGTAGCAATCCTGTAAAGGAAGAGATTAGTATACTTATCCCTACCGCTGTCCCGCCGCCGCTATCGCGCTCCTCCGGCTTCATCTAGCGTCTTCCGTCTTCTTCCGTCTTTCTCCGGCGGACACAGGCAATGACGTCATTGTCTGCGCGGCAGAGGAGGAAGCCGGAAGAAGACGGAAGACGCTGGATGAAGACGGAGGAGCGTGATGGCGGCGGCGGGACAGCGGCAGGGATAAGTATACTAATCTCTTCCTTTACAGGATTGCTACACAAGGGGGGGGCCTGTATACTGATATGGGGGGGGCTGCTGTATATTCCTCTGGGGCTGCTGTATATACCTTTGGGGCTGCTGTATATACCTCTGGGGCTGCTGTATACTACCACTGGGGCTGCTGTATACTACCACTGGGGCTGCTGCAGGGGTGGATTAAGGGTAGCCAGGGCCCGGGGCTGTTCAGACTCTGTGGGCCCCCCCCTTCCCCGGTCATGTGACGGGGGTCATGTGACGGGGGTCATCATATACCTAAAATGGATTATTCCAGAAAAATAGTTGCTGAGTGAAATTCTAATCTGGCAAACATCCATTGATTTAGTCAATTTACCCTTCAGTTAGGTAGAAAAAGCCAAACCCTTTAAGCCATAGTATTGAACAGTCCATTAGAAGGAGGCCATTATGCCCTGACTGCCCCTGTACTCAGAATAAATAATTAATAAAAATTTCGAACAGTGTGCACCCTGTATGATAATCAAGTTACCAGACTGATGGACTTGATTGCAGATCGGTCCGTCCCGCCTCCTCGCGGTCCGACAGCGTCTTCTTCTGAATGATGTAGATAACGCCTCCTGCCACCTGTGTTATCCACGTGACCACGACCAATTTTCCCATTGCCTACGCTACGCCCATACCTCTCCGGCTTGTGCAGGTGCACTGTGCTCCATCATGGGGTTATCCTTCAAGTTTAAACTCTCAGTGATGTCACCATACATTACACGCAGCAGACTGGGAGCCTGGAACCATGTGCAGAGACCCCTGCGGTTCACGCATGAGTAGATGAGTTTACATTGTAGCTGCAGTAGGGCAGAGCACAGTGCTCCAAGCTGGAGAGGCATCTGCACAGACGTGAGATGGGAAAGTGGGACGGGGATAAAGCAGGAGACGTGATCCATATCATTCAGAAGAAGAGGCTGTCGGACGGTGAGGCTGGGTGGACCAATCTGCAAGCAAGAATTTCGAACTGGTAACAGGTTAGAATACAGGGTGCAAGATTTTTATAAGTTATTTATTCTGTGTACAGGGGGCATTCAGGGCATAATAGCTTGTTTCTTATAATGCAGCATAGGCGTGTGCAGGAGGCCTTACCAATACTGAGGAAAAAACTCACCAAATGGTCAGCGTGTGCACGAGGCCTTATGGCCACTTTACACACATCAACTTATCTGTCCAACTTCTGAACAACTTACTAGTTGCAGTGAAATCATGGACACATAGTCCATTTGTACACAGCCACAAAATGAAACAATGTGTCCATGATTTCACTGCAACTAGAGATCTGTTCAGAAGTTGGACAGATAAGTTGGTGTGTGTAAAGTGGCCTTTAGAGATACTGAGGTAAAAACTGACCAAATACTCAGCGTGTGCACGAGGCATTACAAATACTGAGGTAAAAACTTACCAAATACTCAGCCTGTACACGAGGCCTTACAAATACTGAGGTAACAACTCACCAAATACTCAGCGTGTGCACGAGGCCTTACAATTACTAGGTAAAAACTCACCAAATACTCAGTGTGTGCACGATGCCTTACAGATACTGAGGTAAAAACTCACCAAATACTCAGCGTGTGCACGAGACCTTACAGATACTGAGGTAAAAAAACTCACCAAATACTCAGCGTGTGCACGAGACCTTACAGATACTGAGGTAAAAACTCACCAAATACTCAGCGTGTACACGAGGCCTTACAGATACTGAGGTAAAAACTCACCAAATACTCAGCGTGTACACGAGGCCTTACAGATACTGAGGTAAAAAACTCACCAAATACTCAGCGTGTGCACGAGACCTTACAGATACTGAGGTAAAAACTCACCAAATACTCATCGTGTGCACAAGACCTTACAGATACTGAGGTAAAAACTCACCAAATACTCAGCGTGTGCACGAGGCCTTACAGAAAAGGGTGCCTGAGTTGGGTGTTGGCATAGATTGATTGAATATATTAAAAAAATTATCCGATTAGACAAAATATGCATATTCCCCACTGATCACTTACTTCTTCCCTCTCTACCTTCTAAATTAATTCAAAAACTGCTAAGATTTGTCTTTTTTAAGACAAAACTGAGGGATCAAATTACAATTCCCTATTTAAATCTATATAGAGAGAGGAAGGGAAGGAGGTGGAACAGAGTGAGAAAGGCAGATAGACCACAGGTACTGTGCCTGTGCCTATCTGCCTTTCTCACTCTGTTCCACCTCCTTCCCTTCCTCTCTCTCTATAGATTTACAAATCTTGCAAATCTTAAATAACATTATTTCTCAATAGGCCCCTTAAGGTACCTTTACATGGCACGATGTTGCTTGCAACATCGCTGACATTTTGCTGTGTCAGCGAAGTTGCAGCAATATCGCAGGTGCATCGTGCTGTGTGACAGCACGATGCAAGTGCGATAAATCGATGGTAAAAAGTTGCCAGGTTTTTCAACATGTTCAAAAACCTGGCGATCTTGCACCAGCGATTAGGCTGGATCATGCTGTGTGACACTGCAATAGCGATGTTGCTGGCGATCCAGTCTATTTGCTGCATTGCAGTGGATTGCTCGCTGGGTTAATACCAGCCCAGCGAGCGATCGTTGCGGCAACATCGCAGCGGCGTCACAGGCAACATCTTGCCGTGTGACAGCTAGGCTGCAATGTCGGAAGCGAGCGCACACCTGCAGCATTGCAGGCGATGTAGTACCGTGTAACGGTACCTTTAGGCTCTAGGGACCGGGTGCAATTGCAACCACTGCAACTGCTGTAGTTACACCCTTGGCTGTCATCCTGTTGAGGACCCCATGGGGGGCTCTGAACCTTATGCGGGTATGCCCTGCAAACATGGAGAATGGAGAAATGAGAGGATCACACAATCAGCAGTTACAATCAAAGCAACCCCTAATACAAACCTAGCACACTGCCTGTGAATAATGAACAATCTCTATGACTGACATACAGATACAATATCACACAGCTGCATTTCTACCATGCATTGCAGTGTGCCTGTGAGATCACTATTTTGGAAGGTTTTAGCTCATGTTGTACATAGCAGCCTGTCAGCTGCTGCTGGCCTGCCCAGTATGCCTGATCATATGGCACTGTTGCCCTTCTATACACAAAGCAGTAATATGCTGACAGTCCTCAGTGGGGATACACAGTAGTGATCTGAGAATGTCCCACACTGAGGACTCCAGGATACAATGATAGATGATCCTGTGTGAGGATTACCTGCCCCAGTCCATACTGCCCACAGCTCATTATCTATAGATCTTCAGCAGATCCTGGTAGGAGGGAGGCACAATCATAGAGCAAATCAAAACTGAAAGCAAAACTTCACCTCAAATCATCAGCTCCAGCAGAGCAGGCACATGGAGCCTGTGTACAATGCCCGCTACCTCCTCACTGCAGAATGTGGCCATCCCTGGAGAAGAGCAGCCGGGCTGGAGCAGGTCAGGAGGGCACATAATGAAGGAGGCACCGCTGAGCAGGCCGGCCAGCAGAAGGAGCAGCTCCTCCATTGCAGTGAGATGGGCGGGCCGTGTGTGTGCCTCCTTCAACACTGGCGGTCTTTTTGCTACGTCCTACTGCACCGCACATCATGACGTGTGAGAGGAAGGAGGGGGGCGGGAGCTCCCGCGGTGGCCTCTCCGCAAATTTGACAGCGGCGCCAACGCCGGTGCCTGCAGAGTGCGGACAGTGGCAGATTATAATGAGTGCAATTTACCCTGGGCCGCTGGGCCCTTCCAGAGCCTTGAGCCTGGGGCAACTGCCCATTATGACCTCATTATAATCCGCCACTGGGCTGCTGTATATACCTCTGGGGCTGCTGCATACTACCTCTGGGGCTGCTGTATACTACCACTGGGGCTGCTGTATACTACCAAAGGGCTGCTGTATACTACCACTGAGGCTGCTATATATACCTCTGGGGCTGCTGTATACTACCACTGTGGCTGCTGTATACTACCTCTGGGGCTGCTTATACTACCCTGGGCTGCTGTATATATACCTCTGGGGCTGCTGTATACTACCACTGTGGCTGCTGTATACTACCTCTGGGCTGCTGTATACTACCTCTGGGGCTGCTGTATACTACCACTGGGCTGCTGTATACTACCAAAGGGCTGCTGTATATACCTCTGGGGCTGCTGTATACTACCTCTGGGGCTGCTGTATACTACCAAAGGGCTGCTGTATATACCTCTGGGGATGCTGTATACTACCACTGGGGCTGCTGTATACTACCACTGGGGCTGCTGTATATACCTCTGGAGCTGCTGTATACTACCAAAGGGCTGCTGTATATACCTCTGGGGCTGCTGTATACTACCACTGGGGCTGCTGTATACTACCACTGGGGCTGCTGTATACTACCACTGGGGCTGCTGTATACTACCACTGGGGCTGCTGTATATACCTCTGGGGCTGCTGTATACTACCACTGGGGCTGCTGTATACTACCAAAGGGCTGCTGTATACTACTACTGTGGCTGCTGTATACTACCACTGGGGCTGCTGCTGTATACTACCACTGGGGCTGCTGTATATACCTCTGGGGCTGCTGTATATACCTCTGGGGCTGCTGTATATACCTCTGGGGCTGCTGTATATACCTCTGGGGCTACTGTATACTACCACTGGGGCTGCTGCTGTATACTACCACTGGGGCTGCTGTATATACCTCTGGGGCTGCTGTATATACCTCTGGGGCTGCTGTATATACCTCTGGGGCAGCTGTATACTACCACTGGGGCTGCTGTATACTACCACTGGGGCTGCTCTATAGTACCACTGGGGCTGCTGTATACTACCACTGGGGCTGCTGCTGTACATATATCACTGGGGCTGCTGCAGTATACTACCACTGGGGCTGCTGTATATACCTCTGGGGCTGCTGTATAGTACCACTGGGCTGCTGCTGTACATATATCACTGGGGCTGCTGCTGTATACTACCACTGGGGCTGCTGTATATACCTTGGGGCTGCTGTATATACCTCTGGGGCTGATGTATACTACCACTGGGGCTGCTGTATACTACCACTGTGGCTGCTGTATATATCACTGGGGCTGCTGTATATACCTCTGGGGCTGCTGTATATACCTCTGGGGCTGCTGTATACTACCAAAGGGCTGCTGTATACTACCACTGTAGCTGCTGTATATACCTCTGGGGATGCTGTATACTACCACTGGGGCTGCTGCTGTATACTACCACTGGGCTGCTGCTGTATACTACCACTGGGGCTGCTGTATATACCTCTGGGGCTGCTGCTGTATATACCACTGGGGCTGCTGCTGTATACTACCACTGGGGCTGCTGCTGTATACTACCCTGGGGCTGCTGCTGTATACTACCACTGGGGCTGCTGTATATACCTCTGGGGCTGCTGCTGTATATACCACTGGGGCTGCTGCTGTATACTACCACTGGGGCTGCTGCTGTATATACCACTGGGGCTGATGCTGTATACTACCACTGGGGCTGCTGTATATACCTCTGGGGCTGCTGTATACTACCACTGGGGCTGCTGCTGTATATACCACTGGGGCTGCTGCTGTATACTACCACTGGGGCTGCTGTATATACCTCTGGGGCTGCTGTATACTACCACTGGGGCTGCTGCTGTATATACCACTGGGGCTGCTGCTGTATATTACCACTGGGGCTGCTGCTGTATACTACCACTGGGGCTGCTGTATATACCTCTGGGGCTGCTGTATATGCCTCTGGGGCTGCTGTATATACCTTGGGGCTGCTGCTGTACATATATCACTGGGGCTGCTGCTGTATACTACCACTGGGGCTGCTGTATATACCTCTGGGGCTGCTGTATAGTACCACTGGGGTTGCTGCTGTACATATATCACTGGGGCTGCTGCTGTATACTACCACTGGGGCTGCTGTATATACCTCTGGGGCTGCTGTATATACCTCTGGGGCTGCTGTATACTACCACTGTGGCTGCTGTATATATCACTGGGGCTGCTGTATATACCTCTGGGGCTGCTGTATACTACCAAAGGGCTGCTGTATACTACCACTGTGGCTGCTGTATATACCTCTGGGGCTGCTGTATACTACCACTGGGGCTGCTGCTGTATATACCACTGGGGCTGCTGTATATACCTCTGGGGCTGCTGTATACTACCACTGGGGCTGCTGCTGTATACTACCACTGGGGTTGCTGCTGTATACTACCACTGGGGCTGCTGTATATACCTCTGGGGCTGCTGTATACTACCACTGGGGCTGCTGCTGTATATACCACTGGGGCTGCTGCTGTATACTACCACTGGGGAGGCTGCTGTATACCACACTGCCGGGTCTGTATACTTGTGCTGGGGTCCACCCTCGGCTTATACACGAGTCAATAGGTTTTCCCAGGTTTTGGGGGCAAAAGTAGGGGGGTCGGCTTATACACGGGTCGGCTTATACACGAGTATATACGGTATATACAAGTTTTTTTTCACATAAAATAATTAAAATCTGGACCACAACTAACTTTAAAAAAGCTTAGTCCCTGATATCAATGTATAAATGGTTTAATTTGAGTATTGGGGGTGATAGGCTCCCTTTTAACAAAAAATCCAATGCTCTTACATTGTGAAAAAAACACATGCCAGCTTAAAAAAAAAATGCTTCAATGTAACTTAAAATTTATCTCTTGATCCATGAAGATAAGCAGAGATGAGAAAATGATGCTACGCAATCTAAGTTTGCTGCAACCAGATAAAGGCTTGTGCAGTTTAACATCGCTGTCAAAATTGCCTCCCCAACTGCACTTCACCAACAACTGGTTGGAGCCTTCGTAGTGACACCGGCTTCATATTTTGAGAAGTATTCTATAAATGCAGTAATCCGATGGTCTAGATGACCATTATTTTACAAGACTGTCAACAAGAGCATGGCTCCCTCTATGGGTCTGGAGGCTGCATTCTTCCTGCACATTATAACGTATACCAATAGATTCCCTGGCAGCCATGTAAGCCGTGGCCGTGTATAATCTGTTACATATGTAGTATGCAGTAATATTTACATGTTTAATAGCACGCATTTAAGGGAACCTGTCAGCTTGTTTTTGCTCCCTAACCTATCCCTGCACCTTCCTAGCACATCCCTAACCCTCCCTGTCTGACCTAAAACTGTCCTATAATGGTTTTAAAAAGTGAATTTCTTACTTACGTTTGTATGCTAATGAGGCATCTTGGCTACTGTATGTAGTCAGCCTGGGTGATCTCCATGACTGTATGGCCAATACCCCTCCACACTGCGCAGGACCAGAAATGACGCCCAGCCGGCGCATCATACCCAGAAGGTGAAGCCCTGAATTTTGAATTGGGACTGTGCTTTGGAATGAATGATCACATCCACCGGGGCATGATATCAGCAGTGACTGGGGAGAATGGAGCCATGGAGAACACCCTGGCTGACTGCATACTATAGGCAAGATGCCTCATTAGCATACAAACATATAAGTAAGAAATCCATTTCTTCAAACCATCATAGGACAGCTTTAGGTCAGACAGGGATGGTTAGGGATGTGCTATGAAGGTGCAGGGACAGGTAGTGATAGGTTAAGGGGCAAAAATGACCTGACAAGTTCCCTTTAAGAGCCATGGCTTATATTCACATTGAGTCGTATGGGATTCTTTTTTTAATTATCACCATATTTATCTATTTACTTTTCGTTCTAAACTGAGGGATGAACAGATTTTATTAGTGTCATTCAATAGCTTATTCAATGCTAATAATGTCAGTGAGTTTCCACACGTGCATTGCTTCTCCTGCAGTGAATAATATCACCATACCATAGGACATAATGTACCAACTAGCTGAAAATATGCAGTGGAAGACAACGTTAACTCTGCTAAGAGGAGATACACATTGGACAGTCCGGCGTGCAGAACATGATCCTATTAACCATCATTCTGTCCACATGGAAGTGCAATAGGCCCGTCTATTAGCCTGTCTTGTGAGAGAATCCTCATAATACATGTTCCTTTTAAAGAAAAGGGTTATTGCAAGCAACATGAATGCTAATTATCCTGCAGATTTCATCATCAGTCACCTTAATATTTTTGTGTACAAGCCTGACTGCTTCTCCTATATAGTAATATATTTATGGAGTGTGATCAGTACAAAATTCCACACTGCCTGTCCACCATCTCATCCTTCTTCTCTGCTCGCTTCCTTAAGCTGAACATGGACAAAACCGAGTTCATAGTCTTCCCCCCAAGACGCTCCCCCTCACTACCTGATCTATCCATCGTCATCAACGACTGCTCTCTCTCTCCAGTCCCCCATGCCAAGTGCCTCAGGGTTATCCTTGACTCTTCCCTCTCCTTCAAGCCCCACATCCAGGCCCTCGCCACCTCCTGCCAACTCCAGCTCAAAAACATCTATAGGATTCACACTTTCCTTGACCACGACACTGCTAAAACCCTTATTCACGCTCTCATCATCTCCCGCCTCGATTACTGCGACCTCCTGCTCACCGGCCTCCCCAATACCTCCCTTGCACCTCTCCAATCTATCTTGAACTCCACTGCCCGCCTAATCCATCTGTCTCCCCGCTACTCCTCTGTTTCCCCCCTCTGCCAAGCCCTTCACTGGCTCCCTACTTCCCAGACATCCCGGTTTAAAACATTAACCATGACATACAAAGCCATTCACAACCTGTCCCCTCCATACATCTCTGACATGGTCTCCCGATACCTACCCTCACGCAACCTGCGATCCTCGCAAGAGCTTCTCCTCTACTCCCCCCTCATCTCCTCTGCCCCAACACATCAGACATTCTCCTACCCTGGGAACCTTCAAAAGAAGCCTGAAGACCCACCTCTTCCGCCAAGCCTAACACCTGCAATAAGACCCGGTCCACCCACCGTCTCAAGACTGGAATTTCCCCCTCCCACTGTATCCCCACCCGCCCCTCGTATACTGTGAGCCTTCGTGGACAGGATTTCTCCCCTCTTGTATCTGTACAACCGAATTGTCAACATTTATTGTTACCTGTATTGTTACTATGTTACTTGTCCTAGTCTGCCCTTTTAGCATGTAAAGCGCCATGGAATATAATGGCGCTATATAAATAGATAAATAAATAATAATAATAGTGTGAAAGCCTGAGAAAATAAGAAGACAACCCGAGCCTTCAACTAGTCCTCTCTGCTAATGTGGGCAGCACGTTAGCTCAGTGGCCACCACTGCAGTCTTGCAGCAGTGGGGTCCTGGGTTTATATCGAATAAAGAATAAAAAGTACTGCTGCTGACAGGTGAGAGACCCAACATAGAGCTATGCCTTGCCACTGGCTGTTGGGCTCTCATAAACTGGCCATTTTATGTGTACATATCATATTTTTAATACTTATTTTCAATAGCCATTATGCAGTTCCAAAATTCCTATATTCAATTTTGCATACCTTAGCATCTGAGCGCGCAGCTGTATAGTTTTTAGCAGTACATTGCCTTTTCAGTTTGCACCTGTTCACATTTGCCTGTTTGGATGTGCATGTCAGTTTGTAGTTTATTCCTTTAAGACTGAGCACTCCTCCCACTTGCTGTAGGCAGTTTTCATTTTCAATTTAATTAGGTTCCTGCCTGCTCATAAAATTGTAAGCTTTTAGCCTGGATAGAGGCATGTTAGGTTAGGGCATCCATTAAAGAGATACGCCTTGTCACTGGCTGTTGGGCTCTCATAAATTGGCCATTTTATGTGCTAAGTATCTTATTTTTAAAACGTATTCACAATAGCATCAATGCAGTCCGAAAATTCCTATATTCAATGTTGCATACCAAAGTGTCTCAGAGTGCAGCTATACATTTTTTAGCATGTTAGGCGGATGAGTTTGGGTCAAGCTCCAGCATCATGGCACAGACATGTAGGGCTGATGAGAAGGACATCTCCCTCTCTCCTTGTCTTCTATGTTGCACTCTCTTCTTTATGCTTGGGAGGTAAGGGAATCAGGTAACAGGTAGGTGAATTGGGCAAAAGGGGGTCAGGAGAGCCTAATTCTGACCCTGATGCTGGGGTCCCTGCCTCGCCCTGATCTCGGAGGTACCTCTGATGGTGAGGAGTTCCGAGCCGCCACCCTCTACCCTAAAACTCCTGATTAGCGCTAGGCTGAGGGTCTCTACCTCCACCCACAGGTCAGGAATCACAGCTTCTTCCCAGGAAAGACTTTAGCCCAGCAGCTAAGCATAAGCTCAGCACAGCACCAAGACCTAGAGCACATAGCTATCAGCAGCACCTGACAGAGGAGAGGGAAGGCTATATAAAGCCAGGTCCCACAATGGTAGATGTTGGGATTAATAGATTTAATATGCGTTTTAAAATGGACTTGCTTCTTCGAAATATCTTGTGGCTAAACATACCTTGATCGTCTTGACCCAACATATGGCAGGTACTGCTTCTCAGAAACTTGTTAAACTTCTTGAAGCTTAGATTAACATAATAAAGATCTGAAAGATCTGTGGGTGTAAACTTAACAAACCTTCATTGTCTACAGCACATTTTTGAATGCAATCCATTTTTCTTTTCTTACCCTGTTCTATGCTGCTCATTATGCACATTATGAATAAATGTTACATAATTCCCTTAATAATAGCGTTGGTGGTGAACGAATTAAAAGTCAATTCAAGTGTTTTCCATCTTTCCACCCGTGATTTTTTACTATATATTTTCCACAAATCATTAAAATAGAAAGAATACATAATTCTATGCAAACATCATAAGGGCACAAAGAAAAAAGTTCATAATAACTCTGAATTCCAAGTTATCTTAACTCCTAGTAATATCAATCTTAGGGCCCTTTCACATCAGCGTTTTTTTAAATTTGCGGCAGATGCGGTGAAAAAACCGCATCTGCCGCAACTGCCGCATAACGGTTCCACTTGCGGCACGGTTGCGGTTTTTTCCATAGGAAGTATAGGGGGACTTGCGGCAGATGCGGCAAGTGCGGTATTGCACTTGCGGCAGGTGCGGCAGAGAAAAAAACCGCAGTAAGCCGCGGTTTTTTTCTCTGCCGCACCTGCCGCAAGTGCAATACCGCACTTGCCGCATCTGCCGCAAGTCCCCCTATACTTCCTATGGAAAAAACCGCAACCGTGCCGCAAGTGGAACCGTTATGCGGCAGTTGCGGCAGATGCGGTTTTTTCACCGCATCTGCCGCAAATTTAAAAAAACGCTGATGTGAAAGGGCCCTTACACAAACGGCTTCTAGACTTGACCACTGAAAGCAATGAATTTATGTATGTGTCTACGGTAGAAGTATTAGAAAAAGAGAAAACAGAGCAAGCGCTCCCTGGGAAAAACCTGATGGATATTTTGCAGGAACACTAGGGTGGGGGTATATATAGATGGACTCTCACCTAATCTGGTTGTGCTGTCTCTGCACAACCAGAGTGTACGCACTCCAGCTCCGCTCTGTTTCACCGTCCGGATCCGCTCCCGCGTCTCCTCAATCACGTGGTGCGAGCGGTCGTGTGACCGTGGCGTCACGGCAGGTCCTTCACTTCCTCCTGGCTCCTCAAATTACCGATCGGCTCCGCAGCTCCAATACAACCCACAGCAAGTGGGAATCAATTCAGTGTAATATGTGTTGTCCTTATAGGAGCGCTAGAGCACAAATGGGGTCCGGTTCTCAAAGATTAAAAGGCTTTATTTGACAACCACAGAGGAAGACGACATACCGTCGTTGAAACATGTTGTGGTTGTCAAATAAAGCCTTTTAATCTTTGAGAACCGGACCCCATTTGTGCTCCAGCGCTCCTATAAGGACAACACATATTACACTGTACGGTAGAGGTATGACACCTCTAACACTTCCCTCTCAACATTCTTCCAAGAGACAACTTTTTTTACTGTTCCGCCCACATAGCCGGATGGGGCTTGAATATTGCCGGATGAGTTGCAGTTTTGAATAGCATCAATCACTTTACTATACAATATACTGAAAAACGGGAAAATAAACCAATGCTGGTAATGCTAAAAAACAGCAATTTTGCCACTGTTTTTTTAAAGGGGTTGCTTTTTACAGGATAAAACAATGGGAAAATGTGGTAGAATAGTATAACCCTTGAAAAATGAAAGACCAACAAAGGCTAAAACTGGACAATTAAAGTGTTATTCCTAATATTTAAAGTTACATCTATTCAGGGATAGGTGAGAACTTGTGTCATTGTCTATGAGACTGCTGGGAAAAGAACTCGGCTATCTCCAGTGATCCCAAAGTCAATAAATAGAGCAATGGCACACATGGGTGGCCACAATTCTGAGGGGTCATATCAGAGCTTGCTGCACTCACATACTCCACCATGTACTCCACTATTGTGATGTAAATTATGATAACTTTCTTGGCCATGCTCAGTCACGTTCCTTCTAGTTAAGAGCCATAAAAATGCTAAAAGCCACAACAATTTGTGGTTTCTTGATGTGTACATAAGGGGATATTTATGAAAAATTGCATGTGACTTCTTAACAAATTTGTTCCTTTTATAACTTTTCATAATCACGTCTACATTTTCTAGACAGTTGGAGGTAGGTTTAAAGTGAATCTGTCACCAGGTTTTTTCCATATAAGCTGCGGCCACCAGCAATCAGCCTTTATATACAGCATTATAGAGTACTGTATGTAAGTCCCCAGGCCAATCTGTATAGTGAAAAAAAAATAGCTTTTATTATACTCACATGGCAATCCGGTCCGATAGGCGTCTCTGATCTTGATCTGACGACTTCTCACTGCTTGAAGAAGCCATTCCCCTTCTCATGTGGGTGATGCATACTATGTTTTCGACACAGTATCTTCCATTGTGCTCCAGTGCATGCACACTTTTCTCTGCCCTGCTGAGAGCAGAACAAAGTACTGTAATGCACAGGAGCAGGGAAAGATCAAATAACATGCGCTCTACAATACTTTGCTCTATCCTCGGCAGGCCAGAGAGAGGTGCGTGTGCACGGGAGCACAATGGAGGACGCTGTGTGGATAACATAGGATGCATCACCAACATGAAAAGGAGGACAGCGATTGCAAGCAGAGAGGAGGCGCTGGACCAAGATCAGCAACACCCATAGAACTGGACAGCCTCGCATAGAAGTATAATACACTATTTTTGTGTTATACATATCTGCCTGGGGATTTATATACAGTTTTCTAGAATACAGTATACCAGGGCTTACTGATGGTGGCCGCACTTTATATGGGAAAAAACTGCTGAAAGGTTCAATATGTATCAAACACATGATAAGTTTGCTCTACATCACAAACTTATTTTTAAACAGAATTCTAGTGCCTTTTGCTTATTGATTTTTTCCCCAAATCTTTCATGATGTGGGCCTGCTGACAGTCTGCGGCATCCTGATATTATATAATGTTTATAACTACTTTAAGAAAAAAAATTATAAGAAAAGAAAAAAAAATTACACGATGACCCAAATACCAATACAGACTTTTTTTTGCAAGCAGATTTGAAGAAATCATTAGCACAGTATGGTGGATATGAAGCAAAGTGAGTGTTAGTAAGGGTCATTCCATGTCAAGTGATCCAAAAATGAATATTTTTTTTCCCTGACGTCCTCAGATTTTTAAAAAAAATTTTCTATCTGAAGAACAACTTTATCTAATTACAAAAAAAAAGTTTTGAATTTTTTTCTTTATCTGTTAATTTTTTACAGATTTTTAAAGTTTTAAAAAAGTGCGAATTTTGGCCTGGTATGGCTTTACATTTTCTAACATATCTCGGGCTAGAAATAAGATAGAGAAACAAAATAAACACCAATCTACTCAGAACTGTCCAGGCTTTCATCAGATATGTCACAAGAGGATATTTGTTAATATTTTACCCATGTGATCGCAAGCGCAAAATTTTAAAACGCATTTCCGAAAAATCGGCGCGCTTTAAATATTTCAAAAACTGCCCATGTGTCTGCTATGCTCTTAGCCACATCTGTACCAAATTTCAAGTTGGGATAGCAATGGGATCATATTTTAACATATTTTACTAGTAAGAGCGTCAATGGGTCATTCCATATCAAGTGATCTAAATATGAATATTTTTTTTACCTGACGTCTTTAGATTTTTTTTTTTTTTTTTCCTTTATGAAGTACTACTTTAGTTAATTACAAATTAAAAGTTTGGAATTTTTTTCTTCATCAGTTAATTTTTTACAGATTTTTAAAGTTTAAAAAAAGGGTGAATTTTGGCCTGGTACGAATTTTTTTATCTCAGGCTAGAAATAAGATAATGAAGTGGGAGAGGCATCATTTTACTCAGAACAGTAACAGCTTTCATTTGAGATGTTACAAGACTATGTTTCTTTATATCAAATTCAAACTATTGACGGGCAATTGTGAAAAAATGACTGACTGTGTTCTTGGTGATGTTTTGAATTGACACTATAATAGTTAAATATTTTGCACTTAGGTCCAATGAATGCGTCCATGGGGTCAAGCTGGGACAGAGTCATCACAAATTAGCCTTATTTGCAGATGACCTGCTACTTTACATCTCCCAGCCCCTGGTCTCCATCCCTTCGGTCTTAATGGAGTTTGAACGGTTCGGACAATTGAGCAACTTTAAAGTGAATTGCTCCAAAACCGAGGCACTCAATATTTCTTTGCCTGGAGAATTGGTTTCTCATCTATCTAAACAGTTCCCATTTAAATGGAAAGTAGAAGCCATTAAGTACTTGGGAGTCCTTATACCAAAAGATCTTAAACAAATATTCAATTTAAATTATCAACCCCTTTTGACTAACACGGAATCGGCATTTACCTCCTATAGACAATTAAAGCTATCCTGGTTCGGGAGAATAAACGTAGTCAAGATGGATGTCTTGCCCCGACTCTTATATACTTTTCAGACAGTTCCTGTTCTATTGGATAGAGGTTTCCTCTCCAAAATGCAATCTATGATCCTTAGATTTGTCTGGGGGGCAAGAGGTCCAGATTGCGAATGAATATCCTATCCTTGCCCGAGACCAGAGGAGGGGTTGGACTACCCAACATACGAGCGTACTTTGAGGCTTCCTCTCTTGTTAGAGCTCTAGATTGGCATTATCATGCGTCCTCCAAGAAATGGGTAGGGGTGGAGCAAGAGGGTTTGGGGATTCCGCTGAAACACCTGCTTTGGATTTCCCTAAAGACTCCACAGACCTAGTACCTTTGACAGACATGACCAGAAACACCTTGAAGGTATGGCACCTAGTGACGAAAACCCTCCGCTTAAACGACAGACTTAGCCCTTTGACTCCCCTTTTTTCCAACCCATCTTTCCCACCCAGATTTGACAGGCAGAGATTTTTATGTTGGCGGATTGTGGATGACACCCGAGTAGGACAGACTCTGTCCAGTGGTGGTTTGCCCCCGATGGCAGAGCTACAACTCAAAGAACCTACGAGACCTCTTAAGTGATTCGAATTTCTCCAATACAGAGCATAATTATATTCAGCTGACCACTCTTGCAGGGTAAGATTGACGCCCAACGTATTGGAGAGGTTATTCCAACTGGAGGCTCCACCGAGGCGCAAAATATCATTTCTATACCAGGCCTTAGGGTCCATGAGAGAGCAGGGCACCCTTTACTTCCAACGTGCTTGGGAGAGGGAATTGGGGTGTAGCATTTCAGAAGCTAATTGGCAGAAATGCTTTATATTTACTCACTCACTAGCTAGCGCTTGTTCTGCACAAGAAAGAAGCTATAAGCTGCTCACTAGATGGTACTTGTGCCCGACGACACTCCGGAACATGTTCCCTGGAACCCCTGATACCTGCTGGCGCTGTGGGGAAGAGAAGGGTACAATGATACACATTTGGTGGAGTTGTGGGGAAATCCGGCGGTTCTGGTCTGAGGTTTTCAATGCATACGCCCGGATAACAGGTAAACAAGCCGAATGCTGCCCAGAATCGGCAATGTTATCCATTTTTCCAGGTCCTATTGGGCTACAGAAGAGGGATATTCTCCGCTTTTGCATCTCGGCTGCTCGTGCTGTGATCCCGAGGTTCTGGAAATCAAGCCAGGCTCCATCTCTACTTGATTGGTTCAAAGAATTGATGGACACATATCGAATGGAGGAGCTCGCAGCTGATGCGTCGGGATCTCGGAACAAATTCTTAGGGATTTGGGTTGAATGGATTCTTTTTCACGACTCTGCAGAATTTAGGAGTATCTTTTCCAGCACAGATAATATGGCTCGACCTCTGGCTGATGGGGAGCCAGTGGGATGAGTACCCTTTCTCCTTCCCATACCTCACCCGTCCCCCCCCCCTCCTTTTTTTCTTTTTTTCTTACGTGGCTTTTCTTTCCCAGTATAACTTTTTCTAATGGTTTTTGTTTCTCTTCTCTCTCTCTCTTCTTTTCTATCTCTCTTTTCTTCCCATCTGATACATTCAGTCTAGGTATTTCCTTTCTACGCCTATACCTTCAGAATTCTAGTGAACATTAGACAGGTATCGAAAACTCTGAGCTGTGAGTAGATCATTAATATTTCGGCCTTCCTTTCCGGTACACCAGTCGATAGACTATTCCAACTAGGCCTCAACGGGTAATGACCCACTTACGTGGTCAACCTGTTAGAAGGGGCCAAGTAATAAAAATCATTCTGCTGGGGCTGCTTGTCCCCTTGACATCAGAACATCTCAAAACCCTGAGAAAGGTTGTATACTTGAGTGTTTGGAATTATATTTAGATTGTAGTATATATTGCACCAGAGATAAGCGCAAAAGTAAATTTGCAGCTTATCTTAAAGTTACTAATAACTTTGTGAATTCTCTTTTTGTATATTTTATATGTCTCAAGATTTTGTTAAAAGATTGAATGTATGTCTTTCATATGTTTTTTCAAAATTTAATAAAAATGAGATTAACCATAGTTAAATATTTTAAAATATGATCCCATCACGATCCCAACTTGAAATTTGGTACAGATGTGGCTAAGAGCATAAAAGACACATGGGCAGTTTTGGAAAATTTTTATTAAAATGTTTTTTTCGGAAATGCGTTTCAAAATGTTGCGTTTGCATTCGCATAGGTAAAAAATTAAAATTAACAAATATACTCTTGTGACATATCTGGTGAAAGCCTGGACAGTTCTGAGTAGAATGGTGTTTATTTTGTTTCTCTATCTTATTTCTAGCCCGAGATAAAAAAATTTAAAGTCGTACCAGGCCAAAATTCACCCTTTTTTTAAACTTTAAAAATCTGTAAAAAATTAACTGATGAAGAAAAAAATTCCAAACTTTTAATTTGTAATTAACTAAAGTAGTACTTCATAAAGGAAAAAAAAAAAAAAAATCTAAAGACGTCAGGTAAAAAAAAATATTCATATTTAGATCACTTGATATGGAATGACCCATTGACGCTATTAATAGTAAAATATGTTAAAATATGATCCCATTGCGATCCCAACTTGAAATTTGGTACAGATGTGGCTAAGAGCAAAGCAGACACATGGGCAGTTTTTGAAATATTTAAAGCGCGCCGATTTTTCGGAAATACGTTTTAAAGTTTTGCGCTTGCGATCACATGGGTAAAATATTAACAAAGATCCTCTTGTGACATATCTGGTGAAAGCCTGTATAGTTCTGAGTAGAATGGTGTTTATTTTGTCTCTCTATCTTATTCCTAGCCTTAGTTATGAGGAGAAACGTAAAGGCAGGCAACAGCGAAATTCACACTTTTTCCGAACTTTGAAAATCATTTAAAAAAAAAATAAATTTTTTAAAAAATTTTTCTCTTCACATTTTGCATTGTCTGACATGCTATTATCAAATAACAAAATCTCAAAAGAATTAAAAATATAGAGGTAATAATCATTGGTTCACTTGACATGGAATGACCCGTAAGTGTTCTTGACATAATGTGAGTCATATTTGTTATATATTGTAAATAAATGGGATAGTAAAATGACAAGCACAAAGATGTAACATAATGAGTTCTAAGACAGTAACATTACGTGTGGTCTTAAAACAAATAAAATACACTTTCCCCTCATAAATAATGTCTGTACTAAATTAGCCTTTTTTCATTTTACAAAAACACTTCCAGAAAGAGTAAAAAGCATATCATCTATAATCTAAAGCAAATAAGACGCCAGTCCATACATACGGCTTTTTATTTTATGCACTATGTATACTATTTTTACCATCTAACTACAATTTTCCTTCTACAGAGATTTGACACAGGGTGTTTCACATTTTTGCAAAATATCTACTACCTGAAGACAAAATGGCAGTTTACAGCATGTTGCACGCTTTACTAATCATTTGAATCCAAGCGTTCCTCAGGGGCGGTTCCCCTATGCCATCCCTCCCCCTAACTTGGCTTGATTGACAGTTTTCTTCTTTCATGAATCTAGTGACAGGTACATTTGAAAGAGGTTTATGGCTTAGTGTGACGCTAGTCACCAATGACCGGTCATGAGGCAGGGTAGTGAAGCATTCCAGGGTCACATATCTAAAGAGTGTGTCAAGGATTAAGGGCATAAACTGAGGTTTAGTCAGGTTATGGTACCAAGTCATAATACCTGGAGTGTAGCGGATAAGAGCAAAGATAAAGCTAAGCAAAGCTAAACAAATGAGGTAAGAGATCAGGCATTAATGGACCAAACAATCAGAGCACAGGAATACAGGCCAACAAGTACCACTGAACAGAATGCTACGACTGGCAGAGTTCTGGGAGAAATTACTCAGCTAAGTAGCTGGATAATCAGAGTAAAGGGGACACCTGAATAACCCTGCAACTCCCAGAACCAGATTGATTGACTGAGCGGTCACTCACCACTCTGACAGCTCAGCATGCCTTAGTACCAGTGTGGATGACTGAGCGTTCACTCATCAAACTGACAGCTCAACACACCCTGATTCCATAGTTACAGCAAAGAACCAGAGACTAAAAAGAAAGGAAAGGCGCAATAGGGTCTTATCAACGGTATATAAGGTGATCTTTTAAGAAAGGGTACTCACCTTATCAGGTTGTGTAGGCACGACTCCAATATAAGCCAAACTGCCGCAGGACACCCAAGAAAAATATAACACAGTTAAGAAGAACGGGTGAAAAATCCACGCTGTTCAGCAGAGAGACAGTCTTAGTCGCTTGTACTAAGCAGCGATTCTCTTTATTCTCAACGCGTTTCATGCGCCAACTGCGCACTTCATCAGGAGCTGAACAGATTTTTATCTCCTGATGAAGTAGGCAGTCGGTGCACGAAACGTGTTGAGAATAAAGAGAATTGCTGCTTATTACAAGCGACTAAGACTGTCTCTCTGCTGAACAGCGCAGATTTTTCACCCGTTCTTCTTACCTGTCATAGTTACAGCAGTCACTCATTGCATCATACTGAGTGGAGAAACTGTGAGACTTAGAACCAAACTGCCTATTTTCTCGCAATTACTTATATATATTTCCTTCGGTAGACGTAGAAATGGTAGCATGTTATTTTAAACATATTAGTTACATCATCATTAAATACCAGTAAGGTTATCTATTTAAGTCCTAATTTTTCTTTATTTTTAGGCACGTCTAAGAGCCATTTACTATCGGATCAAAACACGTAGGTTCATACTTTTTTAAAGTTGGATAATAGGAGCTAATGAGAGCTAATTATCTCATGGAAACATTTAATAAAATATTAGAAAATCACTTAAGGACAAGTAAATCTATTTTTGAACATTTTTTGATATGATGTAGCCCTTTTTATTACTTGATTGTTGGGGTTTGAGTGCTAAGAACGCCATCAGTTGCTAAAATGTCCAAGTTCAAAGAAAGGGGTGCTACTTGCACTGCCGAACAAATCAGAGTACACAAACGTCTAAATAAAATAATTTGTCAACATGTTTCGAAGCTGATTGGTTATTCTTATTGAAGGATTTGTCCTGAAAAACAAGCAGTCAGCTTTGAAATGCGTTGACAAATTATTTCATTTATATGGTTGTGGGCTCTATGATTTCTTTGGCAGCGCAAGTAGTACTCCTTTCTTTGATCTTTGACATTATAGTTACATGTCGGTTTTGCAGCCGATGAATGCCATTATAGTGGTGGTGAAAAATGTGTGTACCGTATTAGCCAGTAGATAGAAAAATATTAGAATGTAAGAGTCCTCAGTGGTTGATACCTTTTAATGGTGAACTGAAAAGATGGTAAGAAAAAGCAAAGCAAGCTTTTGATACTCTACGGCCTCTCTCACCAGTTGTATTTACTGCATCATCCTATCCTGCATATGCATATATGTGTGTCTTTATTAGCCTGATGAAGAGGCCATAGAGTCTCGAAAGCTTGCTTTGCTTTTTCTTACCATCTTTTGAGTTCGCCATTAAAAGGTATCAACCACTGAGGACTGTCAGATTCTAATATTTTTATTATAGTGGTGGTGACTTTCACATCCATTTATTGGGAGCCTTTCTAAGGTTTCCTTTCTAATGTCTATTGGATAAAATCCTATATTTGCGCTCATTTCTTTCCAGTTTTCATCAGTTGCTAAAAGTGCTTATTCTTTCTCTACCTCTAGAAGAAATTACAACTGAGTTTTCCACCTCTAATAACTAAAAAAAAAAGTCCAACTGCAAAGCACAGTTATCCCTATAATAGAAAAGCTGAGTTTTGTTGTGTCTGAGATATGTCATTACCCACACTACGGACTATGACTGGGTAATAACTGCAATGTGACTGTCCTAGATAAGGATGGTCTTATTTAGAAAGACCTTGGTAAATACATAAAAATATTGAGTGTGAAGATGTCATCACTGCAGGACCTTGCCTCAACCTGATAAGCTATGTTTGCTACTGGGGTGATATAGTTTCATTTGTTCGTAATACAAGAATGTCATTCATCATAAAGACAAGTGCTTAGATATTTTCTTTACCCTCTGCTACACCTTTTACAGTCAACATATGCTGTAGTTTTGTAAAGACGGTGAAAACAGTTGAAGCAGCACACCGTGTTGTCCCACAAGACTTCATAGTGACATCCACAGAAGGCAGAGCGTAGCAGAAATGAGGAGTCTAGTGGGAATAGGCTACAGGAGGTGTTTGAGTTTTCTGCTATTATTAAATGAACGTGTACATACTTTGGCAACAATACTTTATATCCATATAAAAAGGATATTAAAGGGGTTTTTGAAGCTCCAGACTAGTTTCTGCAGGAAGCAAATGAAGGAAAGTAATGATGGGCAAACCTGAACGTAAGTTTTGGGTCCATGTTACTGTTTGGGTTTGACTAGGGGAGCTGGAAAAGTAAGCAAAACAGTGATTAACCAGTTAGATCCTACTTACTGTGCTTTCGTGCCGCTCTCACACTTGCCATTTTTTAAAATGTCCCCATATTTGATACTCAGCCAATATGGAGCACATAGCAGGGTGTTGTAGGCCGCAGTTGTCCGTTTTATCTGCCCTGAGAATCTAAATTACAACAGACCACTATGCAATTTCTTTTTCAATTACATATTTTTACATAGATATGATGACAGGTTCGATACAATGAACCTGCTTTAATGTGTATGGCAGCCAATCACAGACCCAGCACAATGGGTGCAGTCTGACTGCAGCAGCCAATCACAGATGCTATTTCAGAGAGTGGGTGTTTGTGATTGGCTGTTGCAGTCAGTGAAGTGAATATGCATGAGGCTTAATGACCGGACCTGGAAGCAAGTGTGACTGCATCAGGAGCCTGGTAAGTATAATGCTGCTTTATCCCCATTTTGATTTCTTTTGCATCCCTCCAGCCCTTACTGCCACCATTTTATAGCACTAAAGTTTGGGTCCCATAGACTTATATGGGATTCAGGGTTCGGACTCAAGTTTGGGTCAAGTCCGGTCCCGAACCCAGACTTTTTTAAAGGTCCAGCACTATTTGCTGAACCCACACATCTGCAAGTTCACCTATCTCTAATCAGTACACTATATAGGCTGAGGTTTAAAAGGATGCTATCATCAGAAAATTACCTACTGTTTAAATCAGGTTTTGTGTTACATGTGTTTTTAAAAACTATTTTATTTTTTTTTTCATATCATGATCTTTATAAAAAAAATGTTTTAGAATTTTGCAATTTTCACACCGGCCTGTGGGACTCATGCCGGAAAGAGTTTACAGCAGTCTCCTTTATCATTAGAGGCAGGATTACAATGACAGGTAACATGTCTATACATAGATGATAACACAGCATCCCCAATCACAATAGCTGATTTCACACCTAATCCTGCTCCATTTCCTATTTCAGTGACCTTTCTGCAGGCTCATTAGATACTGTAATTCAAAAGACAGGGTTGAGGTCTCACTCTTCGGTATGTATGTACATGTGTTGTTTCCTGAAACAACAAGAAGTTTAGAGTCTAAAATAAATCCCAGTTGCCAGAGTAAAATGGTAAGGTCTCTATTTTTAATGCAGATTGTAATACAGAAAACAAAATTTCCCCCAAAAAATCAACATAAATGCCTGATTTAAACAAGAGGTCCTTCTCTGATGATGGCTTGCCTTTCAGAAAACAATTAAAAGGCAAAATCAAGAGTGGATGTAAAAAAACATCCAAAACATTAAATGGAAAGTAAACTGCCAAGAAGGAAAAAGTATAACTGAACATCTCATCCTCAAAACTAAATAATGTCAGGTATGTGAATGTCACAAGTCTGCAGGGTTTCCTCTGTTACGATAGATTCCAAGAGGAAGACTGGAGATATTGTTCAAAGAAGGGACTGGTGGTCAATGCTATTTGTCTTTCAAGCACTATTCGACTAATCCCAACCCCTCTGTCCTGGACAAAATAAGTTCTCTGCAGTATTTCTACCGAAGGCATTTTTAAATGCAAAGCCCCGTAATTCCTTCATCCTTCTCACCCAGAATTTGATACTGTTGATCGAGCTCATCTGCCTCAGGTTATCCAAGCTCACCAAAACAATTGTCATAGTTTATTTTCAATAAATCATCCTCTTTCAATTTCGTAAATTATATTTCTCACTTTTGTAAAATCTTATAGTTTCTTAATTTATTAAAGAGTTCTAAATATATCACAACAAAATGAAATGAAAGTTAAAATCAAATTTAAAGTTCAATTTAGTAAAAAAAAAAAAAATGTAATCTTCCATTCTGATACTTTGGCTTTTTGCTTCAGACGCAGTCATGCACGTTAACTTTAGGGCTAATTTTGGATGGCTGTATAACTGGGGTGTGGAAACTTGCGGTCAGCCTGGCCATTGCGGTTCGATACTGTGAGGAGCTGGCCATTAACTAATGACTAGCAGACTTTTCCAGCACGGATAGCTAGTAATATAAATTTTATTGTATGCCAGTTGAAGGTGGAAAGGGGATGTACCAGACTGTCAAGTCCAGACTATTCATAGACATTAACACAATCAGGCTACAATACTATCAATGTCCTGAATCTAGTTGGTGGGTTGTGAGTCTTTGGTTCCTCCCTGCAGGGGGGCCTACTGGATACACACCTTTGCAGACTGGCTGGAGACTTCACTGAACTTCTATTACTTTTGAATTGAATGTACCTGATGGTTAAGGGGGTTGGGTGTGCTTGTCCTTGCTCAACTAGGGGGCTGATATCAAGGAGAAGGAGAATGAAAGACAGGTATTTGGGGGAGGTTGGTCAGTTGGTGTTGTGAATTAGAAGATCACTGCTGAGGCTAAGGGTCCCGTCACACTTGGCGACGTTCCAGCAATCCCAACAACGATACAACCTGATAAGGATCGCTGGAACGTTGCTACGTGGTCACTGATGAGATGTCAAACAGTCAGATCTACTCAACAACGCAGCAACGATACGGCAACCCGTATAACGACCTCAGAGGTCGTTGGGACCCTGTCACATAGCAGCTAGTCTGATGACTCAGACCTAAGTGGCTGAGTTCTGAGTCGCCAATGAGGTAGTTGTTAAGGAATCAAACACACCGATGCATGCTGGCTAGTGGGAACCCGACGATCAAAAAATGGTCCAGGCCATTCCAAGACAATCGGCGATCTCACAGCAGGGGATCCGTTGCTGCTACGTGTCAAACATAGCGAGATCGCTGGCGAGGTTGCTGTTACGTCACAAAACCTGTGACGTAAGAGCGATCTCATTATGTGCGACAGGGGCTTAACTTATGAAACACATGGATGGACTATAGAAATTGGAGCCTAATTCACGTGCTACTTTCGCGATATCTACCTCTAGGAATTATCCTATGGACTATTTTATCACCTGGTTTGTGATCTTGTAGACTGGGTGAATTACATTGTGGCCATCTACCTCGAGTTGCTGTAATACCATGTACAGATAGAAATAAAATTTGTTGCTTCATTAACCTGCCCAGGTGATTATAACAACCCACAACTACGGATCTTCACAGACACATACCATGAAATGTTGTCTTCTGAACAAGACAGACATCAATTTAAAGGGTTGTAATAGAAAAATGTGCTGCCACCCTCGCCTACTGACCATGTCAAGTATTTCAGTTCAGCCCTGTATATATTGTATGTTTCCAAAAACAACCCCTGGAAGGCCACGTCACACGCTTCAATATCGTTAACGATATTGCTGAAACATCACGGTTTTTTAATTGCTTAAATGATATCGTTTGTGCGTCATTCTGTGTAACCGAGCGATCTTGTGGTGAAAAATCGTTTGATCGCTCATCACAGATTTGAAATCCTGAACTCAAATCGATTGTGCGTCGTTTAATTAAGTAACGTTCAACCTCCTGCATTGTTGTATGTAACACCGCGATAACGATCTTGTGAACGACTTCGCCTATTCACAACATTGAACAAGTATCGTTCCTGGGTTGTGCAAACGATAGCTGCTCGCTACATCTTTGGCGCAGCATCCTCGATATCTAGACGTGTGACAGCTCACCAATGATCTCGAAAGATTGTACAAATGATCTAGTTCATGGGAGATCGCTTGCGCGATCGTTAACATTATTGAGCGTGTGACGTGGCCTTTAAAGATTAGTATGACATGAGATTTCAGACGAAAAGTTGACTGGTTTGTCTTAAAGGCAAGCTTTCATAAGGAAATGACATGTTTAAATCATGTTTTGGAATTATGTGTTTTTGTAAAAAAAATGTCAATGATTGTTTTTTTTCATATTAGGATCTTTAAAGCGAACCTGTCACCCCCTCCAGACATCTAAAAATACCATAGCCCCCTACTGTAGCACTAAGGCTGCAGTCTGAGAAGGTGTCTATAGCATTTATGCTCCCTTGATTCACTGAAATAAAGACTTATATAAAATCTGTTTCAAACCAGACCCAAGACCGGGAGGCGGGTTTTCAAGTGTCTGTCTCCCTCCTCTGTGGTGTTAGTCATCCCTCTCTGCTCTCTGTGCACCTCCTCCAGGGCCATCTCCCTGCATTACAGAGCTTTGTCAGCTCTGCTACAACATAGAGCTGCTGTTATAAGAGACCCCACAGTAGTAAATCTAGCAGGAGGATCCTAAGCAGACAAAGCATGCCTGCCACATAGCAGCCTTGAGCTGAGCTCTCAGCAGTGCAGCAGAGTTGAGTTTGTGCTTTAGATCAGGGGCTGAGGATGGAGCAATTCTGCTGGGTGCAAGAAACTGAAAGTGAAAACTGCTCAGCTCAAGGGCTGCTACGTAGCAGGCAGTATCCTCCTGCTAGATTTACTACTGTGGGTTCTCCTATAACAGCAGCTCTATGTTGTAGCAGAGCTGACAAAGCTCTGTAATGCAGGGAGATGGCCCTGGAGGCGGCACACAGAGAGCAGAGAGGGATGACTGACACCACAGAGGAGGGAGACAGACACTTGAAAACCCGCCTCCCGGTCTTGGATCAGGTTTGAAACAGATTTTATATAAGTCTTTATTTCAGTGAATCAAGGGAGCATAAATGCTATAGACACCTTGTCAGAATGCAGCCTTAGTGCTGCAGAAGGGGGCTATGGTATTTTTAGATGCCTGGAGGGGGTGACAGGTTCGCTTTAAAATAAATGATAATCTTGCAATTTTCACACTGGCCACTGGGGCTTCTTTAGACTCATGTCCTTTCAGGAAGACTTTACAAGAGTTTTTTCTTATCATTGGCAGGATTACAATTACGACTAACCTAATAGGTGATATCATAGCTATCAGTGCTTCCCATCTTTTCACAATCATCTTTGCCCATGCTCATTAACCTCCCTGGCGGTATGATTATGTCAGGAATTTTGTGCTAAAAGCGGTACCATTTTTTTGCATGGAAATTTGGTGTTATGTACTGTCGGCCTGCAATTCTTAGTAATTACCTGATCAAAGAAGACTCTAGTAGACCTCTCAGATGTGATAATGTTTGAAACATAAAATCATGAATTATAATTAAATAAATAATATAAGTTTATTCAATAATCAATAATCTTATACCTGGCAGTATGATTATATCAGGAATTTTGTACTAAGGGTACTTTCACACTAGCGTTTTTTTGAAATCGCGGCAGATGCGGTGAAAAAAACAATCTGCCGCGATTACCACATAACCGCCACACCTGCGGCACAGTTGCGGCAAGCCCCATGCAATGTCTATGGGGCTTGCGGTAAGGGTGCGGCAAGTGCGGTTTCAGCACTTGCGGCAGGTGCGGCCGCGAAAAAAACCGCGGTCAGCCGCGTTTTTTTGGCAGCCGCACCTGCCGCAAGTGCCGATACCGCACTTGCCGCATGCCCCCATAGACATTCTATGGGGCTTGCGGCAAATGTGCCGCAGGTGTCGCGGTTATGCGGTAATCGCGGCAGATTCGTTTTTTTCACCGCATCTGCCGCGATTTCAAAAAAACGCTGATGTGAAAGCAGCCTAAATGCGGTACCATTTTTTTTTCATAAAAAATTTCTTTTATGGGCCGAAATTTTATACTTTTTTTTTTCCCCTACCCAGTTCCGCCTCCAATGAGCCGCTGCGGCTCACAGAGACGGAACCAGGAAGTCATATGGAGGCATCCGAAGGGGCTCTCACCGGCGATCATAGCGGTGGATCACCAGGAGAAGGGAAAGAGACGCCGCTGCCATTTACCCCGAGAGTCAGGGGCGGATCTACCATGGTGCAGCTGGTTCAGCTGCACCAGGGCCCCGACTGGGTAGGGGGCCCCTCAACCATCAGTAGGGGGCCCCCGTGACAGAGGAGAGGAGGGTAACTGAGGGTAGCATCCTAGCCCTAACCCTAGCCCTAACCCTAGCCCTAATCCTAACCTTGGGGGGTGCTGTCAGAGACCAGCACCGCCGCCACTGTGCTGCAGCCAGCCGCGGGTGAGGAGGAGGGGGGCTCAGAGACCCTGCAGCCAGCCGCAGGTGAGGAGGAGGGGGGCTCAGAGACCCTGCAGCCAGCCGCGGGTGAGGAGGAGGGGGGCTCAGAGACCCTGCAGCCAGCCGCGGGTGAGGAGGAGGGGGGCTCAGAGACCCTGCAGCCAGCCGCGGGTGAGGAGGAGGGGGGCTCAGAGACCCTGCAGCCAGCCGCGGGCCTCACAGTGAGCAGCGGCACCAGCCGCAGGTAAAACCCGAGTGTGACTCGGGGTTACCGCTTCTGTCAGTGAAAGTTAACCCCGAGTCACACTCGGGAATACCGCTAGGAAGGTTAAACACTTGGATGCAAAAGATTGGGTCAGGGTCTGATGATTGTGGCTATGTACATGTATTGTTTCCTAAAACAACAAGAAGTTAGATTATAAAAAGTTCCCGTGGCCAGTGTGAAAATTGTAAGATGTTTATTTTTTTAATACAAGTTGTTTTGAAGAAAAAAAAAAACCTTGTTAAAGAAATAATTTAACAAAAAAGCTGATTTAATCAATAGGTAATTTTCTGATTATAGCTTTATTTTAAAGGAGCAAATAAAATGCATGTAAGAATACATGAATGCTGTTTACTTTCCCATTACCATATTCTATAGTGATTTAACAATAGGATATTACCACATGCTGCTGGTAAGTAAATTTATACTGTAAATCTAATGGCAGCTAGCTGTTAAGAGATTGGACTGTCACTGTGCCAACTGACCCTTCTAACATGTTGTTTCCTTTGCACATAGCACTCCATTGACAATGACTGCTACATACTGCATTCTTCAAAGGGCCATATTCAGCCCATTGTTGTGGGAACCCAGGGCATTGTGACAAATAGAGCTGGCGAGGTTACTGGGTACACATTACCCGGGTAGTGTTTTTCTTTGTGTTTTTTTTTTTCTGGAGTTTTCCTTTAAATAAAACAAATGCTGAAAAATACTTGTTCAGGTCATGTTATTTCACGGCCTGATGAGACGTCGGGGGAATTTGGAATCAGAAGAGCACAACGTTTAGTTGATCAAAGATCCTCTTTAGATCCCGCTCGTCATTTAACCTAAGTAGAATCTTATTAAATTCCATTCATTGCTGAAGGGGTTAAGTTTTCTTTTTTTTTTTTTTTACTACTGTGATTAACATGTAGTTGTAATTTCAGCTGCAGGAAATCCCTTCTGCTATATAAACCAACTCCTTAGGGTACCGTCACACTTGGCGACGCACCAGTGATCCCAATAGCGATCCGACCTGGCCAGGATCGCTGGTGCATTGCTGTCGGGATCGCTGGTGAGATGTAAAACAGTCAGATCTCACCAGCGATGCAGCAACAATACAGCGGTCGTTGGGACTCTGTCACTCTCGGGTGTAGTGTTGAGATTGTTGGTCATTGTCCCTGTCAAACACAGTGATGCATGCTACCCAGCGGGAGCCCGACGACCAAAAAATGGTCTAGAACGGTTTGTAACAAGCAGCGATCTCACAGCAGGGGCCTGATCACTGCTACATGTCACACAAAGCGAGATTGCTGTTGAGGACGCAATTGCGTCACAAAATTTATGACTCAGCAGTGATCTCGCTAGCGATCTTGATTATTGTGACGGGGGCTTTACTCTCTTCTATGCTGGCTATAGTTCATTCTATGCTGACCACTGAAGTTGGAAACAGCTGTTGTTACATTTCCAGTGGATGCGGTGGAGCCTCTCTCTGGAGAAGAATTGCAGTTCTTTTGTTGTATTTGTCTCACTTGTCTGTCTTTCCTCCCATGTGTTGTCTTTACAATAGCAGACTAGCGTCTTACTGGCCTGCTCACAAGCAAGGGCCTATCCAGGGTTAGCCAGGGCCTAGGCACATGGTCGCGCACAGGGGGGGAAGAACCCGTCAAGGAACATTAGGGAGCTCATGGATCAGTCACATGTCATGACATGGTGGTGACCCCTCTCCCCTCTTCCTATCAACAGGGCATTCCTTAACATCTTTCCTAGTGTACCCCTTCTCTTGGGCCACAAGCCAGGCATTCCCTACCCCCGGCATGACATTTTTTGTTTACAGAGCTGTTCTTGAATACAGAGTGTCCCCACTCTACATGGCAATCCACCATCTTTCCTACACAATTCGCTCAGGGAACAGATCTTGCTGCATACTATTGCTCTGTACAGGCAAGTCTACTTACCCAAACTAAATGAAAAGTCAGGAAAGCTAGGCCATCAGGTTCCCGAATAAGGAAAGATCTATATTTGTATATAATATCTGTATTACTTTTATGTTCACCTCCTTTAGGGTGTGTGCCCACATAGTGGTTTAGTGTCGGTTTAGCAGCGAAAACCGCCGGCGGTTTAGCATAGGTTTTATTTAAATTTATGTAAATCATTAGCAGCTTTAGGACTTACAAGTAACCTTATGTAATTTAGAAAACGCTGTGCACACATAGTGGGTTTATGTGAGCAGATCTGCCAGCAGTTGGGCGGTTTCCCAGTGGTTTAGCAGCATACAGCATGTCAATTCTTCTCAGCGGTTTTTGAGCGTTTCCATGGACAAAATCCTCCATAGAAAACCGCCGGAAAAACCTCTGGAAAAACCGACTGTAAAACGCTGTGCACACACTGAAAAAAACGCTGGGAAACCGCTGAGAAACCGCTGGAAAACCGCTGGTGACTTCTGAGCTCAGGAGTCTAGGCTCCTTGAATTTTCCAGTGGTTTACTGACGATTTGAACGTCACTAAACCACTATGTGGGCACACACCTTAGCATTCCTCCATCTACCACCAGTAAATAAAGCTCTCTTCCCATTTCACATGCCTGATGGATGTCTCTGAAAGAGCTTTAGGAATTAGACCATTTTTTCAGCATCTTGTGACTTCATAATTCTATATAGAGGGATGCCAGTGGATTATTTCTTGACATTAGTGAAGTGTTTGGATTTTTCTACCTTATTGTAAGAGAAGCACAGTGGTCCTATCTGGAAGCATTAAATCAATTAAGAAGTAGATGCACACATCACGCCACAGTTTCCTTATTCAGAGCGTCTTATTCTGCCTCATTTAACGGACATCACTTTACAACTTGCTTGGCTGTCACTTTAAATGTAGCACTTCAGTAAATTGCACTTTCCTCTCACTTTAACAAGCATCACCATCATCTACTACACTTAGATGTCAGGAGAGAGGTACAGGGGACATCTGCTCTGGGCCTCCGGATCTAGAAACTTGACATGCACGGTATGATTGTTTCATTATCTCAAATTCATGCTCGGTGACCAACTCATTACATACTTTATAGCAGGAGTAGCACTGTGGACAGCGTTTGGTCAGATGACTGGGTAATTCTATAAAGCACATTAACAAATCTAGGAAATTAACCTGTACGATTAGAAATAGTGATATGAAAAGAAACCTGTTCTCCTTAATGCTTTTATACTGTCTTCATAATGATTTAGAGCCGTATTCCTGGATGTAAATTATGTTCTTGATGTCCTATACCATTGTACGCATTGACAAAACAGAACTTAACAATTAGCGATCCTCATCTGCAAATTAATCAAGACTAGTCCAGGAGGGCGTCTACTCTACCAGGCAAGCCCTCCTTTATTACTGCTATCTGGCCCTCTGCCTTCTTACCTCCCAGGCATGACTGATGCTTCCTGCACTGCCCATGGCAGCTTGTCCATCCTGTGAATCTGTCCATGTTCTCACCCAAAGACTTTGCTTCCTGGGCATGCGCAATGACGATTAGTCTAGTAGACTTGGCTTTGTAATGCTCACAGGGGCAAGCGTCCAGAAGGGACACAGTGGGCCGAAGAACAGATCTCGACCTGGAGGAGCAAGCCTAAACGGCTATCAAGTCTTCTGTGGAGCCTCGGGTGCAGAGGTTAGACTTATTTTGGTAAGTAGCTACCAAGTGCAACTCTAGCGGGTCTCGGTGCTATGACAGATTACTTCAGGGGTCGAGCTCTTATTGTATAGTCTCTGGTGTACATGCTGTTAGGATGGCTGAATGTGGGCAGGTACAGTGTCTAGGTAGGAGAAGACTGGATGGCTGCAGGCAGGCCGGAAGGACTGGTACAGAAGGTGCGAAAGCAGCACTGAATACAGCTGGTACAGATGGTGCTTGTGGGACAGCAGAACCAAAAACAGACTCAGTTCAGGTAAGGCACGGACAGTAAATAAAGAAGAGTGAGCTGACAACTAGGAGTGTTGCTCTAAAGTATAGACCAAGTTGCTCAGGCACCTTCCAAATGAGGAAGGTGCCTTAAATACTCTGTGCTTCTCAGCCATAGGTTGAGAAGCAATTTCAGGTAGGGTACACTGGTCATTTAAGGAGCGGCAGTCTGCGCAGGCCCTGGGAGTAGGAAGCAGACGGACACGGGACCACAAGAGGGGTTAGTATGCTGTGGCCGCTGGTTTCCCTGCTGTGGAGGTATCGGTGCTACTATGGGTGTAACAGGCTTTTTCATGCAACAAAGACATTGGGTCTCCCCTAATTCAGCAACATGACTCATTACAAACTAATGCTGTGGAAAAAGTTGACAATCACATTGTGAACATATAGGGGAACTATTGTATCAGTAAAAAGTCATATTATTGTCTACAGGATCTTCTGCAATGTGCTCCAAGCATACAATGTGTGTTACTGTATCTCTTTAACTTCCTAGATTACGATGTGATGTAAAGTGCCGATGTTCCATGAAAGGGAATCTGTCATCAGGTTTTTGCTGTGTAATATGAAAGCACAATAATGTAGCAGCAGAGACCCTGATTTCAGTGATTACCACTTACCGGTCTTTGTTTTGCTGCTCAATACAACCAGTGTTTTATCAGAAGGAGTTTATCCACTACAGGACAACTGATCTCGTGCCTTCCAGTCTGGCCATGCCGACAGCATTTGTTAGGAGCAATCTGTCACTATAAAAGTACACCAAAAACTGTGGTGAGTGCGGGGTTATATACCGCCCAACAACTAAGGTCTGCTAGGTCTGCAGCCAAGAACCTGTGACTATCACAACAGCTGCACCCAGTAATCTAAATGATAAATTGCTGGAATCAGGGTTTCTGCCCCACATGATGCTGCAGTTAGAATAAATGGCAAAAACCTTTTGACAGATTCCCTTCAATAAGTGATATATTCTGCCTTGGTTCTGGGATCCAATGAGCAAAAAAGTTCATCCTTAAGTGACAACTGTTCTGGTCACCTACAGAAATCGTGACATAATAATAATAATAATAATAAAGCTTTATTTATATAGCGCCAACATATTCCGCAGCGCTTTACAATGTAGGGTTGGAGTACAGAAAATACAGTAAGTAATTATAGTAGAGAACCAATAAAGTACAATAATTGGATACAAAACAATAGGCATAAATCAATGTAGAAAAAAAAAAAAAAAAAAAGGGGAAGTAACGAACAAGGAAGAAGACCTTCCCTACTAGAAGCACTTTGCATTTGGTGCATTGTAACGCAGAATGCAGGTCCTACTAGTCCAAAAAATCTAAAAATTAAGGATATTTTGCAAATGTTCTCTACTTATGCTGTCTAAAAATAATGAAATGAAATATATAAGGAGTGAAGAAAATGGCACTGAAACAAAAAAAAAAGTGCCTAGTAAAAAAAAAAAAAAAAGTCAAGAAGGTAAAAAGTTTGTAGATGTGAACTTTGGTGCAACAAGGTTTCAGACTCCATGAGTTTAAAGGTTAAGTATTCATATCAGTGAAGCTGACAAATGTAAGGCTAATCTAATCAGTGGGCTGAAAGGGGCCTACACTCAGTGGGATGGATTAAATTGGGTCCTCGGCACAGCAAAGTGAGCAACACGTTCATTCCAGCCCCTTGACCTAACCGAGACCTTGTTAAGGTTCTGCAAAATTCACCAAAGGACTCGAAGCAGCAACATGTGTAAAGGAGCTTAAAGAAAACACATGTTCCAGAAATGGCAACCTTCCCCGATCCAGGACCTGGAGGATAGTGTAACAAAGGAGATAAATTCAATGTTTAAGTTGGGGAAGGGGTCAGGCTTTAGCCCATATTTGTTTTTTATAGGGAAGGGTGAAAAGTGGGACAGGGAAATTAAATCCCGTTGTGCTTCCAAAAATAAATTAGTTGAAAAAACAGAAAGTTCAATGAGTTATTTAACGGCTGATTGATCCTAAAGGAAATACGGATGTTGTTGGCTTCTCCGAGACAAGTGTCTTCTATTAGCAGAGCTTTGTATTTACAGCCAAGCAAAGCAAACTAATTAATTCAAAAAGGAAACCCAATGATCGGCCTCAAATACAAGGTGATAAAAGCCGCTGGTTGGGTGAAGGTCATCAATAATATTCCTCAGGCAATCTTTTATTGATTTCACTTTCATGCTGTGATAAAGCACTTTACAAGTTGTTAAATTGACAGTTTATTCCTTTGTAAATAAGCATTTTTACATCTAATCTCAGCACAGATGAGTTACATTACATATTTATCGGCCGTTTTATGGACAACAAAACTATTTATGCTTTTGTTTTTTTCTTAATATTTGACTCTGATCTTCTCCAGTAGCAATGTGAAAACTACACTGGATGTCTCATTGCAGGGGTTAGAAAAAAGCTGCAGCGCTCAATCCTATCAGTGTGCACAGGCGCACCGCTGAACACGATACATTGTAATAGACAAATGGCACTCTGCTAAGACATAGAATAGAAAAATAGAGCAATATTTCAAAAAATGAGACACTTAGCTTTATAAATATGGCCATATTGATAAACTGCCCTGTAGCCACGTCGAGGCGCGTCTCTTGTATTTGGTTCCTACTGCATTCAGTCTCAGCCTCTATCTGGATTAAAAGCCTTCTTTTCACTTTTTTTTTTCTTTGCTGAAACATTGCTCTATTTTTCTATGATACGTCTTAGCAGAGTGCCGCTGTTTTGTCTATTTCATTGCATGGGGTGGCTCAGTGGTTAGCAGTATTAAAGGGAACCTGTCAGGTAGTTTATGCCTCTCCAGCTATCACTGTCTGTAGCTGCAGCTTTATAATACTATTCTAATCATCCCTGTCTGATCAGAGTGTAATGTGAAAGGTGAAAGAAAAGCATTTATACACTTATATTTCAGTCCCCACCTTGGAGGAGGGGGACTGTCTGGCAGGATAATAGTTAACATACTTTTAACTTGGATAGCTAAAGGACCTGTGTGATGTAATGATCATGTGACCATAGTGGGCGGAGCTAAGCCAGCAAACACATGTTCTATGAGAACTTAGCCCCGCCTATTGTAGTCACATGGTGGTGACATCACATCAGGCCTCCCAACATGTTCTAGCACAAGGCTGAAATGTTAACTATTAACCTGCCAAACAGTCCACGTCCTCCAAGCTGGGGACTGACTGCTTCATTACATCAGAAAATGTAAGTGTATAAATACTTTCTTTCACCTTTCACATTACACTATGAGCTCAGACAGGGATGGTTAGACTGGTATTATGAACCTGCAGCCACAGACAGTGATAGCTGGAGGGGCACAAACTAGCTGACAGGTTCCCTTTAAGTAGTTAGCATTTTTCTCTTTGTGCGGTGTATTATTTAACATTTACTTAGAGGGTCCTAATGGCCGAGTCTAGCATTGGCTTGACATTAGGAACCTAAGGCTTAGTGCCAGCTCCCAATACAAAGCTGATATTAACCCCTTTATTACCTAGTTTGCCACCGGCACCAGGGCAACTATAAGAGCCGGGTACAGCACCAAAAAATGGCGCTTCTATTAATGCAACATTTTCTGGGGAGGCAGCAGCGGGGTGCAAATCGCAGTGGGGGGGAGAGACCTGAAAACTTGGACCTGACCTCCTCATGCTAAGGATTTAAGCCCCCAGTTTCCTAGCTGTACCTGTCTGGAAACCAAAAATATGGCGAAGCACCATGTAGTATTTCTTAAATTATTTCATGATGTAATTAAAAGAAAAAGGGCTTCCCTATCTTTTTGGTTTTCCGTCAGGTAAAACTAGGCAACTGGAGGTAGGGGCAGCATGTAACTGCCTACTGTACCTAGCCGGCATCCAAAACTATGGCAAAGCCTCATGTCATTTATTATTATTATTTCAAGGAATAATTTTATAAAAAGGGCTCAATTGTGTCACAGTTTTAGAGCTTTTTATTTGCCAGGAGATGAAGATGAACACACTGAACACAATGCATGCAGTTTTGTGCCAAAACCGTACTAAAAAAAACATGAAAACCACAGCAAAAACTGCATCGCCGTTTTGGTGCTTTTTTGGGCAGGAGATGCAGATGAATACATTGAACAGAATTACCGTATATACTCGCGTATAAGCCGACTTTTTCAGCCCAAAATTTGGGCTGAAAAGTCCCCCCTCGGCTTATACGCGAGTATACAGTATATATACATATATATACATCATATATGTATATATACTGCAGCAGCCCCGGAGGTATACAGGCCCCCCCTCCATCAAGCTCCAGGGCCCCCCCCTTGCACGGCAGCCTGTAAAGGAAAATCATACTTGCCAGAGTCCTGTCGCGCCGTCCGCAGCTGCCGACACGCGATTCCGGGCTTCATTCAGCGTCTTCCGCATTCCTTTAGTCGCGGGCAATGACGTCATTGCCCGCGACTACAGGAAGTCGGAATCCGGAAGACGCTGAATGAAGCCCGGGATCGCGTGTCGGCAGCTGCGGACGGCGCGACAGGACTCTGGCAAGTATGATTTTCCTTTACAGGCTGCCGCGCAAGGGGGGGGCCCTGGAGCTTGATGGGGGGGCCTGTATACCTCCGGGGCTGCGGCTGTATACAGCCCTGGGGCTGCGGCTGTATACAGCCCTGGGGCTGCTGCTGTATACAGCCCTGGGGCTGCTGCTGTATACAGCCCTGGGGCTGCGGCTGTATACAGCCCTGGGGCTTCTGCTGTATACAGCCCTGGGGCTGCTGCTGTATACAGCCCTGGGGCTGCGGCTGTATACAGCCCTGGGGCTTCTGCTGTATACAGCCCTGGGGCTGCTGCTGTATACAGCCCTGGGGCTGCGGCTGTATACAGCCCTGGGGCTGCTGCTGTATACAGCCCTGGGGCTTCTGCTGTATACAGCCCTGGGGCTTCTGCTGTATACAGCCCTGGGGCTGCTGCTGTATACAGCACTGGGGCTGCTGTATACTACCTAAGGGCTGCTGTATACTACCACTGCTGTATACACCACTGGGGCTGCTGTATATACCTCTGGGGCTGCATATACCTCTGGGGCTGCATATGGGGCTGCATATACCTCTGGGGCTGCATATGGGGCTGCATATACCTCTGGGGCTGCATATACCCCTGGGGCTGCATATACCCCTGGGGCTGCATATACATATGGGGCTGCATATACATATGGGGCTGCATATACCTCTGGGGCTGCATATACATATGGGGCTGCATATACCTCTGGGGCTGCATATGGGGCTGCATATACCTCTGGGGCTGCATATGGGGCTGCATATACCTCTGGGGCTGCATATACCCCTGGGGCTGCATATGGGGCCGCATATACCCCTGGGGCTGCATATACATATGGGGCTGCATATACCTCTGGGGCTGCATATACATATGGAGCTGCATATACCTCTGGGGCTGTATATACCTCTGGGGCTGTATATACCCCTGGGGCTGCATATGGGGCTGCATATACCCCTGGGGCTGCATATACATATGGGGCTGTATATACCTCTGGGGCTGCATATGGGGCTGTATATACCTCTGGGGCTGCATCTGGGGCTGCATATACCTCTGGGGCTGCATATGGGGCTGCATATACCTATGGGGCTGCATATACCTCTGGGGCTGCATATGGGGCTGCATATACCTCTGGGGCTGTATATACCTCTGGGGCTGCTGTATACTACCACTGGGGCTGCTGCTGTATACTACCACTGGGGAGGCTGCTGTATACCTCACTGCTGGGGTTGTATACCTGTGCTGGAGTCCACCCTCGGCTTATACGCGAGTCAATAAGTTTTCCCAGTTTTTGGGGGCAAAAGTAGGGGGGTCGGCTTATACACGGGTCGGCTTATACACGAGTATATACGGTAATTCAGTTTTGTGCCAAAATTGCACTAAAAAAAGCATGAAAACTGCACCAAAAACAGTGCTGCAGTTTTGGTGTATTTTTAGCTAGGAGATGTAGATGAACACATGGAACAGAATGCATGAAGTTTTGTGGCAATATTTCACTAAAAAAGCATGAAAACCACGGCAAAAACCGCTTAGCAATTTTGGTGCTTTTTTTTGCCATGAGATGCAGATGAACACATTGAACACAATGCAAAATTGTGCCAAAATTACACTAAAAAAGCATGTAAACTGCAGAAAAAAAACACGGTACAACTAGGCAGCTGGGGACTGGAGTCCTCAGCGTGAGGAGGCCTCGATTTCTGCCCTCCCCCGCTGCAAATTGCAGCCCGCAGCCATCCTAGAAAATGGCGCACTCATAGAAGTGTCATTTTCTGGAAATGTAACCTATTCTTCCATTTGCCCTGGTGTCGATGGTAAGCTGGGTAATGCCAGCTCAGCCACATTTTGCCAGCTGGCAATAAGCCAGAGATTCCTAATGTCAGGCCAATGCTAGACCCAGCCATTAAGAACCTCTTGGTAAATGTTAAATAACACACCACACACAGAGAAAAATAGTTTTATTACAACAAAAACACAAACACATACTTCGACTCCATCTTTATTACTCCCACATACCCTTCTACAATCCTCTGCAGCATCCATTATGGCCGAGACATGAAACTGAATGAGTTTCGGCTGTGGCAGTGAACGGGGTGGTGTCATGGCCTGGGTCACCTGAGGTCAAATAGAGCGACGTGGCTTTCTGACGTGAGGTCAACTTGAGGTTTAACAGCGGGACCGAAACTAGTGAATGGGAAAGTCCACGTCAGATCAGAGGTTCACCTGAGTTCACCTGTGTTTAGCACCAATGACGCTACTGAGCTCTGACCTTTGGTGAACTTTCCTGCGTCACCCCACTCGGTAGATGCTAGAATGTATGGCATGTTTGCAGGTTATGCCAACAGCCATTACCGACACCCACTCTCTGTGACAGTGTCTGTGATTGGCATCTCTGAGCAGTGCACACCCAGGAAGTTACTGAATGGCCCCGGAAGTACAAGCAGCTGGATGCCGGTAAGTATAACGCTTATGTTTAATCACCATCTTCTTTCTTTTACAGCCCCACACCCCCATCTGAGTTAGGAGTTCGACTCAAGTTCGAGTCATGTTTGGCCCTGAACTCCAATTTGAAAAAAGTCTGGTCGGTACGCCAAACCCTAACATCGATCGGTTCGCCCATCATTAGTCTTGGGTATTCGGCCAACCATTGTGGTCAATTGTGTTCCTATCAAACTAAAATATGAAAAGAAGGGACTGATGTAAATGGTAACAATTTCTGTACTGATCTGTAAAATATCAGCAAGAGGAAATAGCTGCGCCTGACCCCCCTGGCTACGATTGACTCCCCTCGCTGTGCCTGACCCCCTGGCTACGCTTGACCCCCCTGGCTACGCTTGACCCCTCTGGCTACGCCTGACCCCCCCGGCTGCTGCTGACTCCCTGGCTGCCGCTGACTCTCCTGGCTACCTTGGATCTCCTGGCTCCACCATCCCATCCCCGGCTGCACCATCTCCACCCCCAGCCGCATCATCTCATCATCCGACTGCATCATCTCACCATCTCACTGAATCATCTCATCACTTGGCTGCATCATCTCATCACCCGGATGCGCCATCTCTTTATCCGACCGCATCATCCCATCACCCTGCTGCATCATCTCATCACCCGACAGCAACATCCCATCACCCGGCTGCATCATCCCATCACCCGGCTGCATCAATCTCATCACCCGACTGCACTATCTCCGGCTCCATCATCTCATCTCCGCTTCCATCATCTCATCTCCGGCTTCCATCATCTCATCCCCGGCTCCATCATCTTATCTCTGGCTCCATCATCCCATCTCCAACTTCATCACTCCAACCATGGACGACACCTCACTTGTGACCACGGTTGCACCTCCCCCCCAGCTGCACCTCGCCCCCGCTGTACCTCATCCCTGGCTTTTCTGTGTCACTGGCTTTTTCAATGTCCCTGGCTGCACCACTTCCCTAGCTGTCTCCCACCCCCGGCTACACCTTACCCCTGCTAATCAAATCCTCAACTCCACCCCATCCCAGGCTACACCCCACCACCCGACTGCACCCTACTCTTGGTCACATCATGCCCTGTACCGTGCACCACCTTTGACTGCAGCTCGTCCTCCGCTACCCCTTAGCCCTGTCTGCGCCCCTTCCCCATCTACCAACCCCTCCCTTAATTTCCGCCACCCGACCCCCTGGCATCATACCCCAACTTGACCCTGTCCCCAAGCCCACATTGCTCCCACCTGGTCCACGCACCTCCCCTGCCCCATCCCACCCCCGCGATATCTTACTGCCAAAATCTACACACTTAACTGCTACCCACAATGTTTCCCCTCCTATTCACCCTCACCCCAATCTTACTTCACTTCCTTCTAACCCCAAACATCCCTCCACCCACCAAGGCCATAGTGATCTCTCCCTCCTTTCTACCCATCCATCTCACCCCCTCCTCTGAACTGTTCCTCCACACCCAGTCCCTCTTCTCCACACACGCACGGCCTCCACACAAACTCTCCTGCTCCCACCTTCTAACCCTCTCGCTGCTTCTCCTGCTCGCAGGTGACATATCCCCAATCCTGGACCCCACACCACAGCCCTCCGCCCAACCCCAACTCACGCCCATCCCCCATCACAAACATTCACAGTCCCCACAACCTTGTACCCATTCACCCAACCCAAGTCCCCCTGTCTGGAGCACTCTGGAATGCCAGCTCGGTGTGCAGCAACCTCTCTTACATGCACGACTGCTTCATCACCAATAAACTCAAATTCCTCAGGATCACCGAAACTTGGCTCACCCCCACCGACACAGCCTCCCCTCCTGCACTCTCCTACTCTTTCCCACACACCACGCCCAAATAACACCCATGGCGGTGGTGTGGGTATACTCTTGTCCGACAGCTGCTCCTTCACCCCAACTACACCGCCTCCCTCCACCTCCTTCCCCTCCTTTGAACTGCACTCAGTCCGCATTTTTTCCCTCTGCAACTTCCAGCTCGCAGTCATCTACCGACCCCCGGGAGCCACCGCCTCCTTCCTTGACCATTTCAAAACTTGGCTCCTTCACTTCCTTTCCACCGACATCCCCACCATCATCATGGGCGACTTCAACATCCCCATCGACACCCCCAACCCGGCTGCCTCCCGACTCCTACCACTGACCACCTCCTTTGGCCTTTCCCAATGGTCCTCCTCAGCCACTCACAAAGACAGCCACATGCTTGACCTTTTCTTCTCCCATCTCTGTTCCCTCACCGACCTCTCTCACTCAACCCTCTTCCTACCTGTTGACCTTCTCCTCCCTCTTTCCCCTTACCTCACCCCCTTTGGAAACTCAGTCACCCGCACAGAAACGTTAAACTTATCGATTTGAACTCGTTCTCTCACTCCCTCCTCCCTCTCACAGACCTCGCCTCCTCACCCGACGTTAACACCCTCTACAACTCCACACTAACTGAGGCTCTCGACCAGGCCGCCCCCCTCACACACACCAAAACCCGCACACACAGACAACCCTGGCTCACCTCTCTCGCAAAAGAACTACGTCGAGCGTCCAGGGTAGCTGAACGGAGATGGAAGAAATCCAACTCCATGGCCCACCTCACCACGTACAAACAATCCCTCTCCAACTTCAAAGACACACTGACCGCCGCAAAGCAAACCTATTTCTCTTCTCTACTCAACACACTGTCCCAAAACCCCAAGCAACTATTCAAAACCTTCAACTCCCTACTCCGTCCCCCGGAACCTCCTCTTTCCCCCCTCATCTCTGCCGATGACTTCGCCACCTTCTTCAAACAAAAGATTGAGAAAATTAGAGAAAGCTTTGTCTCAACATCCCCCCGACCCACCCCCATTACCACCCAACCCTCTTTGACCAAAGGAAGCTTCTCCAATGTGACTGGAGCCCAAGCTCTCCTCCCTCCTGTCACGATCTCACCTCACCACCTGCACCCTCGACCCACTCTCCTCCCACCTCATCCCAAACCTCACCGCAGTCCTCATGCCTACCCTAACCCACCTCTTCAACCTATTACTCACTACCGGCGTCTTTCCCTCATCCTTCAAACACGCCATGATCTCACCCATCCTCAAAAAACCCTCCCTTGACCCATCAGTCGCTAACTATCGCCCCATATCTCTTCTCCCCTTCGCATCCAAACTACTTGAACAACACGTCCATTCTGAACTGTCCTCCTACCTATCTTCCTGCTCCCTCTTCGATCGACTAAAATTCAGTTTCCGACCTCACTACTCACTGAAACAGCCCTAACTAAAGTCACCAACGACCTACTGACCGCGAAGAGTAAACACCACTACTCAGTCCTCCTCGACCTATCTGCCGCCTTTGACACGGCTGACCCCTCCCTCCTACTTCAAATCCTAGAATCCCTTGGATCACCGACCTCGCCCTCTCCTGGATCTCCTCATACCTTATGGACCGCACTTTAAGCATCACCCACTCCTACACCTCTTCCTCGTCCTACCCCCTCACTGTCGGCATCCCTCAGGGATCGGTTCTGGGACCGCTCCTCTTCTCCATCTACACCCTCAGCCTAGGTCAACTCATTGAGTCCCATGACCTCCAGTACTATCGCTACACCGACGACACCCAGATCTACCTCTCCGGGCCTGATATCACCTCGCTTCAGTCTAAAATCCTCCAATGTCTGTCCACCATCTCATCTTCCTTCTCTGCTCACTTCCTTAAGCTGAACATGGACAAAACAGAGTTCATCGTCTTTCCCTTGAGCTGCCCGCCCACTCTACCAGACCTGTCAATCCTAGTTAACGACTGCTCCCTCTCCCCAGTCCCCCCCACGCCAAGTGCCTCGGGGTCACTCTTGACTCCTCCCTCTCCTTCAAGCCCCACATCCAAGCCCTTGCCACCTCCTGCCGACTCCAGCTCAAGAACATTTCCCGGATCCGCTCGTTCCTTTAACATGACAACGCCAAAACTCTCGTCCATGCCCTCATCATCTCCCGCCTTGACTACTGCAACCTACTGTTCACCAGTCTCCCCGCTTCCTCCCTTGCACCCCTCCGCACTATCCTAAACTCAGCTGCCCGTCTAATCCACCTGCCTCCTCGCTATTCCCCTGTCTCTCCCCTCCGCCAGGCCCTTCACTGGCTCCCCACCCCCCAAAGATTCGATTTAAAATCCTAACCCTGACTTACAAAGCCATCCACAACCTGTCCCCCCTTACATCTCCGACATGGTCTCTCGATAGCTACCCGCACACAACCTGTGCTCCTCTCCTCCCCCCTTATCTCATCCTCCCACAACCGCATACAAGCCTTCTCCCGCGCCTCCGCCATACTCTGGAACTCTCTCCCAGCACGTCAGACACTCGCCTACCCTTAAGAGTTTCAAAAAGAACCTGAAAACCCACCTATTCCAACAAGCCTACAACCTACGATGAGACCCAGTGCTGCACCAACCACACGTCGGCACTTCCCCTCCCACTGTCTCCTCTCCCACCCTGTAGACTGTGAGCCCTCGTGGACAGGGTCCTCTCCCATCGTGTATCAGCAAACCACTTCTTATGTAAAGCGCCATGGAACCAATAGCGCTATATAAATAAATAATAATAATAATAGTTAAAGAGAATCTGTCACCAGATATTTTCTACTTTGAGAGCGGCATGATGTAGGGGCAGAGACCCCGATTCCAGCGGTGTGTCACTTACTGGGCTGCTTGCTGTAGGTTTGATAAAATCACTGTTTTATCTGCTGCAGATATAGCAGTTCTATGAATGCTAAGCTTGGTATAACCCCAACTACACCACTGATTGGCAGCATTATGTGCACACTTTGTATAAGCTGAAAACTGCCAATCTGTAAAGTGGGTGGGGTTATATATAGCTCATGAATAGGCAGGACTACATGACAGCAAGTTTACTAGTCCTCTAGTAGGAATTATCAAAACTACAGAGTGCAGCCTAGTAAATTCCACATCACTGGAATCGGGGTCTCTGCCCCTACATCATGCTGCTCTCACATTAGATGCTAAAATCTTGTGACAGACTCTAATTATTAAAAACAAAATAATAAATTACATTCCTCTTTAGTGCTCACTTATGTGAAACTATGCAAGAGGTATAAATGTCCAATTTGTCTTTATTTGGCTGTTTTTCTTCACTACCACATTATCTTTCTTTTCTTTCTTATTGGCAGCTGTCTTTTCTGTGCTTGGACAATGTTTGACTGGTCAGGATGACTTGGCATGGACTCTTCATAGAGGTGAGTAGTCCAGATAAAATCAACTGTAAGGATACAGGGTTTTCATTGTTGTGAATAACCAGAGCAGAAAATTAAGCCCAACAAGCTGCACAATGGCTCTACTAACAGCCAAATTAGCTGCTCTTACCTAGACGCATAGCGGTGTCATGCATTACATTAATTTTCAAGACTGAAAAGTGGATTCTTCATCACTGCTTAAAAGGAAGGGTTTGTCCAAGATTAACAAAAAAATAGAAGAAAATCTATTTTTTTTCACAAGAAGCAGCAAGTTTTGTTTATGTGTTGTGTCTGCTATTTCTGCAGACAGGGCTCAGAAGGGAAGGAGCACCATTTGACTTTTGGAGCTAATTTTCCATTCAAAGAGTGAAATGATGCTCCTTCACTTCTGAGCCCTGCTGTGCGCCCAAACAGTGTACTCAGGAGAAATTGCCCAACAAATTTTAGGATGCATTTTATCCTGTTGCCCATGTGAAAATGAGAGAATTTAGGTAAAAGAAAATTTTTGTGAAAAAAAAAGTACTTTTTCATTATTCTGGATCAATTTGTGAAACATCTGGGGGTTCAAAGTGATCACCACCCATCTAGATAAGTTCCCTGGGGGTCTAGTTTCCAAAATGGGGTCACTTGTGGAGGAGCTCCAATGTTTAGGCACACAGGGCTCTCCATACGCGACATGGTTTCCGCTAACAATTGGAGCTAATTTTCCATTCAAATTGTTAGTGGGCACCATGTCGCGTTTGGAGAGCCCCTATGTGCCCAACATTGGAGCTCCCCCACAAGTGACCCCATTTTGGCAACTAGACCCCCCAAGGAACTTATCTAGATAAATAGTGAGCACTTTGAACCCTCTGGTGCTTCACAAATTGAGCCATAATAATGTAAAAGTACATTGTTTTTCCCGCAAAAATGTTCTTTTTTCATTTTTACGGATTAATTTGTGAAGCACCTAGGGGTTCAAAGTGCTCACTATGCATCTAGATAAGTTCCCTGGGAAGTCGTTTCCAAAATAGGGCCACTTATGGGGGAGCTCCAATGTTTAGGCACACAGGGGCTCTCCATATGCGACATAGTGTCCGCTAACAATTGGAGCTAATTTTCCATTGAAATGTTAGTGGACACCATGTCGCGTATGGAGAACCCATGTGCCACCAGCACAAGGGCAACTGAAAAAGTTGGGGTACAGCACGAGAAAATGGCACATCTAATGAATGCGCTATTTTCTGAGGTAGCTGTGGGTTGCAATTTGCAATGTGGGGGCCCCACAATGTTTAGGTCTCTCCACGCTGAGGATTCAGCCCCCTAGCTGCCAAGTTGTACCTGGCTGGAAACCAAAAATACAGCGAAGGCCTTTTTCTTTATTTCTAGAACTGATTTTAGAAAAAAAAACATGATGTGGGGATCCGCCATATTTTTAGTCCAGCCAGGTACAACTTGGCAGCTACGGACTGCCAACAACCCCCAGCTGCCTCATTGTACCTGGCTGGCAACCAAAAATACAGCGAAGCCCATTTTTTTTATTTATAGAACTAATTCTAGAAAAAAATATTACGTGGTGCTTCGCCATATTTTTGGTCCAGCCAGGTACAACTTGGCAGCTACGGACTGCCACCAACCCCCAGCTGCCTCGTTGTACACCTGGCTGGCAACCAAAAATACAGCGAAGCCCATTTTTTTTTGTCTAGAACTAATTCTAGAAAAAAACAAAAGACGTGGGGCTCTGCCATATTTTGGGTCCATCCAGGTACAACTAGGCCACTGGGGGCTGGAATCCTCAGCATGGAGAGGCCCAAGCGTTCTGGGCCCCCCATGCTGCGAATTGCAGCAAGCAGCAGCCACCCCAGAAAATGGCGCATTCATTGAAGCGTCATTTTCTGGCGCTGTACCCAGGCTCTTCCAGTTGCCCTGGTGTCGGTGGCAAACTGGGTAATAAAGGGGTTAATGATAGCTTTTTTATAGCAGCTGGCACTAAGCCCAAGATTCATAATGTCGGGCCAATGTTATATCCGGCCACTAGGATAGTCAAAAAATACACAACACAGAGAAAAATCATTTTATTTGAAAAAAAACACAAACAAAATTCAGACTCCATCTTTATTATAAAAAGATCCGAAGTAGTCCACAATGAAGGTCCCACTACGCTCGATCGCCTCTGCTACATCCAGAGACTGCAGCAAGGTATCAAATGTCCTCTTGTTGCAGTCTCTGGTGTCATAGTGATGATGCACTGTATGGCAGATCATTGCCATACAGTGCAGCATCACTGTGCAAACCCAAGTCTCAGAGATCACATGCTCTCTGAGGCCTGGGTCAGGTGACCTGACGTTGCAGTGAAGTGATCTGACAGCCCTGGCACAGTGATCACATAATGGATCACTATGCCAGGGCTGTCAGATCTCTGCACTGCAGCCTGATCCTCCTGCATGGGGATGGGATGCAGAGAAGCAATCTGACAGCCCGGGCGTAGTGATCCACAGTGGATCACTACGCCGTGCTTTCAGATCGCTTTCTGCAGCTTGATCCCCATGCAGGGGGATCGGGCTGCAGAGTAGCGATCTGACAGCCCGGGCGCAGTGATCTACTATGTGGATCACTGCACCCGGGCTGTGAGATCGCTTTCTGCAGCTTGATCCCCATGCAGGCGGATTGGACTGCAGAGTAGGAATCTGACAGCCCGGGCGCAGTGATCCACATAGTGGATCACTGTCCCCAGGCAGTCAGATCGCTACTTTGCAGCCTGACCCCCTGCATGTGGATCAAGCTGCAGAAAGTGATCTCACAGCGTGGGCTCAGTGATCCTGCGCCCGGGCTGTCAGATCCCTTCACTGCAGCTCGATTCCCATGCAGGTGGATCAGGCTGCAGAAAAGGGATCCCACAGGCAGGGGGACTTATCTTGGAGCCAGATGCAGAAGCGATGGCGCGGCGGGGACTGTAGCGCACAGGAGCACTGGAAGATGACTGGAGCAGCGGGGAGCAGAGAGGGCCAGAAGTGAGCGGTAGGAGCGCGATCCCCCATGTCACAGACGCTGTGACATGGGTCGGGAACGCACCGATTTCCATATCACAGACGCTGTGACATGGGTCGAGGAGGGGTTAAAGAGAACCTGTCACTCCCTTTGGGCATTTTAAACTGTGCCCACCAGCTTACACATAATGTAAATCGGGTTCTAGTAACCCCTCTATGTGCCGAGACGTGCCCCTCAAACCTGAGAAAATAACTTTTATTCTGTCCAGCACTGGCCTCCTAAAAGGTCCAGAATGCTGGTATATGGTCCTAGTGGATTAGGTCCTCCATTAGCTCCATTGAAGATAGTGCAGAAGTCTCGCGAGATTTGTGAAGTCTCGCAAGATTTATGAAGTCTCGCAAGATTTGTGAAGTCTCGGTAAACATCGGCAGTATCTCCAATGCAGCGCGGACACCGGCTCCACTGCGCGAGCGCGGCTGTCACTCAAGCGCCAGTCACAGATGTAGGCGTCAATTTAAAAAAATACAAGGTGGGTATTGCAGCTGGGGGCAGGAGGACATAATCCACCCAGGACCATATACCAGCCTCTCGGACATTTTAGGAGGCCAGCACTGGACACAATAAAAGTGGGGCATGTCTGGGCACATAGAGGGGTTACAAGATCCCCATTTACATTATGCGTAAGCTGGTGGGCACAGTTTAAAAATGCCCAAAGGGGATGACAGGTTCCCTTTAACTACATGAACTCCCGGAATGGAGAATGAAGCTGTCGTGGAGGGCCAACGGGCATCATAACAAATGTTCTCTATGAATATGTACAGAATGCCGTGGAAAGAGACTGTAAATACTGCAGACATTAACACATTCAGATATATGTATAAATTGATTATATAAGCCATAATCTATAGTTGGCTTAATGTAGTCCATCCTGAGTGAAGCAGAGAAAAAATTACAAAGACAGTAGGCCTTTCATTATATCCACTTGGTGGGACCTGAACCCTAACATTAGAACCAAGTACATTTTTTGTACACATTTACTCTAAATATGGTTGGCATACACAAAACTGTTAACAAGAAGATTACTTTGATGCCTCAAATTAATTTGTCCCCGTTGGTAAACTAGCCATAATGATTTAGATCGAATCAATCAGAAAAAACACTGGTTGGGATGTGAGTAGGATCAGTGATGGGACAATTTATTAGAATAGAACAGGTACATGATACCTACTGATTGCACACGTCATGACAGATATAAGTAGTCATGACATCAATGGCTTCTTGTTACAGATATAAGTGGAGACTAAAATACCCTCTTTAATATTTTGTGTCTAGAGATCCTTTCTGTCTGCTATGACTATGTCTATGAAGTTGACTTGGAAATCTATATCCAAAACAAAAGATTTAACCACTATAAAAGATATGGAGCTAACGAGCAGAAAACATTAGACCTAAAAAAATGCTATGTTAATGAAATGGACATTCACTTTAAAACAGCACTCCAGGAAAGTATTTTTGGCTATATAGTACAGCATAAAGTATTATTGAATTAATTACAATTCCCAAAATGTACCTGGCTTTGCAGAGGGGCATGGCCTTAATACACTACACATGCTCTGTTCTGAATCCTATCCAAAGAGTGATAGATCGGTGTGAAAGTCTCAGTGTAGTCTATGGAGTTTTAGCCTCCTGCTTATACCAGGTTCTCCATGTCAGCTCTTACAAGAAGGAGGCAGGGAAAGCAGACTGAAGCTGTTTCTCATAGAAATACACTAAGATTCTGCACATAACACTCACAGATCATTTTTTTTCCCAATTATATAATACCAGGACAGCATGGGCTCAGTGGTTAGCACTGTTGCTTTGCAACAATGGGTTCCCGACTCAGAGTTCAAATGCCACCAAGGAGTTTGTATGTTATCTTCATGCGTTTTCTCTGGGTATTCTCACTCAAGCACTCCAAACACACTGATAGTAAATTTAGATTGAGTGCCCCACTGGGTACAATGCGGGATGACAAAGTCTATAAAGCTTTGTGGTATATGTTAGCGCTACCTTAGCAAGCATAGTAATAAATACAAATAAATAATACTTGTTAGACTCCCAGAGGAACCTCAGTTTACTTGTCAAATAATTACAGAAAAAAAAAACTCTGCTCAGGATGACATTGTATGATAAGCTTACCTATAGATGGAAAGACTTATTAGGGGCTCAAAGAATCTTTCAAGACTAAGACTTGAAGAATGTCTTTGCCTATTTAACCACTTGCATTCAACATTAGTAGCCTCATTTTAGGACAGAATTTTTTTTTTTCCCTACGGATTTTACTAGCTATTAGTCAACTACTTTGTGATTCCTTTTAAGCAGCCTCAATGCAGGATTTGCAGTAAAGTACCCATTGCTTTATACTTTCCCAGTCCATAAAGTGAGAACTTCCAATAGTCATTAAATATACTGCTTAGCCTTTTGGCTTGGTCATAGGACAGAGGCCTCCCTCACCAATTGGGAGGCTCGAACTATTACTTTTGCATGACAATAAGGATGCATTTAAATTCCTATGCCAATACATACTATTCTGTCTACCCCTGCTGTGATAAGCTACAATATGTGATAGTGGTTTTCACCGCTGATTAAATAGGTGACACCTAAAGTCTCCCGGGTAGATGTACATTGCTATAAGTATTAATTTAAGGGAGTTCATGTGAAAAAACAATTGGACTGTTTCATACCGTAATGTGAGAATTTTGCAACCCATTTATATGCAAGTAAATGACAAACATATATGGGACATGCAATGATGCAGACACACGTACAGTATAAGAAGATGATGCATCAAAAGGCCAGCATCAATTTAGGGAGGCCACACCGCGCTCTCCGCACAATCACCTACAGCTCCGATTCGGCTCTCTCCTCCTCCTGCATCTGTTTTGTTTTGATGAGGTTGAGGGAATAAATCTCTCTAATAAAACCTCCTAGATGTGGACCACGGTGGGACAGGTTATATTACAGCTGCATGCAGAGGGGAAATCATTTCATGCTTCAATGTCTCCTGATGACTTTCACCATACACTTCTTCAGGCAGAGAGAAGACAAGAAAGACAGAGAAGCTGTGAAAGGACAAACCCAAAATAATTCCTGAATAGTGCTGAATTTTCTTCTTCCTTTAGTCTCTCCGGTGTTACTTCTCATTTATAGAGGAAATGATCTAATGTAGGGTGATATGAGAAGTATTTTTGGCAAACTACTGTATTAAAAAGTCATTTTTTCTACTTTACTTTTATAGTGTAGAACCAAATCACTGACAGAGATTGTACCTGAGCTATCTTACATATCAGTGTCTTCTCCATCTGTCTTAGACTGCAGCAATAGGCAGGACACCAGGTCTGAAAGTAAGGGTACCGCCACACTTGGCGATGCACCAGCGATCCTGACAGTGATATGACCTGGTAGGGATCACTGGTGTGTCGCTGTTGGGATCGCTGGTGAGATGTCAAACAGTAAGATGTCACCAGCGACACAGCAACGATCCAGAGGTCGTTGGGACCCTGTTTCTCAGACCTGTAGTATTGAGATCGTTGGTCGTTGTCTCTGTCAAACACAGCAGGAGCCCGACGACCAAAAAATAGTCCAGAACGGTTTGTAACGAGCAGCGATCTCACAGCAGGGGCCTGGTCGCTGCTAAGTGTCACACAAAGAGAAATCGCTGGCGAGGTCACTGTTACGTCACAAAATTTGTGACTCAGCAGCGATCTCGCTAGCGATCTCGTTTAGTGTGATGGGGGCTTCAGGTTAACTTTGTGAATCCTGCTTTGAGCAGAGGGTTGGACCAGATGATCCAGGAGGTCCCTTCTAACTCCACCATTCTGTGATTTAATGAAGCAAAGACTGGTATTCAACTCGTGCTAGATCCCAATATCTTAAATTAAGGAAAAAAGGTAGTTTCCAGCGAGCATTGAAGGAACAGTGATAGATGTTTTTTTGCAAAAACTCTTCAATATTTAATGAATCCAAACATGTTAAATGTGTATTAAAAAGAAATCCACCCCTCACCCCCCTAAAAACTACGCGTTTCGGCGGATGCCTTTATCAAGCTGAACAGCGAAATGCATAGTTTTTAGGGGGGTTAGGGGTGGATTTCTTTTTGATACATATGTAACATGTTTGGATCCATTTAATATTGAAGAGTTTTTGCAAAAAACATCTATCACTGAATTCAATGTTCGCTGGAAACAACCTTTTTTCCTTTGCTTGGATATAGCAGTGCTTTGCCTGGATGGGGCTACATCCATGCTGGAGCTTCTGAAATGGCCGTTAAAGTGGTGAGCAGAAATTTTTTCTTTATTAAATATCTTAAGAAGGGAACCCCAGGAGAAAACTGAAATTGCAATATATTATTTTATAATGACATTATTTTGGAATTGAATTACGGTATTATGTGGGACCAACATGACTGTACTATGAAGCATTTTTTAAAGTAGCACTCCAGGACTTTTTTATTGCACCACTGTAGTGGTTCTTTAATTCTAACTTCCCTGATCCCTGTCTTATACTCACCCTCTGGCACATTCATCCTTTCCCACTGATGCTCGGTCGGTCTGCACTGAAAATTGGCCAGCCGGCAGCTTCAGTATTTCATGGAGAGCTCCAGAGGTCCATTTCAATGCACCTCTATGGGGCCTCGTTCTTGCTCTCATAGAGATGTACTGAGCGCCAATGATGTAGTTACTGACTTCCGGCTAGTTGGAAGCTCCAAGTATCAGATGGTGTTGTGGCACTGGAGGAGCGTCGGTAAAATAAAAAGCCCTAGAAGGTGAGTATAAGACCAGGGGAAGATTGCTTAAATTTAAAGTGCCAGTCCAGCACTGAAAACATAAAAAAAAAACACTAGTGTAGTGGTTTAAGAAAGTATTATGTGGATGCTGCACATTATGAAGGTATAAAGTGAGCTGCACCTGGCTTTAATGTCTTGATACCATACAGTATGTGAGCAAAATTTACATAAATAGCTGTTTAAGAATGGAAAGTTGGGCAGTGACTTTGTTGACCGTTTTGAGAAAAGCTGAAGAGCTATAGACATGGCAGAGCTGGGCCTATTGTAATATCTCAATGTGCTACCTGTAATTCTACATACTACCGAGAGAGATATGACGGTACACAAGGAGTAAAGACACTAGATAGTCGTCAGCCGAATTATGGTTTGGTCAGCTGCTATCTCATCCGGCCCTCCGATACACAGGAGTGCTCATCCGGCTTTTGAGAGAGCCACTGGCTGACATCTCTGCCAGCAGCTTATATCCAGGCAAACAAAAGGATGGGCAGTCTGAAAATGGACATGACGGCTCCCTAATTTCTCTGACAGTTGAATCCATTGATACTGGTGGATTGGCAAATATTAATCTAACATATATGGGGGCTTTAGCTACTCTCCATCAGTAAAACCCCCCTACAAATGGTCCCTTGTTTACCAATCGCAGCAATGGGACGGTTTACTTTTCCCAAGCCAACAAGTCACTTATCAGGTTTGCAGATATGAAGGCAGCAGGTGTCAATTTAGACTGGGCCCCAACTGTCCTCATTACCAGTCGGAAAAGCCATCATGAGCAATGCTATGGGATCCCTCACTTGTCACTGTTCGTCAGGGAAGAAGGGAGTATGGCGAATAAACGGCTGACAGGTAATTTCGGGCTCTGCAATTACCTCAATTAGTCCTGTCATAAACAATTGGATAGCCACACACCAATACAAACAGATAAACATGAGCGCATCTCTCCTGTTAATGATCGGTAATGGGGAAATCAGCTGTATCATGAGGTCTTCTGCTTCCACAGCCGGGCGATGAGCTATTCTCAGCTGTGGCTGGAAATCAGGACCTGTTCAGTACAAATTGTGCTATCCACTTCCATTAGCCTGCCGCCGCCACACAATGTGAAAGCTTGTGACAAAATTCATTTAGAGAGACTGCTGGAGAGCGAAATGTGATTGCCTAAAGCAGGTGTTATCCCTAAGATAAAACAAAGGTTATTCTCCAGGTTCCAGTTATAGGGGGTCTATACAATCGCTGTGGAAGCTGCTGACCCTATACCACGCCAATTACCCTGTCCTGAATGATAGCAGCCCTTGTATGTAACTGTATATGGTTTGTATATTTTTAAAACTGATAAAGAAATTATCTCTAATTGATTATCAACATTTTGTATTTTTGTACCTTTTAACCCTTCATTTCTGGTGTATTTTAAAATTTTTTTGTAGTAGTTGCTATACTGGTATTTTAATTCCTTGACGACCTTTGATGCTGGCTCAGACGCCGAGCCCGCTTCATTCACCGCACAGAGTGGAGCGGGTCACTGTGCTCCTCCACTGAAGATGCACGCTGCCCGAAGTCTCGATAGACTTCACAAATCTCGCGAGACTTCGGGCACTGTGTATCTTCAATGGAGGAGCACGGTGACCCGCTCCACTGTGCAGGCGTGAGTATGCCAGTCAATCAGCGGCTGTCCACAGGAGGGGCGGCACTTTTGAAATAGCGGGGCGGGTTTTGCAGGCAGGGGGCAGCGAGGACCCAAATACACCAAGACCAGAGAGCAGACCTCCTGGACCTTTTAAGATGCAGAGTGGGAGACAATAAAAGTTCATTTCTCAGGTATGAGGAGGATGTCTGGGCACACAGAGGGGTTACAAGAACCCCAATTACAAAATGTTAAAGCTGGTGGGCACAGCTTAGAATGTCCAAAGGGGGTGACAGGCTCCATTTAAACCCTCTACAAAAGTTAAAATCATCCCCCTTTTGCCCCATTAAAATTCAAATAAAAAAAAATAAAAATACACATTTGGTATTGCTGAGTTTGTAAAAATCTGATCTATCAAAATATAAACTAAATAAATCCCATAGATCAATAGTAAAATGAGCAAAAAATGCCAGAATGATGTTTTTTTTTTGGTCGCCACAACATTGCAATAAACAGCAAATAATCAACACATCACATGTACCAGAAAATGAGATCAATAAAAACATCAGCTCAGATCACAAAAATAAGCCCTCACACAGCACCGGAGCCTGAAAAATTAGAATGCTACAGGTCATGAAAAATGGTGCCAAAAGCAAAAAAATAAACATTTATTACAAGTTTACAAATTTGTTTTCACCACTTAAGTTATAATAATTAAAAAAATATATATACATGTTTGGTATCTATGCATTCGTACGGACCTGGAAAATCATATTGCCATGTCAGTTTTACCATGTAGTGAACATGGTAAATAATAGTGAAAAAAACAATTGTGGAATTGCACTTTTGTTTTGCAATTTCAGTACAGTTGGATTTATTTTCTCTGCTTTCCATGGCATCACATGATAAAATGAATGGGGTCATACAGAAGTATGACGTGTTCCGCATAGAACAAGCCCTAATATGGCTATAGGGATGGAAAATTAATTCAGTTATGGCTCTTGGAAGAAGGGGAGGAAAAAAAAAAGATCTAAAATGTAAAATTACAAGGTCATGAAGGGGTTAATGAGTTTTCAGGCTGAATATGCATCCATATCTGGAGCAAGAGCGGTAACCATCTTTATGTAATAATATAATTATTGGTCTTTAAGCATTATACAGTCCCCAAAATTGAAAAGGGAATTATGAAAATCTCAGGATGGCTAGACATGTTACTAATATGCAAGTGATGGAAACGTGGAAGCAAAACTTGGCCTTGGCTGCTATCAATGAGGTGATAACCTCATTGATAGCATCCAAGGCAAAGTTTTGCTTCCAAGTTTTTGTCATTTGAAAAATGTTCTGCCGCACTGAATGCGCTTGGGAAAATCATCAAGATTTGCTGCCGGCAGCTTCTTTTGCAATTGCCGACCAATGATGTCTGTCCTTGATGTGCGGCATGGGAGACAAGTCCAGAAATGCTGCACATTTAGGCCACCACACAGGCTGCTTGCAGTAGAATGTGCAGACCACATGCAGCCTGGCATTGTCGTGTTGAAAACTGGCTCCTGGGAATTTTTGAAGCAATTGCCATACCACTAGTTCATTGACCAATTTACTGTTGGGCTCATTCAGAAATATGAGCAACATGGTGCATGCACAGACAGAAATGCACGGACTGGCCGCGGCTCTCCTGACCAGTGTGTCAGCTTCATATATTTCTGTAAGGCCATATATTTCACACTTGGCACAGAAGACCTGCAGTCAGTCTGTTGCATTGTGACATGCACATGGACTAGTCATGGATTTCTTGATGCGAGGCATGACAGCCTTATAGAAATATATGAAGAAGTCACGCACTTGTCGAAAGAGCTGCGTCCAGTCCATTCACAGATCACAATACTGCCCACATACCACTAATAAGACAACCTCTTCTCAATCCCCATGTTTGGCCCCATTAAAATAAAAAAAGCTTCCTGTGACATCGTCATTCCCGGAGCTAATGTGAGGTTGTGACAGCATGCAAGCACTGCGACCAGTCACCGCCAGCTTGTCTCTCCTCGGCTTTGGTTGTATAAGTAATCAACTGAGAATGAGCAGCCAGACACAGCATTCACTTCATCTTCCTTACTCAAACGTCTGAAGGCGGGAGATAGAGGTTTGCAGTGACTGGATGTTCGGCTTGTGTTCCCTGGCCTACTCAAAGTTGTGAAGTCATGTGACCTCAGCATTCAATCACTGTCTGCTTCTATTTCCCCGACATCAGATGTATAAGTAATCAGTGGTAGCCGAGAGATACGTCTATCCGTTCACTTCCTATTGATTAATCCTATGTCCGAAGACGGAAGGAGAAAAGCAGACGATGATTGGGCACGGGGTTCGTGTGACGTCAAAACCTTGTGTAAGCCATGGGAACGAGAGGACCTGCACCGCTGGAACGGCACCGGCACAGGAGGTGAGTGTAGGCATTTTTTTTATTTTAATGGTCCAAACATTGGAAATAAGATGGCGTTGTCCAAGTTCTGGACAACCTTTTTTAAGGCAACATGTCATGAGATTCAAGCTGCGTGCTCTACAGGTAAGCAGTTACACGTTGCTCATATGCCAACCAGGGATAATGTATCTCTGCTGTCTTGTGCATGTCCCTGGCAGGCTTCTTCCTGCTTCGATCCCTTTGACTGACAGGTCCTACTCAGTCTAGGGCAGAGGTCTCCAATCTTTCTGACCTTGAGAGCCACATTCAGGTCTGAAAGATGGTTTTGAGCTACATCCAGCTCTGAGAGAGGGTTGTGATCCACCATCCAGGTCCCGCCCTCTCACGATAGTCACACTCAGAAATTCCATTACCAGTATAAGGACAGTCAAAGATTCCACAGAAATCCCACCAAAGAAGTAAACCAAGTTTAAGGGGTTCCTACCTCACCCCCATTCAGTTCTGCTCTTGTGGCGCCACAGGGAGGTATTACACTTTGAAAACATTTGTAGTATCTCTGTAGTTGTGGGTTTAGGATTTAACCTATGGAGTCTGAATTCACACACAACACTAGGCCACCTTAGAGTAAGGGACTTATTATTCAGTAAGTCTAAAAGGGGGTGGAGCCTAGGTTAGTGTAGGAACACTTGAAAGACAGTTAGTGCTGGGAAGGCAGTCAGTGAGGATGCGCCTGACAGCTCTGCGACAAGAGGGATCCTCATCTCCAGGAGAGGTTCCTGGGACAGAAGGGGACGGACCAGAACCGGTTGGAGCCGGCTGGTTTAGTCTGCGGAACACCGGCAACACAGAAGCCGAGGCAGTCAGCGGTTTATCCCTGGTCGCAAATCGATGAGCCACGGGCCCTCTGATACCGGGTAGCTGTAGGTGCCACAAGAAGGTACCTCGCCCCTCAGGCCCAAAATAGGTCCAAGATCACAGGAGTATCGGTCTGAATTCCGGTGGCGGGAGGATTTGCCAGGTTGTCGCTCCCGTCCGTACCGGTAAAGGAAAAACCCGTGCTTCACTGTATGAGATCAGGGGACTGGTGGGAGAGCTCTGAAAAAGTGGTGAAAGATAGAGAAGGACAGAATTAGACCCTGAAACATCTGGAGACTCCATAGGGGTACCCTGAACCGACAACTAGTACCCGTTAAACCAGACTGTACCGTGTTTCCGATAACATCTGCCGGTACCAAGTAAAGTGGAGTTGAACTCGAGTCGGTGTCTGTCTTTCTTCCTGTCAGCGCCCGGAGGACTTAAGCAACATCAGCATCTCACCAGAGGGGTAATAACTACTACTCTTCTCATCGCCCTCATCATCCTCTATCACTGCTGCCCTGAGGTAAAAGCTCCACCTGTGGGGAGCTGGACCACACTGAGCTGCACCCATCATCACCTCAGCGGTTGGCCTGCAGCGCCGGTATCCAAATTACCGGGATCCACCGGGTGGCGTCACGTAACACTTTATCTACTGTAAATACTTCCCCCATCTAACAAATGACAGCCAGGGCACGGAATCGGGAACCCGACCACCCGTTATTCCCCAGTTAAATCCATGAAACACAGGCCCGGTATACGAGTACCCCTTGCCCTGGGCTCATCACTCTTCTGTGTGGGGATACTCACAAAAGTCACCACCTATAGAGCTGCTCTTCATAGCTGTTTGAAAGACCTGCTGTTTATGGTTTATGCATGAAACTGGAAGACAGTCGCGAGCGCGTCATTTGCTCGTTAGCCACATGTGACTCCTGAGACACAGGATGGGGACCCATGGTCTAGGGGAAAGTAAAGAAGAGAAGCCGCCCTGCCTCAGACTAGGCATACACAGGTAAATTTGACCTCAATGGCTGTGGTGTCTAAAATAAGGGGAGACAGGAGAGATCAGCACAGCTCTAAGTGTAGAGGGTATTGTAATCACGAGGATAATAAAAGTCTTTTTTGCTCACCTTTGCTGTGTCTTTCTACGGTGAATGTCGACCCAATCAAGGGTATTAGTACATGGTATTTGGATCTGTCTGGTCTGCAGCTTCATTCAGGATCATTCGGATCTCTCAACCAGCGAGTCCGTCAGCAACAGTTTCGGATTAGGATATCCGGAGGTGTGTCCCAGCGCTTAATGATTTTGAATTTTTAATATACAATAAATTGATGAAATGAAGACCTACCGCTAATTGATTTTGGGAGCGCTGGGACACCCCTCCAGATATCCTAATCTGAAACATACGACTAGGCACCCAAGAGACAATGTCCCCGGCTTCTCAACGCAACGGGAAAATATATACAAATGCTATAAAACAGCCAGTGTCTGACTCACACTGCCTGTACCAGCATGAAAATGTCTCAAGTATGGATCAGCTCAAGCATCATGCAAAAATGGAATAATGTTATATAATGCGTAATCAATGTAATAAACTGGGAATTTACCCATATAGATTCCATTAATATAAATGCTCATATTCTTTATCATGTGATCATGTGGTAGTAGAAAAAACTTCTACAACTGACGAGATCTTTGCTTCTGGTGTTTCTTGCTATTGATAGGTAAAGGGTTAAGCCAAAATGAGAAACCAACAGAAAACAGGACTGGCCCCTTTGACTAATGACTACTCTGTATCTGCTCTAGTCTTGTCTAGGCATGACGGTTTACTGAGAGCCCTGAAAAAAACTGGTAATTACCAGTGTTACGGGGCAATTAATGTATATTACACTACACTGCTCATGGTAGCAACTGTCATTTTCTCAATAAAAATGAGTACTCTTCAGCTAAAGGTGACATTAATTGGAGACTCTAATGACTATGCAGAGTAGATGAAGCCAAATATGAACAAAACAGCTCCTCAATGAGAGGACTTCAGAAACGAGAAAATTGTGCTAAAATGAGATTAATTGCTGTTTAGAAAAAGAAGAGAACCTAAAAAGCTATTAAATTGCAGGGTTTGGGGCCTGGGTGATCGCGGGGATGTTAATCCTGCGTTGTCACAGCAGGAAAATACTCACTAAATTCAGAGCCTGTTGACAGCAAGGAACGAGTTCGCTTCTGTATATTTAACTGCCATCCTTGGGAGAATGGGGCACGCATACAAAAGAAGAGCTGTGATAAAGGCCTCCCCTCTACAGGCCTTTATCACAGCTTCTTTGTATAGAAATTCCTTCTTTAAGATTAGAACCAGGGCAGAAGTCCTGTAAACAGGCGCCCGGTGCCAACCGGTAGCTGTCGCCCAGCCCTTCTATTTATAAGTGAATGATGCCACCTCCAGCCAGTGTATCAGAACGTGTGCACACTCTTATACCACCATTATTGCTATAGTCCTTCTTTTCCTCTTTCATCAAGGTTCTAAACACATCAGTAATTTTAATAATTACCGTACTGCTCCTTACCTTTGCTGTCATTCTGGAAATGGAAACTGTGTCAATACTGCTTGGCAAAAGAAAGATGGAAAAAAGGAAAAAAAAAAAAAAAAAGAAAAAAAGGAAAAAAAAAAAATAACACACTGTCTAGGCTTCAAACAGCCGGGGAGGGGGAAATAAAATTAGAATTGCAGAATACATTGCACGAAACATCACAAACAACACTTTCCCGATATCAACACGAAAATAAATAAATAAAGCTACAAAGATTTGAATGACCCCCTCTCCTCCGAGCCCACGCACTCTTTTAAAAAATAAAAGCCGAGTGTTTTCCTTGCCTCTTTTTCTGAAAAGGAAAACAATATTACAGGAATTTCTTTCAAGCCTTGAAACACGAGGCTTAATTGCTTATCACAAATAATTGGGACATAATTTTGCTGCTCGACTTCAGGTGATATAATAATTAAGGCTGTTCTGGCGTTCCTTAAAAGCCTCCATCCCCCCATGCATAATTCTTTGAAGCAATTATATAATTGCTTTTTTCTTTTTTAGCCTTTCCAACTGTCATAATGGCAATATACATAAAACATTATGCTTAAGTCCCTGACATATTGGAGGCATAAACACACGGAGCTGCCTGGCTTTGAAGTTTCAGATCTGCCACTATTTAGATTGTTAACAAAGGATTTTGAAGTCGGTGATTAAGTCTCGACATCCAACACTTGGCACAGCGGAGTCTCCGACGGTCAAGAAGGTGCCGCAAGAGCCCTCGGAGGAGGGTGACTTACGTGGCAAAGATCTTGTCTGCATAAAGCACGGTGACTAAGAAATAAGTAGGACCAAATTTTACAGAAAAAAAGGAAAAAAAAGTATATATATATAACAATAAAACAATATAAATTACATATATATAATATATAAAGATAATAAAAACAAAATTATATAAAATAAATGTATAAACAAATTATATTTATCCATAATTATATATAAAAATAAGAAAAAAAAAAATATACATATATAATAAAACGAAGAATTATATATACAAATATCTAATAATAAATTATATATATACAAACAATTATATACCATATATAAAAAATAATATATTTAAAATAAATAAAAAAAAATTTAAATATCTAAAAATAATATAAATAAATATAATAGATCACAAATTATGGTATATATGTTAATATATATAAAATAAATACAGTACAATGAATACAATATAATATATATATACATATATATGTATTTATCATTATCTTTTTAACTATTATTTATATACTTGTGAAATCATCCGGATGTAAAAGTGGTAGAGAAGGCTGGAATTAAACACATAATGGAGGGGTAATAATCCAAAATTGGTTAATTATTACAAATGATTTTCACTTTTAAGCATCAAGATGGGCGAAGGAAAACTTTCTATTCATATTAACATGCAGAATGGAGCAAATATTTACCTTATTACCTATTTATATTGTACCAATTTTGTTACTTTAAAATAAAAAAAAGAATAAGGAGAATTCTTTTTTTGTTACCGTAGTTTTTTTTAAGCTCGTCACTTGAGGTGACAGCATTCAAGAGCTAGTAAGAAACCATTATTACTAACTAAGAGCAATAGTTATTATTAAATATTTTTGGAATCTTTTTCTAACAATTTGAACTAAACAAACCAAAGATTCCAAAAACTAATTTTTAAAAGTTTAATTTAGTGTTTTAAAGACCCAATATTTTCTTAATCCACACAAGCTTGAACTGTGTCTTAGGGTATGTTCCCACGATTTGGAGACGCTGCACCCTGGGATGCATTGTCCCCTTTCCTGCGGGATGCCGGTGGTCTCCGCTGGTGAATGCAGCCGCCCTGTGTCCACGATCTGCGACTTTTCCCTGCATTCACCCCCCTGAAATCACATCTGAATCCGCAGCATGAAATCAACATGCTGCAAAAATGCAATAGCACAGCAAACTACACCACAAGTGAGAGAACGCTGCGGAGGGGAGAAGCACAGTAAGCATGGGATTTCTAGAAATACCATCCACAATGGTTCTACTCTTGAATGCTGAGTTTTGGACACAGCGGAAATACGCTGCATCCAAAATGCAGCTAATACTGATCAAGTGCACAAATCCTTATTTGTTGAAACTCCACCAGCCTCAGAATTGCATTATTTAAATTTGCAGTTAGAAATATGAACAAAATGGCTAAAAACAGACAAAATAATATCATATGTCTAAAAAATAATAATTTTGTGCAAGAAAAAAAATAAGAAAAAAAATAAGACGGCACTCACCGGTTTGTAGTTGCTCTGTTTTAATTCCTTTTCAGGTTGCATCAAAGGTGCGGGGAGGGAGTGATGGGGCTCCATCACTTCCCCCCTGCACCTTTGATGTAACCTGAAGAGGAGTTAAAACAGAGCAACTACAAACCAGTGAGTGCCGTCTTTTTTCTTTTTTTGCACATGTTTATCAGCAAATAATAATGACTGTGCAACACCGGTGGTTAGGTTGCGCCCTTAGGGTACTGTCACCTGATCATGTAAAAAACTGCAGTGTGAAACCAGCCTAAGGGTACCGTCACACCAGGTGACATCGCCGTCGATTTCACAGGTGACGCAGGGGCGTGCCTTATCGTCAGCATCATCGGCAGCGAGTCACCCCGTGTAAAGTGGCACTTTTGTGCCAAAAAATCGGCTGAGAGTGGTCACCTGGTTTCAGAGCCCTGCTGTGAAACCAGGCAACCACTCTCAGGCGATGTGTATGCATCGCCCCGTGTAACATCGCGATCGGCGATGTTACAGACGATGGGAGCCATAGGTTCCCATGTTACAGGATCCCTGCTGGGGTTTCTAGACACCCCAACAGTGAAGTCGCCTGAAACATCGCCAAACCGTCGCCGGAGGTATTGCCGTGTGTAAACAAGCAACGGTGACGCTTCGGGGTACCAAAAACGTGCGTGCTCCCGTGCGTCGCCTGCGATATCTCCGGGGATGTCACCTGGTGTGACGGTACCCTTAAGGTTCTCTAGGTAGGACCGAATCGGTCCGTGTAACAGATAGAGATCACACAATAGTGCCAAGCAATCTTTTTCTCCAAGTGTACATAAAAAATAATAATATTGTCCAGTGGCAACTAATTCATAATAATTTAAGGATAAGTTCACATGACCAGCATTCATCTGTGAGAATGGATTCAGCAGCAATCCGTTGGCAAAAAAGTTTTACAAACACAAATTTTTTTTGTCCGTTTTTAAATAATTGATATTTGCAGGATCCGTTTTTAACATGGGGAATCTATGGAAAAAAGATCCGTTAACTGATTGCTATTTAGCCATATGTTTTTTTTCCCTTTGTACAAAATCCATTTAAAATGTTAGATAAATAGCAATCAGATAACGGATCTCTTCTCCACAGACTCACGTTAAATAAACGGATCTGGCAAAAATCAATTTTTTTCAAAATGGACAAAGAGTTATGTTTGCGGAGAATTTTTACCAACACTTTGCTGATCGATTCATACCAATGGATGATTACTGTAAAACACAAAATAGAGATGGGGGGTGCTAATGGGTTAAATCTGGTGGTCTAGTGGGGCAGGTGTGGGGTTTAAGGTGTCCGCTCATTTACCAGGTTTGTGCACCCTTGCACAATGTTGGGAGAAGCCTGGGTGACTGGGTGTTGCTGACGGCCGCCGAGAACGCTGGAGCAGGGCAGTTACATGTCTGAAACTGACGTAATCGCGGGTCCTCAAATTCAGGTTGATTTATCCTCCGATCTCCATGGCATCTCCTGCCACAAAAACCCTCGGAGAGGGATAGAGGCAGGAAGATTAAAGATAATGCGGTGACACCTGAAGAAGGTAGTAATCCACTGCCGAAACGTGTTGTGACTACAAATTTCTAAATAAAGGTTTGTAAAGAAGGATCAGTTTGTCCTCTTAAATCCTCCCCCTCCGACCACCTGGAACTCCATAGACCGCATTCCCTTTAATCTTCCAATATATGATTACTAGACATGTGAACTCAGTCTAATATATGTTCTTGTATTTCAGTTAATATTTCATGTTTTGTTATAGGGGATTTTTTACAATGAGAAAGCCTAAAAATGGATAACGTCTGGATCCACAATTAAACTCATTTCTGTTTGAATGCTAATTGATGATTGGTATCACAAAGCACTCACTGATCTCAGGGTATCCAGTCGAGGAAAACACTGCGGGCAGCCGGCTAAAGCACTCAAACACAGTGAAATCCATGATTCATTGCCTCCTGGGAATTTGATTATGCAAATGAAGTCTGTGGAGCCTCGTTTAAGAGTCTCAAACACGGGACTAGCCAGATATCCCTCCAGGGAAGGACCTAGCCCTGCGGTGGACTCCTTGCGGAGACCACCATAGCCACCATATTAAGTGGCCCTTTCAGTCAATATCCAGCTCTTTACAAGCTTAAGGATATGGACAAGGGAATTACCAAAGCCAGGTATCCATCCACAGACAGCTGTTTCGGGGTATTGCCCTCATCAGTGTGGAGTAGGATTCTGACTAGGTGGGAGCAATGCCTGGTAGACCAACATCACAACAAACAGCTGTCTGTGGATGGATACCTGGCTTTGGTAATTCTCTTGTCATATCCTTAAGCTTGGAAAGAGCTGGATATTCACTGAAAGGGCCACTTAATATGGTGCTTATAGTGGTCTCTGCAAGGGGTCCACCGCAGGGCTAGGTCCTTCCCTGGAGGGATATCTGGCTAGTCCTGTGTTTGAGACTCTTAAACGAGGCTCCATGGACTTCATTTGCATATTCAAATTCCCAGGGGGCAATGCAACTAGAATTTCACTGTGGTTGAGCGCTTTAGCCGGCTGCCTGCAGTGTTTTCTTTGACTGGTCTCCCTGAGATCAGTGAGAGCTTTGTGATGTTGGTCTAACAGGCATTGCTCCCACCTAGCCAGAATCCTACTCCACACTGATGAGGGGCAAAACCCCAAAACAGCAGTCTGTAGATGGATACCTGGCTCTGGTAATTCCCTTGTCATATCCTTAAGCTTGTAAAGAGCTGGATATTGACTGAAAGGGCCACTTAATATGGTGGTTATGGTGGTCTCCGCAAGGAGTCCTCTCAAGGGCTAGGTCCTTCCCTGGAGGAGTATCTGGCTAGTCCCATGTTTGAGACTCTTAAAAGAGGCTCCACGGACTTCAATTGATGATTGGTGTCACAGGCATGCTAATGACAGCATATATAGTAGGTATCAGCCAACTCAAATCTCCAGATAGAAGAGAAACTTTACTCAAACTGGGAGGCACAGCTCCGGATCACTAAGGGCCCATTTAGACTGGATGACAATCTGTAGTATTCTAACATTACAGACCCATCGTTCTCAATAATTGCATATTGTGAATGAGTTAAGCGATTGAGCAATGTGCCCCCCCCCCAAAAAAAAAATAAATAATTGGTCATTACTTTCTTAGGATTCTGTTGCTTATCATTATGATTGGGTTCTCATAATGCAGGAGGGTTTACTGGCAAATTCAGAAAAATCACAAAGTGAAATCACCATTAAGTTGCATTCTCATCCCTGTAATACAGGACTGGGCAACAGCCATATGATGTAAGCTTGGAGCACAATCAGATCTCATCTTTTGACTGCATTAAACCTATCTCTAAAGTTTTAGCTTTTTTGAAGTGGAAGGGTTTCCTGCATTCCAATAATATAGTTTAAGTGCATTTTTGGCTCAAAAACAGTTATAAAATGAAGGTGTAAAAAACTTTGGCAAGTGAAGGTTCATGTCATCAATCAAAATTTCAGGACATTCAGTGGATCAATGTAAATATTCTCTGAAAAATCAACAATGAAATCACTGGACAAGATCTTCAAATCAAAGAACATTTCACTGGCAAGGAATGCAAATTGTCACTTCAGGGAGGAAGTAGACAAACTCTAGTGCCACCTATTGAAAGCCGTATTCTTAAACATCATAAATGATTTTTTAACAAGCCTTTTAACATGACTTAGGATTTGTGCCAGATCAGAGACCCAATCTGCAGACGCTGCGTTTCGGATTGCCCCTCATCAGTACAATGCATGGGATCTGATCTGGCTGTATGAGAGGCTAACTAGGTCTGGGGGAATAGCTATTACTCTCAGACTGACATGGCTGATACATAGTCTGGTCTTTTCTGTGGTAACATATGAAAGCGAAACATGGGCAATAAAGAAACAGCACAGTAGAAGAATCAATGCCTTCAAAATGTGGAGCTGGAGAAGGACGATATCAATACCATGGATGGAAAGAAGAACAAACAAATCCATTTTGGAACAAGTCAAGCCAGACATGTCACTCGAAGCAAAAATCACCAAGCTTTGACATGCCTACTTTGGACACATCACACAAAGAGAGCAATCACTGGAGAAGGACAACATGGTAGGAAGAATAGAAGAAACAAGGAAAAGAGGAAGACCAGCAACCTAAGGGTTTGATACTATCAAGACAACAGTAGAGAAGACCCTGGTGAATCTCTCTAGGTTGCACAATTTTGATCTTCCTACAGAGCGTTCATCCATCAAGTCGCCATAGCTCAAGATTGAGCTGAAGGCTGATAAACAATAACTACAATATCTATGTCTCCAGATGTCCCCCCCGTCTTCAGTTCAATCTTGAACTATGGCGACTTGATGGATGAATGCTCTGTAGGAAGATCAAACTTGTACGAGCCTATATAGGTACACCAAGGTTGTCTACACCATTATCTTAATAGTATCAAGACATGTACTGTATAAATATCCACATCCGTGAGCAAGATTTCAGAAATAAAGTTTGAAATTACAAAATGTACATGGCTTTCTCTGAACATAGCCTCCCCAATGATAAGGTAGCCACCGTGGATTGTGATATATTAACCTTTTGATGGTTGTTATTTGTGAGGGAAGTTGGTTATAAAAGGGAACCACGATGAATATTCAATGAAAGGGTGACCATGAAATTCAGTTCTACTAATCCATACTTATTAATAATTCTCTGAATAATAAAGAAAAGGTCTACTCTTGACCAGGGAAACTACTTTACTATGACTTTCATCTACCTTAATAGAGTTTATGGAAACATTCTGTCCTTTAAAGCAGGAATTCTCAAAGTGTAAAGTGAACTGCAAAGGTATTTTGTTCTTCAATGTGTCATTGTTTTGCACTCCTATAGTATGGTACTTTTGGAGTGGTATTCATGCTGCAGTGATATGTCATGCTTATGGTGAGGTATGCGGTGCAGCACTATGACATTTAATTGAAGCTGGTGGTGAGTTATGTTATGCTGCACTATGCAATTAGTTAAGAATACAGATTAGCGAATATATTTTAGTGGGATTGAATTCCACAACAATTTGCATTCGCCAAAATGCAATTTTTGGCAATATGATTTTGCGTGGATTCAGCAAATAATCACTAGTTGCCATTTTTCTGTACTATAGGAAAAAAGATCCCTAAACTCGCTTAAAGAGGACCTGTCATCCCCCTGGTGCTATGCTAACTGAAAGCAGCACTGAATGCAGCATGTCTGCAGCATTCAGGGAAGGGGTCCCATGTGTTTCTACCCCCTTCCCTCCGTAAGCTGTTAAAATCACTTTATAAAGTGTACAGGTAGAGTCCAGAGAGAGTAATGAGTCAACCGCTGTTGCTGGTGTCCTCCCCGCCTCCAGCCCTCTCTGTGCCACCTCCAGTCCTCTCTTGTTGAGCCTCCTGTATGTGTCATCGCTGAGGGCTGGAGGTGGCACAGAGAGGGCTGGAGGCGGGGAGGACACCAGCAACAGTCTTGACTCATTACTGAGTAAGTCCTTCCGGACTCGTTATCTGTACAGTTTATAAAGTATTTTTAACAACTTACAGGGGAGCTAGAAACATGGGGGACCACTTCCCTGAATGCAGCAGACACTGCATTCATTGCTGCATTTAGTTAGCATAGCACCAAGGGGGGATGACAGGTCCTCTTTACCTGTTCATCTGGTCCCTCCATCACTCACTGTCACCTGTCTAGTCCTCACCACATCTTCTTATGTCTGTGTTACTCATGCATGTGTGTGTAAGGTGCAGGTCGTGACACCATGACATTGTGACCCTTTACGCATTTGTACAGAATCCTCCCAGGTCTCATTACAGCCAGAAGTAGTAGGGATTTGAGTTTGAGTGAAAGAATGGCAAGAACCGGACAGGTGACAGCGAGGGGCAGGGGTTTGGAATGGTGAGTGGTGAAGCGAGTATCTATAGAGGTAATGCAATCTGAATTAGATAAGTCTCTTTAATTCCACTGTGTATAACAGGTGTTACCAGTTATCATCCTGCCTATATCACTATATAGCCTTCTGTATAGTCGGACACTATGACTAAGGATTACACAGGTCTTAAGTGCAAACAATAGTGTAAACTCCATTTATGGTGCTACATTTTGGTAAATGTATTTTTAATATTCGATGCTTCTGGGGAGATATTGTGTGCTACGCTGTGATATTTGATGTTTCTGTAGTGTTTGGTGCTGTATGGGAGGTTTGTTCTGTGCTTTTTTGTATTTTGTGCTTTTGTACATTTATATTGACCTGACTTGTGGTATTTGGTGCTGCCTATTTGCAAGTAGAGCATTGTGATCTTTGAGGTTGCTGCTGTAGGTAAAATGCATGGTGATATTGGTTAGCCGAGACACTACAGCATCTCCATGGAGTAGAAAAAGTATATGTGGTACATATATCGTGGATGAAAGGAATCAAGAAGAATCGTACTGGCATTGTATTCTCATGCCATACGGTGTTTGCATCACAAATCCCAACACAAGTAGTTTATTTTAGGAATACACATCAGGACGATGACGTTAAAGACAAGAAAGAGACAGCAGGCAGGAGAATGAACACCATGCTGTCTAACATACTAAGTTATAAGTCGCTGTTCATGAGCGCTGTGGAATAAACCCTAGGTTTAGTGCTTCTTAAAGCAGTGAAGTCTACTTCTTCAGCTGCTCCTCGTGTTGTCTCACGGCTGGGTAAGCACAGCATGAGCACTGTAAAACCAAAGTAAAATTGAAATAAAGCTCCAAAACAGAAGCAGAGATAGGAATCAACAAGTTGGGCTTGTAACTCTGTAGGACGTTCGCTCATCCATCCTAAACAATGGGTCTCTTTGCAAGATCACGGAGACCTCCAGCCATATTTCTCCAGCAGCGTGCTGCAGGTTAAAAAACGCCTTTCTGTTGCTCTCTGAGATTTCAAAACTAAAAATATGCAGGCTGTGAGCGCTGCGAGCGCCTGTAGTGATCCGCATGTATGGATTAAAATTCATAGAAATATCGATCTGTAAAATGCTATACATGTGCAAAATACAGAAAAATAAGGCAAAGAAGAGCAAACGTAGAGTTATTCCAGGAGGCCCCATAGGCTGTGGTCTGCCTACTTACACATAACATTGATTGCTGATAGTAATGTACATTTTGTAATTGACCTTTTTCTTTGTCCACAAGTTCAAGAACCGCTGAATGGTTTTCACACTATCTGACCTGGGTGAGGCCAACACCGATGTTAAGTGCATCCAAGTACAGCAAAGATGAAAAGTGCACAAAGATGCAACAGTAAGGCTAGGGTCACAGTTTTATATCATCTGAGAAAATGACCTTATTATGTCGATCAGAGTTTGATCACAGTTTAGACTGACTTCCACCTGCTTCTTTTTGTCAGTCTGTGAAATCTGGATCAAACTCGGATACCACCCAACTACAGATTTTATCCATAGACCAAAATACTGGAATGGGTGTGTGCCACCTGGCTCTCGGAAGCAAATCCGGCACGCTGCGATTCGAGGTTAAACTTGGACATTTGCATGGCCCATAGAATAACACAAACATATAGAAAAAAAATTATGTATTGGCTCATCTAAATGTCCACCACTCCTGTATTCCTTCTGCACGGAATGCTTTATGGCTGATCTGCAGTATGAATAATGGAAGAAAAATTACTGGGATGTCCAGTGAAGAGTAGACTGTCATGATGAAGGATAAAATTGATTGACGTGTTTCGGCTAAAAGCTAAAAACATGTTATCATGATTAAGGTTCGTTTTTAGCCGAAACGCATCAACTAAGATGTCTGCGTGGAGTTTATTTTTTTTATCTGTGCGACCGTGATTTTTTTTGTAACTACAATAAAACTTGAGTTTCAATCAAATAGAGAAGAAATGGAGCCGCACTCAAGGCTTCTGGCAGTGGATATTTATTCAATCTTCACACAACAGGTTGTGCACAGCGGGTGGTAGGACGGGGGGGTACTTACATCGTTTCGCGCCCTGTCTTGGCGCTTCAGCGGATTGTACTCATCCTCCACCCTCCAGTTCGTGAGTTCATGATCCCCAAGGGGAACGCAGGAAAGGTTGGTGCTGGCCCAGACCTCTCTTCAAGACGTGAGTTAATATAAAATTTGAGTTTATCCATCCTTGTGACCATCGTCTCTATGCTAGACATCCCTATATTTTTCTTCCATAGAATAACACGGGGACGAGTGCCCTCTGTCAAAATGATAGATAGGACTTGTCCAATTATTACTGTCATATGCACAAGCCGTAAGAAAGAGGAGGATGTAAAGAAACACTTATTACAATGGATAATTTATGGCATTTTATTGAATGTTGGATGACACTATACCGAGGACTACTAGTCCATGGGAGACTAAGAAAAATAAGTCCAAGAGATTCAAAAGGAATAGTGCTGATATGATCTACGCTGCTGTCCGAGATGAATGACATGAAAGACAAGGCTTCTTATGTGTTGCTTCTTTATTCCCTACGCGTTTCGGTGCAGTCCCTGCACCTTCCTCAGGGGTGCCCCATGTTCTGAGGAACTGGACCCATTTAAGCGGCATAGCCCGCGAAACAGCAGCTGTCGTCCGCCATCCCCTCTCCCTCTCCCCGTTGAACACATCTATGGTGATGAATGACGATGACGAATAAAAGGATGATTGCAAACTGGTGAGTGCCGCCCTCTTTATTTTATTGTATTGACTGTGGTTTTGACTCTAATAGGGCGTGCAACACCTCTCACCGAGGTCTGCCAATAAATGCTGCAGTTAATGATTGTGTGAGCTACCCTAGCCATACAGAAGGTGCCCGTTTTTTTCTGCATAAAAATTGGACATATATTATATAGAATCATTACAAAAAGAGTAATCTTTTCAAGTTTTTATTTCTGTTAATGTTGATGATTATTTCCTACAGCCAACGAAAACCCAAAATTCATTATCTCAGAAAATTAGAACAATTAACACAAAACACCTGAAAAGGCTAACTTGCATTTTAGATGATACGGAGTATTATTGTAAATGCTACGTGAAAGGCCTAGGAAGAAATCCTAAATCTTAATAGATTCTATCTACATGCCTGTTCTACCCGGCGCTGGCTTGGAGCAGTGACTGCTTCTGCCGGCAATTCTTCTGCTTCACATCAACAGAGCAGCTCTTCCAGTTTGCTCTGTCAATGGAGTGAGACTGCCGACATCATGTTGATTGACAGCGGCTCCTCTCTGCCCAATTGTGGGGAGTTGGCTGTCAATCTGCATTAGAACAGCAGCCACGCCCCACTGACAGAGCAACCCAGAAGAGCCGCTTTGTTGATGTGAAGAAGAAGAATTGCTGGCAGGAGTAGTCACTGTTCCAAGCCAGCGCTGGGTAGAACAGGCAGGCAGTTAGCAACTATTTGCCTGTTGGTTCTTAATCCCATAGTTAAAAATAAAATTGTCTTTGACAACCCCTTTGAAAGTTAATGGGTAGGATCTTATGTGGTAGGAGTCAGTCAAATTATAGTAAACGCCTATGGTGGTTCAATCGTTAATACAGTTGCCTTGCAGCACAGGAATCCACCAAGGACATAAGTGAAAAAAAAGTTGCTGTCATCTAACCCACGATGGGATCCCTGAAATCTGTATGGACTAAATGTGTAGTCTCCAAAACAGATAAAAAAGGGGGGTATATGTCACGCTGAGGCGTGCAGACACAAAGCTTGCAGTGCGACACAAGGGTAACAATGGGGATGGTAAAGAAGGAAGGTCCTGGTGACATGGAGAGGGGTTTGAGGTCAACTCTTGAAACTCACCCAAGTCTGGGCCTTTTGCTCCCTAAACATCCAAATATAGGGTCCTTTACCCATGTCACCATCATGTGCCCATGCCTTAGCTGGCCCTAATAGGCCAGCGAAAACAGTCTTACCACTGCATTAATACAGCACAAAAAAGTGTGACTGACAGAGGGAAACAGACGCAAAAAGGAAATAACTCCAACTTCTCCAATGCAGCTAAACATCACAGCTACAATTGAAAGGAACAACCAGGTCCCGAGAAGGCTGGTGCAATGGTATTTCTTTATTCCAATGCGTTTCGGAGCAACTTCTGCTCCTTCCTCAGGGATTTAAACCCAGTCATATGCCACGTTGCACGTGGAAGTGTGGCTCCAGCGGCAGCTGTATGAGTGCAGATACTGGTTGTGGGTTTAAACAACCTGATCAGGTGAGCAATCGCCCCTCTCTGCGACGAGATAAGACCCTATGCGCTCTTTTGTCTCTCACATTTCAAGATACTTAAAGGGTACCGGTCATCAGAATTTGTGTGTGTTAAACTAAAAGCGCCACCTACAGCAGTATCTACACCGCATTTTAAGATGGTGGCTATTATGCCCCAACTTCCCCTGTACACTGAATAAACACTTTATAAAAATCTCCCACCCTGTATCATAATTATTACTTACTGTTCAGATGGGCATGAATGCAGCTCGGTCCTCCCACCTCTTGTTGCCGTCAGCGTCAATTACCGTCATCCTTCTTCTGATTGATGTCTCCTGTGTTATCCACATCACTGGGGGAGATCTCACAGGGCTTCAGGGATCTTGCGCATGCGCACTAGGCTCTATAGCATTCAGCATAGAATGTATGTCTGACTGCAGTCCATACATTTTAGCTGGAAGAAGCTAGTGCGTATTGGCTCCTTTCAAGTCCTGACTGCAGCCATTCATACATGCATACATTCTAGCTTATTCACTACTGAAGTAACTACAACGAATGGGGTCTTTTCAGATATACATTGAAGCCAGCAGAATATATGGGACCCTGTTAAACATCTAACAGGGTCCCATACATTCTTCTAGCTTTAATGTATATCTGGAAAAAGCCCATATATTCTAGTGACTTCAGTAGTGAACAAGCTAGAATGTATAGAAAACAAGAATCAGATCCCCATTGATGTCCTTCTCAGAGAATTCCCTTCATAGCACAAGTTGTGGCTTGGCAACCACCGATTATGAAAACCAGAAGGCATGGATTAACCTAGAGATGGGGAAAAATGGCAGCACGTAGAGGAAAAATGTGCAAAACTTTATTGATCTGAGATCATAATCAAGGCTGCCGTTTTAGCCGAAACGTGTCGCTCTTAACCGTCCTATGGACTGATCTGACTGCCGCACCTTGTGCATTATTTTTGTATTGATTTGCAATAAAGTGAAGTTTTGCACATTTTTGCTGTACTTGCTGCCATTTTTCCCCCATCGCTGGGTCAATCTCTGCCAGCTAGAATGTATGGGCTGCAGTCAGGACCTCCAAGCAGCCCCTACTGAGTGGCTGCTCTTTCAGCGTATGGGGGTGAATTATCTGAATGTACCCCCCACATGCTGGGAGAGCGAGACTTCGCTGTGGATTACCATTGTATGGTATGTTTTAAGTTAATAAATGGGAAAATGAGGGTTGTCTGATGTTTTATTTCAAATAAAGTATTTTTTTCTGTGTGTGATTTTAAATGTATTTACTCACAGATTTGATAATGTGCGGGTCTCGTAGAAACCTGAACATTATCAATTTAGGGCTTAATAAGAAGCTGCCAATACAAAGCTGGCATCAACCCCTTTATTACCCAGTTTGCCACCAACACCAGGGCAACTGGACAAGTCAGGGTACAGCGGCAGAAAATGGCACGTCTAATGAATTCATCATATTTTGAGGTGACTGTGGGTTGCAATTCACAGTGTGGTGGGCTCAGAATGCTAGAGCCTCCCCACGCTTGATTCCAGCCTCTAGCTGCCTAGGTGTACCTTGCTGGCAACCAATAATACAGCAAAGACCCACATTGTTTTTTTTTAAATAATTATTTCTCGGAAAAAAAACATGTGGAGCTTCGCCGTATTTTTGGTTGCCAGCCAGGTACACCTAGGCAGCTACGGGTTGCCACCCCCCCCCAGCTGCCTAGTTGCACCTGCCTGGCAACCAAAAACACGGCATGGGGCTTCACCGTATTTTAGGTTGACAGCCAGGTAAAACTAGACAGCTGAGTCTGCAATCCTCAGTGTTGGGAGGCCCGAGCATTCTGGGCCCCCCACATTGGCGCTGTACCTGACTTATCATGTGCTTAGGCCCTCCTTTGTGCTGGACTCACTCTGGTTAGTGTGCAGGTTGGCAAGGACACTAGTTTCATCACCACCACTGGAGAGTGGCCACGAAAGGGTTGCACCTGAGATTTAAGGCCACACGAAACAGCCAGAAAACAAAGAGTATCTAACCTGTACAGCGCCAAACGAAAGCAAATACATTTAAACACAAGTTGAAGACCTTCTGGTACCAGCCTCATGCAAGTGTCTCCAGTGTGGAGCATATATGCATATGACATAAATAGATAAATATTTTTTTCTTCTTTATTGCTACTGCATAAGCAATAGTATCTCAAATGAGAAGTTCCTGTTTACCTGATGTAATTGGGAATGTCTACAGCATGGACATTTCAGAGGTGCGCACTGCTCACACCAGGACATGTTATCTTTTCCGATCAGATAATTGTCCGCAGTTTCAGAAGGGCTAAGAATTAAATAGATAAAATACCGATCTGCTCTTAAAACAATCAATATAAGTATGTTCTCAGAAGGTTTTTGATTTGTGGTAAACTGATATTTTTAGCTATAACGTAAGGCTTCACAATAACAAATCATCCTTGGTATCAATGTAAAGCTAAATCAAAATCTTGGGCTACATTTAAACATAGATGGAGCAGGATGAAGGCAGCAGGTGCTGGGCATTAATGGCTAAAGGGGAACTCCAGTGAGAGAAACCTTTTTAGTACAGTTCCTTGCCCTGCTAAATGATGAAGCACAGCTGTACGCTGCAGTTCTAGGATCTATAGATCTTTTCTAAATCGATAAAATCATACCTGCTCCTTTGCTCTAGCTCCCCCACCTCAGGGAACCTAAATTTCTGCACGCCGCCTCACTAAACAGAATTGTGAGGGGGCGTGAATGTAGGCTGATTCTGCAGCTCCCAGCATCCACGCCCCTGACACACCTCCGGCTTTTTGCTCTTACATGAAGCGGTCAGGTTCTAGATTCTGGGTTCCCTGAGGTGGGGCCAGAGCAGAGGAGCAGGTATGATTTTATTGAATTACAAGAGATCTATAGATCCTAGAACTGCAGTGTATGGCTCTGATTCATCATGTAGGAAGGCAGGAACTGTACTAAAAAGTTTTCTCTCACTGGAGTTCCCCTTTAGCCATGTCTCACTTTGCAATTCTTCATTATGCAGGATGTGATGCTGGCTGACATTATGACCTATTATCACAATGGGAGAGAGATTCGGATTCCCTCAGGACATTGTCAGAGATAAACAATAACTGTCCATTTTGGAGAGACATATTGAAAGGCAAACAAAGGAGTGGTCTACTGATGACTTCACACAACTCATAAAGGGAAACAAATCAGAGTTATGTAACATACTGGTAGCACTCAATTTTGATATATTTTTTCTGCCAAAAATGGCTGGAGTGGTGATTTGAATCTATAAATATAATTGCCCAAACCTACTGAAAATATTACTTGCTAGTTCATTCTGATAAATCTCTTATTACATATCAATAATAAGTGTTATCAGCAATCTAAAATGTCTTTCTGTTTAGGCAGTGAACTGAGAAACAGGAAGGCAGGCGAGTTGTAAGTGTATGGCTCCGCCCAGTGCACTTAATGCTCATTAGCATACAATCTCATCTACTGATATCTCTAAAATGAAAACATAGATTTCTACAAGAAAAGTAAGGATTTATTTAGCATTAAAACGCTTTGACGTACGTGACAATAGTTTGGAACATATAATTCTGATGAAGTTTAAAGAATAATTAAAGTGTAAAGAAAGTGGTAATAAATGCAATCCCCTTTAAAGGGATCCTGTCACCCCCAAAACACCTGTAAACCTATTAAAACCTGTCCCTAGAGCATATTAACACTTTCCCTACACTGTTTTTACCTCCTAAATGCAGTAAATGACATTGCATAAAAACGTTTTATAAGTACCTGATTACTGATGATAATGAGTGACTATGCTATTCATAGTCACTCATCCAGGCTGCCCCTCTGCTTCATAGCACGCCTGAATAGGCGTGATCTTCATAGCAGATTCAAATTGCCGCCTCCCTGCTGTGGCCTGTGTCGTCCGAGGCTGCTGTGTGGCTGGGTGACGCGATCCGCGTCATTCCCCGCGCCGGGTGACGTATTTACACCGGCGCCGCGCTGTCGGCTTCAAAATGCACACTGCGCATGCCCATGCGCAGTGCGCATTTTGAAGTTTACAGCGCGGCGCCGGTGTAAATACGTCACCCGGCGCGGGGAATGACGCGGATCGCGTCACCCAGCCACACAGCAGCCTCGGACAACACAGGGCACAGCAGGGAGGCGGCAATTTGAATCTGCTATGAAGATCACGCCTATTCAGGCGTGCTATGAAGCAGAGGGGCAGCCTGGATGAGTGACTATGAATAGCATAGTCACTCATTATCATCAGTAATCAGGTACTTATAAAACGTTTTTATGCAATGTCATTTACTGCATTTAGGAGGTAAAAAACAGTGTAGGGAAAGTGTTAATATGCTCTAGGGACAGGTTTTAATAGGTTTACATGTGTTTTGGGGGTGACAGGATCCCTTTAAAGATGGCTTTTCACCAGTTTGAACATACTAAATTGACCACATCAGGGAGAAGTGACTGAATAGTCAGCTCTCATCTACATGCCGGCGATTCAAATGCTGTGTCGGTGAACCCAGAAGCTCAGGAAATTCACACAACTGCTGTCCACAGGAACAGAGCACTGACCAGCTAATTGGGTATAAAAAATGTGAAAATGTTTCTACCGTATTTAGTTCTAATAAGGAATGATTAACAACTATTTTTTTTTTATTATTATCTACACATAGAACCCCTTATATCTACAAAACCCTCGACTCTGTTCTCTTCTTCAAGCCACATATCCAAGCCTTTTCAGCTCCAACTTAAAATATTACCCGGATCCGTTCATTCCTTAACCAAGTATCTGCTAAAACACTAGTGCATGCCCTTATTAGCTCCCGCCTCAACTACTGCAACCTGCTGTTCTCTAGCCTCCCTTTTAACAATCTTGCACCCTATCCTTCCAATCTATCCTAAACTTTGCTGCCAATCTAATTAACCTGTCCCCCCGATATTCCCCTGACTTTCCTCTATACCAAGACCTTCACTGACTCCCCATTTCCTAGACATTCCAGTTCAAAGCCCTAACTATAACATACAAAGCCATCCGCAACCTGTTTCCTCCGCACAAATGTGACCTAGTTTACTGGTTCTTACCTGTGTTCCTCTCAAGGAACTGCTCTCCGCTCCACTCTTATCTCTTCTTCCTACAATCGCACACAAGATTACTCCCGTGCATCCCCCATAATCTGGAACTCTGTACGCCAACATATCAAACTCAGACCTACTGTGAAAACCTTCAAAAGGATCTCGACGAACCACTTCTTAAAAGAAGCCTACAACCTGAAGTGACCCGCAGTCCACTATATAGCCGCATGACCAGCTCTACCTATCCTAGTACTGTGAGCCCTCATAGGCAGGGTCCTCTCTCCTCACCTACTGTTTCCTCACCAATTTCTTGTACACTGTGAGTCCTCGCAGGCAGGGTCCTCTATACTCACCCATCCCTTGTAGAGTAGAGAAAAGTGTGGATAAAGTGCAAATAGGGCCTTATCCTGGTGATAATTGAAGGGAATAAAATATTGGTTCGCTCACACACAACCAGCTAGAATCGCATAGAACATCTGCTACAGAAATCCACGTGCCACACGGCAATGAAACACAGATAAATGGATAGAAAAGGTGGAAATGAGATCCGCACTGCTATGAGATGAAAGGTGTCATCGCATAGAACATCTGCTACAGAAATCCACGTGCCACACGGCAATGAAACACAGATAAATGGATAGAAAAGGTGGAAATGAGATCCGCACTGCTATGAGATGAAAGGCCGAAGAAATATCTAAAAGGTGGCTTTATTCGATGTGTTTCGAAGGGCTTTCCTCATTTTCTTCAGGAAAAGGACATGGTTGGTTGGACCTATCTATATCCACCTTTTATATCCATTTATCTGTGATCACATCCACGTGTAGACTGTGAGCCCTCATGGGCAGGGTCTTCTCACCTCACTCATCCCTTCTAGACTGTGAGCCCTAGCAGGCAAGGTCCTCTGCCCTCCCCTACTGTATCCTTACCCATTCCTTGCAGAGTGAGCTCTCGCAGGCAGGGTCTTTTCTCCTCACATACTGTATCCTCATCCATCCCTTGTAGACTGTGAGCCCTCATGGGCAGGGTCCTACCTCCTCCTGTACCAGTGTGTGCCTTGCATTATTCATAATTATTGTACTTGTCTATGAATGCCCCTTTTTCACATGAAAAGGGCCATGGAATAAAAAGCGCTATAATAATAACAATATAGAATACTTTTATATATCTGAACACTTTGAATGCTCGCTGTCATACATCTCCCATATCTCACAGATTGGACTCATTTCCACACGCATCTTGGTTTATTAGTTCCTCTTCCATTTGAACCAAGAAATTAAAAAAAAAGGGGTCGATCTTGTGAGCCATCAAGAGCACAACAGATATGTTGTGCTATTTTACCATCTGGTTTGCCTTATTCTCATAGTAGAAGCTTGGTTCTGACTCTGTATACAAAATGCCATGTTTATATGAATATCACATGAAGTTTGCTGGAAAGAGCACTCTTTAAAATGAAGACCAGAAATCTGTATAATAGGCAGAGACAAGCCGTAACGAGACCACTGAATTCCAGTTGTCAAACATAATTTATTATGTATATTTCTCCTTTTTCTTTCTATTAAAGAAGGGATTATCAAAACTAAAGCGATATGGCGGACTGTTTAACTTCCCATTGAAGGTCTTGTGCAGGGAGGGAGCCGCGTTCAAGTTAAGTTTAGCTTAGTGAAATCAGAGTGAGATTTCTGTTTGATGGCCTCCTGACTTTATATCCTCTTGTCAAAGTGCAGCGGTTTTATTTGCAATGATGCATGCGGGACAAGGTGGAAGGTTAAAGTTGACTAAAAGGCTAACAGGAAAAACCTACTATACTCTTAAAAAAAAGTCTTAGGACTTGAAGCATGCTGAGATCTGTTGGTAAATTCTGCTACCCTTCAGGACTGACTTGCTCTAAATGTCTTACAAAAAGAACAAAATCTGTGAACTGGAGATGGAAAAGATTAATGATGAGGGATGGCCCCTCTCCTTTTACTGAAAGACAAACCTTTCAATATCCCGTCTTTCAACATCCCTGCTAGAGCCCCAGATAAGTTTCAATCTACAACTTTGAAATGAGGCTTGACAAGGGTTGTTTCTCTAGAAGTAGCCTTGTGCAGGGCTGGATGGTGTTCTCTAGACAAACACTTGCAATGACATGGACAGTAAAGCTGTGACCATGTGTCTGGGCAGCAGATACCAATCTGTCCTCATGATCTGCAGAAAAATGCAACTGTTTTACAGTCATGCCTCATAATTTCTCAAACTTTATAAGATTCTTCACTAAGGGAAGCAATAAAACTTCAAACAAGGATACCAAATACATTGACGAGCAAAAGGGTAACAATGTTTTGAACTTTTGACTTTCTGGCTGTATATCTCACCATCCACTACAGTTTTGAGCTGTACCTTCATTTTATGGGCAATCATCTTGGCTATCTCAAAATTTGACTTTTAACTATTTACCATATGATTAGTTATGCAGATTCTTGTCATTTCACTGCATTGTTACTGTTTTGCTCCTAAAAAAAAACCTAAATTTAAATTTTAATTATTTTGTTAGTATTTTGTAAATCTAAATTTGGCTTTCAACACTGCCTGAATCCTTCTGGGCATCACTGGATTAGATTCAAGCATGTTTCAACCAAAATCTGATCCCATGTCTCTTCTACCCTTTATACAACTTTCCATGGGATCCTGTCATATTGAAGATAGTGTATGATCTGCAGGCAGGATGTTACAGAGCAGGAGGAGCAGATCATAACGATAAAATCTAACATTTTAGTAAAACTTGCAATTATTCATATATTTGTATGTATCAGTCCAGTAGGTGGTCCTATTCAGTGATTGACAGTCCTCCCTGTATAACTGTCCATGCAAAGATAGCTGTGAATCACTAGTAGGACTGCCCACTGGACCTTATGTATAGAAACAACTGGGATATCAATAAAATACAAGTTAGACTGAATCTTTTCCAACACACCTATACATCATTTTCCTCAGCTTCTCCTTCTCTATATCATACTATCTACAGATTGGACTGTATGTACAATGTGACAGGTTCTTTTTTTAAGACTGCTGTCGATTGGTGGTTAATGAGGTATATTGTGATTAAAATACCGGTGGCCTATCGCTAGGCTAAGCCATGAATATCAGACTGAGTAGGCCATCCTGGAATTGCACAGACTAGATAGGTCCTCCAAATAAAACCGTTCGTGGTAGCAGTTCTATGTTCTGGCTATTTGAGAGAACCAATAAACCTTAAAGGGATCCTGTCACCCCCAAAACACCTCTAAAGCTATTAAAAGCTGTCCCTAGAGCAGGGGTCTCAAACTCGCGGCCCGGGGGCCACATGCGGCCCCTGGGGCATCACTATGCGGCCCGCGGCACCTTGGACAACTTAATGATGCATCACCCAGTGCAGGAGACCGCAGCAGTCCCCGCTGTGTGATGACTTCTGTCCGCAGCACTAACAAGCTCTGCCACTCAGCAAGATCAATGTCACCTGCAACAGAGCTTATCTGCGCAGCGGCTGGAGGAAGTCATAGCACAGTGGAGGCCGGAAGCCAGCACAGTGGGGACCGTGGCGGCCCCCTGCACTGGAGCGATGCATCATTAAAGTGAGAAAAGTGTGAGTGTGTGTGAGAGGGTGAGTGCGTGAGGGTGAGTGAGGAAATGTGTATAAGTGTGTGCGAGTTTCAGTGTGTGTATGAGTGTGAGTGTAAGAGTGTGTATGAGGATGTGTGAAAGTGTGTGTGAGAGTATGTGTGTGTGTGGGGGGTTTGTGTGTGGGTTTGTGTGTGAGTGTGATAGAGTGTGTATTTGAGTGTGCAAAAAGAAGGTAAAACAGGATGGGGGGAATCACTATAATAGTAGATCAGGATGGGGGACATCACTATAAAAGGGGATCGGGATGGGGACATCATCACTAAAGGGGATCAAGATGGGGACAACACTACTAAAGGGGAATGACATTGGGAACATCACTAGAAAAGGAGATCAGGAAGGGGGACATCACTACAAAAGGGGATCATGATCGATGGGGGACATCACTAGAAAAAGGGATCAGGATAGTGGACATCACTATAAAAAGGAATCAGGATAGGGATCATCACTAGAAAAAGGGATCAGGATGGGGGAAATCAGTAGAAAAGGACATTACTACAGGATGGGGACATTACTACAAGAAAGGGATCAGGATTTTTACTTTACTACATTGAGCAAAAAATTCTGGTATTACTAAAAATATCACTTAGTCCTACAAGGGATGCGGCCCCCTATAAATGTTTCTCTATGTGCGGCCCACCAACCCAGCCGAGTTTGAGACCCCTGCCCTAGAGCATAGTAACACTTACCCTACACTCCTTTTAGCTCCTAAATTCAGCAAGTGAAATTGAAGATAAATGTTATTACAGTACCTCATTAGGGATGATAATGAGTGACTATGCTATTCATAGTCACCCTGGCAGGCTCTGCCACTTCAAGATATCACGCCTCCATAGGCGTGAATTTCTAATCAGATTAAAATGCGCGCCTCCCCACTCTCCTATGGCAGCTGGACTGCTGCAGTGTGAGGCTGGGTGATGCGAATCGCGTCATTCCCGGCGTCGGGTGACGTATGTACACCCGCGCCGCTGTTAGCTTCAAGACCCGCACTGCACATGCGCAGTGTGCGTTTTGAAGCTAACAGAGCGGCGTGGGTGTACTACGTCACCCGGTGCCGGAAATGACGCGATTCGCGTCACCCAGCCTCACACTGCAGCGGTCCAGCTGCCATAGGAGAGCAGGGAGGTGCGCATTTTAATCTGATTAGAGGATCACGCCTATGGAGGCGTGATATCATGAAGTGGGAGAGCCTGCCAGGGTGACTATGAATACCATAGTCACTCATTATCATCCCTAATGAGGTACTGTAATAACATTTATCTTCAATTTCACTTGCTGCATTTAGGAGCTAAAAGGAGTGTAGGGTAAGTGTTACTATGCTCTAGGGACAGCTTTTAATAGCTTTAGAGGTGTTTTGGGGGTGACAGGATCCCTTTAAAAAAAAAGGTGTACAAGCCATAGTAAAAAATGTATTTCTTCATTAATAAAAAAAGTTAGAGCTACAGAAAAAAACATACACCCAGATATAAGAATTAGTAAATGGAAAAGGGTCAGATTCCAAAGTAATACAGTAAATGATTCAAATATAAAATAGACCTTTCTTAAGCTCAAGCTTTCTCCACAAAAGGTAACTATATTAAATCATAGGACCAATAAATATGAATAATCTATATTATTGCTCCGATTTTTGCACCGATAAAAAAATCGGACAGAATCGGATCAGACCAAATCGGATGCCATTTAGTGCACATCCGATTCGGTCCGATGCCCATAGGGCTGCATGGGGGCCAAAATCAGTCCAATGCTGTCCGGTTTTTATCGGACAGCATCGGAAATAAAAAATTTGTAGTGTGAAACCAGCCTTACAGAGAAAAACTGTATGTGGAATATTGATACATATTCTGTGTTTTGGAATACAACCACTGATGGTATACTGATCAAAAATACTGAGGTGTGAATGAAGCCTAAGTAAGAATATCTGAGCCCATGGCAGGCAGGACAGGCTGTACATGCACAAAGTGCCTATTCTATATGGTCTTTTGAGTACTGAGCAACAAATAACATTGTGGGACCTATGTAACGTGCTCTGCTGTCACAGGCTTAACAGAACGGCACAGTGGGCAGCACATTGTACAGTGCAAATTTTGCAATAAAGTGAGATTGAGTGTATGTGACTGCAAAAATCACAGAAACAGTTAAATGCCAAATTCATCTCTGCTAGCATGTTAGCATTCAGTGATGGTAGTGACAGACGTGGTTGTGACAATCTCATCATTCTCATCAAAAAGAGGGAAGGATAGAGAAGAGAAATAGCTGGTACAGATTACCCAAGGTGTGCACTATGTGTAAACCGGAGATCACAATGGCTTTAGAGCTAAAGGAATAACACAGCAGCATCATATGACCGTGTTATAGTAACAATACAATTTAAAACTCTCTTGAAAACATTCTCTGGGCATGTTGAAGTAGAACAATTCTGATATTTTGAGAATTTGTAGTGACCTCCTCTATTGGACTTTGTTTAGTTTACACTGCATCACCAGCCAATCAATTTGTTGGAAAGCAATTTATGTACCCACAAAGTGCCAGTTTATGTGCCGTTCATTGCCTACGAGGTTAATCTTACATGGCTATATAGGAGATGGGAACACTTCTCACGGCAGGTGTTGTTAAAACCAAGGAGGTTTGTGCTACGTCATAGCTAGAATACCTTTACTTCACACATTAGAAGTCTTATTCTAGTAAAGGAGTGACCAGAACTTATGTCTTCATCAGACCATTTCCAAGCTCACTATCATTTTTTTTCCCCTAGAATTTGAATAACAGAGATTTTTGATGATTTCGTGAAGATATAACAGGTGAAATAAGCACTGGGATCACTGTCTTGCTGAAATGTCCATCCTCATTTCATCTTCATCATCCTTGAATATGGCAGCAGATTTTTATCAAGAATGTCTTGGTACATTTATCCATTCATTCTTCCTTCAATTACAAGAAGTTTGCCAGTATAAAACGCAGAAAAGCAGTCCCACACCATGATGTTCCCACCTCCAAACTTCACTGTTGGTATGGTGTTTTGGGGGTGATTTGCCTTTTGGCCTTCAAACATGGTGTGTATTATTGCATCAAGAGTTCCATTTTGGTCTCATCTGACCAGACTATATTCTTCTAGTATTTCACAGGTTGTCTACATGCTGTTGAGCAAATTTTAAAGGTGCTTGAACATGCTTTTTGTTCAGCAATGGAGTCTTGACTGGTGAACGGCATACAGGCCATGGAGAGTGAGTGCATTATTTATTGTTTTCTTTGACAATTATATTTGCAGATTCCAGGTCTTTGTGTAGCTCCTCACAGGTGGAGCTTGGCTGTTGGACAACTCTTTTGGCAATTCTTCTCACTCCTCCTTCTGAAATCTTATAGGGATCACCTGGTCATGTCTGGTTTATGGTGAAATAAAGTCCTTTCCACTTCTGGATTATGGCCCCAACAGTGCGCCATTTAATTTCCAAACTACCTTAAGTTTTTCTGTGACCAATGCCATCAGAATGTTTTGCAACAATACAGTTGCAAAGGTCACTAGTTTTACCCATCATGAGATTTTTCTTGTGTGGCACCTTGGTAATGAGACAACTTTTATAGGCCATTGAAGCAGCTGATATTATATTTCACTAAAACTCAGGATTGTGATCTAATTACTGATAATTTTTTGCTGATGTCATGACTTACCATGGATTTGTGCACCTCTCTTTTTTCACATTAAATAATTTTTCCCTGTATCATCACTAAATTTATGGCCATCTACGGATTTGATTTCTTCGCCTGTGTGGATTTGATGGGTTATTTACTGACATCTGGTGAGAACTTCATGTCAATAGCACCTTTAGAAATATATTTACTTGGAAAATTGACGACACGTTCAATACTTATTTGACCCGCTGTATGTGCAAGCAGCCATATGCACGAGTACCATGTATGAATGCTGCACATCATAAAGGGGTTGTCCAGTTGGAACAAGTTATCACCTATCCCAGTTAGAATGGATAATCAATACACATACTCGAGTGCTGCGCCATTCATTCTCTATGGAGCTAATAGATAAAGTTGAATACAGGGCTCCAACAGTGCCCAAGAGAATGAAAGAAGCAGTGGTTGAGCATACAGATTGCCACTCCACTCTAACGGGCCCTTCACATGGTACCACCTCGCCGGAGATGTCATCTTTGACTAGCGGGAGCGCGCACGCTTTTGGCGTCCCCGCCAGTGTCGACCCCCCCCCCGTTTACACGGGGAGACACCTCCGGTGATGCACCGTCGAGCTGACAGGCGGCATCGCCACCGGGGTGTTTCAAAACCCCAGCAGCGATGCAGTACAATGGAGCCTATGGCTCCCATTGCCTGTCAGGTCGCCGGAGGCCATTTACATGGGGCGATGTGTGCACATCGCCCCAGATCGGCCGCCTGGTTTCTGAGCACTGCTCTGAAACCAGGCGACTAGTGAAAGGCGTCGCCATCGCCCAATTACATTAGGCGATGCAGGGGCGATGTCAGTGCCAATAGACCACGCCCCTGCATCGCCTAACAAATTGGTGTACCGTCGTCACGTGTGACGGTACCCTAACACAATAAATGTGCTCAATTTCACTGATTGATGAAAGGTTCTAATGGCCTAAATGTTTTCACCTATCTTATCTATATGATTACTTGTTCCACCTGGACAACCCCTTTAAATATTTTGTTATTAGGAAGTATTGTGTTAACAAGACTCAGTTTGGGTTTTTGGGGGTTCTGATCTGGCACAAATCCTAAGTCATATTAAAAGACTTGATGAAGAGTCAATTATGACCTTTATGATTGCCACCTTTATTATGTGGCACTAGAGTTCGTCTACTTCCTCACTGAAGTGAAAATTTGCATCTTTCAATATAAAAACATGGTATTATTAACCCTCCTTCAGGAACAACTGATCTAACAGGCACAGATTTTGTAGTTTCATCTCTCCATCCTCACCAGATTGTCAGGATATCCCCCACCCCCTAATACCTTCCTGACTCTTGATGCTTTGTGAAACCTGATATCACAGTTGTAAAGCAGGGTCTCAGGAGAGCAGATATAACTGTCCTGGTTTTCTCACCATTGAAGCACCATACAGGCACGAAACTGCTGCTCGGGTCACATTTATTTATTGGTACTGGTTACAGCATGTGCAGGGAGGGGGAGTGGGAGCAGCAGTTTCGTGCCTGTCTGGTCCAATACTAATATTGACAATATGGAAAGTGTTACTCAACAGGAGCGAAAATTCACAAATGAGAAGGGTAGAATTGAACTAAAAAAAACTATTACCACAACGCGTTTCCACAACGGAGCTTTGTCTTCTTCAGGTGGATTTAGCCAGGAGCAGGTAACTAGATATTTATACACTTTTATCCATATCGTTTTGGCGCCCAACGTGGGCTACCAGATGCGAATCCCCAAACCTTGAGGACTGGCGAATGAGAAGTCAGGACGCACGGAGTACCCCGAGCCAGGAGACTGATCACCTCCCTATCAAAACACGTTAACCTAAATCCACCTGAGGAAGACAACGTTCCGTTGTGGAAACGCATTGTGGTAATAACGTTTTTTTTAGTTCAATTCCACCCTTCTCCTTTGTGAATCTGCGCTCCTATTGAGTAACCCTTTCCATATTGTAAATTTCCTCTCACTCTTATGGGTGTATGGTTACTGGAGCTGTGGTTTGCGGGAGAACCCCTAACAGAGATCGGTGTGGAGCCGCAGGACCTGCGGTGACGTAGGAGCCCTGTGATGCTTGGATCACCTGATTGCACCCCACGTGACGCGGAAGCGGAGGAGCAGCGTCGATCACTACAGACACCAGGAGAACCCAGTGGAAGCTCTCACTGAGGTTGTGCGGAGGCGACACAACTGGTACAAGTGAGAGTTCCCCCGCACACTGTCCCAAATACCTCTAATAGTTTACCGGGTCTCCTCTTTGGGAGCGCTTCCTATCTCTCTGTTTTGTATTGCAATACTAATATTGGACCTGTTTCACGCCGGACAAGCGTGAAACGGCAAACAGTCGTCTGTTGCTCCCACTCCCCCTCCATGTAGATGCTGTAACCCACACCGATAAATAAACATGACCCGAGCTTTAGGCTACGTTCACACATTTGCGTATTTTGCTGCGCTTTTTTGCGCGCGCTTTTTGCCGCGTTTTTTGGCCGCGCAAAAAAGCGCAGCAAAATACGCAGGGGCTTTCACACACTGCGCTTTCTTCCCCCCAGGAAGCGCAGTGATGTCACAGAGGGGAGGAAGAATCCTGCTTCCTCCTCCCCTCTGTGACATGTGTGACCGCCCCATTAGATTCCACAGTGTGTTAATACACACTGTGAAATCTACATTAAACAAAAGCAAGTTAATGAAAAATAAAAAAGAATCAATACTTCACCTCTCCGACGCCTTCTCCCGATGTGCGATCTCCGATTCCAAGTGAGCTCTCTTCTGACAGGACCTGTGATGACGTCAGAGGGGGGGCGTTCCCGGGCGGTCCCATCGCTGATTGGCTGCTCGCGGTCACATGACCGCGAGTGCCCGGGAACGCCCCCCTCTGACATCACCACAGGTCTTGTCAGAAGAGATCTGACTTACAACCGGGGATCGCACAGCGGGAGAAGGCACCGGACAGCGGGAGAAGGCGTCGGAAGGTAGGTATTCATTCTTTTTTATTTTTCAGACACTTGCTTTTGTTTAATTTAGATTTCACAGTGTGTATTAACACACTGTGGAATCTAATGGGCGGCCACAGCTGTCACAGAGGGGAGGAGGAAGCTGGATTCTTCCTCCCCTCTGGGAGAATACGCAGTAGTAGCTGCGTAAACAATTGACATATCAATTGTTTACGGAGCTGCGTTTTCTCCCGGAAAACGCACTGCGTATTTTTACGCAATGTCTGCACTGCAAAGTGAATTTCCCATTCACTTTGCAGGCAGACAAAAGGCACATTGCGTATTTTGAAAAGCGCGCGTATAAAAACGCGGCAAAATACGCAATGTGTGAACGCAGCCTTAATCCGGTGAGTGCTGCTTATTCTTTCTCAACCTTCATTGATGTATCATTTCTGCATTGTTAGCGCTGCAATTTCGAAGCTGGCATGACCCTTGTGTTGGCACATTGGCGGTGTGTACACACGTTCCTAGTGTGTTGGTAGCTGCTAAGTAGTTGTGTCCAGCTTTTTCTTCATTGTTGAATTCTATATAAGGTTGGTATTTTATGTTTTTGTCATCACAATTGTTAATTTAGCTTATTTTATGAATGGATAGTGCAAAGTTCATTGTTATTTCGTAGAAATTATTTTATTTATTATTTATTTTATTATGTTATTCCATATTTGTAAGGTTTTCTTACAAATGAAAGTGTGCTTCTCAGGCATATTGTTCCCCAACACATATTCTTTCTCTTGCATCAGATCATTTCAGATTATAATGCAACCAAAGGGTGTGTTAATACATCTGATAAGTCGTGATCAACATTCAGCGTCACCAGAAACACCAGGCGCTAGCCAATGGTCATATTTTTTGCTATGTTGAATTTGGGTGGTATAAAGTCACAAGTAAAAACCATCTTGAAGCACTCCGTAGAAGCGCTTATCTGACAAAACTGGCTCATGAACTAGTGCTTGGAGAGCTATGAAAACTATCGGTATCCCTATAGCCTTCAAATTTGGCTCAAAAGATTTCCAGAAGATGACAGCGAAAATCCACAACCTCCCAAAAGGAGATGCTCCACCTGCACTGTGGAAAGTGGACACATAAGGCTTTCTAATTATGAATGTCACAAATGCCATAGTACAATCTGCCTGCCATACATAAATCATATGCAATTTATGCTCTTTGCTCTGCAAATGTTTTTTTTTTTCTGGAGAACCTTTAATATCTAATTCTGAATGATTGTGTCTAATACCCATTTTAGGTACCTTAAGTTGAAGATTTTTCTCCTAAATTTACTTTTAATAAGTTATGCATTATAAACAGGGGGCTATTTGGCGGGAGTTGTGAAATGTGTGTACTTTTAGAGTTATTGCTTTTATTTTAAGTAAATTGTTTGTTTTTGCACCTGATTATGTGTACTCTCTTTTATTACATCCCTATGAAGGTTACTGATCACTTTTAGAACATTGAAATTGAGAAAATTAGATATTATAGGCATTTTTATAGCCTGTGCTCGACAGGCGCATTGAACATGAATTCATTAGTGAAGACATTGTTCCTAATGGAGGGTTAATATTACTGTTGGATTGTAAGAAGGTACTCACAACTGCGATGTGCTGGATAGAAATTTTGCAATATATAAGTGGTTGTTATTAGACAATTGTCCTGAAACTCATAGAAAAAACTAGTTATAGGGGTTGTCAAGGATTAGAAAAAAAGCATCATTTTATAGTGCAGGAACAAGATATTCTGGTATCTGCCATACAACTAGGGACCCTAGTTTACCCGCTGTGTACCTTGGATACCAGCCGGTGAGTGGAGAAGGCTGGTAACCAAGGTATACATCGGGTATTTAGGCAGCGCGCGCTGCCTAGTTACCCGCAGTTTACCATGGATACCAGCCTGCAGACATCGTGGAAATGATATTTAAATCATTTCCATGATGCCGCTGGTCCAATGATCGCTGGCAGTCTGCCTGTGTGACAGCTCACCAGCGATCAGCCGTCAATGTCGCCAGCGATCAGATCGCTGACGACATTGACGTGTGTGACGCCGGCTTTAGAATGCAGTGGATAGATTATTACTTTAAAACAAATGGCTTTGCTATGCTAGTGGTAGACACACAGGTAACCACAATTTATGTTTGGTCTGATCAATCAGACTTCACCTTCTCATTTGCATTCAAAACCCCTTGTGCTTTTATCATAAGATACGCTGACCACATATATCACACACTTTCAGAATGATCCATTAATTGCTTTAATATAGCAGCATGTTTAACACCTCAATAGTCCTTCAAAAATCAATGAGATTATTATTGACCATTTTTGAAAAATTGGTAAAAAGATGACCTCTATCATAGCATGCGAGCAGTCATTGTATCCCAGCACCGGCAGCCCTCGCTGTATTCAGGAATTGATGAGACCGTTCACCCAGAGAGCTGAGCAATTATATCACATACAATTTGATGCCTGTTGAGTTGAGAGGATTAACCCCGACACAGAATAAGGTGTACACTTTGCAAGAATTCATTCAGTCTTATACAGTCATGCACGGCTGACACAAAAAAGTTCTTATTCCTTTAAATAATTAAAATCAATATAATACACTGAGCATTCATATTAACACCAAGAAGATACTTGTGATATTCATTCCCTGTCCATATTAATGCAGCATAAAGGTTAAATCTTATAGGTCTATAGGGATCCATATATCATTTTTTATCACATTTATGGATCTGTCCAGCAGGGATCCTACCCATTACAATAAGATAATTATTGGGCATGTCATTCAAATTTGGGCGGCTATGACATGGTAATTGATCTAGGATCAGTATTTTACTGCAGGTTACCCTCCAGGATAGCTGCCAGTTCTAATGGCCATTAAACATTGCTACCTATTCTGTATTATACCACATTGCAACTAAAGGGCTATTCCCATCTCTGCGAATTATCACCTTTTTGCAGGATAGGTGGTCACCTGCTGATCACTGGGGGTCTGTGTGATGGGACCTGCACTGACCCTGAGAAAGGCCCTGTTAGAATGGAGCATGTGCTTTACATGGCTGTCTCTGGCTTTCTTATGGATAATAAGTTGACCACATGTGTGACAATCATTTCTTTTCCTGTGGCATTTTATTTCCCTGCTCTTGGAATCAAAGAGGTCCCGAGGTCAGAGGACCCCAGTAGTCAGCAACTTATCACTTATCCAGTGGCATGGTAAAACTTGCAAAGATGGTAATAATGCTTCAGAAACCAAGCACAGTCACTTGGTGCATCCTTGGTAAGTCAGTGCGCCGTCTCTAAATACTGGTTTTCCATCTTTCCACGGCCTTCGCATTATAAGCAGCAAACATGGACAGCACCTAACAAATTTCTGCACCCTCCTCGCTCCAGTGACTTCACCCCATCATCCACAGGACATGTCACCTAATCTAAACGTCCTGCTTGGAAGCTTTCCACCATCTTGCCTTATCATATTTTCCCTTTATTATTGTTTGCATTTGTTGTAATTATTTAGGCACGGTATTATTACTATAAGGGAACAGTTCCTTGGGTATCTATACACATAATTGCTTTGTGGCTACCGGTTCCGTCCAGTTGTAACGGTATGTCACTTCCGCTGGAAGCCACAAGGCAATACACCCAACTTTTGGGTGTAACAATATGGCTTCTGGTGCAGGCTGCCGATGGCGCCCGCAAAAAAACCACGATGCTGCACGCCCGCAGATCCCCGAAACCGCCGCCACCAAGCCGCCCCCCTTCCCCGGCCACATACGATGCCCACGCACGGTCCCTGCACATATCAGCCGCAGATACCGATCTGCCAGGGCCTGCAGTGATGTCACAGTCATGTGACTCATCACATTACTCTGACATCACCACGTCCTGTCAGCACAGAGAAGCCAGGTACTTTCCCAGCACTCAGCCCCTACACTCACCCCCCCAGAATACACTCACTCACCCCCTAACAGCCTGCACTCGCTCACACCCTCCACCAACCTGTACTCACTCACACCTCCCTACAGCCTGCACTTACTCACACCCCCCACAGCTTGCACTCACTCACAACTCCACAGCCTTCACTCACTCACATCCCTCTTAACCTGCGCTCATTCATCCCTCACAGCCAACCCACACTCACCCCCTCAGCCCTCACTCACTCACTCACTCACCCCCTCACAGCCTGTCACACTACCGTAGCCTGCACTCTCAGCCCCCCAAAGCCTGCACTCAGCCCCTCAGCCTGCATCACCCCACAGCCTCACTCATCACACCCCTCCCCAGCCTGCACTCACTCACCTGCCAGAGCCCGCATTCACTCATCCCCCATAGCCCACATTCACTCAACCCCCCACAGCCTGCACTAACTCATACCCCCCACAGCCTTCACTCACTCACTCACATCCCTATTAGCCTGCACTCTATCAGCCCCCTCACAGCTTGCACTCACTCACCCCCCACAGCCTGCACTCACCACACCTCAGCCTATACTCACTCATCTCCTCTCAGCCCGCACTCTCTCACAGCCCAGCTCGAATGTACTCACCTCCCATAGTGCGCACTCAACCCCCCACAGCCCGCACTTACCCACCCCTTACAGCCTTCACTCATCCCCCCTCAGCCCACACTTAACCTCCAGCGGCACTCACTCAACCCTCCTCAGCCCATACTCACAACCCCTGATCATACTCACTCACCCCCCTCAGCCTGCCTCACTCAAATGCACTCACCACTTGACCCACAGCGACTGCCCGCGACACGCCCCTCTAGGGCCTTAGGATACTCGAAACCGTACTTTTTTAAGGCTTCATAACAAGGATCACAGGGACCGAGACCCGGCTCCGTGACCCTGGCGGTGTTATTAAAAGTTCATTGTGTGTGGCTCTCTCTCTTAGGGACGGTAATTTGGCGTGTAGGGTTCATTTGGACAGGGATGACTGGATGTGGGGATACTTGTTCATTTTACGTGACGCCACCTGCAGGTTGCGGCTATAGATGGTGCTACTGCACAACAGTTCTCCTAGGGGCCCATGGTTGGGAGGCAGCAATGTTCTTAAGCCCTCTACAGGTAGGGCTGACCCCTAAGGCAGCTTGAGGTACCTGGGTGAGTTAGTAGTTGTGTTTCAGGTGCTTTTAACATGTAAGAAAGTTAACAGACTCGCAGACTTGGTGTAACAGCTCGCTGAGCACTGGGTTCTCGGAGGCAGGGATCCAGCTACTCACAGGTAGGAGGATGACACGTAACCGACACCCCTTCTGTCCTTTCTCAGCCTCTTTACACTGCGCTTGCCTCGCCCGTCCTGCCTTGCACCTCCCCACACAGAGCTCTGAGCCAGTGACTGTGAGCTTTTCTTAGGGGTTAATCTACAGATCTCCCCTTAGCCCTATAGTTGCCATCTTTTCAGCAGATGTGTGCGGTTGTCGACCATGTCACCTTGGAAGTGCCACGCGGTCTACAGGTTGCTAGCTGAGCCTGGTCTGGATTCTCTACTAGTCTTGGGGTTCCCGGCGCCCCTGTTCTTCGGCCTAGTCCCTCCACTGCCTTGCACTTGACAATGAATTTGAGTGGGTGGATCACTCACTTCCAGTGTCTCTAGGACCCCTTCCTTCTCCTGAAGCCACTTAGGTGTTGTTTCTACTCCTCAGTCTGGCCTTAGGATGAGCTCCCACTTACTCCAGTCCTTTGGACACTTAAGTTCTTTCTTTTGTGACAAGCATTCTTGCTCTAGCTTCCCTCCAACTCAACTCCAGCTGCTCCACTCTCCTCTCTGCTGTTCAGCTGTTTCTCTTTTTGCTGTATAACTGGCTCTCCTGTGTTCTAGATCTTTCCCACTCTCTTTATACCCTTTGTCATGTGTCCCACGTCAACTACGCGTGTACTTCCTGGCCTCACTCCTCCCAAGTGCTCCCTCTAACTACTTCCTTCACCACCCAAGCCCACTATAATGATTCCAAGTGTGATCTGGATGTCCCGGCATCGGTCTGTGCCCCTCTTACCCACTAGTGGGATACTGCACCCTAACAGGGGTGCAGTGCCTCTGTGGTGATTGGATCCGCAGGGGCGCCACACCCGCCATGAGGTACTGTGCCAGAGAGCAACCATGGGGGGGGGGGCCCCGAGACTGACCACAAGGAGGGGCCCAAGAGCTTGCAGGGAGGGGGCCAGAAAGCGTGCAACGGGGAGGGCAGGGGTCAGAAAGGAACCAAAATGGGGGTTAGAGAGTCACCACAGGGGTGGGCCCAAGAGTGTGCACAGGATGTGGCAGAAAGGCAGCACAGCGGGGAGTGGAGAGAGGGGTAAAAAACAGCAGACAGCGGAGAGACAGCCACCACCCCAGTGCCACAAAGCCCCATCCCATTGTGATGTCACCGCCCACCCGATGCGAGAACATCGGGACCCCATCTAGTTAGACCGGACACAAGTTATATATAGTACATTAGGTAAAGGAAATGTAAGCGGTAATATTCAAGCTCCAGGAAATAGAAGATGAGTGTAGTAAATTCTTTAAAGTAATTCTTCGTTATTCATCACAACACGTTTCGACTGTATTTCTGACTTCATCAGGTAAAATCAGGTTCACCTGATGAAAGCGGAAATACCGCTGAAACGTACTGTGATGAATGAAGAATTGCTTTAAAGAATTTGCTACTCTTATCTGCTATTTCCTGGCGCCCAAATATTACCGCTTACATTTCCTTTACCTAATTGTCTATCCTCAGTTGAGGGCTAAACGGACAGTGCTACGCGGGGTTAGCATTGGTTCATAACCGGCAGAACCTGTGCGTGAAGGACCTGTGGTGATGTCACAGCCCATCCACGAAGTGCTGGATCTGGAAGGAAAAGATCACATGGTGCGTGAGAGACACTGGAGGTGCTCATCCGTGGTCGTGCAGGGTTGCACAACTCGCTCAGGTTAGTCCAGCTAATTAGCTTTATTCCTCTACTTGACCACCGGGTATTACCGTGGGAGCGCCCCTCCTCTTTTTTTTGTTTCTATATCTGTACAGTCTATGACATTATTTTAAAGGCAGCATGAGGCTTTAATATGTAGGTAATGTCGTTTATTGTTATTTTGCACTGTTTGAAAGTAATATTTACGCCATTTGAGCCACTATTACTATAATACAATTAGCAATTTCAGTCCTAAGGGCAAGTACACAGGAAGCAGCAGGTTAGACAAAGCGGTAGACTGTGGGCCAATCAAGTGAGACTTAAAGGGAATCTGTCCCCAGGTTTTTTCTACCCCATTTGAGAGCACCATAATGTAGGGGCAGAGACCCTGATTCCAGCGATGTTTCACGTACTGGGCTGCTTCCTGTCATTTTGATAAAATCATAGTTTTATCTGCTACAGATCTAGCAGCTTTTTAAATGTGGAGCTCTATAACTCCGCCCACATTGCGGATTGTCCGCTTTCTGCCCATATATCGGGCACACAAAAATCTGCCAATAAGTGGTGGGAGCGGGGTTATACACAGCTCATTTATATACTTGACTACCTGGCAGCAGCTAAGTAGTCCGCATAAGCGCCTGTTGATTAGTCAATGATTTTATCAAACCTAGACTAAGCAGCATAGCAACTAATAGCTGGAATCAGGATCTTTGGCCCTACATTACACTGCTCTCAGACTAGGTGGCAAACATCTGGTGAACGATCCCCTTTAAAGTGAACCTGACAGCTGATACATGCTGCCCAATCCAAGGGCAACATGTATCAAGACCCTGGCTTTACTATCTCAGCCAGGTATGTTTGACTCTAATGCTGTGGCATGTCAAAGCAAAGCATACTGAAAAAAGCTGCCAGGGACCAAAAACAATAGGGAGACTAGTCTTTTTCATTGGCAAAAGGGCTAGGGAGAAGCCACCAGGGACCCTTCTCTTCGAGTAGTCTCCCTTGAGGTTTTTACAGTACATTTTTCTCTGAAAGTCCCTGGTACCTGGCTGATATTATACAGCCAGCATGTGATACATGGGATCAGACATGTATCAGCAGGCGGGTTTTGTTTAAATATTCGCACCTTTAAGAAAACTTTTTTTTGCTATAAAAATGTTGACGTGTCTGATTTCTTTATATGCAAGTATGCTGTATACACTAACAATGTCTCATCATTCACTACAGCTTTGAGCGTTAGACCTCCTTCATTTTAAGACAATCATCTTGGCGATCTCAGATAGATTTGACTTCCAATTAGTCAGTATATCATTAGTTATGCAGATCCTTGTCACCGTTTTGCTCGTAAAAAAATCCAAATTTTACATTTTTATTATTTTGTTAGTATTTTGTAAATCTCCTTCGGGTTTCAACACTGCCTGAATTCTTCTTCTGGACATGCTCTCCATCAGATTCAAGCATGTCTCAACTGCAATATGATCTGGCCTCTTCTACACATTCACAATGTTGGAGGATACTCGTCGCCTCAATTGGGTATGTACACAGATTTTTCTTCAACTCTACCCACAGGTGTTCGATTGGGTTGAGGTCTGTCGACTGTGGGAGCCAATCCAACACCGCTACTACATTGTCATTGAATCATTTACTCACTATTCCAAATTAATGCTTTGGGTCGTTGTCCTGCTGGAACACTATCGTCCTTTTCATACCCATAGTACTGAGTAAATAATGTAACATGTCTTGTAGGATACTCAGATATAGCCTACCATTGAGACCACCATCAATCCTGGTCAAGCATCCAATGCCTTTGGCTCTGAAACAACCTTATATCATTAGGCTTCCTTCACTGAACTTGATCCCTTAGCCCCCTTTTCCTTTTTTTTCGTCCAGACCCATTTGTACTCATCAAAGTCTTCTAATGACTTTCGTCTCATCGCTTCAAATCATACTATCCCAATCTTCTACTTTCCACTTTTCATACTTTTTGGCAAACTCGAGCCAACAGGACAATATTGAATTTGAGGCATCTTCACCTATTTTCGGGCCACCATTCCAAATTTGTGTAACGAGCATGGCACAGTGCTTGCACAGATGTCTGTGATCTCACTATTACTAAGTAGATAAGCTACTTTCACTGCCATGTTTCGTCGCGCCAGAACGGATAGATCTTTTTGACTCCAATGTTTTGCCTGGACGTCCACTTCTTGGCTTTTGACTGGATGGATGAACTTCATTTCTTATTCTTCCAACTTTCAAGACCTCAAATGATGCAGTTTGGCAATTTTCTTGGCCGAAAGACCACTATCGATGAGCTGGATGATGTTGTTTCTCTTTTCTTGAGCAAAACAATGACAATGTAGACAAGTGACAAGAATCTACATAACTAATCATATCCTAAGTAGTTGCAAGTCAAATTTATGTATCAGATAGCCAAGATGGTTGACTATAAAATGAAGGTAGTATCACACTCAAAGCTGTAGAGAATAGTGCGACATGGTGCCTGAAAGACAAAAGTTCAAAACATTGTTACCCTTTTACTTAACAGTATATATGCAAAAATGTATTATATATGTGTGTGTGTATATATATATATATATAAGTCAAAAAATAATGAAGGCAGCACTCCAGGAATATGCATTTTTCAAACTGAAACGTTGTGGCAACTTATGTTCCTGGAGTGCTGCCTTCATTATTTTTTGACGTACTGTATATACACAAGCTGTACAATATGTACATGCATAAAAGTGTTGACATCCTTGAAAATGTTTCAGAAAGTATAATTATTGTAGTTATACATGTTTTATTATACACTTCTTAACCCTTTAACTTGGAATTTTGGACTCCTCTTTAAAAACTGCCTCAGCTCTCTCATATTTAGAGGCGTCTTCTCCCAACAGCAATTTTAAGGTCTGTCCACAGGTGATCTATAGGATTTACATCCGGACACATTGCTGCCACTTCAGAACTCCCCAGCACTTTGTTTTCATCAATTTCTGGAGGCTTCTTGAAGTTTGTTTGGGGTCTATGTACTGCTGGAAGACCATGACCTAGGACCATATCCGGTTTCTAACACTGGGCACAATATTGTGACAATAAATGTAACCAGGTGCTCCTGAGGTATGCGTGAAAACACTTCATAAAGCAGCCAAATTTAGTAGGTAAAGATGTTTTGGTCCAATAATGAGCCTTCCTCAGTTCACAGGCTGCAGGCAAGGACCTGAATGCAATGCAGGTGATATGTAGAGAGGTAGCCACCACTTCCAAAAATAGTGAGCTTGTACTATATAACTAAAGAGTTTTCACCTGTGCCTCCAGAGTGCCTGGTTTTCTTTATTGTCGCTACTGTTTGGATCCTACCAACGCACGACTGCAGCCAAATGAAATCTAGCAATGCACTAAGCAGGATGTGGTCAGACCCCATTAAATAATGCAGGCGCAGGTGCACAGAACCACCCTCAACCTGCCAGATATGAGAGAGAGGTGATTTTACAGATTACCTCGTGCATAGTAAAATCACCTCCACCATATGTGGCAGGTTGAGGGTGGTTCTGTGCACCTGCGTCTGCATTATTTAAAGGGATCCTGTCACCCCCAAAACACATGTAAACCTATTAAAACCTGTCCCTAGAGCATATTAACACTTTCCCTACACTGTTTTTACCTCCTAAATGCAGTAAATGACATTGCATAAAAACGTTTTATAAGTACCTGATTACTGATGATAATGAGTGACTATGCTATTCATAGTCACTCATCCAGGCTGCCCCTCTGCTTCATAGCACGCCTGAATAGGCGTGATCTTCATAGCAGATTCAAATTGCCGCCTCCCTGCTGTGCCCTGTGTCGTCCGAGGCTGCTGTGTGGCTGGGTGACGCGATCCGCGTCATTCCCCACGCCGGGTGACGTATTTACACCGGCGCCGCGCTGTCGGCTTCAAAATGCACACTGCGCATGCCCATGCGCATGCGCAGTGCGCATTTTGAAGTTTACAGCGCGGCGCCGGTGTAAATACGTCACTGCTATGAAGATCACGCCTGTTCAGGCGTGCTATGAAGCAGAGGGGCAGCCTGGATGAGTGACTATGAATAGCATAGTCACTCATTATCATCAGTAATCAGGTACTTATAAAACGTTTTTATGCAATGTCATTTACTGCAATTTAGGAGGTAAAAACAGTGTAGGGAAAGTGTTAATATGCTCTAGGGACAGGTTTTAATAGGTTTACATGTGTTTTGGGGGTGACAGGATCCCTTTAATGGGGTCTGACCACATCCTGCTAAGTGCATTGCTAGATTTCATTTGGCTGCAGTCGGTGAGATTGTCTGAACACTCCCTTATACTATCTCCTTGTTTATTTAGTTCTTTAACATTTCTGATAGGGACTCGTAAGCGTGAGGGTCTGTGACGAGGATTACAAGCTTCACGTGTCTTGTCCAATACATCTACCAATAACTCACACAAAAAATTTTTTTATCAAGAATAAGTTTTTGCACTTCATCTTTTTTGCGGGGTGTGGCTGGGATTCATGGGGCGTCATTCATCTAGTGATGCAGATGCAGCGTACTGGCTGCCCATTTGGTCTGGTGGTAGGGACCAGTGGGTGGCATACAGACACTCCGCATCATTGATATTTATAAATTTATAAATAAATAATAATAATAATAATAATAATAATAATAATAATTGATATCAGTGGGAATGGCGTCCTATGTGTGCAGATTACATTGTGCATAGTAAAATCACCTCCCCCATATGTGGCATGTTGAGGGTGGTTCTGTGCACCTGTGTCTACATTATTTAATGGGGTCTGACCACATCCTGCTAAGTGCATTGCTAGATTTCATTTGGCTGCAGTCGGTAAGTTTGTCTGAACACTGCCTTATACTATCTACTTGTTTATTTAATTCTACAAACGCACCCACAATGTTCCAGAACTACTATGGGCACTACATTTTGACCCAAAATCCATTGGTAACCTTCAGATTTCATGATGCCTTACAGGCTCGGACTGGGCCACCGGTTTACCGGTTAAAAGTCATGGTGGGCCCCCAGGCATTGTGGCCCCGCCCCCCTAGCCCCGCCCCCAACGGGCCCAACGGGTCCCCCTGGAGCAGCGGTGAATGTCTGGCCGCTAAGCATGCCCGCAGTCAGGGCCTCATTACCCTGACAGTTGTCACTTGTCAGGGGTCCGGCGGTGATGGAAGGAGAGGGGGGCCCGGACGAGAGGTGAGCGGGCGGGCTAAAATCTTCTCCAGGCCCCGCCCCCTCACATCTTCTAAGGGCAGGGCGGGTATCAGCACCCGCTCCGCCCCCATCCGGGCTGTCACTTACACTTCCTGTGGAACGCATAGCAGAGGAATCCCCTCTCCACCACTTCACTTCCTCTTCCTTTTGCGGTCCACAGTGTGGAACACATAGAAGAGGAGGAAAACGCCAGACAGCAGGTGAGTATGGCAGGGGTCTGGGGGGTTCCTGTTGTCAACACCCGGGGCCCTGGTCTGGCAGGTAGGCCCCTGTAAACCTTGCAGGGGCCCGGAGCGCTGCTCCCCCCCTCCCTCAATCCCTCCAAACCTGAGCGACAGCAGCAGGTCTCTACTTCCTGCACCGTGATAGTGCAGGAGAAAGAGATCTGCTGCTGCTCACTACAGTCAGACGCTGCAATCAGCGTCTGCCAGCTGTCTCAAGTTAAGAGGGAGAGAGGGGGGAGGGGGGAGAAACAGTACTCAGGGGCCCCCTGCAAGGGAAAAACTACACAGGGATCACAGAGGGGGCCCCATGCCAGGGGCAAATTACAGTGGGGGCCCCCCCTGCCAGGGGCAAATTACAGAGGGGGCCCCATGCCAGGGGCAAATTACAGAGGGGGCCCCCATGCCAGGGGCAAATTACAGAGGGGGCCCCCATGCCAGGGGCAAATTACAGTGGGGGCCCCCCTGCCAGGGGCAAATTACAGAGGGGGCCCCCCATGCCAGGGGCAAATTACAGAGGGGGCCCCCCTGCCAGGGGCAAATTACAGAGGGGGCCCCCATGCCAGGGGCAAATTACAGAGGGGGCCCCCCATGCCAGGGGCAAATTACAGAGGGGGCCCCCCATGCCAGGGGCAAATTACAGAGGGGGCCCCCCATGCCAGGGGCAAATTACAGAGGGGGCCCCCCTGCCAGGGGAAATGTACACAGCGCGCAGTTGGTAGACAGGCACAGGGGGAGACAGGTACAGGGGGGAAATGGGTGCAGAGGAGAGACACAACGCACAGGGGGGAAATGGGTGCAGGGGAGAGACAATGCACAGGGGGAAAAAGCCAGGTGCAGGGCAAAGACACAGCGCAGAGGGGGAGAGAGAGGGAGGTAACGGAGGGGGGGAGAGAGAGTGAACGGAGGGGGGGAGAGAGAGTGAACGGAGGGGGAGAGAGAGAGTGAACGGAGGGGGAGAGAGAGAGTGAACGGAGGGGGAGAGAGAGAGTGAACGGAGGGGGAGAGAGAGTGAACGGAGGGGAGAGAGAGAGTGAACGGAGGGGGAGAGAGAGAGTGAACAGAGGGGTAGAGAGAGAGTGAACGGAGGGGGAGAGAAGGGGAGGGGGAGAGAGAGAGTGACTGGAGGGGGAGAGAGAGTGACCAGAGGGGGAGAGAGGGGAGGGAGAGAGAGTGAGTGACCAGAGGGGGAGAGAGTGAGTGACCAGAGGGGGAGAGAGTGAGTGACCGGAGGGGGAGAGAGAGTGACCGGAGGGGGAGAGAGAGTGACCGGAGGGGAGAGAGAGAGAGTGTGACCGGAGGGGGAGAGAGAGAGTGTGACCGGAGGGGGAGAGAGAGAGAGTGACCGGAGGGGGAGAGAGAGAGAGTGACCGCAGGGGGAGAGAGAGAGAGTGACCGGAGGGGGAGAGAGAGAGAGTGACCAGAGGGGGAGAGAGTGGGTGACCGGAGGGGGAGAGAGAGTGACCGGAGGGGAGAGAGAGTGACCGGAGGGGGAGGGGGAGAGAGAGAACGGAGGGGGAGAGAGAGAACGGAGGGGAGAGAGAGAACGGAGGGAGAGAGAGAGATTTGAACGGAGGGAGAGAGAGAGAGTGAACGGAGGGGGAGGGAGAGAGAGAGAGTGAACGGAGGGGGAGGGAGAGATCAGAGAAAACACCAATCTAGTCACAGACCATAATCTAGGGATTGGCAGAGGTCACGGTGTTAACCTGAATGGTCAGTCTGTCTGTCTATCCTTACAGGAGAGCGGTCTGCCAGACACTCATTCTGACCACTGCTGAGAAACTGCAATCTTCAGGACTACACTGTCCTCTTTCTCCTTCATCCCCCCTGTCCTCTTTCTTCACTGTCTCCCTCTGTCCTCTTTCTTCACAGTCTCTTTCTGTTTACTTTCTCCTCTATCCCACTCTGCCCTCTTTCTCCTCCGTCCCTCTCTGCCCTCTTTCTCCTCCGTCCCTCTCTGCCCTCTTTCTCCTCCGTCCCTCTCTGCCCTCTTTCTCCTCCGTCCCTCTCTGCCCTCTTTCTCCTCCGTCCCTCTCTGCCCTTTCTCCTCCGTCCCTCTCTGCCCTCTTTCTCCTCCGTCCCACTCTGCCCTCTTTCTCCTCCGTCCCACTCTGCCCTCTTTCTCCTTCGTCCCACTCTGCCCTCTTTCTCCTCTGTCCCACTCTGCCCTCTTTCTCCTCCGTCGCACTCTGCCCTCTTTCTCCTCCGTCGCACTCTGCCCTCTTTCTCCTCCGTCCCATTCTGCCCTCTTTCTCCTCCGTCCCACTCTGCTCACTTTCTCCTTTGTCTCCCTCTGATCTCTTTCTCCTTTGTCTCCTCTGATCTCTTTCTCCTTCGTCTCCTTCCTGTCCTCTTTCCCCTCAGTCTTCCACTGCCCTTTCTCCTCCATCCCCTCCTGTCCTCTTTCCTCTCCTTCCCCTTCCTGTTATCTTTCCTCTTCGTCCCCCTCTTGTCCTTTTTCCTCTATGTCCCCCTCCATCTCCCTCTGTTCTTTCTCCTCCGTCCCCCTCCTGTCCTCTTTCCTCTCCGTCCCCCTCCTGTCCTCTTTCCTCTCCTTCCCCTTCCTGTTATCTTTCCTCTTCGTCCCCCTCTTGTCCTTTTTCCTCTCCGTCCCCCTCCATCTCCCTCTGTTCTTTCTCCTCCGTCCCCCTCCTGTCCTCTTTCCTCTCCGTCCCCCTCCTGTCCTCTTTCCTCTCCGCCCCCCCTCCTGTCCTTTTTCCTCTCCGTCCCCCTCCTGTCCTTTTTCCTCTCCGTCCCCCTCCTGTCCTCTTTCCTCTCCGTCCCCCCCTGTCCTCTTTCCTCTCCGTCCCCCTCCATCTCCCTCTGTTCTCTTTCTCCATCGTCTTCCTCCTGTCCTCTTTCCTCTCCGTCCCCCTCCATCTCCCTCTGTTCTCTTTCTCCATCGTCTTCCTCCTGTCCTCTTTCCTCTCCGTCCCCCTCCTGTCCTCCAGATTTCTCTGTTAGACATACTGCCATCTGTTCACCTCTCATCTGGGACTTTGTTTTGTCAGCTATGGGGCATGGCAGATGTTTGTGTGGGGGTGGTCCAGGTCCCCCCTCTGATGATGACATCACAGTCTGTTACCCTCCCTTGTAGTGGTTGGAGAATTGATGAGGTCACAGGATCTGACCCCGCTCCACAGGACGCTGCTGCTCATCCCGAAGAACAGAAAGCCAAGATCACCGAGGCTCCAGCGCAGGAGGAACCACCTGAAGCTGTCAACGCTGAGGCCGAGCCCAGGAGCCAAGGACAGAGCGCACGATGAAGATGAGAGGTCAGTGAATAAGCCCACAGCTGTCTCAAGTGTGTGTGTGTGTACAATATATATATATATATATATATATATATATATATATATATATATATATATATACGGTATATATATACCATATATACTCGCGTATAAGCCGAGTTTTTCAGCCCAAAAATTGGGCTGAAAAGTCCCCCCCTCGGCTTATACGCGAGTCACTGTATACTGATATGGGGGGGCCGCCCCTCCATATCAGTATACAGGGCCCCCCCCCTTGTGCAGGAATCCTGTAAAGGAATACATTAGTATACTTATCGCTGTCCCGCTGCTGCTGTCGCGCTCGTCCGGTTCCATCCAGCGTCTTCCGGCTTCCTCCCGTGGGCGCAGGCAATGACGTCATTGTCTGCGCGCCAGAGGAGGAAGACGGAAGACGCTGGACGGAGCCAGACGAGCGCGATAGCGGCGGCGGGACAGCGGCAGCGGGACAGCGATAAGTATAGTAATGTATTCCTTTACAGGATTCCTGCACAAGGGGGGGGGCCCTGTATACTGATATGGGGGGGCGCAAATTTATTACAATACCAGTGGTTACTATAAATAGGTATCACAGCTGCTGTAGAAATGGGTGGACTGGTGCTGAAGACAAAATTCAAACCATTGTGTCCCTTTTACTAACTGGTATATATGAAAAATTGTTGTGTATATATGGGTGTGTGTATATATATCTGGTATGTCAGTAAATATACATGAGGCAGCATCCGTATGCATTTAAACTAACACGTGGTGGCAACTGTATTACCTTGGGTGCTGCTTATTATTTTTTGACGTACTGTATACTACACAAGCTGGTTACAATATGTACATTTGTGTGCATCCTTGATGTCAAGTATACAATTGAGTTACTGTTTATTTAACACTTTAACCGTATTAACCTTGGTTGGACTCGCTCTTTAATACTCCCGCTCTTATATTTGGGTGTGCTGTATCCAACAAAATGGGGCACGTGATCTATGTTTATATCACGGACAGCTTGCTGTCACTAAACTCCAGGACTATGTATTATCCATTCTGGAGTGCTTCTGAAGTATGTTGGGGTCTGACTGCTGAAACATACACTGGGGCATACGTTTCTAACACTGGGCGACTTGTGCAATAATTAACCATGGTGCTCTGATGTATGCGTAAAACATTTCTAACAGTATATATTTAGTGGTAAGATGTGTCCATATAAACCCTTTACCAAAGCTGGGGACTGTATAATGCAGCAGGTGATATTAGAGTATGATAGCGGTTGCTCTGCTGCTGTCTACTCATCTGGGAGCACCGATATCCCAATCTCGGGCTGCTGTAATACAACTGTGCTGACAAGTAAACTCACTCTGGCACACATGGCTGGATACTCACTGAGAGCTTCATTGTTAATCCTTTCTGGAGCCACCACAGGGTGTATTACAGCGATTTCAAAGGGCTTTCCCAGTGTTTTATAAAAGTAGGGGCGGTGTCCTTTATTACATGGGTCGGTGCTTGATACACAATCTTGAATGCTCGGCAGATACACATACTAGCATTTTAGTGCTCGTTATAGTAGAGATACCAATTAAAAATAGTACTATGTACTATATAATGTCGTACTGTATGATCCTAAACGAGATGAGAATGAAAAAAATAAGAGAGTGCAGACCATTAAATAATGAGAAAGGTGGACCCTCAATCCAATGAGAAGGTGATCAGATTCTGTGCATATAAAAACTCCCCTTGATTTTTCTGTGCACTGGCTGCATTTTTAATTCGACCATCTGCTAACATTAGCTAGATTTCATGGCTGCAGTCGTGAGATCTAGAATCCTTATAATCTACTTGTTATTATTCTTTAGAATGAAGGGACTTAACTAGCACAATTAAATCACTGTCTTTAATACATCTTCATACTCAAAAGAATAATTTGTTCCAAGAAAAAGTTTTGCACTTTATCCTTTTTGCCTTTATTCATGGGGCTCATTCAATAGTGATGCAGATGGTGCCTGGCTCCATCATTGGCGGTGCAAGAACAAGGGGTGATAAGACACTCCGCATCATTGATTCAGTGAGATGGGTCTTTATTGTTGCGATTACATTTGCATAGTAAAATCACCTGCCGAATGCGATGTTGATGGTTCTTGTGCACCTGTGTCCATTAAATGGTTACACATCCTGTAATGGTCATTCAGTTTATTTGGCGCAGTGTAAGTTGTGTCAAATGCTGTAGTATACTCGTTATAATCTACAAACGCTACCCACAATGTTGCAAACTGCGGTGAGTGGCCTACTTGGCATACATTTCCCAATCCATGGACCTCAGTTTCATGATGCCTTACATACAGTAAAGGCACCCAGTGCCAGAGGCAGCAAAACAACCCCTATCTTTGAGCCTCCACCGTATTTATTTGTAGGTCCCTTGTTATTTTCTCTGTACGCCACATTTCGTTTTTGGTCAACAAAAGAATGATTTGCTTTACCAAAAAGCTCTATCTTGGTCTCATCTGTCCACAAGACACTTTCCCAGAAGAATTTTGGCTTACCCACGTATGTTTTTGCAAACTGCAGTCTAGCTTTTTTATGTCTCTGTGTCAGCAGTGGAATCCTCCTGGGTTTCCTCTGCAGCATTTTATTTAATTCAAATGTGGAACGATAGTTCACGCTGACACTGATGCTCCCTGAGCCTGCAGAATAGCTTGAATTTCTATGAACTTGCTTGGGGCTGCTTATCCACCATTCAAACTATCCAGCATTGCAACATTTCATCATTTTTTCATCAGACAGTTCTCATTTACGCTTTCTGTTCTCCATGCTTAGTGTGGCCCACAACACACAATGTCAATTGTTACAAATCAACTTCTCCCCTTTTTATGTGGTTTCAGGAGTGATTTCCATATTGCCCACATCTGTTACTTGCCAAGGTGAATTTGAATGTGAATCACAATATTGTAAAGGTGCCAATAATTTTGTCCAGTTCATTTTCGGAGTTCTGTGAGAAAGTATGTCCAATTAGCCCTTTTTTCTCAGTTTTTTGTGTTTTTCCAATACACACAAAAGAAATAAACGTGTACAACAAGATATAAATTGTCTCTACAGATTTCCAATAATAAGTGCAGATAGGGTCTTATCTTTTACACATAAATCATATTATTATGTGCAGGAAAGGCTCACCTTTTGGTGGTTGTGAGAGTCACAACCACTATATACATGTATAACAGCTGCTAAAGACCCACGTGAAAAGATGTCGGTGCAGAGTGATGAATTGAGTATAAACCTGCACTGCTGTTTTAACAAGGAACAATCTCAGATCAGTTCATATAGACCAAATATGATTTATTAAATCAATGCGTTTCGAAGCAACCACAAGCTTCTTGCTCAGGACAAATCATAGATATGTCTTCTGAGGAAGACGCTTGTGGTGGCTCCGAAACGCGTTGACTTAATAAATCATCGTTGATCTGTATGGACTGATCTGAGATTGTTCCTTGGTAAAACAGCAGATGGGTTTATACCTAATTCAAGATGTGTAATTGCAATAATTTTCTAGGAGAATTACTTAATTTTCGGGAACAATTTCAAGGGTGCTAACACTTTTGGCCATGACTGAATGCATGCTATATATATATGAATGTATGCTATATATATATGTACGTATGCATGATATAATAGTAATAATTGAAATAATATTTGTTCACTTACATAGCACTATTAATTCCGCAGCACTTTACAAACAGCAGCATCACTGTCCCCATTGAGGCTCACAATGTAAATTCCCTATCAGTATATCTTTGTAGTGTGGGAGGAAACTGGAGGAAACCCAGGCAAACAAGGGGAGAACATACAATGTGTATGTATGAATTCTGTATACATGTATGAATTATATATATGTATGCTGTATATATCTATATATACATTATATGTATGTGTCCATTATATGTATGCTGTATATATGCATTCCTTATGTATCCTGAATTAGCCATCATTTTTTAAAAAAACAGCTATTTCTGCATCTATATAGCTTTATCTTTCTGATCTAAAATAATTTCTAGAACAGATGATAAAAGCTGGAGCTTTGCAGGATAATTGAAGCTGCATGGGACGTCACTGTATACCATTGCAGGAGAAACAAACAATGTTTCCCTCACCAGATTCCCCTTCAGACATGTATCCCAAACCCTTCAGAATGTTAATGAGAGAGTCAGGTTTCATTAGTGTTCGGCCTTGTTTCATCTAATTAAAATAGTGACAGCTAGAACTGGATGCTTTATGCTTGGGACTAATGCACATTCTTTCTTGCATAATGCTCCAACCAACCTCCCATCGTCTCAGAAAATCACAAATCTAATGCTCCTACCAGAACAATACAAAGCAATAAAACAGAGTACACACAAACAATGGCGCTCTGACCTTCCATGCCTCTGTGTTACTAAGCACAATACAGCACACTATATCACTAATATTAGGTACAATACCAGCAAGGGACATGAAGATTACACTACTGTGAATTATTCTAATTCTAACTAAAGAAAAATATAGAGTTATATATTGTTTTCACTTTCCTTAAATACTACCCTAATAATGTAGAAAATGTCTAGTGAACACCTAGATCTAAAACTACATGAATGCTGCCTAATATCGAAATGCACAAAAATCACTAAGGCTCAGAGCTCTATTATATAAGCTAATTGTGTCCAAAAGGCTCCATTCCCCATACAGGACACCAAGGACCACCGTGTCATCCATCAAAATGCTTACTGTGTTGCCCCATGAGCATACCTACTGATGTTGCCCCATGAGCATACCTACTGTGTTGCCCCATGAGCATACCTACTGTGTTGCCCCATGAGCATACCTACTGTGTTGCCCCATGAGCATACCTACTATGTTGCTTCCATAGCAACCTATTGTGTTGGCCCATCAGCATACCTACTGTGTTGCCTTCATTAGCATACCTACTGTGTTGCCCTATCAGCATACCTACTGTGTTGCCTCATTAGCATACCTACTGTGTTGCCCTATCAGCATACCTACTGTGTTGCCTCATTAGCATACCTACTGTGTTGCTCCATCAGCATACCTACTGTGTTGCCCCATCAGCATACCTACTGTGTTGCCTCATCAGCACGCCTATTGTGTTGCCCCATCAGCATACCTACTGTGTTGCCTCATTAGCATACCTACTGTGTTGCCCCATCAGCATACCTACTGTGTTGCCTCTCAGCACACCTATTGTGTTGCCCCATGAGCATACCTACTGTGTTGCCTCATTAGCATACCTACTGTGTTGCCCCATCAGCATACTTACTGTGTTGCCTCATCAGCATACCTACTGTGTTGCCCCATCAGCACACCTACTATGTTGCCCCATTGCACGCCTATGTTTGCCCATCAGCATGACAACTGTAGCACTAAAAAAGAGAAGCTGTACTCTGCTCGACCATAAAAATATACAAAATTATTTCAGTTAAGCAAGAATACAAAATTTGAGACACTTAGCATTAAATATATGGCCATATCATTAAACTGCCCAGTTGCCACATGGAGGCGTGTCTCTTGAACTGGGTCCCTAACCTTCAATTTCTGCCTCTACCTGGGTTAAAACCTCCTTTTGTATGGGCAAGTTAGAAAAAGTGACAACAAAGAACAATCGCATCACAGGCCAACAGGGCTAGTATATAATGTGGGTTCACGCCCATTGCTGCGCACCCTTCCCCCGCCCTGTTGGCCCGTGATGCGATTGTTCTCTGTTGTCACTTTTTCTAACTTGCCCATACAAAAATAAGTTTTAACCCAAGGGAGAGGCAGAAATTGAAGGTTAGGGATCCAGTCCAAGAGACACGCCTCGACGTGGCGACTGGGCGGTTTAATGATATGACTATATTTTTAGAGCTAAGTGTCTCAATTCCTGTATTCATGCTTAACTGAAATAATTTTGTATATTTTTATGGTCAGCTTCTCTTTTTTACTGCTATAATTGTTGTTTGGCTTCGTACCTGTGCACACTGATAGAATGTGTGTTGCAGTTATTGTTTTTTCTCTCTAGCATACCCACTGTGTTGCCCCTGAGTCTAAGTTCACATGAGCATAAGAAAAATTATTTGTTTCATCCACAAAATTCAGGACAATTTTTTTCCCTCATTTGTCATCTATTTTTATCAGGGCTGTGGATTCGGAGTTGTGAAGTCAGTGTCCACTTTGGGTGGAGTCAGATTCAGAGAAATTGAGGAGTTGGATGTTTAGCTTACTGACTTCACAGCTATGATTGTGGAGTCGGAGTCCATTTTGGGTAGAGTTTCGGATTCAGGGAATTTGATGAGTTGAATTCGGATGTTTGGCTTACTGTCTTCACAGACATGGTTGGGGAATCGGAGTCGTGGAGTCGGTGTCCATTTTGGTGGAGATGGATTCGGGGTAAATTGAAGAGTCATATGTTTGGCTTACCAACTCCACAACCCTGGTTTTGATACATTAAAAACTTTACAAGACCTTTGTTAAAGAATTAGAATATATCTGGAAAGATCCACAGGCTATACAGTGGCTCCTTAAGGGATCTGAGTTTTTGGGTGCAACCATAGACTAGAAGAGGCGAGTCCCGTCCGACACATAGAAGTGCATGCTGTAACATTTTTTATGTAACAATTAGTAATTCACTTAGCACTATGTATTAAGCCGAGTCAGAAGCACTCAAATATATTATTATTTTATTGTATATATAAAATATAATTGTTTACCACTACTTAAATGAAAAAATACTCCTATGGATATGAAAGACCAAAGATAAAAAGGAGTACATAAAGATGAGTATATTTTAAAAAGCGATAGGCTTTATTACTTATTAAAACCCCGCACAAATAACATTAAAAAATATACAGTGCGTTTGTAAAGTATTTGGCCTCCTTGAACTTTTCAACCTTTTGCCACATTTCAGGCTTCAAACATAAAAATATAAAATTTTAATTTTTTTTGTAAAGAATCAACAAGTGGGACACAATCGTGAAGTGGAACGAAATTTATTGGATATTTTAAACTTTTTTTAAAAATAAAAAACTGAAAAGTGAGGTGTGTAGTATTATTCAGCCCCTTTACTTTCAGTGCATCAAACTCACTCCAGAAGTTCAGTGAGGATCTCTGAATGATCCAATGTTGTCCTAAATGACTGGTAATGATAAATAGAATCCACCTGTAATCAAGTCTCCATATAAATGCACCTGCTCTGTGATAGTCTCAGGGTTCTGTTTCAAGTGCAGAGAACATCATGAAGACCAAGGAACACACCAGGCAGGTCCGAGATACTGTTATGGTGCAGTTGAAAGCCAGATTTGGATACAAAAAGATTGCACAAGTTTTAAACATCTCAAGGAGCCTTGTGCAAGTGATCATATTGAAGTGGAAGGAGCATCAGACCACTGCAAATCTACCAAGACCTGGCCGCCCCTCTAAACTTTAATCTCAAACAAGGAGAAGATTGATCAGAGATGCAGCCAAAAGGACCATGATCACTCTGGATGAACTGCAGAGATCTACAGCTGAGGTGGGAGAGTCTGTCCATAGGACAACAATCAGTCGTACACTGAACAAATCTGGCCTTTATGGAAGAGTGGCAAGAAGAAAGCCATTTCTCAAAGATATACATAAAAAGTCTAATTTGAAATTGCCACAAGCCATCCTGGGAGACACCAAACATGTGGAATAAGGGCTCTGTCAGATGAAACCACAATCAAACTTTTTGGCCACAATGCAAAACTATATGTTTGGTGTAAAAGCAACCAAAGCACCACCCCCACTATCAAATATGGTGGTGGCAGCATCATGGTTTGGGCCTGCTTTTCTTCACAGGACAGGGAAGATGGTTAAAATTGATGAGAAGATGGACGGAGCCAAATACAGGCCCATTCTGGAAGAAAACCTGTTGGAGTCTGCAAAAGACCTGACACTGGGACGGAGATTTATCTTCCAACAAGACAATGATCCCAAACATAAAGCAAATCTACAATGAAATGGTTCAAAAATAAACGTATCCAGGTGTTAGAATGGCCAAGTCACAGTCCAGACCTGAATCCAATCAGAATCTGTGGAAAGAGCTGAAAACTGCTGTTCACAAACCTCTCCATCCAACCTCACTGAGCTCCAGCTGTTTTACAAAGATGAATGGGCAAGTATTTCAGTCTCTCGATGTGCAAAATTAATACAGACATACCCAAGCGAAATTGCAGCTGTAATCGCAGCAAAAGGTGGCGCTACAAAGTATTAAGTCAAGGGGCCAAATAATATTGCACGCCCCATTTTCAGTTATCGTATTTTTCGCTTTTTAAGACGCACTTTTGTCCCCCCAAACTTTGGGGGGAGAAGGGGGTGCGTCTTAAAAAGCGCATGTAAAAAAAAAACAAACATTAAAAATTTAAATATTACCAGATAAGGGGGGTGGGGGTGAGGGGTGCAGCTGCCCAGTGTGGGTGCCGGAGGCAGGTTCCGGTGGGTGGGGAGAACAGCTGCAGGACCGGAGCAGCGGAGATTTACCGGTGGCAGCAAGCGGTGGGCGCCGCCATGTTTTTTGTGGCAGTCGGCCGGTAGAGGTAAAGGCTTCAAAATGGCCGCGGGTCTCCATTATGGCCGCGGCCATTTTGTTGAAGCCTCTACCACTGGCTGCAGTGTTAATGAATGCAGCCAGCCACAAAAACATGGCTGCGGCCACTGCTTACTGCCACCGGTACATCTCCGCTCCCTGGTCCTGCAGCTGTGTCCCCCACCCACGAGAACCTGCCTCTGGCACCCCCGCTGAGCAGCTGCACCCCTCCTCGGTGAGCCATGGGGGTCTGGGGCGAAGATGGGGGCCATATATTATAATCAAAGGGTTGGGGATGGGGGCATATACAGAGGATGGGGGGCATATATACAGCATGGGGAACATATACACAGGATGGGGGGCATATATACAGGATGGGGACATATATACATCATGGGGGGCATATATACAGGATGGGGGGCATGTATACAGGATGGGGGACATATATATAGGATGGGGGGCATATACAGGATGGGGGGCATATATACAGGATGGGGGGGCATGTATACAGGATGGGGGGCATATATACAGGATGGGGGGCATATATACAGGATGGGGGGCATGTATACAGGATGGGGGGACATGTATACAGGATGGGGGGCATGTATACAAGATGGGGGGCATATATATAGGATGGGGGTACATATACAGGATGGGGGCCATATATACATGATGGGCACATGTATACCAGGATGAGGGACATACCGTATGCCATGAAGGGGGGCATATGTTCCAGGATGGGGGCATATATACCAGGATGAGCAATATACATACCAGGATGGGGGCATTTATACGAGGATGAGAGACATATATGCCAGGATGAGGGATATATACCAGGATTGGGGGGTTTATGTACCAGGATGAGGAACATATATACTGATTGTAAGACGGACACTGGCATTACAAGACGGACCCCATTTAACATTAAAAACTATTTTTTTCTCATTTCCTTCACCAAATTTGGGGGTGCGTCTTATAATCCGGTGCGTCTTATAAAGCGAAAAATACGGTATGTTAAAAAAAATATCCAATACATTTTGTTCCACTTCACGATTGTGTCCCACTTGTTGATGATATACATTTCTAATTTTTTGTGAAGAATCATGCTTGAAGCCTGAAATGTGGCAAAAGTTTGAAAAGTTCAAGGGGGTGAAATACTTTAACAAGGCACTGTATGGTCAGAATAGATCTTGAGAAAACAAGAAGTGCAAAACACACGGGACTGCTTGTTGGGTTCTTTTTGAAACTTACACGATGGGTAGGCCTTATGACACTTTAGAATGTGATTTGGATCATGGGATATGAGATATTTCTATAGGAATTTTTTTCAACTACGGGTTCAGTGGCTATTACTTTTATTGTCTATATACTACACTCTTATTTTTATGGTCACTGATCCCTAGCTATCCCAGTATTAGATAGGACTAGGGAATTTCCGTGTATTGATAGTGGTCGATAGTTTTACCTATCCCTGTAATGCATACCTAGTATTCACCTACCAGTTAATATTTACTGAGATACATCCTTTTACTGTCTTACGTCAATCCACTCCCATCTATAATCTTTATGATATTGTATATAATGATGCAAGGGACTTCTCCATTTCTTTTTCTATTGATTCCTCCTTATTTGACCACATATTTCTATTGTGGGGAATTTTAATATGTAATAAAGCTTATTTTTTTTATGATGATCTTTATGCACTACATTTTTTCCAGGTTTTGCAACTTTTTTCACATGCAGATTCGGTCTGTGAAAAAATATAAAAAAATCACTAAATAACATTGGTCCGAGTGCAGTCCGCCTTGTCACAGACTGGAGTAGGACCAAAAATACTCATGTGAAAATCGAAAAAAAAAAAAACTTTATTTAAGAAGCAAAGTAACATAACTTGAGGGTAAATTATGTGTGTAAAAGAAATGAAGCATGGCCTGAATTCTGTTAGAAAAGCATTCTCACTACTGATACTAACTTCTAAAAACTCCAGCAAAACCTGGGAATGTTTTGCAAAGTGCCTGGTTTTGGTGATGCTACATAGTTACATGGGTTGAAAAAAGATCTAGGTCCATCAAGTTCAACCTTCCGATTGTAGGTTCTGGCTTCTTGAGAGTCATTATAACCCAGTTCATCTGAGCTCTTATCTTAAATGCCGTAGTTAAAATGTAGCTCTTAATAGTTAATACTGAAAATGGAACTCTGATGTCTGAAACAAACTGTAACAATTCACAAAGTGCAGACACTCGAGCATTAAAACAACTGGGGATGTTGACGTAAAAGCCAGGGCTGAGAATGAATTGAAACGTTTCTCAGATCTGGCTAAATTTAGGTTACGATCTCTGGGTGATATGCAGAAGTTCCCGGAACCGATGCCAGAGGAATGAACTTGAGGATAAATGACCCTGCGAGAGGTAAAGTCTGGGTTGTGATCGTGAAAGAGAAGATCTATCCTCCACGAGTAAAATCCAGTATTTCTCTGAAGCGAGAGGAGACGAGTCCACGCAGCACTTTCAGGCAAAAGAAGGATGATCCATTATGTCACAAGCTCAATTTGTAATTTCCACAATGGAGACAGGGATAAAAAGGCGAAGCATTAGAGACATTAAGTTACCCTTCATAAAAAAGTAAAAAGGAAGACAAATATTTCTCTAATAAGTACCATGTGAGTCAAACATCATCACTTCTCCGCTGTCGCCTATTCTGGTTACATTACTAATGTATTAACATTATGAAATTTTATAACACTTTACATTTCCCTGAAACGAGGGTTCTTTCATTCTCCCACTTATTTTTGTGTTAATTAAATGTAATTCCCTGAAAGGTCTTTAAAAGCCTCACAAAGAGCCGGGTGCCGAAGATTTCTGACAGTTATTCTCCCGTATGCCTGAATGCTCTTTTTATTCGACACAGAACAATTGAGAGATCGCATGGTAGGAGACAGTGCAGCTTTCTCCTCTTCCCAACCCTGTAATTACGCTTTAATACTGCGCAGTTCAGTGCTGCTGAAGGTATGCAGGGGGATCAGATGGCACAAGCTCTTTTTAATGGAACAAAACTTGACTTTTCTCCTTGTTTTGTTGTCGAAAAAGTTCTGTAAAGATTGTGGACGGGTATTTCATGCCTGGTTTATTGAATGAAAACAATAGCTTATATTGCTGATGGTCTTTATATTTATTTATTAAGTATTTATTAAGTTTTAATATGATTCTTAAATGGAGTTTGTCAGCTCCTTTCTGTCAACCAAACCAATAACAACGCTTTGTAGATGGCTTATACCTACAAAAACATGTTGAGAGATCTAACTATTAAGGCTGCTTTCACATCACGATTTTTGTGGATCCATGGCTATCCAAGGATCCGATTTGGCCTCCATGTATCCCTATACGCACGGATTGGTCCTGTATGGCCATCCGATTGTGTACATATCGTCACAGATCCAATCAGACTAAAACGATTTTGGGCACAGCGGACCAAATCGGACAGAATTGGATCCGATGCGGCAAATAACATGGAGCGCAGATCCAGGAAAAAACAGGATTATTTCCCGGATCCAATTTTAGTGTACTGAGCATGCTCAGTACACTAAAACTGCTCTGTTCCGTTTTATCTCACTTTTGCAATGTATATAAATACATTGCAAAAGTATAATTAAATAAAGCAAGTGGTAAAAAAAAAAATCCTCACCTCTCCGCAGTGTGTCCTGCGAGGCATCCACCTCCGATGGCTTAAGGACCTAAATCAGCTGACCAGGTGGGGCAACCCGATCAGCTGATTGGTCACATCACTGCATCAGCTGAGCGGTTTAAATTGCGCACCCACCAAAACTGATCGGCGGGAGATTTAAACCGCGCTGATGCGGTCATTTGACCAATCAGCTAATTGGTTTATCCCGCCTGGTCAGCTGATTCAGGTCCTTAAGCCATCGGAGGTGGATGCCTCGCGAGAGACACGGCGGAGAGGTGAGGATTTTTTTTTTATTTTTAATCATTGCTTTATTTCATTTCACATTCCCAATGTATGTATATACATTGCGAAAGTGAAAGTCAGCCCTGCTTGCCGGCTCCTCCCAGCTCTTTGTGTCCGGATCTGTGAAAATCACAGATCCGGACACAGAAATGTGTGGAGGTACACATCCGAGCCTATCTGTTCTTGTCCGTGGGGTCCTGCAAAAGACAAGATCCCCACGGACAGGAAAAAATCATGATGTGAAGGCGGCCTAATCCAAATGCAAATGTGGTCCCTACCAGGCATGTTGAATTGGTAAACCAAACCACCAACTCCTCAATATCCCTAACTCCGACTCCTTCATACATGGCTCATGTTCAAGTGATAAATGTATTGTAGTAAAATGGTAACATCAGCCTGTTAATCATTATTTTGATACAATAATCAAGTTATTTAGACACAACATAATGATAATTCATAATAATATTCTGCATATTCTGTATTGAGCTACTGTACCCAATTTATTATATATTTTAGGAATTGGTCCATTTTCTATTGACTCCGACTCCACTAAAATGGGTACCAACTCCATGACTCCGACTCCACAGCTCTGGTTCTGTCTGTCCAATGCTAGATCCCAAACCAGGCATGTGCTCAGGGTCTCCTCTGTAACTCCTTCCTTGTGCCACCCGCTTGGTGTTGACAAATTTCCTTCAGCACGTTCCTATGTTATTCCCATCAGTGCTGAAATCACGCTCATGCAAACAGTGACTGTTTACAAAAAAAGTATAACAAAATATAAAAAATATATCTATTACATTTTTAAAAATCACAATGTTTGTGAGACAATTAATATCAATGAAAAATGCACAAATAAGAGGTCTTAGTGATGTGCACCCACCAAAACCACAGAGGTCTCCACACCCACATATGAACAGGCTGCACTAAGGTGGCACAGGATCTCTGTATGCTGCTGATTACTGCTGTACTTCAAAGATATCATATGATAAATGTAATGATTACAGAAAAGACTCCTTACATAATACGGCAACCAAGAATGTGAATTTTTTTTCTTGTCCGATTCATTCCAATTTCACGGCAAAAAGATTCACTATGGTTCATTATGAACTCAGAGATACAGTAACGACTCACAGACTCACAGCCATTTGGGTGCATGGTTACCAGGGCCACGTCACACGCATCAATTTACTGAACGATATTGCTTAAGCAACCTGCTTTTTTGATCGCTTAAGCGATATCATTTGTGCGTCGCTGCGTGTAATCAAACGATTTTTCTTTTAAAAATCGCTTGATTGTTTAACTGCAGATTTGTGAACATGTTCACAAATCTATCGTTGGACGACCGGTGGACACGCAACATCGCTGCGTGTGACACCGGCAGAGCAACGATGATCGAGCTCCCAGTGCCTCGCAGGGAGCTCGTATCCATGGTAAACGTCGGGTTACTAGGCACCGCGCGGCGCCTATTAACCCGATGTTTACCATGGTTACCAGCGTTCTCGCCGGTCCACATCATTGGCGAGTCTGCCTGTGTGACAGATCACCAACGATGTGAACGATATTGTTAGCGATCGCGCGTGCATGTGATCGCTAACAATATCGTACAGTAAATTGAACCGTGTGACGTGGCCCTTAAGCTGAAGTTTCTAATGATATCATTGTTGTGTAGATACATTGTTTTTATTACCCATTATTTAATTTTATTGCAGTGTTGCGGCAAACAAAAATAATGTAAATTTCGCGTTTTTTTCTGATACGCAGTTTACCGATCTGATTGATTGATTTTATATATTGATAGATCAGACATTTCTGAACGCAGTGATACCATATATGCGTATTTTGTTCATTTTTTAAATAGTTTTATTTTGAATAGGGCAAAAAGGAGGGAGGATTTTAACTTGTGTCTTTTTTTTCATATTTTTTAAAACTTTGTTTTTATTTTTTCTTTATTTTACACTAGCCCGTAGAGGGCCTCAGCACTTCACAGTCCGATCGCTTGTTCTATGTACTGATGAGTGGCAGCCCTTCAGTACATAGGACAAATGATCAATGTCTGTTGATGCTGGTTCTCACCACCCATTCACAGGAAGTTATCGCAGAGCTTCGGGGTCACCAGCTCGAATTAAAGGATTAACACTGTTAATCAAATTGCTGATCCAAACGGTGGTGTTAGCTGCACATCTCAGCTGATAGAGATCAGCTGAGATGTGGGGGGGTACATTGTGAGCTCAGCGCAGGAGCCGAAACATGACGTACCTAGTATGTCATGGTCGGAAAAAGTGTAAAATATTTTTGCAAGTTGGATAACCCTTTTAATCGTAATAACTTGCTTTTTATGAAGACATAGGCACATCCAGTGTAGTTTAGTTGTCTTTTAACCCCTTCTACCCCAGGCGATTTTCTGCTTTTATCTCCCTTCTTCCAAGAGCCATAACTTTTTTATTTTTCCACCAATAGAGACATATATAGAACGAGCTGTACTTTTGAATTAGATTATTTATTTTACTAAAAAATTCGAAATTCGGTGAAATTGAGAAAAAGTGCAATTACACAATGATTTATTTATTTATTTTATGTGCACTAAATGGTAACGTTGACATGTTGATATGATGCCTCAGGTTGGTACAAGTTCGTAGACACCAAACATGTATACTTTCATGTTAATCTATGTTGTGAAAAAAAAAAAAGAATTGTGCATTGATTGCCATTTTATGGACCCGTAGCGGTCTCCTTTTTTCAGGACCCGGGCTGTCTTTATCTGACATTTTTAATTATACTATTTTTGGGTAGATGCGCTGTTTTGAACTTTATTTTTTTTTAACATTTATAAAACTTAACTTTTACTTAATTTTACTTGGCCCCTTAGGGCACCTCAATACTGCTCTGTCTGAGCACTGCTGCAGTACAGCTCACTACCGATGCATAGCTCTGTACTGTAGAAATCATCTGTACTGATCACCCCTTGTGAATGCCGGTGCTCAGCCAGCGTTCACAGGAAGTGAGTCGTGACAGCAACAGACGATCCTCATCTGACCCCTCGATGTAATGGCACCAAATCAGCTCCCTGTGATATCTCATAGGGTCGACGATGGCAATGGGGAAAGGCGCAATTCCCACTGGAGCATGTTAGATTGTGCAGTCAGAGTTTGACAGCGTTATCTAACGAGTTAACAGGTGTGAGTGGATTTCTGACCCACCTGCATCTGTTAACTGCACATGTCAGCTGACCAGATCAGCCGATATGTGCTGGGTATGATGCAAGCTCTGCGCATGAAGTCGTATCAAAGGGAGGACGTAACCAACGATATACCTATACATCCTTGGTGTGAAGGGGTTAAAGGGACTCTGCCAGCACAGTAACATGTAGTAATCCAAAAAGATGCTCTAGGATGTTTACATAGATGGCAAGCGCCGGCTTGGCTGTCTACACAGAATGACTATTCAAACCAAGTACAGGCCTTGAGCATCAGTCGCAGCCAAACATTTTTGTGCACCTTCCCACCTGCTTATTTCCCCCCCCATCTCCAACCTCCCCCTCTTATTTGATTGGCAGCTCTGGGTTTTTATAGCCAAAGAAGGGGCGAACATAAAAAAACAGGTAGGTAGGTAGGAAGGTCATTTAAATGTTTATCTGCAATTATATGGCAATCCATTGATATGCCATTAATCTAATATTGCGGCATACAACACCAATCTCAACTCTGCTACAATTTAATTAAAAAAAATAAAAATTTACATAAAGCCACTATATGTACTATCAAACATTTTACCACTTGGACTCCTTGGATTCTTTTTAGAGACTCCCCAGCGCCTGCTACTTGGTTATCCTAATAAGAGTGTGTTATGCAAACAGCAACACCCCCTAGGAAACATGCACCTTTCTTCTTCTTGCTCTCTCTCCGTCTTTTCTCCCTTCTTTTCTTTCTAAATCCTTTGTTTCTCTCTCGATCCTTCTATCTTAAGCACAAGTCCCTGTACTAGCTTTTTCCACTTGTTCCTATTAACATGGTCTCAACTAGTTTACATGGTGTGTTTCTTTCATATATCCACTAGCCGATGATCCCTACCTTGTTAGATGGGTATAAGTTACTTTGGTAACATGAGAGACGCTTTTACCTAAATACCATTGAAAGCTCCTACGGACTTTCGTTACGTACTTGCACTTAACACTGGTTGGGATCTTCTTTATATCTACATTGTTACACTACAAAGGTTTTGTACTTATTATACTGAACTTGTTGGTTTTGTTTTTTTTTTAATAAAAATTGATTTAACATAAAGCCACTATATATTTTTTGCAATATACGGTATTTTACAGAGTAAGTCACCAAATGAACTGCCAACAAAACAAAAGCACGAGAGTTCAAGAAAATATCTAGAGAATAGAGAAAATATCTAGACGACGCCAACATTTTTCGGCATCATTGGATAACTTGCACTTGGGATTCGAGCGGTCACAATTGACAAGAAAATGCAATTATGACAAATAACTTTTAAACAAAGCCGTTCCCGGCAATGGGATTATGCTTGTTTCACTTGACAGAACACACGGAGCAAAATATACTTTTTCATAATTTTGTAATATTTATTCACTTAAAATAAAGGACAATCATTGGACTCCGCTCAAGTAAAAAAAGAAAAAAAATGCAGTGCCAACTGGGAGAAAATTATTTTCTATTAGGGAAAAAAAGACCAAACCTTGACTCTAAAATGATTCCTATTTCTACACCCCATTTATCTTGCCTGCAAAATATAAACTCAGGAGTGGAGCTAACTCGCGCAGACTCGTTGCCCCCCCCTCAACAGCTTAAGCTAATAAAACTTCAAACGGCCTGGTAATACACAACGGCAAAAATCTGAAATATCAATGTCTTTAAGTAAAACCATATGAAAATTTGGAAATTAATCTGAGTAAAAATGACCAAATATGAACCAAAAGCAATTCGGAAAGAAAGGCAGAGAGGGTAATTAAGCGCCTATTTTGACAATTCTAAGCAGTCCAGTTTTTAAAAGAATGACATGAAGACGTTAACCTATCTGCATAGGAGTGATAAATGAGGCATTTTGTGTCATTACATCCTCATAAATCACTTTCCTCCTCTGCTGACGGCTTTTATCAGATCTAACCTTTTCAAGCTTCTACTAAAGGGCTAACATTTCCAGCTATGACACGTGCAGTTTACAAATTCTGCAGCTGATTAAGTCAGGACAGCGCCTCGCTGCTCTCATTGTCTTGCTCCAGCTGTATTCCTCGTCTGGAGCCAGCAATGCATGGTGCCACTTGGTAATGTAGCAAGAGTTTTGGAAAAGCTCAAGGAGGAATTCCCAGCAGCGGATATTTCAACACAGGAGTCTGGACAGGGATCTGTTTTTCATTTGTTACCGCAAACATAAAACAGTGCCGTAAATACAAATATACAAGTGCATCTCGATAAATTAGAATATCATCAAAAAGTTAATTTATTTTATTAATTTAATACATAAAGTGATCTTTTTCAAGTGGTTATTTATGTTAATGTTGATGATTATGGCTTACAGCCAATGATCCAATTTATCTCAGAAAATTAGATTATTATACAAGACCAACTGATATAAATGTTAACCTACTAAAAAGTATGTACAGTAAATGCACTCAATACTTGGTTGGGGCTCCTTTTAGATGAATTAATGTATTAATGCGGCCTGGCATGGAGGCGATCAGCCTGTGGCTGCTGAGGTGTTCTGGAAACCCAGGTTGCTTTGATATGAGCATTCAGCTTGTTTGCATTGTTGGGTCGGATGTCTCATCTTCCTCTTGACAATACCCCATAGATTCTCTATGGGTTTTAGATCAAGCTAGTTTGCCGGCCAATAACACCCAGTGATACTGTAGTTAGAAAACCAGGTATTTGTAGTTTTGGAAATGTGGACAGGTGCCAAGTCATATCCGGCTATACTGACTTCAGTACACCCAGACCTAGAGAAACGCGCATTGCGCATGCGCGAGGTGTGCTCACGACAGCTTATCTGTGATGAGCTGCCATGAAGACACCTTGTGCATGTGCAATGACCGTCGCGAGGTCCACAGTGCACCCAAATGGGTGTACTGAGGTAAGTATAGCTGGATATGACGCGTTTAGCGTCATAGCGGCTATACCGCCCATGTAATGTGACACGGCGGCTCTCTGCTGATTAGCACGCCCATTGGGGCATGAATAATTAGGCTGCAGGTCGGCGGGGAGAAGCACCAGGCAACGCCTTTTGTGACTTCTCAAAATCTGAGAAGCCACAGTGCTGAAGGTAATAAAGTCACTTTTATGAACTCTCTAAATACACATTTTTAGCACAAAGGGATGGCTAGAAATGTATAAGGATGGTGCAGGGACAGGTCTTTAGAGACTGGGGGCTAATTTTTAGGGGTCAGGTTCCCTTTAAGCAATGACCTTATGTTGCTTACCCTCCTTGTGAAGTGTGCCAATGACTGCCTTCTGGACATCTGTCTAATCAGCAGTCTTTCTCATGATTGTGTAGGCTACTGAACCATACTAAGGGTTCATTTTAAACGCTTAATAAGCCTTTGCAGGTGCTATTTGTAAATTATTCTAATTTTCTGAGATAATGAATTTTAGGTTTTCATTGGCTGTAAACCATAATCATCAACATTAACAGAAATAAACACTTGAAAAAGATCACTCTGTTTGTAATGAGTCCATATAACATAAGCATGTATTGAATTACTGAAATAAATTAACTTTTTGATAATATTCTAATTTATTGAGATGCACTTGTATATACAGTGCCTACAAGTAGTATTCAACCCCCTGCAGATTTAGCTGGTTTGATAAGATGCTCAATAAGTTAGAGCCTTCAAACTGCAAACGAGAGTAGGATTTATTAACAGAAGCATAAATCTTACAAACCAAAAAGTTATTTGCTCAGTTGAATTTTTATAAATTTTAAACATAAAAGTGTGGGTCAATTATTATTCAACCCCTATGTTTAATATTTTGTGGAATAACCCTTGTTTGCAATTACAGCTAATAATCGCCTTTTATAAGACCTGATCAGGCCGGCACATGTCTCTGGAGTTATCTTGGCCCACTCCTCCATGCAGATCTTCTCCAAGTTATCTAGGTTCTTTGGGTGTCTCATGTGGACTTTAATCTTGAGCTCCTTCCACAAGTTTTCAATTGGGTTAAGGTCAGGAGACTGACTAGGCCACTCCAACACCTTGATTTTTTCCCTCTTGAACCAGGCCTTGGTTTTCTTGGCTGTGTGCTTTTGGTCGTTGTCTTGTTGGAAGATGAAATTACGACCCATCTTAAGATCCTTGATGGAGGAGCGGAGGTTCTTGGCCAAAATCTCCAGGTAGGCCGTGCTATCCATCTTCCCATGGATGCGGACCAGATAGCCAGGCCCCTTGGCTGAGAAACAGCCCCACAGCATGATGCTGCCACCACCATGCTTGACTGTAGGGATGGTATTCTTGGGGTCGTATGCAGTGCCATCCAGTCTCCAAACGTCACGTGTGTGGTTGGCACCAAAGATTTCGATCTTGGTCTCATCAGACCATAGAACCTTGAACCAGTCTGTCTCAGAGTCCTCCAAGTGATCATGAGCAAACTGTAGACGAGCCTTGACATGACGCTTTGAAAGTAAAGGAACCTTACGGGCTCGTCTGGAACGGAGACCATTGCGGTGGAGTATGTTACTTATGGTATTGACTGAAACCAATGTCCCCACTGCCATGAGATCTTCCCGGAGCTCCTTCCTTGTTGTCCTTGGCTTAGCCTTGACTCTTCAGACAAGCCTGGCCTCGGCACGGGAGGAAACTTTCAAAGGCTGTCCAGGCCGTGGAAGGCTAACAGTAGTTTCATAAGCCTTCCACTTCCGGATGATGCTCCCAACAGTGGAGACAGGTAGGCCCAACTCCTTGGAAAGGGTTTTGTACTCCTTGCCAGCCTTGTGACCCTCCACAATCTTGTCTCTGATGGCCTTGGAATGCTCCTTTGTCTTTCCCATGTTGACCATGTATGAGTGCTGTTCACAAGTTTGGGGAGGGTCTTAAATAGTCAGAAAATGCTGGCAAAAGAGATAATTAATCCACACATGTGAAGCTCATTGTTATTTGTGCCTGAACTGCTTCTTAATACTTTAGAGGGACCAAACAGAATTCTGGTGGTTTGAGGGGTTGAATAATAAATGACCCTCTGAATTAACTTTTAACGCTTTAAAAAAAAAAAAAAAAAAAAAAATTTTTTGTGGCACTGCATTTCCCACTTCCAGGCTGATCTACAGTCCAAATGTCACAATGCCAAGTTAATTCCGCATGTGTCAACCAGCTAAATCTGCAGGGGGTTGAATACTACTTGTAGGCACTGTATCTAAATATGTTGCAGTTTTCATCTTAAGATAGATTGCTCTCAGAGGGTGAAGCAAAATAATAATATGGTAGTAATGATACCTTTAATGGCTAGCAAAAATATAATACATTTTGTTATTAAGCAAGCTTTCCAGACTACTCCTGTCTTTTCTTCAGGCATGAAGAGATGTAAGCAGTCTCCAAAGTTCCCTTTATAACCAGGGCTGAGGAGTCGGAGTTGTTGAGTTGGTGTCCATTTTGGGTGGAGTCGGATTCAGGGAAATTGAGGAGTCAAAGTGGGCTATTTGACTTACTGACTTCACAGCCATGGTTGTGGAGTTGGAGTTGATGTCCATTTTGGTAGGTTGGAGTCGTAGTCAGATTCAGATAAATTAATGAAATGGATGTTTGGCTTACCGACTCCACAGCCCTTTTAACACAGCCTATGTAACATATTTTATTCAATTTTTGTTAGCCATTAAAAGATATCACAACTACAAGATTATTATGGTGTTTCTCTCACCAAGAGCAATGGCTAACATGGTACCAAACCTAGTTTTCATCTTGTATTGATTCATACTTGCAGTGTTTCTGGAGCTATATTTACAATTTTGCTGTAATTGGGATGACCGTGGTCAACAGACACATCCCGATCAGCTAGGCCTCATTAAGACGTCAAGTTTTTTCACATGAGAAAAACAGACCATTTTTTTTTGTATAAGACTTAGGCTGGCTTCAGACTGCGTGTCTGATCCGATCCGTAGCTGTCCGCTCGAGGCAGACAGCGCGGACCGGATCAGCACACAGGACGGGGGCTATTATGCCCTCCGATCCTGTGTGCAGCCGCACGCAGCTGAACCAGCTGACAGGTCAGGACCGCGGCGCCCGCGGTCCTCACCTATTAGCATCGGGAGCTGCGTGTGGCTGCACACAGGATCGGAGGGCATAATAGCCCCCGTCCTGTGTGCTGATCCGGTCCGCGGCTGTCTGCCTCGAGCGGACAGCTACGGATCGGATCAGACACGCAGTCTGAAGCCAGCCTTTGAACAGAGTGAGGTCCAGGTGTCGTTAGTTTTCTTGTATGTGGAGAATGATTAAAAAAAGCTTTTGTCTCCTTACAATTTTATGAAATTTTAGGCTGCTTTCACATTACTATTTAGTGCCTGTCCGTAGGATCAGAATTTGAAGGAGGATGCCACGGACAGGCACGGATCCACACAGATCCCTGCAATCGGATGACAAATAGCCATCCGATTCGATTCTATGCAGGATCCGTGTGAATCCTGCGGTCCCCTGTCTCTCCCTGCTCCTGCCTCCTCCATCTTCTTCCTCTTCTTCCCTCTGTTATTCTATTCTGTCTCCCCACTCCTCTATCCTGATCTAATCCCTATCCTGTCCCCTGTTCTCTTCCCTGTGTGTTTAGAAAAGAAAAACTCCTCCCGGAGGATACATCACTTTATCACTGGCTCCCAGGATGTGACACCATCGGGACTGAAGGACCTGTGATGATGTCACAGAGTTGGTCACATGACATGTCAGCTGACTGGCTCTCTGACATCACCACATGCCATTCTGCCCCAATGGTGTCGCATCCTGGTAGCCGGTGACAAGGTGATGTATCCTCCGGGAGGAGTTTTTTTTTTTTTTTTTTTTTAACACACACGGACAGGGGACAGGATAGGGATTAGATCAGGATAGAGGAGCGGGCAGACAAAATAGAATAGTGGGGGGACAGAATAGAATAGCGGGGAAGGACACAATAGAGGAGATGGGAAGGAAGATGCAGGGAGAGACATGGAACACGGAGCCGACATCGGATCTGAGGTGAACTCGGATCCGATGTCCATAGGCTCCCATGTTGTGGGCACTCATATCAGCAGTGATCCGATGCTGTCTGATTTGAGTCACGGACACAAAATCGTAGCAGGCTGAGATTTTGTGCCCGTGATTAAATCGGACAACATCGGATGGTGCCAAAATCGGATACCAATAGCGGCACATCCAATCCAATTCCCATAGGGGAACATGGGATCCGATTTCGGATCCAAGTGTATCCGTTTTGAAACAGATACAATCGGATGACCGAAAATCATAACGTGAAAGCAGCCTTAGTAGGTAAGGCTGTTACTATCTAGAAGATACTGTTTACTTACTGTTTATTTATTTATTTACTTATTCCTAGCCCCTGTACCCCCCAATAAAGAGCAATACTCCCTTTACCCATTCCTACCCTCTCTATATCAAGAGTACTTCATAATTTTAGTTTAAGTTTGTGATTTCTTGTATTTTATGATTTGTCCCTGTTTGTAATGTCCGTGTAAAAAAATTCAATAAAAATTATTGGAAGAACAAAGCTTCTCCTTTTCCTTTGTAACAGTTCTTGATAATCGATGTCATCCGAGTGCGGTCTGATTTTTTCAAAGACCCATAGACTTTATTTGGAGACTTTGATCCGCCTCAGATAAAAACTGGACATGTCTACACGATTTTCTGCATACTGCTCGGTCTAGGAAAAATCATGGAAAAGGAATAGCCCCACAGACTATGAGTGCTATCAATGTAAACCAGAGATAGTAGTTGTATGAGAATACAGGAAATCTAATTGGACCCATAGGTTGAATTCTTATGATGGATTGGGACAGATATAAAAGAGGTGTCTCATTTTTAATCTTCTGGAGTGCACCGTTCCCCTGTATCCTGCTTGCTGGGGACTAATGCACTCCTGATGATTGCAAGTTCAGGCCTTCGGTAAGTTTGCACTGCTGAACTGAACGATGCTTGCCTCTGCACTATTGGAAGACCACTGTGGCAATGAAACTGGTAGGATCATTTTATGAGGTGTACGTCTCTAAAAGCAGAACTTACGCACTAAGTACTGGGCACTAGAATGACATATTTGCATTTTTTTTACTCTGACACTATACTGCGCACTCATTTCTGCAAAATGCCAGTTGGGTCAAAATAGTTCCTACAACTGTAGATGAAGTTCGTGAGTGTAAATCGGTACAATAGGTTTGGTTCCAGATCTAGCACCCAGCCATGCACTTAGGGGTACACTAGTATGGATCGTACTTCCTTGATGCGCCAGAAACACATTATTTATTTCAAAACTAACAGATTAATACTAACAAAACTACATAAAACTGTTACAATTGCAAAATCTGGTCACTTTGAGGGATTTCTGCTGTTCTGATACTTGAAGGGTTTTGCAAATAGTGCCCATAAATACTCTAGGAAACTATGCCCCAAAAGCCCAATGGTACTACTGCGCTTCCAAGCCCTCCCATGTGTATAAACAAAAGTGTATGATCATATGTATGGTATTACCATACTTGAGAGAAATAACAGAACAAATATGATCTTCGTTTTTTCCTACTTTAAATTTTGACCTCAATCTACTCATTATTGTACTAAAGGAAATTTGTCATTTTCATACTGAATAATAGTAAAGAGACAACACTTGTTGGGTAAAAATTCTCATCATTCACTCAGATAAATTCCTTGAAGAGTTTAACTCCTAACCTCAAGGGTTTCTTCTATTCCAGCAAAAGTTGAACTCCAAAATCAAATCCAAACCTTGCCGTGTGTCCAAACACTAGTTTTTGATCATGTGTGTGGTATAGCTGCTTTCAGAATAAATTGTGAAGTCAATGTTCTCCTGTCATTGCTTGTGAAAATAAAAAATTGGGGGATAAATCATGTAGCAATTTCAGATATCCAGTGGCATTGAGGTTTCCATTGATGAAGAATGACCCCACTTTCTTTGTACCCCATATACCACACCATACCATCAACGGATACTGGAAGCCTGTGCTAGCATTTCTTCTGCGGTGTTGCCATCAGTGTGTCAAGAGTGGGAGAAGAGGGTTGCATTGACAATCCAACACAATGGGCAGCACTTTGAACACATTTTATAAGAGGTCATAAACTTGTAAATAACTCATGAAAGAATAAAGTTACGTTAAAACCAAGCTCACCATTGTTTTTCTTATGACATTCTCAGTAAGTTTGATGTGTCACATGACCCTCTTCCCATTGAAAAAAATAAAATTGGATCCAAAATGTCCGACTTAAAAATGGCCGCCATGGTCACCACCCATCTGGAAAAGTTTTCCCCCTACCATATACTAATGTGCCACAAACAGGAAGTTGATATCACCAACCACTCCTGTTTATTTAGGTGCATCCATATAAATGGCCCACCCTGTAAATTCTGACCACATATGGGATGTTGCTGTGTTTGTGAGAAATTTTGTGTGAATTTTTTTCTCATTATTCAAAGTGAAAATGAAGCATTTTGAGGTTAAAGCAACATTTTAGATGAACGAATATAATTTTTCATTTATTCTTTCTACTTTGCATGGATTCCTGTGATGACCAGAAAAGGTCCCACAGGTTCCCAAGTACGATTTTGAATAATTTGACGAGTGCCGTTTTTGAAATGGGGTCTTTTGGGGGATTTTCCAACATGTAACTCCATCATAGTTTCTTAAAATCTGAATCATTCTCTAAAAAAAAAACTACCTTACTTTTTTTTATAAAAGTTCCAATGTGCTGCAAAGCTTAAAAGGGTTTTTTCAACGAAAAAAGTTTTTTTTAATCAATAGATCTTGGAATAATAATTTCCACAATTGGATGTGATTAAAAAAATATTCCTGTGCACAGATAATTTTATATGTGTGTCTCTGCTATGTACTGTGCAATGGATGTGTCTGACTGTACAGGGACATGGTCTGATCATACCACATCTCCTGTGATGAGATATTCTTATATGTGTGTCCCTGCTATGTACTGTGTAATGGATGTGTCTGACCATACAGGGACATGGTCTGATTATACCACATCTCCTGTGAGGAGATAATCTTACATATGTGTCCCTGCTATGTACTGTGTAATGGATGTGTCTGACCATAAAGGGACATGGTCTGATCTTACCACATCTCCTGTGCTGAGATAATCTTATATATGTGTCCCTGCTATGTACTGTGTAATGGATGTGTCTGACCGTACAGGGACATGGTCTGATCATACCACATCTCCTGTGCTGAGATAATCTTATTTATGTGTCCCTGCTATGTACTGTGTAATGGATGTGTCTGACTGTACAGCAGGGGTCTCAAACTCGGTTGGGTTGGTGGGCCGCACGTAGAAAAAAATTGATATTGGGGGGCCGCATTGCTTGTAGGACTAAAGGTACCGTTACACGTCGCAACACTGCATGCAATTTCACAGGCAATTTGCTGGTTGCAGTGAAATCATGGACACATTGTTCCATTTGTACACAGCAAGAAAATAGAACAATGTGTCCATGATTTCACTGCAACCAGTAAATTGCCAGTGACATTGCATGCAATGTTGCGACGTGTAACGGTACCCTAAGTGACATTTTAGCAATACCAGAATTTTTTGCTCAATCTAGTAAAGTACAAATTATGATCTTCTTTTAGTAATGTCCCCACCCTGGTCTCCATCTTGTAGTAATGTCCCCATACTGGTCCCCATTGTATATTAATGTCCCCCAAACTGGTCCTCATCATGTAGTAATGTCCCCATCCTGATCACCTTCTTGTAGTAATGTCCCCATCCTGGTCCTCTTGTAGTAATGTCCCCACCCTGGTCTCCATCTTGTAGTAATGTCCCCATCATGGTCCCCTTCCTATATTAATGTCCCCCATCCTGGTCCTCCTCTTGTAGTAATGTCCTAATCTTTTAGTAATGTTCCCTCCCTTGTCATCTTGTAGTAATGTCCCCATCCTGATCACCTTCTTGTAGTAATGTCCCTCATCCTGGTCCTCTTCTTGTAGTAATGTCCCCATCCTGGTCCCCTTCCTATATTAATGTCCCCCATCCTGGTCCTCATCTTGTAGTAATGTCCCAATCTTTTAGTAATGTTCCCTCCCTTGTCATCTTGTAGTAATGTCCTGGTCTCTGTTCTTTTTGTTCTCTCGCTCACACACACACTCACATAGGGCTTGTCCACACACCTGCGCTCTCAGTATTTAGCGCTTCTGCGCTACTTAGGTTTTGACAGAGAAGCAGAGGTGCGTGTATGCGGCCGCTTTCAGCAGACGCTGTCCCTGGTTACCCGATGTGTATCCTGGTAACCAGTTCATACAGCAGGCTGCATAGTGTGCGCTTATCCAGAGCGCACAGGGAAACACTGCAAGCAGCGTTTCCCTGTGCGCTCGGGATAAGCTGACAGTGGGCAGCCTGCTGTATGAACTGGTTACCACGATACACATCGGGTAACCAGGGCCAGCGTCTGCTGAAAGCGGCCGCATACACGCACCTCTGCTTCTCTGTCAAAGCCTAAGTATTTAGCGCAGAAGCGCTAAATACTGAGAGCGCAGGTGTGTGGGCAAGACCATATATACACACCCGCACATTCACACACACTCACATACATCCACAGATACATCCACACATACATCCTCAGACATATTCACACAAACACATACACACTCACACATTGACACACTTACATAGGGCCATATCTGGAGTTCCTGCCGCCCTAGGCACTTTCAGCGGTCACGTTCCCCTCCCCCCCCAGGCTGCTATCTTCGGCTGTAACAGCGCCTTACCTGACTCCACTCTTCTCATTACGGCAGCTTCTTCCTCTGTGGCTCCCAGTCTTCCGCTTGCTGGCAGCAGGCGGCACCAGCTAGCACCCGGCACCAGCCAGCACGTGGCACCAGCCTGCACTCGGCAGGCGGCACCAGTCAGCACGTGGCACCAGCCTGCACTCGGCAGGCGGCACCAGTCAGCACGTGGCACCAGCCTGCACCCGGCACCAGCCGCCGGCGATGTGCCGCTCAGGCGGCGCAGGAATACACTCACACATATACATACACTCACACACACATACACACTCACATACAAATATACACGCACACACATATACACACACATACACTCACACATACACACTGACATATACACACAAATACACACACACTCACTCACATATACACACAAATACTCACACATATACACACAAATACACTCACACATATACACATGCACACTCACTCACATATACACACACACTCACTCACATATACACACATATACACTCACACATGTACACACTCACTCACATATACACACAAATACACTCACTATTATACACATACACACTCACATATACACACAAATACACTCACTATTATACACATACACACTATTATACACATACACACTATTATACACACAAATACACTCATTATTATACACATACACACTATTATACACACAAATACACTCACTATTATACACATACACACTATTATACACATACACACTATTATACACACAAATACACTCACTATTATACACACACACACTATTATACACACAAATACACTCACTATTATACACATACACACTATTATACACATACACACTATTATACACACAAATACACTCACTATTATACACATACACACTATTATACACACAAATACACTCACTATTATACACATACACACTATTATACACATACACACTATTATACACACACACTATTATACACACTGTGGTGCAGCGGTTGACTGCCCCACAAGTGTTGATGCTGGGACTTGCGGTTCCAGGGCTCTGGTACAGCATTAGATGTGTTGGGGCTGCAGGTTGGAAGCCAGGGGAGTGGCTGTCTAACCTGGATCCTCCTGTGGGTGTGACAGAACACAGATATGCAGACTTCCTCTGTCACATGGGCTGTGAGGTGATGAAAGGTCCTCTCACCACAGGAGAGGAAAGATCCTGGGAATAGGGTGGTGGTTTCCCAGCATTCGCAATAACTGAGGAGGCATTTCCCAGTTAAAGACTGTAGCCAGCAATTCCTTTGATGGACTAAAGGTCAGTGTTTGCTGTTATGGACTAATCAGGTGTCTGTTCCAGTCAGAGGGGACGGCCTGACATAGTGTACCTGTCCTGTTCTTGGATGCCCTGTATACTGTGTGCCGTTTATGAGGATATATAATAAACTGCTGGACTTTGTTTACTTGAAGACCCAGTTGTTGCACAGTTTTCTGCGACCAAGCAGCTCTCTGGGAGGTTTCATGAGCCTAATGAGCAGCCAACCAGTCCCCTAGGTGTGTGTGTACGCCACATGTGGTGGAGAATGCGGGCACTGTAGCAGCCTTGTTGCTGGGAGCAACGGATGAGGCCTACAAGCTCGGTTGCTGGGGGCAACAACACAGGTGAACGTGTCTGGATTGTGGCAGCGGTGCAGCCTGGTTGCTAGAGGCAACCACACAACAAGCTGGGATACAAGCATCTGGCTGGTGGCTCGGCAGGGTCACGAAGTTTGTCACCGCTCTCTACCCAGGTGCACGTGCGAAGAGTCAAGCGACTGGCTGTGAGACGTGGGCTATGCTTGGTGAGCAGTAATACACCACAGGCTGGAGATCCTGGTTGTACGGGCGGTACAACCAGGAAAGGTTAGTGTAAACCTAACCCCCCTTCCTCCCCTTTGACCTTCGGGTACTACCCATTGGAGGGCCCTCCTGTTTTTGTCTCGTTGCAGCTAGAGATGCCTGACAGCATGGAGGAGCTCCTGGAACACTTGCTGCAGAGCCAGCAGCGCCAACAGCCTGTTTTAGGGTGTCCCCAGAAAGGATCCCCTATAGACTGGGTTGCCCAAAGGGGGGTGGTGTCCCAAAAGGGGGAGGTATCCCTGAAGGGGGTAATGGCCCAAAAGGGGGCGGGGTCCCAAAAAGCTGTAGTTGCCCAAAAGCGGACAGAGCATCCCGAATCCCAAGGAGAGGCGCAGACAGGTTGTTCCCATGAACATATGTACTATAAGTGTCCAGTCTGCCTTATGGACTACCCACCTGGGGAGGGTCCGCGCAGATGTTCCGTGAAAGTGAATGCGGAAGTTGTGACTGGTCTTGTAGACTCTGGGAGCCTAGTGACCCTAGTGAGGGCAACGGCTGATATCTACCTGATGCCCGGAAGGAAGATCAAAGTCACCTGCATTCATGGGGACACTAAAGACTATCCGGTGTCCAGGGTTGTCCTTGAGACAACCAAGGTCATGGCCAGCCATGATGTGGGTGTAGTCCCAGGCTTAGTGTGTCCCATCATAATAGGCCGGGACTCCAAATTGTTTTCTGGTTTGTGGGAACAAGGGTCCGGGTCTGGCTGTTACAGCCAGAACCCGAACAGTCCTAAGGGGGCGCTGTCACAGCAGGATGCTAAAGAAGTTACCTGTGAATTATACTTAGGTGATACCGTGCCAGTACATCATAAGGGTGACAGTCCAGAGGTAGGGGTGACCAACCCACCCTGTAGGAAACCCCAATGTAGAGACATGACAGACCCAGAAAGACACGACTCGGTGACTGTTACAGTGGGAGTAACCCCGGAAAAGAGAGCTGGTCCCAAGTTAGCTAGTGACGTGTTGTTCTACGATACCAGGGAGAGTGCCTATGACTCCCAGGGCGAATGTAACTCAGGGATGACGGACAAAGAATGCAGTAAGGAGGGGCCAAGCCAGGGCCCAAGACCCTCCCGTCACCGCAAAAATAAAGGGAAAAACAAAGCTGTACCTGTTGCTCCGTCTGAAAGCGTGATGACAGTAGAGAACACATCTTGTGCATCTGTTACCGGACTGCATTCTCTCTCAGATTTGGAGGACATCCAGAAGGAAGCGGGGGTGATGTTACCCATGGGGGTCTCTGGTGTAGTGACAGCCTGCACAGAGGACGAGAAGAAGGAACCAGCCAAAACGATGGAAGGGGCGTGGTCTCAAGGACCTGAACAGGTAACCAGTGGTCAGTCTGCAGGTCGCCTCACAGAAATGGACAGTGATAGGTCCAAGAGAGTAGACGACTCCCAAGACCTGGGGAGTGAAGAGGGGGTAGGTCCAGAGACCTCTGACGGTATTGTTGATGCCCAGGAGAGGGCAGAAGATGGGGCTGCCAATGCCCATGAACTGTATGACGTGGCAGAGGTCACAAGTGAAGAATCGGAGACCCCTGGACAGGCCCGAGAAGATGTGGCCGAGGGTGCCAGGGGTGCTACCAGACCCCAAGAGGGGGTTAGAAGAGGAAAAGGCGAAGTGAATATATCCTCGGATGTGGTGGGCTTGCTTGGTCCGGTGGATATCGGAGCCAAGATGAGGGATCTCCAGGAGATGCTCCAGACCCACTTAAAGGAGGAGAAGCTGTGGAGACAAGCTGTTGAGTCTCGAGTGGGTGCTCTGGAGACGGAGAAGAGTACGAGAAGTCTCATAGAAGGGGGGCAGTTGATGCAGGAAGAGCTGCGAAGGCGAGCTGCTGAAAGGCGAGTAGCGGAGCTAGAGGATGAAGTCGCAGAGCTCAAAGGTCGTCTGGCAGTATACCAGACGAGGAACGTGGTCACCTTGGAGAAGGTAGAGCGTCCAGTGTTCCTCCCGGGTGAACGCACTGAAGAAGCCGTAAACCAGTCGGGCCTTAGTTTTAAGCCGGGTGAGCCGGTAAGAACTTGCAGTAAGACCGAATCGTCTCTCTACAAGTGTTTCGTGGAGGTACCCGAAGACCTGAGAGAAGAATGCTCCAGGGAAGGCGTGCACCAAGACTTTAAGAAGGCCGTGGGAGCCTGTACAGTGTACGTGGCCCCAGAAGCTAAACAGCTGGTGGTCCTATCCACAACAGAGGGCACAGCAAAGAAGGTGGCACTTCTGAGCGACATACACTGGCAATGTATTCGCACAAAGCGAAGTGTGCGGGAGAAGACAGAAGAAACTGTCAGAACACTGCAGCTGGTGAGGAAAGCTCAAAGTCTGCGGGAAGAGATCATCCGGGTGCCATATGCTCTGATACAAAAGCTCATTGGGAGAAAAGGCAAGGTCATGCAAACCATGGTGAAGAAGTCTGGGGTAATGAAAGTCAGTTGTCCACGTAATCACCAGGACTGGATACCCGAAGCAGATGGCACGGTGTCGCTCTTTGTTAGAGGTACGGAAGACGCTCTGGGAAATCTACAGATGCTGATAGAGTACCGTTTGGCTCACCTGCGAGAAGTGGAAAGGCTGAAGCTTGCAAAATGGAGAGCTGAGAGTCAGCGACATGTGAGCCTCGAAAAGTGGCAGCCATCTGGGAATGGTGGAGCTCGGCCACGAAAGAGACCTCCGAACACCAGATTAGCCATGACAGAAGCTAGAGCCAGAAGTCTTACAGGGAGTAATAGGTCTCCAGTGGTGACGGATGATGTAGATAATCGCCAGTGGGGAGACCTCCATAGGCATCCTAAGAGTAGTGGATGTAGTCAGGGTAGAGGAATTCCATCCTCCAGTGTCTCTAGTCTGACAGGCCCACTCAAACGACCTGATAGGGTACGTGGTAGGACAGAGTCAGGCCTGACCGTGGATGCCAACGCACATGACTCTCCCTACAATATTGACTGCTGGAGGCGGGGTGGGCCTGACGTACAGTCAACTCTGACGAGTGCCATGTCCATGCCCGATGGTGACGACCGCACCAAGACACAGTCAGTGACGCTGACGGGTGGTCGGTCCCGGAGGGAGGGGCTACGGTGGCTATCTCCTGTTCCGGGAACTGAGAGGTACGCCCGACAGATGATGGGCTCCTGTGTGGCTGTGGGTTGTGCTGCCCCTGGCTTTCGTTTGTTCAATCCTGCTGGTTTGAACATGAGGGGGGGAATATGTGGTGCAGCGGTTGACTGCCCCACAAGTGTTGATGCTGGGACTTGCGGTTCCAGGGCTCTGGTACAGCATTAGATGTGTTGGGGCTGCAGGTTGGAAGCCAGGGGAGTGGCTGTCTAACCTGGATCCTCCTGTGGGTGTGACAGAACACAGATATGCAGACTTCCTCTGTCACATGGGCTGTGAGGTGATGAAAGGTCCTCTCACCACAGGAGAGGAAAGATCCTGGGAATAGGGTGGTGGTTTCCCAGCATTCGCAATAACTGAGGAGGCATTTCCCAGTTAAAGACTGTAGCCAGCAATCCCTTTGATGGACTAAAGGTCAGTGTTTGCTGTTATGGACTAATCAGGTGTCTGTTCCAGTCAGAGGGGACAGCCTGACATAGTGTACCTGTCCTGTTCTTGGATGCCCTGTATACTGTGTGCCGTTTATGAGGATATATAATAAACTGCTGGACTTTGTTTACTTGAAGACCCAGTTGTTGCACAGTTTTCTGCGACCAAGCAGCTCTCTGGGAGGTTTCATGAGCCTAATGAGCGGCCAACCAGTCCCCTAGGTGTGTGTGTACGCCACAACACAAATACACTCACTATTATACACATACACACTATTATACACATACACACAAATACACTCACTATTATACACATACACACTCACTCACATATACACTCACACATACTCACACTCTCTCTCTAACACTCACTCATACACACCTGATGCCCCGGGCCATTATACATGCAGCCGCTGCGGTACCGCTTTACTGTGACTACTGTGACAGGTACCGCCGGCTCAGCTCAAACAAGCGCCTTCGCGCCTGCACATTCATGAAAGCAGGCGGCCGGTGGACCAATCAGAAGCCTCCTGTGACGTCACAGGCGGCTTCTGATTGGTCCACCGGCCGCCTGCTTTCATGAATGTGCAGGCGCGAAGGCGCTTGTTTGAGCTGAGCCGGCAGTACCTGTCACAGTAGTCACAGTAAAGCGGTACCGCGGCGGCTGCATGTATAATGGCCCGGGGCATGAATTTTTCTTTCATGGTGCCCCCGGCCGCACTGGGGAGCGTGGTGGGCCGCTTCCGGCCCGGGGGCCGCGAGTTTGAGACCCCTGTTGTACAGGAACATGGTCTGATCATACCACATCTACAGTGCTGAGATAATCTTATATATGTGTCCCTGCTATGTACTGTGTAATGGATATGTCTTACTGTACAGGGACATGGTCTGATCATACCACATCTCCTGTGCTGAGATAATCTTATATATGTGTCCCTGCTATGTACTGTGTAATGGATGTGTCTGACCGTACAGGGACATGGTCTGATCATACCTCATCTTCTGGGCAGGGGAGGAAGTAAAAAAAGTATATAGACATTACAGCAGGGGATTATTCTTTCTTTGAGGTAAAACATTTTTTAAAAACAAGAGAAAAAGGGTCTGGTGCCACTCCTCTTAAGTTAAAACATCAAGAACTTTATTTGAAGTTCAATCCCATAAAAACATTGATACAGATACCCCCTCGAGGTACAGAAGATACGTGGACGATATGATCCTGATCTGGGACGTATCGTCTGGTGTGTCTCTCGTACCTACCCTCACAAACTATGTCCATGTTGGATTATTTTAATGATAATGTATACAATTTGAAATTCACCATGCAAGTGTATGGACATGTGGCCCCATACTTGGACATGTTATTGGTGGGAGATATGAAAACAGGAAATATACAATCGAAATTGTATCGAAAGAGATCAGCGGCAACTCTGTCCTCCATGTGGACAGTTGCCACCCGGCCCATGTTGTGAAGAATCTGCCTATTTGAGAACTGGTTTGTGCATAGCGTAATTGTACAAGAGATGAGGATTATATGGAGGAAATGAGAAAGGTTGGACACAGATTGAGGGAGAAAGGGTCAAGAAATGGACAGTGGAAAGGGCACAGAATATCTTAAAAAACAGGAGTCGTGCTTCTTTACTGATGAACGACACACGTAAGACTTGATGTAATATCAGCAAAGGACCACACAGCCCAACGTTTTCAACTCCCTATAGCTACAACTATATTATTTATTCATAGAGCACCATTGATTCCATGGTGCTGTACATGAGAGAGGGTTTACATACAAACAAGTTAAAAATACAATGAACAAACTAACAGTAACAGACTGGTACAGAGGGGAGAGAAGGCCCTGCCCTTGCGGGCTTACATTACAGGGCAATGGGGAGGGAGACAGTAGGTTGGGTCTGCTCTGGTGGTGATGGAGCGCTGGGTTTAGTGGTGGTGGAGCATCGGGTCCAGTGGTGGTGAGGTGGCACTGTGGTCATTGCAGGCTGTAGGCTGTTCTGAAGAGATGGGTTTTCAGGTTCTGCTTGAAGGTTCATAGTGTAGGGGAAAGCTGGACGTTATGGGGTGTAGAATTCCAGGGGATGGGGGATGCTCGGGCGAAGTCTGGCAGGCGGTTAGATGAGGAATGTACAATGTGGAGGAAAGAAGGAGGTCTTGGGAGGATCGAAGATTATGAGTTGGATGATATCGGGAGATTAATTGAGAGATATATGGGGGAGACAGATTGCGCATGGCTTTGTAAGTCAATGTTAGTAGTTTGAATTGGATACACTGGGGAATTGGGAGCCAGTGGAGGGATTTGCCCAGGGGAGAAGTGGAGGAATAGCGAGGAGAGAGGTAGAGTAGTCAGGTGGCAGAGTTGAGGACAGATTGTAGAGGTGCAAGAGAGTTAGCAGGGAGGCCACAGAGGAGGAGGTTGCTGTAGTCGAGACGGGAGATGATGAGGGCATGCACTAGTAGTTTAGTAGACCGAGGATTGAGGAAGGGATGGATTATGGAAATATTTTTGAGTTGGAAGTGGCAGGAGATGGCGAGAGCTTGGATGTGTGGTTTGAAGGATAAGGCAGATTCAAGGGTTACTCCGAAGCAGTGAACTTCTGATACAGGGCAAAGTGTGATATCATTTATTGTGATATATAGAGCAGGTACGGGAGGAGCACGGGATGGGGAAAGATGATGAGTTCAGTTTTGTCTGTGTTTAGTTTAAGGAAGCAAGAGGAGAAGGAGGATATGGCTGACAGACACTGGGATTCTGGACAGCAAAGAGGTGACGTCTGGGCCAGAGACGTAGATCTGAGTGTCGTCAGCGTACAGGTGGTACTGGAATCCATGGGACTTTATGAGTTGCCCTAGGCCAAGGGTATAAATGGGAAAAAGAAGGGGTCCCAGGACAGAGCCATGAGGGACCCAACAAGAGAGAAGGCGGGAAGAGGAGGTAGTGTGGGAGTGGGAGACAGTAAAAGTGCGGCTGGAAAGGTAGGAGGAGATCCAGGAGAGGGCAAGGTCAGTGATACCAATGGAAGACAAGATCTGAAGTAGGAGGCAGTGGTTGACTGTGTCGAAGGCAGAGGACAGGTCAAGAAGGAGGAGGATGGAGAAATGTCTCTAAAGGCCGCTTCACACGCTAGGATATAGGTGAACGAGATTGTTACATATGTCATGTGACTGCGATCCTTCCAACATCGTTGGTATGTAGTCACACACAAGGATATCGTTAACGATCCTAAATTTGGCAACGTGCCAGCGATGCGGAGAAGAATGTATGAACGATGTTAAACAGCAGCAGGAATAGGAGAAATATGAACGACATCGATTAAAAAGGTGACACACTGAACGATGTTGCTGCGTCACAGATCCTCAATTGGACGATGAACGATAGATTTGATGCCAGGATCTCAAATTTTTGATGACCGTTCTAACAACTTATCCTTCCAACATCGTTTGTTTACACGCAACGACACACAAACGATATTGTTAGAAAGTTCACAAATCCGTGACGTTACAACGATATCGTTAACAATATCCTAGCGTGTGAAGCGGCCTTTAGCTTTGGCGGTAAGTGGGTCGTTAGTAATTTTGGTTAAGGCAGTTTTGGTGGACTGGTGGGGGCGGAAGCCAGATTGAAGGTTGGCAAAGAGAAAGTTAGATGAGAGGTGGGAGGAAAGTACAGCGTGGACATGCTTTTCAAGAAGTTTGGAGGCGAACGGGAGTGGCGATATGGGGCGGTAGCTGGATGTGGAGGTCAAGTGGAGGGATGGCTTTTTTTAAGATAGGTGTAATTGTTGAATGTTTGAAAGCGGAAGGAAAGGTACCGGAGGTTAGTGTGGAGCCCCACGGGACGTGGGGTACTCGGTACCGGACCGGACGGTGCCGGGGATGTCACAGGTGGCTTGGTCCGGACCGTGTCCCTGGCTCAGCACAATAAATGGGGGATTATTTACAGGGGAAATGTCACTCGTGACGCCAACCACTTGGTGCGGACAGTGATGGGGCCGCTGCTGCTGCAGAACCTCCGGGGGTGATGTGATGGCAGCGGAGATGGTATAGTTCCAGTGGGCAGAACTGTATCCCCCGGGGCAGTAAGGGTTAAAGTCTATTGGGGGAATAGATGGTGGAGAAGGGGTTAAGGACACACACTCACGTTTGGTAGACACTGGTGCAATTCTCTTCTTCTCCTGATGCTGCAGAGCTGACAGGCTTGTAGCAGGGGGAGCTCTCTGTGCTGAATCTGGAGCAAAGGTCGCAATCAATACACAGACTCACAGTTTTGCTGTTTTCCAAAGCTTTACTGCTGATGTTAGTGCAGATTATAGTCCACAGAGTCTGTAATGGGGCTGAGTTCTCTTCCCACCCTGTCCGGGGTCGTCAGCGTCCTTATGCTGCACTGTGTGTGTGTGCCTGGCTGTTGCGTTTAGCTAAACTGCTGGGATTCCTCACATCTCTCTCCCTGTATTCGGCTGGTACCACTTGGCTAGGCAACTTGAGTCCTCTGAGCTGTGCTGACCCCTCCGTGTTGCTTTGCACTGGTACTAGGGGCATCTAGAGATCCCACTGTTCCTGGATTCACTGTGCTGTGGGTACCAGACACAGTACCGGATCCGGTGTCCGTTGTGTGTGGTCTTCTGGGGCAAGTGATGGTATCACTCCAGCTCCCAGACGTGTTCCTCTGTCTGTAGTTCTCCTGTTCCTCTGACCCTTGCTAGGTCTGCACTGAGCTAACTCTGCTCTGTGTCCTCTTCACAGCACTGCACCGTGCTGAACTGAGCTCTCCCTCATGAACTGGAGTATATAAGGAAGCAGGTGGTGCTCCCCCTCCTGGCCCAGAGGTGCTAGTGTTTGTCAGTGTGTAGTGGGGGAGAGAACCCATGTGGTGTTATTGTGGCACATTAACCCATGGGGTGCCACATTAGCGATAGGTTGAAGAGGTGGGTTAGGACTGAGATAAGTGTGGTGGTGAGGTTGGGGAGGAAGTGAGATGGGATGGGGTCCAATGCACAAGTGGTGAGCTGTGATTTGGAGAGGAGGTGTGAAAGTTTTCCTTCAGTGATGGAGGGGAGGAGGGCCAGCAAGGGAGGGGAATGGTCTAGTATACATAGGGGTTGTGATGGTTGGGTAGCAAAGAATTGTCTGATCTGATCGATCTTGTTGGTGAAGTGTGTTGCAAAGTCTTCTGCAGAGATACGAGAAGTAGGAGGGGGCAGTGGGGGCAGAGGAGAGTGTTAAATGTGCTGAATAACTGCCTGGGATTGTGGGTATGTGAAGTAATTCTGTTTAGTGGTGGTGAGTGCTGACTTGAATTTGAGAAATGCTTGCTTGAATGCTGTGTAGTCTTCTTGTGAATGTGTTTTCTTCCAGCGCTGCTCAGCAATCTAGGGTTGTCTGCTGATTCGTCATATTCTGCTGTGAACTGCATCAATCGCTGCTGAGAGTGTAGAATTGTAGAAAGTGGTGGCGTTATATGTCGTGGAGTGAGGACATGGAAGATAGTGGTAGAACAGAGTCAGAGAGCGAGTGTCAACATGTGTGAGGTTTCTGTGAGGGTATGCGAGTTGGTGGACATGGGTGGCAGGTGAGGAGGATAAGGAAGAGAAGGTAAGTAGATGGTGGTCAGATAGGGGGAAAGGGGAGGTTGTGGGGTTAGTTAGGGAGCAGAGGCAGGTGAAGATGAGGTCTAGTGTATGTCCGTCTGTGTGGGTGAATGTGCAAGACCATTGAGTGAGGCCAAAGGATGAGGCAAGTGACAGGAGTTTGGAGCCTGTTGACTGGTTGGTATCTACTGGGATGTTGAAGTCACCCATGATGATGGTGGGATTGTCAACAGAGAGGAAGTGAAGAAGCCAGATGGAGAATTGGTCAAAGAAAGCAGTGGCTGAGCCTGGGGGGCGATAAATGACAGCCATTTGGAAGTTGGAGGGTGAGTAGATATGAACAGAGTGCACTTCGAAGGATGAGAGGATAATGAAATAGTTAAAGTTCTGAACAGGAACATTCCTATTTTGTATCAAGATGAGGCCTTACGTAAAATATTATTACAACGCTGGCGCACGGTAGCAAAGAAATCTAGGGACATTGGGAGTGTGGTTTCCCCTAGTTTGTACACGAGTGACCCCCCCTCCAAGAAACCAACATGGTCAACATCAAAAGGTCCCTACAAGGGTGGTGGTACTAGGTAGAATTTATGTGAATACATGAATGTCGTCAATACATTCAGAAATAATAGAACTAACAAGAATTTTCCCATTCGTTCATATGTCAATTGTAATACAACACATCTAGTGTACTTGGCTACATTTACAAAGTGGAAAAAGTGTTATGTGGGGTGCATAAATCGCACCATGAAGAAAATGTTGTCTGAACACATGTCAGCAGCAAGCCCAACTTCAAATTCATTACAGACAGGTATATCTGGCTTGTCACACCATTTCTGCGATGAACATGAAGGGCGGGCATAGAGAGGTTCTTAAGGCCGACCGGGGGTGGAGGGGATTGGGAAAAGGCCCTGCATTATCGGGAAGCCTACTGGATTCTGGCTTTAGATGCCCGGAACCAGATGGGTTTAAATTTCAGGAATGATGTTATATTTTTATTCATTTTTTTTGCAAGCGGTTTCTGAACTAAGGGCCTTCTCAATCCTCTCCTCAAAATAATCTCAATAAAGAAAGTGAACAAAGAAAGAAAATGAATATATTTTTTTCAGCTACAGAGCCTGTCATTTTTTATCACCAAGTGAAAAAGAGGGGAATGAAACATGAGGTTACTTTTCCTCTGAATTATGAGAATACGTAGTATCATATGTCAAAATTCAGATGTTCTACACTGCCCTACCAAAAAACAGCATATGTGGGGTACTTGCGGAATAACATTAGACAGTATCTGGACATTGAATAAATAAATAATAAGTTATTGCTATTGGTATATTAAAGTGAGTTAGTTTTAGTTATTTTATGTAATAAATCATGGTGACTGGTTGACTCCTGTGACTTGAATACATTTATATAAATTTAATTTTAGTATATAGTATGTAAATGGGATTGTTAATCCGGGACTACAAGCATAGTATGGGTTAAGACCTGGATCCATTAATTGGGGATTGTTCACAGGAGTGTTAAGGTGGGTTTACACGCTTCAATCGCGTTCCGATATCGCAGTTCAATGGCGCGGGAGCGCGCAATTAGTGCACGTTTCTCCCGCATCGCATCGGAGGTTTACACACTGCGATATCGGAATACAACGTCCGTGCGATGTCTACGCCCCCCAACCCAGGATCGCACACTTAACATGGGAGTGAATGGGTGACGTTTCAAATCGCATCGTAGTTGTGCGTTTACACAGCACGATTCGACTTCAATCTTCCTTCAATATCGGGGCATTGAATAGCACGCTCATTCAATCCCCGATATCGCATTGACATCGTTCCTGCATCGTATTGGACGTTCACACCATACAACGCAGGCACGATGTCGGGTCCAACGATTGAACCACGTGACTTTTGATTGAAATCGGACTACGATATTGAAGCGTGTAAACACACCTTCAGTTTGTTTCATATGTCTTCAATGCAATGTCTATGGTGCTTGCGGTAAGAGTGCAGTAAGTGCGGTTTTGGCACTTGCGGCAGATGCGGCCGCGAAAAAAACAATTTTTTAGTGGCCGCATCTGCTGCAAGTGCTGAAACCGCAACTACATCATACTTGCCGGACCGCAAGTGCGGCCTTTATGCAGTAACTGCGGCAGATGTGTTTTTTTTCACAGCAATTGCCGCGATCAGTGCTTACTGCTGATGTGAAAGGGACCTTACGCCGGTAATGTGATCGGGCGTGCAGTGATGATGTCACTCTGCTGCTGAGCCAATCACATGACCAGCTTTAGAGAGAAGCAGCAGGAAGTGGAGGAGCGTACTGCATGGAGGACACTGCTGGAAAAGGTGAACAACCTGGTTATGTTATTACGGGCAGCAGCATGGGGGGCCATATCTAGCACGGGGGAAGAGGGGGGTGTGTGCAGGCAATTTAATATGCGCCACTCCCCCAGTCCATCACTGAGAGGTGGTGTGGGGGAACAAAAGTGTGTCATAGTCCGAAAAATACGGTATGTTCATAGGAAACCCCTTTACGTCTTCTATCATCCCAACAAAATAAAAGAATGTATGAAATATGATACCAACGTAAATGAGAGGAATGGAAAATGTCATTTATGAACTTATTTGCATGGTATGACAATCTGTTTTATGGGCATGAAAAATTGAAAATGTAAAAATTGCTAATTTTTCAACATTTGTCAAATATTTTAAATTTATTATAAATAGATGCAAAGTCTATTACCCTAAATTCACCATGACCATGAATTACAGTGTCACAAAAAAAAAATATCTAAGAATCACTAGGACTGGAAAAACCTTTCTAAAGTTATTACCACATAAAGTGACACATGTCAGAATTGAAAAAAATAGGATTCTGTCAGGAAGGTGGAAATAGGCTTCAGAAGTAGTGGGAAATGTGCACCCGACTCCTGGCTTTCTGTCCTGTGATATTTGCACTCATCACTGTTGACTTTGACATCCCTATTTAAATTCCACTTTCCTCATATCTCCTGCTCATTTTCTATCTCTGACCTCCTCTTTCGGTTTTTCACAGATTACTATGTCTCCTACACATGAAGACAGGAATATACTGGATTTGGTCAGTGTATGATTTTTCCAACAATTTTCTCCTACTCTCTGAACACAACATTTTAATGCTGACATAGACGTCCCTGAGCGCCCCCTCGCCCTCTGCCCAGCAGGGACACTAACGCACTCTCTGCCGTTTTGTGCAGTCCTCTCCTGTGTTCCGAGCTGTGGCTTCCTGCTTCAAGAGCCTGCACATACTACCACGAGAGCACTTAGGGTGGGGGCGCTCATGCTCTCTGCCTCTAATGGGGCATCATATGTAATCTGGCAGTGCTTCCAGTAGGTACCTGTTACGTATTGACTGCTTTGCTGTATGGAATTGCTGCTGCTGTGGTTTAAATGAGGCCTTTTTTTTCCCTGCTCTCAGTGGAGAGAGGAAGCTAATGAGTGGGAGCTGAGAGTGCAGGTGTGTGTGATGAATATGAGTCATGCTTAGGTGAGCTGAGGGACGTGCCTAGGCTGGTTGCTCCCCACCCCTCGACCGTAAATGGGTCAGCTCACGTCCACCTGATGTCGCTGATTCAGTTCAGTTCTGGACTGTGACCTGTTGTGAGCGGATGCTGATCCAGAGCTGCTGCTTTGCTCTCCATTGGAAGTTGTTGGGTTCCGTGGTCCGTGGGTGGAGGTAGGAGCTTATGCCTAGGTCTTCTCAGGAGTTGGGGACTTAGGCTGGTGGCTCGGACCTCCTCACCTTTACAGGTACCTCTGAGATCAGGACGAGTCAGGGACCCCAGTATCAGGGCCAGAGCAGGCTCCCCTGACTTCCTACGCCCAGCTTTCTCCTACTTCTGGGCCCGCGACCCCCCAGTGTGACAGTACCCAAGACATTCTCCCCCTTAGGGAGGTGCCTGACCTACATGTGTATTCAGCTTGGCTGTACGTACTGCTATTTGTCAAGTCTCCATTATTCAGTACCTGTCCTGTGTACCTGAACCCATGTTCCTCCACCAGCACCTATCCGGTCTACCTGTATCCAAGTTCTGCTTCCAGTTAGTATCAATCGTACAATTTTTGTAAAACTCTGCAGAGCTCTGCTGTATTTTCAATTGCCAGTGCAGGTAAATTAGGTAGCTACTGGCTGCCAACCTCACCCCCACTGCCTAGTGTTACGATGTCTGGTAATATAATAATTGAAAGAAAAAAAAAAAAAAGAGCCCCAAGTATTTTTAACTAAATAATAAAATTTAAAAACAAATCGGGCATGGGCTCCTCTGTATTTGTGATTGCCAGCCAAAGTAACCCAGGCAGCTGAGGGCTGGAATTCTCAACATGGCAAGCCCAAGCATTCTGAGCTGACCACGCTAAAAAAAGAGAATTTTGTTTACGTACCGTAAATTCTTTTTTCTTTAATCATCAATGGGAGACCCAGACAATGGGGTTTAGGGCACTGCCCTCCGGAGGTCACACTAGGTACTACAAGTTTGTAGACACCGCCCCCTCCGCTTATAAACCCCTACCGCAGGGAACATCCTCAGTTTGGTCCATAAGCTGCGAGGAGACAAATAAACCACACCCGAAACATCGGGAAAGAAACCGTGCACAGACGGTCCAACAACCCGGAAGGAACTGTCCCAACAGGGAACAGATCAAATGCAAAACATGCAACGGAACAACTGGGTGGGTGCTGGGTCTCCCATTGATGATTAAAGAAAAAAGAATTTACGGTACGTAAACAAAATTCTCTTTTTTCTGGTCATCATAATGGGAGACCCAGACAATGGGGATGTCCTAAAGCAATACCCCAGGGCGGGAAGAGTTCCCCAAAGACGGATAACACATGGTCCCCCTCAAAGGTGGGCAACCGCCGCCTGGAGGACCCGCCTGCCCAAACTTGCATCCGCAGAGGCATGGGCATGCACCATATAGTGCTTAGAGAAAGTGTGCAGGCTGGACCATGTGGCTGCCTGACACACCTGTAGAGCCGAAGCTCGATGTCGCAAAGCCCAGGAGGCACCGACAGCTCTGGTAGAGTGAGCTTTCAATCCCACCGGGAGAGGCAAACCAGAAGACCGGTAGGCCTCCTGAATGGGAGCCTTGATCCATCTGGCCAAGGTTGACTTCGATGCCGCGGACCCCTTACAGCGACCTGTCGTCAGGACAAATAAGGAATCCGAATTCCGGAAAGAGGCAGTCCTGGACACATAAATGCGTACAGCCCTCACGAGATCCAGAGTATGGAGATCGCGCTCGACCTGATGAACGGGAGCGGGGCAAAATGATGGGAGAACAATCTCCTGGTTCAGGTGAAAAGTGGAAACCACCTTTGGCAAGAATTCTGGCCGCGGGCGTAACACCACCTTGTCTTGGTGAACCACCAGAAAGGGCGACCTGCACGATAGTGCAGCCAATTCTGAGACCCTTCTCAGAGATGTAATCGCCACCAGAAAGACCACCTTCTGGGACAGACGAGACAGAGAAATGTCTCACAGCGGCTCAAACGGCGGTTTCTGCAGTGCCGCCAGGACCATGTTAAGGTCCCAAGGGTTCAGTGGTCGCCTGTAGGGCGGGACCACCCGAGAGACTCCCTGGAGAAACTGACGGACCTTGGGAAGGAGCGCCAAGCGCTTGTCAAACAGCACTGAAAGAGCTGACACTTGACCCTTCAAAGAGCCTAGGGATAATCCCAATTCCAGCCCCGACTGAAGGAAAGCCAACAATGTCGGAATGGACAAGGGCCACGGGGAGCGACCACCCGAGGCACACCAGGTGAAGAAAATCTTCCACGTTCTGTGGTACATCTTCCTGGAAACAGGCTTCCTAGCCCGAGTCATGGTGGCAACAACCGCAGGAGAGAAGCCCCTGGACGTCAGCAGCCAGGCCTCAAGAGCCATGCAGTCAATCTGAGGGCCCTGGAATTGAGGTGGACAAATGGGCCTTGCGCGAGCAGATCTGCACGTTCTGGAAGAGCCCACCGGAGTCCGCCTGACAGTCGCCACAGGTCCGGATACCAGGACCTCCTGGGCCAATCTGGAGCCACTAGAATGGCTACCCTGCACTCCAACCTGATCTTCCACAGAACCCTGGGAATCAGAGCTAGAGGCGGGAACACATACGGAAGATGGAATCTGGACCAACTCAGGATCAGGGCATCTGCCCCCAGAGACTGAGGATCCCATGATCTCGCCATGTATTGCGGCACCTGATGATTCAGCCGCGAGGCCATCAGATCCACGTCCGGAGTGCCCCATCTGCTGCAGATGTCCTGGAAGACGTCTGGATGAAGAGACCACTCTCCGGCGTCCATCCCCTGCCGGCTCAGGTAGTCGGCCTCCCAGTTCTCGACCCCTGGGATGTGAACTGCGGAGATCAGGCAGTCGTTGTCCTCCACCCAAGATAGAATGCGGTGGACTTCGGCGAGGGCCTGAGCACTTCTGGTCCCTCCCTGATGATTTATATAGGCGACGGCCGTCGTATTGTCGGACTGAACCCGAATGGGTTGCCCTGACAGGAACTTCTGAAACGCTAGGAGCGCCAGATAGACCGCCTTGATCTCCAGCACGTTGATCTGCAACGCCGACTCCGACGGAGTCCAGAGTCCTTGAGCCCTGTGGTGTAAGAACACCGCACCCCAGCCCATGAGGCTGGCGTCGGTGGTCACCACTAACCATGACGGTTTGAGGAAGGACCGGCCCCGTGACAAATGACGTGGCTGGAGCCACCACTGTAGGGAATCCCTGGTCGGTTGGGAAAGTGTCACCAGCCGATTCAGAGAGATCGTCCTCTTGTCCCATCTGCGAAGAATCTCCAGCTGGAGAGGACGGAGGCGAAACTGCGCAAAAGGTACTGCCTCTATTGCAGCTACCATGCGCCCCACCAGCTTCATCAAGATCCGTAGGGATGATTGTGGTGACAGGAGGACTGCTTGCACTCCTGATTGGATCGCCATCTGTTTGACTCGTGGCAGAGACACTAGGGCCGAGTCCGTGTGGAAGTCCATGCCCAGATATGTCAGTGACTGGGTCGGAACCAGGGTCGACTTCTGGATATTGATAAGCCACCCGAACTGTTCCAGAGACTTCATGGTCACCTCCAGGCTTTGCCGACAAAGGTGTTCTGATGGCGCCCTGACCAGCAGGTCGTCCAGATAGGGTATTACGGCGTGCCCCTGCACGTGCAGGAGAGCCATCATGGAGGCCATCACTTTTGTGAACACCCGCGGTGCCGAGGCCAACCCGAACGGCAGCGCCACAAATTGGAAGTGTTCTTCCCCCACTGAAAATCTCAACCAGCGCTGATGAGCCGGTGCAATGGGCACGTGAAGATAAGCGTCTCGAATATCTATGGACGCTAGGAAGTCCCCCTGTGACACAGCTGCGATCACGGATCGCAGTGATTCCATACGGAACTTCCGAACCAACACGTGACGGTTGAACAACTTTAGGTCCAGAACCGGGCGGAAGGATCCGTCCTTCTTTGGGACAATGAAGAGGTTGGAGTAAAAACCCCGAAACCTCTCCCCGGAAGGCACCGGGACCACCACTCCGTCCCTGCGGAGACCCTCCAACACCAGGTGAAAAGCCTGAGCCTTTTCTGGGGATGGGACCGACCGATGGAATCGGGGTATCGGCTTTGACGTCAGCTCTATCCTGTAACCTCGCGAGACCACGTCTCGAACCCACTGATCTTGAACGTGAAGTAGCCACCTGTCCTGAAAACGAGACAGGCGACCCCCCACCTGTGGGGAGGCAGGAAGGGAGAGCGAGTCATGTAGAGGCGGGTTTGGGGGCGGCAGCCGCTGCCCCCGCCGGCTTCTTCGGACGACTCTTAGAGCGCCACTGAGAAGCGGGCTTGCCCCCTCGGTCCGTGCGAGCGGACGGTGCTGATGACTGTGAGCTGGAACGAAAGGACCACTGTTTTGGGTTCCTCTTAACGGAATACCGTGGCTTAGGCTTATTCTGCGGGATCTTAGACTCAGCAGAATCCTTTATCAGCTTGTCCAGTTCGGTACCAAAAAGCCTGTCACCAGAGAACGGAAGATTCTGCAAAATCTTCTTAGATGTGGCATCTGAGTCCCAAAGACGCAGCCACAACAACCTGCGAATCGCAATAGCGTTGGCCGAAGCCACAGCTGAGCGAGTGGCAGTTTCCAAAGTCGCCGTCCTGGCGTAGTCCGCATAGGCCCTTGCCCTTTCGGTAAGCGCCAGGACCTCTGGACTGGACCTTGCCAGGTCAGTGATACCATCCAAGCAGGTAGTAATCGCTTGTAAGGTCCAGACCGTGGCAAAATTAGGGGCAAATGAAGACCCCACAGCCTCATAGGAAGACTTGGCGAGTTGCTCGACCTGTCCATCAGTCGCATCCTTCAGCGAGGAGCTATCAGAGGCAGAGAAAAGGGAGCGTGCAGCAATCCTGGTCATGGAAGCGTCCACCTTCGGGGACTGCGACCACTCCTGTAGCACCTCCTGGGGGAAGGGGAAGCGATTGTCCTTGGGTTTGCGGACATAACGCCGCCCAGGATGTAACCTGGGAGCTCTAACCACCCTTCCAAAGTTAGTGTGGTCCATGAAGGAGCCACTTGGTCTAGCCTCCGGCCGTAGCCATTGATAGACCTCCTTCGGGTGTACAGTCACCTCCTCAGGGGGTGTCACGAGACGTAAGGTCTCGTTAATAGAGGACACCAAATCCTCCACCCCGTCTGGTGGTTCAGACACAGACACAGACCCGAGAGTCGAACCCCCATCATCCTCCTCACCATCAGAGGAACGCTCCTCCTCAGAGAGAGCCTGGAGCTCGGGTGAATCCTCACGACGAGCCCGCTTAAGGGGTCTCACAGCAGAAGAGGGAGACACCCGGGGGTAACTGGAAGGAGTAGCTGGGCTTTCCAGCCTCCTATTGAGTGCCTCCAGGGACTGCGACATGGAGGACAGCTGGGACAACAGAGATTCATTGATCTTATTCTGAGTTTCCCATGGCCCTGGGATCACTTGTACCTCAGGGTACAGCACCGGAGCTGCTGTTTCAGCAGTGTCAGTCCGGGCCTCTGGGCGTCCGCAGTTATTGCAGGACCCCTCCACCAGAGTCCCATTGCATGTAGCACGGGTAATGGTGGCATCTGCCGCCTTAGCAGCACGCTTCCTAACTGAGGACATCGCCACAGCAGGGGAAAATAAGCCAAATTGTGCAGACAAAACCGGGAATCCCGGTGGCTTACCGACCGCAGCGAAGCGGTAGGAGGAAGCGGTGTGTGTGTGTGACCTCCGCGAGAGTTTCCGGTCTCCTCTGGAGTGCAGACGCACGCTGCATACAGATCCCAGCCGGGAAGTGAGGGTAAAGATGGCCGCCGACAGTGAAACCGTGGGCGGCGCCGAAAACACGCGGGAAGCACACACACACGCCCATCGATGACGTCACCGCACGGGCTGCTTCCTATCCTCCAAGCAGCCTCAGAATTAAGGCGCCAGAGCCCGCAGCGCGGGAAGTAATGTGAAATACATCACACAGACTGCATGCACCAATACACATCCGCAGCCTACAGCCTCAGCCCCTGCGACACACAGGGCGGTCAGCCAGGGTGACCCCAGCACGGGGTACACCTCCAGATCCGCGGACTCGAGAGTAACGCGCGGTCTGAGTGTCAGGACACATAAAGTGACAGACACTACCCCCAGGCACACAGGAGACACAGAGTGCCTCAGTGCCGGTCCGGTCTGTAAGCACCATTTAGGGAGGCCTCGGACGGGGGTTCAGCACCAGTCCGGAGTGTAAGCACCATTTAGGGAGGCCTCGGACTGGGCTGGCTCCAGTCCGGTCTGTAAGCACCATTTAGGGAGGCCTCGGACGGAGCGGAGCTGTGCAAGGCTCCCATCTCCCACTCTCCAGAGCCCCCCAGAGAGGGATGGAAAGGAGCGCAACAGCGTACCGGGAGAACACAAGGTGTCCAGGCTCTAGGCCCTCCGGTACCTCCACCAGCGTGTTCCACAAGGGTGAGCGGGAGGCTGTCGCAGGTCCCGACCGGAACCATTTTACCTTGTCTTCAGACGCCATCACGTAAGTTGTGAGAATGCAGTGAAGTGCAAGCAAAGCGTGATCCTCCGAGCACACTAAGTTTAAAACTGAGGATGTTCCCTGCGGTAGGGGTTTATAAGCGGAGGGGGCGGTGTCTACAAACTTGTAGTACCTAGTGTGACCTCCGGAGGGCAGTGCCCTAAACCCCATTGTCTGGGTCTCCCATTATGATGACCAGAAAATTGCAGCCTGCAGCCATCCTAGATTAGAGGTGCAAAAAACTGGGGATTACCTTGCTCTTCTATCTGTTGTGTTGCAGTGGCAGGCTGGGTAATAAGGGGTTAATAATGAGTATTGCCAGCTGACACCAAACCCTAAATTGATAATGTCAGGCCTACGCTACACCTGGCCATTATCAATACATAAGTAGTAAAAACACACAACACAGTGAAAAATCATTTATTTGGAATAAAACATGCACACATCCCTATTTCCCCTCTTTATTATTCCCAAACATACCATCTGACTGTAATCCACAGCGAGGTCCCTTGAAGATCTCAAGCACTGCTACATTCCTGTGAGCAGACTCGTCTGTTCGCTTGGGGCAGCAGGCTCACACTGACACATGATTGTACCTGTAATCGCGGTGCCGTGAGAAAGTTCATCTTAGGACTCTGCAGACCCGTGCATGCTCTGTCCTGCAATTAAATGTCTGACGTCAATGCTAAGCTCAGAAAGCCAGCTGACAGTGTCTGAGCGCTACTTCTGGTGGGCGGACACATCTCCGCTCACCAAAATATAGCAGAGCAAAGATGGTTAATCATGGGCTGGCTGTGGATTACTGTAAGATGGTATGTTTGGAGGTCATAAAAAGGGGAAAGTGGGATGTCTGTGTTTCATAGCAAATTAATTCTTCTTATCTGTATTGTGTGTTTTTACTGCTTACTCAGATTGAAAATGGCTGGGTCTAACATAGGCCTGACAATATCAATCTAGGGCTTGGTGTCAGTTGGCAAACTCAAGTGACATTAACCACATATTACCCAGTCTGCCATTGGCACCAGGGCATCTGGAAGAGAGAGGTAACTATCAATTTTGGGATCTATCATGGAAGCACCAATTCTGGGGCTGTGGCAGGCTGCAATTTTTAGCATGATGGGCCCAGAATGCCTGAGCCTCACCATGCTGATAATTTCAACTTCCAGTTGCCAGGGTACCTTGGCTGGCACTCAAAAATACGGCAGAGGCCACGTCCGATTTTTTTTTTAATTATTAAGTTAAATATAAACAAAGGTCTCCCCTGAATTTTTAATTGCCAGATAACATAACACCAGGCAGCGGGGGTTTGGCAGACAGTAGCGGCCTGGTTTACCTGTGTTGGCAATTGAAAAATAGAGCTTAGCCTAACACAGTTTTTTTGCACAAAATTAAACACTCTATTAATAAAAAAGACGCAGAAACAGGTTTTTAAGTTAAGATACATTTGATTTTCATATGACTGTATCCAGGCATGATTCCTGCTTGGATATCTCCTACAAAAGAATTACCGTACTAAAACGGGGGAATTTCCTGTTCCTGCTCCTAGTGACATCACATCCTGGAATACTATTGAATTTTTGGAGTGAAAAAATGTGGTGAAAAAGCATTAGAAAGGCAGCAAAAATGGATTGTGTGACTACCAATCCATTTTTGATGCTCTTCTCATTTTATTACAATGGGTACAATGGAGAAAATGCTGGACAAAAACGGATCAAGAATTGACATGCTCATTCTTTTTCTGGATGCGTTTTCAGCACCAAAATCAAATCAGTCAAAAAAGCAGACGTTGGCACAGCATTTCTAAAATCTCATAGACTTTGCTGGCATTTCAATAAATGGATCCATTTTTGATGCAGATCTCACCAAAAACGCAACTCAAAAATGGATCAAAAATGCAGTGTTGGCACATGACCTTACTGTTGCATATCACATGCATAGTAGGATGATGTTACCTCTAACAGTGGCACCGTTAGTTTGCCTCAGTTTTCTGCACAGAACTGACTGTTAATAAATGACTTAAATGGGATAATTTTTGTAGGATTTTGAGTTAAAAAAATTAAATAGTCTAAGTGTATTTTTATTGATTCGGCTGTGTCACGACTGGTATAGACTCCATCAGGGACCAAGTGTCTTTCGGTCCGCGCCGCTGCTCCAATGAGTGTCAAAAAACACTGGAGTGCTTTGAAACAAGGTATCTTCAGTTTTATTTTCCAACGCGTTTTGGAGCTAACACCCAGCTTCTTCCTCAGGTCATTCCCTGAGGAAGGAGCTGGGTGTTAGCTCCGAAACGCGTTGGAAAATAAAACTGAAGATACCTTGTTTCAAAGCACTCCAGTGTTTTTTGACACTCATTGGAGCAGCGGCGCGGACCGAAAGACACTTGGTCCCTGATAGAGTTTCACCCCCACGTTTGTGGAAGTGTGGTCCCGGCTGTGGCTGCTGTGTTTGAGCAATCAAGCTAGTTGTGGGCTTCACAACTAAATCAGGTGAGCAGTTTTCATACTGTATGGGATTTGATTCCTATTGAGGATAAGACCCTATGCGCATTCTCATTTTATAGATAACGACTGGTATAGAGGATGAGGTAATAGTAAACAAGATGGTGTTGCAGGCAAGGTAACAGAGCATCTGGTCTGACCCTGTAGACTGGAAACCCTGATCTGGCCCTGTACTCAGAGATACCTCTGATGGTGAGATGGTCTGAGTTACCACCCTTGCCCTTAACACCTCAACACGCCTTATGCTTGAACCCTCACCTCTACCCACCACAGACCAGTCATATCCAGAAATCCAAAGGGTTAGTGCTTGTGTGATCCGCACTGCTGTGAGAATAAAAGACACAGGAGACAAGGCTCCTTCAAAGATGCTCCTTTATTCCCCACGTGTTTTGGTGCCGTCCCTGCACCTTCCTCAGGGGTACAAATTAGCAGTCTCAACCGGGAGATCAGCGGCAACCGCAGCTAGGAGATCAGCAGCTCCCGAGGTGGCCGCCGGGAGATAAGCGGCTGCCGCTGCTGTGAGATGAGCGGCGTGGCTGCCGCTGCTGTGAGATGGGCGGGGCGGCTGCTGCTGCTGTGAGATGAGCGGGGTGGCTGCCGCTGCCGGGAGATGAGCTGTGCCCGCAGATGGGAAATGGGCGGCGGCTGCTGGGACATGAGGGTAACTCCGCACAGTGGTGACATCACTAAGAAAAGGGAGCAGAATGGCGCTGGATTCCGGAGAGAGCAGCAGCAGGTGAGTACAGTCATACCTCTGTTTTTGTTAACAGGTTATCGTTAGTTTCGGTTTTGTCTCGGTTTTCGTTGGCATGCACACATGAACTTGATGCTAATTTTGCAAGAAAAAAAGGGTGACCCACTCAATTCCTCTTACAAAGAATAATATCTGCACCTCTCTCCCCTCCTCCCAGTCTTCCATACGCCAAGAAGAGTCCTTACAAGAGGAAATGCCACATTAATAATTAATCTTTTTCTTCGTTTATATTCATTTTATATTATATTAATTTCTTAACGTTTTTACTATTAACCACTATCTTTATTCTCTACAAAATGTGTTTTTTGTATGTATATTGGAGCGTCTAAAACAAATTAATTGGATTTACATTGATTCCAATGGAAATAATTGCCCCGGTTTTCATCGGTTTTAGCTGATTGTTTTTAGATGAACTATTGAAGAAAACCGAGTGTGATGAATATTGGTAAGGAATATTGCCATATCCCCCATATTCCATCCCTCCCAGAAAGCAATTGATAAGGCACATCTCACTCATAAAGAGATAAGCCCCCACCCTTGGAAGGCAGAAGTCATTCATCTCTGGCAAGCAGTAGAGTAATTAGTATGTAGATGGAAGCCAACTGGCCACACAAAAGGACTCTTCCTCAACTTTGATATGGTAATCAGCTAGGTGTAAGGAGCTTCCTAAGAAATGGGGTTTTGCCAAAAGGTGACACATCCAATATCACTGTAAGGCCAGGGGATAGGAAGTCCTTTCTTCCCATGCAGACTGGACGGAGCCGTGACTATAACATTAATATCTCATAAGCCGTCCACCCTGTGATACTATCGAATATAAAAATGAACTCTACACATCTAGACAGTGATAAGGCTTGTATTCATAAGAATGTAGGATGACTGTAAGCCATCTAAACATGATATTGGCTACTAGGCTGCTCTCAGAGTAGCCATGTTTCATATCCAGACGAAGATAAAATCATGACTAAAAATATGAAAGTATTGTCTTCCGTCTGCGATGCCCACGGACACGGCTAGGTCAGCTTATGGAATTTGGGTGTCCATATCTCCCCTCAGAGGGGTGGGAATTGTGAGACACCCCAGAGGGGCGAGATGGGTGGAGACAGGGGTCAGCCCATAGTGTATAAAAATCATCTGCCCCATCTCCATATTGTATTTCTCCAGAAGAGGCATTTTTCCACCAAAGCCAGAGATTACCCAAGGAACAGATTGGCATCACGCCGCCCTTGTGGTGCCATCAGCACTAAGGTAACTGCTCACATGTGTGTGTAATTCTGTGTATTCCATTTAGCCTGTTATTGGCATATCTGACTGTACTATTTATAACATCTCAATAATAACTGTAAATATTAATATCTAGTGTACCATTAGGGCGATTAAATATATCAATTTAATCTTGAGTTGCTCTTTTTATCTTGATCACGATTCCCACGTCCGTGTGCTCATATAATGCTACCTGGGTTGGTTTCTGACCCAATATAAGCCCGACCACGGACCGGACTTATATTAAACGAGAAGCTGGTGGCAGCATTTGTGCTTGGGGTTATTCGGGGTCTCTATCAGTGACGGGTGGAGGTTATTATAGGTGCTTCTGGCTGCGGGCTAGAAGGCATATACCACTCTCACTGAGAGGTGCCTTAATAAACCAGCACAGAAAAGGCAGCTGCGGCCCTTCTTTATCCTCAGGCAGTTCTCTGACTGACCTGGGTTTAACAGGAGGCGCTGTGGAGCTGCCAGGTTCGGTGGTCGCGATTCACCACACCGAGGTATCACTGTATATTAATATAGTCACACTACATGCACATATACACACATTTAAAAAAATGTATTAATGGGAGTGCATCTTTAAGTCAATAGGACCCATTAAAGAAATCCTGTTGGAAGAAACATCTTCTGAAAAATGAAAGGCTGTATAGGAGCTGATACAGAGAGTAAATGGATACATTTCATGTAGAATTTTACCCTTTCATTCCTAAGAAATCTGACTTATCTGAAGTAACATGCAAATCTGCTGCAAGTGCTTTTGGAACTGTCATAGCACTTGCAGCTCTTCGGCCGTCAGTCCCTATTCTCTGACCACCTCCTGCATTTCATTGACAGGTCAGTCATTCCTCTGTGATCTACTGGCTCTCTCATGGATCTCGTCTGTGCCTGCCGCCTATGTCATTATGCGATAACTTAGCGAGGGGCATCAGATGACAGGCTGGACTGACCTGTCAATCAAACACAGGAGGCGAGTGCTAGTCAACCAATAAGGAGTGGGGTCCGGAGAGCCGGAAGTGCTTTGACACACACCCTAAAAAAAGATATTCAACATGTAATAAAATTACAAAATTATAGTTATCAGAGCAATACTCCAATATAAAACTGGATGGAGGATTTTCTAGATTATTTTAAATGTTTTCTAGGAGAATAATAGAGTGAAAATCAAAGTCAAGGAACTCTTCTGCAATGACTACTGCATAGGATTACAGGTAGGAAAAGACAAAAGAGAATGTTTGCAGTGCCCAGAAAAAAATAGCATTTTTAGTAAATTCGTAAAGGTTAAAGCAACATGCAGAAAGTCACAATGCAATAAATACATATAGACTCCAACTATAAAGCTCCATACAGAAAAGGTCTCTGTGACCTCAAGGTCAGAGGTTCAGACTTCAGTGAGGTCAATTAGCCTTTCATCTTTCTGAAACAGATGAAATGGGAGCCAGTAATAACCTGTGTAATCTAATGCTAGTGATACTTTAATTGTATCTGAGAAGTGCTTTAAACAGATACAAATATAATATAATAGCAGTGGTATCAGATGAAAGGCAAAGCGTCCACATTTCTGGAAGGCTCAGCTGAAATGAACCTTTATCCACTACTGAACTACGATACCATTCAAACAAATCAAGAAATTATGGCCCAAGATATTTAGAGACATGGGGAGAGATTTTCAATGAAGCAGTAAAAGGTCCCAGGTTAAGCCATGCTACAATCTGTGGCCAAAATACGTTGTACGTGTCACACATTTACTGAACGGTTATAGTTCACTAAACGGGGAATGGCTTTGAAGGAATTGTGTGGCTTAAATGCTGCAAAATGCACCAAATCGATAGAAATAAATGATAAGATGTCTAGCAACGTGCACTAAATTTATCAAAGAATATTGCTTCACCTTGTTTGAGTTTTCTGAGTATTGATACCTGTTGTGTATATAGGAAATACGACAATCATAGAGTGTGTAGGTTTTCACATGTAAAATCTCTAAACAGTGTTGCAGCATTTATGTCTGAACAAGGCCGCCATCAGGGGGTGACAGACCTACCTGGAGTAAGGGGCCTCGAGCCCAGGGGGGCCCGGCCGTGACTCCAGGGGCGTGGCCATTTGGAGCAGGCTCCTCCGGGCCCCATCCCCCATGTCTTGCAGGGCCCCCCCTTCTATTAATCACCACCACCATGAAGGCTGGGTGGAGTCTCAGGGAGGGCCCCCAAAATTTTGGCAGTCAGGGGCCCCGAAATTCCTAGTGGCAGCCCTGTGTCTGAATGAGTCCACTTTCAGTAGAAGGCTGGCAGCTCTTAAAAGGGCCTCTAGAAATAAGGCCCCGTTCACATCAGCGGTTTTTGCTGATTGCGGCAGATTTACCGTATCTGTCGCCTAATGGTCACACTTGCAGCAAAACCATGGTCAGCAGCGGTGCCGGAACGGCGGCTATACCGCACCTGCCGCAAGCCCCACAGACAATGCATGGAGCTTGCTGCAAGTGCGACCGTTAGGCAGCAGATGTGGTAAATCTGCCGCAATCAGCGAAAAACACTGATGTGAAAGCAGCCTAAGAGCTTCTACAGGTATTTGCATTTCCCACTCTATCTAGTTCATTACAGAGATCTGAACTTACACAGGGCCCCATGATGTCTACGGAGGGGACTGCTGGCTGGTGGAATAGACTGGCAGACAATTTTCACAGTCAGAAAAAGGATATAACCAAAAGGCAATAGGGTAGTCAAAAACAAACACAGGTCAAGGTCAAACAGGACAGACATAGATAGGCTCAGTCAGAGCTGGAGCTCAGAAATACCAGAATACACAGTACATTTTGTCTTGTGATTCCTTTAACTTTCATGACTTATTTAATGAAATTGTAGATTCACACTGAAGGCATCAAAACTATGATTTATCACATGTGGAATTATATACTTAACAAAAAAGTGTGAAACAACTGAAAATATGTCTTATATTCTAGGTTCCTCAAAGTAGCCACCTTTTGCTTTGATTACTGCTTTGCACACTCTTGGCATTCTCTTGATGAGCTTCAAGCGCAATGTGTGTGTGTGCATGCGTGTGTGTATATATATGTTATATTATTATATATATATAAATATATATATATAGTAATACATACACACGCACACATATACACACCTGCATTGTGAGGTAGCGACTCTCTATACTGTAAATGGCTGATATGTATCACGGGGTGGAGGTCAGATTTTCAGCAGTGGATACTGTAGTCAGTTCCCAGCTCGGGTCCATCCTTGTGTTCTTTAACTTAAAACAGTCTATACACTGATGAAGGGTCGATTTACACTGAGATGTATGTGCAAGTTTTATTTTGAATTCTTGAAATAAATATAATTTGTTCTTCATATGAGTGCCAAGTTCCACTTCTACTTAGTGTTGGATGGGATCCTACTTGTGCGCCTTTCTACCAGATGTGCTGTGACTACTTTATTTGTTGCTACTCCTGTGGATCTGAACTGACAGGAGTCAGTGCGGGGAGCCACGACAGCCCGTGAAAGGTGACCCCAGTGAAGCAGTGTTCCTAAACGTTTGGACTGACAGGAGTCAGTGTGAGAAGCCTGGAAAAGCTTCTGACAGGTAAGCTCGGAGAAAATGGGTTGTGTTTTAATTGAGGGCAACAAGTGAAAGTTACCAGACCTTCACGGAGATACTCTGGTGTAGTTATAGTCAGAGGGTGCAGGCATATCTGCGAATGAAAGACTGTATAACACAAATGTTTCAGTGAAGTGTGCAGGCATTTTCACAGAAGAAACGGACTGTACGTTATACCAGTTTCTGTAAGGCCAAAGGACGGCATGTGTTTGTTTTACATCAAGTGGTTTATGTTTCTGTTAATAAACCAGTTGGAATTGTTTAAATAGATAGTGCTCCTGTGTGCCTCAATCCTGCTGCCAAGCAATTGTCCCCTATCAGTCAGTGAGGGAGTCCTCACAATATATCATTTTTTAAGTTACAATTAACACATTGGTAGATGTTAGTGAAGAAATACCTTTGTTAAACGCTTTCTCCATTACCTACCTTGTCCACAGGTAGCGCTGCAACTTGTTTGTGTTAAAGAGAATGGCCCCAATATGAGAATAGGTGGTTCAGTGATTTTGGAAGGAATCAGCCACATGTATCACATTTTTAACAAACTGAAATTATTTAATAAGAAAAACAAAGCGTCTCCTGCTACATCCACCAATAATCAGCTGTAACTGTGTAGGATCTAGCAGGAAGCGTTGCCGCAGGGGCACCGACTCATAACCTAGTCCACACTCAATTTAAATTGATGAGCATCTTTATAACCATTCTAGAAATGAGTATCCTGAAGTGATCACCCTACTGCCACAAAACAAAACTCTCCACAGTCAGAGTTGCAGTAAGGGAAATTGAGGCGTCTGAGTTAGAGGTTTGGCTTACCGACTGCACACAAGGGCTGTGGAGTCAAAGTCATGGAGTTGAAGTCAATTTTAGTGTTGGAGTCAGATTCAGGGAAATTGAGGAGTCAGAGGTTTGGCTTACCAACTCCACAGTTCTGCTCTCCAGTTGGGCTTTGGCACTCCCATAAGAATGAATGGAATGGAGGTGCGAATGAGTGACCACAGCTCCATTCAGATAGAGTTCTTCAGAACCCCATGATTGGTGGGGGTTTCAACAGTCAGACCCCTAGAGATTGGGAAGTTATTCCTCATCTCATGGATAGGGGACAACTAAAATCTTGAGAATACTATTTAAGGTTTGGGAATATTTAGCCTCTATGTTTAATTTGAAATCCTGAACGGTGCAGGTAAGAACAGAAAGGAATTGAAGTTAGGCACAATTATTTCAGAATTTTTGTATTTCAGAAGCAAAAAAAAAATATTCTTAAGAATCACTCATTCACTCTTTGGCTATAAATAATGCATAGGAAATAGAAAGCTCGCAGAGCCACCTTGGAGTTTTCACAAAATCAAACTGATTTCTTTAGAATAAAATTAAGTGAAATAAAAAAATACAAGAAACACATTCTCTTGAACACAGATTTCTGCATAGTGGTTGGATGCAGATGGAGATATGTAAACCTGCGCTCAATGCGTTGAGCTGGAACTGGTGAGCCTAGTTGGAAGTGGCAAGGAAGGAGTTATGGAAGACAAATCTCTGGATGTGTGGAGGAACGCTGCGCTGCCTTGAGCGATTTCCGTCAGACGGCGAGGATCTTGATGTAGGTTTGTGTGACGAGTGGAAGGCTAGTGCTTCACATGGTATTAGTCCTGATAAGAACTAACTAGGCATCAGGTCACAAGAACAAAACTTGAAGAGACAAGGCTGCACCGAGCATCCAGGGTCTGTAGAAGCGCTTCTAGGGCAGGCTGCCTATTGCTGAATGACAGAACTTGTAAGGCAGAGGAGGAATGGAAGTGCAGGGTGTCACCACATCATGGCCTTCACCACAACAACTCAACCGAGAAAATGTGTCACAAACTCACAGGAAAACAGAGTGCACCTTACCACGGACCACAACAGAACGATTTCATCTGCTAAATTAACCTATTGATCACCAGGCACAAAAAAAGATCTTAATGACCAGACAATTTTTTGTTTATATTTTTTTTATTATTTTTTTGTTTTTGACTCTTCATATTTCAGCAGCATTATTTGTTTTTTTTTTTTCCTTTTATAGAAAGAACATAGAATGGCAGAAATTTGTTTTCCATTCTTTTTCATACATTCTTTTTCATACGTATTTTGTATGCTGTTCACAATAAATCTCCAGGTTATTAGTTGTATGGACATTTAACATATGTGGGTATTTTCTTTTTATGTAATGTATTTGGAATAAAGTGCATTTTTCACTAAATAGTCTCTTTTTTCAGAGAATATTTTAAAATTATTTTTAAGAAAACAAAATCTAAAACAATTGATTTTTTAATTATATTTATTACATAATTTACTATATTTTATTATTATGAAATATTTCACTTCAATGGAGGCTTTTCTAGAAGTCCCAGTTACAAGCAAAATAGCCCCCTGATATAGCATAGAGCTGATCTGATCTGCCAAGATCCAGCAGTTCGGCCATGACATACACACACATGTTGGGTATGCCCTTCATTAAATATTTTATCCAGTAGTATTTAGGGAAATCCATTCCTTCCCAATGCAATAGCACTTCAATAATTTTCATGAACCACCATAATATTACAGTTGAGAGGTGCAGGAACTGTGTCCATGCTTATAACCTGTAGATGTTGGCTGTACCTTACAGCCAACATTCTTCAAGGATTGAAGACAATAATATCCCAACTCATCAGATGATGCCGACTACATCACATAAGTGGTTTTAGATAGGGAACAGCTTTCTCTATTGTCCTATATAGAGACTTCATAGTGACGTATCTAACCTCCACTGTATCCAAGCTGACTGTGTGCCCCTAATGTATTTTGATGGTACGGAAAGAGACTTCATAGGGACGTATCTAACCTCCACTGTATCCAAGCTGACTGTGTGCCCCTAATGTATTTTGATGGTACGGAAAGAGACTTCATAGTGACGTATCTAACCTCCACTGTATCCAAGCTGACTGTGTGCCCCTAATGTATTTTGATGGTACGGAAAGAGACTTCATAGTGACGTATCTAACCTCCACTGTATCCAAGCTGAGTGTGTGCCCCTAATGTATTTTGATGGTACGGAAAGAGACTTCATAGTGACGTATCTAACCTCCACTGTATCCAAGCTGACTGTGTGCCCCTAATGTATTTTGATGGTACGGAAAGAGACTTCATAGTGACGTATCTAACCTCCACTGTATCCAAGCTGACTGTGTGCCCCTAATGTATTTTGATGGTACGGAAAGAGACTTCATAGTGACGTATCTAACCTCCACTGTATCCAAGCTGACTGTGTGCCCCTAATGTATTTTGATGGTACGGAAAGAGACTTCATAGTGACGTATCTAACCTCCACTGTATCCAAGCTGACTGTGTGCCCCTAATGTATTTTGATGGTACGGAAAGAGACTTCATAGTGACGTATCTAACCTCCACTGTATCCAAGCTGACTGTGTGCCCCTAATGTATTTTGATGGTACGGAAAGAGACTTCATAGTGACGTATCTAACCTCCACTGTATCCAAGCTGACTGTGTGCCCCTAATGTATTTTGATGGTACGGAAAGAGACTTCATAGTGACGTATCTAACCTCCACTGTATCCAAGCTGACTGTGTGCCCCTAATGTATTTTGATGGTATAACATATTCTCCCATCTACTTTGTACCTTAGAAATATGTTTTTTTTCTTCTCCTCCTGCCCTTGTCTCTGTCTCCTGCTGATCCTGACCCAAACTTTCCTCTTAGCAGTAATTTGTTAATTGACCCCTGGTGTGATGAATCCTTCTCCTCTGACCCCTCCCCTCTCCCTACCTAGCATATTGTTTGTTGCTCACTAGAACTATAAGTAGCATGGTGTAAGGCATTCTGTGCCTTGGCATCTGTGCCATTTCAAAGTGGCATTTTTAAGTGGAATTCAGAGATAGACCAGAGGTAACCAGAAGGTAACAACTCTACCCATCTATTACCCTTCAGTACTTTACTTAGCCCATTGCATCAAAATGACGTTCATTTCAATGCTTTTATATGTATGTGCATTAGTCATCCACTTTTATCGCCCCATTCCCCCTCCATCACCCTTTATCCACATCAGCCCCTCTCTACTTCCCTTTACTATGTCCTGCTCCCATACTCTCTTCACCCTACTCAATAATCTAAGCCCGTCATATTCCAGGGTCTTGCCTCAACAAAAACAATGTCATAGAGCCAAACATTACTCCCTCCTCCTCTTTCTACTACTGCTTATGTCAGGCGATATTTCTCCCAATCCTGGGCCACCCTCTTCCAACTTCAACCCCCCCCCACACACCTCACATAGAAATCCCAGTAACCTTATTAGCATTACCTGCACACCTCCATCTCCTTCTTTTAAATGTGCCCTCTGGAATACACGGTCCGCATGCAACAAACTTCCCTTTATCCACAACTACTTTATCAGTAACTCTCTTAACCTTTTGGCCCTTACTGAAACCTGGATCCAGGACTCAGACACTGCCTCCCCTGCTGCTATCTCCTACGGCGGTCTGCACTTCTCTCATTCCCCGAGACCTGGAAACAGACGTGGTGGTGGAGTTGGCCTACTCCTGTCCCCACAATGTACTTTCCAGGTCATCCCCCCCTCTCCATCACTCTCATTCCCTTCTTTTGAGGTTCACACCATTAGGCTGTTCCGTCCCCTCCCCCTCAGAGTAGCGGTGGTGTATCGCCCCCCAGGTTCAACCACCCACTTCCTCGACCACTTCTCCGCATGGCTGCCGCACTTCATGTCCTCAGAATTACCAACCCTCATCCTGGGAGACTTTAACATCCCCATAAACAGCCTCAACTCCACATCTGCATCCCAGCTCCTAGCTCTAACCACTTCTCTTGGCCTCTCGCAACTCTCAACCTCTGAGACACATAAGGATGGTAACACCCTTGACCTGGTCTTTACCCGACTCTGCTCTACCTCCTTTTTAGACAACTCATCTCCTTCTCTCTCCGATCACAACATTCTCGCCTTCACACTCACAAACCCTCGCCCATCACAGCATAGTCCGACCTATCACACATTCAGAAATCTACAGGCCATCAACCCTCACACATTCACAGACTCTCTTCTCTCATCACTGTCCCCAATCTCCTCCTTCTCCTGCCCCAATCTGGCTGTGAATTACTACAATGACACTCTCAAAAGTACCCTGGACCAAGTAGCACCCCTCACCCTTAGAACCTCCAAACACAGAGTAAAACAGCCCTGGCTCACATCACAAACTCGATTCCTCCAGCGATGCTCGAGGAGTGCCGAACGCCTATGGAGGAAAACTCGATCACCAGGAGACTTCATCCATTATAAATTCATGCTAAAAACCTACAACTCTGCCCTTCACCTCGCCAAACAGACCTACTTCACCACCCTGATCTCCTCACTAGCCAACAACTCAAAGAAACTTTTTGACACATTTCACTCTCTCCTCAGTCCGAAAGTGCAGGCTCCCATCACTGACCTCTGTGCTGATGATCTGGCCTCTTACTTCACAGAGAAAATAGAAAACATCCGTCAGGAAATCAGCTCCCAACCTTCAAGTGTTTCTACTCCCATCTGTCCCCACATCCCCTCTGGGTCACTGTCCATTTTTGACCCAGCCACAGAAGAAGAAGTCTCCAGGCTCCTCTCGTCCTCACGTCCCACTACATGCACCTCTGACCCCATTCCCTCACACCTACTACAGACCCTCTCTCCAGTGGTCACCAGTCACTTAACCACAATCTTCAATCTCTCCCTCTCTACTGGCATCTTCCCCTCCTCCTGCAAACACTCTATTATCACTCCACTACTAAAGAAAACATCCCTTGACCCATCCTGCACAAATAACTACAGACCAGTCTCCAATCTCCCCTTCATCTCTAAACTCCTTGAGCGCCTGGTCTACACCCGCCTCACTCATTACCTCGCCACTCACTCTCTTTTAGATCCATTGCAGTCTGGCTTCCGCCCCTTACATTCTACAGAAACTGCCCTCATCAAAGTGACCAATGACCTTCTGACAGCAAAACGTAATGGTGACCACTCTCTGCTTATCCTTCTTGACCTCTCTGCGGCTTTTGACACTGTCGACCATCAGCTCCTACTCTCTATGCTGCACTCCATTGGTATAAAGGACACCGCTCTCTCCTGGTTCTCTTCCTATCTTTCTGACCGCTCTTTCAGTGTATCATTCGCTGGCTCCACTTCTTCCCCTCTTCCTCTCACTATTGGGGTCCCTCAGGGTTCAGTCCTCGGTCCTCTTCTCTTCTCTCTCTACACAGCCCCGATCGGACAGATCATCAGCAGATTTGGCTTTCAGTACCATCTTTATGCTGATGACACACAACTATACACTTCCTCCCCTGACCTTACTCCTGCTCTAATAAAAAACACCAATGACTGTCTAACCGCAGTCTCCAATATCATGTCCGCTCTCTATCTGAAACTCAACCTTTCCAAAACTGAACTTCTTCTGCTCCCACCCTCTGCCAACCTCCCTAAATCTGACATCTCTCTCTCGGTGTGCGGCACCACGATAACGCCCAGTCAGCAGGCTCGCTGTCTCGGTGTTTTGATGGACACTGATCTCTCCTTCACCCCATATATACAATCTCTCACCCGCTCCTGTCGCTTGCACCTGAAAAATATCTCCAGAATTCGCCCTTTCCTCACCACGGAAACAACTAAAACCCTCACAGTGGCCCTGATTCATTCCCGCCTTGACTACTGTAATTCTTTATTAGCTGGCCTCCCCCACAGTAAGATTTCCCCTCTCCAGTCTATCCTCAATGCAGCAGCCAGGATCACCTATCTAGCAAACCGTTACTCAGATGTTTCTGCTCTGTGCCAGTCACTGCATTGGCTGCCCGTACACGATAGAATCCAATTCAAATTGCTCGTTGTCACCCACAAAGCTATTCATGGTGCGGCACTTCCCTACCTCTCTACCCTCATCTCTGTCTACCACCCCACCCGTCCCCTTCGCTCTGAACGTGACCTCAGACTAACAACGGCATTAATCCGAACCTCCCATTCCCGACTTCAAGACTTCTCTCGAGCTGCACCAAAAATCTGGAATGCTCTACCCCAAGAAATTAGGACCATCCACAACTTGCATAGCTTCAGACGCTCCCTAAAAACACACCTCTTCAGGGCGGCCTATCCTTCTCCCTAACAGTAGTCACTTAGACGTAAGATATTCATTGTTATAAGCCCCTGTACTTTGTGTTCCCATCCCGTCTTAGATTGTAAGCTCCTTCGAGCAGGGTCACCTTCATTTTCTGCCTTTTTTATTGTATTTCCTAAGTTGATTCTATGTTTCTTGTATGTAACTACTGTTCTGCATTACGTTTCTGTACCGTATATTTTCTTATATGTACCGTTGTACTGTAAAGCGCTGCGGAATATATTGGCGCTATACAAATAAAGTTTTATTATTATTATATTATTATTATATGAATCCTTGTGACATGAACATATAGTGCCGATGGGTTGGTGGACTGGTAGTACATCTGAGGATTTACATTGTACATAAATATATGAGTCCTGCCAGAAAACTTCATTATGTTAAAAGAATATTTATATATTATATACACGCACACATGTTTATGCAAGTATAATAACTCTAAACCCTGTTGAGCATCCATGTGTAAAGGGGTACACTTTCAGTAAAAGGCTGGCAGCTTTTAAACTGGCTCTTATATATAAGAGGTTCTATATGTAGGATTGGTGCTAGACACTCCATCTAGCTCAGAGGTCCCCAACTCCAGGCCTGGAGGGCCGCCAACAGTGCAGGATTTCAGGATTTCCTTAGTATTGCACAGGTGTTAATGTGATCAAATGCACTGGTGATGATTCCAAGCCCTGTGCAATACTAATGAATTCCTGAAAACATGCACTGTTGGCGGCCCTCGAGGCCTGGAGTTGGGGACCCCTGATCTAGCTGATTGCAGAGGAAACCTAGCTTTCACTCTAACTACTATACAGAGATCTGAACTTATGTAAGTCCACCTACATTATGTCTACAGAGGGACACCTGGCTTGTAGAGCAGACTGGCAGAGAATGGTCAGAAAAGTGGAGTCAGAAAATCAAGAGGCATTTGTCTTGTCAAAAACACGAGTCAAAGCCAAGAGATCATGTAAAGGACAAAATCAGGATCTGTTAGAGTAGTCAGGGAGCAGGGTCAAAACTGAGATGGTAGCAAGATACAATGTCGACAGGCAGGTGAAAATCCCCAAAACAGACTGAGGTAAAACAAGAAACCACCAGACCAAACCAGGGAAGCACAAGCTATATAAGGCAGTTTCTGGCAGAAAGCTGTTAGAAGGCACCACACCATGCTTAACCTAATAGGCTGAAGCCAGAGCTGACACCTTTGGCAGGACAGCACATACACTCATTCTGTCAGTGTCAGGGAAATATTATTATTATTATTTATTTATATAGCGCCACAATATTCCATGGCACTTTACATGTTTAAGAGGGCAGACTAGGACAAGTAACATAGTAACAATACAAGTAACAATAAATGTGGACAATTCTAACGTACAGATACAATAGAGGAGAAGATCCTTTCCGCGAGGGCTCACATTCTATGAAAATATGAATTATTATTATTGGTACAGGTACACAGCCAAAGTTGGCGTACGACTTTCTCCACCACCGGTTTGTTAGACTAAATTTTACAGGCAGCCCCCTCGCTCTCTCTGTTCCCACTTCCCTATCAGGAATGTTTACGACCACCAAGCCATAAACTTATAGCTAAGCGTAACTCAGTTAGTCCGATCTGGTTTTGTCCCCGCAGAATCCCTTTGTCTGAAGTTACAAACTTTTAAGATCAAATTTAACAATGTATGTTCATGACACAATTTCATAAATTATGTTTTTGAAATGCTTACATTCTTGCAGATTTAATGGTATAGCTTACTTTTCTGGAAACGGTTCAGAAACCTGGAAAATGAGTTCTGACCTTCCGCACATCCCACATATCATATTTGGTATCAAACAACATGTAATTCATGAGGAAAAACATGAGGTTCATATCTTGGAGGGTCCAAGCCAAAAATATGGAAAAATGGGGGTTTGGAGAATTGTGCAGTGGGTGGGTTTACAGAAGCCATCCCACCTGTGAGGTAAACAAAGTGGGAGTTTTTTGGTTTTCAGGCTCATTACATAAAACCAAAGCATTCATTTTGGGTTTCCAGCTTAAATGAGGAATAGCAACACTCTATGCTGTGAGGCTGGAATCCTAACCCATCTCCGGGGTGCCTTCCCCCCTGAAATTTGAAATGGCCACCGTGCCGCATAGGTTTTAGTCTTTCCTATTTTAATTACTTTTATTTTAATAACTGTTTTATACAGATATGTAAATGGTCTTTGGTAATATCTTGTATATCTTTTTGTAAACACTGAGAACTTTTGGAGTAAAAATGGAATATTACTAGATTGTTCTTCACGTTTTATGACGAGTGATACGCACATCCCGCTATTTTATGTTATCAAACAGGTTTCCGATCCACCTAAATAGGTCGGTGTCAGCAAGCTTTTTGTATTTAAGTGTTATTGTGGCTTGAGGGTGGCTGGATTGAGGTATATATACGTTCCTGGCAGGAACTGGTGGTGTATATACATCTCGCCACCTCACGTGCCCCATTAGATGACATAAATTAGAGCAGCTGTGCTCCTTTGCTTATCCTCTCAATACCGTGTTTGGCCAGCAGGATAAGAGGGTGCCAGAGAGCTGTAGGTCATGACAAGTTTCTTGACAGTCAGACTGGAAAGTACTGCAGCTCCCAGCCACTCTAACCTTAGTGGATGGGCACAGTCTACATTGTTCAGAGTTTCAGGCTCTGATTTCTCCTCTATCATCAGCACCACCTACAGACTGAGTATGGCGTGACTGATAACTGAAGCAGATGTTGTTGGAGCAGGCTCAGGTGGAGATGTTACTAGTGCTTTTAATGTGTTCACATCCAGCTGCTGACAAAGCATATAACAGCAGATATGGAGGGGGTGTAAGATCTTGGATCCACACCAATCATACTGTTGACCTATACTGAGGATTGGTCATCAATATCTTGTGAACAAAAATTCCATGAAATAGGTTGCCCGGCCCTACGGTACAACTCTTCAATCACTATATGTGACTGCAGACTTATGAATTCTCAGTGTGCAGTGCGTGTGCTGTCACGATACTCCATTGCACGCATATTTATGGCCACTTTCCAACTAGATGTATCAGACCTCGCTCAATTCACTTGGATTGAGTGAAGCCCGTGCACATCTAGTAGGCACATGATCCATGTAGGCAAATCACATACTTATGGTCATTCTCTTACCAGCACCTTGTCCCAGCATCGGAGATTCCTGACAGCATGCAGACTGCGCACTGAGGATTCCCAATTCTGCAGTCACACAGAGTGACTGCAGACTTTACCCCAGAGCCAAACAACCCCTTTGTTGTTTTTTTGTCCATGTGTCATTTAAAGTTCCATAAGAATTTTATCTTTCTGGCAATAGAGCTGCACAGGGTGCTGCTTTTAATCAGAGGACCTTACCTTTGAGACCATTTTATGGTACATGCGTTTTTGGATTTTTTTTATTTTTATTACTAGTGGAATAAACCAAAATAAGCAGTCATTCTGACTTTTTATATTTCCATAGGACAAAATAACGTGTTTATTTTATTGCAGGGGGTCTTTATGGATGTTGGAATACCAATCATGTGTATGCTGTTCATTTTTTAGAATCTAAAAAGTACACAAAAATACTCCCTGTAGCCCGGAATAATTGATAACGGAGTGTTTCCATTTCACTATTTAAAAGGCCTTTGTTGTAACAGAATGACTGTTCAAACCAAGCAGAAGTGCTTGGTGCATCATGGTGGGGCCAAACATCTAAGTGCACCTTCCCACCTGCTTATTTCTCTGTGCCCACCTACCTCTTCTTTGATTTACAGCTCTGGCTTTATAGAGCTAGAGAAGAGATAGATGGAAAACAAGCAGGTGGGTAGGTAGATGTTTGGCCACTCCAGGATGCATGAGTGCCTGTGCTTGGTTTGAACAGTCATTCTGTACTAAAAGACTCCCTTTATGATGTCTCACTACAGAGTCTGACTCAGTCAGCGATGATCAGACATCACTTTCAATGTGTAGTACCACAGCCGTGTGATAAGGAGATGGTAACACCCAGTTACTAACGCTAGTAGAGGCAAGTGGAATTGACTATTAGCATAGTGTGCACTGATTTTGGGAATTTCAGGAACAGCTTACGGACTATGGTCCACTTAGAGGGTTTATTTATTATTAGGACAACAAGGTGTAGTAAGATAGAACAGGCGACGCTTATAATGTGCAAAATCTTTAACCTTTATTATTCATTAAAAGGCCATGTAGGGAGGACGTAAGATGCAGGTTACATCCAGGATGACGGTTGTTTCATGCACACCTTCACTTCAACAGGTCCTTAATGTGTAATAAAGGTTGAAGATTTTGCACATTGGTGAGTGCCGCCTGTTTTATCATACTACAACTAAAATAAAATAGTCTAAACTCATCTCCTGTGCTGGCGTTATGGCAACGATGTCGGTAATCGCGTTCCCGGGGATCCCATGAGGTTGTGATGTCAAGCGGGCCCCGTACCCAGTCACTGCCAGCTTCTGTCTTTGGGCAAATGAGTTAATCAACAGGAAGTGAGTGCTGCGGCTGCCGCTCACTTTCTATTGATTGCTACTGTGTCCGAAGTGGGGGAAAAGAAGCTGGCGGTGATTGCGCATGGGACTTGAGTGATGTCAAAACCTCACATGACCCCCAGGAACATTGCTACCATGACCGCTGGAATGGCGGTAGCAAGGGAGCCAAGTACAGGGTCTTTCATTTTACCTGGGGAAAACGTACAGAATCAGAAGGGGTTGTCCTAGTAGGGGAAAACGTCTTTAATCTGTGACTGGTCTAAACACATTACATGATAAACACACAAAAACACACCAAGGTCAATAGCTTTAATAGCGCAGCTATTATAGCCATTCTTTTTGCAAAGCCATGTGGCAGCCAATGTACCTGCTATTACATCTTCAGTGGTGGCAGTCTGGTGACTCATAAGGGGGGATATGACATTGAATATTGGGGTACACTTACTGCATTTGTGTAGAAAAGCTGAGTAACAATCTTAATAATAATTTGGAAGTAAGAACAGAAGCTTCTATTTTTTCATGGGAGCGCCTGTGATCTCCACCGGATGTCTTTTTCAATCTGAATATATTACAATGAAGCACCTAAAGATGGGCGTAACTACAATAGGTGCAGACGTTGCAGTAATTGGGGGCCCCGTTGGACCTTTCGCATAGGGGCCCATAAGCTTCAGGTTATAACACTGTTTACAGACTGATATGATTGGAAACAAGACTTTAATTTACTTACGATTTTCTTCTATTACTGGAAAGGTCTGTTTTATTAAGAACTTCAAACTATGAAGTGGATTATGCAAGGTTACATGTACAGTTTGTGTACAGAATAGAAGTCAGATGGCGTTACAAAGACTCAGAGGAAACGAACAATCCTGTTAATCAATTGTACAGAAGGAAGAAACTATTTATATACTTCTTTTGAAGGGCCATTAGCATTTTATTTTTTAATAAATCGGGACGGTGAGCCATAATTCTTGATGCTGCCATCCACTATCCCACTAACGGCTTTGTTCACTTTTACGCCTCTGCATTCAATTATGCGTCTTGTTGGGTTGCTGCCCGTGTTCTGCTCATGTGCCCAGCAAATGTATTTCCTCGCAGGTACATGTGCAGGATCCTCTCATACGCTCTCAAGCACAGACGTTTCAATCAGGGAAGACGAGGCTATATTGTATCTGACTGCTGTCTATTAGCTAAGCTGGTGCCTCCGTGGCTATTTCATTTCACACCTCATTCTGCACTCCAGCGGCTTTGCACTAAGCCTCTCCAGTGTCTGGAGTTCCCCATGCCTTATTTACCATATTCCAGACATCATTTCCTCGCGTATATATGATGAGAAATGTATGGCTGAAGTACTGGTAAAACCCAACTTTCATTGTGCAAAAAACAGCGACAGTACATCAGTAATTCCTTTAATTATAAAGCAGGCACAACGTCCGCTCCTTGAAGCCCGAGACGTAGCTATTGTCTCATTATAGAGGCAGCGATGTAGATTACATTCATGCTATGAAAACACATTTAACATCTTAGAAGTTATAGTGCTAAGTGGATTTTTTGCTGCTGTTTCACATTTAGAGTTCAGAAGAAAAGAGAGATTTTTATTCTGACATTAAAAACAACGTTTCATACACCAAACAAGCCCTTCATCAGGTCCAACACAATAAAACACGTAATCCATGTTTGTTATTAAATAACGATTAAAGCATTGGATAAAAGGTGGTAGTTTATGCGCTGCCGTCTATCTGTTAGATCCAAGGAGTCCAAGGAATCGTCAGATTATTAAAAGCAGTACCTTTATTGTCTTACGCGTTTCGTGGTGCTACAGACCACTTCATCAGAGATTTGTGGACTCCTTGGATTTTATGGATAGACAGCAGCGCACGAACTACCACCTTTCATCCAATGCTTTAATCGTTACCTTTGGGCGGAGTGCTGCAAGCCGGCTTGTGATAAAATAGTTGTTTGTATATAATGCAATTACCACGGTCTGGTGGGCGCTCTAAAGTAGATCCAGGATCTTGTTAAGTATGAAGTCCTTTATTCTAAAAACCTCCTTCCCCACAACATGTTTCGACGGTATAGTGCCGTATTTCTCAAGTGGAATCACACGAGGGGAGCGAGGACGCTGCGAGTGTCTGGAGCCGCAGCTCATCGCCGCTGCATCTAATTACTCGGGTCAGGAGAGGACGTATAAACCATTAGGCTCACACCAGAGTTGTGCATGGGTAGCACAACTAATATAGGTTAGTAACTACGTTATATAAATCACCCTTGCAATATACTTGTGGATATCGCACCATTGCGCCCCCTATCTACTTTTTGTCTTCACAAAATAGTTGTTGTGACTCTCACAACAACATAAGGTTAGTGCAACTGCACACAATACTTCACCCCAGTTATACCCGGATAAGACCCTATGTGCTCTTTTCTGCTTCTCTTTTAGTTATTAAATAAAAATGCTTATGACAAAGTTTATGGGGAGGGATGCAGTTTTCCCAGATGCTGCATATATTACATCACCAATATTTATGCTGCTCAGCTTTTATTATACCTTTTTTATATGAATATTAGCTGAAATGTGGTATCGAGGAGCCGTTGTGCTCTTTACACTATTTACACATGCTACCGCTCTCTGGCTATGTTCCCTGACCGGATCTTTAAAGTTTATTCTCTCTGAAATGCCAGAGTGTTTTAGAGCGAAATATACCTGGCTGAAATTGTGCGGCCCATGTCTAATTTATGCAGCTCATGGTTTAGGCAGCGTGAATCAGATGACAGGTTCTCTTAAGGCTAGGTGCAGACAAGCGTATGTTTTCTCATCTGAGAAAATCGATCTGATTATGCTAAAGAGACTCTAATCAGAGTGTGATCTGATATTTTGGGATGTAAAGAACATAGAAAAAAAAAATTCTCCATCTTCTCCATTCTATTAGCCCATGTCTGATTTTTTGGCACAGACCCATTGATTTGCAAGGTTGAGTGGGATTCGATTTACAGAGGCAACTTGGATGGACTTCAATTTTTCCCTCGTACAGACGTGATCCATGGACAAAATCAAACTAGCGCCCATGTTCACACATAGCACTTTCTTTGCGCTTTTTGCCGCATTTTGCGGCTGCACAAATAAAGCGCCATAAAAAATGTGGTGCATTCACACACAGCGAATCCTGGCAGTAATAGAGTTCACTTTCTCTCGGTAGTCGTAGTTTGAATAAGGCAACCGGACACCTTTCTAACACTATTTACCTGCAGATTAACCCTGTGTCTACAATTTAGGAGCTCGCTCACGACTGTATGACACACTCAAGTGCTAGTCAATGTTTTACCAGATAGCACTCGCTCTAATGTTATACTATGGACCAGTACCAACAAGAGCTCTTTGTTATATTGATTAAGCATGAGAAAACACTCGCAGCATGGGAGCGTATATCGCATGTCATGCACCCATTCAAGGCTATGGGTGCGTGTAAAACATCAGACTGCAATAGGATGTTATCGTGGACACAAACAATGGAGAAGATGGAAAAATTAAGTTCTCCATCTTCTCCTCAGTTGTACTACAATTGTCAAATGTGAGAGAATCTGCACACAGTAAATAGACATTCAGTTCACATTCGGATCAGAGTTTGAGCCGAGTGTCGTTAGCACAATCGGTCCGAATCGCTCACATGAGAGAATCTACGGCCGAGTGAATGAGACCTAAAATCATTTTAGGACATGAAAGATCCCCTGTAAATGAGTTCCTAGTAAAAAGCAGATTTGCCTACACAATTTGATAAAAATGCGTGCAAAGAACCTCTTGGTCATTTTTATCTGTTTTGCTTTTATAGCTGTGCATGCTTCCTCAGTATTTCCTGCAGGTTTGGCGTGCAGAAGGTAAGAGTAGCTGCTCTTTTAGCGGCTTCACAACTAATAGCGGACCTCTTTGCATTCTAGTTTTATGGTAAACGGGATCTAATGCGAATAACTGACTATTACAAAATGAAAAGACTTCAGCCCACAGTTTGGTAAAGAGATGCCTCAATTATTACCATTCAGCGGAGTAGAAAAAATAGCACGGATTCACAGCAAATGGCGACCTTACTCTGCACACATTATTCAGCAATTTACTCAACAGATGACACAGCACTTAAGATGCATCAAGTTATTATTCAAACTTACATGTAAAAGAAAAACCTTTAGAAAGTTGCATAAATAGTATTTTTAGGTCAAGAATGGCTAGTGATGAACAAGGTACATGAAGAATGAAAAATATAAACGTGCAGGTCACCACTGAGAAAAACACTACAGGGACACAAACGATGGATCCATTATGGTGAGACATGGTTACCTACAGGTAAGAAAGGAATTTGTGTGTAGGTAGGGAACATTCTTTTATACTCATGTAAAGTCAGGTCAAGGATTTAAATAGAATTGGTGAGGTTTTTCCTATTTTAATTGTATCTGTCAGCAGGTTATTGCTATGTAAGGAATCCCCTGCAAATTGACAAACTGGATGCACCTGCACTGGTATTATCACTGATCCGTCCCACAGATCAGGGAAAATACTGGTGCGTGAGCAGACAGCCGAATCCGGAGGTGTACCTTTTTTTGCAACATCTGGTAGAAAATGACATGCCCCTCAGGGGCGTGTCATTTCAAAGTTGGTTCTGGGCATGTTTAGACCAAAAACCCAAATCCGGCATCTGGATGAAGCGAATCCAGATTCTCCAGATCCAGGTTCAATCAAGCCGCATCTGGGTATAGATGGTTTTGTCAAAGAGACCACAATTGCTCCAAAATGCGTTTCTGGTCTCAGTGCAAAAACTGTGCACATCCGAATTGGGGGAAACGTAAACAACTGGATGCAACCTGAAGTGCCTGTGGCCCATTGAAAGTCAATGGAGCTGAAGATGGATGCATCTAGTTTAAGCTGGATTCACATGGATATCGAAAAACGTTAGTGTGAAACAGCCTGAATGAGGACAGCATGCTACAGAGGTTAAAAAACAAGCAACTGTGCTTCTCTTAGCAGAGCGTGTACAATTGTTTATTACCCTGTGATTACCATTACAGGACTACAAACTCATGGCATGCAGTTAGACACCTCACTATCAATGCACAATCTCTATTCAGAGCTGCTGTGGGTGGGGGCAACCATCTCAGCTCTCTGATGTTCCTGAAACTAAAATCTCTGATTGTGTCAGAACGGCTTCAGACATTAATCTATGTGATACACCTTTGGATTCAGGGTTTCTTTGCCTAGATGTAGTAGCAAAAACCTGCTGACAAATTCCACTCAATCTGACAGCAGCACAAATAGGGCAAGAGAGCCCAATTCCAGTGATGTGTCACTTATTATGCTGTGTGTTCCAGTTTCAATACATGTCAGTGTTTTATCTGCAGGAGATTATCACTGCCGGACTAGGTCTTAAGTGCAGGCCAGTCCAGATAATATGTAACCCGCCTCAGCACTGATTGGCCGATTGATCCCAATGTACAGTGTTCACAAAAGTGCCAATCAAGGATGTGGGTGGGGTTATAAAAGCTCAGCATTCTGACCACTGCTACATCTACAAACAATAAAACAGGGATTTTTTTCAAAACTGCACCAAGCAGTCCAGTAAGGGATACATCGCTGGAATCAGGATTTTAGCCCAATATGCTGTTTTCAGATTACATTACAAAATTCTGCTGACAGATTCCCTTTAAAGTATAAGAATTTTTGGAAGATCAAATAATGAAATACATATCAGTATACCAAATTGAGATTTTTATCTTCAGGGATTTTCTGTGATTCCGTTTTTTGGGTTTTCTGGAATCACCAGTAAAACCATTGGGCACTGGTAGTGCCACATCTGATTCATTTGAGTGGATCCCCTGCATGGGTTCATTGATGTTTTGAAACATGTGTCAATAAAGGACCTGTCGAAATTGAGGAATGGCACGAGAACTTCCTTTCTTACGTACTAGTACTAATCAAGTGGACGCCAACCACTACACCGGTGTCAGGAGTCCGTGTGTACATGCAGGGAAGCTGCCTCTCCCCCCTCCCCTTCTCCGAAGATATATATCTGATCCATTAACCCTGATCTTGGACACTATGGTTGCAACCGAGGTACCATGCAACGTCCTCTGTGTAACTTGTAGGCACTAAACAGAGTGGAGACTTACTAAACAAAATGCACCACAAAAATACACAGAAAAATGAGAGCACGTTGCATATGTCATACGGTATATTGCTTTTTTGACATTTTCACATTTGCCTCAATCCAGTCATGAGTTAGTGTAATTATTTTGCTTAATTTAGTCCTATATGTATGATATGTTAGGTATTAAATGACTTGTAAATTTGTGCACTTTATGACACTATCCATCTACACTTATAAATACTACAAATCACACAAAAGTTCCAAATAATCCTAGCACTCGATTCTTATAGTAGTCCAGTGGGGTTAGTCACATATCCTTGGTTTTTTGTTGACTGGGTTGTCTGATCGAAATCGAAGAAATCTTTGTCTTTTAGGGCCGCTTTACACACACCAACTTCTGTGACCACCTTCTGAACAGATCTCTGGTTGCAGTGAAATTATGGACACATTGTTACATTTTTTAACAGCCACAAATGTGAGCAATGTGTCCATAATTTCACTGCAACCAGAGATCTGTTCAGAAGGTGGTCACAGAAGTTGGGTGTGTTAAAGCGGCCCTTATGCAGTTTCAGATCAATCTTGACAATGAAAGTTCATGGCTCCTTGAAAAGATTAACAGAACTTGGATGACATTTGCGCAGTCCATGTTTTCATGGGGTGTTGAGAAACCATTGTTTTATTTTTTTTCATCCATGAAAAATTGCTGAAAATCAAAGGTGGTACAAGCTGACACTGACCAAACTCTGATGACATGCTGATAAGACTCATACCGATTTGCCTTGTATGAAAAAAATAGCTGACGTCAAAATGAGCCTTCAGTGTAATAACAGAAAAGTGATTCTAGTAGAGCTGATCTCTTAAGGTCTGTTTACACCAACCAAATAGAGGCACAATATGACCACCAATTTAAGGCTGCCTTCACACTTGCGTTTGCAAGCGCAGCTACCGAACGCAGCAAACGCTTGTGCACTGCGTTCCTATGTTTAACATGGGAACGCATGTGCCTGCGTATTGGCTGCGTTCAGTTGTGTTTGCGTTCGGATGCGCACAATTTGTGGCTCCTCCGCCCTCCGAACGCAGCCTGTTGCATTTTTTGTGCGGTCGCGGGTGCTTGTTTCATCTGCAAGCGCACAAACAATGCATGGATCTCAATGGATCCGTAGTGTCCTCCGCATGACAGCGCAGGAGAACGCTGCGGATCTCATTGAAATCTCTCCCAGTGGCCACCGGGAGATCAGCTAGAGCCACCGCTGCTCTCCCTCCGGTGTCAGTGCGGGAGATTTGAAGATACAGCTGATCAGACAGCTATTTAAATCTCCTGCGCTGACATCGAATGCGTGATGTCGGTGCAGGAGATTTGAAGCAGCGATCAGCTGTTTCTTATCTCCTGCACTGATATCACCCTATTTGGTGTCGGCACGGGAGATTTAAACAGCTGTCAGATCAGCTGTATCTTCAAATCTCCCGGGCCGACACCAGCGGGAGATCAGCTGTGGCTGGGAGGAGGAGATCTCCCGTTGGATCCCTCCTCCCGGACCGCCCCCAGAGACAGCTGATTGGCTGGCGGGCTTCATACTAATTTGAACGCATGCGGAGATTCTCCACTGTGTTCACATCAGTAATGCTGCTTGCACGCTTTGCGTCTGCATGCCATACGCATGCAGACACAAATGCAAGTGTGAAGGCAGCCTAACTGTTACAGATCAATGTACATTTAAATGACTATTTATACAGGCAGACTAAAATAAAAGATGCGCAATGATTGATCTCTACTGGGTCTTATGTGATCTACCATAGTTTTCAGACTATAAGATGCACTTCCCCAAAAAATTTTGGAGGAAAGTCGGGGATGCGTCTTATCGTCTTGATGTATTTGGCTGTTCGGCTGTACAAGCGCAGGAGGCTAAGGAGGCAGAGGCAGGGTTACAGGAGCTGGCGTCGGGGAAAACGTGTTCCTGCTGTTTCAGAAAGTGAATATTCACTGCTCCCCATGACCATAATTTCCTGTCTCTCTCTTGTCACCGGCTTCAATGCAGAGAGGTGGGTGGGAGATTATGATCAACCACTTACACTAACGTCAGCTGCCAGGACATTTGCTGTTCCCGCCTGCTATTATGGGTGTAGGGAGCAGTGAAAATGGTTTGTGCTTCTGCTGTCTGAATGTCTTTAATAAAATGGAGTTGGGATGGCGAACGCGTTGTATTATTGAAGACAATCTGAAGACAGCGGCAGCGCATGTGTGGTCACATCTTAAGGTACCGTTACACGAAGCAATATTGCTTGCAATTTAACTGGTAATTTGCTGGTTGCAGTGAAATCATGGACACATTGTTCTATTTTGTTGCCGTGTACAAATGTAACAATATTCCATGATTTCACTGCAACCAGCAAATTGCCAGTGAAATAGCAAGCAATATTGCTTCGTGTAACGGTACCCTTAAAGTCTAGTGCCATTTTATTGAAGACAGTCAGACTGCAGAAGCACACTGCATATTTACTGTCTCACGCCCATAATCCTGGGTGGGGAGCAACGAATATTCTGTCAGATGACGTCGGTGTAAGTGGGCGATCTATACTAAATAGTGAGAGATCTATACTGGGTACTGAGCGACATGCACTGGATATTTAGTGATCTATACCGGGTACTGAGCGATCTATACTAGATACTTAGTGATCTATACTGGACACTAAATGAGCTACAGTGGTGTGAAAAACTCTTTGCTCCTTCCTGATTTCTTACTCTTTTGCACATTTGTAAAATTTTAATGTTTCAGATACCAATAAAATTTAAATTTTAGACAAAAAAACAAGTAAACACAAAAATCAGTTTATAAATAAAGGTCTTTAGTATTTAGGAAAAAAAGAAATCAAAACCCAAAAGCATTGTGTGAAAAAGTTATAACCCTCCTCTTAAAACATAAATCAACTGTCGTTTATCTTATCTTTGGAAAGCTGAGTTCAACAAAGTAATTGAGATCTATCAGTCTGGAAAAGGTTATAAAGACATTTTTATAGCTTGGGTACTCCAGCGAACCGCAGTGAGAGACATTATCCACAAATGGTGAAAACATGAAACAGTGGTGACCCTTCGCAGGAGTGTCTGGCTAACCAAAATTAACCCAAAAGCGCAGTGAAGACTCATCCAATAGGTCACAAAAGATCCCAAACAAGATTGAAAGATCTGAGGCCCTACCTGACTTAGTTAAGGTCAGTAGTCATGACTCCACCATAAGAAAGAGTCTGGGCAATAATGGCCGTAAGGCAGATTTCAAAGACGGAAACCACTGCTGAGCAAAAAGAACATAAAGGCTGGTCTCAGTTTTGCTAGAAAACATCTTGATGATCCCCAAGACTTCTGAGAGAATACTCTGTGGACTGATAGACAAAAGTTGAACTTTTTGAAAGGCGTATGTCGCATTACATCTGATGAAGAGGTAAGACAGTTTTCAGAAAAGGAACATCATACCAACAGTAACATATGGTGGAGTAGTGTGATGGTGTGGGGTGTTTTCTTTCTTCAGGACCTGGAAGACTTGCTGTGGTAAATGACACCAGAAATTCTGCTGTCTGCCAAAAAATCCTGAAGGAGAATGTCCGGCCATCTCTTCAGGACCTCAACCCGAAGCGCACTTGGGTTATGTAGCAGGACAATAATCCAAAACACCATCAAGTAACCTCTGAATGGCTTGAGAAAAACTAAACTAAGACGTTGGAGAGACCTAGTCAATGTCCTGACCATAATCTGCCAGATGCTGTGGAATGACTTTAAAAAGGCGGTTCATGCTCGGAAACCCTCAAATGTGACTGAATTACAACAATTCTGCAAAGATGAGTGCCCAAAATTTCCTCCAGAGCATTGCAGACTCATTGCCATATATCACAAATGATTGCAGTTGCTGCTGCTAAGGGCAGGCCAACTATTTATTAAGTTTAAGGGGCAATTACTTTTTCACACAGAGCCCTGTAGGTTTGGATTACTTTTTCCCTTAATAATAAAGACTTCATTTATAAATAGAATGTTGTGTTTACTTGTGTTATTTTTGTCTAATATTTAAATTGTGTTTGTTGATCTGAAACATTTAAGTTGACAAACATGCAAAAGAATAAGAAATCAGAAAGGGGGCAAAACTTTTTCACACTACTGTATACTAGATATCGATGGTCAATTATGAAATTAGCATTTTTGACAACGTTCATTCACAATTATCTTGCCTTTTACTCCTCCAAAAAAATGAATGGGCCATATTTCGCCAGTACTGATTAGTTACTGTCAAATTGTGAAGGGACATAGGCCACTGACAAGGGGAAAGGTGCCGCGCCCAGTTGTCACTTTATTCACACATTTCTAGGAGTGACAACAGCATGACAAATCAGAGCTGTAAAACAAGGTGATGTTAGACACTTCTGTGGAGCAAAAAGGTCCTCTGCACTTAAGTGAACAACCATAAATTACGATATACGCATATAGCTAAATATATATTTATGATATGTGTATATAAGGCCGAGGAACCTTTGTGTCTTCTTTTGTGAACTCCAGTAGTCCTTAATGTACAGAAGACATAATTGTAATAATATCGAGACAAAGAAATGCGAGAAAGAAAAAAAGAAAAAAAACCCTATCATAAATTTATGCAGAGAGAAGAGAAATGAATAGCAAATTGTCACAAATAAAACATATTCTTCCTAATTAGTTAATTTACATTTTACAAATTAATGATGAAATTCCTGCTGGAAATATAAACCCAGCCATACATCACGAGTTAAGTGACCTGTATTTGTATCTGTAAAATCGAGGTTCATTAGGAATGTAGATGCTGTTTGTTTTACCTGTCAAAAAATAAAGCTCCCCCCTTTCTCGCTCTCTTTCTCTTATAGTCAAACACATAAATAAGTCGAATTTCTAGACATACTCTTTCTTCCTTACATTTATCATCTAAATAACAGCCTTGCCAAGATGGCATCCTTATAATAAAACCTCTCCGGTAGAGTGATGGGTAATGAAGCTTGCTTGTGAATGCAATTGAGATAAAAAAAAAAAAAAATGCGAGTCAAGAAAAAAAATAAAAAAAAGTTGTTGAGCCAAATGCGTGAATATTATAAGGGCTCTGAAGCCGGTGGACTTTGCCTACCATCAATCTTCCCTGTGAGCTGTTATATATCTGAATATTTTGATAGATGGCGGAATAATTGAGTTATCTATCTTTCTAACTATCAGAGTTGCATAAAAATTATTCTCACACGCTGGCGAATATTAAATATATTAGGTGTCCGGTTAATTTTTCATACAAAGGGGACAATGAGGGAAGTTGGTTTTATTTATTGCGGCATAAACAGCACATAATTCGAGGTAAGGATCGAACGTTCCTGTCCCCGCGGACGGGAGGGTGCGGGATAACTCTTATTTCCAAACCATTTTACAGACAGTGTTGCCGTCTCCTTAGATAATGTGTTAATGTGCACTGGGTCATAATAGGTAGATAAATGTATAACTAGTAGACAGTGAACATTATTAGCACCCAAGTCCAATATCTTCAGAAATAAAGTAGCTTTGTACCAACTGCAACAATGGAATATTTTAATAGCATGCCTACATAAATGTAACCAAAAGTTCACCTGCCATCATACATTAAAGAGAACCTGTCACCCCCCCTGGTGCTTTATAAAGTTAAAGCACCATTGAAAGCAACGTGTATACTGCATTCAGAGAAGGTGAGTACCATGTCTCTAGCCCCCCTGTAACCCGAAAAAAAAAAAACACTTTGGAAAGTTTAGAGTTAAGAGGTCCTAGGGGCTTATCTAATTATGCTGTGCTTGCTGCCAGCCCGGTCTCCCCCGCCTGTGTGTGTGTCGTGTGTGGAGCCAAAGAGGAGGGCAGACCACACAAGAGGAGGCAGAACACACAGGCAGGAGGTGGGGAGGACTGTGCCAGCAGTTAGCACAGCATAGTCAGATAAGCCCCTTGGACCTCTTAACTCTAAACTTTCCAAAGTGTTTTCTCTTCGTGTTACAGGGGGGGTAGAGACATAGTACACACCTTCCCTGAATGCACAATACACGCTGCATTCAGTGGTGCTTTCACTTTGGAAAACACCAGGGGGGGGGGGTGACAGGTTCTCTTTAAAAGAATTATCTGGGATTTTACAAAAAAAGTGCCTAAACACTACAAGGCAGGTAGTTGCTGCCCACCTTCCTGTTGTGCCTAATGCTGTTCACCGCTAAGACAGCTTCTGCTAGTGATTCTGCAGCTTCTGCTGACATCACGTCAACTGAGCGATGGCTTCTCTGCTCTGTTGATGGGCATCATGCATATTGATAGCTGGCTCCCCCAGTTTGGTAGCAGAGACAGAGCTGTCAATCATGACTTCAGCTATCCCACCCCTTCTACACTGCAGAGAAGAAAAGAAGCCTCTGCTCTGTTGACAAAGCCATTGTATCCCCGTCGGCAGCGGTCTGTGACCTCTCTGTGCTGGAAGTGAATGGCGCCAAGCACAGCAGGCAGGCAACCAGCCACTTTTAACATTTAAGCTATTAAAACAAAGAATTACAGAAAGATTAGCATATGACAACAAAGGTATAAAGACTTCTGACACTAACACCTAAGGCCCCTATAAACATTAGACTAAGGGCCCCGTTACATATAGCAATGTTCCAGCGTACCCACCAATGATCCGACCTAGCTGGAATCGCTGGAACGTCGCTGTGTGGTCGCTTGTGAGCTGTCAAACAGCAGATCTCCTCAGCGACCAGCGACCCGTGTAACAACCTTGACATCGTGGAAAAGAATATAAACTATTCTTTTCAACGATGTTGAGGTCCCGCTACTGAATTCTGGCGGGGGAAAGCAGGAGAATGCTAGTAACCAGGGTACACACCGGGTAACTAAGCACAGCACGCTGTGCCTAGTAACCCGATGTGTACCTTGGTTACCAGCGCGCTGTGCTTAGTAACCCGATGTGTACCCTGGTTACCAGCGTGCTGTGCTTAGAAACCCGATATGTTCCCTGGTTACCAGGGAACACATTGGGTTCGGGGGGTGTCACACAAGCCGATGTATGCTGCCCAGCGGGAGACCGGCGACCAAGATATGGTCCTGGCCATTCCGCAGCGATCAGCAAGTTCATTGTTGGTCGCTGCGACATGTCACACGCAGCGACTTCGCTAGCGAGGTCGCTGCAACGTCACAAAACCTGTGATGTTGCAACGATATCCTTAGCGATATTGCTACGTGTAATGGGGCCTTAACAGCAGCCAAATCCACCGGATTTGGCCAATAGTGTAACATGTAGGAGATCGATCAACTTCCCCCTGACAGATGACGTTGAGAAACAGAAGAATGCTACATGTCCGATTTCAGATTGCCAATAAGCCGCCGCCAAAAATGTCTGGCAGTGACTGTTTCATAAAGAAAATAGAAGAGTGCTCTTGTATGTGGGAGAATTGGGGAGTCAGCTGTTGGCCAAATGATTAACCGAATCACTATATGGCTTACAGGTATAGAGTGTGTGAGGGACTTTGTTACCAAAGATTGTGCTGCTAATGTTATTTTATGTAGCCTTCTGCAAGTTTCTTCCTACTGCATGCTGCAAGTTTCTTCCACTGCAATTTTGGGAGCCTGCTGTAAGTGAAGTCCACTATTTTTTCAGATTCTAGGCCCAATGGAGAATTCTCCAGTACTCTGGTTGGCCAATCTGACCCTATTGATGAACATGTAGCAACTCCTCTACGCAAAATCTAAGAGTATACCTTAATTCAAAATCTCTTAATCCTTAATCTTTTTGTACTGGTATTTTACCAACTAGATCCTGCTGATCCTTGGGTCTCAATACTGTTCATAGACGATGGCAAAATGTTTACAAATTACAACAATTGATCTTCTGCAAATTGCCAAGAAATTTTACACAAGCAAGAAAAGGATTGGGAATTAACTTCTAGGTAGCTAGCTACCCCTAAAAGTGGAACAAGTGCAAATGGTTTTCTTTTTTTGAGGAGAAAGATAATTGCATTCTAGACTATTTCCAAGACTTATTACACAGCTGATCTATTTAACAAGAGACAAATACCACCCCTTAAAGCCACAATGCATCTTAGGCCAACTTCACACATCCATGTTTCCAGTACACAAGGTTTCCATTTTTTCTCCACAGGTACCCATTATAATCTATGATGTTTTTCACATGCCACAGCACTTTACAGACATCATTACCTCTGACCCCACTAGGGCTCACAGTGTAAATTCCCCCTCAGTATGTCTTTAGAAACATGGGGAGACCATACAAACTCATTGCAGATGTTGTCCCTTGTGGGATTTGGACCAGCGGTATAGTTCACACATGCAGTTTGAAGCCAAGGAGTCCAAGGCACCACCAATATAATCAATCACTACTTTATTGTGGGCACATAAGCCTAAAATTCATCAATTTTCCTTCTGAAACTCTACTGATTTTGATTGTGTTCTACCAAATAAAGCAGTAATTAATATGAAATTAAAATTTAATATTAAATTGGCCATAGCTCGGCCTCACTGTAACCAAAATTACCATTTACAGCAAAGCGTCTAAGGGTACATTCACCAAAACATATTTTTGATCCAAGTGTTCTCCATGTCAAAAATTGACTGCAGAAATCGTAATTTTTATCTGGATTAAAACTGGATGATTTTTCATATGCTTGTGTCAACTTAACCTTAGACTTAAATATTTTGTACAGAGGTAACTTAAAGATCCTGAACCCTAAAAAAAAACCTTATCTGCCAAGGTGCTTTACTTAAAAATATTATTGATTTTCTGAACGGTAGAGGGGCTCTTGGGTGCCCTCAGAAATTAGGATCTAAGTGGGATTGCAAGTTTATCACCAATTGGCCAAATGGAAAAAAAGTAACGGTGCTGTGGTGCCATCACAATTTATCACCTGTCTTCAGAATAGGTAACAATTGTCTGATCGATAGGGGTCCCACCACTGGAAATCCCACTTTTTCAAACACTTCAGTGGTGAAACTCAATGTCCAAAGCTCCATGCTTGGCCATCACAAACAATCCCAAAGTCCCACTAGAATAAAACACAACATAGGATCCCCTTATAGATATTGGTGGGAGCAACTAGTAATCAGACACTTCTCCCCAAGGGGAGAAGATATAATTATGGGGCAATCCCGATAAAGAACACCGGTTAGCTGGCCGCCTAGACACCAATGTAAATCATGTCAACTAATGACTTATGTAATGGATTATGAAATCAATCAAGATCCGAAAAACCCACAATGACAAATGGAAGCTTTCTTCGTAATTTTTTTTTTTTAATCTATAATTATATTAACATAAAAAAAATCCCATAAACATTCTGAATTACTTATTTTTTTCAGCAATGTTCCTCTTAAGGGTACCAGACGATTTCTATGTAATATTCTACAGATGCTCATATTTTGGTACATAAACTGTTATTATAGAAAATATAAAGTAGATTTTAATAAAATATTCATTTTACTGAACAGATCAAAAGAGATCTTGAATGTGCAGTGTATGAAATGTTCCTTGTCCGGTCAGTTCCAGAGCACACATTGGAAATGTCACTTGTAAATGCCAATTAAGAAATTACAAGGAGTTCTGGAAGGTAGGGATTGTGGATACTGACATTCTCCTGACATGGAGGAGAACATCTGACCAGGGCCTTTGGCAAAATAAAGAAGGGGGTAAAAAAAAAAATTATAAAGAAATTTGAAGATCTGCTCTGTCAGCTCTTATCGTTTGTGAGGCGAGATGCTTGTCGAATGTGATCTTGGTAGGGTCGACGCTGGATGTGGAGAAGCCTTGCGGTAAAGTAGATAGGTGCTGAAAGCGCTGTCGGAATGGCGCGGTGCTCTCGGGTGATATAACAATATTTGAAAGAGTGAGATGGGGGGAGGATTGAGGGTTGGATGAAGGGACATTAAACGGAGAAGGAAAAAAAAACAGCATTTGCATTGTCAACTGGCCTACATCTTTAGACGGCCAAGGCTGTAGACTAGATAGAAACTGACGGCTTCTCATAAACTCAGCCAGTCAATGGGAAGAATGCAGAGGGTAGACAAAATTAACCTCTTCTTGTTAGAGCAGAGCAGAAATGGACAAAATAACTTAAAATGATGCATTTCATTGTATAAGTAATTATCATAATCTGATTACTCCAGACTGGAGAACAATACAAATATTTTCCTAACTTCCATAAGGAAAAAACGGGTCACAGAGACTATTTACAAAATAATGATCAACAGAGATCAAAATCAGATGAGGGGTTTATAATGAAGGAATTAGAGTGACAAAAATAAACCGATAGACCTCAGTAACGGGAGACTTCAGAATAAGCCATATTGATCCCACTCTCAGGCTAATCTTACAGACCCTGGAATATGTTTTTAGGATATACCCATGGGTAATGCTTGGGCATTGACAACTGTCAGGGTATGTTCACACTGCAATTTTTTTCCTGTAAATATATAGCATGTATTTGCAGACCAATCTGCAGCAGATATCCAAGACTGGTACGTTTTCGGTCAGATCTGCGGTAAGACCTTTGTAGGTCTCCATGTGTCTTGGTCCAGTTCAATGGTTTCTGTACATAAAGTGCTAAAGAACACAATTTTGTCCCTTATGTAGTTTTAAAATTTGCATTCAACTGAACAACAATGTGGATTTCCCTTAGAAAAGCGTAAGGATCATTTTGTCAGCGGATATCAGCATTAAAAATATGCTGAAGTCTGTGTGACGATTCCATGATCTGAAGATGCCTACATCATTTTGAAAGCCCATTAATGATTTTAAGGGAGGCTCAGCAGAAAATGACTGTTCACACCAAGCACAGAAGCTCAGTGCACCGTTGGTGTGGCCAAACTGCCCAGGACATGTTCCTACCTACTTGTTTTCCATCTATCATTTGTTTTTTGACTGCTCTGGCTTTAAAAGATCCAGAGAAGGGCAAACACAGATGAAAAACCAAGTAGGTGAGAAAGTGCACTGAACTATTTGGCCACGCAGTGATGCACAGAGCATAAGAGCTTGGCTTGAACAGTCATTTTGTGTTGAAAACTTCAATGAAATATAGTTAAAGCATCAATCTATCCTCATCATAGAATGGTAGAGTTGGAAGGGACCTCCTGGGTCGTCTGGTCCAACCCCCTGCTCAAAGCAGGATTCACTAAATCATCCCAGACAGATGTCTGTCCAGCCTCTGTGTGAAGACTTCCATTGAAGGGGAACTCATCACTTCTCGTGGCCGCCTGTGCCACTCAATGATCATCCTTATTGTCAATAAGTTTTTTCTAATATCTAATCTGTGTCTCTTCTCATTCCATTGCCTCATCTTTTCATGTGTAAATGACAATAGGGCTGATCCCTCTACAGTGTGACAGCCCTTGAGATATTTGTAGCTATTAAAGTGAACCTGTCACCTACATAAAGCCCCCCAGGCTATCACTACCTGTCCCTGCACCTTCCTATTACTATAACTATCCCTTTCTGTCCTAAATGTGACCTGTGACTGTGTCAGAAAACGTTTCATTACTCACCCATTGCTAGCCCCCCTGGGCGTCCTCTCTCTGTCCTCTTCACCGCCTCCTTTCTTGTTTATCATGTCCCGATGGACGCGATATTGACATCCAATGCGCGCTCCCCGCCCTGTCTCGCTGCCGTCTGCAGAGTGCCAGGTATGACGCCGAACGCGTCATTTCCGGTACTCCGCAGGCTGACTTCACACTGGGCAGTACACATGCTCTGTGGAGCACATTACGTCAGTCATCTATGATGAGCTGACGTAATGTGCTCCACAGAGCATGTGTGTTCATTATCATACTAATGAGTGAGTAATAAAAACGTTTTCTAACACAGTCACAGGTTACATTTAAGACAGAAAGGGTTAGTTAAAGTAGTAATAGGAGATGCAGGGACAGGTAGTGATAGACTGGGAGGCTTTATGTTGGTGAAAGGTTCCCTTTAAGTCTCCTCTCAGTCTTCTGTCGGCAAGCTAAATATTCCCAAATCCTGTAACTGTTCCTCATAGGATATTGCTTGCAGACCGGTCACCATTCTGGTCACTCTTCTCTGAACCTGCCCCAGTTTGTTGATGTCTTTTTTCACTTGTGGAGCCCAGAACTGGACACAGTATTCCAGATATTAGTAAATAAAGAGATAAGCTCATAAAAGAAAAAAGTACAGCAAATATAACATTCTACTATGGTAGGTAGTAGATAGATAAATATTAAAAATTGAGAGTCTTGCTAACTGAAAAGAAGGCAATAAATAGCAAGAATTTGAGACTAAAAAAGTCTTTATCCGGCATGGTAAAACAGGTAATCAAAGTCTAAGAAACAAATTAGTCAAGACAAAACACAAATGCCCCTCACCCAGCTGACCAGTTCTACTTTGCACTGATTTGGGACAAGGACCCCTAGTTTGCTGTAAGCAAATGGAAGTTTTGATTTGACTTTATACCCTAAATCAGTGTTCCCCAACATGTAGCTTGGGAGCCACATGTGGCTCGTGGGCCCATGGTATGTGGCTCACAAATGTCTTCCATCTTAGTGCATTAGCACCAGGTCTAGTAAACAGCTGTGATGAGCAGGTCTCCAGATGGTGACTTTTGTGAGTAACTCCAAAGAGAAGAGCAAATCTGATTGGAATAAAGGTAGGAACTGCTGGATCTTGGTATACTGGCTCAGTGTGATTTCAGGGGAAAAGCTTTGGCTGTCATTATACTGGTAATGGGGGCTCTGGGTGTCACTATTGTGAGGGGGCGGGGATGAATGTGGCTCTTGGCCCTCTCCCAGAGCGGAATATGGCTCTCAACTTCAAAAAGGTTGGGGATCTCTGTCCTACATCATGTGGCCGGGTTCTTTTTGGGGTCAATGTTGACACAGGATTGCCATTTCCTACAGGTGGCGCAAGAGACCCTAATCTCTTCCTCTATGAAGATGTATTTGCATAAAACACAATTTATGCCTATCTTAACCCTATTGCTTTAATTGAGTCCTAACTGTATTCTATTAAAGGTTCTATCTATTTATATTTAAAAGTTATTCAATAGCTTTGTTATACCAAGTCCTCGCGGTTTTGAAGAACTCCGCGCTGGAGCCTGCAGAATTGTGAATACAGCTCTGGAGCGTACTACAAGGTTGAAATTCAAGTTCAGTAGAAGATAAATAAATCAATGTAAAAGCAAAGTTTGTTCTCTGTATATCTGTAGATTATTAATTGCAAGCTGTAATATGATGTTAAAGGTGAACACTGGCTTCATGGATTAATCAGGAGTAGCAAATTGAATTATTTATTCCTGGCAGCATAAATCATGCATACTATAGATATATGGACTCGAGCCTGGCTTGGTCAATGCGTTTAAAAAAATAAAAATTAATTATTATCAGTTAATACCAAACTTTTCCAAATTATTTGTAATCCAGGAAGTGTAGGAGGCCTGAAGTTGAAGATCTTTCAGAAACTATCCATTACGGAGTCACTACTGGCTGCAGTCACAAGTTCATTAACGGAAGGCTGTTCTGAGCGATGAATATTCATTGTGCCAGGGCTGCAGACAGGCGGCTTAAAGAATCCTCCAGTGCAGTCAGGGTCAGAACTGCAGAGCGTGGCAGGCTGGCATCACAACATGTCATCCGGCTGACGTACTGTGACATGAAAGATGACCTTTGGTGGCCCAGCCTTGGCTGCCTGTGGAGAAGTGGAAACTGCCTGTGCATGACCGTCTCCTCCTGCTCATACCTGACAGGTTCCTGGATAGCAGACCTCAGAAATGCATTTTTAGGTAAAGTAGAAGAAAAGCCGGCTGTGTGTATTTTTATCAGAAACCACATCCCTTTTAGATGATCCCATGTGGGTCACTGTTTACCCCGAATACGACACGCCTGTCTGAAATCACTTTTGTTGTATATTGTATTACTTACACAATTTTGCAATCTTAATGCAACTGTACAAGTTTTCTAAGCAAATCAGCAGACAATATATTGTTGATGAAGATGAAGCCTGCAAAGGTTATACTGTATGTAGCTGAAAACACCAAAATACTTAATACATTTGGAGAATTTGATCGTTGATGTGTCAAAAACATTTACTTAGCAAATATAAAGTTTGTCCAGAAATTTTTAAGAGTTGTAAATATTTCTAAAACGTGGCAATTTTCTAGTTTTCAAGCAAAAAAATATTGTAAATATTATAAAATGTGCCATTTAAAAAATGGTAGCTTTACACTAAAAAGGATGCATGATTGAGGAATGGCACACAGAGTATTGTAATAAGGGCATTAGTAACATGTAGCACTCCAGGATATACAGCTGACACACGGCTGTAGATGTTTCTGTCGTAGTCGGACTAAAAAGGGACAGAATCAAGTCAAGTCCAGGTGCTCGAGTGCATCATGATGGCCAAATATATAAGTGCACCTTCCCACCTACTTGTTTCCATCTATCTCTGCCCTTCTGGCTCTATGAAGCCAGAGCTGTCAATTAAGGAAGATGGGTTGGAGATAGAGGTGAAACAAGCATGTGGGAAGGGGCACTTAGATATTTGGCTCCGCCCTGATGCACCGAGCGCCTATGCTTGCTTTGAACAGTCCTTCAGTGCTGACAGAGACCCTTTAAGACAGGAATCACACTGTCCATGTGACATGCAAGGCAGTCGGACGAGTCTTGGATCAGTCACCTGGAAAGGCCTCTCCCTGTCAGGATGGGAGCGTCAGCTGCTTGTATTTCTATGCAGTGCCACACTCCCGCCCAGAGAGGGGGAGGCTGTTCAGGGTTAATGATCTGACACTTGTCCAAGAGACTTCTAACCCGTCTATTGCAACCCTGCGGCCGGTGGGACACCTCCCCGGGGTGCACGGGGATCGGGGCCCCGCTGGTCGCCAGTATCATGCTGTGCCCGGCTGGCATACTTACCGGGCCCGCGCTCCCACGGCATCCTTTCCGGCTGCGGTGACTTCTTGGCACTTCTCCCAGCCTCCTCAATTCCTGGTGGCGGAGGGAACGCGCATAGGGTGCATGCACACCGCGCTTAGTAAATTTAAAGAGCCAGTACGCCCTTTTTCTGTCACCCCCTCCCAGCCAATCGCTGAGTGCTGGTGGGTGTTCTTAAGGCCCTTACTTCCTAAGGGAGGTGGCAGGGCAATTTCAATTGTTAGTTTGGTTGCCAGCTTGGGTCCCAGCGAGGCGCTTCCGTTTTCTGTGTTTTTGACTTTCTAACGTATTGTATCCTTTGCTTTCAGTGCTGGAGTCCTTCTCCTGCCTGACTCACACGCCAACCCATACCGTCCTCGCTGACCCCCAGCAACCTTCTAGATCTGTTCCGTTACATCATGGTCCAAGTCCCTTCCTAGCCTTTCCTCTGGTTCCCTGGTTTCTGTATTCTGTTCTGCTTTGTGTCAGATCCACAGGTTTGACTGGGTCATTGGATCCTCTCTGGCAGTGCTGGGACAATCCCTGTTCTATGGGGTTTTGATTCTAGTTGCTCCCTTAGGGGAAACCCGGTGTTCTGGCCCTGAGCACTCCCCTTGGAGAATTTGTGCTACTGTGTCAATAAACTCTGTTCATTTATCTTATATCCTTGTCTGGCTCATTTCTGATATCAACTTCCACGGTATATCCCGTGGTCCAGCGGGTTCACTATTCAGCTACGCTTATGGTGGCGTGACATCTATATGGGCATGTAGGTCATAGGAAGCTGAATACAATGATACCTTGATATCTGCTATCCGATGTCTTATTCCAGAGAGATCCAAGTTTTTTTTTAATATGTATACAGTTAGGGCCAGAAATATTTGGACAGTGACACAATTTTCGCAAGTTGGGCTCTGCATGCCACCACATTGGATTTGAAATGAAACCTCTACAACAGAATTCAAGTGCAGATTGTAACGTTTAATTTGAAGGGTTGAACAAAAATATCTGATAGAAAATGAAGGAATTGTACACATTTCTTTACAAACACTCCACATTTTAGGAGGTCAAAAGTAATTGGACAAATAAACATAACCCAAACAAAATATTTTTATTTTCAATATTTTGTTGCGAATCCTTTGGAGGCAATCACTGCCTTAAGTCTGGAACCCATGGACATCACCAAACGCTGGGTTTCCTCCTTCTTAATGCTTTGCCAGGCCTTTACAGCCGCAGCCTTCAGGTCTTGCTTGTTTGTGGGTCTTTCCGTCTTAAGTCTGGATTTCAGCAAGTGAAATGCATGCTCAATTGGGTTAAGATCTGGTGATTGACTTGGCCATTGCAGAATGTTCCACTTTTTTGCACTCATGAACTCCTGGGTAGCTTTGGCTGTATGCTTGGGGTCATTGTCCATCTGTACTATGAAGCGCCGTCCAATCAACTTTGCAGCATTTGGCTGAATCTGGGCTGAAAGTATATCCCGGTACACTTCAGAATTCATCCAGCTACTCTTGTCTGCTGTTATGTCATCAATAAACACAAGTGACCCAGTGCCATTGAAAGCCATGCATGCCCATGCCATCACGTTGCCTCCACCATGTTTTACAGAGGATGTGGTGTGCCTTGGATCATGTGCCGTTCCCTTTCTTCTCCAAACTGTTTTCTTCCCATCATTCTGGTACAGGTTGATCTTTGTCTCATCTGTCCATAGAATACTTTTCCAGAACTGAGCTGGCTTCTTGAGGTGTTTTTCAGAAAATTTAACTCTGGCCTGTCTATTTTTGGAATTGATGAATGGTTTGCATCTAGATGTGAACCCTTTGTATTTACTGTCATGGAGTCTTCTCTTTACTGTTGACTTAGAGACAGATACACCTACTTCACTGAGAGTGTTCTGGACTTCAGCTGATGTTGTGAACGGGTTCTTCTTCACCAAATAAAGTATGCGGCGATCATCCACCACTGTTGTCATCCGTGGACGCCCAGGCCTTTTTGAGTTCCCAAGCTCACCAGTCAATTCCTTTTTTCTCAGAATGTACCCAACTATTGATTTTGCTACTCCAAGCATATCTGCTATCTCTCTGATGGATTTTTTCTTTTTTTTTCAGCCTCAGGATGTTCTGCTTCATCTCAATTGAGAGTTCCTTTGACCGCATGTTGTCTGGTCACAGCAACAGCTTCCAAATGCAAAACCACACACCTGGAATCCACACCTGACCTTTTAACTACTTCATTGATTACAGGTTAACGAGGGAGACGCCTTCAGAGTTAATTGCAGCCCTTAGAGTCCATTGTCCAATTACTTTTGGTCCCTTGAAAAAGAGGAGGCTATGCATTACAGAGCTATGATTCCTAAACCCTTTCTCCGATTTGGATGTGGAAACTCTCATATTGCAGCTGGGAGTGTGCACTTTCAGCCCATATTATATATATAATTGTATTTCTGAACATGTTTTTGTAAACAGCTAAAATAACAAAACTTGTGTCACTGTCCAAATATTTCTGGCCCTAACTGTATGAGCTGTTAAGATCTATGGGCCGGGCATAGATCTCCCCAAGAATCTGCCTCCAGAGATGATTTTAAACAGAAAAACATCCGGCTCTGATGGTGGCTTTGTGCATGCTCATGCCCCACACAAGCTCATGCCCCACGTCGTGGTGTTATATCATCACAACCTTTCACATGTGTGCAGAGAACCCTCAATGTGGGATGTCTGGAGATTTCAGCGCTAACAGGAGGGATCAGAAAATGTAATGAGGACTGGACAGGTGACGGTGAGCAGTGAAGGGTACTGGAGAGGTGAGCGGTGAGTATAAGGTTTTTCTACATTTTTTTTTTACATATTACGTTTATTACGCTTTAGTGTTTGGAGAAACCCCGATGATAGTAAGGGACATCAAATTCGCAGACGGTAATGTTTCTGTAAATTGAATTCTATGGTAAATAAAAAAAAATTAGGAATGGGTGAGTTCAAATTTTTGCTGATCTGGTCATCCCTAGAGCTTATAGCTGGAGTTTGGTAATTGCCTCTGGGAATATAGGACATAAATAGTTGTATATTAGCCCGACAGCAGTGACATGATGCCACAATCTGGATTGGATTATTTGTCTAAAGGTTCTTTCAGGTGTCTATGATCATTGGTCCGATCTTGGATCACAATGCACAGACTTGGCTCTCCCATCTCTCAGCTGGAGCATACCTACTTCATATATGTCTATGAGGCTGTCATGCTCAGGTCAGGAGCTGAGCGGCCAGTCTGTGCATTGTGATCCGTGATCTGACCGATGCTGATGGATCCTGAAAGATCCCTGATGGTAGCATATAGCCATGTACCGTATTCTAATATCACACTGCAGCCATCACAAAAGTAATGCCTAATACATGACAATGGAAAGACTGTAGAAATATGCCCTACCAACCAATACACTATTACAACTAGATTTTGCATATTTTATAATGTATCAATGCAGAAAAATTTGAATTTGGTTATCCTTAAAGATTTTTTGATTTATTTAGAAAGAGCAAACAAAGCTCTAAGTTAAAGTGCCTGTGCTTGCCTATGGAGACCGCAGCATGGCCTTCATGATACTTCAGGGCCTAGTCTCTCATCAACAGGGCAATGAAAATGCTTGAGTGCTCTTAATTACTACAAATGAAGTGTTCCTTATGGTGAAGAGCGGAGACATTACCAGGGAGCGATAACAGCGTCGGCTTCGTAATATGAAAACAGTTACAATGTTGGCAGAAGTCCTGGCTGGCTGCGGACTTGTGTCAAGATGGCAACTTGATTTTAGAAATAATCCTTAAGAAGCAAACAGATCTCTATTACAAAAGAAAATAATTTACAGATTTCTGCAATTTGGGGCTAGGGATATAGGGACTACAGAAAACCTCATCACAATAAGCAAAGTGAAATAATTATGGAGTAAGACTAGAAAAGACCAGACATTTCTAGAGCGACAGAAGTTGTGTGGTCAATCTCATGAACTTTTAAGAAACTCTTCACAGTAACCCATTTTGTCTTCATTCTCCATGGCAGCTGCAAGTGCAGGTGATTCAGGGGAGCACAAGCACAGGGAAACTGACCTAACAAAGAAGAAACTGCAGAAAGTGCAGGTAGACTCACCTGTTCCAGTAGCTCCAAAACTGATCCTGCAGATACATGCGATGACTAATCTCATCACCAAATGATGCTTTACTTTCTATCCAATGCACAACATGCCCTTCAACAGCTGAAGAACAAAAACAATTTTATAGTAAAAAAGCTTATACCATGGCTCTTGGTCTCAATGATTTAGCTAAAACCAATACAGACTGCTATTTAGAGAAGGGCAACTTCTACATTATACTTAAGAAAATATCTTGTATGAGAGAATGCCTTGTTGGGTTTCTACAGCAGTCCCATAGAGCTGTGCATGATTCATCTCCACTTCCTTCAGACAAGACGATGCACAACCCTATTCTTGGAATGACTGGTGATACAACTTTCACCCTTATCTAGTACCATGGGGTCAATGTGACTCCATGCAGATTGTACAACTAGTGATTTTTTTTCCACGGTACCAGACAAGGGTTAAAACTTGGCAAAAACCTTTTTAATAAATATGTCAACTATGTAGAATGCATTCTCTCAAGCCCTTTAATTTTATATTCATATATACAGAAAATGGTCATATAGACAACGTGACAACATTTCAGTATCTTCTAAAAATGAATGTGCTATTTAAGATGGCATCGTCAACATGAGCCAGTTTATTAGGAGTTCGTGGTAGATAAATGTATCTTCCATACTGGCAAAAGAGTTTACCTGAGAGCCGCACAGGTGTCTAACTTAAGGCGGCCATGTACATTAGATGGCGAGTGGCCAAATGATGCTTTATTCAATCTATCAGCCAACAGCCTTCTTAGCTGACATTCCCATACAGACGAGCGTTCATTTAGCCGAGTATTCCCATGTTCCCTATGAGCAATAAGCCACCAACTGATACTTTGGCCGGTGGCTTATCTCAAATAGAAAGCGATTGACAGTCAGAAATTTACTTCTCCCCTGATGATCATCGGCAAACAGGTCATACACATTAAAACTGCTAGCTGAACACATTGATATCGACAGGTTCGGCCCACATTAGCCTACTGTGTATGGGGGCTTCAGCATTAGTTTTTTTTTTTTATTGGAGTAAGTATTCTGTGAACCATCAGCTCAGACAACAAGATGCCTGTGACCACAAAGCAACAATGACATGTGCAAAAAGGCTCATGCAGTCAACATAACACAGGTATACCCCTCTACACGGACACTATGGCGGACTTACCTACTGGCACCTCCAGAATGATGTCAGGGGTTTTATCATAGCCTTTCACACGTAGCTGATCTTCATCTATCAAGAAGACAACAACTTGTAAGATACAAAAGAAATTGAAATTACCTCCAAAGTACTATGTGACTGCCAATTCCTCAACATTGGAACAGACTCAAGGAAAAGATAAAGCATTTACATAGAAGAAAATGCAGAAGCCACAATCAAACAAAACTACTGGATGTTTTACTTGACCTAGAGAGCCAATCTGTATAAAGGAAATTTAAGCACAAATAAGGTCTTATCTTTTATCACAAATGGCACAGTGGCCACAACGTTCAGTGCTCACCTGATAAGATTGTGGCACCCACAACCAGTATAAATGCTCAGTACAGCTACTGCTGGACCCACACTTCCATGTGTTTAGTGGTATTGAACAATAGCCAAACGGACACTGTGTTGTTGTCCGCGCTGCTGTATAGGGATAGAGACCACACAGGATCATCAAATAATGGTGCTGTTTATTTCCTCAACATGTTTCGGAGCTACCTGTGCTCCTTTATCAGGAAATTTCCTGATGAAGAAGCAGAGCAGGCTCCGGAACGCGTTGAAGAAATAAACAGCACCATTATTTGAAGATCCTATGTTGTCCCATCCTTATACAGCAGCGCGGACAACAACACACCGTCCATTTGGCCTTTGACCTAGAGAGCGTCAGATAATAAAATTGCAATAATACACAGAGTGTGTGTGTATGTATATATATGTATATATATATATATATATATATATATATATATATATATATATATGTATATATACACACATACACATGTGTGTGTGTGTGTATATATATATATATATGTATATATATAAATATATATATATATGTATATATATATATATATATATATATATATATATATATAGCGTCACTGACTTTCCTAGCGATAAATACATGAAAGATAAAGAAATGACAACCCCAGGAATTATCACAGAGGATGTAGATTTTAACTCTCGCAATCCATATTATTGTTATAGCTTAATTTTGTTACATTCGCTTTAATCCACTGCTGTCACTAAACCATAGAGCCGCATGTCTAATTTTATTGGTATGTATTGCATATTAAACCCCCCTGACCGGTACTATCCTGAATCACTATGGTTCCTCTGGTGTTTGTCAATGACAAGGTTAATCATACACTGCTCATTGTTATCTTTCCCTTACTAGGCGTCATAACGTGATCAGAAGAGCCCCCGGTATGTTACAACATATTGCCCTTGACTTTTGAAACCCTGGAGTACGCTATAGCATTTTGTAGAGATCCATTACGGCCTTGCTTCATGTCTCCATCCATCCTTAACTAATGACCTGGATGTGTAACAGGGAAGGCTGTGTGGTCCTGTCCTAACACCTGCTGGGCTGCTGACACTGCCTTCCTACTGCTCTTTCGGCTTCACCTTTGATTAGAATTAATGATGGTTCCCAGAGGTTGTAAGCGCGCTTCCCATCCATCTATCAGCTTGGGACAAGGATTTCACAGAGACCATTTTCGAACTCCAGTGTTAATTCACTGCGCACCATATGAGGTAAAGGGCAAACACAGCAAAAAGGCCACACCAAAGAAGCATCAATACACAGAAAAAACACAGTAAATGACACAGTATAAACATTGGCAACTGAATGCAATGCTTTAATTTCCCCAAGAAGGAATAATTATATTGCAACTTCAATAGAACCGCTTAAGACAAGAAAAGCATCACCAATCAGTATACTGAAAGGGTTGCCAACCTATGAGGACTAATGTAATATAAAATTTAAAAAAAATGACTATATATATATGGTTTGTATATATATATATATATATATATATTTTTTTTTTTTTTTTTTCTTTTTCCCCCTGAGATGAGCAAGTAGTAAGATATTCAGGTTTGGATAACTGTAACCAAATACTCTGATCTGTTTCTGTGTTCGGATCGGAGTGAGTTCATTGACTTGCATTGGATTCGTTATTTGTTACGCATTCAAAGTATTCAGTTAGGGCTACCCAAACCCAAATATCTTACTACTTGCTCGTCACTAGTATAACATGTGGTGAAAAAATAATTTAACATGTCACCAATTTTCCAAGTAACTATTTTTTTTTAGGTGATATTGACATGAATGTATCATCAGATGTCAGTAAAAACCGGTCCGATCTACATAGGCAAAGAATCAAACTATAGATGTCTGTGTAATTATGAGAAACGACACAAGAAAAAGTATTGAACACATGAGGAAAGAGCAGGACAAAGAGTCATGGAAGGTCATCACACCAGCTGAAATCTATTACAATATTAGAAATTAGAAAGCAGTCCTGCAGTTCATAAATAATAATATCAGCTGCTTCAACTGAGGACCTATAAAAAGGTATCTCATTAACTAAGGTGCCACACAAGAAACATCTCATGATGGGTAAAACCAGTGAGGCATCTCAGAACCTTCACAACCTTATTGTTGTAAAACACTGATGACATTAGTTACAGAAAAATGTCTAAAATACTAAAGGTTCCAGTAAGCACCGCCGGGGCCATAATCTGGAAGGGGAAACAACATCAATTCACCATAAATCAGCCACGACCAGGTGCTCTGTGCAAAATGTCCGATAGAGAAATGAAAAGAATTATCAATTAAATTAATTATCAATTATCATTATATAATCACTAATTATATATATATATATATATATATATATATATATATATATATATAATTAGTGTGAGGCTACACTTACTGGATCTGGCAGGGGTACACTCACTTTGCAGCAGTGTGACACAATCAGCAAGCACGATCATTCATTTACATAGACCAGCAGGTTTATTCAGAGACAGCATAAACCGCTTATAGTACAGTTCAATATCAGTTATTACCAGCAATGACATTTTTCTTTTTAAACCATACATTTTTTATTAAGAAAAAAAAAAAAGATATAACATCAGCTGGTCAACATGGCCAGTATGTAAATAAGGCAAGTAGAATACAATCATGAAAAACCAGGAGGGGGAGGAAAGGAAACATACGTGGACATACAAGGGGAGACAGCAAGAGGGAGTATGCTGCCAGGTACGCACATTTTTCATTTCTATGGTGGGTACACCTGCATGGGTTTGGATACATCTCTCACAGCTGTATCCCTGTGAAGGTATCACAGCCTCCACTCCCTGATCTCTTAGTTTGCTGCTGCTCAGGAAAACTGCCTGCCTGGGATCACTGACCAGGGTCTGTTCTGTCAAGGTCCACACTGACTCCTGTCAGTCCAACGGCTCCAGGAGCTACAGGCAGCTCCAGACCTGGGCTTTTCATACATGCTCCACCAGCAGGTTTGCAGCCTCTAGGACCTGGCTGACATCACAGACATGTGACCTAGAATCAGTCACATGATATACCACCTGATACACTCACAGGTGGAGAGGTGTGTACATACACACACACACACACACACACACACATTTACATTTACTCTTCTGTACAATGCTGCAAGATACAGTGAAACTATTCACATTTACATTGCAACAGACCCCCAAACTCCACATGTGCAATCTATATCAGCCATTCACACCACGGCTGGTCGCTATATCACAATAGATATATATGTATACACGCACACACACACCGTACATAGATGTACAGGGTGGGCTATTTATATGGATGCACTTAAATAAAAGGGGAATGGTTGGTGATATCAACTTCCTGTTTGTGGCACATTAGTATATGGGAGGGGGAAACTTTTCCAGATGGGTGGTGACCATGGCGGCCATTTTGAAGTTGGCCATTTTAGATCCAACTTTATTTTTTTCAATGGGAAGAGGGTCATGTGACACATCAAATGTATTGAGAATTTTATAAGAAAAACAATTGTGTGCTTGGTTGTAACGTAACTTTATTCTTTCATGAGCTATTTACAAGTTTATGACCACTTATAAAATGTGTTCAAAGTGCTGCCCATTGGTGTTGGATTATCAATGCAACCCTCTTCTCCCATTCTTGACACACTGATAGCAACACCACAGATGAAATGCTTTGTGTGACGTGTATATGACGCACATATCACATGACCGCGAGCGACCAATCACCGATCTTGATAGGTCTTGGAAGGTCGGTACCTGCGGTTGTGTGGGCTCCCGGAACACCTTGCGTAGGGTAAATATTCATTTTTTATTATTTTTAAGACATTTGGATAACTTTGATTTGGGTTTCGCAGTCTATATTAATACACTACGAAACCCAAAAGCGGTTGTCAGAGATGTCACACATCTCCTCCCCTGTGTGACATCCCTTCCCCCCTGCGCTTATGGGGGAGAAGCGAGCCTGTAAAATATTGCGGTGTGTGAATGTACCGCATATTTTTAAGGCGCTTTTTTACGCGGGTGCAAAACCGTGCAAAAAATGCGCATAGTGTGAACGTCGCCTTACCTCAGCAGGCTCTATCACCAAATTTGCAGTTCACTCTGAGCTTGTGAGAAGAGACTAGCTGCTGTGTCATCTCCCATACAATTAATATTTGTAAAGGAAGTAAGTGCAAATAGGGTCTTATATATGAGGGGGGACTGTGGAAACACGGAGGTCAGTGGGTGCTCTCGTCCGCTGGCCCAGACACCTTTTGAAAGACAGCAACTGAACGCCCGAGCTCCTTACCCGTGGGCGTAACACTACTCAGACAACACAGGGTGAGGGAACCACAATATTAAGGCTTTATTGGATCCCTAAACAGTTAACAGCATATCACACATAACTAGTAAAACGTCTCACCCTTCCATTGGCTCACAAAGGATTAGAATATTCGTGCCTCAGACCCATCACAGCAAAGTCTGTAGCCAGATGACTGGATTGTCCCAACCTGTGTTGCTTCCTTATGCAGTATTTTGATACCCCAGCCGAATCCGAACATTCGATGCTGAAGTCCTTGTAGCATTATAATCCAGGTTCTGATCCCCTTGGTCGGCACCGAAATGCCTAAGCCTGGGGTTATGGCATGCCAATCGGACCCGTAGATCCGAGATTAGCTGCCTGTATCAAGTCCAGTGCACCTCTAATCAGGGCTGAAGTCCCTAGACCAGGGGTCTCAAACTCCAGGCCTCGAGGGCCGCACACAGTCCAGGTTTTCAGGATTTCCATAGTATTTGACAGTTGGTAATCAAATGACCAACTGTCAAATTCTAAGGGAATCCTGAAAACCTGGACCGTGTGCGGCCCTCGAGGCCTGGAGTTTGAGACCCCTGCCCTAGACCGAGGTCACTAGACAAAATCTCCCTGGTTACTGAACAGATCTGCTTATATCCCCTTGATCACTCATTGCAGGATATTGGAGATGTCACAATTGGTGGAATAAGACTGTGCTCTCATTGGCTAGAGTCCAAGGTGTATATAAACTACCTCTAGCAGCATTGCATTGCTGGCAAGGGAGACTCACAGACTGATAGTTTAAATAGCATCTAGCAGTATACATAGTAATACAAAGGAATGTTAGTAGGATTAAGTTCTCGGAGCCTCTGACCTTCTATGACAAAGAGGTGAGATAATTACATTACACACGTTAAACACTGCCAGTCCTCACAAGGTAGGAAATAAAATACAAATACTGTCTGGATAAATAAGAAACCATCCTATGTTATATATTAAAGGAGTCCATTTCGTCACAGGGGCTATGAAGCTGCTCAATGAAACTGCTCACCTTTGCAGGTTGTGTGACACACAACCAGTGTAAATCACATACGTAGCTGCTGTGAGACACACACTTCCACGTGCAATGTGGTAGGAAATCTTAGGACTCAATAGGGACGGTGTGTTGTAGGTCCACGCTGCTACATAAACCACGAAGCCCGAATCTTCAGTTTATGAAGTTGTATTAGATCCATCAAACGCGTTTCAGAGCCTGCTATGCTCCTTCATCAGGGAATACCCTGATGAAGGAGCATAGCAGTGCAGACCTACAACACACCATCCCTATTGAATCCTAGGATCTCCCATACAAAGCACAACACACAAGGATTGATTCCCGCTCTTCATTCCTTAACTAGCACACAGACAGAAGCAGACATAGCATGGAGGAAATTGTACAGCAGAATGGATGTGCATCCAGCTCTTGGGTGAGGAAAAAGACTTATTAGAAAGTTCAGCACAATATTTTTTTTTTTCCAGAACATACTTATATTTTTATTTTCATTGAAGCAGAATAACCATTGAACATTGAAAGTTGAAAATTTATAGAAAAAAAAAAAGTATATTGGGTGCAGCCAGAGTACACTAAGAGTCTTAACAATATCAATGCCCTTTCTCTAAACAAGCAAAAGCCACATTTTCAATCATAGGAAGTTTTAGGGTAATAACTGAATAAGATAGTATATGGAGGAAAGAAAAGAGGAAAGAAGAAGACAGAAAAAGGGAAACACAAGGGGGGAAAAGGGAGGGAAGGGAGGGCTAGCGGTCCAGGGAGGTAGACCAGTTGCCAACCTCCATGTCTTGTAGAGCAAGTTATGGTTCACGTAACCAGAGAGGAAAGCCAGGACTCTCCTTAAAAGAATTCCATAGGAACCAAGTGCTCCAATGTTTGTCCCATATATCCTTGTCTTAAGCAATGATCAACTCCATCTACTCCAATCTGTCCATCTCCTGAATAGCACTATCTTTTTTAATGTTCATCTGTCTACTTTTTTCATTGTGCCCCCTCCCCATCCAAAGAGTATGATAGGAGGTGAAAAGTGAAACCTCATTGTCACAGAAAAATAAACAACCATTACCAACACCAGGTCAGACTACCAATACACTAGCAGGATGCAGCAGACGCATGTGATAAACGTGGGGGCAGAACATGTGCAAAATACTGAACAAAAAGCCTTTCACAACCTACCAATCCATAGAGGAGGTGGCTGGCCAATCACACATTGATGCTCTCTCCTAAAAAGAGGTCATCAATATTTAAGTAGTGGACAACCTCTTTAATATAAAAAAGTTATTTTATAGGAAGAAAAAAGTATTTCATTTATTTCCCCTCTAGAATACAGGAACATAGAAAAACACTGCTATATACAGATGTATCTTTATGTACCTGTATAGTGTGTGTCAGGAACATAGAATAAAAGTATGTCTTCCACTGTGTTACAGCTGACACCCAACCCTGGGACTATGACCCCCCCTCAAGTCTTCTGTGAAACAAAACTGCACACATAATCTCTCTAACTCCCCCACCCCTTGGCAAAGAATGCCAAGTGTTATGACTTGGTAAATCAGATAAGGCTTTCAGAGAAAAAGACATGTGTAAGTTCTTTGTCTTCTCAGCTAAAACACTGTAAGGGTATGTGCACACTGGTAGTTTTACTGCAGGTTTAGCAGCGGAAACCGCCGGTCAGTTTCCATGAGTTTTATGTAAATTTATGTTAATCCAAAAGCAGCTTTTGGGTTAACATTAACACCTATGGAAACCGACAGCTGCTGTGCACACACCGGCGGTTTCCACATGATCATCTGTTGCTAACCCGCTGGGTTCCCAGCGGGTTAGCAACGAATGAGCATGTTCTATAAACTGGCCGGTTATGCAGCGGCTGCAAGCAGAATCATGTACTGCTTCCAGCCGCCGCAACACCGCCGGCGCTAACCCACTGTGCACCCGCCCGTAGCCCGCCGCACACCCGCGGCACATACCCGCCAGGATGCCGGTGGACGGCTCCAGAGCTTCCTGGCGGGTCCGCCCAGCCGCCGCCGACACAAACCCGCCCAACAGTGTGCACATACCCTAAGGCAGATTTCATACACCACAATAGTATCAGAATGCTGAAACTTATATTTTCAGTATCCATATGACATGGTGACTGCAAAACACCATTTTGCTTTGTTGAGTGTTGCCCGGGAACATACAAAATTAATTTCTGCCCGTTAGAAAACACAACATAGCTGCGATTCTGTGTCAATCAAAAGGTAAATTCATGAGGGGGGAAATGATGTGAATATCTCTTGCCTGTAAGCTCCAAAGCCAAAGATATGGGGGAAAATTAAAAACCTATAACTTTTACAGATATGGGCACCTCCCAGGGAAAGCCCATATATGAGGTCAGCAGATGAGAATTTTTAATTTTATGGTACAATCACAAAACCAGAAACTCCATTTTGCATTCAGAGCCATGGAGAGACAGCTAAAACTATGATGGGGGAACTGAATAATTTTTTCTAAGGAGACTCTTCCTCCTTAAACATGGAAATCATAACTGTGGCAAAGATGTAGTAAATTTTCTTATTTTAATCCTTTTTATTTTTTATGTAACTTTCTCTACTGTTAAGATAAAAAATGTTTGTACCGTGTTAGCCAGTAGATAGAAAATATTGGAATCTGAGAGTTCTCAGTGGTTGATACCTTTTAATGGCTAACTAAAAAGATGGTAAACATAGCAAGCTTTCGGGACACTATGGCCCCTTTGTCAGGCAGATAATGACACAAATTCTGAAGATACATACATAAGCAAAAAAAAAAAAAATTAAACACACCACATTGCTTGTGATGCAAGTGAAGTTACCTGGGATCTTGTAGTGACAACCTCCGAATCTAGAAAACATCATTGTCAGAAGCGCCCTGTCCTCTCCAGGAGCAAGAGGAACCTTTCCCTGCAACCAGAACAGGTGCAAAACCAGTCCATCTATAATGACAACTGACAAGATAAAGATTCCTGGGACAGATCAGGACTACAAGATCCCAGGTAACTTGAGTTGCACCACAAGCAATGTGGTGTTTTTAATTATATGTAACAAATGTCCAATAATTGGCATGTACGTAGGGAAGGCGGGGCAAAAATTCAGAACAAGAATGAATTCTCATCGCCACTCAATAAAAAAAAATCATATGGATCTACTGTAGCAAAGCATTTTTGCAGCCCTGAAACCTGAAACCGTGAAACCGATATGAGGCTGCTCATCAAAAAGCAACTTCAAATCACAGTGAGAGAAGAATTTGGAAATACAAATTGATAACGACCTTTGACACATTCAAAACAGGATTAAATGTTTCACATGGATTCATGCATTTTTATATAAAATGAAAGGGCATTTGGAGATATCACAGATTCATGCGTCTTTATATAAAATGAAAGGACACTTCAGGATATCACATCTCCAAGAGACTCCATTTTGAGGACAATGAACTTTTGACACTTCTTATGTAAACTTTCTTGCTTCGATTTATTGCATTCCACAACTCATTTAAGTATTTTCAGGTCTCCACAGACAACTAACCAGATAAAAAAAAAAAACAATTTGTTCCACTTATCTTAGAATTTTGGTTTCTCTTACCCAGTTCCTTTACCCCTCCCCAGCCTGACTCTGCTTTACGCCACCAGTCGTATTTACTACATAATCTAACTGTGCTTTTTTTTTTTTGCTTATATACAGTATATATCTGTGTCTTCAGAATTTGTGTCATTATCAGCCTGACGAAGGGACAACAGTGTCCTGAAAGCTTGCTTTACCATCTTTTCAGTTGGCCATTAAAATGTATTAACCGCTGAGGGCTTTCTATACTGTATAATTTTTTTTAAATTGTGTATTATTTCTGTAAACACGGTCTATTCTTTCAGATTAAATGTATAACATTTAATAGCTTCGTTATTCTTGTTCTATGACGAAAAAACCACGACCCCGTGTAAGCCTCATATTACAGGTGTCCAATCAGCTTGATAAACAATTGCCAGTGGCAGTATATTTTGTATTTAAGTTTTACTGTGGGCTTGTTCGTGATAGGACCGAGGTATATAAATTCCTAGCTGAAACCAGTGATATATATACATTTCCTCAAGGCAAGCGCCTCCAAATTCTGCATAAAATCCGAGCAGCTGAGCTCATTTCCTTATCCTTGCTCAATTCTCTAAAGGGGGAGTCACACGCGTCAATATCGCCTGCACGATCTCGGCTGCACGTGACGTTGCAGCGATATTGATGCGTGTGACATACTGAATCAACCAGCGAAAAATCGCTGGTTGATGATCGCCAGGTTTTAGAACCTGCTCTAAAACCTGGCGATTGTCGCCCGGTGGACACGCAGCATCGCTGCGTGTGACACCGGGAGTAGCGATATTCCAGCTCCCAGCGCCTCTCACAAGCGCAGGGAGCTGGTATCCAAGGTAAACTGCTGAGATGATTGCTGACGACATTGACGGCTGATTGCTGGTGAGCTGTCACACAGACAGACTCACCAGTGATCAATTGACCAGAGACATCATGGAAACGATTTAAATATCGTTTCCACGATGTCTTGCTCCCGCTGCCAGCCTGCTGGAAGCGGGAGCAGGCTGGTCTCCAAGGTAAACTGCGGGTATCTAGGCAGCGCGCGCTGCCTAGATACCCGACGTGTACCTTAGTTACCAGCCTCCTCCGCTCACCGGCTGGTATCTAAGGTACACAGCGGGTAACTAGGGTCCCTAGTTACCCGCTGTGTACCTTAGATACCAGCCCGGTGAGCGGAGGAGGCTGGTAACTAAGGTACACATCGGGTATCTAGGCAGCGCGCGCTGCCTAGATACCCGCAGTTTACCTTGGAGACCAGCCTGCTCCCGCTTCCAGCAGGCTGGCAGCGGGAGCAAGACATCGTGGAAACGATATTTAAATCGTTTCCATGATGTCTCTGGTCAATTGATCACTGGTGAGTCTGTCTGTGTGACAGCTCACCAGCAATCAGCCGTCAATGTCGTCAGCAATCATTTCACTGACGACATTGACGCGTGTGACTCCCCCTTAATTGGCCTGATAGATAAGGGGGCGCCACAAAAGTGATCGATCCTGACAATCTGCTTCTAGGTTCACTGTTTGTAATGCAGCTTCAAGTTTCCTAATTCTCCTATTTTCGTCAATGTAGGCAGTGGCTTATATATAGCTAGAGCTACTGTCTGCAAACATGTCACGAGATCACAGGAGAAGAGGGAAGGGAGAGGCTTACTTTATGTATGTGCAAAGAGATGCCAGCCCCACCCCTGAGGAGAAGGAGCTATAGTTCAAGTCAGGACAGAGCCCGCATATCGGAACAGCCAAGCTGAATCAAGATGGTTGTGTGATATGGAGTACGAAGGACGCAACTGAAAACAATTGTCAGGAGACTGGTGGGAGAAAGAGTGTGAACTACAGGGGATTGGCCCTGGGGCTGCTGTGTATACCCCTGGGGCTGCTGTGTATACCCCTGGGGCTGCTGTATATACCTCTGGGGCTGCTGTGTACTACCTAAGGGCTGCTGTATACCACTGGGGCTGCTGTATATACTGCTGGGGCCTGCATACCACTGGGGAGGCTGCTGTATACTACCACTGGGGGGCCTACATACCACACTGCTGGGTGCTGTATACCTGTGCTGGGGTCCACCCTCGGCTTATACACGAGTCAATAGGTTTTCCCAGGTTTTGGGGGCAAAAGTAGGGGGGTCGGCTTATACACGGGTCGGCTTATACATGAGTATATACGGTATTTATTTCCTTTTAATAAGCATAACAAAACAGAATAAGTCAGCATAAAATCTCATATTTACAAGACAGACCACTTCCAGCGGTCTCTATAGTGGAACAACCAGATATCAGCACAATCTATTTTAAAGGCACTTAATTACTAGAAAAAAGTGTAATGAACCAGATACACTATACATAACAGCAAGGCAAATATCCATCAAGAAGAAGAAAAACATTAGAAAGAACATAGGGGAGGAAAGAAGGGGAAGGGGAGGTAAGGGGGCGAGCTAGACGTGGGGAGGTCCTCCTCTAAGTTTACGGCTGCCATCATGTTTGTAATTATCTAGATGTTTTCCACACCTAAACATTCTTTGTAGGTCTCTGTCTGCTGAAACTGGAGACAGCTAAACCATGTGTCTCGAAATCTCGTGTAAGAGTCGTGGAGTGTTGAAGTCAGGTCCTCCATGTGCATAAGGTCATTTACCTTTAGGACCCATGTCGCAATCGAGGGGCACCTCACCGTCTTCCACAAGAGTGGAAAACACGCTCGGGCAGCTATTATCAAACATCTTAATAAAGAACGTTTGTACCGGTTGATCGGAATCTCACAATGCTGAAGCAGGAACAACGCAGGTCCCAACTCCCTTTTGTAGCGTGTCACCGCTCGGACAATCTCGTTTCTTTGGACCAGAAGGATCTAAGGCTGTTGCATTCCAAAAAATGTGCATGAGAGAACCCTCCGCCCCGCCACACCTCCAACACACCGGGTCAATAGAAGGGAACATTTTGTGTAGGTGCAAGGGAATTCTGTACCATCTGGTAAGTAATTTATAGTTTGCCTCCTGGAGCCGCGAACTGATTGATTTGTTATGTGCCAATGTGTATATTCTAGATCTCTGCTCTAAGTTCAGTGTCACCCCTAAATCCATCTCCCATTGCAGCATGTATGGAGGTGCGGGCAAATCCGGGGGAGATATCAAAAGTGTGTACACTCTGGAGAGGGCATGTCTACAGGGTCCCAAACCTTGGCACATCATCTCAAAAGTCGCTGTGGCTCTATGGAGTTCCATCTTTGGTGGGAGGCTGTGAAAGTATTGAGTGAGCTGTAGGCATATCCAAAATCCTAGAGGGCAAGGAGTTGACATAGAACTCAAGGTTTCGATAGATGGCCATATATCTCCCCCTCCCCAGCTCTCCTCTCTGTCTACCCCTGATTCAATCCAAGAACCAAACACTGGGTCCCCAATGACTGGCTTAAAATTTGGATGACTAAGTATCGGAACCAGGGGTGAGTTGGTGGGGATGCCCTCTGTGTTTAACATTGACAGTATAGGAGAAACTTTGTAATATCTTTATCTCTTTAGCTATGGCGGAAAAACTTGAATGACACACAGATAGTAAAAGCAGACACATACAGTGTTGGCCAAAAGTATTGACACCCCTGCAATTCTGTCAGATAATACTCAGTTTCTTCCTGAAAATGATTGCAATCACAAATTCTTTGGTATTATCTTCATTTAATTTGTCTTCAATGAAAAAAAACACAAAAAGAATTGTCCTAAAGCCAAATTGGATATAGTTCAACACCAAACATAAAAAAGGGGGTGGACAAAAGTATTGGCACCGTTAGAAAAATCATGTGATGCTTCTCCAATTTGTGTAATTAACAGCACCTGTAACTTACCTGTGGCACCTAACAGGTGTTGGCAATAACTAAATCACACTTGCAGCCAGTTGACATGGATTAAAGTTGACTCAACCTCTGTCCTGTATCCTTGTGTGTACCACATTGAGCATGGAGAAAAGAAAGAAGACCAAAGAACTGTCTGAGGTCTTGAGAAACCAAATTGTGAGGAAGCATGAGCAATCTCAAGGCTACAAGTCCATCTCCAAACACCTGAATGTTCCTGTGTCTACCGCGCGCAGTGTCATCAAGAAGTGTAAAGCCCATGGCACTGTGGCTAATCTCCCTAGATGTGGACGAAAAGAAAAATTGACGAGATTTCAAAGCAAGATTGTGCGGATGGTGGATAAAGAACCTTGACTAACATCCAAACAAGTTCAAGCTGCCCTGCAGTCCAAGGGTACAACAGTGTCAACCCGTATTATCTGTCGGCGTCTGAATGAAAAGGGATGGTAGGAGACCCAGGAAGACCCCACTTCTTACCCTGAAACATAAAAAAGCCAGGCTGGACTTTGCCAAAACTTAAGTGAGAAAGCCTAAAACGTTTTGGAAGAATGTTCTCTGGTCAGATGAGACAAAAGTAGAGCTTTTTGGCAAAGGCATCAACATAGAGTTTACAGGAGAAAGAAAGAGGCATTCAAAGAAAAGAACACGGTCCCTACAGCAAAACATGGCGGAGGTTCCCTGATGTTTTGGGGTTGCTTTGCTGCCTCTGGCACTGGACTGCATGACCGTGTGCATGGCATTATGAAGTCTGAAGACTACCAACAAATTTTGCTGCATAATGTAGGGCCCAGTGTGAGAAAGCTGGGTCTCCCTCAGAGGTCATGGGTCTTCCAGCAGGACAATGACCCAAAACACACTTCAAGAAGCACTAGAAAATGGTTTGAGACAAAGCTCTGGAGACTTCTAAGGTGGCCCCAGACCTGAATCTCATAGAACACCTGTGGAGAGATCTAAAAATGGCAGTTTGGAGAAGGCACCCTTTAAATATGAGGGACCTGGAGCAGTTTGCCAAAGAAGAATGGTCTAAAATTCCAGCAGAGCATTGTAAGAAACTCATTGATGGTTACCGGAAGCGGTTGATCGCAGTGATTTTGGCTATTATCTGACAGAATTGCAGGGGTGTCAATACTTTTGGCCAACACTGTATATGACACACGGATGGTAAAAATGGACACACATAAGATACACGAATGACAAACTGATGGTGAAAACGGACACACGGATGACACACAGATGGTAAAAATGAACGCACGAATGACACACAGATAGTAAAAATAGACACATGGTGGAAAAAATGGACACTCGAATGACACCTTGATGGTAAAAACAGACACACTGGTGACACACAAGATGGTAAGGCCTCCGTGTAAAAATCGCACGTTTGCGAGGGACCATTTATGAGATATTTTGTCTGGCATCTGTGTATCATCACTGTGCTGTCTGTGGGCTGTGTGACATCTGGATAGCACAAGGACAGCATAACTTTGTTTACTTACCTGTTTCTGGGGCTGCTGTCACACACTCTTCCGGGTCCTCTGTTGGAGTCAGTTCAGGGAATAATCATGAGCTTAATGAGCGGCCCCAGAAGCAAGTGTGACAAGGCATCATCACCGGAGACTGGCAAGTATAAAAATCCATTTATATTTAGTGACATGTTTGCTACGGTCTGTGTCACACAGATGATATCCATGTGCGGGATGTTTTTGGAACAGACTCATTAACCTGAATGGGTCCGTGTGTCTGTGCTGCCAGCCAAAAACAGACATGTCATCATGTGGATCACAGGGACACATGTTTGCTCCACACGGAGACACGATCCGTGCGGAAACACTAACGTGTAAAGACGGCCATTGAGTACCATCTGAATAGTTGTGTCCGTGTCTCCGGCATGTGGCTACATGGACACCACACATACTGGAGACACTGACGTGACCGAGGCCTGAAACTGGACACATTGATAATAAAAATGGACACACGGATGACACACTGATGGCAAAATTGGATACAATGAAGGAAAACGCTGATGACATTGGTACTGTTCTTTATTTTACTTGTTTTATATGCATTTGTGTAGGGAGCCTCAGAAAAAGATAAATTACCGTATATACTCGTGTATAAGATGACATGTGTATAAGCCGACCCCCCTACTTTTGCCCCCAAAACCTGGGAAAACCTATTGACTCGTGTATAAGCCGAGGGTGGACCCCAGCACAGGTATACAGCCCCCAGCAGTGTGGTATACAGCAGCCCCAGAGGTATATACAGCAGCCCCAGTGGTAGTATACAGCAGCAGCCCCAGTGGTATATACAGCAGCAGCTCCAGTAGTTAGTATACAGCAGCCCAGAGGTGTATACAGCAGCCCCAGTGGTAGTATACAGCATCCCCAGAGGTAGTATACAGCAGCCCCAGAGGTAGTATACAGCAGCCCCAAAGGTATATACAGCAGCCCCAGTGGTAGTATACAGCAGCCCCAGAGGTAGTATACAGCAGCCCCAGAGGTATATACAGCCCCAGTGGTAGTATACAGCAGCCCCAGTGGTATATACAGCCCCAGTGGTAGTATACAGCAGCCCCAGAGGTATATACAGCCCCAGTGGTAGTATACAGCAGCCCCAGAGGTATATACAGCCCCAGTGGTAGTATACAGCAGCCCCAGTGGTATATACAGCCCCAGTGGTAGTATACAGCAGCCCCAGAGGTATATACAGCCCCAGTGGTAGTATACAGCAGCCCCAGAGGTATATACAGCCCCAGTGGTAGTATACAGGCCCCCCAGTAGTGGTATATTGACCCCCACCAGTAATACACAGCCCCCCAGGCTGCGGCACCTGTTAAAATAACAAACTTTAATACATCACCTTCCGGCGCAGCTCCTCCGCTCCTCCGGTCCCGGCTTCTTATTCCTTCTTGTGCCGGCTTCTGTGACCGCGCGCAGGAAATGACGTCATCTCCTGCGCCCGGTCACATGACACCGGAAGCAAGAAGAAGAAGAAGCCGGGACCGGAGGAGCGGAGGAGCTGCGCCGGAAGGTGATGTATTAAAGTTTTATTTTTAACAGGTGCCGCAGCCTGGGGGGGACATACTAAGGAGGGGGGCTGTGTGTTACTGGTGGGGGCCTGTGTAGTGCAATATGCACGGCATCCCCCCGCCGCTGATGGACGGGGGGATGCCGTGCATATTCATTGCACTAATGAGGCGGCCCCACGTGACCGCCTGCGGTCACCGCAGCCCCCTCCTGCCTCCTCCAGCCACCGGTGCAGCCCCCTTCCCCCACAGCATACCGAGTGACTCGTGTATAAGCCGAGGGGGGGACTTTTCAGCCCAATAATGGGGCTGAAAAACTCGGCTTATACACGAGTATATATGGTATACGTGTAATATACCGTATATACTCGCGTATAAGCCGAGTTTTTCAGCCCAAAATTTGGGCTGAAAAGTCCCCCCTCGGCTTATACGCGAGTATACAGTATATATACATATATATACATCATATATGTATATATACAGCAGCAGCCCCGGAGGTATACAGGCCCCCCATCAAGCTCCAGGGCCCCCCCCCCGCTTGCGCGGCAGCCTGTAAAGTAAAATCATACTTACCAGTGTCCTGTCGCGCCGTCCGCAGCTTGCCGACATGACGATCCCGGGCTTCATTCCGCGTCTTCCGCATTCCTTTAGTCGCGGGCAATGACGTCATTGCCCGCGACTTCAGGAACTCGGAAGCCGGAAGACGCTGAATGAAGCCCGGGATCGTCATGTCGGCAAGCTGCAGACGGCGCGACAGGACACTGGTAAGTATGATTTTACTTTACAGGCTGCCGCGCAAGGGGGGGGCCCTGGAGCTTGATGGGGGGGCCTGTATACCTCCGGGGCTGCGGCTGTATACAGCCCTGGGGCTGCGGCTGTATACAGCCCTGGGGCTGCGGCTGTATACAGCCCTGGGGCTGCGGCTGTATACAGCCCTGGGGCTGCTGCTGTATACAGCCCTGGGGCTGCTGCTGTATACAGCACTGGGGCTGCTGTATACTACCTAAGGGCTGCTGTATACTACCACTGGGGCTGCTGTATACACCACTAGGGCTGCTGTATATACCTCTGGGGCTGCATATACCTCTGGGGCTGCATATGGGGCTGCATATACCTCTGGGGCTGCATATACCCCCGGGGCTGCATATGGGGCTGCATATACCCCTGGGGCTGCATATACATCTGGGGCTGCATATACCTCTGGGGCTGCATATGGGGCTGCATATACCTCTGGGGCTGCGTATGGGGCTGCATATACCTCTGGGGCTGCATATGGGGCTGCATATACCTCTGGGGCTGCATATGGGGCTGCATATACCTCTGGGGCTGCATATGGGGCTGTATATACCTCTGGGGCTGCATATACCTCTGGGGCTGCATATGGGGCTGCATATACCTCTGGGGCTGCATATACCCCTGGGGCTGCATATGGGGCTGCATATACCCCTGGGGCTGCATATACATCTGGGGCTGCATATACCTCTGGGGCTGCATATGGGGCTGCATATACCTCTGGGGCTGCATATGGGGCTGCATATACCTCTGGGGCTGCATATACCTCTGGGGCTGCATATACCTCTGGGGCTGCATATGGGGCTGCATATACCTCTGGGGCTGCATATACCTCTGGGGCTGCATATGGGGCTGCATATACCTCTGGGGCTGCATATACCTCTGGGGCTGCATATACCTCTGGGGCTGTATATACCTCTGGGGCTGTATATACCTCTGGGGCTGCTGTATACTACCACTGGGGAGGCTGCTGTATACCTCACTGCTGGGGTTGTATACCTGTGCTGGAGTCCACCCTCGGCTTATACGCGAGTCAATAAGTTTTCCCAGTTTTTGGGGGCAAAAGTAGGGGGGTCGGCTTATACACGGGTCGGCTTATACACGAGTATATACGGTAATTATTTATTGTAATTCCGTCTTTGATGTTCCAATTTTGAACGTGGCAAGCATGTGGTTTTTGGTATAGCAACTTTTTTTCTACTTCTTTTGACATAAATAGTGATAAGAATGTAACAAAAAAAAAAAAAATCAAAATATATTTAGCATAACATTTTTCTTAAATTTTATTTTATTTTCTGGGACAAAATTCCTTTAAGGTCCAATATTTTAGGGAAAAGATATTATTAACCAATTATATGTTTGAAGCGTCTTCTAGTGAAGACTGGCAGATGATGAAAAGCGGCAGATTCGAGAAGGGTCTCACGTTAGCCCTGTCTTTGCTCGTTCCTCTGATCACCGGTGTCACATGATGGGGGGCTCTTACCCATGACAGGGAAAGTAATACTGCAGCACATACTAAAGCATTTTCTTCCAGCTACTTATTGTATAAAATATTAATTACACGCCAGTAAGGGTGTGCTAGTTATACAAGGTATTAGATAACAGAGTTCCTGTTCAGCCCTAGATCAATAAGAGTCTGTTCAGCATCAATCATCCCAACTCTCTCCTCGGCATATTCCAGTAGAGCACCGGTCATTCCTCTTCGCACATAATTCCACACTCACAGTACGTCATTACCAGAGGTTCGTTCATGCCATTAGTGGTGATGGATCCAACATAGGAGGGGAGTATCTGTCTGCATCACACTGCATTTTCACAGAAAATACACTATAGATAGCCACATTGACACCAGCAATGCATACATGGGCTGGATACTTGTTTTCATCAAAGGGGTAAGCTTTTTCTCGTCAAGGAGCATGACACACCAGATCTGGAATACCAGTAAGAGGAGACTTAAAAGCCGCAATGCTCCTCTGGGAAAGGCTCGTTAAAGGGTCATTTTTTACTTTTAGGATTGCTACTACCAATAGGTGGCGCTAGAGTTCAAATCTACTTCCTTTCTGAAGAGACAATTTGCATGTCTTCACCTAAAAATCATCGATCCTTGAGCAATCCTTCTATTTCCAATATTTTCACAGAGAATGGGCGTCTGTGATTGGCTGCTGGAGTAAGCTGAAACTAGCCCATACATTCTATAGTAGTGTAAAAATAAATAATAATAAAAAAAGAGACCTAGCGCTCTGCATTGATCAGAATTTCTTTTGGATTTCTATTTCTCTTATTAATAATAATAATAATAATAATAATAATTATAATAAAGACCTTCATTTATAAAGTTTATCTAATATTTAGATTTGTTTGGTGATCTGAAACATTGAAGTGTGACAAACATTCAAAAAAATAAGACATCAGGAAGAGGTGCAAGCACTTTTCATATCACTGTATATTTGACCATAATTAGTTTTTGATTAACAAAGAAGGATAAGTGTCTTACCTAAAAAGGCGAGGTTTTTCTTCAGTAACTTCTCTCTTAGTAGTACTTCATGCTCATGGCCGATGGAGCTGCACAGTCAAGTGATCAAGGATAATAACACAACAATTCTACACATTTTCAAGTTTGTTGTGTATCTAAGGATGTTTTTTCAGATTGATTTTTCTGTGTATTCTGTGATAAAATCAGCATGAAAAGATCAACAGAAAGGCTCTTATTATTGCAATGATGTGAATTTCTTTGATGCACCTACCTGAGCACACCGGTAAACCTCAAACTGAAAAACTGAGGCCATAGGTGTGGAATCGTATGACTTCGTAAGAGAATTTTTTCCCCCAAAAACAGAAGTTTCATACCACCATTCAAATATATGGCTGACAATATGATACTTTAATGGGCCCGGGCTCTCACACCCCGCAGCTCTCAACTGTGAGACTCTATTGAATAATGACGTATGACATAACTGGACATAGGAATAGAGGTAAATTAATGTAGTAACTAAAAAAATGCAGAAAAGATTATTGTCACCTTTACCCAAGGGTGTGTGCACATGATTAAGAATTGCAGCATTTTGGCGCTGCATCCAAAACACTGGTGGATGGGATTTTAAGAAATCCAATCCTCACTATGCTTCTACCAGCCGCAGCGTGTGTTCCACTGTTGCACGGGTTGCCAGACTTCCGCATCTCTGCAGCATGTTAATTTAGAGCTGTCGGAAGTGATCATCATCGGGTGAATGCAGGGAGAAGCCACCCTGCATCCACAGCAGATCGTGAGTACAGGGCAGCTGATCAATCTCGGCCAGTTGTAATTATTCCTGGAGGTGTCCACATCTCTCCCTGGTTTCTTCCTACTCTGCTGAATCCTTGCAAGCTAAGTGAATACGTTTTTGTTATTTTGTGGCACAGAGCAAGACAAGCGATAAGCAGATCCTCAAGCACATAACGTGTGCCACAAAATAACAAAAACCCATTCACTTAGCTTGCAAGGATTCAGCAGAGCAGGAAGAAACCAGGGAGAGATGTGAAAACCTCCAGGAATAATTACAACTGGGCGAGATTGATCAGCTCCAACCACCTATATGCCCCAATCCGAAGCAGACTGCCAATCATCCGGATCATCTGAGGAACTCTCCAAAACACAGCCAGCTGCATCACCAACAACCACAGGAGGGAGCTGACAACCAGAATTCATCATCAATGAATTCACAACAGCTAGCTGTATGTGGGCAGAGATGGGAACCGGCCAATTATTGACTTCCAATGGATTCCATTCCAGAACAGAACTATATCTAAAGTCTTGCTGAGCCCGCAGAACCCAAACTTCCACCGGTCCCCTCATCTCTAGGGCAGACATGTTTGTAAAGACAGAAAGCTCTGCTAACCTTCCTTCCCCCATGTTAAATGACAGTAAATGCTGGCATTGAGATATTTAAGAAGACCTGGGCTGTGCATCGCTACATGTTATACAGGAAAAAGCGGACTTTGACCTTATCTGGGGGCGTGATCTTTTTTCCGCTGGATGACACCTCCTGCTTATGATTGGTCATCATCATACAGAAAAAAAGTACATACCCTAATGACAAATCTCTGGTAATGCCCCTTTGATGTTTGCATAAATTAGAACATAAATTTTGTGAGGTAAGGAGAACAGAAATGACAGAATAAGAGCAATGTTTTTTCCAGTTCTGCAGCAATTATCACATGATGTGGTTTGCTTAACATGCAAAACCTTGTAAGAGGTTGTCCTTAACACTGCTATTACATTGACGGTACATAACACCCATTGAGCAAGCTGTATAGCCATATATTAATAAATACCGTCAGTACTGTCGTTACCCTACATGATGAAATCCTGGTAATTATTCCACAAATAGTCTGCACATTGCCTAATGAAACTTGCAGTCCTGACCAGGCCGAAGTGCAGAAAAATAAAAATAGATAAATGGATCCACCGGGAGCCGAGGAGTGAGAGGAAGAAGATAAGTGGAGGGTGAGGACAAACAGGGACTAATACAGGAGCTTCAAAGCGATTTCCTAATGTAATGGTGGCCGAAACACTTAGAGATGGTCTATAATGTTACTACCTGTTATTGATGGATCTCGCTGACCAAAAGGCAAAACTTGTAAATAATCTCACAGGCCATTTTCCGCCCAGTGAAAATCAGAGGCCCAGCTTCCCGTAATCCTCAGAACCCTTCCTGTGAAATAGCCCCCTGCCATTTGCAAAGAGCCTGTCTCTGTGCTTTACTCTGTGCATATATAATTAGCGAGTTATATTTAAAATCAATACACAATCCTTCAGAAGGCATTATGCTTTTAAAACCTTAAACTTTCCATTGATTTTTAACTATTTTATGTGCCCTGAAATTAACATGTAATTTCTGAAAACTTTCGCCCTGATGTAACACTTTCATATGGCCATAAGTCATAGGGCTTGTGCAGCACCGGCCAACAAAGGCTCAGCGGGACCCATAAAATCTCTTATGGGCCGTCTCTGGAGGCAAAAGTGTAGAATGTTGTATGTTATTACTGAATTTTACACAAAACGCATGTTTTAAGACATGATAAGAATAGCGGCACGGTTGTTTTTATTGGCCTTTTTTAAACAGTTATGACCTATATAGAATATGTAATTTTTGGGGGGGAATCTATATGTAAAAATGCAGATTAAAATATATACTAAGCTCTAAAATGTTAACCATGCCCCTATATCTCATCGTTTGCACACTTTTGCAGACTACAAGACCTCTCAATGTGACCACACACCTGAGCTACTTTTCCCAACTACGGGATTTTCCAGGAAAATGTTTGGTTTCTGATGTTTCTCCAAAGTTTATGGAGACCTTAACCCCTTCATGCATCTTTCCTGGCATCGTGTACCTTTAACAGCTGTGGGTGGAGTGGTTGTATATAGGAAATAATGATTTTCAGTATACACTCCAGTGCTGATGCACTGCTATGTATAGCACAAGCAATCAGACAACTGCAGCTACAAGTCCCTAGGGAAACTATTAAATATATTAAAAAGAAAAATGTTTTTAAAAATATGACCCCCACTAAAGTTCAAATCACCCCCTATTTTGCCCCATTAAAAATAAAGCAATAAACAACTCCACATATTTGATATAGTTGCATTCATAAAATTCCAATCACAATATAGAAAAAAATAAAAAAAATTTTGGCCGCTGTAATATTTCAATAAAAGGCGATGAGGCGATCAAAACATCATATCTACCCCAAAATGGTATCAGTAACAACAGCTCAAGGCACAAAAAATAAACCCTCACAGCCCCATAATCCTGAAAAGTGAAAATGTTTTGGCTGACAAAGTGGCGACACAAAGAACATTTCTTTTTAATTATACATTTTCTTTTACCACTTAAAGGTTTTTGCTACCTCATCTGACAGCAGCATGATGTAGGCAGGGACCCTGAGTCCAACAATGTATCACTTAGGTTACTGTGTGCAGTGGTCCTGACACAGTGGGTTTAGATTTAGTGATGCAGCAGAGCTGAGAAAACACGATGAGATATAAGGTCATGGTTAACATTTTAGAGGTACAGAGTATATATTTAGATATAGAGTATATATTTCAATCTGCATTTTTACATATAGATTCCCCAAAAAACTACATATTCTATAAAGGTCATAGCCATTTAAAAAAGGGCAAAAAAACCCAACCGTGCTGCTATTCTTAACATGTACAGTGCCTACAAGTAGTATTCAACCCCCTGCAGATTTAGCTGGTTGACACATGCGGAATTAACTTGGCATTGTGACATTTGGACTTTAGATCAGCCTGGAAGTGGGAAATGCACTGCAGCCAAAAAGATTTTTAAATTTTTTTTTTTTTTTTTTAAAGCGTTAAAAGTTAATTCAGAGGGTCATTTATTATTCAACCCCTCAAACCACCAGCATTCTGTTTGGTCCCCCTAAAGTATTAAGAAGTAGTTCAGGCACAAAGGACAGTGAGTTTCACATGTGTGGATTAATTACCGTATATACTCGTGTATAAGCCGACCCGTGTATAAGCCGACCCCCCTACTTTTGCCCCAAAAATCTGGAAAAACCTATTGACTCGTGTATAAGCCGAGGGTGGACCTCAGCACAGGTATACAGCCCCCAGCAGTGTGGTATACAGGCCCCCCCCAGTGGTATACAGGCCTCCCCAGTGGTAGTATACAGCAGCCCCAGTGGTAGTATGTAGCATCCCCAGCAGCCCCAGTGGTAGTATACAGCAGCCCCAGTGGTAGTATATAGAAGCCCCAGCAGCCCCAGTGGTAGTATACAGCAGCAGCCCCAGTGGTATATACAGCCCCAGTGGTGTATACAGCCCCAGTGGTAGTATATTGCAGCCCCAGTGGTAGTATATTGCAGCCCCAGTGGTGTATACAGCCTCAGTGGTAGTATATTGCAGCCCCAGTGGTGTATACAGCCCCAGTGGTAGTATATTGCAGCCCCAGTGGTGTATACAGCCCCAGTGGTAGTATATTGCAGCCCCAGTGGTGTATACAGCCCCAGTGGTAGTATATTGCAGCCCCAGTGGTGTATACAGCCCCAGTGGTAGTATATTGCAGCCCCAGTGGTGTATACAGCCCCAGTGGTAGTATATTGCAGCCCCAGTGGTGTATACAGCCCCAGTGGTGTATACAGCCCCAGTGGTAGTATATTGCAGCCCCAGTGTTGTATACAGCCCCAGTGGTAGTATATTGCAGCCCCAGTGGTAGTATACAGCAGCCCCCGTAATCCAGGGCCCCCCCAGCCTGACTCCGGTCACCTGTAAAGGAAACTATACTTATCACAGTGCTGCTGTCCGCGCCCGCTCGCACCCGCTCGCAGCTGCCGTACGTGATCCTCCATCTTCATGCGTCTTCTTCCTGTTTCCTGTGCTCGTCGCAGGGAATGACATCATTGCCTGCGACGAGCACAGAAACAGGAAGAAGACGCATGAAGATGGAGGATCGCGTACAGCAGCTGCGAGCGGGTGCGAGCGGGCGCGGACAGCGGCACTGTGATAAGTATAGTTTCCTTTACAGGTGACTGGAGTCAGGCTGGGGGGGCCCTGCATTACGGGGGCTGCTGTATACCGATGTATACATCGGTATGTACCGATGTATACATCGGTATACAGCACTGACTCGCGTATAAGCCGAGGGGGGTACTTTTCAGCCCAATTTTTGGGCTGAAAAACTCGGCTTATACGCGAGTATATACGGTATCTCTTTTGCCAGCCTTTTCTGACTATTTAAGACCCTCCCGAAACTTGTGAACAGCACTCATACATGGTCAACATGGGAAAGACAAAGGAGCATTCCAAGGCCATCAGAGACAAGATCGTGGAGGGTCACAAGGCTGGCAAGGGGTACAAAACCCTTTCCAAGGAGTTGGGCCTACCTGTCTCCACTGTTGGGAGCATCATCCAGAAGTGGAAGGCTTATGGAACTACTGTTAGCCTTCCACGGCCTGGACAGCCTTTGAAAGTTTCCTCCCGTGTCGAGGCCAGGTTTGTCCGAAGAGTCAAGGCTAACCCAAGGACAACAAGGAAGGAGCTCCGGGAAGATCTCATGGCAGTGGGGACATTGGTTTCAGTCAATACCATAAGTAACGTACTCCACCGCAATGGTCTCCGTTCCAGACGAGCCCGTAAGGTACCTTTACTTTCAAAGCGTCATGTCAAGGCTCGTCTACAGTTTGCTCATGATCACTTGGAGGACTCTGAGACAGACTGGTTCAAGGTTCTATGGTCTGATGAGACCAAGATCGAGATCTTTGGTGCCAACCACACACGTGACGTTTGGAGACTGGATGGCACTGCATACGACCCCAAGAATACCATCCCTACAGTCAAGCATGGTGGTGGCAGCATCATGCTGTGGGGCTGTTTCTCAGCCAAGGGGCCTGGCCATCTGGTCCGCATCCATGGGAAGATGGATAGCACAGCCTACCTGGAGATTTTGGCCAAGAACCTCCGCTCCTCCATCAAGGATCTTAAGATGGGTCGTAATTTCATCTTCTAACAAGATAACGACCCAAAGCACAAGGCCAAGAAAACCAAGGCCTGGTTCAAGAGGGAAAAAATCAAGGTGATGGCGTGGCCTAGTCAGTCTCCTGACCTTAACCCAATTGAAAACTTGTGGAAGGAGCTCAAGATTAAAGTCCACATGAGACACCCAAAGAACCTAGATAACTTGGAGAAGATCTGCATGGAGGAGTGGGCCAAGATAACTCCAGAGACCTGTGCCGGCCTGATCAGGTCTTATAAAAGACGATTATTAGCTGTAATTGCAAACAAGGGTTATTCCACAAAATATTAAACCTAGGGGTTGAATAATAATTGACCCACACTTTTATGTTTAAAATTTATTAAAATTCAACTGAGCAACATAACTTTTTGGTTTGTAAGATTTATGCTTCTGTTAATAAATCCTACTCTCGTTTGCAGTTTGAAGGCTCTAACTTATTTGCATCTTATCAAACCACCTAAATCTGCAGGGGGTTGAATACTACTTGTAGGCACTGTATAAAAACATGCATTTTGTGTAAAATTCATCAATGACATACAACATTCTACACTTTGGTTTAATAGTTCTCTAGTGATAATCTCCTGCTGATAAAATGGTGATTTTATCAAAACAGCCCAATAAGTGACATATCACTGGAGTCAGGGTCTCTGCTTTTACATCATTCTGCTCTCAGATTAGGTGCTGACAGATTCCCATTAAGAGAAGCTGATATTTGAATGAATGCACAATCTCCATTATTTTGGGTCTCAGACAAGTTTTATACAATGCCACCTCATTGTATGCGGAATGTATAATCCCATAGCATGTAAAGATCAGGTCTCGCTAGTTATCCTGCACCACTCGCAGTATGGCGAGCACAAATACACACATTTATTAATGGCCTGTCACATGTAGTTTCTTTAGCCAAATCTCCTGAGTATGCGCAAAGTCAAAGCTAGCAAGGTAATGCCACTTCACATCACAAGGATGATATTTCTCAATATCTCCACAGGCCAATCAAGCATTTCCCTGATAGTTTCTATCAAATGCTAATCAATTATTTCCTCACCAGCCATGAGGTTTTTTTTAAACCACAAAAGCCATTACAGACCATTATAATTCATTCCTCTCTGCCAAATGCTGCAGATGTAATGCTGGCAGTCTGCTGTGTACAGGCCGGGTCACAATAGGAGCCTCATACCCGGGAGAAGAAGGGCATTAATACGTCACTAATATACTGAGCACTAGGGTCTTCATTGGAGAAGCGGAAATCCCTGTGATTACACAACCCTATAGCATAAGAGACCGATATAAGCTGTCATTAAAACGCTATTGCTTAATAAACCGAGTAATGTCCCATGTATTATATTCCATTGTATGGTTTTCACTGTATTTCTTGCAGTTGGTTTGTCTTTTTCAGAATTTAGTTTCCTCGCTCTCCCTGTAGCTGCTCCGATGTCAGTAACCCCTCCCTTCTTCCCCATTTTGTTTGGCAGCCATCTTAGCAGCAAATTTCTTTATAGCTCTGATAGAATCATCTTTTTTACCAGCTGTACTGTGCATTAACTCAAGATTTCAGGTATAGAATAAACCATTTCTTCTGGATTCTTCATGTATGCCTTTGGTGCTGAGTTCAAGCTAACTGACAACACTTCTGCATGTGAGGAAGCGGTTCATACGGGCAGCAGGAGAAATGGTAGCCTGAGCTCCTAACACAAGCATTGTAGTTGTGAAGAAGAAATAGACCGTGCAATCATATGTTACATAAGAAGGGTCCATATGACACTAGCCGGGCAAGGACCACTATGAAAAAAATTATTATTAAAGGGAATTTACCTTCAGGAACCTGACCCCTAAAAATCAGCCCCCAGCCTTTTAAGACCTGTCCCTGCACCATCATAATCTATTTCTAGCCATCCCTTTGTCTCAAAAATGGCGATTTCTAAAGTTTATCAAAGTTAGTTTTGTACCTGCAGAACTGCGGCTTCTCAGTTCTTGAGAAGTCACACAGGGCGTTCCCTGTGGCTTCTCATCGCCGCCTGCAATGTAATTATTCACGCACCGACTTCACAATGCGCATTGCGCATGCGCGAGGTCCTCAATACACCCAAATGGGTGTACTGACGTCAGTATAGCTGGATATGACGCGATTAGCATCACAGCGGCTATACCGCCCATCTGCAGTGACGAAGAGGCTCTGTATTGTTTAGCACGCCCATCGCGGCGTGAATAATTACATTGCAGGCGGCGATGAGAATCCGCAGGGAACGCCCTGTGTGACTTCTCAAGAACCGATAAAAAGCGAAATGGAGCGCACATAGAGTAATTTCCTTTTGTACAAATAACCTCAGTGCCCCCCTTTAGTGGAAGGACTCACCTGATTTGGTTGTGCAAGTCACAACCAACTAACTCCGCTCTCTCTTATGGTCGCAGCAGGTGCCCAGCAAGAGTAAGGATCCAAAGGGTTAACAGAAAGTGCTGGGTTTCATAGATCCACCGCGCTGACCTCCAGTGAAGACAAACAGAGTGATGGATAAAACTCTGTTTAATGGGTAATTTGCCTACTGTTTTCGTGATTTCAGTTATCACTTCATCAGGGCATCAAGAGCAGCAGTATTAACAAGATTTATATACACACAACAACATTATATGACTCCACCCTTCAATTGTGATGGTGTTTCCTGTGGGAACGCCTCCTTCACACATGCAGGGTGGATAACATCTATTAAAAGACATATCAATAACAATAATTCATTAAAAACACCACATCTATTACAAAAACACTCTCCAATTCACAAATTAGATAAAAATGCACCAAGATCCACATGAGATTCAATCCGGCACCTCCAAAACTAAAAGCTCATAGAGTCAGCATTAGATCACTAAGCCATTCATACAGATAGAAAAACTCAGTAAGTGTATGTAGGGAGAACATACCTACTGGGGAGTTAGAAAAGATATATCTGTTATATGACCCCACCCATTCAGGTATGAAGGTAGCTCCACTAGGAACGCCACCCTCAAATCCACTGGGTGGACAACATCCAATAAAAGGCATATAAATACAAAATAATATAATCTACATAACATTAAAACACCACACATGAAGAAAACATAAAAACCTCTCTAAATCATAAAATTAAAAAATAGTCTTTATGTTTTTATGTTTTCTTCATCAATTGATGTTGTCCACCCAGTGGATTTGAGGGTGGCGTTCCTAGTGGCGCTACCTTCATACCTGAATGGGTGGGGTCATATAACGGATATATCTTTTCTAACTCCCCAGTAGGTATGTTCTCCCTACATACACTTACTGAGTTTTTCTATCTGTATGAATGGCTTAGTGATCTAATGCTGACTCTATGAGCTTTTAGTTTTGGAGGTGCCGGATTGAATCTCATGTGGATCTTGGTGCATTTTTATCTAATTTGTGAATTGAAGAGTGTTTTTGTAATAGATGTGGTGTTTTTAATGAATTATTGTTATTGATATGTCTTTTAATAGATGTTATCCACCCTGCATGTGTGAAGGGGGCGTTCCCACAGGAAACACCATCACAACTGAAGGGTGGAGTCATATAATGTTGCTGTGTGTATATATATCTTGTTAATACTGCTGCTCTTGATGCCCTGATGAAGTGATAACTGAAATCACGAAACCGGTAGGCAAATTACCCATTAAACAGAGTTTTATACATCACTCTGTTTGTCTTCACTGGAGGTCAGCGCGGTGGATCTATGAAACCCAGCACTTTCTGTTAACCCTTTGGATTCTCAAGAACCGAGAAGTCGCAGTTCTGAAGGTACAAAACTAACTTTTATAAACTTTAGAAATCGCCATTTTTGAGACAAAGGGAAGGCTAGAAATAGATTATGATGGTGCAGGGACAGGTCTTAAACGGCTGGGGGCTGATTTTTAGGGGTCAGGTTCCCTTTAAAGGGTTGTCTCATTGAGGCATAGAGGGTGGTCCCTGTCCTAGAGTCACCTTTATGGGCTTTGTATGAGCACTCCGGCAGACATGCGCCACACTCGTGTTACGTCTGAATGGGCGCCGTGTAAAACTCTGTCGGCTGAAGAAGTCACTGGTCAGCGGTTTGGCACACACTTTAAAATGGGTTATCTCTGAAATATTGTAGATTTCACATTGGTCATTCTACTGTGAGCCTAGAGGTCAATGTGAAAAAGAGCAGCACCTGTCGAAGCACCACAAGGTGTGAAACAGACTGTTGTCCCATACACACCCTGAATCTCTCCCTGTTTTGCTTTTGCACGGTTATTAAATAAAGTTGGATGTCTTTAAAAGACCGGTGTGCTGCTGGACTCTTTTCGACATTGGATACAACTGCTTCTATTAAAAACTGGTACCCATTAATCCTGGATGTGGTTTATGGAGCTCTGGGACAGATCCGATGTTCCTCTCTGCAGATGTCTGTAAGTAGTTGAGTTTTTTTCTCCTTTTTTTTATGTTGCCACAGTAGAATCACACTTTTTGATTTTCCCGTTACGGAAAACCCTGCCCCATGGCAGAAGTTTGTATTAAAAACAAAAAAACAAACACAGTCTGGGGTTTACTCATGTTCCCATGGTCCAGTGCTGAATCTTTTGCTGCCAACCTGGAGTCTGTTATTATCTGCAGCACTGAAGTCACATTGTCTTGCACAGCCAATCACTGAGGCTGGTTTCAGATTTGTGATCGGCACTGCAGCGTATGGAGCGCATACACAGTGCCGAACGCAAACATTTTCATGTGAACGCAGCGGAGATTGTCCGCCTGCGTTCACATGAAAATGTCAGTGAGGCTGCCCGGCCACCGAATCAGCGGCTGCGGGCGGGAGGCTGAGATCAGCGGCGAAGATCCAGGCAGCCGCTGCTGATCTTTTCCTCCCAGCCACCGCCGCTAATCTCCTTCTTTGCCGCTGGTATGTTTAAAATAGCTGGGAATCAGTTGTTCATTTGAAATAGCGGGGCGGGAAAGCCGACTTCACCGCCGTCTTTCCCGCTGGCTATTTTAAGTGAACCAGCTGCGGCGGCAGAGAGAAAGAAGAAAGAAGAAGAAGGAAGAAGAGGAAGAGAACTGCAGGACAGGATTCACCTGCAGATGACCTTCCGAGGTCATCTTCCACAACGTCTGTGCGCTTGCCAGCAGATGGCAATGCGCACAGATTGAATCCCATTCATTTTTTGTGCGCGGCTGTCTGCTTCGTATAAAGCAAGCACACAGCTATGCACAAAAAATCCAACATTTGCGTTCGTATGCGCATAAATTATGCGCAGCTGAACACAGGCACTCTGCATTCCCATTTTAAACATAAGAACGCATAGTGCCTGCGTTTTGCTGCTCTCAGGGACGCTGCGCATCGTGAGCAAATGTGAAACCAGCCTGAGGTAAGCGGCTCGGAGCGCCTCATAGTGTCCATGATGGAAGAGCTGCTGAGCTCCATTATTATAATGCTGGAGAGTTGTTGACATGCACACTCAGCACTGGACCCCAAGAGAGTGAATAAAGAATTTCTATTTTTTTTCTTTTATTAAACAAAATGCAGTCAGGGGACAGGGCTTTTCCAAAACCAGGAACCCCATTCATGAACACGTGCTGGTGAGAAAATAATGAGTATTCCAAGTTCCTTTGAGTAAACATAGAAATGTGATCCATGTACTGTATAGATCATCAGCAATATGTTTTAACCCAGTGCTAGGGTCTTCATCAGGCTCATAATTCATACACCCAAACATGTGGATAAATACATAGAAGGTGATGGGGTGCATTTCCCCACTTTTTGCTCAATCGTGCAAAATGCATAATACAAAGACTTAAAAAGCTTGTTTAAATATTAAAAAGCCTTACAAAATGCATAATCATAAAAACAAGAATAAAACAACCTGCAAATGACAACAAAGCTACAGGTAATACTGGTTGTCAAAAAGCATTTACCGCTCCTCTCCGGGGTCACCGATGTCATGGAGGATGCTAATTAAAATAACATCTTCTGGATGCTACCTGTGGATTTCACAAGTTACCCTCCCTAGAATAACCACTGGATTAGATTTAAGAATTGAGCTACTGAGTTTGGTGCTCATGACACATTCAGTTATTGGAGTTGTGCCAAAACCACAACCCAATGCTACAAAGTGAGTGCACTGACACTGTAGGACTGACAAATGATCCCACACTAGGAAGTGTCTTTCTATTATTCCTATTCTGCACCTAATTATTATAGTAGAGCTGTATAATAAAGAAAATTAATATCTATTATAAAGCAAATAACACAAGATCTTTAGGCTAAAACAAAGTGACAACTGTCCTGCACAGACTTCTAACTAAGAATGCTGCCACACGTCGAGCATATACAACTGCCGGAATACCAAATATAGGATGTTACTACAACAACACAAGATATACCCTAAAACGTTAGGGGCGAAGGAGAAGGTTTAGATGTTTGTAGAGTTGCTCTTTTAAAGGATACTGTTTTATACAATCCACCAAGGGCCCATTGCAGCAGTCATTGACAATGCACTGGAAACAACAAAAAAGTATAACAGCTGGAGTTACAGAATACAGAAAATAATAGATCATACAGCTGTTACATTTATATGCAAAAAAGGGTAAAATGTATTTCATTTCAGCAATACCAAAGAAGGCTTAAAGCACAAATATATGACGTAATCTGATACAGTACAGGACCTATACACATACACACAACGTAGTTAGAAGATACATAGTATACATACATACAATATTTACTTATGTTTTATATCTTAAAGGGAACCTGTCACATGGAAAAATGCTATTAACCTCAGATAAGGGGTTAATCTGCAGGTTAATAGCATTCTTTACTGCCCAGCATCTGCACATTAAACCTCACTACTTTAATCGCCCGGCAGTGTTACAGTTTCAGTCATAGAGGAGGCGCCGGCGCGGGTTCAGTCACTGCTTTGTGTATGGAGAACAGCAGCTGTAACTGTGGCACCCCAGGGGTTAAGTGCCACAGTAACATCACAAGGGTTAACTCCCCACACAACACCCGACACTGCACTAGCACTCTAGGCCAGAAGGGAGCTCAAGCAGCTCCTTATATATTCTGGTATGAGGGGAAGTAGTGAGTTGATAGTTGACAGTTGACAGTTCAGTTTAGTGCAGGGAGCACTAGGAGGAGGACCTGTAAATGGGAGCAGTGCTGAGCTCCTGACAGGGACCCACTGACTACTTTCAGGCCTGAAGCCAGGGTCTGAGGAGAGGAGTACAAGAAACAGAGGAACATATCTGGGAGACTGAGTTACCTCATAACTGCCCCAGAGAAGTGCAGAGACCAGATACTGGATCTGAATCTGTGACTGAAACACACAGCACAGAAAACACCGGGATAGTGGAGGTTGCAGATCTACACTGTACCTCAGTTAAGCAACACGGCGGGGTCAGAGACACAGAGAAAAGACTCAAGTTGCCTAGCAAGTGGGTACCTGTGAGGAGAGACAGGGTCAGCAGTCTAGCTAAAGCAGCAGCAGGGCCACACACACAGCGCAGGAGTGAGAAGTTGAGGACCTGGACAGGGTGGGAGCAACCCGGCCCCGGTACAGACTCCGTGGACAGTACTCTGCTAATAACATCATCTGCAGTAAAGACGTGGAAAACTTCAAAACCGTGAGTCTGTGTGATCCTTGCACTCAAGCCAAGGAAAACTGGCAAGAAAATGTCCAAAAAAGCGATACAACCTCCAAGATTAATCAAAATTAATTAGCAAAGTTTATTACATATCAAAAAACCACACAGACAGAAAATGATCACACAGAAGAATAAAAACACTTAAAATAGCCAAATATAGCTATAAAGGTACCTTTACATGCCGCTACAACAGGATGCATACAACCCGCTACAGGCTACAAATGTGGCTTGTCGCGCCAATATCGCCCGTAGTAGCGGCGTCTGAAGACGGGACGACACAGCCGGCTACAGATACATCTGTATCCGTACACTGCCCATAAACAGATGGCAACAAAGCCGATTGTAGCGAGCTGTATCGGCGTGTAAAGAACCCACAGAAGGGAACTGTGGACACCCGGCGATGTAGCTGCAATGTAGCTAAGGCATCACCCAGGCTCCGTGTTACCGCGCCCCATCTGCGATCATTGGTGGAAGCTCCTGCATGACGATTGGTAGTCGCTGCATAGGCAGGCATATTTAAGGAGCTGACCAGTCACACTACACAATTGCTCGAGCGTGCTGTATTAACCAGCCTCCTGCGATGCCTGCCCAATCATGATGTTCTGGCTTTGTCCTATCACCGTACGGACGTCTTGTAATCCACAATTGTGGCACGCCTATGTGCTGTCCCTGCTGCACCAGGTCCGCCCATATTAGCTTGTTGTAGCGTTGTGTAAATAAGGTACGCTGAGCTACAGATGGCTACTTGAGACACCCGGCGATGTAGCTAGTTACAGATGTAGTGTAGCGTAGCGCAACTTGTGGCGGCGTGTAAAGAGGGTGCGTTTCCCGTTGGTAACCGTTCGGGCGTGCTCGTGCACGTGAAGTAGCCGTTGGTATCCATCCTGCAGTGGCGGCGTGTAAAGGTACCATAACAATTCATATGATAATAATATATCATTGAAAACCTCATTGCCAATTGCTCAAAAACTGGTTACAATAATATATATATAGAATAAATACATACATTTTACCTATGGGGTCCAATATACCATTCAGAAAAATTTCACAATATGGATCCCTATAAGTAATCAATTAGATGGAAGTGTAACCTGGATTTCCCCTATAGATGTTAATAATCATCAAGGAACCCCCCTGAAATTGTCAATATCCACAGTAAGATGATCAAAGAGGGATCTCTCCATCAGGCATAAGCATATGTTTAGGCAGAAACAAGCCCTACTCTCACTCACCAACTCTCATCATCTCTACTACTACCCCTACTCTGCACCAATCATAGACTTTAACTATCACTGCCCTGGGGAACCAAAGCTCTACCCGCGGAGAGCCATTACATCTCCAGCTGCCAAAGATCATCCTCGGAGGTTCTGCAGCAGCGGTGGTCCCCTCACTGACCACAACCCGTGGGTGTCGTCACGACAAACTCCCCTGTAAATATCCCCCCATTTACTTGCGGAACCCGGGACACGGTCCGGACCAAGACCGCCGTGACATCCCCAGCGGTACCCCGGTCCGGTACCGAGTACCCTGTCCCAGTGGGCTCCACATAACCATCTCCCGCACTGACTGACAGCTGTTCAGCATTAGTACTAGCTGTCAGTCAGTGTGGGGGGGGATGGTTATAGATGCTATTTTCCATAAACAGAGCGGTGACTGAACCCGCGCCGGCGCCTCTCCATGGCTGAAACTATAATACTGCCGAAAGGATTAATGTTCAGTTCCTCAGACTGAAACTGCCAGGGGCCCGCATGTCCGATCAGTCTCGTGTGCAGCCCAGTCTTTGGATGTTCTCATGAATCTGCCATATATTTTTTTTTTTACTACAATTCTTCTCCATTCCTGAGATATGGCCCCCTCTTCCCTGAATATAAATATAATCGTCTTAGCCAAGTGGACGTGGTTATCAGTCCTTCTCTTTGTGTTCTCGAAAAGCCCCACCCAGTTGGAAAAAGGACTTTCATACATGGAAGAGAAGGTCATCTCAAGAACGGAGAGACATTGGAACAGAAAAAAAAATAATGGCAGATTCAGGAGAACAGCTGCACTTACAACGGGTCAAAAAGGTCCAATTTTTGTAGCAATTGACAGGTTCTCAATCTTATTTAAATGTGATTGTCAAATCATTACCTGATTGATCTGATTGGCAAGAATAGGGTCAGGGATCAGAGATGGGTCACGCATCATACTGTTCAAGGTCTGCTTTGTGTCTGTAAAAAAAACATAAGAGCGATAAAATATTACTTTATAGATCAACAATTTTTATTTCTTTTTATATAAAACACCACTTGTACTCTGCCTTAGTTAAGATCATTGTAAAGGAAGGTTTTGGGTAACAATGGCCCACTGAATTGAGCAACAAAGTGAAGCATCATCCTATCCTTGAAGAGAAGTCCAGGCAAGTATGTATATTCAGGAGCTTCCGATTACAATGTGGTGTCTTCTGTCCACCACTATGTACATTTTGGACTAGTTATGGATCTACCAGAGAGGTTGTCAGTAACCATAACTTCTCCGCATGAATACCATCTTGGATCTGGGATCATTGAATCTTTGGGACATTGACACTTGATACTGTTAAAAATGACACACAAATTTTAAACTAAAGTCAGATAATGAAACCAATTCCTGCTGTAGGCAGGCATAGATCTGTGCCATAATGTGTGCTACATCCTACCTTATAATTAAACAAAGGAGACAAAGAGGCGCAGATTGTGCCTTAACATTTATGACAAGTAAAGGTGGCCTCACAAGTTGCTTGCTCACCTGGTTAGGTTGTGATCACCCACAACCGGCTTGTACGCCTGAGTTACAGCTGCGCAGGACCCACACCGCCACGTGCACCGTGGGAAACAATTCAGAAAACCAAACAGGAGTGGTGTCTCTGAACTGCGCTGCTGCCCGAAATGATGCGAAAGAAGACAATACTTGTATGTGCTGCTCCTTTATTCATAGCATATATAGGACGAAGTGTCGCTCGAGCTGTGCTGCTGCCAAAGAAGACCAGAAGACTGGAGTATCTGGATGAAGGTGTATATTTATTCCGACGCATTTCAGAGCCAAAACCCAGCTCCTTCCTCAGGGGCAATCAGGAGCTGGGTATTGGCTCCAAAATGCGTTGGATTAAACATACACCTTCATCCAGATACTCCAGTCTTCTGGTCTTCTTTGGCAGCAGCGGGGATTGAGCGACATTTCATCGTATATATGCTATTTTTGGACCGCGGTGACCCGTGGATGTATGGATCCATCAGCTGTTGCCTATTGAGCGATTAAACTGGTTGTGGGTATACACAACCAGATCAGGTGAGCAGATTCTACTCATTGATACATCCACTCTCCACATTTAGGAGATAAGACCCTATTGCGCATTTTATCTCATTTTCTAGATTTTTGCTCCTTTACTTGACCTCTCACCAACACGTTTTGGTGCAAGCTTTGCCCTTGCACCTTCCTCCGGGATATAACCCTGAGGAATGTGCAAAGCTTGCACCGAAACGTGTTGGTGAGAGGTCAAATAAAGGAGCAGCACATACAAGCATTGTCTCCTTTTGCATCATTTCGGGCAGCAGCGCGGATCGGAGACACCACTCCTGTTTGGTTTTCTACATCCTACCTTAAGTCTTAATAAATCTGTGTAAAACCATTTGCCTACACCCACGCCCCCAATAATCCACACTCACTCTTAATAATTGGTGGGACTAGTGCAAAGGGTGACAGAGTGAAGATACAGCACAAAAACAAAATTTTAGTCCTTACTTTATGTTAAAAACTGGAGTAAATCTGGTAAAAGTGGGACACTGTGTATTTTGAAGCTAGATTTGAGGGCTGATTCATCGATTCTGGCATACCCCACGCTCATGCTCTGACAGTGCATGAGTGACAAGGTGCTGAATTCATTAAAGGGGTTGTCTGGTCTACAATGGTAATTCTGCAGTCCCCTATGTCACTGCAGACTTATGACTACTCCCAGTACCCGCACTGCAAGGATTCACCGGTATCTGAGCCGTGGACAGCTGTCACGTGACAGCCATATGCTGTCATATACTATATGCAAGTTTCTGGACAGAATCCAACTAGTGGGTGCAAAATTGCTCAATATAAGTTAATATATGCCTAATAGTCAGACACGCCAACTCCATACACTTTTATTAAGTGAGAACAAGATGGGTTCTGGCCAAGAATATGAATAACGCATAATTGTGGTCTATTCCCAGCTTAAAAACCGGCGAATCCTCACAGCACACAGTGCATGCGCTGGGAAGATTGACAAGTCTGCAGCCACATAGAGTAACTGCAAAATTATCATTTTAGACTGAACAAGCCCATTAAGAGGCACATGCCACTTAATGACGTATGCACCTCTTCTGAGTGGCATGTGCGTCTGTGCACCATGGGGATGGAGTAACATTTCTGCTTTTCAATTCTCTGGAATGCTCTAACTCAAAAATAATTAGGACTATCCACAACTCACACAGTTTCAGGTGCTTCCTAAAAACACATTTTTTTTGGGGTGGCTTATCATGCTCTCTAGTCAAAGTCATAAAGACATAGCCTATTCACTCCACCAGACCCAAAAGCATTACAAATAATGGCTGGTGGCTTCTCATGCAGCTCTTCTGTATTCCCCAATTCGTCATGATGGCTGGATCATCATTGTAAATAAGCCCCTGTACTTTGTATCACACCTTTCTCATTGTAGATTGTACACAGTTATGAGCAGGGCCAAAATTACCTTGCTTTAATTATAGTATTTTTTTGATAACTGTTAGGCCCCTTTCATATCTGCGTTTGTCCGGATCCAGCAGATCTAGACAGAAAATCGCATCTGCCGCCTAACGGCCGCACTTGCGGCAAGCCCAATGCATTCTCTATGGGGCTTGCGGCAAGTGCGGTATTGCCGCGATCCGGCACTTGTGGCAGTTGCGGTCGCGAAACAAACCGCGGTCAGCTGCGTTTTTTTTTTGAGGACGCAACTGCCGCAAGTGCAGGATCGCGGCAATACCGCACTTGCCGCAAGCCCCATAGAGAATGCATTGGGCTTGCCGCAAGTGCGGCCGTTAGGCGGCAGATGCAGTTTTCTGTCTGGATCTGCCGGATCCGGACAGAAATGCAGATGTGAAAGGGGCGTTACTTATGACTGTTTGTATATGAACCTCTGAATTGTAAAGCGCTGTGGAATATGTTGGTGCTATATAAAGGTTGTTATAGGGGGGGCGTGTCCTAACCTCGCATGGTGCAGGACGCTTAGAGCTTGGGCTCCGACCGGGATCACAAAAAAGCGGCTTCTAACAAGACTCCTGCGGCCCCCCTGCAGACTGAGTTCGCTTCCTCCGGTACCTTACACAGAGGTGAGCACATGGGGAAGAGCAAACCGGCCTCCCGCGATCCGGCCCGGAGGATTCCGGACTTTTTTGTGCCCCCCCCCCTCTCACCTAGCACAGGACACTAAGATGGCGCCTCAGTCCCCCAGAGCTGCGCGCGCTGCCCGGAGAACTCTCCCTGCGGTGGAGACAAGTGGCGCTGATGATGCAGCTGCAGAGCCTCCTCTCACTACCTCCCTACTCAAATCATTACTGGGGGAACTGCGCTCCTCATTACAGGAAGATATGCGCAGCATGGTAGCTTCTCTGAGGACGGAGGTGGAAGATCTGGGGGGGCGCACAGACCACCTTGAAAAAAAGATGGCAGAACTGGTGGCTTCTCATAATAACCTCTGGGACGCCCATGAGGCCCTGGATAAGCGTGCCCTACAGACACAGTCAAAAACCCTGGATCTGGAAGACAGATCCAGGAGGAACAATGTCAAGCTGAGGGGGGTGGATGAATCAGTCTCGGCCTCAGACCTCAGAGCCTTCCTGCAGGAATTCCTAAAGGCTGTCCTCCCCCATACAGACAAAAAACTGTTGATAATAGACAGAATACACCGCCTACGTAAGCCTCCCAACCTGGCAGCCTCTATACCCAGGGATGTTCTTGCCCGTGTCCATTTTTTTGAGGTGAAAGAGGAATTTCTAGGTGCTCTTCGAAGTGGTCCTGAATTGCCGGAGAGATTTGCTTCTGTTAGGGTTTTTCCGGACCTCTCCCCAGGCACACTGGCGTTGCGTCGTGCCTTTGCCCAGCAGACTGCCATACTGAGGGATAAAGAGATCCCATACCGATGGGGATATTACCCTACGAGGCTTCTGATAAAGAAAGACGGCACTTTCACAACCTGCCTTACCCCACATCAAGCTGCCAAAAATCTAGTTCGGTGGGGCTTCATCACCCCGGGATCCCCTGCTTCGGGAGACTCTAGACGGAATGAGACGAATGGTAACTCTGCTGCAAGTCACCATGTTGATCCTGAATGGGAGGTCGCTTGAGGAACTCTTCCACAACCGGTCCTGGTCGGACCCTTTCTTCCTTTGGATTAGGACGTTTTCCTTTTTTCTTTTTGTTATTTTTCCTATTTTTGTGGATATAATTCCACGTTTTTGCTGACTCGTCAGTTTGGCCCCCTGGTGACATTTTTCTGTCACTTACATTCAGATTTTGTCTGAATGGACACTGTTTTTATGTTTCTTGTTTGTTGGTCTTGTCTGTCTGTTCCCTCCCTGCCTTTCCCCTTCAGTCACTTCAGATTGTCACTTGCCTTAACTCAAAGATGTATATGAATGATTATTCCATATTGATGTTATATATTTCTGTATATGAGCCACCATGAGTGTCACGGTATTTTCCCAAAATGTTAATGGGTTAAACTCTCCATGTAAGAGAGCGATGATCTGGCGCCAACTCTGTAGATTGCGCCATCAGATTATCTGTCTACAGGAAACCCATTTGGTGGAGCAGGACAACTTCAGAATGAAATCTGACATGTACCCCCACCGCTTTTTTGCAGGAGGAGACACAAAAAAAGCTGGAGTAGCGATATTCATTAGCAGAGATGTGGTTTTTCAGCTGGCTCAAACAATCTCGGACCCTTTTGGCAGATATTTGATAATTTTATGTACTATCAACAATGCCCCCTTTACAATAGCTTCGGTATATGGACCCAACACTGGCCAACAAAAATTTTTAAAAACCATCCTGCAGATCCTTGGGGATGTTCATCACGGACACAAGGTTATAGCAGGTGACTTTAATTTACCTATTTCAAGGGAGTTGGACTGTTCGGTTCCCTCAAGCTCCAGAGGTGAAGCTGGTCCCCTTGTCCGTCTCCATGGTCTGCATGATGTATGGCGATATCTGCACTGCGGTGAGAGGGACTACACATATATGTCAGCTAGACACGCATCGTACAGCAGGATTGATTATATCCTGGTTGATGATGTGGCTCTGCCTCACTGTACTGCGGCGTCAATAGGTAACATTTCCTGGTCAGACCATGCTCCAGTAACGGTGTCCATTGAGGACCCATTGGCTATTTCCCCCCCTTCACGGTGGCGGCTAAACACCCACTTACTGACTGACCAGTCTAATGTTTCCCTTTTAGACTCCCATCTTAAAGAGTATTTCTGTAACAATGATCTACCAGAAACCCAGCCAGATGTGCTGTGGTTCGCACATAAAGCAGTCATACGTGGTCATCTACTTAAAATTGCTGCCATCCAGAAACGTAAATACACTAAGACCCTACAGGATGCCTTATCTGAGGTAGCACGTTTGGAATCTCAGCATAAGCAAACCCCCTCTGCTGCCTTGCTCTCGGACCTTGCTAGGGCCCGCCTGAGGGTTCGACAGTTGTTGCTCCGCTCCACAGCCAATGCTCTTCGGAAATCCAGGGCTAATTACTACGCTATGGGGGACAGAGCGGGAGCCCTGTTGGCCAGGCGCGTCAAGAGAAGGGAAGCACAGACCAGAATTCCCTACCTCGCTAAATCAGACTCATCAAGGACCTATAATCCCATCCAAATTGCCAATGAATTTGCTGCATATTATTCTGAACTTTATAATTTACGGGAAGATCCTTCGGTGCCCCAGCCTTCCGTAGACGATATTTCTGCCTTTCTGGAGAGGGCAGCTCTTCCTAACATTACCCCTGAACAACTCTCCTCCTTAAATTCCCCAATACAGCTTTCTGAACTTGCCCAAATTATAAAAGACTCTAAAAAATCCTCTGCTCCTGGTCCGGATGGGTTTTCCTTCCCTTATTATGCCCAGTTTTTTCCCACCCTTGGCCCATACCTTTTACGCCTCTTTACTCACTGGGCTCACTCTGGCTGTATCAAGCCGGAGGGTCTGGAGGCTTCAATAGCTACCCTCCCCAAGCCCGGCAAACCTCCGACCACCCCCTCGAACTTTCGTCCAATTGCACTTCTTAATGTGGATGTGAAAATCTATGCTAAGTTATGGGCCAATCGTCTTCTATTGGTTTTGCCCTCCCTCATACACCCCGATCAGGTCGGCTTCGTCCTGGGTAGGCAGACGAGGGATGGCACAAGACGTTTAATAGATCTGCTGGAGGTGGTGGAGAGGGGGCACCTCCCCAGTGCATTCCTTTCTCTTGATGCCGAAAAGGCGTTTGATCGGGTGCACTGGGGGTACTTGGAGAAGACCTTAAGTAAATTTGGTTTTAAGGGGACTGTTGCTCGCGCAATTATGGCCTTGTATTCTAATCCGAAGGCCTCTGTTCGGGCCTCCGGATTCCAGTCCCGAACCTTCTTCATTTCTAACGGTACGCGACAAGGTTGCCCCCTCTCGCCATTAATTTTCGCATTGATCATGGAGCCTCTTGCTGCCATTGCTCGTCAGTCCCCAGATATTAGGGAATTCGGGTCGGTCCATCTGAATACAAGATTAGCCTGTACGCAGATGACGTGGTCTTCACCTGCTCTGACCCTCAACACTCTCTGAGTGCGATCTCGGACCTCCTACGAGACTTTTCTGCGGTTTCATACTATAAACTTAATATAACTAAATCAACCCTTTTCCCTCTGTTTCTTCCCCTCTCTCTTCAACTTAACATTCAATCCACCTATCAGTATATTTGGTCTCCCGTAGGGTTCTCTTATTTAGGGATTAAACTGACGCGCCTGGCTGACTTGGTTCGGGCAAATTGTGAGGCGCTTGCTGCGGATCTTCGGGCGGACACTGGGAAATTTTCTGAGGCAGCTCTCTCCTGGATGGCACGCATACAGGTGGTTAAGATGATGTTACTACCGAAACTAATTTACCTATTCCGATGCTTACCCCTTCACATCCCCTCGAGACGTCTATCTATATTTCAATCCATCATAGACGCCTTTATTTGGAATAACAAGCCACATAGAATCAAAAGGAAGTGGATGACACTTCCTTACTCAAGGGGAGGTTTGGGTGTCCCTATGCTGGTAGCTTACTATAGAGCAGCTATGCTCGAGCCCCTTAAATTATGGTGGGAGGGGGTATCTAGTATCCCGTGGTTACGGATTGAATCCCACTTTGCCCCAGGTGGATCCCTCCGACGTTTATTGGAGGCCTCCCTCCTACGTGTTGATTCATCCAAAGGAATGCTGCTCACTATGTCCGCTGCTATTGGACTCTGGGCGTCTATTTGCCCGGGGGTTTTCCCACATATACTGCGCTACATCTCATTGGACGCCTTGAAAGAAGTTATTGATGGGGTGTCTGTCCTTCCTTGGAGGCAGGCGGGTATAAGACATATTGTGGATCTTTTTGCTCCAGCTGGGTTCCTCCCTTTTTCAACTTTACAGACCCGTTATTCCCTTCCAAATTCAGCTTATTTTACATATATTCAATTTCATAGTCTCCTACGTAACATGCATATATTTACAGATCCCCCGGCTATAGTAGATTCCCCGGGCCAAAGATATTTTAAACCCAACACTTTTATCTCACATGGGGTGTCGGTCCTATATAATTCCTTGGTGCTCCATGGGGTACAGTCTAAGCTCCCATGTATGGACTCTTGGGAGGCTGTTCTTTCCTTTGAGGCCTCGGGAGACGATTGGGCCTTTGCTCTATCCCATCCGTTGAGATTCTCCTCATGTCTGGGCCACATGGAGCAGGCTAGGAAAATACTTCTACAATGGTATATGACACCAGTGAAACTGGCCAGGTGGGGTCTGGCGACCTCCTCATCCTGCTGGAAGGGTTGCGGTTCCACTGGAACCCTAGCACATATTTGGTGGGAGTGCCCTAGTATTAATGCTTTTTGGCATCAAGTTGAAGCAATTATAACTGAGGTTACTCATATACCTTTTACTCTAACAAGCCCATTGGCTCTACTAGGCATTTCTCTGGTGGACCTGCCCTCTCCTATCTTACCTATTATCTCGAATATACTAATTGCTGCCAGAATCTGCATAGCGGCCCACTGGAGGGCTCCTACTGCTCCTTCTAGGGCAGAATTGATCAATAAATTGAACCTTCATTTTTGCTATGAGAGCCTCACTGCTACCTCCTTATCTAGAAAGAATAAAGTCCTTACATGGTGGGACCCCTGGACCTCTTCCACATTCGCCTCTGATATCCCAGGTTATCTTGTGCAGTGACATAGTTGCTCCCAGACAGTCTAATGTATATGGCTTGTCATTCCCTAATACAAGTATGGCATCTGGCTCCCTTCTTACTTCCCTCCCCCCCTTTCCTCTGTCTTTCCCCAGTTTAATGTTGCAATGTTTGATTTCGCCTTAGGTTGAGGCGATCCATGTATGTTTTAATTTGTTATGTAACCTTTTAAAATAATAAACATCTAATGGTTTAAAAAAAAAAAAAAAAAAGGTTGTTATAATAATTTTTATTTTTATAATTTTTTATTTTTGTCATTTTGTGATTAGAAAGGTTTATAAACAAAGAACAAAACTTTACGTCAAGAGTAACATAACATATTTCAAGTGCACAGGTTAATTAGGTCATGTAGATCCAACATCGTTTATGTAGGACATCTTTTGCATCTAGATCATACGATCAGTCCTGCTAGTTCGGATCCTAGCACGTATTGCTTCATTTAAGTCCAGGAAAAAGTAAGTTCCCCAACAAGTAGGAGTCATTGTTTATAGCAATATATATACACTTAGGCTGGCTTCACACTTGCAGATGCATCTGCAGCGTTTTGCAGATGCATCTGCAAGTATCAGCATGCAGACCGCGGCCGCGGTCTGAAAGCTCTCATTCATTCCTATATGTGAAGCGTCCGCAGGCGGATGCCTGCTTACAGATCACACACTCCCGCCCGCACCATGGACGTGACATCTCGCGTCCATGGTGCGGGCGGGAGAGTGTGATCTGTAAGCAGGCATCCGCCTGCGGACGCTTCACATATAGGAATGAATGAGAGCTTTCAGACCGCGGTGCGCCCTATTATAAACATAGGGGCCGCGGTCTGCATGCTGATACTTGCAGATGCATCTGCAAAACGCTGCAGATGCATCTGCAAGTGTGAAGCCAGCCTTAGAATTAACCTGTTGAAAAGAAAGACAGGAAACAGGAGAGAAGTAAGTAAAGTCAAAGCTACAGAGCGGGGAGGGGGGGGGTAAGGAGGGGGAGAAAGGAGAAATAACTTACGTAGTACCTATAGAAGTGAATGAGTGCTAATCTCAGATTAGCCAGCTCGTCATTATTCCAGTTCGAGGCATATCTCCTAACTGCCTCTGTAGGTCTTATATAAATCAGGTTGTTGAAACATCATCCAGCTAAACCACGTGTTCCTAAATTTCACATATGTATCGTGGACAGAGGAGGTCAGATCCTCAAGATGCATAAGATCGTTCACCTTCTCTATCCACATGGCAGTGGAAGAGCATGTCTCCTTCTTCCAATGCATCGGGATACAGGATCGTGCTGCCATAACTAAAAATCTCAACATTGAGTGTTTATATTTGTATAAAGGGATCCCACAGTGATGTGGCATGAAGAGGTCCGGGCCCAGATCATCGGTGTATTCCGTGACAATCCTAATGATCTTTGTCACCTCAGTCCAAAACGTTTGATGCTTTCTGCACTCCCAGAATATATGGAGCAAGGTTCCATCTACCTCGCCACACCTCCAACACCTCGGGTCAATGGAAGGAAAGATTCTGTGTAGATGGACTGGGACTCTGTACCACCTCGTCAGTCATTTATAATTAGCCTTTTGCAGTCTCAAACTTATTGAGGTGGAGTGTGCAAGTGTGAAGATAACCAATCTCTGCTCCATTGACAATTCTAAACCTAGATCTGGTTCCCACTGCAACATAAATTGAGGAGCCGGCAGGTCCGGGGGAGAGACCAGACACGCATAGGTCTTTGATAATGCATGCCTACAATCAGATGTGTTCAAACATAAATTTTCAAACAGCGTCTTGGGTTTTAAGTAGGTCACCTTGGGAGGTAATTTCTGGAAATAGTGTGCGAGTTGCAGGCATCTCCAGAAACCCAACATTTTCGGGTTTGTGATCGAGTTAAGTTGTTCAAGGGATGGCCATGTTCCTCCGTCACCCCAGCTCCCAATTCTGTCTAGACCCGCCGATATCCATTCCTGCAAAACGGGGTCGTCTACGCTAGGCTTAAAGTCCGGGTGGCTAAGGATTGGACATAGGGTCGAGGTGTGCGGTATCATCAAAGATCTGACCAAGATATTAATAATTTTTTAATGTGTGGTACTTTTGCTGAATTGGACTGGTGGGCATGGTCACACACCATCCCAGCTTTTAAACTTCTCTACTTCTCTTAGCAGAGGCGATTCATACTTGAGTGAAAACAGCAAAAGTTGAAAAGTTTTTGCAACTTTTCAAAGCTTTTATGAAACCCTTTTGGCATAAAAGCTTCCATGAATCGACCCCATTGTTCCCAATAGTAGCTATGTAAGGTCAACCAATATTTGCCTTTGTGATTCATCCTAAAGGTCTATCAAGTTATAGGACAAATCTTCACACTATGATAACATCACAAGGGGTAAGGGAAGTGAGAAACATGTAGTTAATAGGATTTCTAATGAAGGATCCTGTACGGCTGGAAAGTTTTCATACAGCATTTTTAAAGCGGCTTCACCCCATTAACAGCTGCGGACAATTCATTGTAATAGTGAGCTAGGACATGGCTGACCTTCTGTTGTAACCAGTTGACAGTGGAAGTCAAAACAAAGGAAGGTGCCACTTAAGAATGGGGCACGACTTACTTCCTGCCTTCCTGAACTAATCATCAATTTCTATTTGAAAACACGTAAAGAGCTATCAAGGTCACCTCCCAAGAGCCAGATAAACTAACACTCAGTTCCTGAGAAAAATCACTAAGTTATACCTTAATCATTGTAGGTTGCAACCAATACAATGATAGAAACAAGAAAAAATGTTAACAAGCAGATGAAACATCTGTGTTTCGGATAGTATGAAACATGCCATAAAATAGGAATTTATTACATAGTGTAACTGCAGATTAAGCACCATTTTCTTAAAGTGCCAACATATTTCACACCAGCCTTTGGCCAACTAAAACTTTAACATGGCTACTCATGATTAAAAAAAAGGCTTGGTTAATTTCTGCCCAGAACAGCGCCACTCCTGTGCACAAGTTGAGTCTGGTATATACAGCTATGCCACATTCTTTTGACTGTTAGGCTAGGGCCACACTAGGGTTGCGGCCTCCGACATGGGGTTCTGGATGGGGTCTACCATAAAGCAGGATTCCGGCAGCATTAGTGCAGTGTTACCATAGTGTACTGCTTTTTGGCACCGTCCCCCCCCCCTCCAAGGATGGAGGCCACAACCCTAGTGTGGCCCTAGCCTTATTACCTGGAAGGAAAAAGTGGAATACAATTTTTCTAATCTCACACAACCTCTTTAAATCTTATAAATTACCAAAACTATAAGAAAATGATCACCAATCTGGGGCTGACCTTTTTATTTGAAAAACGTGGCATTCATTGTTCCGATTAAAACAGTCTTTATTTTATATAGCTGAAAACCTGTTTGCAGAGGGATGCAGGTAGCGCCTGGACTGCTGTTTCGTAGTGAGAATTGCTTCATCCGATCCAGGCTGGGGACCTGTTGAAGCACTTGTTGGTGCGAAACGGCAATCATCCAGGTGCTGCCTGCATCCCTCTGCAAATAGGTTTTCAACTATATAACATAAAAACGTTTTTAATTGGAACTGTGAGTGCCACCTTTTTCTCTTCACGGTTTGCATGTACCATGTGGTTCCTTAGATTATGTCCCTACTACTGATGACATGCATATAAATTGGTGCTGGATTATTTCTCCACATATACTGACCTTTGTACTTAAAATCAGAATGACTGCCACAATTGGTGATTTTCTAAAAATGAACTATTAGCAAGAGCACTCACTAGAGTCCTTTAATGTCCCTTGAAAGTGCCCAATTTTCTAGCAAGAGTCAGACCCGTTCTTCCAGGTTGTATGATTCTGGTATGTGGGTAGTGCAGGATCTCACAACTCTCTGTGACCGCTCTCGCAATAAAAAAGCCAAATCCCAACTCTTTGCACTTACTGAGCACGGCCACGTACTTTACTAAGCTTTTACCAAACAGTATCCGCCCTAATGATGTTAACGTTTCGAGGCGAGAGAAGTCATGGGGATTCCACAACCTGGAAGTCTGGGTCTAACTTTAGATTGACATTAGGGACCCTACTGAGTGATTTGTCAATGCATTATAATTAGAAGATCACCAATCTGGGATTTTCTACTCATTTTTTTCATTTTTATACTGAAGCCCCAGATTGCTATGGTTTTCTGTAAAGTATCCTTCACACTACAAAACCGGAGGCTGAAAATTCAATGACTTGAAAGAGAAACAGCAGCAGAAATTTAAGGTGCACCCTTGGATTTCCACGTGCATGTGCATGTTATATACAGCAAATACAGGTGGTATCTGCCAGCTGTTCTGTGATTCGGCATGTAAATCTGCAGTGTCTGAGCAGAGACATAAAATGAATAGGTGGCACATTTCTCCAAGTTTCAGGGTGGAACAAAAGAGAGGAAAAATGGAGAATGCCTTACCAATGTTTTAATTTGTATTTCGTAAATCAATAGTGCACATGAAAGTAAGGAACTTTGTAATATATGTTATCAAAGTTGCTTCTTTCTCTGCTAGAAATGACTAGTAATTATCAAAATTCTCAATTCTGAGGTAATATCTGTATTCAGTGACGACTTTCCCATTACCGAGATAGGAAATGGCTGTTGTTACTGATGAGATTCTATGATGAGAAGATGGAGGGGCTAGAGGCAGAGAGGGGAGCTATAGACAGAGGAAAGAGCTAGAGACAGAGAGAGGAGCTAGAGACAGAGAAAGGAGCTAGAGACAGAGAGAGGGGCTAGAGACAGAGGAGCTAGAGACAGAGAGAGGAGCTACAGGCAGAGGGAGGAGCTACATGCAGAGAGAGGAGCTACAGGGAGAGGGAGGAGCTACAGGGCGAGGGAGGAGCTACAGGGCGAGGGAGGAGCTAGAGGCAGAGGGATAAGCTAGAGGCAGAGGGATAAGCTAGAGGGAGAGGGATAAGCTAGAGTGAGAGGGATAAGCTAGAGGGAGAGAGAGAGGACCTAGATCAAGGGCGGGGAACCATTTTTCTGCCGAGGGTCATTTGGAAATTTGTCCTTCGGGGCCGTACAAAATTATCAACTTGAAAATTACCCGCTATATTTGGTTAAACAATCAACTCACCCCTACTGTGGTGGCTGGAGCTGCTTCTCTTTGGCGTCAGGGATATTGCTCATGTTGCTTCTCAACTGCTTTTCTAGGTTTGCTAGAGCCCTAGACATCACAGGAGAGGCTGGGAGCATATACCTCACTGGGGGTACTGAGACTGGGGCACAGAGATCACTGGAGAGCTGGATTTAAAGGGCAGACAGTCAGCAAAACGCATCTGCCAGCCTGAGCACTGCGGTCTCCAGGAATCTGCCCATGTCCTAGTCAGAATAATGACATACCCATACATTTGTTTAGAGCAGACCATGATATAAAGGCTAACTTCTCACAATCTCTACATTTCACACATTTGAGGTAAGTAAAGTGAGTAGATACAAGACTAAACAACACGTCAAACACTGAAATATTAAGCTAAAATCACTGGAATCATCTGCTGACTTAATTGGTCAAGTAGACTTAGCTGAAAGCAGTTCATAAACAAATAATTTGTATACCAAAGCCTCAATCTGAAGAGTGAAACATCTTTGAAGAAGAAAGAGATGATCCTGCCCATGATATAATATGTTTAATGTCTTTCTCATTAAGCTAATAAGTTGCCAGTGAAGAAGACATTCTCGTATCTTGAAGATTTTCTTTACGCATCACTGTCAGTGGACTGATAATTTGAAGTTTAATTAAACTTGTATAAGTATGGGTTTAATTATTAAGTATCTTCTACCATCAGAGAAAAATCCACAGCAAGCAGTTATAGACATTATACTGTGAGGTTTACCATGATTACTTCTAACACGTGCACTGACATAGGACTATGTTATTACCCTAGTGATACTTACATGTCCACTATAGTAAAGTCCTCTGTACATGTAACTTACCTTTATTAACTAATTTAGGCTGCCTTCACATTTGCGTTTTGAACACAGCACACGAACACAGCAATATGCTTGCTCACATGCGTTCCTATGTTTAACATGGGAACGAATGTGCCTGCGTATGGCTGCTTTTGGCCGCATTTGCATTTGGATGCGCACAATTTGTGCACCCTCCGAGCGCTCTTCGAACGCATCATGTTGCATTTTTTGTGCGTTTGCGGGCACTTGTTTTATCTGCAAGTGCCCGCAAGCGCACAAACAATGCAATGAAGTCAATAGATCTGCAGTGTCCTCCGCATGACAGCGCAGGAGAACGCTGCGGATCTCATTGAAATTTCTCACAGCGGCCACCGGGAGATCAGCCACAGCCGCCGCTGCTCTCCCGCCGGTGTCAGCGCAGGAGGTTTGAAAAAACAGCTGATCTGACGGCTGTTTAAATCTCCCGCGCTGACACCGAATAGATGAGGTCGGCGGGGGAGATTTGAAGCAGCAATCAGCTGTTTCTTATCTCCTGCACCGATATCACCTATTCGGTGTCAGCGCGGGAGATTTAAACAGCTGTCAGATCGGCTGTGTCTTCAAATCTCCCGTGCCGACACTGGCGGGAGATCAGCTGTGGCCGGGAGGAGGAGGAGATCTCTGCCGCTGATCTCCTCCCGGCCACCCCCAAAACAGCTGATTGGCTGGCTGGGGTGCATACTAATGTGAGATTCTCCGCTGCGTTCACATTAATATGGCTGCGTTTGCACTGCGTATGTTTCTGCATGCCATAAGCATGCAGACACATACGCAAGTGTTAAGGCAGCCTAAGGCCCCTTTCACATCAGCAGTAATCGCTGATCGCGGCAGTTGCGGTGAAAAAAACGCAACTGCCGTGATTACCACATAATGGCCGCACTTGCGATTCACCTGCGGCAAGCCCCATGCAATGTCTATGGGGCTTGCGGTAAGTGTGCGGCAGGTGCGGTATAGTTGCGGTTTCGGCACTTGTGGCAGATGTGCCGCAAGTGCCGAAACCACACTTGCCGCACCTGCCGCACACTTACCGCAAGCCCCATAGACAATGCATGGGGCTTGCCGCAAAGTGCTGCCGTTAGGCGGCAGATGCGGTAAATCTGCCTCATCTGACGCATTTTTTCAAAAACGCCTATGTGAAAGGGGCCTTAGATATTCAAACTTAAAGGAAACCTGTTATCTTCTTTTTAGTTTTTAAACCACCCCCAATGTTATTTAGATCATGCATCACTAACTTGTTTTTTTCAATCCATGTATTTATCATAAAAAAGTACTTGTGATGCTTAGCTGTTTGCATTCAGTATCTTCATGCTCAGTCATCTGGGTTGACACTTCAACTGGAATCAGTTACATCATCCACTTCAGTCATTTATTTTTTTAAACTTAGTCACGCCCCCCCACATTGTAATATATTGACATCACTGAAGGACCTGCAGAAATTCACTTATGCTGAGCTCCGCTCATTAAGGTTACATGGTCGCGACATCACCACAGGTCCTACAATTTTGCTATACTGAGCTCCACCCATTATAGTCACATAGTCATGACATCACCACAGGTCCCGTGAGAATGGGACCATAATGGGTGAAGCTCCACATTGGAGAACTGGTGGTGAAGGAGCTGTGGTGATGTCACAACCATGTGATCTTAATGAGTGGAGCAGGACATTCAGTAATGTCAATATATTATAATGCTGGGGGGGTGTGACTATGCTTAAAAAACTGCATGACTGAAGTGGATTGCTGTGGCTGTCAGCGGAAGAACTGCTCTGATGACTGAACGTGAAGGTACATAATGCAAACACCTAACCATCTAAAGTGCTCTTTTATGATAAATACATGATTTTTTTTTTTAAACCAGGTTAGTGATGCACAGTGCATGATTTTAAAATATTGGGGGCGATTTAAAAAAAAACAAAAAACAATAAGGATTAAAAAAAATGTCCTATTGGAAGAGACACTATACTACATGCTTGTTGGATGTGCATTAAAGGGAATCTGTCAGCAGAGTTTTGCAATGCAAGCTGAGGACACCATGCTGTAGGGGTTACAAACAAACATCAACTATGCCTCTCTTATCAAGCTGTGAGCTATTGTTTATGTAAGCTAAAGGCTTTGTCACCTAGTGCTTACCATTACTGGACTACTTTATCCCGTGCATGGCAGTCTGACACGCCCCCTCCTGTGATTGACATCTCAGTCAGTCAATGTACAGTCTCTAGTGAAAGCCTGGTGTGCGCGGGGGGGCTGCTGTCTCCGATCTGCTGCATGCTAAAACTAAATGCTTTGTGTCAGAACGGCTGTGGACATCGTTGGATACAGAATCTCTTCACCTACAAAATGCTACTACTCTCAGGTGAAGTAGCAAACACGTGCAGACACATTCCCTTTAAAAAAAAAGCCTACAGTACAGTTTCTGTGATCTATGTAGTCCAGAGTTGTGTTCAGGAGCCATTCAGAGTGCAATCTCACCCAAACATATGAAACTAATGGGGGAAAAAAAATAAAAGTATCACTTCTTTATAGTAGGAGGAGCTTGTCTTGATATGCTTTAAAAATCATAAATACACACACAGGATATTGAATAAAATAATGCATTTGAGATTGCTTTTTTTTTCCGTTTCCAGCAATCTCCTTGCTGTACAATCTGCATTAAACGAAGATTCTGTCCATTAAAATGACAGAGCTCTGAAGTATTCCTCTCAGGCATACTGCATGCCCAGTAGGGTTTCTATCTGTTTTACAAAACTGGCAATCTTATTAGAAACTGGTGACAGATAAGGTCCTCACTGCTGAGCAAAAACGCACATTTACCTTGACAGACAAAAATGTTGAAATACCAAGTTATTTCTACATAAGCATAAATGTGTAATTTCATTTGGATTATAGGTTCTGTAGAAATGTTGCTGTAATTTCTCAGTTTTGAACATTCTCAAGAAAAACTGAATAGCCAACTTATAACAAGAAAGTAAAAACCATACAAGCTGTTCCCAGAAAACGTTACCATCAATATAAGCATATATATTATGAAATTATTTACAGTTAAAAAAAAATACAGCGTACTGAAAACAATATATAAAATATAACTATAAAAAATGCACAAAGCTCTGGGAAGCTTTGTCTGAATAAACCTGATTACAGACATTGTAACATTTCTCTCTTCCCTCTTTTGCTCTGACATAGAAACTACAACCCCTGGAATCACCGGGCTCGGAGGATGCTCATTCAGTTGTTTAATTTTGTAGAAAAAAAAGCAGATCACAGACATGGCACAAAAGTAAAGTCATTTCAAATGGCAACTTTATGGCTTTAAGAAACACTGAAAGAAATCTTGAAAAAAAAATATGCTAGCCAGTAACAGTTACTTTTGTAGACCAAGCAGGGGGGAAAATTATGGAATCACTCAATTCTGAGGAAACAATTATGGAATCATGACAAACAAACTAAACAACACTCAAATACATCACTAGTATTTTGTTGCACCACATTTGGCTTTTATAACAGCCTGCAGTCTCTGAGGCATGGACTTAATGAGTGACAAACAGTACTCATCATCAATCTGGCTCCAACTTTCTCTGATTGCTGTTGCCAGATCAGCTTTGCAGGTTGGAGCCTTGTCATGGACCATTTTCTTCAACTTCCACCAAAGATTTTCAATTGAATTGAGATCTGGACTATTTGCAGGCCATGACATTTCAAGGAATGTTTTCACAGTTTTTGTGCTATGGCAGGACGCATTATCTTGATAAATGATTTCATCATTCCTAAACATCCTTTCAATTGATGGGATAAGAAAAGTGTCTAAAATATCAATGTAAACAAAATTAGAAAAAAACAAATCAAAGAAATGAGTAAAATGTATCAGACTTTGTAATTTTATAAAAAATTTAAAATTATCGAATGAGTGACAAAGGTATGTGAACCTTTGTTTTCAGTATTTTTTGTGATCCTCACCTGCAACAACAGAGCCTGCATTTTACTATATGGAGGGCTATGAGGCTGCATTATACTATATGGAGGGCTGTGAGGCTGCATTTTAGTATAATGGAGGACCATATATACCAGGATAAGGGCATATTCCAGGAGGAGTACCATATATAGCAGGATGAGGGACATTAATACATAACGAAGGAGAGAGGGGTCAATTTGTGATTCTTTAAAGGATTTAAAACATTACATGGGGCCCATACATCTGACTAATGGGGGCACGCAGGGGAAGGGGGGGCCCAGGTCCAAATTTTGGACCAGGACCCTTCAGACTCTGGTCACAGGGCTTCCATGACAGAGTGGTCTCTCCTACTCAAGGTGTTGGAAGGTCAGAGCACGTGGTTACATTCATTCCTGTGCTGGTTGGGATGGTTTTGCCTTCATGTTAATCGAGATGCTTTCCCTTGTACTAGTGCTGCAAGGGTAAAGCTGTTCTTTTGTCTCCCTAGGCTTTCCATCCTGGCCTATCTCAGCTGTTCCGTTTTAACCACTCCCCTCTGGTATAAGCACTCAACTCTTAGCTTTGGTAATTGCCAGTGATAGCCTGCAATACCTTGGTATTGGTGTGGAGGTGCGAGTCGTGGAACAAAAAGTTGCTTTGCATTTGTTTTTGAAGGTCGCTGCCTGGAAGTATCTTTTTTTCCTGTTTGTGTTACTCACTTTATGTTAATATTGTAGAGCAGGACTAATATTCCTGCTGCCCTACACACTAGTCATGGCCAAGCTTAGGGTAAGACAGCGGTGGGAACTTGATCACCACACCCGGTGAGAGAGCCTGCCTAGGGACATCAGGAAGCTCATTGTTGTTTAGGGTGTCAAGGGATTCCCTTCGTGTTTATCCCTAGCGGCAGTGTTCCCTTTCCAATCTGTCTCTCTAAGCACCATTTTGCTCATACACGGAGTTTGACAAAACCAGAAAATGAGATTTGGACCTTTGCTCACATGAGACCATTGATTCTACTGATGCAGGCGAAGTCACTGCCCTGTGTTGGACATAATTTTGAGCGGTGTTTTCTTATTGGCTCTGAGACACAGTGGACCATGTCTTGGAGCCTGCATCAAACAGACGTATACAGTTAGGGCCAGAAATATTTGGACAGTGACACAATTTTCGCGAGTTGGGCTCTGCATGCCACCACATTGGATTTGAAATGAAACCTCTACAACAGAATTCAAGTGCAGATTGTAACGTTTAATTTGAAGGGTTGAACAAAAATATCTGATAGAAAATGTAGGAATTGTACACATTTCTTTACAAACACTCCACATTTTAGGAGGTCAAAAGTAATTGGACAAATAAACATAACCCAAACAAAATATTTTTATTTTCAATATTTTGTTGCAAATCATTTGGAGGCAATCACTGCCTTAAGTCTGGAACCCATGGACATCACCAAACGCTGGGTTTCCTCCTTCTTAATGCTTTGCCAGGCCTTTACAGCCGCAGCCTTCAGGTCTTGCTTGTTTGTGGGTCTTTCCATCTTATGTCTGGATTTGAGCAAGTGAAATGCATGCTCAATTGGGTTAAGATCTGGTGATTGACTTGGCCATTGCAGAATGTTCCACTTTTTTGCACTCATGAACTCCTGGGTAGCTTTGGCTGTATGCTTGGGGTCATTGTCCATCTGTACTATGAAGCGCCGTCCAATCAACTTTGCAGCATTTGGCTGAATCTGGGCTGAAAGTATATCCCGGTACACTTCAGAATTCATCCGGCTACTCTTGTCTGCTGTTATGTCATCAATAAACACAAGTGACCCAGTGGCATTGAAAGCCATGCATGCCCATGCCATCACGTTGCCTCCACCATGTTTTACAGAGGATGTGGTGTGTCTTGGATCATGTGCCGTTCCCTTTCTTCTCCAAACTTTTTTCTTCCCATCATTCTGGTACAGGTTGATCTTTGTCTCATCTGTCCATAGAATACTTTTCCAGAACTGAGCTGGCTTCTTGAGGTGTTTTTCAGCAAATTTAACTCTGGCCTGTCTATTTTTGGAATTGATGAATGGTTTGCATCTAGATGTGAACCCTTTGTATTTACTGTCATGGAATCTTCTCTTTACTGTTGACTTAGAGACAGATACACCTACTTCACTGAGAGTGTTCTGGACTTCAGTTGATGTTGTGAACGGGTTCTTCTTCACCAAATAAAGTATGTGGCGATCATCCACCACTGTTGCCATACGTGGACGCCCAGGCCTTTTACAGTTCCCAAGCTCACCAGTCAATTACTTTTTTCTCAGAATGTACCCAACTGTTGATTTTGCTACTCCAAGCATGTCTGCTATCTCTCTGATGGATTTTTTCTTTTTTTTCAGCCTCAGGATGTTCTGCTTCACCTCAATTGAGAGTTCCTTTGACCGCATGTTGTCTGGTCACAGCAACAGCTTCCAAATGCAAAACCACACACCTGGAATCCACCCCTGACCTTTTAACTACTTCATTGATTACAGGTTAACGAGGGAGACACCTTCAGAGTTAATTGCAGCCCTTAGAGTCCATTGTCCAATTACTTTTGGTCCCTTGAAAAAGAGGAGGCTATGCATTACAGAGCTATAATTCCTAAACCCTTTCTCCGATTTGGATGTGGAAACTCTCATATTGCAGCTGGGAGTGTGCTGGGGAGTGGTTACAACCGTCACCGAGCAGTGACTGTTCACACTTCTATGACTGAAAGCCATAGGCGATGGGAGGAATTCATTTCATTTCTTCCTGGCAGCAGAGTTTAATGTGCAGGTGCCAGGCAGGATCAACCTGCAGATTAACTTAATATTATATTAGAATTTTTGGGACATGATAAGTTCCATCTAAATTCAGCCAATTATAACATTGAGAATTGGTGTGTGCATGTGTGCACTTATTTTGTGATGCACGTAACTCATTTTAAGAGTTTACAAGTTAGCGTGGAATTGGCTTGCTGAGGCATCCAAGTCACATATGGCGATTGTGATAATACCTAAATATCTAAAAGAAAGTGGCAAAACTAAGGAAAGTTCCACTATTGGAAAATCTTGAGAAATAAACCATTTGGTAATTTAATGTATATTTTTATAGCTGTTGGATTAACAGATGTGCTATATTGTGCCCCACTATGCTGTTCTCACAACTAGTTATCATTTTATATGTTTATTAATAGATAGCCAAGAAATGCCCCAATTTAGCAGTTTTTTAAAGATATTACACACCAGGAGACAATCAATTACATATTGGGTGATGTTTCCCTTTCCATTGCTATTATGCTTTTTTTTTTTTTTTTTTTTGCTTTTTGATTCCATGCACTTTGTCATTGCAAAATAAAATGAGATGTTAAAAATATACTGCCTCCGAGTGCCAGAGACAGAGAGTGCGTTCTTGGACTCGTTCTATCACAGTGGCTGCTTTTCTACTGATGAATTCTGTCTGGAAACCCTCACGAGAAAGAAAATTCATGCTGTTTTATGTGTCAGGTGAGGACAATACAAGTTCTTCTTTCTTAAAGTGCAAAAGGCAGGGCCAGAAAGTAACATTCATAATACGTATACAGCCCAAGTAAAAAAGCTGACGGCACTTATATGGGTGCATATCGTACATAATATATTATAACAAAAACACAGTTGCACTGATGCAAACAATGAACACTGCAATATGGACATGCATTACTGCTATGGAAAAAAGTGATGACAAAAATTTGAAAAAATGTGATACTTAGCAGATAAAAAGGGCAGTTTTATTTTAGTTCAATTTTTTTCATCAAGTTTTCCTTAGCAGTGATGTGTTCATTGTTTGCATGTAGTGATAACCGAACCCAAACTGGCCATCGATGTGAATTAATGTCGGAGGCCGTATTTGGGTTTAATAAATGGGTGAAAGAAGGTTGTCTGTGTGTTTTATTTTAAAAAAAGGATTTTTATCTGCGTGTGCATTTTAACTGTTTAACATTATCAATCTAGGGCTTAAAGACAGCTGTCAATACTCAGCTGTCATTAACCTCTTCTATCACCCCGATGCCACTGCACCAGGGAACCGGGAAGAGCTGGGTAAAGCACCAGGAATTAGTGCTTCTAATGAATGTGCCAATTTCTGGGGAAATAAACTGTGGAAAAGAAAATCGCAATAGGGTCTTACCCAGGGAGAGGAAGGATTACCAGAGAAGAGATATGGTGCTTTCCTTGTATGGTTGTGACCGACAACCAAATGAAAGCGTTAGGGCAGCTGTCATTGAAACCACATGCACCAAAGCAAGTTGATTATGCAGGATATCAGGAAAAATGGTATTAACTCCTCGCTTCTGCCAACTGATCCAATTCAAAGCGAACGATGTAGAATATGGTGGTTTATTCTACGCGTTTTAAAGCATAACCCTGCTTCTTCATCAGGAAATGTACACCAGTGGTGTACATTTCCTGATGAAGAAGCGAGGTTACATTTCAAAACACGTAGAATAAACCAATTTTTGGGGTGGCACTGGGTTGCCATTTTGTAGCCTGGTCGGCCCAATAACTATAGGCCTCACCACGCTGAGAATACCAGCCCCCAGCTACCTGGTTTTCCCTTAGCTGGCAATCAAAAATAAGGCAGAGCCCGTGCATTTTTTTAACTTATTAATTTAAATAATTAAAAAAATAATGGCACTCACCGGTTTTCAGCGATCCTTTATTTGTCGTTCATCGTTATAGATGTATTCAGCGGGGACAGGGAGTGGGGATGGCTGACGACGGCTACTGATTCGCGGGACTATGCCGCATCAACGGGCCCAGTTCACCAATCACAGGCGGCGCCACTTTATACTATGGGGTAATGCCTTCTGACTGTTCACTTCTCCCATTAACTTTAGGGGTTTTTAACTCTCTAATATCAGGTCCCTGTCTTTCTATAGATAGGAGTGTTTTTTTTTTAGATTATGTGCAGCACGGTGGCTCAGTGGTTCTCACTGCAGTCTTGCACCTCTGGGTGTTTGAGTGCTTTAATTGGTGCCCGCAGTGTTATCCTCCGCTGGTCTCCACAAGGTCAGTGGGTGCTTTGTGATGTCTGTCTATCAAGCATTGCTCCCCCCAGCCAGAATCCTGCGCCACACTGATGAGGGACAACAACCCCGAAACAGCTGTCTGTGGTTGGATACCTAGTCCATGGTAAACCCCTGGCCATATCTTCAAGCTCGCAAGGGCTGGATAGTGACTTAAGGGCTAATGATACCCTGGGCTAGGTCCTTCCCTGGTGGGATAACTGGCTGGTGTCCATGTTGTAGACTCTTAACCGAGGCTCCATGGACTTCATCTGCATATTCAAATTCTAGGGAGCAATGCACCTTGGGTTTCACTGTGTTTGAGTGCTTTAACTGGTGCCCGCAGTGTTATCCTCCGCTAGTCTCCACAAGGTCAGTGGGTGCTTTGTGATGTCTGTCTATCAAGCATTGCTCCCACCAGCCAGAATCCTGCGCCACACTGATGAGGGGCAACAACCCCGAAACAGCTGTCAGTGGTTGGATACCTAGTCCATGGTAAACCCCTGGCCATATCTTCAAGCTCGCAAGGGCTGGATAGTGACTTAAGGGCTACTAATACCCTGGGCTAGGTCCTTCCCTGGTGGGATAACTGGCTGGTGTCCATGTTGTAGACTCTTAACCGAGGCTCCATGGACTTCATCTGCATATTCAAATTGTAGGGAGCAATGCACCTTGGGTTTCACTGTGTTTGAGTGCTTTAACTGGTGTCCGCAGTGTTATCCTCCGCTGGTCTCCACAAGGTCAGTGGGTGCTTTGTGTTGCACCTCTGGGGTCCAGGGACGAAATCCAACCAAGGACGACATCTGCAAGGAGTTTGTATGTTCTCCCCGTGTTTGCGTGGTTTTCCTCCGGGTTTAACAGTTTCTTTCCACACTCCATAGACATTCTGATAAGAAGTTTAGATTGTGAGCTCCAATGGGGACAGTATTGCTGATGCATGTAAGGCGCTGTGGAATCAATGGCGCTATATAATTGAATAATAATTATTATTATTATTATTATTACACCTTGACGTTTGGTTAGTGGGCTCAAATAAACTGGCCTTTATCTCTAAAGTATTTCAATTTTTCACATTATCACATTCTGTTGTTATCCTGAAGGAGTTTTTCACTCCGAAACGCGTTGAATAAATCACTTTCTAGGATCTGTCTCAAGTTTCCATTGAATGGCAGTGCAGTCTTTATCCCTCACTCGACACTGAAGCATTTCTACGTTTTTGGGGCTGCTGCACCTGTTATCACGCTCTTTTGGAGGTGGTGTCTCACATAACCTTTCCAGTTGAGCAAGTCTTCGTTCTGATCACCTAGCTTTCCTGCACAGATAAGCCCTATTGCGCTATTGCCTCTCGTATCTAGCTGTCATTTTCTGAGCATTTTTACAGACCACATCAAAAAGTTGAATGTGCAGGAAAACAATAAGCCAAACGGTGCAAAATTATTTATGATACCCAATTGCAAAAATTATTTTTACCCCAAATACATGTATTTACCAAAAAAATTGAATTAAATGATATGTCTACAGAGGTGCACTACTCCTCCATTTCTCTGTTCCTGGCACAGATGCATATAACCTTGCTTGCTTGTATACACAATTTTCGAATCTGAATATCCATTCCTTTGACAAATGGGTCATATTAACGTTCATGGTAATTGCAGAATCCTTGAATACCATATATTCAGTATATTAGGGACTTGACATAATGCCATTGGCTGCTGGAAACACTCCTGCCCAGCCAATGTAGGAGCCAGTCTGTCTCTTAAAAGGGTTTAAAGTTTTACATACATAAGCAATGGACACTTCAGCTTAATCTAAAAACATAAATTAGTCATATCATCGATTTTCCAAAAAGTCACTTAAGAAAATAACTGGTTTTCCAGATTGTTAACCATTGGACAGCAGGATATTTAACCAGTCTGCCATACTGATAATGGCAGCAACAGGCAGACTGAGCGTGTGCATAGAATACATAGTTATCATAAATAATACAATAATTAAAAACATCATTACTTATTTTAGACTGTGGTCACATGTAGTGTAAATACTGCATATTTTCTGCAGTTGCCTGCTCCTTAAAGAGGACCTGTCACCCCCCTGCTGCATGGCAATCTAAATGCAGCACTGAATGCAGCATGTCTGCTGCATTCAGGGAAGGGGTCCCCCATGTTTCTGTGTGCTGTGTACCCCAAGATATAGCCTTAGGCAAACTCACTGTTTGAAGCCATGAGGGCATTCCCTGGTGCAGGAGTCAGCTCGATTGATGGGGGCCATTCCCTCCCAATCTGCCTCTCTTTGAAGCCTCCTGCTTTGCTGTTTATGCTTTGTTCAGACAGCAGGGCAGGAATCTGGAGCTGACGTCAGGACAAATTATTTGAATGCTGTGTGCGGCAGGATGAGTGACAATGAGGAGGAGGGCAGAGCCAGCACAGCAGAAGCAGGCCCCCGTTAATCAAGCATTTAGATTGCCATGCAGCAGGGGGGTGACAGGTCCTCTTTAATGCACAATCTGCTCTTATTGCAATTTTTGTTGCCATTTATTGCGGCTTTTTCCCAGTTATTTGATGCCTTTTTGGTTTATGTGAAGCAGCACTTTAATGCATATTTTTTGTAAAGAAAAGCTTTGATTCTGCACTTAAAAATGCATAGTTTAACTCCGATTTTTTTGCAAATAAAGAAACAAAGCAGAAAAAATGTAGTAATAGGACTATGGTCTTTAAGTACGTTCCAGCTTTGTGTGTGGAAGATCCACTATCGCAACATGAAAGAGACTTCATAGAAACAATTGCAGTGTAAATTGGTGTAAAGGATGAAATGTAAATGCCATAATATTTCCACAACAAAATAAATCCAAAACTTTTAGAAACATAGTTTTTCTTACTTTTTTTTTATTGAAGTATAGATTTTTTTTTTTGCCCCAAGACGCTACTACTAAATGTTGTTAGAAAGTCTGCTTCTTTTGTTTGTGTGTGTGTCATTTCTATTAGTTGCTGGTGTACAGTATTTCTTTTTAATATAGGTCAGGCTTTTTTAGAAGCCTTTGAAAAAAATGATCACAAGCAGCTTTTTTTCAGTTTTTTTCGGCATAAACATTTGTAGACTCCAGCCAGAAAAATGCAGAAGTTGTGCACATTTTTGGTGAGTGCACACACATTCTACCTGAAAAAAGTGCTCAGTAAACGATTTTTGGATACTTCGCGGCTTTCGAAGCCTGAAGCGATTTAAAATAAGTTACAAAAGAGGGAAAATGTGCACAGCAAGTGGTTTTCTTCATTGCTGTGCATAATCTGCATTTATTGGGTAGTTTTTTTTAACACTTTTCTCAGGTGGTTCTGGCATTGCAGCCTCCAACGGTTATGCTCGCTAAAATACTGGGGGTGTCACAAAACCGGAACCTACAGGTGCAATTAATGCAGCACTGGAGACCTCCTAGACTGAGATTAATGTTTCCAAAAAGGCCTATAATACAAATATACTATACATTCCTTAGTAATCAGCACAGGTTTGTGTTAAGGCCTCAATTTACAATTCTTTCTTGCGTTCTGTTCTTGAATTAGACATTTCGATTTTAGCCATTTTTATTTTCCTCCTGTGTTTTTGCCATTGCCATTTTCTGCTTTGCTTGACAACATGAGTGGTTTTTATTTTCCGCATGTTTTTGGCTAATTTATCATATGCGTCATAGAACAAAATCTACGTAAAGGTAGGGTCCCACGACAGTATAAGAGAATTTCATACAGAAAAGTGGGATGATTCTTTCTCTCACTTGTCATCCATGTGAAATCCATTTCTATGGTAGCAGCTATTAATAATTATTTACAGGGTAATTTGCAGTTTTCTATGTTAGGGACCTTTCATATCAGCATTTTTTGTAATTCGCGGCAGATCCGCAGATTTTGCCGGATCTGCTGCGTAACGGCTCACTTGCGGCAAGCCCTATTCCCTATGGCACTTGAATGAATGGGGCAAGGTAGCCGTTACGCGGCAGATGCAGCAAAGCTGCCAGATCTGCTGCGAACCGGCAAAAACACTGATGTGATAGCAGCCTTACAGAATTGCAATGTATCCGTAAGAACCGGATACTATATTGCGACATCAGATTTCTTTCTTGCACCCAAAGCCTTGAGTGGGTGAGTCTCAAGCAATTTCAGAGTAAAATCGCAGCATAATTTTGCAGCCGAATTCTGTCATTGAAAAAAAAAAGAAAAAATTCGGTCATCAGCACTGCCTCATTGAATAACATTGGTACACAAGCTGTACATTTTTCTCATGAAAAATATGGTTGTGTATATGAGCCCTGATGAATAGTAATGAGCGGGCATTACCATGCTTGGGTACTCGATACTCATAATGAGCAGTTGGATGGTTGGATTGGCTCAACTAGTGTATTGAGCATAATGGAAGGTAATGGGGAACCTGAGCATCTTTCCAGAAGATCTTCCAGAAACATGCTTGAGTTTTCCATTGACAACCATTATACTCGGCAGGGCTGTGGAGTCGAAATCAGTGGCCATTGTGGTGGAGTTGGATTCAGGGAAATTAAGGAGTTGGAGTCGGAGGTTTAGGCTGGCTTCACACCACGATGTGATCCGGTCCGGGGCTGTCCGGGATGACCCTGAAAGCCCCGGACTGGATCAGCACAAAGAACGGGAGGGTCAAATGTGCCCTCCAGTCCTGTGTGCAGCCGGATGCAGCTGCAGCTGCTAATGATTCAGCTCCCTGCCAGCCGCGGTCCTCAAAGAACAGCGGCGTGTAGCCGCCAGTATCTGGCTCCCCAAATCCGGCAAATTGGGGAGATTTTTCTCCCGGACACAAAAATGTTGCAAGCAACATTTTTGTGACCGGAGAGAATAATCTGAATTCTCCCGGACTCCACTGCAGGGATGAAACCGGATGGCAGAGAGCCGCCATCCAGCTCCATCCGGCCCCTAGGCTACTATGGGGCCAAAAACCAGTCCGGGGCTGTCTGGTTTACACCGGACAGCCCCGGACTGGATCACACCGTGGTGTGAAGCCAGCCTTAGATTACAATTCCACAGCCCTGAATTACTCAGGTAAACGAGTCACACCCACCCAAGCGTCAATTGCTCGTTACGAGTACTGAGCACCCAAGCATAGTAGAACTCACTCATCACTAGTAACGGACACAAGTGTGCAACATTTGGAGGTTTATTCAAAGGATTGCGTGACATCTAAGGCTATGTGCACACGTCGAGGATTTGGTTGAAGAATTTTCTGCACCAAATCCGCATCTTTTGGCAGAAAAAAACGCAATGGTAAAAACACTATTTTTTGACACATTTTTGGTATGTTTTCGGTGCATTTTAGATTTTTTTGCTTTTGTCTTGCTTTTTGGGGTAAAAAAATGCTAAAAGATTGAGAAACTGCAGACTTATTTCTGCCCTAAATTTATTACGGAAAAATAAGCAACATGTCCACAAATGTTCAGGATTTTCATGGACTTTGCTGGCATTTGCTTGACAATTTGTGACACAACTGCACTAAAAAAAAGATTATAAAATGCAATAAAAAAAACGCACTGTGTGCACAGGGCCTTAAAAGGCCCCAAAAGAGCAAAGGCTAAAAAACTATGTACCAATTATAGAAAAGTCCACCAGCGAACACAGAAATATGGCTTAACTAAAACTGCAAAGTGTTTTATTTATTCTCTGTTTTTACCTAATGCCTGTTTCATCACAGTTAGGGAAATCCAGTAGCCGAACACATACTTGGAAAAAATTAATGGACAGAGGAAAAAAAAATTCTTTTATACATCAGAGAAGCCGACTTGAATAAATCGTTAACACACAGACTCCTTCACAGCAATTTACAAGACGGCACAGAAAGGCTTTAAGGTTCCTGCGCTCCTCAGAACTCCATTCCAGCTGTTCATTGTTTTGCGAGAGAAGATAGGCCGGAGAAGCGGCAGTACGGGGGCGGTATACCGGGAGAGGAGGTGGTGGGGGGGTGAATGAGGGGAGATTGCTGACAAAGCTTTGTTCTTACTTCTAACTGCTAAAACCTGGAAGGCACACTCCTCATATTATTTTCAGCTCATTTTTCTCCTAGACTGGTTCATCTGAAATACCTTCCTCCCGATCTATAATGGCATGGCCGTTCAGCGAGAAACGAGAGAGAGTTATATTTTCCCCTTGAGTTAGGACGCCTTGTGAGAAATGATAATGGGTAATCAATAAAGTGGGAAATATGAGGCCACAAACTTTATGAAGCCAAAGAGACGTATTACTTCTGAACAACACTTATTTTCCTTAACAAAGTCACTACTAGGCTGTACCTAATAATCTGAAGGAAAATCGAAAGAGCTGCTACCACATCAGCAATATTGGCAACTTATTCCACTTTAATGGCATTTTGATTGATTTTTCAGCCTAATGGTAGTTTTATAGATTTGACGCTGCTCCTGCAAAATAGTTGTGTGTGTAATAAACATCCCTGAAGGCAAACACTGACCATTAAGGCCCTTGTCTTACTAGGGAGTCATAATTGAAGCATGGCCCACACCGCCGCTGGCTTTTAATTTTTTTTTTTCACTTTGTAAAAAAATAAACGCTTTTCTTTCTCTGGTCAACCTCGAAATCTCATCAGTGCATCTGCGGCTTATTAAAAGGATGATGCTTTTCAGACATTTGTGTAAAATGGAAAAAAAAAAAAAAAAAATCATAAACAGCCTGACCTTGACAATGACTTTGGGTGTTTCAGTAAAGCACTGACCTGCCGGAAAATGGAGACCTTGGCGCTAATAAATCAAGAACGTCTTAAAATGAGTTACCCTAATGCTCATTCATCATAGCTGCAATGCCATTTGCAGAGCAGAAGAGGAAGGAGGGGGAGGAAAGTTGTCTAGCCTTTACTAACCCTGAAGCAAATAAAAACCATTTAACACCTTCACTTAATGCATTGCAGGTCTCTTGGCACTTAAAAGGTTAAATGACTTAAGTGGTCCCCAGTGTGAATCTCAACTGATTCGTTTTTTTTTCTCTCCCAATGCCTCTTAAAAGAAAAGTGGTTCATTAACCTGGTGGGGTCGAGTGCAACAAACATCCTCCGATGTAAAAGCAGTGGATTAAACTGGCCGTGCCATCACCTTGTGCCACGCTCATAGGCGGGTTACCTTTCAGATTGTTTATCCAATCATAAAGAAAGAAAAAGAACGCTAAAATCCTGCATGCAGAAGTCCTGGTCCTTGATCACATCTAAACCAGACACCCAAATATAGGAGTCTACAAGACATGGGAAAACAAAAGTGGACATCCAATTAGGTCTCACTATGGACCTGTGCACAGGGCGTTTTTAAGATGCCGGCGGAACCACCAAGTTCTTGAAAGCAATAATGCTTTAGGAAAAAAACCTGCTTTTTTTTAATAGTTTTTGCGTCAGCATCTCCTCTGACGTCTTTGCTCTACACTTCATTTGGAAGGATTAACACATTACTACCTTTAGCCAGGGTTTTTCTAAACTATGGGAAGCACAGTGGCTCAGTGGTTAGCGCTATTCTTTGCAGTGCTGGATTCTTGGGTTCAAATCCCACCAAGGACAACATCTGCAAGGAGTGTGAATGTTCTCCCCATGTCTGTGTGGGTTTCCTCCAGGTACTCCCGCTTCCTCCCACTCTCCCAAGACACACTGATAAGGAATTTATATTGTGAGAACCAAAGCCTTAATGACCTAATGTGGGACCTGTCAGTGGGATTGACTCAGAACTACACAGAATTATGAAATCCTGACTTTCTGCATACCTTTAACCCTGTGTGTACCAGTCGAGAGATATCACATGTAAAAATATAAGCGGGTGGGGGACAAGAGGCGCAATAGTGCCCTATCACTAGTGACACTATGTGATGTCAGAGTGGTGCTATGAAACCACTCACCTGATACAGTTGTGACACCCACAACTGGTTTGAAGGCGTATGATACTCCAAAGCTGCTGCAGGACCTCCACCAACCACTAGCCAGTGGTGATATCCAAAATGATGATGGGAAGGAAGGTGTGTCACGGTCCGCGCTGCTCCAGGCTCAAAAAACTCACCAGTGAGTCAGGGTTTCATCAAACAGATTTTCATACTTTATTCTCCTTCCTCCAACGCGTTTTGGCGCCCCACCTGGCACCTTCCTCAGAGATATCCCTGAGGAAGGTGCCAGGTGGGGCGCCGAAACGCGTTGGAGGAAGGAGAATAAAGTATGAAAATCTGTTTGATGAAACCCTGTCTCATTGGTGAGTTTTTTGAGCCTGGAGCAGCGCGGACCGTGACACACCTTCTTTCCCATCATCATTCGAGAGATATTACAATCATCTTTCCTATCATGAATTTACCTGTTCACAGATAGGAAAGATCATGTGTATATGGTCTTCCGGCTGCTAGATATTATTTTGAGGCTGATAGGCACATTGCACAGTTGAGGGAAAATATGTATTATATCCGTCCCTCTCTTCCGAAGCGGAAGATTGTCTGCCATATTTGTGGGAGCTATATATTTATAATTTTCCACTGTAACCTACCTGTCTGATAAGCTGCTTTGAACTAATCACTGGGAAATGCACTGGCCCGCCTCTGCGTACACAATATTCCAGCCTTTCTGTTTCCCTAAGACCAAACCTTTCCTGCTCTTATTGTCTAGCCCTGCAGGCAGTTGTTAGCTACTAGAAACATGTCCTGTGACTTCCTCAGTGATAATTAGTTTTCCTCACTTCTTCATTGATAACTGAACCCATTTGCTTGAGTACAAAGGCATCATGTCTTAGATTTCCACTTGAATAAGATGACTATGACAGAGTTGATAGGCATGTCCATGTCCCTTCAGAAAAATATCTTAGGGATTTGTGATTTTTTATGACACCTCCCACTCTTAGAGGTGGCATGGGAGATTGCTTTACCAATTGTCTCCCATACCCACCTCACTGCACCACCCTTCCTGGATTCCTCTCCATTTTTGATTCGGAAATGGGCATCCCCTATGAGGTTACTCAGTGCCTCAATACTGGACTCTACTAGAAGTGCAGTCCAAAACTCCTAGCTAGAGGTAGCCAGAAGCAACATTGTGGCCCCAACCTCAAAGGAATCCTCTGGGATCTGTTTGAGTCAGAAATTAATTCTGTTATCCCTCTGGAGGATGAGTGCCCAGAAGGCAGTGCGTTGCCTGCATTCTAGGTATACAGACTGTGGGTGACAGTGGATATATAGGCTGTCTCCTTGGGAGGATAATGAAACTTCCCATTAGCTTGACTGGCAGGGGATAACTTTCCTGTCATACTAACTGGCTGGGGAACCCGCTTTCTCATGACTTTGACAAACTATTGGCAACACCTCTCTCTCATCTTGACAGGCTGTGGGAAATACATTCTCCCCATCCTGACAGGCTGTGGGAGACACTTTTCTGTCCAGATGACCAACAGCGGGTGTGTAGGAGTGCCATCAATTCTCAATATCAAGTCTCTGTCTGAATTGGATCCTGCACTAAGGTCTGCGATTGAGCACCTGATTCCACTTGTGGCATAGAGGCGATACAAGTTCGTAATGTGTGAGCAAGACTGATGAGTGATCTACTGCTAATAACAAAGCCTAGGGAGTTGCAGATAATATAACATTGTTTCTGTCCTGGACAGACAATGGGTGTAACCTTCCCATCCAGACAGGAATTGGGTACAACTTTCTCATCATTCTGGATGAATCAACAAATTAGGTATGCCAGGCACCTCCCGATATACTGTAAGATAATGACCTAATCCAGGCCCCTCATTTCCCATCATTCTGACTGTGTGGGGGTATCACTTACCCAACCCCCTGACATGTTATGGGGACCGCTTTCCCATTCCTCTGACAGTGGGTACAACTGTCAGTCCTTAGGCCACTCCTCTGTTGAACCCTGCAGGATCATTACCCAGTACAGCTATCCTTGGTCCCAGACCACCCGCTCGATGTCTGAGTCAGAGGGAGGCTGTGCCTCCTTCTCCATAAAAGCTTTCAGACTGTTGTCAGTTTCTGACACCACCTTAAATCCCTGACTAGTTGTAGCTGGAATAAATGAGACTGCCGTGTCTTCTGTCAGTTCCCTAGGACCTGTCTCCTGGCCTCCATCTGACTTGGCAGACACTTGGTTGGAAGTGGGGAAGCTGTTGGATCCCTGAGGTTCTCTTGAGACCCGGAGCTTCCACTGCAGTTGAAAGTGGCCACAGCCACTGTAAACATGCATAGTGGCGGCTTCCCTTCGGCTTCTGACTAGGTCGCCGATTTGGATAGACTAACTTGGCCTCCTGATATTCTGGTTGTGGAGAAATCCGGCAATGAGACTTACCTTGCAGCACTACTTCTCCTTGGACAGCCCCCACCTCAATTGCCTGTTCCCCCTGCATCTGCCTGCTCCCAGCTTCTCCCTTCAGAAGAACAAAGTTCTAAGGTAGGGGTCCACAACCTCTTGCTCACGGGTCCATGATGTGACTCGCAGCTGTCTCCCAGCTTGGTGCATAAGCACCAGAACTAACAAATAGCTATAAAGATCAGGCCTCCAGATGGTGACTTTTGCGAGCACCCACATATAGAAGAGCATCGGTTAAATTGCTGGAGAAGAGCTTATTTAATGACTTTATAAGCCCTGATCCTCCTCAGCAGGTACGTCCCCATGTATGTCTAGGGCTTTACCCCTCAAACAGGTGGTCAAATCTTTTGTCTACTGATATGAATCCAGATAGTGCTGCTGGCAGGTCTGCTCAAAAGTCAGTAAAAATTAGTACAAGTCACACAGTTTCTCCAGCACTGGAAAGTCTTCAGTCAAGACCTTTGGAGGCTTGGTCTCCTGAGTGGCTAGGGTGGGCTGTGATGCCTAGATCTTACCATGCTTCAGTCAGTACTCTCACTCTGCCTTATGCCCTGTGGCTGCCAGGAGGGTCTTGCAAGTGTCCTGATTCCCAGGCTGGAGACTGGCCAGGGCAGCTTGCAGGCGGGCCACTGAGTCTGCTTGGCTGGGGAGACGAGCAGGTGGTGAGTAGCCCACTTCGGGGCTGAGTGTCAGTGACGGACTCCTTGAAGACCCTTGGCTGGGCTCCTCCTCAGCTCGAGCAATATCACCCTACACCTCTTCCGCATCATCTATAACAAAAACCATCGCCTCAACTTTCAACCTGGTGCCGTTGTCCATCCTTGCAGCCTTTGTTTGCTGACAGAGCTGCAACCTGATGCACTGACACACCTTATGGTATACGTAAAAAAAGCTGCTGCTGGTAGTCTTTAGTATCTGGGAGTATGGGTTCCAAACCCACACACAATATTATCTTGATCCCACTGCTGCCACCAATATGTGATGAACCACATCTTGCAACCATGCCATGATTCTTCTAATACGTCAGGGTCATGCGATACAGTCTCATCACTTCCGTCAACATGTGGTGTTTCACACCCTCTGTGGGTACATAAGATCAGCTTGACACAGTTTTACACACACTCCTTCTTCTCCACACAGGCACCGGAAGGGAGAATGGGTGATCTGTGCAATCTCCAGTGTGGCACCACATTCACAACTGTGACAGGTTGATAGACTCCTCTCCCTAGCTTCAGTTAAACAGAGCCCTGACAGCCCGATAGAACAGCCAACCAGTTCCTTGTTATATATAAACCCGGTCTGTTAACAGGATTATATCGGGCCAGCCCAAGTAGCATGTAATGTTAAACCGAGTACATGGACATGTGAATTTGTGGATTGAGATGAAAGAGCAACCAAGGATTAAGTTAACCATTTAATCACCTTAAGGGAACTCTAGATAAAAACACCATTTACACGATGGACATATAGATATGATGGTCAGATATGCAAATACAGGTAGGAGCACAACAAATATCAGCAGACATACATACGCTTTCTGCATAGCTTTGCCCCTGGGTTTCCCAGGCAAAAGATAATACCATCACAGCTCTGTGTGTAGTATTTTTTATAGTATTAAGGTACCATCACACTTGGCGACGCACCAGTGATCCCGACACCGATAAGACCTGTAGGGATCGCTGGTGCGACGCTGTTGGGATCGCTGATGAGATGTCAAACAGAGATCTCACCAGTGACGGAACAACGATCCGGAATGATCCAGAGGTCGTTGGGACCCTGTTTCTCAGACCTGTAGTATTGAGGTCATTGGTCGTTGTCCCTGTCAAACACACCGATGCATGCTGCCCAGCGGCACCCCAACGATCAAAAAATGGTCCAGGCGACTCTGCCATGACCAGCGATCTTACAGCAGGCGCCTGGTCACTGCCAAGTGTCAAACATAGTGAGATTGCTGGCGAGAGCGCTGTTGCGTCACCAAATTTGTTACTTAGCAGTGATCTCGCCAGCGATCTAGCTTAGTGTGACGGAGGCTTTACTCACATTTCCTTTTATGCCCCTTACTACTGCACACACCAGAACAAGCCACCTCCACTGTGTACACATTGCACAGATAAAGGGCACGTGTCTGCCTCTTGGACATGTAAAAGGGGGCTTGTCAGTGTGACAGCTCATAGAAGAGGCTTCACCAACTTCACTACCTACAGGACATTAAAATGTGGCATGCACTCACTTTAAAGTTCTTTTTATACCATATGCAAAATTAGTAATAATATGAAAGGACATCATTATCAAGTCTGGCGACAGTTTAACCCCTTCACGACCAAGGACATATAGATATATCCTTAGTCATCTCCCTTCCTTTGATGTGAACTCACGAGCTGAGCTCACATCATTCCCTGAAAATGTCAGCTCATCTGATCAGCCGACATGTACAGCTAGCCGATGCAGGCAAATTAGCGATCTGCTCCCCGCTGTTAACCACTAAAATCACGCTGTCAAACACTGATAGCGTGATCTAAAGCGCTGCAGTGGGGATTGCACAATTCCTGCCACCACTGGTGACCTCGTGATGTGATCACGGGACATCAATGTGTTGCGATGACAGCCCAGGGTCATGTGAGGACCCCTGTAGCTGTCAGGACTCAATACCTGTGGATGACTGCCAAGAAAAAAGGTTTAAAATGTTTTTAAAAATATGAAAAAAAAATGTAAAAAAAACCCCTGAAAACTTCAAAATACCACCACCCTTTCGCTCCACTGGAAATTATATATCTTTATATATATAGATATATATATATATATATATATATATATATATAATATATATGTAAAACACATTTGCTATCACCACATTCAGAATTGCCCGTTCTATCAAATATAAAAATCAATTACCCTGATCAGATCTGTAAACTGCACAACGGAAAAAAGTCAAGACGCCTAGATTATGTTTTTTGATTTCCACAACACTGCAATAAAATGCAATAACTGCGATCAAAACAGCTTATCTCCCCAAAAATTGTATCATTAGAAACATCAGCTTAAGTCGGGAAAAACTAGAACATTTTGGGTCACGCAAAATGGTGACAAAAGCAAAATTCTTTTTTTGACAAATTTCTGATTTGTTTCCACCATTTAGATAACAGTAAAAGTATACATGTTTGGTATCTACGAAACCGTACCGACCTGAGGCATCATACTGACACATCAGTTTTGTCAATAATGAACAAGGTGAATAAAAACAAAACCATTGTTAAAGAGGATCTGTCACCAAACCGGGCATGGTGATCTAATTACAGCACTGGATGCAGCATGTCTGCAGCATGCAGACAAGGGGTCCCCCAGCACTTGAGCAGCCCTGTACCCCGAGATAATACAGTTAGAAAACTTACATGCTACAGCCACTAAGGAGGTGGCTAGGGGCTGGAGCCAATGGCAGATTCACACCCCCTGCATGTGTAATCTGCCCACCGCTGCCAATCATTCTCTCCCTGTCTGCAGCATTTAAACAGAGTTTTTCTTCTCTCTCTCAGAAAGTCCGTTAGCCCTGCCCCCTGCGGCCAGGCTCTTAGCAAGCAAAGAGGGGCGTGCATAATTACAAGACAGCAGCAGACAGGCGGGGCTATTGAGACTAATTCAGAAACGGAGAACTCACACAGGACGAGGTGATTATAAACATTTCTCTACTTTACAAAATCGATTTTTTTTCTGCAAAAGGGATGGCTAGAAATGATAAGAGGGGGTGCAGGGACAGGTCTAAAGATGCGGGGGGACAGTTTGTGGGTTCAGGATCACTTTAAGCTTCTTGCATATTCAAGAAGCTAGGGGACAACCACAACCTCTAGGACAGACAGGACAAGGACCATCTTGGGGAACAAAGACATGCCTTTGTGGTTTGGGTGCATCTGGCCGGCCAAACAACAGACACTTTGGCTGCACCCAACGCCAAATTCTCTCCAGGTCGGCCTCCTCCTGCCACTTCTAAAATTGGTCGGCGGTGCCAACCCGACATGCGCCAACTGCAAACCACCCATTCATGCCTCACAACTTCATGAAAGTTAATAAACCTACAAAATTGCATCCTCATAATAAAAAAGGGGTATTTAAATTCAAGGATACAAAACTCAAGGATACATCAAAAAAGAAAGACTCTAATCAAGTGATAAAGTGATAAGTCCATCCTTTATGCAGCAGCCAGGACCACCCATCTGGCCAATCGTTACTCAGATGCCTCTGCTCTGTGCCAGTCATTGCACTGGCTGCCCGTACACTACAGGATCAAATTCAAATTGCTTGTTCTCACCCACAAAGCTCTTCACAGTGCAGCACCCGCCTACCTCTCCTCCCTCATCTCTGTCTATCACCCCACCCGTTCTCTACGTTCCTCAAATGACCTTTGACTAACATCTGCACTAATCCGATCCTCCCACTCCCGGCTCCAAGACTTCTCCAGAGCTGCACCAATCCTCTGGAATGCTTTACTCCAAGAAATCAGGACTATCCACAACTTGCATGGCTTCAGACGATCCCTAAAAACGCATCTTTTTAAGGCGGCCTATCATACTCCCTAATAGAAGTCCTTTGCACTGTAGACAGTGAATGGGCTATCCCTCTGGACATTACTCTTCTACAAACTCCACCAAACCAAAAAGGTCTACACAGACTGTATAATGACTATCCATGTAAGCTTAGTTCTATGCCCCATTTCCTCAAGATGCCTGGACCATCAGTGCAATAAGCCCTTGTACCTTGTGCAACCCCTATCCAGTTCTAGATTGTAAGCTCTTTTGAGAAGGGTCACCTTCATTTCTTGCTTTATTTATTGTATTTTCTTTGTTACATTGATTCTATGCCTATTGTTTTGTATCCAATTATTGTATTGTATTTGTTCTCTACTCTAATTACTTACTGTATATTTTCTGTACTCTAACCCCTACATTGTAAAGCGCTGCGGAATATGTTGGCGCTATATAAATGCATAGACATTCTTTTTTATTTCACAAATTAAAAAGCAGAGAAAAACATACTAAAAGTATTCCATAGAAAAGCTGTAGTCGCAGTCACTCTCATTACAGAGTGCCTCAAAGTAATACAGCAGCAACATCCATACAGTATGTTCATTTTACATAAAGAAAGAAAATCTTTCTAATTAATGACACAATAAACAACCAGATCACTGTGCTTGATTGGCCAGCAAACTCGCCTGACCTAAACCCTACAGAGAATCTATGGGGTATTGTCAAGAAGACGATAAGAGACACCAGACCCAACAATGCAGATGAGCTGAAGCTGCTATCAAAGCAACCTGGGCTTCCATAACACCTCAGCAGTGGCACAGGCTGATCCCCTCCATGCCACGCCACATTGATGCAGTAATTCATGCAAAAGGAGCTCCGTACAAGTATTGAGTGCATTTTCTTTTCAGTAGGCCAACATTTATGATTTCAAAAACATTATTTCAGTTTATCTTATATAATATTCTAATTTACTGAGATAATGAATTTTGTGTATTCACTGGCCATAAGCCATAATCATCAACATTAACAGAAATAAACACTTGAAAAGATCACTCTGTTTGTAATGACGCTATATGATATATGCATTTCCCTTTATGTATTGAATTACTGAAATAAAGTCACTTTTTTGATGATATTCTAATTTATTGCGATGCACCTGTATTTACTAAACTGTGGTTACAACATTTTGATGCTGATTATGTAATTTTTTTTTTAGATCACTTACCGTACTTTTCGCTTTATAAGATGCACCAGATTATAAGACGCACCCCAAATTTGGTGAAGGAAAAGAAAAACTTTTTTTAATGTTTGGGGTCTGATTTATAGACCCATGAAACCTGCCTCCGGCACCCCCGCTCCACCACCGTAACCATCCCCCTTCCCCGGATTGTAAGATGCACGCTGTTTTACCCTTAGCTTGGGGGAAAAAATGCATGTTATAATTCAAAAAATACGACAACATCTAACCAGAGATTCAACTCGACTAGTCCAACCTCTTCTAACCACTGACCCACCATATAGTGCTAAGCACGGGAGACACCGTACATTGCTAACCACTGAGCTGCCATACAGTGCTCACCATTGAGCCACCATACAGTGCTAACCAATCACATCAGCTGCTAGTGGTATTGAAATGTGGCGCCAATACCGCTAGCAGCTGAGCAGCACAGTATTGGTAGCCAGCTTTAAATCTCCTGCCAATACCAAGCTGCTCAGCTGATTGGTCGTGCGCTACCTGGCGAACGACCAATCAGCTGAGTGGTATTGTTGGGAGATTTAAAGCTGGCCGACGCTCAACCTCCGCTACCGGGAGATCAGTGGCAGGCGCCGCTGATCTTCCGGCAGAACAGCAGTGAGCGGCAGGCGAGCATTTTTAAATCTCCCACTAATACCGCGCTGCTCAGCTAATTGGTTGCACGCTGCAACTATCAGCCCTGGGCTTCACAGCTTTTTAGGTAGAATTCCTGGTTTTCTGCTTTCTTTTTCTCTATCCCCAACACTATGAGACTGCTTTTGATCGTTTTTCTCTTCACTGTTCTTGATTGAAATCGAGGGTTTGCAGGAATATAAGCAAATGATACGAGCATGATATAAGTTGCAAGGAAGGTAGGTCTGGAATAGTTGCTCAGCGCTTCCACACACAGTCCCAGGTCCTTATTCTAAATAGCATGAGGAAGGCTATTTAGACTAACGTATAACCGAAACCAGTTGTTTATCCTACAGCTATAAACTACTGTACTGATCTACACTTTTAACTACAATAAAAACTTTGAAAAACGAATAAGGACATGGAACTGTCTGTGGAAGCGCTGGGCAACTATTCTGGATCTTGCAACTGATCCATTTGACGGCCTCTCTAGCTGTGACGCCTGATAGCTCTGGAGCCGAGCTGCACGCCAGACATGAGCGAACACATGGACAACCACCTTTGAGCGATTCTATATGCCATACACAAAGAAATTAAAAAGGTGAGCAAAACCTAACTAACTGCACGAATTTTAACAAATCTAACCTTCTACACTCCGATCTGCACCCGCACTCTTTTCCTTTTTTCTCCTCAACTTAAAGCCTACCTTTTGCAAGAAAGGGCCAGTATATAAACGATCATGATATATGCATCCCTAACCTTGAAATGTGACATATTTCCTTTATGTAAATATTGTTTTTGTAACGTAGCACTGATCTTGTATATACTTCTCTCTTTCTATGGTGACATTGACCAAGACCACAATGTGGTCAAAACATCAGCTTTACAATAATCGCTACCTGTACAGTCCACCTTGTGTCGAATAAAATACTTACCTTTTGCAAAGAAACAGATTTGAGTGCAGTGATTTATATCTATAACTGCATAATTTATATCCTTTACTGTATATAGGATCCTTGGATCCCTTCACTGGCACCGAACTTCTAAATTTGTGTGCACGCCATTTATTTCTATATTATCTTTAACATGGGTCATCAATATCATGTGAATATGCAAATAGAGTCTGTGGAGCCTCGGTTAGGAGTCCCAAACACAGGACTAGCCAGATATCCCTCCAGGAAAGGACCCAGCCAAGAGGTGGCTCCTTGCGGAGAACAACATAACCACCATATTAAGTGTCCCTTCAATATCAATATCATGTGGGCATCACATTGGCTCAGCGATTAGCACTATTGCTTTGCAGTGCTGGGGACAACATCTGCAAGGTGTTTGTAAATTCTCCCAATTTTTGCCTGAGTATCCTCCGGATTCTCCTGTTTCTTCTCACACTTCAAAGACATACTGATGGGGAATGTAGATTTGGAGCTCGAATAGGGACACTGATAGTGATGCTTGTAAAATGTTGTGGATGTAATGGTGTTATATAATGTAAGGTGATCATGAGTAAAGTACTAGAGGGGAGATAGGAATCATCCAGATTATTAAACTCGGTGATGTGAACCCGAAAGTAATGGTCCAGTATGATAGGTACTTTAGAGAGTTAAACTGTCTTTAACAGGGCCAGGTTTGTTGTGAATAGCTAAAGAGATGGATAGGACAGCTGTTTCCAATTTCTCCACCTTTGGGTGTGGTTTAGAAGGTAAAAGCAAAGCCTCTAGATTCAATTAGTGTTCTGTGTTTGGAGGGAGCAGACCTCCATATTGATACCATCATGGTGGGTTTACACGTCTCGATATCGGGCCGATATCGTAGCCAACTACGCGGGAGCGCGCTTTTTGAGCGCGCTTTTCCCTGCATCGCATCGCCGGTTTAGACAGCCCGATATCGGGATATAACGTCCCGACGATGTGTACGCCCCCAACCCATGAACGACCATTTAACATGGGAGTGAATGGGTGACGTGGGAGTACACATCGGAGTTGGGCTGTCAGACGGGACGATGCGGCTACAACCGGCATCCGATATCGGGCGGTTGAATAGCACACTCATTCGACCCCCGATATCGTTTTGCCATCGTTCCTGCATCGCGTTGTACGTTCACACTGTACAACGCGCAAACGATATCGGCTCCAACTTGCGAACCACGTGACTTTTGGTCGGTGTGGGTCGGAGTTGGACGCCGATATCGCAACGTGTAAACCCACCATCAGTGAGCTGAGTGTAACTCTGAACCTCTGCGGGTAGAACCCGCAGTCAGATGGACTTTATGTTCTGTTGTTTTCTTTTGCTAGTGAGGCTGTTTGCTCATTTACTTCTCTGCAAGCTGGTTAATGGCATATGAATAAACCTGCTGAAGAGACCTGGCCTGACATTCCTATGTTCACCGTGCTGAGCGGCTGAGTGGGTTGATCTATTACAGTTGGTGTGAGATGTGCGGGCAGGATTCCTAGGAAATACCTGTGTGTTTATTACAGGCAAATTGCATGTCCTGGGTGAAAGCAACCATAAGCCAAAAAGCCTCATCAGACAGCTTGGAGAACCTGATTAAACACCTGATGCAGGCCCAGCAGCAACAACAGCTAGCGCAGCAGTAGATGAATAGGCTGTTGATGCAGCAGCAAGAGAAACAGTAGTGGCAGCAACAGCAGACAGATGAACATCAGCAGCAGATAAATCTCTTGGATGAGGTAATCTGTGGTAGGGTGATCGCACCAATGTGATGACTCCAGCATCTGGAAAGCTGTAAGGCTACATTGCAAAAAATGACCCCGGGGAATGATATACAAGCCTTCTTGACCGTGTTTGAGAGAGTCGTAGGATGTGAAATACTCCTGCCGGAGCAGTGCGCAGTAGTGCTAGCACCATACTTAAGCGGAGCACCACAAAAGGCTTACTATGATCTAACCTTACAGGACGCTCAAGAGTATGAGAAGCTGAAAACCTAAATTTTGGCATGCCTGGGTGTGATTATCACTGTTAGAGCCCAACGAGTCTTACAGCAGTGGGCGTATCGTGGCAAAAAACCCCCTCGCTCGCACATGTTCGACTTGCCGCATGTGCTGCAAAAATGGTTGCAGCAAGAGTCCTCCACCCCAGCACAAATGGTGGAGTGAGTCAAAATGGACAGGTTTGTTCATTCCCTCCCAAACCCAGTAAAAACTTGGGTGTCTCAGGGAGACTCTCGGAATGCCGATGACCTGGCTGAATGGTCGAAAAGTACCAGGTATGGAAATAGAGTCCGTGGAGCCTCGTTTAATAGTCTCAAACACGGGAATAGCCAGATATCCCTCCAGGGAAGGGCCTAGCCCTGGAGTGGACTCCTTGCGGAGACCACCATAACCACCATATTAAGTGGCCCCTTCAGTCACTATCCCGCTCATTTACAAGTTTAAGGATATGACAAGGGAATTACCAAAGCCAGGTATCCATCCACAGACAGCTGTTTCGGGGTATTGCCCCTCATCAGTGTGGAATAGGATTCTGGCTAGGTGGAAGCAATGCCTGGTAGACCAACATCACAAAGCTCTCACTGATCTCAGGGAGACTAATCGAGGAAAACACTGCGGGAAGCTGGCTAAAGCACTCAAACACAGTGAAATCCATGGTGCATTGCCCCATGGGAATTTGAATATGCAAATGGGGTCTGTGGAGCCTCGTTTAATAGTCGTTTAATGAGACTATTCGACTGGTCTCCCTGAGATTAGTGAGAGCTTTGGGATGTTGGTCTACCAGGCATTGCTCCCACCTAGCCAGAATCCTACTCCACACTGATGAGGGGCAATACCCCGAAACAGCTGTCTGTGGATGGATACCTGGCTTTGGTAATTCCCTTGTCATATCCTTAAACTTGTAAATGAGCGGGATAGTGACTGAAGGGGCCACTTAATATGGTGGTTATGGTGGTCTCCGAAAGGAGTCCAACCCAGGGCTAGGTCCTTTCCTGGAGGTATATCTGGCTAGTCCCATGTTTGAGACTATTAAACAAGACTCCACGGACACCATTTGCATATTTAAATTCCCAGGGGGCAATGCACCATGGATTTCACTGTGTTTGAGCACTTTAGCCAGCTGCCCGCAGACCAATGGCCTTGTGGAGAGATCCAATAAAACCTTAAAGTCAAAGCTCAAAAATCGTTAAGACATATGGCAGAGACTGGGAATGTCTGCTTCTGTATTTGCTGTTATCTAGCAGAGAAGTTCCCAAGGCCCCTACCGGGTTCTCTCCTTTTGATCTCTTATATGACATCCTCGAGGTCTCTTGGAGATGTCAAAAGAGACATGGGAAGCATAAGTGACCCCCATAGGAGCGTCATTGAGCATGTTGCCCAGATGCAGAGAGAATAGCAGACGTAATGCCCATCATGAAAAAAAGTCTACTCTGAGTGTAGGAAGCACAGGCGAGAGTATATAATCGCTTTGCAAGGGTGGAAGTTCAGCCTGCCAATCGCGTGCTGATGTTGATCCCTACTGTCAAAAGCAAATTTTTGGCCAAGTGGCAAGGACCCTGTGAAGCGGTTGAGAAACTGGGTGACATGAACTACAAGATTCACCAACCAGGTAGAAGAAAGCCCTACCAGGTACCACGTCAACCTAATTAAGCCATGATAAGACAGGAAAGCTGTGGAAACCCCACGTCTGGTGGCCGGGATGGAAACGGACATCAAGGATGTAATAGTGGCAGAGGCGCTGTCACGGCTCAGAAACAACAACTTCAGGAGTTGATTCACCACAACCAAGATCTCTTGTCAGAATTGCCAGGATATACGCAAGTTGTAGAACATGAAGTTCTGACTGAACCACATGTGAAGGTTAACCTAAACTGATACCGGATCCCTGTCAGCTCAACAAGAAGTAGTTTTGAAGGAGATGAAGAGAATGATGAGTCTCTGTGTTTTTGAGGAATCTATAAATAGCTGGTCTAGTCCCATCGTATTTGTACCAAAGCCAGATGGAGAACTGTGGTTTTGCAATAATTATTGCAAGTTAAATGATGTCTCCAACTTTGATGCATATCCGATGCCCAGTGTAGATTAGCTCATCGAGAGGTTAGGACTAACCAACAAGGTATATCACCACCATTGACCTGACAAAAAGGATACTGGCAATTACCCATGTCTCAAAGTTCCAAGGAGAAGACAGTTTTCCCTACACCCAATGGTTGTTTCCAGTACAATAGGATGCAGTGTGGGCTGCAGGGAGCTCCAGTCACCTTCTAGAGGGCCATGGACCGAATCCTAGCATTCCTTAAGATGTATGTCGCAGTTTATCTGGATGATATTGTGTTCTTCACTTCGGACTGGGGAATTCACTTGCATGTGGTCCAGACAGTGTTGGATGCACTGAAGAAGGCGGGGTTTACAATTAACCTGAAAAAGTGTGCAATAGGGAAGGAGGAGGCCAAGTCCTTGGACTATATAATAATAATCTTTATTTATATAGCACCAAAATATTCCACAGCGCTTCACAATTGAGAGGTTCGTAAACAATCACAATCATAAGAAACAGTTATCAGAAAATACAATACAATACAAAATACAATACAAAGCATACTACAATAATTACTGTAGGATGTAGGAGGCGGAAACCAGACTGTAATGGGTCTAGAAGAGAGTAAGTGAAGAGGTAACAGGCGCTCCATGAGTTTAGAGATGAAAGGGAGATTGGAGACTCGTCTAGTTATTTGTGCAGGATGGGTCGAGAGAAGTTTTCTTTAATAATGGAGTAATGATTGAGTGTTTGAAGTAGGAGGGGAAGATGCCAGGAGACATTGAAGATTTTGGTTAGGTGAGTGGTGACCACTGGAGAGAGACTGGAGTATGGAGGGGGGATGGGGTCAGCGGTGCATGTGGTGGGACGGGAGGAAGAGAGGAGCCTGGAGACTTCTTCTGTGACTGGGTCAAATGTGGAGAGTGAGCCGGAACAAATGTGGGGAGAAGTAGGGGTAACAGTGATTTAAGGTTGGGAGTTGATTTCCTGATGTATGTTTTCTATTTATAAGAAGCCAGACCATCAGCACAGAGGTCCGTGATGGGGGCCTGCACTTTAGGACTGAAAAGAGAGTGAAATGTGTCAAAGGGTTTCTTTAGGTTGTTGGATAGTGAGGAGACGAGGTAGGTGAAGTAGTTCTGTTTGGCGAGGTGGAGGCCAGATTTGTAAGTTCTCAGCATAAATGTATAGGGAGTGAAGCTTTCTGGTGTGCGGGTTTTCCTCCATACACGTTCAGCACTCCTAGAGCATCGCTGGAGGAATCGAGTTTGTGATGTGAGCCAGAGCTGCTTAACTCTGTTTGGAGGTTCTGAGCATGAGGGGCGCTACTTGGTCCAGGGTGCTTCTGAGTGTGTCATTGTAGTGATTCACCGCCAGATCCGGACAGGAGAAGGATGAGATTGGGGACAGTGATGAGATGAGAGAGTCTGCGAGTGTATGAGGGTTAATGGCCTGTAGATTTCTGAATGTGCGATAGGTCGAAGTGTGCTGGGGTGGGCGAGGATTTGTGAACATGAAGGAGAAAATGAGGCGAGTTGTCTAAGTATGAGGTTGAACAGAGCAGAACAAAGATTAGGTTAAGGGTGTTACCATCCTTGTGTTTCTCAGATGTAAACAAAGGATTAGCGCTCGGATTACAACCAGGACACTGCTCTCAGTATATTTACCTTTAGGCTTTATTGAAAGAAAGTAGAATTCCAATTCCTCCACAACGCGTTTCTGCGCTTAGTGCGCCTTTCTCAAGTGAGAAAGGCGCACTAAGCGCAGAAACGCGTTGTGGAGGAATTGGAATTCTACTTTCTTTCAATAAAGCCTAAAGGTAAATATACTGAGAGCAGTGTCCTGGTTGTAATCCGAGCGCTAATCCTTTGTTTACATCATTGTACACGCCCCACGCTTTCCCCTCGGGGAACCGCGGCTCTGAGCAGCACGGCTCCCGGACCCTGCTCGCATCAACACGCCAGCCCCATCCTCGTGTTCTGAACCTGCCGGCTCGCTTGCTCAGCACAGCAAGATCTCAACAGTTCCCTGATCGCACGGCAGCCAGCTCGTCAGCAGTGGACACGGACCCATCAGGATCACCGTCCTTCTCCCTACCATGGGCTCGTCTGATCCAGCGATCCTGCCAAACTGCTCCCCCGCCTGCTAGTCAGTTGTGCGACCGAGGCACAACTACAACAGGTGAGCACCCAGTCATATTAACCGCACTCAATAACTGCTTAGCAGTCTGGCGCAACCTGTTTTGTTTTCACTTTGTGTTTCTCAGAGGTTGAGAGCTGTGATACGCAAAAAGAAGTGGTTAGAGATAGGAGCTGGAATGCAGATGGGGAGATGGGTATGTATGGGGATGTTAAAGTCTCCCAGAATAAGAGCTGGTAATTCTAAGGACATGACGTGCGGAAGCCATGCAGAAAAATGGTTGAGGAACTGGGTGGTGGTATATCACTGATACTCTGAGGGGGAAGGGGTGGAAGAGCCTAATGGTGTGGACCTCAAAAGAAGGGAATGAAAGTGATGGAGCTGGGGGGGATGACCTGGAAAATACATTGTGGGGACAGGAGTAAGCCAACTCCAACACCATGTCTGTTCCTAGGTCTTGGGGAATGGGAGCTATATTGTTGGTAAAAGCCATATGAAGCCATAAGTGAATAAAGTGGAGGTGATCCAGAAGTAGCCACAACCCCTCTCTAACAAGCAGGTCAGGGCATTTCTGGGGATTGCTAGATATGATCAGCGGTTTATGATGAAATTTGCCGTCATAGCTGCACCACTCACCAACCTCCTTAAAAGGCACAAATTCATCAATGGCCAACTTCAGAAGCAGAGACAGCTTTCTAGGAATTGAAATTAGCTCTGTGTAAGTAACCAGTCTCAATGACGCCTGATTTCACTAAGGAGTTTGTTCTTCAGAGGTTGGGTTAGGAGCTGTGTTGTCACAGGAAATAAATGGTGAAGAACATTCGATTCTGTACCTGAGTAGGACATCATACTCCTGCAAGAGAAACTATGCCATCGTAGAAAAGGAATGCTTAGTCATCAGATGGGCAGTTGATACTTTAAAATATTATCTGCTAGGCCGAAAGTTCAAACTAGTGTGAGATCATATGCCACTTAAGTGGATGAGAGACAGAGAAGGGAAGAATGTCAGGATGACTAGGTTGTCTATAGTGCTTCAAAATTTCAAACTCGATGTCGAGCACAGGCCTGGGAAATTACATGGGAATGCAGAAGCCCTGTCGAGACTCCCCTGTTTGGTTTAAAAAGGTGCCAAAACCCCCAGCTTTGGACAGAGGGGGAAGGAGAGAATATGTAAGTTGATCATGGGTAAAGAGAGAGGAGATATGCATCATCCAGATTGTTAAACTCAGTGATTCGAACCTGGATCTAATGTTCCAGTATAATAGGTACTGGGAGAGTTAAATTGTCTTTAACAGGGCCAGGTTTGTTGTGAATAGCTAAGGAGATGGGTTGGGCAGCTCTTCACCATATCTCCACTTCAGGATGGGATCCAGGAGGTAAAAGCAAAGCCTCTATATTCAATTAGTGTTCTGTGTATGGAGGAAGCAGACCGCCATATTGATACTCCCAGTGAGCCGAGTGGAACCTTAGTCATATGGACCATGTTTATGTTTTATTGCTTTTTCTTTTGCTAGTAAAGCTGTTTATTCTTTTACTTTTCTGCAAGTCTGTTTATGACATATGAATAAATCTATTGAAGAGACAACGGCCTGACATTCCTGAGTTCACCTCGTTGAGTGTCTAAGTGAGTTGATCTACTATGATACAAAAAGCTTAATAAAGAGAAGAAACAGCACGGCTCTATACACTGTGGAGTGGCCATTCTAATTTATGGCAGCTCACCTTCATTCAAGTCAATAGAAGCCAAGCTGCAGCACCAACACATGGAGTTAGCACCCACGCTTTTCCAGCTCTCTACACTATGTACATCAGGCTGCAGCCGAAGCTGGCAGGTGTTGGACCCCCACCGATCTGATATTTATTACCTATCCTAAGGATAGGTGATACATAAGTTCTTACCACCCCCCTTTAATAGAAGAAATGATTTGGGTTCTGTAATATGCATTGCCCATATCATTTCATTAAACATTTTCTAACAGTTTCATATCTGCATTACATAACTCACTCTCCACAGCTCAGCTAACATTCGGTTTATCATTTTTTCCCGTTTTATGCTCACGTAAAAGAAAGCTGAAATTACTCCACACCACCTGTACATATAAATCCTGGCGTTCCCTCTGACCTGTACTATACTGATGACAAACCGCAGGAGCTGGATTATTTGAAGCAAGAAGGAGCACGGTGGGATGTAAATAGGAGCTGCACCTGGATCTGGCACCATGCACCATGAAGGCAGTCCCTGCCAGGTGCCAGCTGAAGAAGTAAAATATCTCCTGTGGTGACTTATGGAAATAAACTGTACAAGGAGAGGGGGTAATAAGCAAAACTGATTGCGATATACTTTACCTCTCAATATAAATTATACATAATCACCAGTATAATCTCTGTGTACATACATGTGGATATGCACATTCACTCTCTGATTACTCCAGCTTTCTTTACATGTTGCCCTGAGTTAATGATGTAATAATCCACAATATTTTATTACGGTTTGATGTTTTTAGTGTTGTATGCCCTAGACATGTTAAGGGACTTACCAAAATGTGGCGGCGTGTACTCTCTGTCATTGTCCACTTCAATATTTTTACCATTCCATCGCAGTGGACATCCTGGGAGTTTACCTGTAGGTGGTTCATAATCAAAGTGCTTAAGACACCTAAAAGTTAAACAGGTTTTCCACTACTGTGACACCTTTTCTTTTGTCCTAACTCTTCCTAACGCTTTCCCAATATACTTCTACTACTTGCCATGCTTCTTCAAGTTGATCTCTAATAGACTCAGAAACACCTTTATTGTTGTTGTAGCTTTTATCCTTCCGGTCTGGAGATCATAGTTGGACCAACTGAGCAGGACACGTCACTGGTGGGGGAGGGGCTGCCTCTCTCTGAGTGACAGCAGTCTGATCACACATGCCCACATCACACTTCACTTTGCTCTCAGCCCCCACCAGGGCTGTGCGCTGCTCAGTAGTTTCAAATACAGTCTCCATACTATGAGTTCGTAGATGCTTTAGCAAATTTTTTTACTAATACTTTTACTTATACTCCTAACTGGATATGTTCTGGATACTATAGTAAGAACTGTCATATACTGAGGTGCCAACATGGCCTTTTCCTTCCTGCACAGCCAAAGATGTATGCTGATCAGAGAATATGGTGAACTAAACTATGCAAATGAACCTTTCTGTGGTATGAGATGGTGACCGGCTACATTGTGAATGGCCAGCATGTATCACAGTGGTTATCCCCTGGGATGTAAACCTGGAATGTCTACTTTGGTACCTGTAGTGCCACGAGTATTGGTAGACCAGTAACAGGGGCAGGTTAACAGACAGATGGATAGATGGGTGGGTCTGGCTATCCACATACCTGCAACCATGGGAATGTCTATGTTTTAATGGGGTCTGTGTATTTGGCACATAGTCAGAAGGGAGCCTCTGAGAGATGTGTGTGTAATGACCAGAGTCAGAGTGCATTCACTGAATCTAGATTAAAAGGAGACACAAAGGTGCAAATGGATCCTATCGTTTAGATAAGATGATATTCCCGTGAGTGAATGTGCTCACCTGGTTTGGTTGTGATGACCCACAACTGCTATGCTTGCATGGATAGCTGCAGCTGGATCTGCACTTCCACGTGCAAAGTGGTGTCATATCCAGAAATCCAAAGAGGGTTTAGTGCTTGTGTGATCCGCGCTGCTGTCTAGATGAAAGACACGGGAGACCAGGCTCCTTCAAAGATGCTCCTTTATTTCCTACGCGTTTCAGTGCTGTCCCTTGCACCTTCCTCAGGGGGTTTATATCTTTGAAGGAGCCTGGTCTCCCGTGTCTTTCATCTCGACAGCAGCGCGGATCACACAAGCACTAAACCCTCTTTGGATTTCTAGAGTTCATGCACTGACAGGAGTCAATGTGTTTGGAGGCAGTAGATGTTCAGAGTGTGGAACTGATGGAGCAGATCCAAACCCAAATGCTCAGCGAGCGGACTCCACAGTTGTTAAGGACTTTGTGCAAGAAAGGGCTGTTTGTTTCTGTGTTTCTAAGAAGGAAATAAACCTGCTGGATTTTAATGAGAACCGTTACTTTTTTGTCTCAAGCCCCCAGCTGAGTGAGTAACCCATTACGGCTGTTTAGGTTACATAAAAGTTTTACAAGGATCCCACAGGTTGCCCAAATAGGGATCTCATGGCTTCTATAAACACAAACTCCATTAAATTTCTTGATTAAACAATCAATGATAAATGTCAGATATATCCAATGTATACCATCATGTACATGTTCCCCATGCTGGTCTTCAGGTATTAGTCAATGCTAGCTATGAACGTATAGTTTGCACAACAAATGCTGCTACTTCTACAATTCCTAATTACAGGTTTAGCGCAATCAAGCTCTGATTCATTTGCTAATAATTTTTGCAGAGGTAAAATAAGCAAAAAGTCAGTATATAGCTTCTTATGACCCTGCTAATCTGGAATAAAATCTGTATTCCAAACTTCTGTCATGAGTCTGGGTCAGTGTAAAGGCTCGCTCACACTTACATATAACTTGTACAAGAGCAATGCCAGAAAAAAGGGGATTGAACTCAGACCCGGTTTTAAATAAGGTAGAGCAGATGTGTGATTTTTTTTATCATGCATATTTGAACTGAGGAAAAAATACGCAGTTGTTACAATTCTGTAGCATAAAACACTGTATGTAGTCCCATAAAAGTTGTAAGTGACTAATATCTGCTGAGAAAAAAAATGGATTGCATACGCAGATCTGCACTGCATCACTGAATATCAAGCTAGGAGGGATCAAGTTTATTGGCCACATACACAAGTTGAGCATTTGGTGAATTTTTTACATCAGTATTTGTATCCCAAACCCGAAGTGGAACAATCAGAGGAAAAGTATAATAGAAACACATCACTACTTCTGTATTTATCACCCACTCCTGGTTTTGGCTACAAAGACTGAGGTAAAAAACTCACCAAATACTCAACATGTGCATGTGGTCTAAGTGGTATATTCCAAGTCTATCAGGCAACTTGCACATGTTGAGTATTTGGTGAGTATTATTACCTCAGTCTTTGTAGCCAAAACCAGGAGTGGGTGATATATACAGAAGTGGTGATGTTTCTATTATACTTTTCCTCTGATTGTTCCACTCCTAGTTTGGGATACAAATACTGAGGAAAAATCTCACCAAATACTCAACATATGCACATACCCTACGTAAGGCTATCATAATCCTTAGGATGGGCTCACCTACGGCCATGTGCATACATTGTGTATTTTGTGAGTTTTTTACCTCAGTATTTGTATCCCAAACCAGGAGTGGAACAATCAGAGGAAAAGTATAAAAGAAACATCACCAAGTCTGTATATATCACCCACTTCTGGTTTTGCCTACAAATACTGAGGTGAAAAAACCTCACCAAATACTCAATATGTGCACATGGCCGGAGGTGAGCACATCCTAAGGATTATGATACACTACGTAAGGCCATGTGCACATGTTGAGTATTTGGTGAGTTTTGTACCTCAGTGTTTGTAGCCAAAGCCAGGAGTGGGTGATAAATACAGAAGTGGTGACGTGTTTCTATTATACTTTTCCTCTGATTGTTTCACTCCTGGTTTTAGCTTAAAAACTACTGCGGTAAAAAAAACCTCACCAAATACGAAATGTGTGCCCGTGTCTGGAATTCCATAGTTGCTGATATATTACTTGACATCTCGACCTTACAGGTGGAGTCTCTAACTGATATTCACATTGTTATGTGACAATATTTCCAGATAAATTAGAATTTGAACAGTCCTTGGTTTCCAAGTAATCAGTCCTGTAGAAAATCCATAGTGAAACAACCCAAATCTCTGTAAATGTCACGATACAGATGGATAAATCTAGGTGATGAGTAGTGATGAGCCACCACCTAAGTGTTCGAACTTGGTAGGATTCGCCAAATTGGGGTGTATTCAACGAATTGTTCCTCGAACACCGTCAAACCCCACTGGAATCAATGGCAGGCAACAGCAAACACATAGAAAACACCTTCAAAGATATCCAAAAGCTGCCAAACTACTCAGAATAGACAACAAACACCAGAAAAAGTGACAACAATCTACTCACAGTACAAATAGTCTCATGGTGGAGCATGGGTGCACGATACATGGTCTGTGCAAGCCTGCACACTCTTCCAAAGCACTTCAAAATAGTATGTGGTTAACATTCACCTAAAATTTCAGAGGTGAGTGAAACTGACTTTGGATTAACAAATGGATGAGTTACAGGGGAAAAGTGGCAGTAGTTTTCTACATTAAGTAAAGAGGTGGAGGAGTAAAAGGAGGATGAGACACAGGAAAAGGCATGTTACGCCCTTCTCAAATCATGTACCAAACAGCAAGGGGACCCCAACAAGAGTCCTCACTCTTCCCAAAGGGTCAGACCACAGCGAAATGGCATCAATTGTCCCAGACAAAAAATTGCTGAATGGCCCAGCCTGCATGCATGGCACAGGGTCTGGAATAGGACCTGGCCAAGCATTTCAATGTTAAATATTGCTCAGCAACTATACGTTTTGTGGAGCATTACAGGAAATAATAGAGAGGTAGGTCAGTGACCTGTTTAGGACTTCTGGGTCAGATAAACTGAAAGCTTCTGCAAGCGCTCCCATCAACGTTATGCCCTGCCATACACAGGTGGGACAACTATAAGTTTTGTGAAGTATTACAGGAAAAACTAGTCAGGTAGGTCAGAGACCTGTATATCTATAAAAATGAGACAAATGCGCAATAGGGTATTATCTGTATTATATAGAGGTATATGTATGGTGACAAGGTCCTGCTCACCTGATCTGGTTGTGTAACCCACATCCAGTATGAACGCTTAGTCAGTAGCTGCTGCTGGATCCACACATCCACGGGTCACCACGGTCAGAAATCAGCATAAAAGGACGAAGTGTCGTACGATCCGCGCTGCCACCAAAGGAAGACCAGGACAATGGATCGTCTGGTTGAAGTAGTTCTTTAATCCGACGCGTTTCGGAGCTATTTCCCAGCTTCTTCCTCAGGACATGTCCCTGAGGAAGGAGCTGGGAAATAGCTCCGAAACACGTCGGATTAAAGAACTACTTCAACCAGACGATCCATTGTCCTGGTCTTCCTTTGGTGGCAGTGCGGATCGTACGACACTTCGTCCTTTTATGCTGAGAGACCTGTATAGGCCTAGTGGACAGGGAGTTTGAGCAAACAATGCTGTTAAATGCCCAAAAAATGTTCAGCACATTTGCCAAAACCTGGTTTGATGCCCAAAACCAGTTTACGCAAACATTAAGAGAGATGTAGAAAACGCTGCTTTTAAGCACCCAAAAATGGTGGATGTGAATACACCAAATTTGCTAATCACTTGTTTGATGGAAAAAACGGTTGAATATTCAGAAACAGGGGCAGGAGTGTCAGTGATAGGTATTGAGCTCAGAGAGCCCTACTCAAGTCTGGCAATGCAAGAGAACGCTGGCTGCGAGGCATGACGAAATCTCCAAGGCATGAGTGGCGAGCTCAAGCCATTTTTCCAGTTTTGAAGCCCAAAATGCACAAGGGTCCAGTTCCACAGTCATGGCATCGATATTTAAATGTAGATACTCCTGTACCATCCTTTCTAGGCATTCACTATGTGTCAGACTTGTTCTCTCTTCTGGCGGTGCAATGGATGGTCGATAAAAAAGGTGAAACGATTCTACAAAATTGCTGTTACCACATACACTGTTACTGTTAACGTTTGAGTGATGATGACTCGACGTTCCCCGGGTTGGAAAGGTAGATCTGTGATATTCACTATGTGCACCACTGGTGTTTTGGGAAATAGCAGTACTAAGATCATCTAAAAGCTTCTGTTGATACTCCTGCATGCGTGCGCCTCACTTTCCAGGGCAGGAAGCATTTGGCCAAATTTACTCTTATACTTGGGGATCTAACAGTGTGGCAACCCAGCAGTCGGCATTATTTAGAATTCTAACAATCCAAGAATCACGTTGCAGGTAATGCAGCAAGAAGGCACTCGTGTTTTGCACATCCAGAAGGCCCAAGTTCTTTTTGTGTTGGTGGCGGCGGGGTAACATTCACGCTTGCTTCCTCTGCCCTCTCCCCTAAACCTCGCACAACAGATATGTGATCAAGATCTCCCTCATCTACTGAGTCTTCCATGCCCATCGACTGTTCATCCTTCATTTCTATCTCGGCTCCCGCACCTTCATCAACAGTTTGGCTGATACCATGCGCCCTCATTGTTCCCTCTACCCCACTCTCCTATGCCAGCCACCTTGGTGCTGCAGACAGTCTGGACCTTTGAGATCTTGTCATCCCTTCCGCATACGCCTCCTCCTCTACTTCCTCCCCTTCCTCTTGGCCCACCACCTGACTCCAAATACTGGTTAAAGTGTGCTCCAGCATGTAGATGACTGGAATAGTCATGCTAATAATGGCATCGTCAGCGCTAAACATCTTAGTAGCCATTTCAAAACTTCAGCAGCATCATTTGCCCCACCTCTGGATCATGTTGGCCCAGGCTATACGTCATAACATATTGCACCAGGGCTCGTCGCTGCTGTCACAGTCGCTGCAACATATGCAGAGTGGAATTCCATCATGTCAACACATTGCATTTCAGGCAGTGAACTGGCAGACCGAAAGACTTCTGTAGCGATGCAAGTCGTTGAGCTGCGGGATGTGAACGGCGGAAGTGAGCACACATCGACCATGCCCTCTGCAGAAGCGCATCTAGGCCGGGATAGTGGGCTAGAAATTGCTGGATGACCATGTTCAAGACGTGAGCCATAGAAGGCACGTGTGTCACCTTGCCCCAGCGAAGGGCCACACCCAGGTTTGCAGCATTGTCGCACACGACCTTCCCTGGCTGCAGGTTCAGTGGAGACAACCATTGAATAAACTCTGTTTCCAGAGCTGACCACAACTCCTCAGCTGTGTGACTCACATTTCACAGGCGTAAAAACCCCCTGATGGCATTGAGCCCTGCTGACAGCATAGTAAGGAGGTGTGATGGATTCCTTCTGCGCAATTTGAACGTATGTCACATTACCAAACAGGCTTTGGGCGCAGCTGGAGGACCTAGAAAATGTGGATGAGGCAGAAGCAGGGGAGGAACGTCTAGATACAGAGGTTTGACTCACAACTCGTGAGGATTTCAAGACTTGTACAGCAGCCCCTTCTCCTGCTGTCATCATAATCACCCAGTGCCCAGTCAGTGACATGTAATGCCCCTGTCCATGCTGACTCATCCAGGTGTCTGTGGTGAAATGCACCCTGTCACACACAGAGTTTCTCAAGGAAGTGGGGATGTTGTGTGCAACATGCTGGGGTAGCGCAGACTCAGCTTTCTTCGAGAAGTAGTGGTGACTGGGCATCTGTTACTGGAGCACTGCGACGGCCATAAGGAGCTCGAAAATCCTCTGTATCCACCAGCCGGAAAGGCAGCATTTACGAAGCCAACAGCTTCCAGATGGTGAAATTCAACCTCTTCGCTTTGGCATGTGTAGGAGGAAATGTATTTCACTTGTCCACATCTGAGGGACAGAGGGTTGTCTACTGTGCTAAGACAGGGTTGAGTAGGGTATCCCAGACAAACTGCTGGACTGTGAGGGAGGTGCAGGCGGACATATGTCACATTCATAAAAAGGTGGTGCTCTAGATGTCTGACAGCGCTCAACAACAGGAGGTGTTTCCACTTTCAAAACAGCTGAAGACCTGTCAATCACACTGGCTGTTGCGGGTAAAGAGGTGGAAGTTCTGTGGCCGAAAGACTGTCTGACAGCTGTCCCCACAGTTACAGAGGATGAAGAAGCCACAGATGCACTTGATGGGGCAGACGGTGGTTGGCCAAGCCCGCTAAGCCACATTGTAGCACAGTGAGCTTCCCACTGTGACTTATGCTTCATGTCCATGTTCATGCATGAAGTACTCAAACTATTGATTTTTTGACCTCTACTCAGATTTTGTTTACAAATTTTGCAGATAACATGAGTTGGATCATCCTTTGCGATCTCAATCAAGGCACAGGCTAGACAAGGCTTAGGGCCCATGCGACGGCTTCTGCACAGAGGCAGAGTTGTGGCTGAGGATGCAGTTGTTGACATGCTTCCAGGACTCCATCTTTGTCCAGGAAGCCTCAACATAACTTTGTCACTAGCATCCTCCTCCACCTCCTCTGCTGAGCTCATCAACTGCCTGCCTATGGGTTGACAGTAAGTGGGATCTCAAACCTCATCATCACTATGTGTGTTGTCATACTAGTTGTCCTTAGAGCCAACCTCCTCTTGCCCTGAGCGCAAAGTCAAATTGTCGTTTCAATCATGTATTTGAGTCTCATCATCATCTGCCTCATTGTCTCCACCAACACGGGTTAGTTTGGTAATGAGGGTCTACACTATGCTCGGACCCATCTTCATCTGGGCTTGGGTCTGACTCACAAAGACTTTGGGCATCGGTACAGATCATTTCTTTGTCTTGACTCAATGAAGCTTTGGAGCAGACCTCTGATTCCTATAGTCAGTAGGGCAGCTGGAGACTTGTGAGCTGTGAAGAAGCAAGTGTGATAGGGGTGACACCTCTGAGGAATGAAGTGTTTGTGATGTTGAAGATGAGGTGGAGGAGAGCTCACGTGATGGGGTGCTTGAAATCCATTGCAGCACCTGCTCTTTTTTGGGCCTCATCCACAAGTTTTAGCGATGCTCTGCTGCGTAAAAAAGGGATGATAGCAGATCGTCCACCGAAAAGAAGTAGACATTTTAGTTTGGCTTGAAGATAGTATTTGTTCAGCAGATGTTTCTGTTATTTTAGAGCCTACGCCAAGGACACAAAGATTTTTACCCTTTCCAACACCAGCAGAATTTAACCACTCATATTTGAGGGTAACTAATTGGCAACTCTGTTGTTGTTGGCACATAAAACTATGGATTTAAAACTAGCAGAGCTGAGTGGCCAAACAGTGGTACTACCCTAAATAGGTTTTGGTGAGTAGGTTTGGGCAGATGCAATACAAAAGTGTTTTCTGCGCTGTGTGTCGGTAGATTTCAACAGAACACTGGACCACAGCTACCTATCCAAACACTGCTACTAGCCAAAAAGGATTTGATTGGCTAGATGCAGTGAAAATAAGGCTCGTAGACACAGGAGGTGTAGCTTTCTTCACAACAGTGCTACACCAGTGCCTGGCACACACTGCTACTAGCCAAAAAGGCTTTGCTTGGCTAGATGCAGTAAAAAAAAAAAAAAAGATGGTAACCACAGAAAGTATAGCTTTCTTCACAACAGTGCTACACCAGTGTCTGGCACACACTGCCACTAAACAAAAAGGATTTACTTGGCTAGATTTGGCCAGGTGCTGTAAAAAACGCTTGCACAGCACTAGAACAGACCTGCCTGGCACAAAGTGATTTTAAGACCTAAAAAGGGCTGTTCTTGGAAGTAGTCCCTAAACCTACTATCTCTATATAACTTGGAATGGAATTGCTATCTAACTATCTTTGTAGTACATACAGCAGTGGCGTCCGACACTGACCTCCAAGACTGATAAAATGGCGATGAGAGAAAATGGACGGTTCTTATATGGCAAGGACATGCTAGCAGCTTTCATCTCCTTTAATCCTTACAGCCTGCAGGGGTAGGATCCCTGCCACTACCTTATCTTTAGTTGTGCCCCCAAATAACCCTCTTTCTCTTTTTCTATATGGCAAGGACATGTGACATACCCAGCCAATGACAAGAAGGAAATATAGTATGGAAGTGAGCGCTAGAAAAGACCAAGGAACTGAACATTAAGAGAATTACCTCTAAGTTTATTAAAAGGTGGGTGGAGCGAGCCCTCAGCCACAACGTGTTTCGACAAACGTCTTTCTCAAGTGGATCAACTTGAGAAAGACATTTGTCGAAACGCGTTGTGGCTGAGGGCTCGCTCCACCCACCTTTTAATAAACTTAGAGGTAATTCTGTTAATTTTCAGTTCCTTGGTCTTTTCTAGCGCTCACTTCCATACTATATTTCCTTCTTGTCATTATCCTCCTCCCTTCGGGGTGTGGTTTGAGAGCTGCTGGAGGAGAGACCCTGTTGAACATACAATAGAACTGCCTCCCCTGGGATTAAGTGTTCAGGCCCGTTGGACATGGTCGGCCCGACCGCGGAGCCTTACTACACGAAGCCAAGTGGAAGGTCGCTTCAGGAAAAACAGACAGATTTTACACTCACCCTGTACCCCATTCCCTGACAGACCGGACCACCCACAGTAAGTGCGGAAAGGGAAAAAAAAAATGGAGATCTGCATTATTTGACCACAGACCTCTCCCCAGCACCCCCTCCCGCCCACTATTACTAGACACTGAAACTCATAATAACATTGAGCAAAAGCATTACTGTGAAAAGTCAGTAACGCTTTTGGTCAACGAACCGTTACCGAACATAACCTCGAATTACCGAATTTTTAGCAAATCGTTTGCATTCGTCGAATGACTCGAACATAGCCCAAAAAGGGTTGAATTTGAAATTGGCAAACATGTTTGATCGAACATTGCTCATCTCTAGTGATGAGGTACCGAAACCAATAAGGTACCTAAAACAAAACATAGTGTAGATCCACTAGATTAGATAAGCAGTGGAAAGGTATTATACTCACAAAAGTAATTAAAATAGTGCTTAACAACATATGCAAGAAGCAGTCTGCCTTGTGATAGACATCAAATATGTAGTCCAACACAGGTTTTTGCCCTACAAGTGTCTGCATCTTCCAGAACTGATTACTTGGAAACCAAGGACCCTGTTCACATTATTCTTTATTGGATGGAGAGCTCCCTCCCATTTCTACCCAATGTTGCAGCGTACTATTTTTTTTGTTTATTTTACTCATTTAAATTTTTGTATTGAAGGACTGATCCCTAAAACTGCATCAGCTCTACTGGGATCTTATTTGAATTGATGAACTAACATATTCTCTTTGTCTCTCCTTAAATACATTGTCACGCCACTGACCCACATGGCTGGTAAGCTCTGCACTACTCACTGCAGGTACTGTTCTGCTCTTCCCAGTGTTAGATCGTCTCTTGAGCTCTCTCTTGTAACACATCTATTACCGCTACATCCTCCTGTTGCTGGAGAATCTCCACCCGGCTGTAGTGAAGTATGGTCAGACTTTGTAGGAGTTTAATCCCCTATCTTCTGTGAGGGTTGCTGTTCTAGCCTTTCCCCTGCCAATAGTGGATAAATCAGGCAGCTTCTCCCTCCACACATTGCCTGAGCTTAGGTTCAAGTCAATTAGTATCTTGTGCTCTGCCTGGTTGCGCTCCTGCTCTTCTCTCCTGTAATCTCTTTGGCTTGTCTACTCGTTAGTCCTGAACTGCCATCAAGCCTACAACCTGCAGTGAACCTCAGTCCACCAAACCACCACACAACCAGCTTTTCCCTGTCCTAGTGGATCTTCTCACTTCCCTTGTGGACTGTGAGCTCTCATGGGCAGGGACCCCTCTCCTCTTGTACCAGTCGGTGCCTTGTATTGCTCATAAATATCTCACATGTAAAGCGCCATGGAATAAATGGTGCTATAATAATAAATAATAATAATACCTCTCCTCTTCTAGCCTCAGCTTTGTACATTGAACCAGTGCTGCCTGCCTCCACCTTGGACTGTCTGACCATGTCTTCGATTTGTGCCAGTAATGTCGTATCTAAATCTCTAACCCTTTGGTCAGCTGCTTAAAGCCCCAGGACTGCCCTGGGGTAGTACTGATGACTAGTCTAATGGTTCAAGCCTATCCTGACCATCAGAGGCTCTAGTGAGACAGGTAGTTTCTTAGTTATGCCCCCTCTCCCAGGGTAAGCCCGGCAGGTAATGCGGTGTGTTCACACCCAATGCCCTCATATACATATATACAAAAAAAAAAAAAATCAACAAGTCAACTAGCTTTATCAAAGATCCATAAAAGCTAATGGGGCAGTGGCCACATATGCATTTCTCATCAGACCTCATTCAGATGTCAGCTTTTTTCATATATGTGGAAAAATTTCTATTGGTGTGCTTGTTGGATTGTATTTTCATCAGTGTCTGGTCAGTGAGTTTCTCGTATGTTAAAATAAAAAAAATTAATAACGCTTGACCTTTCCAATACAATGCTAAAAAATGAAGAGCACGTAGATGGCATCCATGTGCTGTCCTTGATTATGACACATAGACTTGTATAATTTTAATTTTTGACTGATGCAGAAAACACGTCTGATTTTTTGCAGGACAGCTCCATAGAACATGTACCTATTATAGTCTATCTGTGAAAAAAACATGGAGAAACCTTAAAAACGGGACATCTGAATGAGGCCTTAGGGTGCTATAAGAATCTAATAAAAGATGTCTTAACTGAATTGTGTTCTTCTGGTGTTATGAGACTCCAGATCATCAAACCGTTTAGTAGCACAGCCGTACTTTATGTCCTGGACACACAAGTCTATGGACAAGGATGTCAAATAAGACTTTTACGATATATTGTTTTTAGTTTTACATCTGAGGTTAATAGAATGACCAAAAATAGAAGGAAACTTGAGAAGGAAAAGGTGATGTAGTTGTTTTTCAGATGAATTTCATGACCGTATCACCCTCAGCACACTAAATACAGGACCTTAAAAGACCAGACTTGTGTAATTTAGAAATTCCATTTTCAAATATCCCGTTAGGCAAAAAGAGGAGGAACCTCCTTTAAAGACCTTCATCATTCATTGTAAAGAACAGCTACACAGAGGATTTACATCTTCCTCTAGAGAACCCAACAAATCCATTTACATGCACTTACAGCTGATTGGGAGAAACAACATAGTCCAGATCCACAGTCTTAAGCCCAGTCACACATAACGAGATTGTTAGCGAGATCGTTGTAAGGCTGCGTTCACACATTGCGTATTTTGCCGCGTTTTTTTACGCGCGCTTTTCAAAATACGCAATGTGCCTTTTGTCTGCCTGCAAAGTGAATGGGAAATTCACTTTGCAGTGCAGACATTGCGTAAAAATACGCAGTGCGTTTTCCGGGAGAAAACGCAGCTCCGTAAACAATTGATATGTCAATTGTTTACGCAGCTATTACTGCGTATTCTCCCAGAGGGGAGGAAGAATCCTGCTTCCTCCTCCCCTCTGTGACAGCTGTGGCCACCCATTAGATTCCACAGTGTGTTAATACACACTGTGAAATCTAAATTAAACAAAAGCAAGTGTGTGAAAAATAAAAAAGAATCAATACTTACCTTCCGACGCCTTCTGCCGCTGTGCGATCCCCGGTTCTAAGTCCAGATCTCTTCTGACAAGACCTGTGGTGATGTCAGAGGGGGGGCGTTCCCGGGCACTCGCGGTCATGTGACCGCGAGCAGCCAATCAGCGATGGGACCGCCCCGGGAACGCCCCCCCCCTCTGACGTCATCACAGGTCCTGTCAGAAGAGAGCTCACTTGGAATCGGAGATCGCACACCGGCAGAAGGCGTCGGAGAGGTGAAGTATTGATTGTTTTTTATTTTTCATTAACTTGCCTCTGTTTAATGTAGATTTCACAGTGTGTATTAACACACTGTGGAATCTAATGGGGCGGTCACACATGTCACAGAGGGGAGGAGGAAGCAGGATTCTTCCTCCCCTCTGTGACATCACTGCGCTTTCTGGGGGGAAGAAAGCGCAGTGTGTGAAAGCCCCTGCGTATTTTGCTGCGCTTTTTTGCGCGGCCGAAAAACGCGGCAAAAAGCGCGCGCCAAAAAAGCACAGCAAAATACGCAAATGTGTGAACGTAGCCTAACTGTGACATTACAACTATCTCCCCAGCGATGTCACTATGTGTGACATCTAGCAGCGATCAGGCCCCTGCTGTGAGGTCGCTGATCGCTGCAAAGGGCTCAGGGCCATTTTTAGGTCGTTGGTCTCCCGCTGGTCAGCACGCATCGCTGCGTGTGACAGCGAGAGACCAGCGATCAGTGACCTCACAGGGCTGGTAACCATGGTAAACACCGGGTATCTAGGCAGAGCACGCTACCTAGATACCCGGTGTTTATCGTGGTTACCAGCGCTAAGCAGGGAGGACGCTGGTAACTATGATAAACACCAGGTATCTAGGCAGCGCATCCTGCCTGGATACCCGGTGTTTATCATAGTTACCAGCTTCCTCCCTGCTTACAGGCAGTGCTAAGCAGGGAGGACGCTAGTAATATCGCTTCCAGCGATGTGGGAGGTGGCTCCCAGGTCTCTGATCGCTGGGGAGATCTGCCTGTTTGACAGCTCCCCACCGATCAGCTAACGACGCTCCGGCAATCCCGGCAGGTCGTTATCGCTGTCGGGATCGCTGGAGCTTCGTTGTGTGTGACAGGACCTTTAGTCTCTCACCTAGCCAAATCATATCTCCTACTCTGCACTGACGAGAAGCAAACACTCTGAAACAGCGTGTCTGCAAATTGACAATATGATTTGGTTTATATCCTTGGTCACATGATAAGGCTCGTTAGAGGGTCGATATTGACTTTTAGGATTGCTACTACCAACAGGTGGCACTAGAGTTCAAGTCCTCGCCAAAGGGGTAATTTACATCTAATATATAAAGCTGAATATGTGTGTGTATGTATGTGTGTATGTATGTCCGGGATTGGCATCTACACCGTCGCAACTACAGCCACAAAATTTTGCACAGTCACACGTCTGGACCCCGAGAGCGTCATAGGCTATGTTTTGAGGCGAAATTTTAACCCCATGGGTTCCAGTTCACCAAACAATTTTGCCCCTATCTACATAATGGGGAGAAAGTGAATGGAAAAGTCTTGGGGGAAAATCGACAGCTGTCAGCTATAGCCACAAAATTTTGCACAATCACACATCTGGACCCCGGGAGCGTCATAGGCTATGTTGTGAGGCGAAATTTTAAGCCCGCGCATTCCAATTCACCAAACAATTTTGCCCCTATCTACATAATGGAGAAAAAGTGACAGTTACCAGTTGACAGTGGTGAATGAGAGGGGCTTAACGATAGCGCCAAAGACAAACAGCACATACCAGCATATAGTCACTAAGGTGGGACCCCAACATGAGATATTCACCACACACGGGAACATGTATACACATCACACGCCCACAAAGAGTAACAGTAAGTGTATAGTCGCTAAGGTGTAGCCCCAAAATTGGATATTCACCACGCACCCGAACAAACACACACACACCACAAAGAGACACACACAACACAGAGACACACCCCCACGGGGACACACACACACCCTATAGCGACACATGCACTCACCCCACAGGGACACACACCACACAGACCCCCCCCCCACAGGGACACACACACATACACACCCTATAGGGACACATGCACTCACCCCAAAGGGACACACACACACCACAAAGAGACACACACAACAGAAACACACACCACACAGACCCCCCCACAGGGACATACACACCCTATAGGGACACATGCACTCACCCCACAGGGACACACACACACTCTGGGACGGACACACCACACAGACAGACACAGATGTGCACAAATCACCTCACACAACTCGCCTCATACGTGTGCTATCTTTAATTTCCAAACATAAACATCTGATTAAAAAAAGCCAATGTGCAACACATGTGCCATATAGGGAATTAAGGCAGATGTCAGTCACATGAGCTGTCTATTATGTGTATGTGTGAGGTAACATATACTGCCCGGCCAGGGGGAGGGTTTACTGTTGGCTGGAGATTTATTAGGCTGCCTATAGCAGTCAATCACAGCTCAGCTTCTATTTTCCTACAGGTCATTAATATGACATATTCAAATTCTATTTTGTTATAGCTAACATCAGTTATTTATTAACCGGGGCGTAGCCGGGTACTACAGCTAGTATAAAATAAAACTGTATAATTCTTGACTTTACCAGTGATGATGCTGCAAATAAAAAAGAAATGCTGTCCAGATCTCTCATAAAAGATGTCTAATCTTACAAGGATACTGTGTAGCTAAGTAGCAGGGCACCCTCTTATCTGAACACCCTATTATTGGGGTTCTAACGAAAAATTAGTGTTCAATGTGTACATTTTTAAACTGTAAGGAATAACCCTACCTATTGTAGGAAATTAATCATTAGAAAATGATTGCAGGCATTTTTATGTTGCTCATTTTAGTAGAATTGGTCCCTAATTTTCCATCTATATTTATAAAAAAAAAAAAAATCAGATATCTTGCAATGTTTACTTGGGTCACTAAGCTCCAAAATAGCACTCAGAAGGACGATGTGCCACACGATCCGCGCTGCTGCCAGAATGAAGACACCAGAAGACTAATTTCTAGGAATATTGTAGCTTTATTCCTCCAATCCTACACGTTTCGGAGCTATACCCAGCTCCTTCCTCAGGGACCGTGGATGTGTGGATCCTGCAGCATCTGACCCCTTGCGCTCATATTTTGTTGTGGGTACACACAACCAGACCAGGTGAGCAGATTCTGGTTTGTTTTACCATTCACTGCATACAAAGATAAGACCCTATTGCACATTATCTCACTTTTTTAGATAAGCTCCAAAATAGGCTGACACCTATCTTTAGATATTGTAACATTCATGTCTGCATTCGCTCCCTCTGCCGGGCGGCCCCACAATCTGTTTAATATTTTCGCACTTGTGGTGTGCATTCAAGCAGGAATTGGGCTAACCATTATATCAACTCCTAGCTTTCTGGTGCCAGATGCCAATTATAGGTTATACTTACCCTGGTTCACTGGGTAAGGCTGCTTTACTGGTTTGATTCCCAATTCTGACTTCAGCTTGTATTTTCACTATTCTACTGCCTGATGATTTTATTGCTAATTTTGACTTCTTGGTACTATCCCAGCTTTCTTACCATCCTCCTACAGCCCGTTCCAATAGCCACCAGCCACTCCATGGACTCAACCCAGGGGCCCCTGTGTCAGTCCTGATCGTTGCATTGGGGTTAAAAGGGAAAAGAACAGTACTCCCCAATACAGAGTGGCTAGTGCAAAGCCTGTCCATGGCAGCCCAATGCTCCCAACCTTCCACTGACAGTGCATCATTACAGATATTACTTTTCAACAGTCATCTCATTATCTTCACAGGCAGGTTACAGGTATCTCCAATATACAGACAACACAAGATCCACCATTTACAAAAGGTGATGGTCACAGCTCACCTCCTCTTCCTCCCTGTACATTAACCTTTTCACAATTCCTGCCTTGAAATCTCTCCTAGAGGAGTTAATGATCTTCTCCAGCCTACAGATTTCTTTGGTCTGTGTACCTAAATAAAGCTGTTTTCCCAGATATTCTATTGATAGAGGAATTCTTCATTATTAGCATTGTCTGGACATATTAAACAGCCAACTTAATATATTTACTGGAAATCTATTACAGTGGACACAAGGTAAAAAGATGTAACACAAGAGCCAAGGAAATAAATGAGAATCCACCGTCCATTCAGGACTGGAGAGTCTTTGGTTACCTCCGCTGACCCTGTTATCATTCTGTCCACACAACAAGCGAGAGCCTTGTGAGAAATCTTACACTAATTCCAGAAACATGAAGTTTGAATTCAATTTTATTTTTCATTTAGGATAAATTTGCATTTGCTCTTCCGAGAATGCCATTAACCAAATTAAAAAAAGGGAGGAAAAAGGAAACAAAATCTCATTAGAAGGCAACATTTGTTGAGGGTGGAACGCAATAAACAGTAATGAACGACGCTCCTTATTGTTTCTGACACTGATGAGCTCCTGAGCAAATTTGTTTATTAATTAAAAATGTTTTTTTTTTTTTTACATTCTATTCCTCCCCTTTATTTTTTCTTCTCTCTGAACGCACATCTCATCGAGTTCCAAAGATGCCCATACATCAAACTTCATCTCCGATGGAGATAATGCGCATCGGTAAAGCTGATTTTCCATGATGAATCTCAGAGCATATAAATTGGCTAATATCTGAAAACATTTACAGATACTAGAGGAATTGACTACTTCTAAGGGATGATGAATGGCTCATTCAAACGCCGGGAGACAGCTCTGCAAATCTCCCCGGCTTCCACAGCCCTCATTTGATTTTCCAATTTACTCCTTTTAAATTTATCTTCCCACTAAAAATAAAAAGTGCTGATATTTTTCCCTTGTGCTGCTCCAGGAGGCGACAGACACAGGAGGGGGGAAGCTATTCTGGCAGAACTAATCCCCTTCCACCTGCTCCTGCTCACCTGGCAAAGGGGATCAATGTAAAGACCTGTATGTTCACAGCCACCACACAACTTCACACATCGAACAATTTAACTGTTTGCGATCAGTAAAGATATATAGTGTCATACCTTTATTTTGCCTTTGTTGGCCTGGTCTTCTTGTTATGGGTTGTAGCATAAGCTATAGGTATTGCAGAGGTACCAGCCATAAACAATTCTACCACCTAAGAACAAGGTATCGTCTACATCAATTAAAATTTGTTTTTTTAACTGTATGGTTTATTCACTGGCCTTTAGCTTGATCTCGAGCCATGGCGACTTAATGGATGAGCACTCTAAAGGATGATTGATCTTGTGCAGCCTAGATAGGTCCACCAAGGTCTTTTCCACTGTACTCTTGACAGCATCAAGCCATCAGATTGCTGGTCTTCCTCTGCGCCTTGTTGCATCTATTCTTCTGATCTAGTGATTCCTCTCTTTGTATGATGTGTCCAAAGTAGGCAAGTTGTAGCGTGTTGATCCATGCTTCTGGTGACATGTCTGGCTTAATTTGTTTATTTGTTCTTCTTGCCATCCACGGTATTGATAACATCCTTCTCCAGCACCACATTTTGAAGCCATTGATTCTTCTTCTGTCTTATTTCTTTATCATTCATGTTTCACTTCCATATGTTACTTCAGAAAAGACCAGACTACTATAAGCCAAGTCTTCTCCGCCAGTGAAATGTTCCTTGATTTGAAGAACTTGTCCATTGACTTCATTGTTGATTTTCCCATTGCTATTCTCCTATTGACTTCTGCAGTCATTTATACTATACAAGAATACTACAAACTGAAATAGAAAGTATATTTATAATGCATATGAGGGGCCAATTCAGATTCAAAGGTTTTACTGCACAAAAGTGGTGTAAGGCCCCTTTCACATCAGCGGTTCTGTCCTGCAGATTTACCGCATCTGCCGCCTAACAGCCGACTTGTGGTACACTTGCGGCAAGCCCCCATTTGTTCTCTATGAGGCTTGTGGCAAGTGCAGTTTTGCAACGATCCCACAAATCCGGCAGTTGCGGCGCGAAAAACACGGTTAGCAGCAGTTTTTTCCTGCTACAAGTGACGGATCTGCTGCATCTGACAGAACCACACTTGCCGCACTCGACCGCAAGCCCTACAGACAATGCATGGAGCTTGCCGCAAGTGCCATTAGACGGCCAGATCTTTTTTACAATAAACTGCAGCACTCAATCCTATCGGTGCAGGTGCAATGCTAAACATGAATTCAAAACATTAAGGTAAAGGCCACGTTATACACACAGATATATTGGTCACAGATCTCTGGTTGCAGTGAAATCATGGACACATTGTTACATTTGTACACAGCCACAAAATGGAACAATGTGTCCATGATTTCACTGCAACCAGAGATCTGTGACCAATATCTGAACAGATATCTGTGTGTGTAACGTGGCCTTAAGTGGCACTCTGTTGTGACTTATACAGAATACAGCAATAATTCAGCTAAGCGAAAAAAGAAAAATGAGACATTTAACTTTATACATATGGCCATATCGATAAACTGCCCAGTTGCGATGTTGAGGCATGTCTCTTGAACTGGGTCCCTAATCTCTGTTTTCTGCCTATACATAGTAAAATCCTTCTCTTTTAAAGTCATCTGATAACAGAGAACAATAGATAACATAAGCCAATAAGGGCAAAAAAAGGTGTTCACCTGGTATCAGTTGCCTTTAAAAGAGGAGGATTTTACCAAGGCAAGGTCCCTTTCACACTAGCTTTTTTTGTCTGGATCCGCCGGATCCAGACAAAAGAACGCATCTGCCGAGGGTGCCGCCTAACAGCTGCACTTGCGACACGCCCCATGCACTGTGTATGGGGCTTGCAGTAAGTGCGATTGCGGCAGATGCGGCAGGGAAAAAAACGCGGTCAGCGGCGTTTTTTTCGCGGCCGCACCTACCGAAACAGCACTTGCCGCAAGCCCCATAGACAATGCATGGAACTTGCCGCAAGTGTGATGCGAGTGCAGCCGTTAGGCGGCAGATACGGTGAATCTGCAGCATTCTGGCAAAAATGCCAATGTGAAAGAGCCCTAAAAAACATGTATTGTTTTATAGAGGAAAAAAAAATGCCTTTTGCACGGCCAGAATGCTCCTCCAGTTCTTGCATACATCACTCACAAGAAGTACTGAACTCATTAAGTGGCATGTGCCACTTCCGTAATCTTAGACGGCACTCAACCCGCGATTCATCAAGACCAACATTCTTCCCGTTAGTGTAGACGAGATGTAAAGTAGAATCAGACACTGTTGATTCGTTAGACATCATACTTCTCTAAATGAATCAGGAGCGTCCAACAAATGGCGTCCACCTGTGAGCTCCTCACCTCTAATCTTACTCCAGCCGATACGATTTATGGCATAAGGTACGTCACATTTAGTCACAAATTAGTTGTGCTGTGGCGTAAAATGCAAAGTTATTGTATAAAGTACAATCTTCTACTTCTTTTCTAAAGGTGTCCACTCAAAAATATCCCTTTTGAAGGCTTTTTTTTTTTTTTTTATAAGCGGGTCCACTCCTGCCTGAAAAAGAACTCAATAAACATTGTAAAGAATGAACATTTGCACGGCAATGTAAAAGCAACTTGCTGTAATATCTTTAGTCTTTTTTTGAACTGCTTCACATTTATAAAGCTGCAAAGTGGTTAAAAGAAGTGACTGAATCATCCTTCAGGTGGCTTCTGCTGACTATTTTACATACGAGTATGTAAGTAAAAAAAAAAGCCAGTGAAGGAGTCAGTGCAAAAACAACTGGAAAGATGCATCATGAAAACACCGATGTTGTCACCTGTAGCCTCTTCTGCAGGAACTGTCAAATTGACCCACCAGAGAGAGACACTCTTCATGGCTGTCTTCACGGGCTCAGAGAATGGATGGTTACTGTTGAGCATTAACAACGAATTTCCATAGGGTTTGCAAAAAGGGTCTTTTTTTTGTTTTACAGGCTGCAGCCGACTTCTGGGCTTAGCATCACATATCTAGAGCACCTGAGCCCAAAGAACAACTGCTACAATCATGAGCGCTACAGTCATGGCATCACCACTGAACACTGTATGCAAAGACCGAAGCAGCGGTAAAGCAGTATCACTGTGCCTGGAAGAGATGTATTATTTTACAACAACCCAATATATCCCAGGGAACTTCTGTAAGACTATTACTAGAACGTAAGAACTTATCTGAATCACCAACCTAATAAGAGTAGGTACAAAAACCAAACGCACCTCTCCTGTTAAATAGAATCTGTCTGCTGGTTTTGCTATGTAATCTAAGAGCAACATGATGTTGCAGCAGAGACCCTGATTTCAGTAATGTATTACTTGATGCAGATTTAATAGTGTCCCTGCTTTCTCTGCTGTGGATGTAGCCGTGCTCAGAATGCTGAGCTCTGTATAACCCTGCCCACACCACTGATTAATTTAATTAAATGATAAACACTATGGAGTTATGGCTACATAAATGTACACCTTTATCTAACATATAAAGCTGAATGTGTGTGTGTATGTCCGGGATTGGCATCTACACCGTTGCAACTACAGCCACAAAATTTTGTACAGTCACACATCTGGACCCCGAGAGCGTCATAGGCTATGTTGTGAGGCGAAATTTTAAACCCGCGCGTTCCAATTCACCAAACAATTTTGGCCCTATTTACATAAAGGAGAGAAAGTGACAGTTGTGAATGAGAGCGACTTAATGACAGCGCCAAAGCTAACAGCATATACCAGCATATAGTCACTAAGGTGGGGCCCTGACATGGAATACTCACCACGCACGGGGACATGTATACACACCACATGCACACAAAGTAACAGCTAAGGTGGAGCCCCAACATTGGATACTCACCACGAACACAAACACACACACCACAAAGAGACACACACAACACAGAAACACACACACCACACAGACACCCCCCCCACAGGGACACACACACATACACACCCTATAGGGATACATGCACTCACCCCACAGGGACACACACACCACAGGGACATACACATATACACAACCCACAGGGACACAGAGACACACACACCCACACACACACCCCCACACCCACAGGAACACACAGAGACACCCCTCCCCCCACAAGGACACACACCACAGGGACACCCCTCCCCCCAAAAGGACACACACCACAGGGACACACGCACACCACTGGGACACACACACCCCTCAGGGACACACACCACACAGACAGACACAGATGTGCACAAATCGCCTGACACAACTCGCCTCATACGTCTGGTATCTTTAATTTCCAAAAATAAACATCTGATTAAAAACAGCCAATGTGCAACACATGTGCCATATAGGGAATTAAGGCAGATGTCAGTCGCATGAGCTGTCTATTATGTGTATGTAACATATACTGCCTGGCCGGGGGGAGGATTTATTGTTGGCTGGAGATTTATTAGGCTGCCTATAGCAACCAATCACAGCTCAGCTTCTATTTTCCTACAGGTCATTAATATGACATATTCAAATTCTATTTTGTTATAGCTAGCAGCAGTTATTTATTAACCTGGGCGTAGCCGGGTAGAACAGCTAGTTAATATATAAAAGCAAGACAGTACAAGTTAGAACAATGAATTCAGGTTAGGAGATACGCAGTGCCCCCCACGTACTAGGGCACTGTGAAGTGGACAGAGGAGGTTCTTCCCAGGCACATTAATATGGGTAAGTGGTGGATGAAGGATGCCAGTTTGCCATTGTAAGTTACCAAGGGATGTATATCATGAACTATGAAGCTGCCAATCAATGGTGGGGTTACACAGATCAGCCTGACTTCCATGTACGCAAAACCTAGTCCTCTACTGATAATCTCTTGCTGATAAAACACAGAATACCATATTTTTTTATTATAAAACGCACTTTTAATTACAAAATGCAAAGATTGAGATCCGGAGAGCCGAAATTGAATCACTGCTGGAAAAATGCTCCACCGTGACACCCCCTCCTCCCGTATCCCGACCAGCACCATCCCCCACTGGTGACGCAGCATCCCTTCTTCCTGTGACCCCGCTCCACCACCACTCCTCCTCCCCACTGGTAAACTATGTCCAGATTATAAAACAGACCCCAATTTTAACATTAAAATTTATTTTATTTTTTTTCCCTATTTTCCTACTAAGTTTGGGATGTATGTTATCTTGAGCATCTTGAAAAACAAAAAATGTGGTATATTGAACTTACAGCACACCACCTAATAAGTGACACATCCCTGAAATGCGGGTCTCTGCCCCTACATCATGCTGCTTTCAGGTTAAATACCAAAACCTGCTGACAGATTCCCCTTAAAGACTTGATGAATTTGGACTCACTTGTAAAGCACAATATTTACCCATTAAACTTACAATTTGGTTATACTAGAATCCAAAAACAACACCGTAGCCAAGCAAAGAGCTGAAAAAATGAGCGTTACTTGTCAGATTAGAAGCTGCTCCGCTCCTCGCTGCACTTGTCTTTTTGTCCCCAGAAGCTAATGAACTGCTCCTGACTCATTACTCAAAAAATAAAATAAAGAGGCATTTAGCATATATGAAGCGGTTTCTGTGCACATCCTAGTGGAGTAACAAGAGCCCTACTCCGACCCACCCTGCCGCTAAGTGACAGAGTGATGGATGGTGCCAGGGGAGGGACTAGTGGGTTAAATCTTGATACCAGCTTGAATGGAGTGAGGAAATGATATGGCAGAAATCAAACATGGAGCCTACAAAATATGCCATTAATTATAGAATGCATTCTAATAAAATACTGCATTGTAGGCAGTGGGCACATTGGAAGATTTTTATCATTTTCAGAACACACAAATTGTCCGTGCATTTACCGCACTTTTATAAGTGTAAGAATATGGAGGGAGTGAGCTCACTATAGGAAGAGCACCCTGCATGGGCCAAAGGTGGAATGATGTAACTGGGAGATTAAATATTACAATTCTATATGTTTGAGGAAAAAAAGAAAAAATACTTTTAACTCTTTAAAACTTAATTTTCTTGCGTACTGTCAGAACCTGGATATGGCCGGAAACTCTCCATCATCTAGTCCTGGTTTAATTATATTAGAATGTTGAATGATTTTTAATCATGCAAGTCTAATTAATCATGTATATATACAGAATTGTGCATTTCTATTTATCAATAAAGCATAGTGCTGATGTTTTAGGCCGGCAGGTATGGAAACAATACTGCAAAGTAAAAGTGCTTTAAAAAATGCAATGTTAACAGTTTAATTTTATTAATTAACAAAATGCTAAGTATATATATAAAAAAAAAATAGAAATCTAAATCACATAACTATGTGATGTGACAGCCCTTTGTGTTTAAAACATCATCAAATCTTCTACAACCCATGGCAAACATTATGGAATCAGCTGGCTCGGAGGATGTCCATTCAGTTGTTTAATGTTGTAGAAAAAAAAGCAGATCACAGACATGGCACAAAACTAAAGTCATTAATGGCAACTTTGTGGCTTAAAGAAACACTAAAGGTACCTTTACACACAGAGATACATTGCTTGCAATTCACTGGTTGCAGTGAAATCATGAACACATTGTTCCATTTTGTTGCCTTGTACAAGTGGAACAATGTGTTCATGATGTTACTGCAAGCAGTGAGTTGCAAGCAATATATCTCTGTGTGTAAAGGTACCCTTAAAGAAATCTTGAAAGAAAAAGTGCTAGCCAGTAACGATTACTTTTGTAGACCAAGCAGGAGGAAAAATTATGGAATCACTCAATTCTGAGGAAACAATTATGAAAACACCCTGTAAATTTTAATTCCCAAAACTAACACCTGCATCAAATAAGATCTGCTCGTTAGTCTGCATCTAAAAAGGAGTGATCACACCTTGGAGAGCTGTTGCACCAAGTGGACTGACATGAATCATGGCTCCAACACGAGATGTCAATTGAAATAAAGGAGAGGATTATCAAACTCTTAAAAGAGGGTAAATCAACACGCAATGTTGCAAAAGATGTTGGTTGTTCACAGTCAGCTGTGTCCAAAATCTTGTCCAAATACAAACAACATGGGAAGGTTGTTAAAGGGAAACATACTGGTAGACCAAGGAGGACATCAAAGCGTCAAGACCGGAAACTTAAAGCAATATGTCTCCAAAACAGGAAATGCTCAACAAAACAAATGAGAAACAAATGAGAGGAAACTGGAGTCAATATCTGTGACCGAACTGTAAGAAACCGCCTAAAGGACATGGGATTAACATACAGAAAAGCTAAACAAAAGCCATCATTAACAACTAAACAGAAAAAAACAAGGTTACAATGGCTAAGGAAAAGCAATCGTGGACTGTGGATGACTGGATGTAAGTCATATTCAGTGATGAATCGCAAATTTGCATTGGGCAAGGTGATGATGATGGAACTTTTGTTTGGTGTTGTTCCAATGAGATTTATAAAGATGACTGCCTGAAGAGAACATGCAAATTTCCACAGTCATTGATAATATGGGGCTGCATGTCAGGTAAAGGCACTGGGGAGATGGCTGTCATTACATCTTCAATAAATGCCCAGGTTTACATTGATATTTTGGACACTTTTCTTATTCCATCAACTGAAGGGATGTTTGGGGATGATGAAATCATTTATCAAGATGATAATGCATCCTGCCATAGAGCAAAAACTGTGAAAACATTCCTTGAAAGAAGACACATAGGGTCAATGTCATGGCCTGCAAATAGTCCGGATCTCAATCCAATTGAAAATCTTTGGTGGAAGGTGAAGAAAATGGTCCATACAAGGCTCCAACCTGCAAAGCTGATCTGGCAGCAGCAATCAGAGAAAGTTGGAGCCAGATTGATGATGAATACTGTTTGTCACTCATTAAGTTCATGCCTCAGAGACTGCAAGCTGTTATAAAAGCCAAAGGTGGTGCAACAAAATACTAGTGATGTATTTGGGTGTTGCTTTGTTTGTTTGTTTGTCATGATTCCATAATTTTTACCTCAGAATTGAGTGATTCCACAATTTTTCCCCCTGCTTGGTCTACAAAAGTAACCGTTACTGGCTAGCATATTTTTTTGTCAAAATTTCTTTTAGTGTTTCTTGAAGGCACAGAGTTGCCATTTGTAATTACTTTAGTTTTGTGCCATGTCTGGGTTCTGCTTCTTGTAAAGATTAAACAACTAATGAACATCATCCGAGCCAGGTGATTCCATCATTTTTGCCAGTGGTTGTAGATACACTTGTACTTGCATACAGTTTTTCAAGGAAATCATCAGCGAGGTTGCTGCAAACATCTTGGAGAATTAACCACATATCTTCTGTGTAGACGGCTTCTGCAAATACTTCTGTCTGTCCATGTAATCACAGACAAACGCAATGATGTTGAGATCAGGGCTCTGTCGGGGACAGGTCATCACTCCAGGACTCCTTGTTCTTCTTTATGCTTTAGATAGTATCTTAATGACAATAGCTGAATGTTTGCTGTCATTCTGTAGCAAATTGAATTTAGATCTATTCAGAAGCCTCCCTGATGTTATTACATGATGGATAAGTATCTGCATACCTGCATCTAGATAAGTATTTGTATTTCTCAGCATTGTGGACACCATAAATCCTGACCAAATCCCCAACATCACTGGTTCAAAAGTAGCCTAAACTGTCAAGCAGCCTCCACTATGCTTTACTGTTGCTGCAGACACTCATTATCATACCGCTCCCTAGACCTTGGTGAACAAACTGCCTTATGTTATAGCCAAATATTTTAAGTTTCGATCCATCAGTGCAGAGCATCTGCTGCTATGTTTTCCACATCCTATGTTCTTGTATATAGTTGAGTGCCTTGGCTTTGAGTACATGTCAAAATGTTTTTGGCCACAATTCTTCAATGAATACTTATGGCCAGACTTCTTTGAACAATATGTTGGTGTAGCTGGGTCCAACTGGTTACTGCCAGTTCTAAGCTGATGGAACTGCTGGATATCTTATGGGTTTGAAAGGAAATAAACATGGTGTGTCTTTCATCTGCTGCACTAAGTTTCCGAGTCTGCCCACTCTATCTACAATCCTTAGTATTGCCCATTCCTCAGTGCCCTCAATGCTAAAAATACAGCCAGCCAATCAGATGCTTCACTGATACTATTAAATGATGAATAAGATCATTCAACACTTTCAGGGAGGCCTCTGATTGGATCCATTTTTTCCTAAAGTAAAACAACCATACAGCCAAGATCATTAGGAACTAACTATATAAAGAAAAAACAAGTAGTCCTGTTAGTGATATTTGGCCCCACAGAGCCCTGATCTCTGATCATCCAGTCTGTGTGGGATTACATGAGGAGGCAGAAAGGATTTGCAGAAGCTTCATACACAGATCTGTGGTTAGTTCTTCAAGATGTTTGGAACAACCTCCTGTGATGCAGCGGCTTGTTGCATTTCCTAAATGTGTGATGGGGGTGGTTTCCGCCAGTCACTTGCCTCCCCATGGGTGTGACACATCTCATTGTAGGTTATTATTAATTTATATCTGATCCCCATTAGATCAAAACTGGATATAGAATATACAACCTAAAAGGCAGAGACTAAGATCCCCTAAGATATGAGAAAAACAGTCACTGCACCACATCCAATGCTACAAAGTTTATTGGGTATAGTAAATTACAAAAACTCATAAAACGTTTTTTTACACAAAATTATACACCCTGGTGAAAATAAGAAACAGGACTGTGGTATAACCACACAGGAGAGAATGCAATAACCACTAATGAGAGGGGACGAAACACGAAAGCACACAACTTGAATACTGTAAAACCCATAATAGGGTATAAATTCCTGACCTTATAGTTCAAATATACTATCAGGCAAAGACACCATTAGTCAGTTAACAATATAATGCAGCCTACAGTGTTGGCCAAAAGTATTGACACCCCTGCAATTCTGTCAGATAATACTGATAATGCAATCACAAATTCTTTGGTATTATTATCTTCATTTAATTTGTCTTCAATGAAAAAACACAAAAGAGAATGAAGCAAAAAGCAAAACATTGATCATTTCACACAAAACTTCAAATATGGGCCAGACAAAAAGTGTTGGCACCCTCAACCTAATACTTGGTTGCACAACCTTTAGCCAAAATAACTGCGATCAACCGCTTCCGGTAACCATCAATGAGTTTCTTACAATACTCTGCTGGAATTTTAGACATTCTTCTTTGGCAAACTGCTTCAGGTCCCTGATATTTAAAGGGTGCCTTCTCAAACTGCCATTTTTAGATCTCTCCACAGGTGTTCTATGGGATTCAGGTCTGGACTCATTGCTGGCCACCTTAGAAGTCTCCAGTGCTTTCTCTCAAACCATTTTCTAGTGATTTTTGAAGTGTGTTTAGGGTCACTTGTCCTGCTGGAAGACCCATGCCCTCTGAGGGAGACCCAGCTTTCTCAACTGGGCCCTACATTATGCTGCAAAATTTGTTGGTAGTCTTCAGACTTCATAATGCCATGCACACGGTCAAGCAGTCCAGTGCCAGAGGCAGCAAAGCAACCCCAAAACATCAGGGAACCTCCGCCATGTTTGACTGTAGGGACCGGCTCTTCTCTTTGAATGCCTCTTTTTTCCTCCTGTAAACTCTATGTTGATGCTTTTGCCCAAAAAGAGAGAACATTCTTCCAAAATGTTGTAGGCTTTCTCAGGTAAGTTTTGGGAAACTCCAGCCTGGCTTTTTTATGTCTCGGGGTAAGAAGTAGGGTCTTCCTGGGTATCCTACCATACAGTCCCTTTTCTTTCAGACACCGACGGATAGTACGGGTTGACACTGTTGTACACTCGGACTGCAGGGCAGCTTGAACTTGTTTGGATATTAGTCAAGGTTCTTCATCCCATCATCTGCACAATCTTGTGTTGGAATCTCTTGTCAATTTTTCTTTTCCCTCCACATATAGGGAGATTAGCCATAGTGTCATGGGCTTTAAACTTCTTGATGACACTGCGCACGGTAGACATAGGAACATTCAGGTCTTTGGAGATGGACTTGTAGCTTTGAGATTGCTCATGCTTCCTCACAATTTGGTTTCTCAAGTCCTCAGACAGTCCTTTGGTCTTCTTTCTTTTCTCCATGCTCAATGTGGTACACACAAGGACACAGGACAGAGGTTGAGTCAACTTTAATCCATGTCAACTGGCTGCAAGTGTGATTTAGTTATTGCCAACACCTGTTAGGTGCCACAGGTAAGTTACAGGTGCTGTTAATTGCACAAATTAGAGAAGCATCACATGATTATTCTAACAGTGCCAATACTTTTTCCACTCCTTTTTTATGTTTGGTGTGGAACTATATCCAATTTGGCTTTAGGACAATTCTTTTTGCGTTTTTTTCATTGAAGACAAATTAAATGAAGATAATAATACCAAAGAATTTGTGATTGCAATCATTTTCGGAAGAAACCGAGTATTATCGGACAGAATTGCAGGGCTGTCAATACTTTTGGCCAACACTGTAGTTGCTCATTTACCTTGAGCCATGATGGTGTCTCAAGGTGTCTCCTGACGAAGCTGCCCTAGCAGGAAACACGTGTCGATGTCGGGGGGTTACGATCACCAGCTCTTATGACACCATCATGTCTCAAGGTAAATGAGCAACAAGGTTGCCTTATATTGTTAACTGACTAATGGTGTCTTTGCCTGATAAAATATATTTGGACTATGAGGTCAGGAATTTATACCCTATTATGGGTTTTACAGTATTCAACGTGTGTGTTTTGGTGTTTCATCCCCTCTCATTAGTGATTATTTCATTCTCTCCTGTGTGGTTATACCGCAGTCCTGTTTCTTATTTTCACCAGGGTGTATAATTCTGTGTAAAAAACGTTTTATGAGCTTTTCGTAATTTACTATACCCAATAAACTATGTAGCATTGGATGTGGTGCAGTGACTGTTTTTCTCATATCTTAGGGGGTCTTAGTCTCTGCCTTTTAGGTTATATATCTCATATAAATTGACTGCCTCCCGATCACATGGTCTCTGTGAAGCAAGCAAGGTCTCTGTGTGTGATTGGAAGTGGCTGCAGACGCCATTTTCTTGGAGACACATGGTCAGGAGACAGTCTCTCTAGGCTTTTGAGCAGGTGCTTCCTTGGAAGGCAAGAGGGTTGGAGACCGAGGCTAGAGAACCTGGGATGGCTTTCTGAGTTCAGGAGGCTACAGTCCACTGAGAGTCCAGATCAGACAGGTGTCTGTGTATCCCAGAGAGGCAGCATCTTAAACAATGGACTAATAGGTCAGTGGACACTATAATGAACTAAGTGTGATATGCCGTGTGGGTACACCCGCCCTTGGAAAAGACCAGTGGTTTATAAGACGTTCTGTTGATGTATATGAGCTATGCTTTAGCAGTTTACGAGGTCTCAATAAACCAGCTGGACTGATTTAAATGTGAGAATGTTCCTATGAGATTTACTTCTGCTGCCAAAAGTGTATCCCCTAACAGGCTACCAGTGAGCAAATCCTCACACTCTCTACTGAGCTCCTTCAAAACCCGTGTACAAGTTTACCAAGAAGAAGTGATGCGGCTTTTGCTGTTTTGAAGCTAAAGAGCGTCAACACCAAATATTGATCCAATTTAGATTTTTTTAAAACCTTTTTAGTTTGCAGCATTTTTTTCACACCTGCCTAAAGGTTTTCCACCTTCCTGTACATATTTATACACTTACACACACATATATATTTAACATTCATATCAATTGATATAAAATAAATGCAACTGTAAGTAATAAGCTTAACTAATAACAAGTGTTCCTGATTCTGATAGATTAGCACTCTATTATTAACTACAAGGTGATTACTCCTGCATTTAAATTTGAAAAATATGAATGTCTTAAAATGTATATAGGTCAGGTAAGCCTGAGAAGGGTTCATCCATCAACTGATCATGGTCTCAGGGAGGGCTATATAGAATGCAGTGAAAAGACATCACAGGACATTTATATAACTGAAGTTAAAGACGTTAAGGCCCCTTTCACATCAGTGTTTTCGCTGATGTGTGGCCGATCCGGCAGGTGGTGCCGCATCTGCCGGATCGGTCACACTTGCGGCCTGGATCCTGAAAGCCACATGCATTGTCTATGGGGCTTGCGGTCTGGTGCAGCAAGTGCGGTCCTGCCAGATATGGCAGATCCGTCACTTTCGGCCGCAAAAAAAATGCTGCTTGCAACTTTTGTTTTTCGCGGCCGCAAGTGTTGGATCCGGCCAATCCGGTGTAACCGCACTTGCCGCACCGGATTGCAAGCCCCATAGACAATGCATGGGGCTTGCCGTATCCGGGTCTCAAGTGCTGCCGTTAGGCGGAAGATGCGGTACATCTACCGAATAAGCCGCACATCAGCGAAAAACACTGATGTGAAAGGGGCCTAACAGGGACCATTCTACTTTATTTTTACACTATGGGCCAAAGAACTAACAGGCAGGTAGCTCCTGAATACCTGCCTGTTCTGCCTGCCATCTATCTCTACCAGCACAGAATAGTCACAGACCGTTCCTGCTGGCAACTCTATGGCTCTTCCACCCTGTTTTTTTGATGAGGCGTGACTGTCTTTGTCATACTGATTGACAGCCGGCTCTCTGCAGTGAGGCAAAAGGAAGCCGCAGTCAGTCAGAGTGACATAGGCACTCACGCCTCATCAAAAGAGCAGGACAAAAGACGAAGAGCTGCTCTACTGGCAGGAAAGAGCAGAATCATCGACAGGAGCAGTCAGTGACCACTTTGTGCCAGCGCCAGGAAGAAGAGACGGGTATTCAGCAATTACCTACCTGATGGTTTTTAGGCCCATAGTAAAAAACTAAAATAGTAATGGATAATCCCTTTAAATGCTAAATTTCATGCTGTATATGGCCATTGCTAGGGAAAACTCTTAAAGATCAATTTTACAGCTCCTTCTGGAGATAATAGCATAGATCTGTCTTCAGAAAAAACTTTCTTTACTGGTGGTATTAAGCAGCCAAAATAACAGGAGGTAATAGTATGGCTGTACAAGGGAGATTGGACATATGAAACAAAAATAACAATTTAAGAAATATTAGAGATTTAAAGAACACCTATAAAACAATTTGTACCTTATATGTCCAATGTTCTATTTCCAGTATTGATCTATAGAACCCCTCAGAACATATTCAATACATGTCACCTTCAATGAAGTCCATAATCACTTCCATTTATTAATAGACCATCTACAAATGACAGGTAATTACTTATGTGTGTACGCAATTATATAAAAGAAGTCACGCCAAAGAAATTCATGGACATACACGTGTCTATATCTATATATTATCTACAGTGAATACCATATTTTTCGGTTTATAAGACAAACCAGATTATAAAACGCACCCCAAATTTGGTGAAGGAAAAGAGAAAAAATTTTTTTTTAATGCTAAATGGGGTCTGTATTATAATGCCAGTGTCTGTTTTATAATCAGTACATATGTCCCTCATCCTTGTACATGACCCCTCTCCCCCCATTTTGGTATATATGGGCTCATCCTGGTATATATGTCCACAATCCTGGTATATATGGCCCCCATTCTATTTTGTATGTCCCCCATTCTGGTATATACACTGTATGTCCCCCATCCTGAATATATATATGTGCACCATCCTGATTCATATGTCCCTCATCCTGGTAGATATACCAGGATGGGGGACATACAGTGTATATATGTGCCCGCTCCTGATACATATATCCCCCATCTGTGCACATAGCCCCATGGCTTACCAAGGGATAGGGGGGTTTGCGGGATGTATGCGGTGGCTTCACTGGTCCACGGAGGGGTGGGGGCAAAGCCTGGAGCTGCTGGGAGAGTCATGGCAGTTTCCGGTAGGCATTACCATTATCCATATCCCGGCATGCATTACAGACAGGCAATACATGCTCTTGTGTCCAGACTGCCAGAAAATAGCCGCAGAGGCGGTGCATGCGCAGACCGTGACCAGCGGCCATTTTCTTTAAGTCCGGACATAGCATGTATGCATCAATGATATGATATGGATAATGGTGGCATTCACAGGAAACTGCCACGACTCCCCCTGCAGCTCCAGGCTTTGCCACCAGCCGTACGTGGATCCGTGAAGCCACCGCATGCACCCCCGCAACTCCCCCCTCCTTCTTCTCGGTAAGATTTTTTTATTTTTTATTTGGATTTTAAGATGCACCCCTATTTTCCCCCAATTTTAGGGAAACAAAAGTGCGTCTTAAAATCTGAAAAATATAGTATATAAAGTTGACACACACAGATTTAAGTACGAACTTATTGTGATGGAAAAAAAAAAAATCATACCAAGAAGAATTTCAGAACTTTTTCCAGCTTTAAGGTCACCGATAATCCGTTCAATCAAATGATAAATCAACTAAAATCTCTTTGGGTGGCAAGAGAAACAAAACATCTATAATAATGTGACTGAATAAATATGCATCTCTTTAGAATACTACTGTATTTTTCGGACCAGAAGATGCACTTTTTTCCCTCCAAATTTTGGAAGATAGTGTGGGGTGCGTCTTATGGTCCGAATGTACTTTGGCTTGCTGTGGGAGGGGCAGCGGCAGAGTGGGAGCATGAGGAGGCAGGAATAGGCTGCCGCTGCAGGATTCTGGAGCTGGTAAAACCACATGTTCCCGATGCTTAAAGTGAAGGAATATTCATTAGTCGCTACCCCCCGCTCACCTGTCAGCACCGAGCAGTGGGCGGGGAGCAGCACTTCACTTTTAGCAGTGGGAACAGGTGATTTCCCTAGTGTCGAATCCAGCAGCGGCTGGGGACAACATGTGTCTGCTGCGCTGGGGGGAGCAGGCAGGAGCAGGAATCACTGCAGACATACCTGGCCCAGGAGTGACAGGGCCTAGCACAGCATACCTCTGGAGCATGGCACGGGCTCACATTAACTGCTGTCACTTTGATACTGCAGTCACACTATAGCACTTTTCTCACATAGTACAGGACCTGCGATAAGGTAATGAAGAGGGTAGGCTGGAGCATCACATGTAATAAAGGAGGGCTCTGTACTGTCATGTGTATCAGCCTGCCCTCTTCATTACCTCATCGCAGGTCCTATACTACGTGAGAAAAATGGTATAGCTTGGCTGCAGAAACAGAACCACAGAGACAGCAGTTCATGTGAGCGTAAAACCTAAAAATGAATTGTTAGTGTTAATAAAGTACATACAAGCATTCTACCACTCCTATTGGTAAACTATAACTTCCAGCTTGCCAAAGGATCGGCATGACGTGTTGAGAGTTTAGTTCTCCCTTGATATGAATTGCACCTATAAGATCTTAAAGCAGTACTCCAGTGTTTTCTCCCCAGCACAGGAGTGGTGCTGTAAGCTGTAAACCTCCCTCCCATGGTTCTTATACTTACCTTCTGGCATTTGTATACAGTACTTTACCGACACCACACAGGTCCCGTGGCGCCATCTTCCATTCGTAGCTTTTACACATTTTTTGCTTAATATCTTTTTTTTTTTTCCCATATTTTCCACTTCTAAAACCTGGGTTCGTCTTATGGTCCAGTGCGTCTTATGTCTGAACAATGTGGTACATTGGTGAAGTAGTCTTTTAATTTATGACAGCATTCAATTTGGGGTAAGAGTCTATCAGCATGGCACATCTAGAATTAACAATCGATCCCCACTCTTCCTTGCGCTCCAAATATGTAAGATAATTACAAGGGCATCTTGTGTGTACAGTGCCATCTTCAGATAACCAACATATTTTCAATCTGATTTAGAGTTGCATTCCGAATGGGCTCTCCACAACTGTGACAATTCTTTTATTGATTTGGAGGAGTACTTAAGATAATTGATGTCCTAAAAGGTGAAATTCCTCTTCATCTTCAGCTTTTTACCACAGGCTTTGATGCAAAATTGACTGATATTTGGAACTTTTCATAACTCCCTTGCCTTGACTAAAGCCCAAGTCACAGATGCTAAAAAAAAAAAAAAAAAAAAAGCACAATGCTGCCTACCACCATGCTTCACTGTAGGTATGGTGTTCTTTTGTGTGCTGCTTTTGTGCCCACTAGCTTTTGAAATTATGACCAAAAAGTTCAACTTTCGGCTCATCAGACCATTGCATTTAGACATATAAAGAATACAGGAGACTGTTGTCACATGTAGTACACAACCAGTATGTGCCAAAATTTTTGAAGCTCTTTTAATGTTGCTATAGTCCTCCTGCAGCCTCCCAGACCAATTTTCTTCTTGTCCTTTTATCAATTTTTAAGTCCAGTTTTAGGTAATGAAATTATTGTTCAAAGTAGCATATCTAATGCTTTGGAAATTATTTTGTATCCTTCTTCTGACTTCTTCAACAATGAGATCCCTTTGCTGTGTTGTCAGTTGTTTGCGAACCATGACTTTTGTTTTAAATGCAGCTAGGAAAATGAGTGGAAAATCCTCCTCGAACATCTTAAATGTATGGGCTTAATTAGAATCACTATAAATGATGGCGACTGTGTACTACTATTAAAGCAGGAGTTTAAACGTGATTGGCTAATTCTGAACACAACCACATCCTCCAATAGAGGGTGTTCACACTTATACAACCACATTATTTTACTTTATTTATTCTTTCCCCCTCAGAGTTATTTTTAGTATGTTTCTCAATGGATTTGTACAGATTATGGGTAACATTAAAGGTGGAAAAAGTGCTGAAAGTATTTTTCTTGGTAGGATTATTTTTAAACAACAAAAATGTGGCACTTTATTAGAGGGGTGTAGACTTTTTATATCCACTGTATAATTTATCTGCTGGAGAGCAAGAACTATAATTTGCCAACACTCTAATGATTCTGGCTAATCTCCTCTGGCATTAACATCAACACAAAAGTGTGCGCCATGAGTTGAGTATGGGATTACATGTCCAAACAGCTGCATACAAGCCATTCACTACCACATATTGTATTTTACCAAGTGTCGAATTGAGGGTGTAAAGCACAAAACCATGGACTCATGTGAAGTGGAAACGCATTCTGTAAAGTGACAGATTATGCTCATCTATCTGACAGTCTGGTGGACCAGTTTGTTTTGGCGAATGTCATGAGAACGTTATCTGCCTGACTGCATGTAGAGTTTGGTGGAGGAAAAGTAATGCCATGCAGTTGTTTTTCAGTGATCGACCTAGGTGTATTCATTCCTGGGTTAAGGAGATCATAAAGGGGCTGTCCACTACTTGGACAACCCCCTTCTGCATCCTTATGTTTCATCTCAACAAAATAACACCTATACTAACCTCCAATGCAGAAGCTGTTGCACCAGTGTTGGCACAGCCTCCCACTGCTCTCAATGTCACCTGACCCCTAAAGCTAATTAGTGCTGGCATCACTCTTCTTCCTTTGGATGAATGGAGATATTTTGAGGAATTGAAGTGAAAGCTGCTCTCTTACTTCCCCTGAATGTCTTGATATGTCCAAAGAAGTGGAGGGCAAAGACAGTTCTGATTAACTACAGAGATTGTTATGTCATGTGATCCTCGGGAGAGGCAGTGCTGACATCATTGCAACGGTATAGCTGCAGTGATCTGATAACGGCAGGCAAATTCAGCTTAGAATGGCTATTGACCATTGAAATGGCATCGGCACCAGAGGAGAGTACAGGTATCATTTTTTTGAATGGAAACAGATATGAAGGGGTTATCCAAGTAGTAGACAACCCCTTTAATGTTTCAGCATAACAAGATATATTGAACAATTGTAGATTCCAATTATGTGGGAACACTATGTGGACAGCCGGTTTCTGTTCCAACATGACTGTTTCCAGTGCACATAGCTAGGTCCATGTCATGAACCTGTCCTGGCTTCAGAATTGGGTTTTGCTACCTTCTTTTATTGATGTCTGTAGCTGTTCTCATTACAGGTTTATTTGATCACCCAAAATCCTCTGACATCATCACCCTAGGCCTTTATTAGCCAGCTTAGGTAGAGCTCAGGTGCTTGGGTATTAAGCTGCATTGTTTCAGTTGCCGCAAATTCGTCAGAAGATTTCAGTTACTTCATTTGGCTCGGCTCCAATCAGGTGACTTGTCTGATATTTCTGACTTCCATCCCATTTAATTCCAAGCACAATCCAGCTTACTAGGTATTGTCTACTCCAACCTCCCTGCACATAAATTGCCGACTCCACTCAACTGATCTGAGCGCTGTTCACACCTGGTCTTTGCAATAGAGGTAAAATATGTCTTCAAGAACGTCTCCAGTTTGCCTTCACTTTAATCGCATAACTGCATTGAACAATTTCTTCGCTTTAAGTCCCAGTTCTCATAAATTGTGCCGTTAACCATTACCCTGCTGGAGGATGCCAGACTGCATTTACTTTTCGGTTACTCTGGTGTTTAAATATTGCCCTTCTGGAATGTTCTCCTGTGATCAACTGCTTCCCTGCTGGAAAATACACATTTCTTATATCATCACTGTTCCTATGTGTATCCACACACCTGGCTTTGCTTTATTTGTGCTGTCCGCTCTGCTAATTTGTCTGCCATCCTACATTCCCAGCTATCTCGGACTTCACTGATTCACCAGTCATCCATAAAGTCTTGTTCTGCTGCACTGTCGCTTCTAGTCTGTGCTGCTCACTCAGACCTATGGCTTAGAAAATCCACCTTACCAAGTGCACCCACAACCTTCCATGATGTATGGTGTGGTACGTTTTGTGTGTAAAAACTTAACAGGCCTGCACAGAGTCCCACACCAAAAGCTTACGGAATAAACTAGAACAGAGTTTGAGAGCTTGGACCTCTCCTCCAACATCAGTGTCCGATCATACAAATGTTCTCTTCTGGGGGGAATGGCCAAAAATCCCCACAGACATCTCCAAATCTTGTAGAAAAGCTGCCCAAAAGATGTTATAGCTACAAAGAGGGAAACAAACTCCATGTTAATGCCTAAGGATTTAGAATGGGAGATCAAAAAACCTACTATAGGTGTGACGTATGGGCATCCCGATACAGTTGTCTATATCATATACGCACACATACCGTATATACTCGAGTATAAGCCGACTTTTTCAGCCCTTTTTTTGGGCTGAAAAAGTCCCCCTCGGCTTATACTCGAGTCACTAACTTCTGCCCTTAGGTTCTCTCCTTATCCTAGCCATCCCCCACACTCCCCGCCGTCCCCCACATCCCCACAACCCCCCACAACTCTCCTCGCTCCCGCTGCATTACCGGGTGCCCGCACTCCTGCGGGACTGATCCCTCCGCTGCCTGGGGCTGGGATGTGCCGATGGATCCCTCCGGATCCCTCGCCGCTGCCTGGGGCTGGGATGTGCTGATGGATCCCTCCGGATCCCTCCACCGCTGCCTGGGTCTGGGATGTGCTGATGGATCCCTCCGGATCCCTCCGCCGCTGCCTGGGGCTAGGATGTGCTGATGGATCCCTCCGGATCCCTCCGCCGCTGCCCGCGGCTGGGATGTGGTGCCTGGATCCCGCCGGATCCCTCCGCGCCTGCTGGGGCTGGGATGTGGTGCCGGATCCCTCCGCCCTGCTCAGGCGATGTGCGGCTTGGATCCCTCCCCCGCATCGCTCAGACTTTCTGTAGCGATGTGGCGTCCGGATCCCTCCGCTGCATCGCTCCCTGCACACACAAAAGAAGTCCCCTGCGGCCAGACATTGACCTAATGCACAGTGTGGCCGCAGGGGACTTTAATTACGGTACAGTGACCCAGTCTAAGGTGAGGCGCCATTACAGTATAAGATTGGTGTAGCAGGGAAAAGAATAGTGAGGGAAAGATGAGCAGAGCAGGGGAAAGATGTGTTCTTAGGATAAGTACAGTAGTAGAGCAGGGGAAAGAAGACTAGTAAGGGAAAGATGAGTATAGCAGGGGAAAGATAGATCCTCAGGAAAGTACAGTAGTAATAGAGCAGGGGAAAGAAGACTAGTGAGGTAAAGGAGAAGCAGTGCATAGAAGCAGTATAGAATTAGCTGGGTGCTTAGGGAATCAATAGATCAAAAAGGCCACTTTCACATCAGCGTTTTTCGCTGATCGCGGCAGATGCGGCGGATTTACCGCATCTGCCGCCTAACAGCCGAGTTGCGTTTTACCTGTGGCAAGCCCCATGCATTGTCTATGGGGCTTGTGGCAGGTGCAGCAAGTGCGGTATAGTTGTGGTTTTGGCACTTGCGGCGACTGCTGCCGCGAAAAAAACGCGGTAAGCAGAGTTTTGTTCACAGCCGCAGCTGCCAAAACCACAACTACCGGTATATTGCACTTGCTGCACCTGCCACAAGCCCCATAGGCATAGCATGGGGCTTGCCGCAAGTGCCATTAGGCGGCAGATGTGGTACGGTAAATCTGCCGGATCTGCCGCAATCTGCAAAAAACGCTGATGTGAAAGGAGACTTATGGGGCTGTCACACGCGTCAATATTGCGTGCAATATCGCTGCTGCACATGACGTTGCAGCGATATTGACGTGTGTGACAGGGCGTTTCAACCAGCGATAAGCCCCCGGGAGATGAGCGAGAAGCCAGCTCCCGGCGCCTCTCAGCAAGCACTGGGAGCTGGTCTCCATGGTAGAGAGGTACCAATCAATTGTCCAGTAAGGCCCCTTTCACATCAGCGGTAATCGCTGTTCGCGGCAGTTGCGGCAATTTTTCAGTAGCTGCTGCATTTCCCCCCTAGGCTTATACTCGAGTCAATAAGTTTTCCCAGTTTTGGGGGGCAAAATTAGGGGCCTCGGCTTATACTCGGGTCGGCTTATACTCGAGTATATACGGTATATAATATATATATACATACATACGTTCACATATACACACACACGCGCATACATACACCCAAAAATATGCTTTTTGCTCTAACAATGAAATCATTAATAATAAGAGCATGAGTAACCAGAAGGGCATGCGAGAGCTCATCAACCTAAAAAAGACCGAAGTGTAAAGTAAGCAGCAAATGTCATCTCCAGGGAGAGGAATACTAAAGCTGGGTGCTGAAACTAAACTCCTGGAAATACAGCCTCTGCTGCCACTTCTGCTTTTAGCAGCTACATAATTGGGACAGATACGGTCTACACATTGCTGAGCAAGCACTGAAAGGAAAGACATTCATCATTTTAATTGCATTGTGTTTAATTATTATTAGAAATCTGTGCAGAAGTTGGAATAGAAATTATTGAAATGGTGAGAATGTGGAAGGATATTATTGGGCTTTTATTATCTGAGGTCCCGGGCTCTGTGGGTGTCAATGTTGGGTGTACAAAGCGGTTGATTTTCAGCAACAAAAATGGAGATGCCAGTACAATGGCTGCATGAAACATTTTGTACAGTATTTGTAACAGATATTAAGTAACAGATCCCATTTTTACTAAAGGAACAGAAAATAATTTTAAACCATTGAAACTGGTATTTAAACATTGTTGCAATAATGCTTCATATATATTATATGTGACATGCACAGGTAACTGCAGCTTTAGTACATGTGATAAGGTAATGACACATATTTTGATAAATGGCTCAGGAAATATAAATCGGTAAAGCAAAAAAGAGTCACTGATCAACAAATATTTTTTGTTTTTTTTTTCATTTTCTCCTTTACTAAAATAATTTCCCAAAATTGAGATGGAGTCTGTATTGATTTCCAGCTGGTGTAGGAGGTATTACAGGCAATTCCTGCAAAAATATGTAAATTATCTCTCCTCCAGACAGAAGAAAATCCTCTCTAGTGTCCGTACAGAATCTATGGTATCCTTTAAAGTGTGACTCAATAAAAGGCTTGAAAAATGACTGGTGCCATCACCAAGAACAAAGATGTATTACATCATTTTAATTTAATACCAATCATATCATTTAAAGAATCTACTAAAAAAGCCACAAACATGGAGCATCTGTTTCGTAAAAAAGAAAAAATGACTTAAATATTTATGCATATTTATGCCATTCACAAATATTTTTTTAAAAGTGAGCAGGACTAATGTGGGGCCTCCTACTTGACGTTTTACTAGAGGACCTACAACAAATTATAGTGAAAATCTACACCTGATCATAGCAACAGCAATCTCAAATTTATAAATAGGCCTATGAATCATACATTTGTCGCATTATTGCCATGCCTCGGTTTGGGGAATCAATCTAGTGACCTCTTGCTGCATGGTTGGTTTCACTCTTTTTCTTTCTTGGGTATGCCATTTCAGGTGTCTCCACTTGCCTATTTGGTTCTACCCTGTTGTATCTTGGAAGGAGTTATTTTCACTCGTCTTGCACCGGCCTTCTTTGCTGGCTATATTTCCAGGTGGATAGGTGGTTGGAGTTCCAGCAACTCAACTAGGGGTATATCTTACATGGAAAACCCCAGTTGTTTTCCCTAAAGAGAATCTGAGATTATTCCTTCCTGGCACCAATTCCCATTCTCTTCATTTGGGTGTCTTGGAGGTATTATGCATTCCACTGGTTTCTGTTTATTTTCTCTTATTCTACCGTTGTGTACTTGTGTTAGTGTCTCACCCTGATGTGACGTCTGTCAGGGGTTGCAAGCACACAAAAGGCTATCTTGGGAAGACTAGGCACAAGTTGTTCAGTTAGGCAGAACCCCGAGAAAGCCTGACACTCTTTAACCCCTATAGAGGGATCTGGATTTACAACAGGATCCAGGGGATTGCTGCCTATGGAAGGGCAGCAGTCCAGAAAGAGGAAAGTTGCCAAGCAGGGTCAAAGCTGGGAGGTCAGGAAAAAGACAATTTAGGATCCGTAGAGAAGTCAGGGAGCCGGGTCAAAACCAATTTGGCAGTAAGGTACAAAATCGTGAAGCAGGAGAAGCATCCAAAAAACAGGCCAAGGTAACACAGCTAATACAAGACAGGAGACTAGTCAGGGGAACCAAAAGCTATTTCTGGCAGCTTCCAGCAAAAGAATGAAGGTATCAGTAGGGTGTGGTGCTTTCTAATAGGCTGAAGCTTATAAGTTAATGACTTCAGCTGGGCAGTGCACACACACATCCACTTTGTCAGACAGTGAAGCACTGCATGTCCCAGCCACTCTAACCTAAGTGGATGTGCGGATCCTGCGCTTTCCAGAGGTTCTAATTTTGACTTCTCCATCACCAGCACCACCTATAGAGTGAATACGGCGGTGCCTGGTGACAGAAGCAGATGGCGCAGGAGCAGGCTCTGGCGGGGATCCGACACCTGGGTACTCGTGCCTCTGGGAACATCTCTCACTTTGTTAGGATTGTTTTGTAGCCTCCCCTCTGGTTCCTCAGGGAGTATGACAAAACCTTCAACGGTTATTCATGGATTCTGGACCGAGGAGGTGTTCTTAGTTGTGTGGATAGGGTCTTACTGAGCCTGTACAGGAACCAGTTGGGTGGAGGTGCTGCATTTCACTAGTCCTTTCTCTCTGCTGTTACCCATGTGATTGGAAGTGCATAATATTTATATTTCTGCATATTCGGCAATAAAGACACCATCCAAATTGCTGGTGTTTGTAGTGGTGGGGGATAGTTAAAGGGGTATTCTTATGTCATACAGCATAGGCCAAAAATCTGTAATTTGATGAGGTAAAACAAATGGACAGTGTTCCTTGGATTTGCGCTGCTCATATAATAGAAGTGGTGGTCAGACAGTCAAACAAGGCAAAGATGGCTTTTAATTTCATCCGACGCGTTTCGGAGTAATATCCCAACTCCTTCCTCAGGGAGGGATAAGCCACCTTTGCACGTTTGAAGGTCTGACCGCCACTTTTATTATATGAGTAGCGCAGATCCAAGGAACACAATCCCTTTGTTATACCTCATCTGATTTGCACGTTTCCAGTGGAGTGTTGGATCCTGCGGCAGCCATATCATACGCTTCTACAGGTTGTGGGGGACACAACTGGCCCAGGTGAGCAGTGACATTTATACTGCATTTATAGTTTCTAAAAAGATAAGACCCTATTGCGCTTCCTTTCCTTCCTAGTTTCATTAAAAATGTGTAATTGACACAAGTCCCATAAAAATGTGACATGCATCTGTATCGAGAGTGGGCTTGTTGTGTACTGTTTTTTTGTGGACAAGTGGTCATAATTCATATACAAATTAATAGATAGTTCCAGTAACAAATATCAGGGGTCTTTTCTCAAAATAACTAAATCTTGTGGATACGCCATAAACGTGAGATGGAAATTCCCTTTAAAATCAGGGAATTCGATCAATTAAGTATAGAAACTGTCATTTTTAATTGTTAGGATCAGTTATCATTCTGCAAAAAAATGTCCAAGTGCAGTAATATTAACTATGTGTAACAAATGAAAATACATACAAAAAAGAAATAAAATAAAAGTGTAACATACTAGTTGTTCAGCGCTTGCTCCTACTTTCAGACTCTTCCAAGAAAAATATATTACTTCTAATTAATAGTATACAGAATAGATAAACCCCGGATCAATGCCCTGATCTGCTCGCTATGATGCACAGATATCACAAGCCGAACAAGAAAACATATTTTATGTTATCACCTGAAACATCAAAGTAACTCACAGAAACCAAATTAAGTGTAAAGAAGATTGATACTTCCAGACAAGATGTGGAGGATTCTCCGCGGGAAAAAAATATACACAAAGAAAAAATAAAAAGTAGAGCACTATTTAATAGAAAAAGAAATATATTAATAGACATCACATTTACGGTCAGTCTATTAACTTTACAATTACCCCACTCAATGAATTTTGCTTTACTGGGTATGATACAGGCTAATCTGCCTGCTTTGCCCTTGTGCTGGCTGACGGGAGTCGGATAGAAGTAGGTCCAAAGCAATCAGACGGCCTGACGTTGACAAATGGCTATGCTGCGGCAGACTTGTGGCGAAGGAGGGAGGGAGGGAGTGGAGACACATTCACTTTAATCTCTTTCTTGATTAAATCTAAAGCCGTGCTGTTCTGACATCATGTGATTTGCTCACAAAGCGTCGGCGCGTTTCAGCATGCTGGGCATAAAATGTTACATTTCCAGGTCCTTAAAAAGAATGCAAAACGCGCTGAAATTAAACTACTGGGAGCCACCCTAAAAATGTGTAAAAGCTATAGAATACATTCTGATTTTGCCATTTTATACATTAAGAAAAATAAAACATTTTTATACAAAAAAAGGAAATAATGCAGTCCCATGTAAAACAATCCTACAGTTGTGCAGAGCCAAAAAGTCTTGGTTGAATCCAACATAACATACCGAGTCCTAATCACTAATATAAGCTTTATATAATCTCATAAGGATATACTGCTTTTTTGCATAATATATATATATATGGACTATAAGACGCACCCAGGTTTTAGAGGTGGAAACATTTGAAGCAAAAAATTATGATCATGACGCACTGTTATTGGAGGTTGGGGGGGGGGTAACTGCTGCTGACACTGATATGGGGGTAATATCTCCAAATACTGCACTAATGTCCCCCACCCTGGCGCCCTTCCAGGTATATATTGCCCCCATCCTGATATCTATGTAATTTATCCTGTTATATCAGCCTCCTTCCTGGAATATGTTCCCCATCCTGGTAGATGATTCCCATCCTGATATATGATCCCCCATACTAGAATATTGGCTCGTTCCTGGTATGCATGGCACCCAACCTGGAATATGTTCCCCATCCTGATATACATGTCATTCATCTTGGTATACGATCCCTTATCCAGGCACATATGTCCTCAATCCAGGTATATATGATCCCCATCCGGTATATAGGGTCCCCCCATCCTGTTACACATGTCTTAAATAGTGGTATATGATCCCCCTTCCAAATATAAATTATCTCTCATCCTCATATATATAATCCTCCATCCAGATATATATATCCCCCATCCAGGTATATGTCCCCCATCCTGAAAAACATGTCCTCCATCCTGGTATATCATTTCCCATCCAGATATATATGATTAAAACTGATCTAGTTTTGCTTAAAAAAAAACCTGGGTCACCTGGGAATGGTGTTGCACGCCTATATATAGTCAAACAGAGTTGCTCAATAAACGGATTAACGGGAATAAACGGAGCTTCATTATTTGGTGAGTGCCGCCTTTCCTTTTCCTACTTACTGAGCAGATATATATGATTCCCCCATCCTGGTATACATGATTCCTTATCCTAGAATATGGCCCTATCTAGGTACATATGTCCCCGCATCCAGGTATATATAATCCCCCATCCTGGTAAGTAGACAAAAAAAAAATAAGGGAAAAAAAATCCTTGGGCAACCTGCCTCCTAAATCTTGATACAAAAGCAGAATTTAGCAGCCTATAAAAAGCAAAGTGCTAAGCATAGTGATCCTACTGATGTACTGTAGCGGCGAGCCAGGTTTAAGTGTGCATGGTATAGCGCGCACAATGGAGCTCTAAAAGCGAGCGGAATTATAGAAAGGGAAAAAAAAATGACAAAGATGAAAGCCACAAAGAATTATTTGCTGCCTTTCTTCTTTATTGTTAGATTACCTATGTGCCTAAAGGCGGGACTCAAAAGGTAAACATAACACCAGGTAATAAAAAATGCAGGCGATGGAACTGTCTTTTTTTCACCAGACTAGGCAAATATTTATGGCGTAGTTGACAAACTCGTGCCTAGTAAAAGAAGCAGCAGAGAGAGCAATTACCCTGATATTCATGGCTCACTTTGAATATTGCACTGAACATTACTCATAAATCTTTTACGAGAAGATCCCCTGAGCTCACTTAACAGCCAGTTTTAATCATGCAGTTGACACGGAGAAAATAACAAAATGTATTTTTTCAGTGGCAAATTAATTTAAGTTTGAACCTCCTCCTGAAGCGCTGCTCTTTTCATCTCTTCCCATTTTATTTTTTTTTTATTATTATTAGTAGCAGCAGAGTCTTTCCTCCTACCCTCTCGCCGAGCCCGGTGTCACTGTGCGGGAGGAGGATTCCAGGGCGGAAGGACAACAACACAAGCAAAGAATTCACAAGCAGAACAAAGGCGTTTCATGGTGAAGAGGTTTGATTCGTGACGATGGGCGGATTGTTGGGTTATAGAAGGGCAAATAATTACATATACTCAGAGTGGGGGCCATATAGAAATAGAAAAAGAAAATAGAGGCCGCTTCTAGAAAAAGAATAAACCAAAAGACATGCAGAAAATAACACAAGCTTTCTCCATGTCAAGCACAGAAAAGGCACGAGCGGCACAAAAGAATAAAATCATAGCATTGTATAATTAAGGGGTTTGTCAGATAAAAAAAAATTGCTTTGACCAGATATAGTGCCAGTTTATCTAAATATAATCTCAAAAGTGGACAGTTTTTGCTCTTAAAGGGACACTGTCACCAGGTTTTTGCCAGCTCATCTGACAGCAGCATAATGTAGAGACAGAGACCCTGATTCCAGCGATGTGTCTCTTACTGGGCTGCTCAGTGTAGTTTTCATAAAATCACTGTTCAATCAGTTGGAGATTAACATTGTAGGACTAATCAAATTTTCCAGCATAGTCATTTACTGCTAAATCTGAAGCAGAGAAAACAGTAATTTTATCAAAGTGACAGAAAGCAGCTCAGTAAGTGACACATTGCTGGAATCAGGGTCTCTATCTCTACATTATGCTGCTCTCAGATGAGATGGCAAAAACCTGGTGACAAAGTCCCTTTAATTTATTCAAGCTGCTGTGATGAGTTTTTAGCTTTTTTTTTCTTTCTTTCTTAAATCCCCCATACGGTTCCAGAGTTATGGCCCTTTATATTTGATGCTACTTTTTATAGTCTTTACAAGGAGGGCGTAGCTCACAGAATCCTCTGGGGCGGGTCTTTAGGCTTCTCTGCATTATTATCTAGTGATCTACGTCCCATTGATAAAAACCATAACGTTAACAGGAAATAAAAACTGTAAAAGCAACACTCCCACAATCTTATCCATAGGATAGGTGTTAATATCTGATTTTTATAATTAAAGGGGTGGCCTGAAATCAAAGTCATTTTCATTCTAAATCACTATATTATTTTAGTGCCTTAATCTAAACTACTTTCTAATATAATTGCATTAAAAATTCTTTCTCCTTCCATTACTATTCTATCTAATTAGTATTCCATTTTTCCCTACTTCCTGTCTGATGACCCTTCATTTGAGAATCCCAGTGCATGGTGGGTACTCAAATGTCATCATGATGCAATAGCTGCAGTTAATGCTGCAGCCTCTGCCCCCTCCCTTAAACAAATAGTCATCAGTGACACTTGTTTCAGGGGCTACGCTAGTCCCAGTGCGCTGTGCACAATGATAGTGAGCTCTCTATTGCCGATTTACATCAGTAGTGGGTGAGCCAGCATCAGAACACAATTTTTCAAAATAGCTGGTGTGTGAAGTCACTTATAAGGATTTAGAATGAAAATTATTTTGCCCTTAGACCACCCCTTCAAGGCACTACCTTATATGTAGAGTATGGTGACCATTTATTATATTCAATGCTAAAGGTTGTTTATAACATAAGGCCTGAACTCATCAGTAGATGAACTTCTGCTCTGCACGGATGCCAATAGCGTAATACAACACTCCTCTGGATAATTCTAGCCTATAATAATAAGAAAACCTAATTTAAAATATACTCTGCAGCACTCTGCAATTATGAAGGTGCTTTAGGGCATAAATAAATCTGTGGATGGATACGTCCCTGGTGGGTCAGGGACAGTGTCAAGAGAACTAGTGCAGCACAGAAAAATCTTGGAGATAGGACGATCAGATGTTGGCGTTTGTAACACTTTTAAAAGGAGATGCATAGAGATGAAGTACTGCAGGGAGCTCTGTGGGTCAGAGTGATACTAATACTTTTAAATTGGATTCTATAACTGATGAGCAACCAGTACAATAGCTGGCACAGGGTGGATGCATCGGTGTAATGGCTGGGCAGAAATAAGCCTTGGGCTGCATTCAGGATGCACTGGGAGCAGGAAAGTTGTGCTGCCTTGGCTTAGAAAAGCACCATTATACAACATTAAAAAAGTTGCATCAAACAAAAAAACATCAATAAAAGTTGTACATTTTCCCAGTCCACCCATGATTTAGTGTCATATATTCAGATGATGTCAGCAGAGATCAGCATTACATACCACAGCGATAAAGATCATCACTGGAGAAGAATGTCTTATACATTTCTGACAGATGAAACAGATTGCCATCAGTGAGAAATAATGGATGCCATCAAAACTCATTTTCTAACTAGCTCCACAAAAAAATCCATATTGTCTGGGTTTCCTCCCGACCTCCCCAAGGACATACTAATAGGGAATGTAGATTATGAGCCCCAATGGGTAATGTGTAAAGTGCTGTGGAATTAATAGTGCTATACAAGTGAAAAAGTAAATAAAAGGGCTATAGTTAGAGTATATGAGTTTTTATATTGAGATGGAAAAATACCTGTATAGTCATATATTTTTTAGATTTTAGCATATCATTAACCCACGTAATTGTTAAATTAGACAACTGTGGTATGTGTCAACTACTCACATCCTTACAGGTGTTTGCAGAATACAGTTAGCTGATATATAGGGCCTTATTAGTGGCAGATTCACATCCATGTGCAACTTTTGCACATACTGGTGCCAATTCGTTAACACTGATGTTTCGGATATTAGTCTTAAAGGGTATTCCCCCATCTCCAAGATCCTATCCCAAAATGAAGTAGGTGTAATAATAATATTAGCAAATTCCTTCAATTAGGAATGTAGTATAGTTCTCCTGATTAATTAGGTCTCTTACCTTACGTGCAGGACATTGCAGCTTATGGTTACGACCACAACCAACCGTCACTATTACTATTTGACTGGTCGTGACCATGGATACCTAAGCTGCAATGTTCTGCACATGAGGTAAGAGACATGGCTAATCAGGAGAACTGTACTACATGTCTAATTGGAGGGATTTGCTAATACTATTATCATTACACCTACAACAAATTGGGATAGGCTCTTGAAAGTAGGAATAATACTTTAAGCCCTTAACGACCGGACATCCTTGGTCACCTCCCACCCTTTGATGTGGGGTCACGCACTGAGCTCGCATCATTCCCTGCACATGCCAGGTGAGCTGATCAGCTGACATGTGCAGCTAACAGATGTAGGCGGAAAAGAGATCCACCCACCGCTGTTAACCCCTTAGATTACGCTATCAGTGATTGACAGCACAAGCTAAGGGCCCTTTCACATCAGCGTTTTTTGAAATTTGCGGCAGATGCGGTGAAAAAACCGCATCTGCCGCGATTACCGCATACCGGCTGCACTTGTGGCGCGGTTGCGGTAAACGCCATGCAAAGTATAGGCGTACTTGCGGCAGGTGCGGCAAGTGCGGTTTTGCACTTGCGGCAGGTGCGGCAGGGAAAAAAACGCGTCTGACCGCGGTTTTTTTTCGCTGCCGCACCTGCCGCAAGTGCAAAACCGCACTTGCCGCACCTGCCGCAAGTACGCCTATACTTTGCATGGCGTTTACCGCAACCGCGCCGCAAGTGCAGCCGGTATGCGGTAATCGCGGCAGATGCGTTTTTTTCACCGCATCTGCCGCAAATTTCAAAAAACGCTGATGTGAAAGGGCCCTAATACAGTGCCAGGGATCTCGTGTTATTCCCCACCGGCATGGGCGACCCTGTGATGCAATCATGGGGCCTCGATGCGTTGTCATGACCGCTGAGGACCCCTGTCACTGTCATCGCTCCCTTCCTCTGGATACCCGGTGAGCTGCACTGTACAAATGATCACATTCTGTGGATGCAGGCAAACAGTGGATCATCACGGCTCTGTACAGCACAAGTGATAGGGCACTTCAACACTGCAGTGTCCAATGGGGCCAAGTTAAAAAAGAAAAAAAATTAAGAAAAAACATAAAAGTTCAAATCAGCCACCTTTTGCACCATTAGAAATAAAAGTATTAAAAAAAAAACACATATTTGGTTTTGACCCATTCAGAAATGCCCAATCAAAGCGACGAGTGGCACAACATGTCGACAAAAGCACAATTTTTTTTTTTTTTTTTTTTTTTATATAAACAGCTGAATTTTTTTTTCACCACTCAGTTAACAGTCACACTTGACATGTTTGGTATCTACAAACTCATAAAGACTTGTGGCATCTTATGGAAATGACAATTTTACCATATAGTAAACATAGCAAACAAAAAAAACAATTGCGAAATTGCACTTTTTTTTTGCAATTTCACCGCACTTGGAATTCTTGGAAACACTTCTGTTTTCTTGAACAATATAAGGTAAAATAAATGATGTCAATCAAAAGTACAACACGTCCCACAAATAACAAGTGACTGAAAAGTAAGGATCCAAAGGGTTAACAGAAAGTGCTGGGTTTCATAGATCCACCGCGCTGACCTCCAGTGAAGACAAACAGAGTGATGTATAAAACTCTGTTTAATGGGTAATTTGCCTACCGGTTTCGTGATTTCAGTTATCACTTCATCAGGGCATCAAGAGCAGCAGTATTAACAAGATTTATATACACACAACAACATTATATGACTCCACCCTTCAATTATGATGGTGTTTCCTGTGGGAACGCCTCCTTCACACATGCAGGGTGGATAACATCTATTAAAAGACATATCAATAACAATAATTCATTAAAAACACCACATCTATTACAAAAACACTCTTCAAATCACAAATTAGATAAAAATGCACCAAGATCCACATGGGATTCAATCTGGCACCTCCAAAACTAAAAGCTTATAGAGTCAGCATTAGATCACTAAGCCATTCATACAGATAGAAAAACTCAGTAAGTGTATGTAGGGAGAACATACCTACTGGGGAGTTAGAAAAGATATATCTGTTATATGACCCCACCCATTCAGGTATGAAGGTAGCTCCACTAGGAACGCCACCCTCAAACCCTCTGGGTGGACAACATCCATTAAAAGGCATATAAATACAAAATAATATAATCTATGTAACATTAAAACACCACACATGAAGAAAGCATAAAAACCTCTCTAAATCATAAAATTAAAAAATAGTATAAAAATGCACAATGATCCACAGGGGATTCAATCCAGCGTTTCCAAAACTATAAATTTACAGGGCAAGCATTAGACCACTTGGCCATTTAAGTTAATTGAAAACTCATCTCAGTCATAATATGTGAAGAGAACCTACCTATTAGGAGTTTGAATATTTATTATTAAAGGGGACCTGTTTTCTATTATAATTCCCCATTATCTGATGGGCTTATAACTTAAAAAAATAAATAAATAAATAAAAAATATAATTTTTCATTTATTTAAAATACATGCATTAATATCAATAGAAACAAAAAAAAAAAAAAAAAAAAGAACAAAAAGGGTTGCTGTCACTGAGAAATGACAGTGACCTAATAACTAGAGCAGCAGATAAGGGTGGGGGGATTGTTCTGCAAGATCGAGTGATCTATCTTAAAGAAGCAGATAGAATCCTTTCAGACAGAGCCGCATACAGAATTTCGAATTTAAATGAATATAGAGACTCCATCGTTAAATATGGGACATTATTGGACACTCTGTTTGTCTTCACTGGAGGTCAGCGCGGTGGATCTATGAAACCCAGCACTTTCTGTTAACCCTTTGGATCCTTACTTTTGCTGGGCACCTGCTGCGACCATAAGAGAGAGCGGAGTTAGTTGGTTGTGACTTGCACAACCAAATCAGGTGAGTCCTTCCACTAAAGGGGGGCACTGAGGATAATTGTACAAAAGGAAATTACTCTATGTGCGCTCCATTTCCCTTTTTATTGAAAAATAAAAAGAAAGTTATGGCTCTTGGAAGAAGGGGAGGAAAAAAACGAAAAATCACCTGGGGCTTAAGGAGATAATGATGGGCGTATAAGGTGCGCAGAATTCATTAAGATATACTATACACACCACTTAATGAGTTAGACATATCCCATTACTCATGTGCGCCACTAATCAATGTTACTCTCATTGCATTCACACGCAATACCTATGCCAACATACTGATGCCAAGAGATTGGTGGAAGCAGCAGGCGAGCGCCGACGGTACATTAAGTGAAGTTTTCTTTGTTCTTGGTACACCATCTTGTTACCACTGATTGGTTGTAAAGTGGGGTAGAGCCTCATCTGTGTAGATGTTATGTGATGTGCTCCTAACAGAACTGGAAAGATTTGTTATGGTAGCACTTTTCTAGATGAGACTAACACTTTGCACTGACTCTTTTTCAGGGCACACTCTTGTTAGTGTAGATACTTGTTGCACATGTGAACTCTGCACACATTGCTCGCTTGTTTTTATATTGTTCTTTCCATATAAATATCTGCTTATAAGGCATCTACCGTATGTGTTTTAATGCATTTTTTAGAAAGGAAAGTGATACCTGTCTGTCACAAATTATGTGAGGATGGATATGGCAGTCAACAGCTCATCAAGACAGCTATACTCATTATATTGCTGGGTGCAGGAATGCAATAATCCCAGTAACTATTAACCCCTCTACATGAACCAATCACATGATTCATGATACCTGAAACCCCGGCAGCATGGACCAGAGACTGGCTCCTTCATCTATGTTCTACTCTGGAACGCTGTGGTGTACCAGGGAGAAAAAAAAGTTAAAACTGCAGCCGGGGACAGGGATGACTAGTCCAAAAGGCTGGTCCCTGCAGACTTCACCAGTTTAGATAAAGTAACAAGTCTCTCCCTAAGTGTTTATAGAGAGACTGGTCACTCAAGCTAAGTGGGTAAGGAGAAGCCTCTAGGACTAATCACCTTGTCCCCGGCCATGATTTCAGCTATAACAATCTCTGTAATGTCAAAACATTCCTGAAAAGAAAATAGATGTAATGCAGAAGCCGGTCTCTGATCCATGCTGCCTGCAATTTTTAGCTTGAATATGTGACTGGTGCCCTTTAAAATTTACAGTGTAATCTGTTCCCAATCTGTGATGCATATTTACATCAAAGGTCGTGTTGCGGTCTTTGATGCGGGCTCGCACTTTGAGCATCCATGTTACCCTGCACATCATTACTGATCTGATCAGTCATCATGTACCTAATAGTCACGGGTGGATCGGAGAACCGTGAACAGCTGTTATTCAGGTAAATCTCTGTCAATCTCTGACAGCAGGATTTAACAAGTGCCGGTGGGGAGTGCGTAATGATGGGTTGTTATGCTCACGGCTGTGGAGTCAAAGTCGAGGAGTCAGAATCCATTTTGATGGAGTCGGATTCCGGAAAATGGAGGAGTAGGAGGTCTGGCTTACTGACTCCACAGTCAGGGCGGTGGAGTCAGAGTCCTGGAGTCAGTGTCCATTTTGGTGGAGTTGAATTCAGGGAAATTGAGGAGTCGGAGTTGGAGGTTTGGCTTACCAACTTTACAGCCCTGGTTACTACAGCCAGGGGTCAGATGATGACACTCCCTGTGAATGCTGGCTGTGAGCCACCATTCATAGGAGGCCATGATTATGCTATACAGCATGGCTCTGTGTAGCAAAAGTGATTGCATGATCGCATCTTCAAGTCCCCTAACGGAATTTGTCAAAAGTAAAAAAAAAAGTTTTTTGTTTTTTTTTTCATATTTTTAAAAACAAGTTCAAATCACTGCCCCTTTTGTCCCATTGAAAAGAAAACCAATAAAAAAAAAACTACACATATTTGGTATGACCATGTTTCAGAAATGTCCGATCAAAAACAAAATACATTTATCTGACTGGCAAACAGTGTAATGAAAAAAATCAAAAATGCCAGAATTAAGGTTTTTCTGGCTGCTGCAGCATTGTAATGAAATACAATAGAAGAAGCTCAAAACATTATATCATCATCCCAAAAAATGTAATCAGTAAAAATGGCAACTCAGGGTGCAAAAAATCACTCATCCCTAGATGCCAAGAAATAAAAACTTGCATTTATTTTTTTTTTGCAATTTCACCTCACTTGGAAATTTTCTGTTTTCCAGCACACTATATGGTAAAATGAATGATGTCATTCAAAAGTACAACTTGTCCCACAAAAAATAAGCCCTCATGAAAGATGGGGAGGGAAAAAACAAAAAAACTGAAAATTGAGATCTCCTATCGTACAACCAAAGATGTCAGAAATGTTTGATTTTCACAAAAAAAAAAAATTAAGTTTATTTTAAAAAGTTGCTACAGATTCAGAAACGATCCCCTTCTCATCAGCAGACTGGGTCTAGTTTTGTGGTTCAGCTTGATTTATGCAAGTAGTGCTGAGCTGTCATACCAGACACAGCCCAAGGGGGGCACTGCTTCTAGAAATAATACAAAGAAAGCACATTCCTTTATATTTTTGTAAAATGTAGGATAGATAATGAACTATAATATAGAGCTAGTTGGAAAGAATTTATAACACTGTGCGTTCTTTAATTAAACTCAACTGGAGAATCAGGAGAGAAAATCTGCTCTTTTGGTTATTAAAAAAACTATTTTTTGGTAGAAATTGAGACTTACAGGTGACGTCATCCTGATCCTGAAGAAATCTCTCCAAAATTGTCCGTGCAACCAAGGCTGGAGAAAAGTCTACCTGTAGAAGAGAACAAATAGGTTCTAGTGAAAAATAAAGGGTTTGATAACCAGTTACATCAAGACTAAGAAAACACCCGGTAATGGTGGACAGACACCAGAGGTTTGGTCGGCTGAAGACAGCATTTTCTGCTAACCTTTGGCGCCTTTTTATCACACTCCAGACATTGCAATCTGTACATGGACCATGATACACATATCTGAATTTAGCCTGTTTGATGTGTGAGCTTTACCCAATTCTTTTGGCGGATGGCCCATTTCACGCAACCATCTTTTGTTGATTGATGGTTTGAGCTTGACCCGATGTGTAGACCAAATTTACCAATTTACCACGCAACTTGACCCGATGTGTAGGCCAAATGAAAGGGTTTGTTAAATAATGCACAGCTGACGGCAGCCATCTGTGTTACATTCATGTTTTGTATGAAATCAACAGGACATATACACCCAGTCTTAAAAATCTCTTCGGTCTTGGGGTACAAGTCTACAGTCACTATGTGACTGCAGACTTGTGAAACTTCACAGCGCACAATGTTCGCACTGTCAAGATTCTCTGGTGTCAAAGCCAGGAGCAAGCGAGAGCTTGATTGCTGGTAAGTGATTTGCATACATGCATTCACATGCTGACTACACATGCACATCCTTTTTCAATGCAAGTGATTTGAGCAAGGCCATCTAGCCAGAATCTGCATATCACATATTTACAGTCACGTGACTGCCTGCTCCTGGCGCAAGCACTGCAAAATCCAGCAAGGATTCACTGTTGAAGTGATAGCATCCTGATTACTGCAACCAATCAGCACCCTAATGGTGATGTTTGCACGTGTAGACAATGTGTGTGGATGCAAGTGAATGGCTGCAGTAGTCACATAAATTATTTACAGTAGATCCTTACTGGAAAGCTAGCAGGGATCATCAGAGATGATGGGGATTCAACTGGCGTTGTAAATCTGATTACTTCCGTATAGTTTTGCTAATCTTATAAACTGTACTGTAGCGACACATGCCTTTATCAATACGTGTCATTGTTTCTTATCAGACAGCTTGGAGCCTCCGTTGTCTAAGGGTGCCGTTACACACAGCAATGTTCCAGCGATCCCGACAATGACCAGGATCGCTGGAACATTGCTGTGTGGTCGCTGGGGAGCTGTCAAACAGGCAAATCTCCTCAGCGACCAGGGAGCCACCTCCACATCGCTGGGTAAGCGGGAGGACGCTGATAACCATGATAAACAGCAGGTATCTAGGCAGTACGCGCTGCTAAGTTACCCGCTGTTTATCATGGTTACCAGCCTGTGTGGTCGCTGATCACTGGTCTCTCGCTGTCACATGCAGCGATGAGTGCTGACCAGCGGGAGACCAAGAACCAAAAAAATGTTCCTAAAGGATGTGCAGCGATGAGCGACCTCACAGCAGGGGCCCCATAGCTGCTGCTTTTCACACGCAGCGATATCGCTGGCGAGGTCACTGATTTCAGCGATATCGCTGTGTGCCGTACCCCTAAGTGTGTGAATTGCAAACTACACCCTGTTCCAAATTATGCAAATGTTCTTTTTCTCTGATTTTCCTAAATCGTCGGTGCAAATGACAGTCAATGTAATAAAAGTCATCACTCGTTAGAGTATACATCAAATTTTATTGAGGAAACCTCCCAATGATAACAGTATAATCTTCAAAGTGAAAAAAAAAACAACTCTAAATGCACTGTTCCAATATATTAGGCACAGTAGAGTTTCAAACATTCGATATGTTTAAACAAACTGAAAATGCTCATTTGTTGAATTTGCAGCATTAGGAGGTCACATTCACTGAAATAAAAAGCTATTTAACTCCAAAACATCCTAACAGGCCAAGTTACATGTTAACATAGGAATCCTTCTTTGATATCACCTTCACAATTCTTGCATCCATTGAACTTGTGAGTTTCTGGAGTGTTTCTGCTTGTATTTCTTTGCATGATGTCAGAATAGCCTCTCAGAGCTGCTGTTTTGATGTGAACTGCCTCCCACCCTCATAGATCTTTTGATTAATTATACACCAAAGGTTCTCTATAGGGTTGAGGTCAGGGGAAGATGATGGCCACACCATGAGTTTATCTCCTTTTACGCCCATAGCAGCCAATGACACAGAGGTATTCTTTGCAGCATGAGATGGTGCATTGTCATGCATGAGGATGATTTTGCTCCTGAAGGTACATTTTTGCTTTTTGTACCACAGAAGAAATCTCTCAGTCAGAAACTCTATATACTTTGCAGAGGTCGTTTTCACACCTTCAGGAACCTTAAAGGGGCCTACCAGCTGTTTCCCAATGATTCCGGCCCAAAACATGACTCCTCCGCCTCCTTGCTGACGTCGCAGCCTTGTTGGGACATGGTAACCATCCACCAACCATCCACTACTCCATCCATCAGGACCATCCAGTGTTGCTGCTCGGCACTCATCAGTAAACAAGACTTTTTGAAAATTAGTCTTCATGTATATCTGGATCCACTGCAACAGTTTCTGCTTGTGAGCACTGTTCAGGGGTGGCCGAATAGTAGATTTAAATACAAAAATGGGGAGACAAGAGGCGCAATAGTGCCCTATCACTAGTGACACACAGAGTATATCAATAAGTGTACACTCACCTGGTCCAGTTGTGTGACCCACAACTGGTTTATAAGCCTTCGGTTTAAAGCTGCTGCAGGACATCCACCAACCACTCGTACGTGGAAAAATGCTCATATATAGGGAAGATGGTGTGTCATGGTCCGCGCTGCTGTCTCAGTGGGATTCCCAAGGGATGGATGTCTCCAAGAAGGTACAAGGAAGGCAATGGGTCTAAAGCAAAGATCTCCTTTATTCACCAACGTGTTTCGGCACCTATCCTGGCACCTTCAACAGGTTATCCTGATGAAGGTGCCAGGATAGGTGCCGAAACACGTTGGTGAATAAAGGAGATCTTTGCTTTGGAACCATTGCCTTCCTTGTGACTTCTTGGAGACATCCATCCCTTGGGATCCCACTGAGACAGCAGCGCGGACGGTGATACACCATCTTCCCTATATATGAGAATAGTAGATATATGCACCACAGCAAGCCTTTGAAGGATCTTATAACACTTTAAGGTTCGAGGGACTCCAGAGGCACCAGCAGCTTCAAATATCTGTTTGCTGGTTTGTAAGGCCTTTTTTAGCTTCAATAAATTTTTATTATAATGTAATGTAGGTTACAAATTATCTTGGTAGAAAATATCAATTAGTCAAGTATCAATGCAAAATCAAACATTTTTATGGGGAATAACATAAGGGGAGGGGGGGGGGGAGGAGGTGGTAGATTCAATTAGGTGATTGGGGGGGGGGGGGGGGGGTGGGGGGGGTGAGAAAGGGGGGGGGGGGTAAGAGATAGTTAGAAAGAAAGAGAAGATTGAGAGAAAAGACAAGTGTCAGATGGAGTAATTCAGTTCAGAACGTAGTGCTTTGCACTCCATGATTACATTTTTCGACTTACGGTGGCTGCATGGCCTCCGGGTATTTTGCCCACATCTGCCAAGCCTCCGCAATATATCTACGTCTCGGTGCGTTCAACGCTAAGTGGTATTCATGACAGTATATGAGGTTCAGTTTTTTGATGACCTCTCCTAGAGAGGGGGGGGACACACTCTTCCAAGAAGCCGCAACACATAGTCTGGCTGCAATTAGAATGTACGTTATCACATGGCGTAGGACGGGTGGGAAGGATTCTGCTCCTATATGCAGGATTGCAAGTTGTGGTGACGGGGGGATAGAGGTGTCAGTGACCGAGCTTATCAGGCCAGCCACCAGCGTCCAAAATTGGGCTATCTTGGGGCATAGCCACCACATGTGTCCCAAGTCTCCCTTTTGCCCGCATTGCCTCCAGCACAAAGGAGAGTGACCCGAACCGAATCTAGCTAGTCTGGATGGGGTGGTGTACCAACGTAAGTGAACCTTTTTGAGGGACTCCAAGTGGTTAATGCATTTAGTGGTTTGTATTACGCAATTAGTCGCGCTCTCCCATTCCTCTGCTTCTGCTGAGAAACCCAGATCCTCTTCCCACCCAATCATCGAGGGCAGTTTTCCTGTTATGTTTTGAGACAGTATACCTTCATAAATGAGAGATATCCCCCTCGGTAGCGGGTTTTCAGAGAAAAGGTATCGTTGAAGTGGTGATGGTGAGGGTCGTTTCAGGTCGTGTAAGCAGTCTAAAGAACTGAGAAAGTGTCGTACCTGGGAGTACTGTAAGAATGTGTTGAGTAGTTCCTTTCTCCCTTCACTAAACTGCTGAAAGGTGAGTAGTTTACCGTCCTTTAAGAGATCGTCAAGGGTCTCAATTCCCAGGTCGCCCCACACAGATATATTCAATGCAGGAATATGCACCTGGAGGGCTCTCAGCGGGATCTTCTCGGGGGGAAACCTAGACCAGGCAACCGGTATTTTGTCCCACACCAATTTCAATGAGCGGATGGTGGTCAGGGGATGAACTACCCCGACCTTACCAAGACCCGCTCCCGCTAGAAGCACCCCAGGCGCCACCCCAGGGAGAATCTCCGATTCAATTTGAACCCATCCCAATTCTGACCGCCGTCTTAACAATTCCCTAGATGCCTCCAGTATCGTGGCTCTAAGGTACGCTGTAACGTCTGGGACTCCCATGCCTCCTCCTTTAAGTCTCTGGTACATCGTGTGCCTCGGGACTCTCGGTCTCCCCTTTGCCCATATGAAATTGTTAATCAGCCTCTGTAGCTGAGAAAGTAGTTTGGTCGGATACGCTAACGGGAGGCAGCGAAAGAGATACAGCATTTTAGGCATCCACATCATTTTAAAGGCCTGGATGCGTGCCATCCAGGATAAGGGGGAAGTGGACCGGCCTCCAGAGACCTCCTTAACGAGCCTAGTAATGATTGTATGTTGACTCGAGCTATATGTTTGGAAGCACACAGCACAATACCGAGGTAGGGTATGCCGTCTGTTGCCCATGTACATGTGAATTTCGTTTTCAGATCACCTAGCTCTGTCTCTGAGAGGTTAACCGGGAGAGCCATGGATTTTCCCAAGTTTAGCTTGTAGTAGGAGATCTCCGAGAAAGCCCCCAGCTCCCTCACTACCGCTGGGATGGAATTGGTGGGGTTCGTGCATGAGATAATTACATCGTCAGCGTACAGTCCTATGACATGGCGCTTTGTCCCAACCTGTATGCCTGAGATTTGTAAGTTGGACCTAATTGATGCTGCAAGAGGCTCCATCACGAGGGCGAAGATCAGGGGAGAGAGGGGGCATCCCTGTCTTGTCCCATTGGTGATGGTAAAGGGTTGTGACAGATAACCCGACATGGAGACGCGTGCTCTAGGATTGGAATAGAGACTTAGAATCGCTTTCAAGATCGGCCCGGAGAAGCCAAATCTCTCAAGGACCCCCTGTAGGTATCCCAGTGTACCCTGTCAAAGGCCTTCTCAGCGTCCAATGACAGGAATACACTGGGGGCCCCCTTTGTCTCCACCACATCAATCAAGTCCAACATACGTCTAGTGCCGTCTCTAGCTTGTCGACCCGCTACGAACCCCACCTGATCCGCGTCCACCAAGAGGGGCAACACTTTCGTTAAACGGGAGGCCAAGATTCTAGCAAATATCTTCACATCCGTGTTTAATAACGAGATGGGACGATAGTTGCCCGGCTGATCTGGGGGCTTCCCTGGCTTCTGGATGGTGGCAATTGTGGCCTCCAGAGCCTCGGCCGGGAGCTCTCCCTCAGACTGCCAATGTTGGAAGAGGCGGAGCAGATAGGGCGCAAGGCGGGACGAGAGCGTCTTATAATACTCGTTGGCAAATCCGTCTGGACCCGGAGCAGAATTTGACTTGAGGCCTCGAATGGTGTTAGTTACCTCTAAGAGTGTGATAGGCTCATTTAGGTCTGCTAATACGCCTGGGGGGACTACTGGTACGTCGATCTGTGATAAATAATGCCGTATGGAGTGCATGGAAGGCTGCAAAGTCTGGGGGTCGTCAGCTAGGTTATACAGTCTAGAATAGTATTCTGCCATGACTCCTACTATCTCGGTTGGGTCTCTAACCTGTTTACCTTCCGCTGAGGTCATGGAAGTCACCATAGTTTGTACCACTCGCTTCTTGAGTCTTTTGGCCAAAATTTTACCAGCCCTATCTCCTGAAGAGTAGAATTGGGTATTAAGTTTCCTCAGGTGGAGTTCATGGTAGAAAAGTAGTTGGGCTCTAAGTTTCATGCGTAGATCTAGTATTCGGGAGGTTAAAAGGGGCGTAGGCTTAATTTTGTTCACCTTTTCCAATTCTGTGATTTGTTCGGACCATTCCCTCCAGAATTTCTCTCTTGTCCTCTTTTGTTGGGATGCTTTCTGTATAAGGAGGCCCCGGAGAACAGCTTTATGTGTACTCCATAGGGTTCCGTCTGAAACTTCCCCATTGTCATTAAAGGGAACCTGTCACCCGATTTTAAGCTCCTACACTATCTCTAGCTGTCCCTACACCTTCCTAGCAGCTCCCTATCTCTCCCTTTCTTATCTAAAGTGTCCCTATAAAAGAAGTGTAAAATAAGATTAAACTTACTGCAGTCCCCGTAGTTAGGGACTGGGTAGGCGTGGCCTCTGTTCCTTCCTCACTCCTCCGTGTGGAAATGCACGCCCCGCTGGGCGGCATTATTGTGGGTCCTCTCTGCCCCCATTAACATTAATCCTCCGCCCTCTACACCTCTTTGCACCGGCCGGGCGTCACATCCGGCGCGGTGCATTATGGGCCGTCACGTGATCTGCCCTAGTGCATTCTGGGTCCGATCACGTGATCGGCCCCAGTGCATTATGGGCTTGATCACGTGATCGGCCCCGGCTTCAATAAGCGCATTGCGCATGCGCGGAGCCGGGGCCGATCACGTGATCAAGCCCATAATGCACTGGGGCCGATCACGTGATCGGACCCAGAATGCACTAGGGCAGATCACGTGACGGCCCATAATGCACCGCGCCGGATGTGACGCCCGGCCGGTGCAAAGAGGTGTAGAGGGCGGAGGATTAATGTTAATGGGGGCAGAGAGGACCCACAATAATGCCGCCCAGCGGGGCGTGCATTTCCACACGGAGGAGTGAGGAAGGAACAGAGGCCACGCCTACCCAGTCCCCTAACTACGGGGACTGCAGTAAGTTTAATCTTATTTTACACTTCTTTTATAGGGACACTTTAGATAAGAAAGGGAGAGATAGGGAGCTGCTAGGAAGGTGTAGGGACAGCTAGAGATAGTGTAGGAGCTTAAAATCGGGTGACAGGTTCCCTTTAAGACGAAAGAATTCGTCTAGTTCGCCGTCTATTGTGTCGAGGACCTGTTGGTCCGACAGGAGAGCTACATTCATTCTCCATCTACGCGAGGCGCCACCCGAACGTCCCATTTGGATACCAAGGGTAACAGGGGCATGGTCTGACCATGAGATCAGACCTATCTTAGCTGCATTGCAGCGAGCTAGTATGTCATCTCCCACCAGGAAGAAGTCAATCCTGGAATAGGATTTATGACTGTTAGAGAAAAAGGTGTAGTCCCTGTCCTCCACGTTCAGGTATCGCCACACATCATGGAGCCTGAATTCCCTACATAACTCTGCTATTCCTCCACCCCTTCTTCCCGCCATCGCAGAAGAGTCCAGCCTCGCCTCCATGACTTGGTTAAAGTCACCGCAAATAATCAAAGAGCCCACAGTGGATCCTGTTAGCTTTTTAAACAGAGATCTGAGGAATCTCTTTTGGCCAAAATTTGGGGCATATAGAGTTACAATGGTATGTTTTTCCCCGGAAATAAGACACCCCATAATTAGGTATCTCCCCTGGGGTCAGCCTCTAGCGTCAGCAGCTGGAACTGGACTCTGCCGCTCACCATAATACCGACTCCTGCTTTTTTAACTATATTGTTAGCGAAGAATATATGCGGATAAGAGGAATTTCTTACCCTATGATTATCTTCCTTTAGTAGGTGAGTTTCTTGGATGCAGAGTATGTCCGCCCGTAGCCTCCTAGTTTCCCTCCATAAGAAGGATCGCTTGATTGGGGAGTTCAGTCCCCTAACGTTTAAAGTCGCCACCTGTAGGTTGGAAGCAGAACCTGCCATGACAGACGTAGTCAAATAGTGAGTCTCAATCAGCACTTGTAGGAATTTGAGAAAAGGCCTAAGGAGCCAATGAGTAGATAGAAAGAAAGTGGAGAGAAAGTAGAGAAAAAGAAAAAGGGGGGGGGGGGGGAAGGTGAGATGATTAGGGGGGTAGAGAGAGAAAAAAGGGTCCGGGATAAATGTGGGGGTTAACAGATAATTGTGGGAGGATAATTAGATTACAACAATACGACAAGAGACAATTGGGGAATACACAAACACAAATGTAAACGTAACTTTGGCTAGACTAATTCGTCTGTAGCCTTGGGGGGGGGATTTAATAAATCCACAAGGCCCTTCTCCTTTATCCCGGGGGCACTCGCGTGACCCTCAGTCCCGGGGGGGGGGGGGAAGTACTCCCGAGCAAGGTACCCCCGAGGATCTTTCAGAGGAGGAGCAGGGCTCAGGGTATGGCAGACAGCCAAATTGGAGCTTTCGCCCGCCAGACCAACAGGTCATCGTCCCAAGCTACGATGGTGTCAGTTATGGACCCAATGTTATGGTTCCTGAGGTTCGTCACGGGGAGGTCGGGGTGAATTTTGGCCCGATGAAGTTAAGTTCCAGGTCTTTAGAGCCTTCCTAAGTTGGGTGGGGGAGCCAAACGAGTGCCTCGATCCTTTGTATCGGAAGTTTACAGCCGTAGGTGTCCCCCATGCATACTGGATCCCCTTCTCTCTGAGGATGCGACAACTAGAGGTGAACTCGCGCCTCCTGGCCAGCGTTCCCGGGGACAAGTCTGGGTAGGTTGCAACCGCGTCAAATGGGGGTGGTAGTGAGGGATTATCCCTCATGGCACGCAAGAGGAGATCCCTCGAGCCTGGTCTCAGGAAAGAGACCAGTATGTCCCTGGGGGTTTCTTTTGGTAGCGAGGCGGGTTTTGGAAGTCTGTAAAGTTTAACCACTTCAAGCATGTCTGGAGGGGCTTTTGGTAGAGCTGCAGCCAGGAATGTCGTCACTATTGCTGATAAATCCTCCGTATCCTGGGCTTCTGCAATCCCTCTTAGTTTGATGTTATTAATCCGTAAACCGTCTTCCAAATGGCACAGTTTCGCTTGTACTGCTCCCATGTCTCTGTCTAATGTGTCATAGCTGTCTGCTAAGTTGTTGTGTGCAGAAGCAAAGTCCGACATTTTGGATTCCAGCTTAGTGGTTCTTTCCCCCATGGCCACCATGTCTGCTCTCATCTCCTCCCTCATGCTCCGCATTTCAGTTATCATGGAGTCTCTTATGTCCCCCAGCATTTCCCTCAGGTAACGCTTGGTGAGCGGGGAATCCTCATTACTCACTGCGTCTTGCTCTGCAGACCTCCGGGGTGACCGAGGAGATCTTAGCGAGTCCCGAGATTGAGCGGAGTCCCTGGAGCCGGGTGCGCACACAGTTTCCTTTGCGTGCGCCATCTTGGAGTATCTCTGACTCTCCGGCGGGAAGAAGCTGGTGAGTTTGCTATCGGTGTCCCGGCGTCGGGAGTTCGCCCTCGGCATGACCGGAGGTGTCTGACGATCAGAGCGGGTCACTGGGGAGCTGTACAGGCTTGGTTGTAGCCGTTTGGAGCCGTTATAGCTGGTCTGGGTGGCGGAGAGCTCTCACCACGCGTCCGTCGCCATCAGCTGCAGGACACGCCCCCTTGTAAGGCCTTTTTAGCAGCTGCTCTCTTAATCTGATGAACTTGCCTGGCAGAAACCTTCCTCATTCTGCCTTTACCTGCACGAACACATCTGTGCTCAGAATCAGCCACAAATCTCTTCACAGCACGATGATCACGCTTAAGTTTTCGTGCAATACCTAATGATGTTTTCATCCCTTGTCCAATGCATTGCACTACTTGTTGCTTTTCGGCTGCAGTGAGATCCTTTTTCTTTCCCGTGTTACTTGAAAACTGTGGCCTGCTTAATATTGTGGAACACCCAGTTTTCTGTTTATTGGGCTCATCTGCCAAACTAATTATCACATGTATGTGAGATTGAGATTTCAGTGATCCAAAGAACCCTGAGACACAATACCATCAATGGGTTTCATTGAAAAAAAAAATTAAAAAAAAAAAACCCTATGACACTTAAAACCAATTTGCATAATAATTTGGAACATGGTGTAAATGTAAATTGCCTCAGCCCTTTTTTGTCTACATGATTCATAGGAGAATTAACAAGAAAATGTCAAAATGTACATCACAGAATATAAGAGTATACACACACACAGAATATAAGAGTATACAGATATTACAGCCGGGGATCACAGAATATAATAGTATATAGACATTACAGCCGAGAATCACAGCATATAAAAGGATTCAAACATTGCAGCCTGGGATCACAGCTGATTCTAGGCAGCACGATGGCTCAGTGGTTAGCACTGCAGACTTGCAGCACTGGGGTCCTGGATTCAAATCTTACCAATGACAACATCTGCAAGGAGTTTGTATGTCCTTCCCATGTTTGCGTGGGTTTCCTCCAGGTACTCCAGTTTCCTCCCACATTTCAAAACACATACTGATTGGATGGTTAGATTGTGAGCCCCGATGGGGGAGAGTATTACTGATGCATTTAAAGTGCTATGGAATTAATAGCGCTATATAAAAGAATAAATATTATTATATTATTATTTCTGTAATGTGAAAGAAGTTTTTAAACAGGCAATGAAATGTTTTACATCACAGTAAAAATCAGATGTGATCCCCAGCTGCTATGTCTTTGTACTCTTTTACTTCCTCCCCTGCCCAGGAGCTGTGGTATATCCGACCTGTTCCTGAATGGTCGGACACATACATTACATAGGGGAACATTCATAAGAATATCATGGGGCAGGAACATAATTTTTAACACATCCAATTGTGGAACTTTGTTTAATTCTAAGGTCTATTACTTAAAATGTACAATTGTTTGGTGGCACAAACCCTTTAAGTATTGTTAGTTCTGGCATGAATAAGCAAACTGCCCTTTTCTAAACAGAAGGCCACTATAAAAAGTTTACCCTATAGTATACAGTTCCTTATGTATTCACATCTTTTGCTATGAATCCTGTAAAAATTTCCGGTGCAAGCAATTACCTTCATAAGTCACATGCTTAGTTAATGGAAGTCCACCTGTGTGAAATCCGAGTATCCATGGTCTATTAGTATTAACACACCTTTCAAAGGTCACAGAGACTGCAACAATATTAAGCAAAAGGCATCACTAACCAAACAACACCATGAAGACCACAGAGATCTCCAAACAACACCATAAAGACCAAGGAACTCTCGAAACTACACCATGAAGACCAAGAAGATCTCCAAACAACGCCATGAAGACAAAGGAGCTCTCGAAACTACACCATGAAGACTAAGGGCCCTTTCACATCAGCGTTTTTTGAAATTTGCGGCAGATGCGGTGAAAAAACCGCATCTGCCGCAATTACCGCATACCGGCTGCACTTGCGGCGCGGTTGCGGTAAACGCCATGCAAAGTATAGGTTTTGCACTTGCGGCAGGTGCGGCCGCGAAAAAAACCGCGGCTGACCGCGTTTTTTTTCGCGGCCGCACCTGCCGCAAGTGCAAAACCGCACCTGCCGCAAGTCCGCCTATACTTTGCATGCCGTTTACCGCAACCGCGCCGCAAGTGCAGCCGATATGCGGTAATTGCGGCAGATGCGTTTTTTTCACCGCATCTGCAACAAATTTCAAAAAACGCTGATGTGAAAGGGCCCTAAGAAGATCTCCAAACAACGCCATGAAAACAAAGGAGATCTCCAAATAAGTTACATACAACCTTGCCGAGATGTAAAAGTCAGAGTACCTTTACACGCGGCAACATTTCTGGCTTTTCCACAGGTAACTTACTGGCTGCAGTGAAATCATGGAGACATGGTTATATCTTGTTGCTGTGTACAAATGGAATAATGTCTCCATGATTTCACTGCAGCCAGTAAGTTACCTGTGGAAAAGCTAGAAATGTTGCCGCGTGTAAAGGTACCCTTATGGTAGCTTTACACGCCGCCACTGCAGGATGGATACCAACGGCTACTTCACGTGCACAAGCACGCCCAAACGTTACAAACGGGAAACGCACCCTCTTTACACGCCGCCACTGGGTGCGCTACGCTACGCTACATCTACAGCTAGATACATCGCCGGGTGTCTCCAGTAGCCATCTGTAGCTCATTTACACACCGCTACAACCAGCTACTATGGGCGTACCTGGTGCAGCAGGGACAGCACATAGGCGTGCTCCAATTGTGGATTACGAGACGTCCGTACGCTGATAGGAGAAAGCAAAAATACCATGATTGGACAGGCATCGCAGGAGGCAGATTAATACTTGACGCTCGAGCAATTGTGTAGTGTGACTCGTCAGCTCCTTAAATATGCCGCCCTGTGCGGCGACAACCAATCGCAACGCAGGAGCTTCCTCCAATGATCGCTGAAGGGGCGCGGTAACCCGGAGCCTGTGTCACGCCCCAGCTACATAGCATGGTGTAGAAACAACCCTTCTGTTCCTTCTTTACACGCAGATACAGCTCGCTACAATCGGCTTTGTAGCCATCTGTTTATGGGCAGTGCACGGATACAGATGTATCTGTAGCCGGCTGTGTCGTCCCGTCTTCAGACGCCGCTACTACGGGCGATATTGGCGCGACAAGCTACATTTGTAGCCTGTAGCGGGTTGTATCCATCCTGCAGTGGCGGCGTGTAAAGGTACCATTAGGGTTGGATTCCTAAAAAATATCCAGATCTCTGATGATCTCCGGAGCACCATCAAATATATTATCTTGAATGCAAAGAACATGGTACCACAACATTCCTGCCAATAGAGGGCCATCCACCAAAAAGCTCACCCTGGGCAAGGAGGGCATTAGAGTGGCAGCACAGAGACTAAAGGTAACCATTAAGTAGCTTCAGAGTTCCCAAGCAGATACTGGAGTATCTGTCCATACTACCACATTAGGATGTACACTCCATAGAGCTGACCTTTATGGAAGATTGACCAAATAAAGCCTTTACTTACAGTCAAAAGTTGAAATGTTTGTTTGGATTTTGCCAAAAGACATGTGGGAGACTCCCGAATCATATGGAGGAAGGTGCTTTCGTCAGATGAGACCAAAATTTACCTTTGACACCAAACCTAACACAGTGAAACATGATGGTGGCAGCATCATGCTGTGGGCATGTTTTTCAGCAGCAGGAACATTGAAAATGATCCAAATCAACGGGAAGCTGAATGGTGCGAAAGACAAGAATATTCTTGAGCAAAACCTGTTTCAGTCTATCAGTGATTTGAGACTAGGTAAATTTACCTTCCAACAAGACAATGACCCAAAGCTACAGCAACACTCGACTGGTTAAGGGAAAATGTGTAAATGTATTGGGGTGGCCTAGTCAAAGTATAGACCTTAATTCAACTGAGAATATGTGGTCAGACTTCAAGATTGCTGTTCACCAGAGGAAACCATTTAACTTGAAGAGACTTATTTAAAGTGATTGCAGCTGTAATTAGCACAAAAGGAGTCTCTACACAGCACTGACTTTGGGGGGGGGGGGGGTGTGAACAGTTATGCCCACTGAAAATTTCAGTTATTTCATCCTATTTGCTTCACAATAAAAAGAAAACCAAATGTTCACAGTTGTAGGCATGTTAGGAACATGAACTGATGCAAACCCTGAAAAATTCCAGGTTGTAAGGTAGCAAAACACGAAAAATGCCAAGGGGGTAAGTACTTTCACAAGGTACTGGAGAGATATATAATAGAATATATACAAAAATTGGAGTCTTAAATCTTATGTCTAGGTCAGAAACACACATCTGCTAAAAAAAAATATTGAATGTTGTATGAGCAGAGCTTTAGCCATGTACATGGGAATTAAGAAGGGATTAAACTGTCAGCTGCCAGATGGAGAAGGAGACTACGTACGCTAAGAGATGGCTCCCAATAGCACAGATTAGCAGAACCACCAAGGTGGACAAAGCTAAACAATAAAAAAAGTTATTTTTATATACCAGTAAAATATATTTATATATTCTAAACTCCATATTTTATTCCATCTTTCTATTCTTGCAAAAAAGAAGTCCCTGATGCTTGTGTGCACAAAAGCATAGCCAAATACTAAATATGACATTTTTTAAATTATACTACCGTGTTTCCCCGAAAGTAAGACCCTGTCTTACATTTTTTTGGGGGCCAAAAGTGGCCCCCTGTCTTACTTTCAAGGGGGTGGGGGGGTCTTATATTGGCAGCCCCAGCCTACTCACATACACACACACACACACGCACCGTATATACTCATGTATAAGCTGAGGGTGGGAAATACAGCAGACCATCACCCCGGTATACAGCCCCCAGCACAGGTATACAGCCCCCAGCAGTGTGGTATACAGCCCAGCAGTGTGGTATACAGCCCAGCAGTGTGGTATATAGCCCAGCAGTGTGGTATAAAGCCCAGCAGTGTGGTATACAGCCCAGCAGTGTGGTATACAGCCCAGCAGTGTGGTATACAGGGTATACAGCCCAGCAGTGTGGTATACAGCCCAGCAGTGTGGTATACAGCCCAGCAGTGTGGTATACAGGGTATACAGCCCAGCAGTGTGGTATACAGCCCAGCAGTGTGGTACACAGGGTATACAGGCCCCAGCAGTGTGGCATACAGGCCCCCTTCTGCTGGCACACTGCTCCCGAACAGTGTTCTGGGCCCCCCTCCCCCGCTGCTGCTCACATCTTACCCTCCAGGGTCTTCTTGCAGCAGCCAGTGCGTCGGTCCTCCGTTCCCGTCTTCAGCTGTCTCCTGGATCATGTGACCCGTCGCACCGCATGACGTCATCGCTAGTGCGACCGGCCGGTCACATGATCCGGGCGAGAGCTGAAGACGGGAACAGAGGACCGACGCGCTGGCTGCTGCAAGAAGACCCTGGAGGGTAAGATGTGAGCAGCAGCAGGGGGGCCTTACATTATTTCCCCCCCCCCCGGTTGTAAGGCCTTATATTCGGGGGAGGCCTTACATTAGCAGGCCCCCCTTTACCCCTAGGCGGTCTTACAATCGGGGGGGGCTTACTTTCGGGGAGACACGGTAGTAGAAAAAAAGTTATAAATTCCCAATTATCAGCTTCATTCTTCCCATCACTCATACTTACAAGGTTAATGTGGCACCCCAAGGGTTAATGTGCCACAGAAACATCAACACAGGTTTACTCCCCACACAACACATTGAAAGGGGGAGGAGTTTAGGTGGCACCTGCACTAGTGGGAAGGAGCTAAGTTGTTTACCACAGAGCAAGAGTGACAGTTAGTTCAGAGGAGAGTTGGAGTTGAGTCTGGAGCAGGAGCAGAGCCAAGTAGAAGTGGAGGTCCTGAGAGGTCTGAGGAGAGGAGACAGAGTAACAGAGGAACATCCCCGGATAAAGAGTTACCCCAAAAACTTGACCCCGGGGAAGCGCTTAAGACGGATACCGGATCTGAGGCTGTGCCTGAGACAGACAGGACAGTAAACACCGGCATAGTGAAGGTCCACCATCTTCACAGCACCATAGCAAAGCAACACGAGAGGGGTCAGTGACACAGAGGACTCAAGTTGCCCAGCATATTGGTACCCGTGAGCAGAGACAGGGCCAGCAGTACAGCTACAAGCAGCAGCAGGGCCACACACAGCGTTTAAGTAGGAAGCCAAGGACCCAGTCAGGGTGGGAGCAACCTGGTACAGACTCCGTGGACAATATTGTGTGATACCATCTGCAAGTAAAGACTTGGAAAACAGCAGAAACCGTGAGTGTGTGTGATCCTTATACTGAAGCCCTACGTGCCCTCATATACTGCGATTACCTTTACTCTCATCATCTCTACTGCTACCCCTACTCTCCTGCAGCATCAATAACTATCCTCACAGACTTTAACTACTACTACCACTGCCCCGGGGAACCAGTTCTGCCCACAGGAACTATTCCATCCAAGCTGCTATCCCATCATCCCCGGACGTTCTGCAGCAGAGGCGGCCCCATTACTGGCCGCATATAGTGGGTGGAGTCACGAGTGACAAATCCCCTGTAAATAACCCATTTTATTGTGCGGGCCCGGAACACGGTCCGGACCAGGACCGCCGTGACATCCCCCAGCAGTACCCCGGTCCGGCACCGAGTACCCCGTCCCAGTGAGCTCCACATTAACAATATGTGACCCAACCTTTATTAAAAGGAATCTGTCAGCAGTAATTAGCTATGTAAGCTGAGGACAGCACGCTGTAAGGGTTGTGAAGTAGCGCTCGCCTAGGGGACTCGCTTGGCAACGAAATGACACCAACAACCGTGTTTTTTTAACGATAACACAATGCAGCAGTTTATTACACTATCATAAACTGCTGATAACATACAATACACATTATACTTCACCTATAATACTCTACTCACATAATCATATTACATATATTATACACTGGAGCCCCAACTACAACTCCATAGAATATCAGGAGCACTCCTATGGCAGTTACGGCCACCTCGTCTTATCTACTCTTTACATTTACATATACTACATATTCAGATATCAACAGGAACATTATAGACATCACAGTCTGTCCCCAATAGCGGCTACACCTGCCTGGCATTATTCCCATTTTTATACATCATACATGGCACTTTTCCATAAACCATTATGAGTCATACATTATACATCATACATGGCACTTTTACATAAACCATTATGATTCACACGTTTATCACCGGGACCTTTGTGACTGTCCAGTCGGTCCCAATGGCGGCTATGGCTGCCTGGCACTTTTCATAGGGATCATTCCCCATCATATTCAGAGGGATCATTCCCTTTTTATCTTCATGGCACTCACACAGCCATACAGTCCATTATAACACATCCATGGACTCCGGCCTGTTGCAAGGCACATACTCATACACATCCACCCATAGTCCATCATAAAATATCCAGTGACTACAGCCTATAAGGGCTCAGACCAGGGTTTAGCAAAACTGAGCTACCGGGTAAACCATGTGTCCCCAAGGTCTCCTCACCACGTGTTTCCAGGTTGCCAGCCGCCTCCAAACCTCCATGCCAGGCAGGTCTCTAGGTCCATGGCTGCACCCCACGTTCGAGTGAGCACTCTCCAGGTTCAGCTAAGGTCCCCCAAATCCAGGAGCTATCTCAATCCGCTGTCTGGCCACAGGCTCACACACTCGTCAGGGGGACAGGTGCCTGCCGCATGGAGGGCAGGCTTCCCCTCATGTCACAAAGGGACGGGATACCTCTGACACACGTCCTCACATCTCAGAGGATCACGCTGTTCTGAGTCCCATCTCTCTCACACAGCACTAGGCAGCTTCATATCCTGCCTGCCTCACCCACACCTGGGATTCAGTGAGTCATCAGCATTCACACTCAGACCCAGCAGCACTTAACCCTATGTGTGCTGCAAGGTCTAGCAGAGCAATCACCTAGCTTGCAGCACCAAACATGTGAGTCATACCAGCCACGTGCCATGGTGTCAGCATCAGTATGTGCAATTGTTTCTTAAACTAAAGGCTTTATTACCCTATGATTACCATTAAAGGACTAGGTCACATGCATGGCAGTCTGACACACCCCCTGCTGTGATTGACAGATCACTGTCAATGCACAATCTTAATTGAAAGCCTTGGTGTGGATGGGGCAGCTTTTCCAGCTCTGCTGTATTGCTAAAACTAAATGCTTTGAATATTATTATAGCACTATTTAATCCATGCCGCTTTACATGTAAAAAGGGAAAAATGTAGACAAATACAGTGATGTTACTCCATGAAAGAGGTCTAGAATTATTACTCTTAATGAACATACAAGTCTGACTGTAAGAGAAATCGCTTCCACCGTTGGTATTGGAAAATTTACCATTTCAGGAATAATTCGCACACACAATGAAACTGGATTGTTTTCTCCAAAACGAAAAGGGAAATGTGGAAAAAAAGGAAAACGACACAAAGAACTGATAAAACACTTATCAGAAATAGTAAAACTAATGCAAGAAAAACAAGTAAAGACTTGCTTTGTCATAATTAATTTGCACAGCACTGTACAATATCCATGAACAGTACAAGGTACAGACAGGTACAGGAGAAGAGAGGACCCTGACCCGTGAGGGCTCACATTCTACAAGGGATCGGTGAGGTTACAGTAGGTGAAGAGAGAGAACCCTGCCCCATGAGGGCTCACAGTCTGTAAGGGATTGGTGAGGATACAATAGATGATGAGAAAGGACCCTGCCTGTGAGGGCTCACAGTCTATAAGAGATGGGTAAGGATACAGTATGTGAGGCTAGTGGACCCTGCCCGAGAGGGCTCACAGTCTACAAGAAATGGGTGAGGATAAGTAGGTGAGGGTAGAGCTGGTAGTGTGCGGCAGTCCAGTAGACTGAGGGATACTGCAAGTTGTAGGCTTGTCGGAAGAGGTGGGTCTTCAGGTTCCTTTTGTAGGTTTCCATGGTAGGCAAGTGTCTCATGTGTTGGGGCAGAGAGTTACAAAGTATGGGGGATGCACGGGAGAAATCTTATATCTTGTGGGAAGAGAAAAGAAGAAGGGAATAGAGAAGGAGATCTTGTCAGGATTGGAGGTTGCGTGTATGTAAGTACAAGGAGACCATGTCACAGATGTATGAAAAACACAGGTTGCACATGGCTTAGTATGTTAAGGTCAGAGAATACAAATTGAATGCGTCAGAACGGCTTCAGCCCGTAATCTTTGTGCTACATTGTTGGATACAGTGTCTCTTTGCCTACATTATGTTGCTGTCAGGTGAGGTATCAAAAACCTGCTTACAGATTTCCGTAAATTAACTCACTGCTCAGCACAAAGCATTTAAAATGGACAGTTCAGTATTATCTAAATTAACAATAAATCGACTTTCCGGGATATCAGCTTGATCAGTGTTGGGATCATTTTTTTATTTACCGTATATACTCGCGTATAAGCCGAGTTTTTCAGCCCAAAATTTGGGCTGAAAAGTCCCCCCTCGGCTTATACGCGAGTATATAAAAAAAAAAAAACAAAATACCGCAGCAGCCCCGGAGGTATACAGGCCCCCCATCAAGTTCCAGGGCCCCCCCCACCTTGCGCGCAGCCTGTAAAGGAAAATCATACTTACCAGTGTCCAGTCGCGCCGTCCGCAGCTGCCGACATGATGATCCCGGGCTCCATTCAGCGTCTTCCGCATTTCCTGTAGTCGCGGGCAATGACGTCATTGCCCGCGCGCACAGGAAGTCGGAAGCCGGAAGACGCTGAATGGAGCCCGGGATCGTCATGTCGGCAGCTGCAGACGGCGCGACTGGACACTGGTAAGTATGATTTTCCTTTACAGGCTGGCGCGCAAGGTGGGGGGGGGCCCTGGAACTTGATGGGGGGCCTGTATACCTCCGGGGCTGCGGCTGTATACAGCCCTGGGGCTGCGGCTGTATACAGCCCTGGGGCTGCGGCTGTATACAGCCCATGGGCTGCGGCTGTATACAGCCCTGGGGCTGCTGCTGTATACAGCCCTGGGGCTGCTGCTGCTGTATATACCTCTGGGGCTGCATATGGGGCTGCATATGGGGCTGCATATACCTCTGGGGCTGCATATACCTCTGGGGCTGTATATACCTCTGGGGCTGCATATACCTCTGGGGCTGCTGTATACTACCACTGGGGCTGCTGATGTATATACCACTGGGGCTGCTGCTGCTGTATATACCTCTGGGGCTGCATATGGGGCTGCATATGGGGCTGCATATACCTCTGGGGCTGTATATACCTCTGGGGCTGCATATACCTCTGGGGCTGCTGTATACTACCACTGGGGCTGCTGATGTATATACCACTGGGGCTGCTGCTGCTGTATATACCTCTGGGGCTGCATCTGGGGCTGCATCTGGGGCTGCATATGGGGCTGTATATGGGGCTGCATATACCTCTGGGGCTGCATATACCTCTGGGGCTGCATATACCTATGGGGCTGCATATACCTATGGGGCTGCATATACCTCTGGGGCTGCATATACCTCTGGGGCTGCATATGGGGCTGCATATACCTCTGGGGCTGCATATACCTCTGGGGCTGCTGTATACTACCACTGGGGCTGCTGATGTATATACCACTGGGGCTGCTGCTGCTGTATATACCTCTGGGGCTGCATCTGGGGCTGCATCTGGGGCTGCATATGGGGCTGCATATGGGGCTGCATATACCTCTGGGGCTGCATATACCTATGGGGCTGCATATACCTATGGGGCTGCATATACCTCTGGGGCTGCATATACCTCTGGGGCTGCATATGGGGCTGCATATACCTCTGGGGCTGCATATACCTCTGGGGCTGCATATGGGGCTGCATATACCTATGGGGCTGCATATACCTCTGGGGCTGCATATACCTCTGGGGCTGCATATGGGGCTGCATATACCTCTGGGGCTGCATATACCTCTGGGGCTGCATATGGGGCTGCATATACCTCTGGAGCTGCATATACCTCTGGGGCTGTATATACCTCTGGGGCTGCTGTATACTACCACTGGGGCTGCTGCTGTATACTACCACTGGGGAGGCTGCTGTATACCTCACTGCTGGGGGTTGTATACCTGTGCTGGAGTCCACCCTCGGCTTATACGCGAGTCAATAAGTTTTCCCAGTTTTTGGGGGCAAAAGTAGGGGGGTCGGCTTATACACGGGTCGGCTTATACACGAGTATATACTCTACAATTCAACTACCCCCCCCATTTTCAAGATATTTAATGATGTCAGTGATTAGGCAAATATTTTATATTATTTTATTTTACAGATGTGAAGACACAAGTGTAGGTTTCTTTACAGAGACAGAGAGACTAATAGCAAACTATGCACACATGTTGAGAAGGCATGAAAGTGACTTTTTCTTCCATTTTCAAAAATGAAAAAATATCCATTACCGGCAAGAAATGCTTATTTAAAACAATAGCAGTGTGTTCAAAATCAGGAGTTAAAATCATTGTGATAGTTTTTATTCCCATGCATTGGGAACACTGCACACAGTTTTCTAAGTCAAAACATTAAGAGAAATGCACCGTATATAATGTAATTACTTTACAGAACATAACTAAAAATGAACATCGGGCTGTTCAAAAAATAGCAGTTTCTGAATTTGTCTGTACAAACTCAAAATGTGTAATTTTTTTAGGATTTAGCATCCCTGTGAATCACTAACCTAATATTTAGTCGTATAACCACAGTTTTTTAAAATTGCTTCACATCTATGATGCATAGAGTCAACCAACTTGACAACTGTCAACTGTTATTCCAACCCAGGATGCTTTGATTATATCCCACAATTTATTTGCATTTGTTAACTTTGTCACCCCACAAAATGTCTATCAGATTAAGTTGCAGGGATTGGGCTGTCCACTCCATAACCTCATCTTTTTTGGACTGGAACCAAGATTTTGCTCATTTACTGTTGTGTTTAGGGTCATTGTCTTGTTGAAGCACCAATTCAAGGGCATTTCCTCTTCAGTATAAGGTAACATGACCTCTTCAAGTATTCTAATACATGCAAACTGGTCCATGATCCCCGGTATGCAGTAAATAGGCCCGGCATCATAGTAAGAGAAACATGTCCATATCATGATGTTTGCACCACCATGCTTCACTGTCTTCAGAGTGTACTGTGGCTTGAATTCACAGTTAGGGGGTAATCTGAGAGGACCTTGGACCCAAAAAGAACTATTTTACTTTCATCAGTCCACAGAATGTTTCCCCTCCCATTTCACTTTTAGCCAGTTGATGTGTTCTTTGGCAAAATGTATCCACTTTTTCATGTTTTTTTTTTTTTTACAATGGCACTTTGTAGGGACTTTTAGCTTAGGCCGGCTTCTCACCACGCTTTTCCCCTGTCAGGTTCTGTCCGTTGTTTTGCAGGAAGCACTGGACAGAACCTGACAGCTCCGGAAAAACAGACCCGGAGGAAAAATATGCCTTCAGGTCCTGTTGTCTGCCGGAATCGGCAGATCGAAGCTGCAGGAGCTGTTTCCTGCTGAAATTTCAAAATTGCGGCTAGTGCCCCGCTAAAATCTCAGCGGGGAGCTCTCCACGGCGCTGAGCCTCAGCACCCGGATCTGATTTTTTTTTTCGGATCTGGCGCCATAGACTCTCATGTTAGGGAGAGCCGGATCACCCGGGATCTGGGAGTATCCAGCAGGATCCGATTTTTTTAGAATTTTGCCTCGGACACAAAAACGCTGCAAGCTGCTTTTTTGTGTCCGGGACAAAAACCCGAATTCTGCTGGATCCTCCCGGACACATGGAAACCACATGGCAAAACAATGCCATCTGGCCCCATAGGAATACTATGGGGCCGAAATTGGATCCAGGGCTGTCTGGTTCACACCGGACAGCCCCGGATTACGAAAACCTTGGTGTGAAGCCAGTCTCATAGATTAAATAGGTGTCTTCTAACGGTCACAGTCCTCACAGGTAACTTGAGACGGCTTTGATCACCCTGGACCTGATCATTGGCTGAGTCTTTGCCATTCTGGCTATTCTTCCATCTATTCAAATGGTCGTCTTCCTTTTCTTCCACGTTTATATGGTTTCGCTTTCCATTTTAAAGCATTGGCGATCATTGTCTGCACTTCTTTATAAGTTTTACCTTCTTCAATCAACTTTTTAATCAAAGTATGCTGCTCTTCTGAACAATGTCTCAAAAAATCCTTATCTCTCAGGCTTTCTAGGAAAAATGCATGAACAACATGTGTTGGCTTCAACCTTAAACAAGGGTCACCTGATCCACACCTGTTTCTCTACAGAATGATTGACCTCACTAATCGAACTCCACACTGCTATTATTTTGAACACACACCAGCATAATTATTCAAATACACAGAGTCAAAACCCTGCAGATCATGAATGCTGAGTCTGTTGGTTTTGTAAGAATCCACTGCACCAACTGGTAAATTGTTTGACATATGGTAATATAATTGACACCAAAACCAGTGAATAATCTGGTAAGCCATATTTGACAGCTATTATTTTGAATAGTACTGTAGACTATATTGCAAGACATTATATTATTCGATGATTCAGCTTTATGTAAGAGAACCCCACATTAAGAACTATTTCATAAACACATTTCTGTCCATAATCCTATTAGTGCAATCAAACATGATCACGCTGGTCTGTGAAAGTCAGATGCATAAAGCTGAGGCAAAATATGATTTTCCACAAGTGTGAACTCAAGTGACCCCTGATACATCGGTATGTTACCTTGGTATGCCAACTACGTGAAGACATAGAAGTAGTGGTGTAGTGCGGTTTGTCAGCGCCCGGAGCGATTAGCACTTCTCGAGTCCTTTCTACCAGTCCATTATTGAAACCCTTATCCCTCAAGCACGTGTAGTAATTTGAGAAATATATTGATGTAAGAATAGTTTGCTCTTTGACCTCCTAGGATTTTTCTGCTTTTTGCTGTAGTCAGGCATATTTTAACCCCTTAGGCTTCTTTCCCCATGATGAGTATCTGGTGCATTTTTGAGGTTATAGATGTTCACCTACACTGATGCCACTATTAGCTAAATTCAATTCCTTGCATTTTTTTATTTCATATTTTACCTGCATTTTTACATTCTATTATGCACTTTTTTTTAGTAATTAAATGAAATCTGTCCATGTTTTTGACATATTATCTTAGAGCAATATACAATAAATTAGGGTCAGAGACCCTCCACAGATGTGTCACTTACTGGACTGAATGCTGTCACTGATTGTTTCACACTATTTTCTTTGCTGCAGATCTCTCAGAGCTCTGAATCCTGAGCAGTATATAAACCCCGCCCACAACACTGATTGGCTGCTGTCTGTGTACACTGATCATAGGTCAAAAGATGCTAATCAGTGGAGGGGGCGTGGTTACACCGACCGAACAGTGGATTAGGAGGTGTGACACAGCTAGTCCTGTAGTGATAATCTATTGCAACTAAAACACTGATATTATTGAAACTGCAAAGCACAGGCCAGTAAGTGACATCGCTAGAATCAGGCTCTCAGCCATTACATTATGCTGCTATCAGAGTGCATAGCAAAAATGTCAGCATCATTTGTCAAATGTCCTTTAAAAAGGACCTGTCACCCCCTGGTGCTATGCTAACTGAATGCAGTACTGAATAAAGCGTGTCTGCAGCATACAGGGAAGGGGTCTCCCATGTCTCTAGCCCCCGGTAAGTTGTAAAAAAAGATTTTATAAAGTTTATGGATAAGGAGTCCAAACGGACTTACTCAGTAATGAGTCATCGGTGTTGCTGGTGTCCTCCCCGCCTCCAGCCTTCTCTGTGCCACCTTGTTCAGCCTCCTTTATGTCTCCTCTCCACAGAGCGAGCTATGGGCGGGAGCAGTCCCAGCAGCTGAAAACACCTCCTGCCGTTAGCGTCAGCGCCGGAGCCCGCCCTGCTCCAGGTTATGTATGTATGTATGTATGTATGTACGTATTATGTATGCTCACGCCCATTGCTTGCTCTGTGGAGGGGAGACATAAAGGAGGCTGAACAAAAGAGGGCTGGAGGTGGACCAGATAGGGCTGGAGGTGGACCAGAGAGGGCTGGAGGTGGACCAGAGAGGGCTGGATGGGGGGAAGACACCATACAACAGCGATGACTCATTACTGAGTAAGTCCCTCTGGACTCCATATCCATAAACTTTATAAAGTCTTTTTTACAACTTATAGGGGGGTTATAGACATGGGAGACCCCTTCCCTGAATGCAGCCGACACGCTGCATTAAGTTAGCATAGCAACAGGGGGGTAACACATCCTTCTTAATCTTGATAAGGTAATAAAATGATTTAATGTTTAGAAGCAATTTTCCATTTATGGTATTTTTTTTCAAGGAATTTTACAAATGTTATTTTTTTACACACCTTTTAACATTTTAAAGAGAATCTGTCAGCAGTTTTTTTGCACATATGCTGCAACCACCACCGGTAAGCCCTTGTATACAGCATTCTTTAATACTGTACATAAGGCCCTAAGCAGATCTATAAAATGAAAAACACAACTTTTACTATACTCACCTGTGGGACGGTGCAGTCCAATGGCCTTCGCAGATCTTGATCTGATGCCTCCTCTCTGCTTGTAATCGCCATCCTCTTTCCTGTTCTTGTAGATGACGTCATCCACTCACTGGCTTTCACTGTGTTCCTGCGCATGCATACTTTTCTCTGCCCTGCTGAGGGCAGTGCAGAATTTTGTAATGTGCCGGTGTGGGGAAAGGTCAAAGTACACCCGTGCACGCACACTACGTGAGTGTTCTTTGACCTTTCCTCTTCACCTGACCCTCACAGTACTTTTATCTGTTTGCTAAGGGCAGAGCAAAATGCACATATGCAAGAGAGTACTGAAGGCAAGTGAGTGGATGACGTGGGACACATCATCCACACAAACAGAAAGACATTCACAAGAAGTGAGGAGGTGCTGGAGTAAGACCAGCGATGCCTGTCAGGCAAGTATAATAAAAGGCATTGCTTACATTATATAGATTGACATGGGGACTTATATACAGTATCCTAGAATGCTGTATATATAAGGGCTAACTGATGGTGGCCACAGCTTAATATACGAAAAAAAACGCTGACAGGTTCATTTCAGTGACTTTGAACGGTCAGTATATTGGAAAACCCCAAAAGTGAGACCCTATTAAAATCTGTACCTCTCCAATTATTTATAACTGCTGTTCACCCATCAGATGCTTCACAGGAATTACCGTATTTTTCGCTTTATAAGATGCACCGGATTATAAAACGCACCCTTAAATTTGGTAATGGAACAGAGGAAAAAAATAAATTTTAATGTTAAATGGGGTCCATCTTATAATGCCAGTGTCAGTCTTACAATCAGCATATATGTCTTCCATCCTGGTACATGTCCCCCCCATCCTGGTATATATATGTCCCCATCCTGGTACATGGTCCCCCATCCTGGGAATAGCCCCCATCCTTGATATGGCCCCATTATCTTACATATGGCCCACTGTGATAGCACATGGCCCCCAGTGCTGGAACATTTCCTCCTGTGATGGCACATGTCCCCCAGTGCTGGCACATGTCCCCCAGTGCTGGCACATGTCAAGTTGCGATGGCACATGGCCCCAGTGATGGTGCATGGCTCCCGTCATGCTATATGTCCCTCTTTGCTGGCACACACAGCCCCACCGTCACACTATAAGTCCCCCTGTGCTGGCACACATTGCCTCTCAGTCACCCTATATGTCCCCTGCTGGCACACATTGCCCCACCGTCCCAGATGTGCCCCCCCTACTTCACCCAGTCACGCTGTATGACCCCACTGGCTTGCAGACTGTAAAATAATAAACACTGTTACTCACCTTCCGATGATTGCTCCGTGCTTCAGCTGAGCGGTGACATCCAGTGCCGGTCCCGGGCATCCGATCATGTCACCGGCGCGCACAGTGATGACATCACTGTGCTGTGCGATCACGTGACCTGATGCCGGCACGGCCACAGGAAGTCAGCGCTCAGCTGAAGCACGGAGTGATCATCAGAAGGTGAGTAACAGTGTTTGTTATTTTACAGTCTGCATGGCAGTAGGGGCCATATTGTGTGACAGGGGGGACCATATCCGGGACAGTGGGGCAACATGTGCCAGAAGGAACATATAGAGTGACGGTGGGGCCACGTCCTCGATGGGGGAAAGGAGGGGTGCACATATATGCGTCGCACCCCTGTCCATCACCTCGGTGCTGTTTCAGCCTCCTCCAGCCCCCGGACATTGCTCCAAAGGGCCCTCTCCCTCCACAGTGCCAAAACAGTAGATTTGGATTATAAAACGCACCGCCCACTTTCCCCCAAAATTTGGGGGAACAAAAGTGCGTTTTATAATCCGAAAAATACGAAACACTAATTGGAATGAAAACAAAAAATATATTTTTTTTCTTCCCACTAAAATGTTGTTACAGCACAAAATGTTTCATTTTCACAAGTATAATGGAAACAGTGTGAAAATCGAGCATTTTTCCAGGAAGTCTCTTGGAAAAATGATTTAGTTCCCCATTGACTTTCATTATACTCAGGTACTGGAGTCACACTCATCCGAGTGTCCAACTGCCCATTACAAGTACCGAGCACCAGAGCATGATAGTGCTCACTTATCACTACAGAAAAGACTGCTGCTGAGAAGTCACATTAGAAGAGCTTCTGAAGAGCCAGAACACCAGAAGACCCCAACAAGTAACCTCATTATGAAAACTAAACCCCTTAAGAAATTTATCTATGGGTGAGGGGAGTATTTGTAATCTACATATGCTTCACAGGACTTTTCTAAGGCCTGCTTTACACCGCAGTGTGATCAGGTCCGGGGCTGTCCGGTGGAAACCAGACAGCCTCGGACCCAATTTTAAAGTAATGTAGACCTATGGAGCCGGATGGAACCGGATGGCAGCTATGTGCCATCCGGTTTCCATCTGTCCAGGAGCATCCAGGTGAATTCGGATTTTCTTCCCGAACACAAACGTTGCTTGCAACGTTTGTGTCCGGGGCAAAAATCTCTCCAAATGGGATCCTCCCGGATCTGGGGCGATCCGGCGCTCTATAACATGGGAGTCTATGGCGCCAGATCACCCCGGTCCAACAAAAACGTCAGATCCGGGAAGCGGACGCCGGTTCCCTGCTGTGATTTCAGGACCACGGCTAGCGGAGAGCTAGCCACGATCTTGAAATTCCAGCATCTGCGGCTACTATCAGGGGAATACAGCTGCAAACCAGACCGGAGGGCATATTTGCCCTCTGGTTCTGTTTGCAAATTGGGTCTAGGGCTGTCCGATTCACATCGGACAGCCCCAGACCTGATCACACCGCGGTGTGAAGCCGGCCTAAGACTAGACAGTGAAAATGAAAAATTACATTTTTTTCTTGCTAAAATTTTATTTCATCTTAACTTTCTTCTCACAAGAAATAATAAGAGAAAATGTATTCAACAGTATTGCATACAAATTTCTTCCAAACGTACTGATGCCCCATATATCTTTAGAATGTGACCACTCGGCAGGGAAACAGAGAGCATCATTTGACTTTTGGAGCACAGATTTTCCTAGAATAGTTTGTGGGTAAGATTCGCAGAGGCCCCAATGAGCCTGAACAGCAGAAAAAAAACACATAAGGGACCCCATTTTGGAAATTACACCTCTGTTAATTCATTTATTGGTGCACTGACTATTTTGGCCCCAAAGGTGTTTTCCATAAAAAAGCAAGGAGTTAATATTGCAGAATGAAAGTTGCTAGTATGCCAGCTTAATGCCTAATAAATTGTGCACCTGTGATCCTGGAGACCAGCACCCCATAAATTAAGTGGGCTCTTCATCACTGCCACCATAGCGCAAACAACGGTTTAGACTTAATGTGTGGTTCAGAGGAGAGGGGGCTATTTGGAATTGGGAACACAGATTTTGATCTTCCAGTAATGTGGAAACTCCATAATTTCTCGTTAAGAAAACAAATGGTTACTGGCTGGGGAACACAAATAAAGAATTAGGTATGGGTCAACACGTCTATCTATTTACCACAACGCATTTCCACAACGGATTGTTGTTTTTCTCAGGTGGATTTTCATTGAATAGTGAGAATGGACACATTAAGTAGTATCACAAGCCAATCAGAGATTAACAATGAATGATGTCACTCCATTAACCGGAGGTATGAAAGCGCTCAGTGGAGTACATAGATTAAAATCATACTAGAAATATAAAATCATAACATATACAACATGCAGTGTATACATCTAATAACATTTCTGTTAATTTCATGTGACGATATACCGTATTTTTCGCTTTATAAGACGCACCTGATTATAAGACGCACCCCCAAATTTGGTGAAGGAAAAGGGAAAAAAAAATGTTTAATGTTAAATGGGGTTCATCTTATAATGCCAGTGTCCGTCTTACAATCAGTTTATATGTCCCCTATTCTGATATATTTGTCTCCATTCTGGTATATGTGCCCCCTCCTAATTAAATGGTCCCCCACTTGGTATCCATGAACCCATCCTGGTATGTTTCCACCACCTGATATATGGCCCCCTTCCTAATATATGGTCCCCTCCTGGTATGCATGCCCCAATTCTGGTTTATGTTCCCCCTCCTCATACATGTCCTAAAATGGGGGACATGCATCCTGCTTCATAGCCCCCCAACTCTTACCGAGGGAGGTTTGTGGTGGTGCTCCGGGGCCATGGAGGTTGGGTCCTAAGCAGGAGCTGCTGGGGTGCCACAGATGTTGGGGGCTAAGGCAGGAGCTGCGGGGGTGCCACAGATGTTGGGGGGCTAAGCAGGAGCTGCTGGGGGTGCCACAGATGTTGGGGGCTATGCAGGAGCTGCTGGGGGTGCCACAGATGTTGGGGGGCTAAGCAGGAGCTGCTGGGGGTGCCACAGATGTTGGGGGGCTAAGCAGGAGCTGCTGGGGGTGCCACAGATGTTGGGGGCTATGCAGGAGCTGCTGGGGGTGCCACAGATGTTGGGGGGCTAAGCAGGAGCTGCTGGGGGTGCCACAGATGTTGGGGGCTAAGCAGGAGCTGCTGGGGGTGCCACAGATGTTGGGGGGCTAAGCAGGAGCTGCTGGGGGTGCCACAGATGTTGGGGGGCTAAGCAGGAGCTGCTGGGGGTGCCACAGATTTTGGGGGCTAAGGCAGGAGCTGCGGGGGTGCCACGGAGGTTGGGAGCCAAGGCACAAGCTGCGGGGGGGTTGCGCCGGTCTCCGGTGGGCGCCGCCATTATTATTTCCCAGCATGCATTGCCGCTCTGGCAATGCATGCTCTTGTGTCCAGAATTGTCCGTGAATCGCGGTCTGCGCATGCGCCGCGGCCATTTTATTGAAGACTGGAGAATCATAGTACTGGAGTTCATAGAAATGGCCGCGGCGCATGCGCAGACCCCCGCCCGCGGCCATTTACAGGAGCAATGCAATGCAATGCAGACCGGCAATGCATGCTGGTAAATAATAATGGCGGCGCCCACCGGAGACCGGCGCAACCCCCCCGCAGCTTGTGCCTTGGCCCCCAACCTCCATGGACCGGATCAGGCGCCTCCGATCCACCCCCCCACCCCACATCACCCCTAGGTAATATATTTTTTTTTTTACATTTTTTTTTACTTTTTTTTTTTTACATTCTCTTTTTAAGACGCACCCCTGTTTTCCCCCCAGTTTTGGGGGAACAAAAGTGCGTCTTAAAAGCGAAAATACGTTATGAACAAAATTAACAATATATAACATAATTAATATATTATGTGCATTTTCTAAGGATGGAGTCAGGGATTTTACTTGCACCCCATACGCAAAAATGCACATACATTGACCAAAACTAAAAATATTGCAATAATGCACATATATAAACCATCCAAGAGGATTGGTAAATAAGCAATAAATAAATATAATACTAAAATAGATAAGGCTAAAATCAATATCAACAATTCTAAAAACAATAACTGATTAAAAGGATAAAATCAATACTAAAATCAGTAATTATAATACAAAAATAAGCAATAAATGGCTTACCAATCCTCTTGAATGGTATATATGTGTATCCAATTGGATGTAGGTTAGGAGCAGGTCAGGAAGCAGATGTGAGCGGTGATAGCGCAGAGCTGGCGCCCAGAGGTCCCCAGGGATACACGCTACACTGAGGTTGTACGGAGGCGCACAAACTCTACAGGTGAGAGGCTACCCTTCACCTACCCTATAATCACCCCCACTAGACCACCAGGTTCTCCCTATGGGAGCGCTTTATTGTTCATGTTTTGCATAATTTCTCATTGGCACATGACGGACCTGAGTGGTTTGTTTTCTGGATTAGTTTAATTTTTTATTGGTAGAATTTTGGTGCACATAACATTTTGTAATCACTTATGACTTGATTCACATTTAATCTGTGTTCTAAATTGGACACTGACCTAAAAAAATGAATGAGACAAAATCTTTAATGGAGCAACTCACTATAATGAGGCGGATGGAGTCACTCTGAACTCCGTCTGGCCACTGACTCAGTGGTGTCTCATTTTTTTAGGCATGCATACAACCATGGATGACACACTATTGTACACCTCAGAACAGAAGCCAGACCGAGTCCAAACTGACTACCTTAATATAGTGAATGGTGCTGTTGGTGGTTTCATTTGAAAATACAAATTATAGGGAATTAAGACAGCGACCCTAAAGTAAGTACTCAGTGTTGAACACAGGATAAATATGAACTGAGCTTTATACTGATTTTTGGGAGGCAGAATGCACACAAAAATACAAGTTCTTTTAACCAATTTGGGGGTATATAAAATACACTAGTTTGATAGTTTCTTCTGATTTTTCAGACACAGAATTAACAAAAAACAGCAATTCAGGAATTGTTCTTACTTATGGTTTCTTTTTATAATGTGTCGATACCTGACGTGATGACAAATGTGTTCTTTGAATGAGTATGATTACAGTGATACCAGATCTCTGTAGGGTTTTATATGCTTTGCTTGTTTTACACATTAAAAACAATATCTACAAAAAAAACATTAGCACCATATTTTGAGAGCTGTAAATTTTAGATGTCATTTTTCTGCTGACTGAACCATGGGAGGGCTGAAGTTTGTTGCACAAGTTGACTCTTCCAGTGCTATACTATATGTGTAAATCAAAGGTGCGCTATAAATCTAACATATAAAGCTGAATGTGTGTGTGTATGTCCGGGATTGGCATCTACACCGTCGCAACTACAGCCACAAAATTTTGCACAGTCACACGTCTGGAACCCAGGAGCGTCATAGGCTATGTTGTGAGGCGAAATTTTAACCCTGCGCGTTCCAGTTCACCAAACAATTTTGGCCCCATCTACATAATGGAGAGAAAGTGACCGTTACCAGTTGACAGTTGTGAATGAGAGGGGCTTAATGACAGCACCAAATACTAACAGCATATACCAGCATATAGTCACTAAGGTGGGGCCCTGACATGGAATATTCACCACGCACAGGGACATGTATACACACCACATGCACACAAAGCGTAACAGCTAAGGTGGAGCCCCCAACATTGGATACTCACCACGCACCCGGACACAAACACACACACCACAAAGACACACACAACACAGAGACACACACTACACAGACACCCCCCCCCCACAGTGACACACACATGCACAACCTATAGGGACACATGCACTCGCCCCACAGGGACACACACACCACAGGGACATACTCACCCCACAGGGACACAGAGACACACACACACCCCACAGGAACACACAGACCCCATAGGGATGGACACACACCACAGAGACACCCCTCCCCCCACAAGGACACACACCACATGGACACCCCTCCCCCCAAAAGGACACACACCACAGAGACCACCCCCACAGAGATACACGCACACCACTGGGACACACACACACCCCAGGGACACACACATCACACAGATGTGCACAAATCGCCTCACACAACTCGCCTCATACATCTGGTATCTTTAATTTCCAAAAATAAACATCTGATTAAAAACAGCCAATGTGCAACACATGTGCCATATAGGGAATTAAGGTAGATGTCAGTCACATGAGCTGTCTATTATGTGTATGTGTGAGGTAATATATACTGCCCGGCCGGGGGGAGGGTTTACTGTTGGCTGGAGATTTATCAGGCTGCCTATAGCAATCAATCACAGCTCAGCTTCTATTTTCCCACAGGTCATTAATATGACATTTTCAAATTCTATTTTGTTATAGCTAACAGCAGTTATTTATTAACCCGGGCGTAGCCGGGTACTACAGCTAGTAAATAATAATATAGATTTCATACATAGAACTTTTTGATTTTTTTTTATTCATTTTTTTACTTGGTGGTTTTTATTTACGGTATTTACTATTAAAAGGTGTTCACCATACATAAATAATTTTGCCGTTGTATAGTTTGATTTGTTCTAGATGTGATGATATCAAGAATGTACATGTTTTCTGCACCCACAAGCAGTGTTAACAATGATCATGGACAATTTAGCAGAGCAACTGTATACAGCTGACATGTGGGACGCTATTTACTTATTACTTATGGCCATATTGAAGCATCACTGAGGAATAGCCTCTTTCATGACACCCTAAATAGGCATATCAGCTATCATTAAGGGGTTAAAAATAGTTCTGCATTATTATTTTTTTCTGCCTTTATTATGGATTACATTTTTTTCATGCAACAATTACCCTAGCCCAAGTGTAGTTCTATCCAAAAGCCGACACCAATCCTTAGCCCTAATTAGTTAGAAAGAGTAAAAATGTAATGGCAGCTCTTACCATTGACTGTCAATAGTCCTGAATAGTGTGCATGGTTAACATAATACTGTCCTCATTCATTAGCAGCTCATCTTCTGCCATTTTGGTGGCTGCTTATGCAGAACGCAGTATCCGGGAGGTTTCTCATAGGCTGTTGCGCTCTGCATAGGCAGTGACTGAGAAGACAAAGCACACTTCATTATTCTGAGACGTGTAATTTCAATCGCTGCCCATGCAGAACTCAGAAGCCCATGACAAACTCACAGCCCAAAGAAGATGCAGCGCTTGTCAATCAATTAAGTGTAGTGGGGCACAGTGGTAGGAAGAATGCTTTTTTGCCTCCGTAGACTTGCCTCTGAGGCTCTTCCTAACTGAGATTTGTAGAGGTTTGTCTCCTCCTACCTGGCATGTCACTCTCCACAAAGAAATCATATCCCTTAGACCCCTGTCTTAGCTGCTCACCTACACTGACGAGGGGCAATACCTCAAGACATTGTGTTTGCAAAGTGAGATTCAGGTTTGGTTATTAGTATCCTAAATTATATGGCAAAGCTCATTAAAGGGTCGCTATTGACTTTTACGATTGCCACTTCCAATAGATGGTGCTAGAGTTCAAGTCTTCTTCCTCTCTGAAGAGGTAATTTGCATATCACATTTCCCAGAGGAGCCTTGCAGGTGTGTAAGTCTCCTCATACCGGCATACCAGACCTTGCATTTAACTCTGAAGAAGGAGAAAACGTACTGCAAAGATGTGATCCTGGATTCTCCAAAAGTGTGACATAACACAACCAGCCATAACGACAGAAGATGGCATATGGAAACCCTGTGAAAGCACATTCAGCATACAAGGGTTCCTGAAATGTGATCAATGGCCTCAAACATTTGAGCTGTAGACTTCTCGGTGGGCGCAGACATGAACTTGAATAATGAACATCTTGACGGCTTCTCGCGGTTGATAATCACACCACCCTTTCATCTGGATTTACACATTATGGCGAAAGCTCTGAAAGGAGTAAATAATCACCCACTCCGGTATTTTCCCCCATAGTCTATCCTGTCAGACGTAGACCTGTTTGCCATCTTCACCGCCAACAGGTCGAGAATAATTTCCCAGTTTCCGGCAAACACATGAGTTAATGGTGCCGATGCCTCTGACATCATTGCTTCTATACGGCGTGGAACTAGTGCAGGTATTTATTTTGCCATCGACTAATTTAACCGGAGAACGAGGTATCACATTTAATGAGTCCTATTTTTCCAGCGTCTAGACAAGCAATGTTCAAAGCGACCATCAAGTACAATTAGAAAGTCATATCTTAAAGTGAACCTGTCACACGAAAAAGTATTTGTTCAACATAATTATATCTATGCATTAGGCAAAACTGCAGAGAAATCTTGAGTCAATGGCACAATAATAAAAGCTGAACTCTTGCAGATGGTGAGGATATGACATATGGTAAGGCACGTATGAGCTAGACATATCTTACAGATGACCTGTCAGCTTCTCCTGACATGTTTGTTTCGGTAAATACTTGTGCTGCCCATAATATAACCATTCTGGAACATATTTTCTTAGAAATCCATGATGTGCCTTTCCTTAAAGGGTATATTTGGGATAAAGAAAAAAAAAATTGCCCAAGCAGTAACAGGCAGATAGTATTGCTACTATCTGACGGTTGTGTTTGGCACCATTCACCGCCATCATAGAGCTGTTACAGACGGCTCCTGCCAGGGCTACAATGGCTTCATCAACAGAGCAGCGGCTTCTTTTCTGCCCTTCCTCTGAATAACGGGTCGGACAGCCAATGTCATGCTGATTCAAAAACACCAAGACAACAACAACAAAACATGTTAAAAACAATTAAAACCAAAGTAGATCCCGTAACCCAGGTTTGCAGAGTATACAATCAGTTCAATTGCAATAATTTTTATATGCCAAACAGATGAAAATAAGCAAAGGAGTAAGATCTGGTGGCTGCCAATATATAACTGTGAAGAAATCCAACCAACTATAACCCTTACTGCCTGGTTCTTATTATATGGAGCAGTTTATAATGGTCAATAGTCCCCAAGGAACAAACCCACCATCATGGATCTATATCATTTTAATTGAACCACAGAGGGGAAGGGGGGTTAACCCTAATCAAAAGCGCAACACACCACATCCATCCACAATCATACCCGTCCTGGCTGCAACCTAGGTGTCCGGAGAAAATTATCGTAATTGAACTGATTGTATACTCTGCAAACCTGGGTTACGGGACCTACTTTGGTTTTAATTGTTTTTAACATGTATTGTTGTTGCTGTCTTGGTGTTTTTGATAAAAAAAATATACTAATTAACTAATTGGTGTGACAACGCATATATGCATGGTCTTTTTCTTCCTTTACTGTATTCATGATTTATACTACGTGCATGTTATTGCACCCTACAAACGCCTTGCTGTGCATTCCCGTAACCTTTTGTATAATTCATGCTGATTGATAGCTAGCTCACCGCTACCTAACTTGAGGATCCAACTGTGAAATAAGCATGAAGTCTGCTGTGACGCCCGTCAACAGAGAAGAGAAACCGCCTCTCTGTTGACGCACCGTTAGTGGAAGCTACAGAATCGCCATCAGCAGCAGTCTTAGCTCAGTGTCGGAGGTGAATGGCGCGAGCAAACAGGCAGGTACGTGGTAATTATCTGTCTGTTAGTGCTTAGGCACTTTTTTTTTAAACCCAGATTATTCTTTAAACCGCTTAGAAATGTATTAGTAAAGGACAACAGGGTGTCACCAGTTGGATGTGTGTCCTCATCAGAGCCTGAAATTGTCCAATCAGAACTCAAATAAGACACAGTCCTCTGAAAAGCAGAACAGTAAAGCACGGTTGTCAATTTATCAAAACACACCTAGGAAGAACAACAAAGGAATGGTGCATCAAAGAGTTATAAGAAAACATGGCCAGAATTATTAGGTCACAGAGAATACAGTATTTAGCTTGGGCACATCAGGAGAGCTAACAGGGCCCCTTCTACTTGATTTTATGAAGACACATTCATAATAATTCATAAGAGTCTTGTTTTTTTTGTTCGGTATTGAAGGGATGTTTTTATTAAAAAGGCACAAAAAATAAGGTGTGGGGAGAATAACTGATAAAGAGATGAGAGAATGAACTGGAGAGAGTCATGCAGAGTTATAGAAAACTAGGTTGGGTTCACACACACAACGCTTTGTTTTGCAAGGATCCGTTTTTGGTGTAAAACTGCACCAAGAACGGATCCTTACAGAACACAGCGTTGTGTGTGAACGCGGCTACGCTTTTCTTCCTGCGCTTTTACTTACCTCGCCACGCTCCCCCTCTGACCGTCAGTGAGCTCTTCTCATCCCTGTCGGGCCGCAGTGATCCTGTCTCTAGGACCCCGCAGCATCATGTGACCAGGTGATGTCGCTCGGTCACAAAGGTGCGTCTAAAGTCCTGCACAGGTCCTACGGTATCTGGATGAAGAGAGATCTCTGAGGGAGCACGGCGAGAAGAGTGAAAAGTGCATGCGAAACGTGCCAGAACAATTAACATTTTCATTCTTTTTACGCATCAGCTTTTTAGCCCAAAAGCGCAGCGTGGGAATGGAAAACAGTGAAATGCACTGACTTAGCTGGGACAGCTAACGTCAATGCGTTTCACTGCATTCCACTGTATTTGCGTATCTGCAAAATATTGCTGCATAAATGTTAAAATACGGTGTGTGGAAACCCAGCCTTACCAATGCGCCAGGCATAATGGGAAACATAGCAAGAACATGAGCTTCACCCACTAACACAGGGGTGGGGAACTCAAGGGCCGCCAACAGTCACTACTGGTAATTTCCTTAGGATTTCCTTGGAATCGTCACCATTGGAGGTGATTCAATTATCACCTGTGCAATACTGAGGAGATCCTGAAAACCTGCACTGTTGGCAGCCCTCAAGGCCTGGAGTCCATCACCCCTGCACTAATAGGATCATAGAACAAGTACCAAAGCATGGTAAGAAACGTTCAGTAAGAGCATCAAACGGTGAGAAGAAAATGCCAATTGGTGGTATGTTGAAGCCGTGAATTACCGTAATCATGTGAGTAGGCAATAAGACATATTGTAGTAGAGCATGAGGGATGTAGATGAGTGAAGATGTAGGAAGTTACTGAAAAAAAATGTAAAGTTTTGCTAAAAATGACCAGATTGGAAAAATTTTACAAAATGTCCTAAGAGCTTCTCAAGGCCAATTTCTCCTCAAGGTATAATACAGAATAACATAGGTTGGAAGCTATCAATAGTATGGCGTATTTAGAATACACATGGCAACTATTGTAGGCCATTAATGAGGATCTTAGGGTGATCTTATGCTTTCTGGCTAGGAACACAAGTTTGACCAGTTACAAAAGGAACCTGTCACCGTGATAATGCAGTCCAGTCTGCAGACAGGATGTTATAGAACAGGGGACGCTGAGCAAATTAATATATTCTTCAGTACAACCTGCTTATTCATCGTTTAATCCTCTGCTCTTTCTATGATTTTTGGTCCAGTGGGGTGTCCTATAAGTGATTAGCAGCTATCTCTGTAAAATACACTTATACAAAAATAAGTTGTCAATCAGTTATAGGACCACCCACAAAAGTCCTAGAGAGATTTCCCCTCATGAGTATAGACACTATACTCTTGATTAATGAGACCAAGATAAATGATTTTAGAACGGTTGGCTTCAATACTGTATGGCATCAGGTGAGGCGTACAAAGAAAAATGCATGGAGTCAAAAGTGACACAAGGGGGTGGCAACGTTATTAAGTGGGGTTGCGTGAGCGCTGCTGGTATCAGGGGGCTATATGTCATTGATGGGATCATGAATTTACAGATTTACTGCTCTATTGTGAAAAAAAAAGATGCTCCCATCACTCTGTGCACTTTTCCAACATAACAATGATCCAAAACACATCTGTTGTATTTCTGAAGAAGAACACGGTGAAAGTGATTCAGAGTCCGAGTGTCTCCTCATCTGAGCGCAACCGAACACCTAAGGGGGATTCTGAAGAGATGAGTGGTCATCACTCTCCATCCGGTATCCCTGCTCTATAAGAGGTTGTAGTTTAAAAATGGAAAAAGATAAATGTTATAATATGTCGCCATCTTGTCCATTGCAGGCCTAAAAGACTTAAAAATCATGGAGGTCATACCAAATACTATATGTAGTCTTTTTGATGTGGAGTGTACTCCTTTTTGCATCAACTAATTTGAATAAAACTGAACATTTTGTAATGAAAGCTATATTATTGGCCTTACTTTCACATTATGTGCTCAAAAAACATTCTCTGAAACTCAGTCCTACCAAATGTTTGGAAATTTTTCTTGCTTTCAGAAAATTAAAATCTTACTGTTTAAAGGGAGTGTACTCAATTAGGCTAAGCACTGTATGTTATTTGTGTTATTAATTCCACTGCGTATACTAAAGAGTCCTGAAATCTTGCAGTTTTGTATCCTGGCCACTATACCTGACTGTTCTGTAGAGATCACTTCTCAACAGTCACATTACAATGAGAGGTATCATCTAGACCAGGGGTCACATTACAATGAGAGGTATCACCTACACCAGGGAACCTCAACATGTAGTTCAAGAGCCACATATTGCTTGTGATGTGTGGCTCACAACACAGCTATGAAGAGCAGGTCTACAGATGGTGACATTAATGAGTAAAGAGCAGCTCTGAATAAAGGTGAGGCAGGTACCCCTGGATCTACTGTAGGTATACTGCCTAAGGCTGCGTTCACACATTGCGTATTTTGCCGCGTTTTTTTACGCGCGCTTTTCAAAATACTCAATGTGCCTTTTGTCTGCCTGCAAAGTGAATGGGAAATTCACTTTCCAGTGCAGACATTAAGTAAAAATACGCAGTGCGTATTCTCCCAGAGGGGAGGAAGAATCCTGCTTCCTCCTCCCCTCTGTGACAGCTGTGGCCGCCCCATTAGACTTCACAGTGTTAATACACACTGTGAAGTCTAAATTAAACAAAAGCAAGTGTGTGAAAAATAAAAAAGAATGAATACATCACCTCTCCGACGCCTTCTCCCGGTGTCTGGTGCCTACTGCCGCTCTCCGGTGTCCGATTCTAAGTCAGATCTCTTCTGACAAGACCTGTGGTGACGTCAAAGGGGGGGCGTTCCCGGGCACTCGCGGTCATGTGATACCACATGACCGCGAGCAGCCAATCAGCGATGGGACCGCCCCGGGAACGCCCCCCTCTGACATCACCACAGGTCCTGTGAGAAGACATCTCACTTAGAATCGGACACCGGAGAGCGGCAGAAGGCACCAGACACCGGGAGAAGGCGTCGGAGAGGTGATGTATTCATTCTTTTTTATTTTTCACACACTTGCTGTTGTTTAATTTAGATTTCACAGTGTATATTAACACTGTGAAGTCTAATGGGGCGGTCACACATGTCACAGAGGGGAGGAGGAAGCTGGATTCTTCCTCCCTCTGTGACATCACTGCGCTTTCTGGGGGAAAGAAAGCGCAGTGTGTGAAAGCCCCTGCGTATTTTGCGGCAAAAAGTGCGCGCAAAAAAGCGCAGCAAAATACGCAAATGTGTGAACGTAGCCTCAGTGTGATTTCTGTGGAAAAGCTTTGGTGGTCATTATAATGATAATAGGCGCTTTGGGTGTCATTACTGTGAAAGTGGTGGGAGCTACATATGGCTCACAAGCCTGTCTCAGAGCTGAATGTGGCTCATGACCCTCTCTCACAGCTGAATGTGGCTTGTGACCCTCTCTCAGAGATTAATGTGGCTTTTGAGCCTTCCTCAGGGCTGAATGCGTCTCACAACCTTCTCTCAATGTGGTTACTGGGTGTCATTACTGTGAAAGTGGTGGGAGCTACATATGGCTTACGTCCCTCTCTCAGAGTTGAATGTGGCTCATGACCCTCTCTCAGAGCTGAATGTGGCTTGTGACCCTCTCTCAGAGTTGAATGTGGTTTACAATCCCTTCCTCAGGGCTGAATGTGTCTCACAACACTCTCTCAGAGCAGCTGGATGTGGTTACAGCTCTCTCTGATAGCAGAATGTGACTCTGAATCCTCTCTCAAAGCTGAATGTGGCTCAACACCATCTCTTAGAGCTGAATGTGGTTCACAAACCTCTCCCAGAGCTGAATGTGGCTCTACACCCTCTCTCAGAGATTAACGTGGCCCAAAACCCTATGTCAGGATTCCGACTTTTCTATTTAACCTTATGTGTCTACTTGTCCTTATTCAAGATGGTGTCTAGTGCGGCTAAGGCATTGGAATCAATAATAGGAGGTACAGTGTCTTGTGAAAGTACTTGGCCCCCTTGAACTTTTCAACCTGTTGCCACATTTCAGGCTTCAAAAATAGATATAAAATTCTAATTTTTTTGTGAAGAATCAACAAGTGGGACACAATCGTGAAGTGGAATGAAATTTGTTGGATATTTTAAACTTTTTTAACAAATAAAAAACTGAAAAGTGGGACGTACAATATTATTCTGCCCTCTTGAGTTAATACTTTGTAGCGCCACCTTTTGCTGCGATTACAGCTGCAGTCTCTTGGGGTATGTCTCTATCAGTTTTGCACATCGAGAGACTGAAATTCTTGCCCATTCTTCTTTGCAAAACAGCTGGAGCTCAGTGAGGATGGATGGAGAGCGTTTCTGAACAGCAGTTTTCAGCTCTTTCCACAGATTCTCGATTGGATTCAGGTCTGGACTGTGACTTGGCCATTCTAACACCTGGATACGTTTATTTTTGAACCATTCTATTGTAGATTTTGCTTTAGGTTTGGGATCATTGTCTTATTGGAAGATAAATCTCCGTCCCAGTGTCAGGTCTTTTGCGGACTCCAACAGGTTTTCTTCTAGAATGGTCCTGTATGTGGCTCCGTCCATCTTACCATCAATTTTAACCATATTCCCTGTCCCTGCTGAAGAAAAGCAGGCCCAAACCATGATGCTGCCACCACCATGTTTGGGAGTGGGGATGGTGTTTTGAGGGTGATGAGCTTTGTTGCTTTTATGCTAAACATATCGTTTTGCATTGTGACCAAAAAGTTTGATTTTGGTTTCATCTGACCAGAGCACCTTATTCCACATGTTTGGTGTCTCCCAAGTGGCTTGTGACAAACTTCAAACAAGACTGCTTGAGATGTTTAAAACTTGAGAAATGTTTTTGTATCCAAATCCAGCTTTAAACTTCGCCACAACAGTATCTCGGACCTGCCTGGTGTGTTCCTTCGTCTTCATGATGCACTTGTAACAGAACCCTGAGACTATCACAGAGCAGGTGCATTTATACAGAGACACACAGGTGGATTCTATTGATCATTACCAGTCATTCAGGACAGCACTGGATCATTCAGAGATCCTCACTGAACGTCTGGAGTGTTTGCTGCACTGAAAGTAAAGGGGCCGAATAATATTGCACGCCCCACTTTTCAGTTTTTAATTTATTAAAAAAAAAAGTTTAAAATATCCAATAAATGTCGTTACACTTCAAGATTGTGTCCCACTTATTGTTGATTCTTTAAAAAATTTTTTAGAATTTTATATCTTTATGTTTGAAGCCTGAAATGTGGCAAAAGGTTCAAAAGTTCAAAGGGGCCAAATACTTTCACAAGGCACTGTATTAGTATCAGGTTATTCTAGACGTGGAAATACCAACTTCAATGATAAAAAATTATATCTTTATTAAACAAAGCCTAAACAGTCATAGACAAGAATACATGTAGTATACAAACACAGATCGGATGTAATAAGGACCAATTTATATGAAAATCCTATGAATCCCTGCACCACTCGAGACCTGCCTAAGGCTGGCTTCACACTTGCAGATGCATCTGCAGCGTTTTGCAGATGCATCTGCAAGTATCAGCATGCAGACCGTGGCCGCGGTCTGAAAGCACTCATTCATTCCTATATGTGAACCGTCCGCAGGCGGATGCCTGCTTACAGATCACACACTCCCGCCCGCACCATGGACGCGACATCTCGCGTCCATGGTGCGGGCGGGAGTTTGTGATCTGTAAGCAGGCATCCGCCTGCGGACGGTTCACATATAGGAATGAATGAGTGCTTTCAGACCGCGGTGCGCCCCATTATAAACATAGCGGCCGCGGTCTGCACGCTGATACTTGCAGATGCATCTGCAAAACGCTGCAGATGCATCTGCAAGTGTGAAGGCAGCCTAACAATGGAGGTATATTCACTCTGAATTTTCAGGTGCCCCCATTCCTTGGCTGCTTTCCCTTAGCTGACACTTTATCTATCAGGAGACAATCAACAAGGTACATTCAAGATAGATTTAATCCCACAAGTGACTTTCCTCCAAGGTCAATCAGGGCATCAGTGGAAAATAAGGACAATTAGGAGAGGTCCCAGATTACATCCAAAGAAGGAAGATTAAAATGTCTCCAAGCTGCACATGTTTTCTCCCATATTATGTTATGGGGTTCATCAGAAGAGCTAGGTCTTTAGCCAATTTGCCTCATCCTTATTTGTGAGGTACATGAGGGGTTCAGATTGAAAAACCTCCAAGACAAGTCCACAATTAGAAGAGTCATATCCAATAGACGAAAAAAATACTATCCATCTATTTAATAGGGCAAAGGGACTGATATCCACCTTAGTAGTAATTAGGATAATGGAAGGCTAGGATTAGTAAATCCGTAAGTCAGGGAAAAAGTAACAGATCTGTCCCCATATTGGTAAAAACAAAGATCTGGGGTCAGGTGCCTGGACACCTTCCCAAGGTAGAGTGGGCTTGTCTTGGGAGGTTTTCCATTCTGAACCCCTCATTTACCTCACAAATGAGTATAAGGCTAATTGACTAAAGATCTCCCTTTTCTGATGAACCCCATAACATAAGACGGGGAGAAACACGTCAAGCTTGAAGACATTTTAATCTTCCTTCTTTGGATGTGATCTGGGACCTCTCCTAATTGTCCTTATTTTCCACTGATGCCCTGATTGACCTTGGAGAGAAGTTATTTGTGGGACTAAATCTATCTTGAATGTACCTTGTTGATTGTCTCCTTATAAAGTGTCAGCTAAGGGAAAGCCGCTGAGGAATGGGGGCACCTGAAAAGTTAGGGTGAATATAACTCCATTGTTATGCAGGTCTCAAGTGGTGCAGGGATCTTAGGATTTTCATATAATTTGGTCCTTATTACATCCTATCTGTGTTTGTCTACTACATGCATTCTGGTCTATGACTTTTTAGCGTTTGTTAAATAAAGATATAATTTTTTATATATTGAAGTTGATATTTCAATGTCTAGAATAATGGTGTCTAGTGCCTCATCGTGACCGGGTGTTCCCTGCTGTTATGCCTATTTAAGTTCCGTTCTTCCATTCAGGCCCTGCCTGAGTATTTTGTGCCTAACCTTGACTGCTTCAATGCTTCATCTGAGACAGTTTCAGCTACTCCAGATCTGCTCTTTGTCCAGCTGCCTCCAGTTATCAGCTCTGCTGGGCCTTGCTAGTAGTCCGGTTACCTCCAGCAACAAGCCTTGCTCTGTGAAGGACTGCTCCAGTTTGCCTGTTCACCCATGGCCTGCTCCACTCAATGTAAGCTGCTGCTGCCAATTTGTATTTGGCTCGGTAACATACTGCATTGCTGTTCTTCAGATTCTTCTGTACTTGTGTATTAAACCGCACTGCGCTGTGCTAGTTTGCAACTGTTTTCTTACAAAGACCATTTCAGTGGCGGCTGCATGTGTGAACTGTTTCCTGCAGGACTCTTTGAACTTTGTCCACATCACTGTTTGCCTTCACCTGTACCTGCACATTGTCCTGAAATTTGCTGCACGATGTGTTTTGGACTTTTTTGAACTTTGCTGCATGCTTGCTCACCTGTGTGAATATAGACTTTGAATTTCAACCTTGTCTCGGTCTCCAGTCCCACGCCACCAGATTCCTCAGGTATTTACTATAAGTGTTATACCCTCTATCAAAGCTGAATGAGGCTCATAATCCTCTCTCTTGGAGCAGAAGGTTGCTTGTGACCCTCCCTCAGAGCTGAATGTGCTTGCAACCCTCTTTCAGAGCTGGATGTGGCTCACGACCCTCTTCCAGACAGAATATGGCTCACGACCTCTCCAGCAGATGTGGCTCACGACCATCTCTCAGAACTGGCTGTGGCTCACGACCCTCTCTCAGAGCGGAAGGTCAAAAAGTATGGGGACATCTGACCTGGAGAATAGTACTGCTTACAATGCCTTATGATCCTGCACCTCCACTCCCTGCACAGAGACCTCTGCACAGATCACAGAATGTGACATTTTATTATTCTACTTTGGGGAAAATTGTAGCTATAAAAAGTGACTAAACATTTATCAGAAAAAAGCAAATTTGTTTTCTTTAGCAACCCAATATCGAAAGTGAATGCCATGATAATTAATTCACATGACAAGTCCCTATCTCCACGGGGAGGACGGCTGCTAAATAAAGTAAGGGCACAACATTTTTGGAAAATAGCAGCACAAGTAAAAACTGAATCATCATTCCTGTTTATGGCACCTGGACATATTCATCTTTCCTCCATTGTCGGTATACTTTAGCAGACATTAATAACAGAGTCTACGGCTCCGCCGCTGCCGTATGTGTGTACAAAGATATAATCAGACAAATATATACAGGGGATCAGGTAAGAAATATAGGAGTGCATGGAGCTGCATGCAAAACAGCATCCTAGGACAGAGCAGCAGATTTAACTGGCCTTCTGCAACCGTACCCTGCCACGATGTTATACATCTCTCATCAGATTTTACAGTTTCCACTGATTAAATATATATTGACTCATAAAGTAGCGCCGTTACATCAATCGTCAGCAGATGCAGCGAGGTGTCATTTAAATATTAAGTATCATATAAAAATGGCAGCTTGATTGTTTGGAGGTAATAATGTGCTACTGGTTATTGCAACATTTCCCTAATGCATTAAGCAGCGCTCACATTGAGGACACAATAAGACCCAGGGCATGGAGGAGGGGGATATGGAAAGATGACGAGGAGAGGAGATGGTGGGAGGAAAAATAGGAAGCAAGATTACATCTAAACATAAACTTCTTTGTATAATTCATGTGTTTTCTTTCATATGATGGCGATATTAAATATTCCCTTGTTTTATGTCGTAGCGCTCTCAATTTCTACGGAATACATATTCATGTGTGCGGCTGGGAGGAGATTATGGCAGTAGGCGATGGAGGTGCCACCTACACAACTGGAAGACGCTTGAGTATTATTGATCAGTGCAAAGGGCCAGTCAATCACATGGTTTGGTAAAGTGCCCACGCACTTGTAATTATTTTCTGATTTGTGCCAAACAAAAACAATAACTCTATTTATTACCCTAAATGATTATATTTGTGACTTTACAATCATTATTCTCCCACTGGGGAATCACAGATAGCAACTGTGCCAAACAGACCACTAAAGTAGTAGAGATCACCAGTTGTGTACAGAGGTGACCATACACAAGAATGTTAAAACGTGGCTCTTAAAATCTCAGTGAAGCAACACTGCATTTATTAAGTTATTTGCAATCCAAGTAATACTATTAGACGTTTCTGTCCTGTTTCTGCTTCACGCCGTACAAACTCTCGGCATGAGGTGCAACATGAGGGAAACATAAAGGAAAAGGTCAAAGAAAGGAGATAGGGAGAGGGAAGAGATGAGAGAGGTCATCACTTTACATTTATCTGAGTCTGAACCATGCATCCCCTATTGTCCCTAGATGGGTCCTTCCACACATACCTAGGCCCTGGGCTTGCTCTGAATAATGTGTATGGCAGCAAGTAACTAGTCTTCCCAAGATAAGGCAACATGGTGAGAGAGACAAACAAAGGAAATTTCACCACGACACAGCTTTTCCAGAAAGGCTTCACAGCTTCAACTGGAAAGAACGCTACAGCTTCAACTCAACAACTTCACTAGAGTGGTCAACATATAAGATCTATAACCAGTCTAGAAGACAACTAGGAGTGAGTTTATATAGAGGAAGGGAGTGGTAATAAGGTTCAGAAGCTAAGATTACAGCCACAAGGATTCTCAAAAGGAAATCTTAACCCCTTCAGCACTGAAAGAAAATATCGTTCCACTCATGATAATCACCAAGTGGGCTTTAGAAGACATGCGATCAGTCAAACACCAGATAACAGAAATCACAGCAGAGTGTGACACACTAGTAACACTCGGAGCTCCATTACAGAGAAGAACGTCTCTCTTTAAGTGGTGAACACCGCACAACTGCACCTCACTGTCACAGCACCTCTCTGGCAATCTGTAGTAATGAAGGTCTGAGACAGGACCGAAATATCTACTGTTATTATTTGCATTGCAAGCACTTTAATAAATACAGTTTTGCTCCACTGAGACTGAGTGCCAAGTTTTAATTTTGTTTGACTATGAGATTGGATCAACTTGAGCCCCAATATTCACAGAAGTGCCATGGTTCATGTTGCATGCATAAGAACGTTGGCTGGACCCACTCATTCGTGCAGGACAGTCTGACCATTTCATGTAAATGGGGACTTCCGACTCTTTGATGGGGGGAAAAAAGCATCAACATGTCAATTTTCAAGAAGAGCACTGAATGGCCTATAAGTCTCCTTACACTTGCATAGCACTCTCCACAATGAGAAATGTGTCCCCTTGCAACCAGTCTCTCACCTAACCAGATCAGACCACCTGCTTTGCACTGATGAGAGGCAAATACCTGGAAATAAGTGTCTCTAAATACAGTACCTGGTTTGGCTTTTTTATCCTAAGTCATGTGGCAAGCTTTGTTAAAAAGTCAATACTAATTTATAGGATTGCTATCCCCAATAGTTGTCACTTCTCCTCTTCCTCCTTGAAGTGGATATTTGCATGTTGAATTTTCACCCTAAAATTTATTTTTTGCATTTGAGGTTCATTAAAAATATTGCACCATTTTCATTCTATAGCCTCTGTGTTGAACTCTCTATTGCTAGCTGCAGAATGAGTGAACTGAGAATCCCTCAGTCAGCCCACTATGATGGTCTGATAAAGAGTTTGAACCTCCCTGTACTTTTAGGAGTTCTCAGCTCTTTCCTGACTACAGATCACTACATAGCTGAATGTGAAGGGAAAGAAAGCCTGTAAAAGCCAAACCACGCATACATTTTAATGAGTTTAAAATGTTTACTATAGGACACCATACAGTGTGTAGAGGAAAATGTATTGTGGGGGAATCATACTGTGTGTGTAGGAGGGATTGAACTGTGTGGACATAATATGGTGTGTGTGATAGGAATGTACTGTGGGGACATCACACTGTGTAGGGGGGGGCATACTGTGGGGACATCATACTGTGTGTGTAAAGGGATTGAACTGTGTGGACATAACACTGTGTGTGTGAGAAGAATGTACTGTGGGGACATTAAACTGTGTAGGGGAGGCATACTGTGGGGACATCATACTGTGTGTAGGAGAGATTGAACCATGTGGACATTATACTGTGTAGGGTTAATTTACTATGGAGCATGATACTGTGTAGGGGGGAATGTGTGCAGGCTTTCTGTGTAGGAGAATTAACTGTTGGGGCTTTATACTGAGAGGTACTGTGGAGACATCATACTGTGTGGGAGCCTCTGTAGGCATCCTACTATTTGTGATGAGCACTGTGGGGGACAAGACCGGGGCATGGTAACTGTGTGGAAACAGTAAAGGGCTTCACTATGAGCAATATTCTTGTGTGGGCACAGAGGATTGGGCACGGCTAGGGAAATGGCTTAGCATTATATAGAAACTGCCATGGCATGCCACCCGCCCTGCAGTATGTGACCCTTTATCTTTTCTTTCACAGTTTGGGAGGTATACAGTGTCTGATGTAGATTGTGGTTCTGTATAGTGAAATTAATGGAACTTAAAGCTGGAAGGATATGAGAACGATACAAAGGTTTCACCAACTCTCGTCACAGATGATATGAAAATCTCAAGTGCCCGATTTAACATTGTTAGATGATTTTTAAATGAATATTCTAAACCATATTCGTTGTTATAATATTTGGTTAATCAATTTAAATTAAAAAAGAATCAATATTCATACATTATATACTAAATCACATGTCTGAATGAGCCTATATTTCCTGCTATAAGGTATGACAGCGATTGTGATTCCATTCTCTGGGGGCTGTGATTAAATACAGTAGCCACATTATTATAGTGAATACATATTTCAGCGTTTCACATGGTGATGTCACATTTATAACACGCCTCCTCCACGTCTGACGTGGGCATTACTCATAAACCTCAGAGTCTTTTCTATATCTATAACTTTCACAGCCTGCCGGCGTGTTTGGATTTTTATGTGATCAGTCAATGAGAAACTATAAACACGTGAAGCATTTCTGGACGGGACGGGAGCAAGTGCAGTAAGTGTATGAAATGCAGAATAACTAAGGCCCAGAGACCTGAACATGGTGACAAAGTATGAATTTATGGAGACTTCCCACTTTGTAGAATATAAACCCAAATACAATCTGGATCCTGTAAAAGATTACAGAAACCTACAAGAATGGGTGTGAGCACAAAATAAAGGTTCCTGCCAGTCAGACACAGGCAGTCGATCTCTGTGCTCTGTAGGTATTCAGTCATGCAGATAGTGACAAGATTGTATTCATTCGATAAGTATCAACAAATATACTGACCAACTTTTAAATAATAATTTCCCTCTAGGACAATCACTGACTGGGTGGATTAGGCAAACACAGTAGATATGGTATATATATCTTGTCTTCAGCAAAACATTTGACAAAGTATTTTATACCATACTTATTGAAAAAATGACCAAGTGTGGAATGAACAAGGCAACTGTTGGGTGGATTCATAACCGGCTAGTGATCACACCCAAAAAGTGGTCAAAAATGGCTGCACATCCAGTTGGAAGAATGTCTCAGGTAGGGAATACAGGGCTCTGTCCTGGGGCTTGTGCTGGTCAACATCTTAATCAATGGTTTGGATTAAGGAATTGAGGGTAAACTGATTACATCTGCTGATGACACAAAGCTCGGAGGGATAGCTAATATTAGAGAAGATAGAGATAGAGGATTCTCAAAGATCTAAACAAACAGTGGGCAGCAAGTAACAGAATATTTCTAACAGGGAGAAATGAACAGTCCTACATCTGGGCAAGAAAAATTAAAAAAGCATGTACAGAATAGGAGGAACAGGGCTCAGCAACAGCAAATGTGAAAGACTTGGGAACACTAATAGATCACAGACTGAACATCAGTCAACAGTGTGATGCCGGAGCAAAAAGGAAACATAGTTCTGGTATGTATTAACAGTAGCATCCAGTCTAGATCACATGAAGGCATTATCCCCCTCTACTCCTCTTTGGTCAGACCTCATTAGCAGTACAGTGTCCAGTTCTGGGCTACACATTTTAAACAAGACATCAACAAACTGGAGCAAGTTCAGAGATGAGCGACCAGAATGGTGACCTGTCTGTGAACCATGTCCTATGAGGAACGGTTACAGGATTTGGGAATGTTTATCTTGCAAAAACGAAGACTGAGAGGAGACTTAATAGCTGTCCACAAATATCTCAAAGGCTGTCACACTGTAGAGGGATCAGCATTATTCTCATTTGTGCAAGGAATGACTAGAAGCAATGAAATGAAACTGAATGGAAGGAGACACAGACTAGATATTAGAAAAACTTTTAGACAGTGAGGGTAATCAACGAGTGGAACAGGCAGCCACGAGAGGTGGTGAGTTCTTCACTGGAAGTCTTCACACAAAGGCTGGACAGACATATGTCTGGGATGATTTAGCGAATCCTTCATTGAGTAGGTGGTTGAACCAGATGACCCTGGAGATTCCTTCCAACTTAAAAATTTCTATCATTTTGTGCATGCAGCTCCTATACATTAACATGTGTCTCCAAGGATACAGACTACAAATGAATCTTGTTAGTCTGATCCTGCAGACTTATCATAGGTCCGGGGGTAAATCCATGAGACCTATTGCACACATAATATGTACTCTGCAAAGTATCTCATCTTGAGTGTCAGATCACCAGTACAATCAGCCTATAATACTTATTTGCTGAAAACAAAAGCACTCCTATTACGAGAGGACTTACCTTATTAGCCAGGTTTAGTAAGACAGGTTCTGTTGGATGTGCCTCTATATCACGTAAGTACCTATAGTACAAAGGGACACAAAAGTATTAATGAATCAAACAGGACAAGCTGTAGCTGTAACATTGATCATGGCTTCCCATGATCACCAGAATCATAGCGGCAGCAGTCACATGGTGAGAAGTACAGACAGCGGTGTGGAGCTATGGGACCTATCACAACCAGAGAAAAGGGGTCTGGGAAGGTTATAATGGCGGCTATTCTCTCTTACTTTGGAAAAACTGATAGAAGAAAAACAAAAGAAGACAAATAAGACTATTGAGTAGCTCAATAGTAGAGTAATTCAGAAATGACCATTTTGTCACGTTCCTCACCAGACATATTTTGGATAATGTGCGGTCTAATTTTTATGTTATTTTCATACTCTGTTTTTCTTTTTTTTTTGCAGCATTTAATATTAAATTAACTATTTTTTTTATTTATTTCAAACATTGTGCTCTACATAAGGTTATAAAAATCCCTTAGGGGCATTTCAGCATTACATATTACATAAAATTATGTTTAACTGCCACAGCTACAGAGTAAATTCAACCTCCTGTGTACATAGGAGAGTAACACCACACAATAAAGGATTCACAGCACCCTGTGGATAATTAGGGTCATGATCTCCCCCCCCCCCCCCTTCTGTATGCTGTATGCTTATGGGAGCAGAATAAAGAGAAGTTTGGAAAAGTACCAACCGGTGAGGTGCTGTCTTTTTTCATATATAAGTAGGAGAGTTGACTTTCCTAGGATCCAGCAGCTCCCGCTCCCTTCCTGCACCCAGTGATCAATGGGTCTGAAGAAAACATTGCCATCAGTGCCTCCTATACCATATATATAGCACTGGCTCTGCGGTGTGTGTACAGCAAGACGGAGGGCAAAGATGGCATGAAACTATTTCTGCCTTTTCTGTTGGGAGTCAGGTTGTGTGTGCCATGTCTCTTCCCCCTGTAACCCGAAAAAAACATTTTGGAAAGTTTAGAGTTAAGAGGTCCGAGGGGCTTCTCTATTTATTCTGTGCTTGCTGCCAGCCCGGTCATCCCCACCTCCTGCCTGCGTGTGTGTCTAGCTGAAGAGGAGGGCAGACCCACACAAGAGGAGGCGAAACACACAGGCAGGAGGCAGGGAGGACCGGGCTGGCGGCGAGCACAGCATAGTCAAATAAGCCCCTCGGACCTCTTAACTGTAAACTTTCCAAAGTGTTATCTTTGGGTTACCGGTGGGTAGAGACATGGTACACACGTTCCCTGAATGCAGCATACAGCGGTGCTTTCACTTTGGAAAGAACCAGGGGGGGTGACAGGTTGTCTTTAAAGGGAATGTGTCAGCAGGTTTCTACTCTAATCTGAGAGCAGAATGATGTAGGGGCAGAGACCCTGATTAAAGCAATGTATCGCTTACTGGACTGCTTGGTGCATTTTTTATAAAATCCCTGTTTACTCTGCTGTAGGTGAAGCAAAGCTAAGAATGCTGAGCTCTGCATAACCCCGCCCACACCACTAATTGCCAACTCCCTGTGTAAAGACAGCTGCCAATCAGTGCTGGGGTACATAGATTAGCTGGACTGACCTGCATGGTACACCTAGTTCTACAGTAATAATCTCCAGTTGATAAAACATTGATTATATTGAAACTACAGCAAGCTGCTGAACAAGTGACACCTTGATGGAATCAGGTTCTCTGTCCCTATATTCAAAGGTGTGCATAAAACAAGGGAAATGGAGGAATCAGGTTAATACCACAAATACTATTCTTTCCCGAGTAATACACGGGTAAGACCCTATTTGCCCTCCTGTCCTTCCAGCTTGTACCCTGTTATTTGTGAATATATTCAAAGGTATAAATTCAACGACTAAAGTCACACAAGCTTTTTTTGCAGCAAGTGTTAATATAAAAAAAAACCTGATGAATCCACATATGGATCATGAGACATACAACATTCAGATTAGACAACAAATGACAAATATCCCTACGTTGACCTTGGGATCTGTCTTGATAGTAAGAGGTATTTTAAGTAATTTGTTCATTCTAGACTCTTAATTCCATTAGCTGTAAAAACACAAACCAAAATAAAGATTATTTTTGCTCATTGAGCACGGATGTAGCAATAAGGAAGGCAGAGACTGGAATAAACCACTTCTGCCTTCTATTTAATCAGTCTGACTGAGTTCTGCACAACTGCTAATCCTGTAGGGACATTAAAAATGTCAAATGCATAACTCCCGGATGTTTCGATGAATGAATATCTTTTTTTTTTTTTTCAATCCGCTAAAGTAAGTCTCCATTTTCCACGGGACTCTCAAACTGATGCACCATACAGTATAGATATAAATACCATTTATTTTTTTATTTTTCACAGAGTTCAATTTTTTTTTTATCTTTAAACTTTTAGCTAATGGAGTAATGGATGCAAACCAGCAACGCCCCTAACAAGTTATTATGAAATGCCCCGGAAATTCCTCTATATCAGTCAGTGCACAAGCTTGGGAACATACCTCTTGTAATAGGCTTCAATGGTATCTGGAGTGTGATGTCTCCAATGGTTCCGTTTCACATGCTTCTAAAATCAGAATAAAAAGCAAAGAAGCAATCTAAACTCTGTAAGTCGATAATAAGAAAAAGAAAGCTAATGATCCACATCTGTAATACTATGTATATAGTTGACAAGTATCCACTGCTGTAGATAAGGTACTCTGTAACTGGGAGTGACCACTAACTTTATGGAACCCACTATATAGATACCGAACGTGTCAAAAATAAAAACAAGAAAGGAGCACTTGCATAAAAGCACACACACACCAAAATGCAATTTTTCTTAAAGGTTTGTTTTTAAGGCTAAAAGCAATTTTGCTATGTGTTTTCATCAATAACTCTAGAGTGTTGATTTTGCAGCCTTTATATTTCTCTGCACATTTAACTTTAATCTGGTCTGTAGTCATAAATCAATTCCGAGGAGCCCAAAAGAGGGTAAAGGAGTAACAAACTTCCTGACAAACCTTCACAGCGAGCTCACTGATGAATTCTCAGTTAACTCATTCTGCAGAAAGCAATAGACAGTGCAACAAGAGGCTGTAGAATGCATACAGTGCAATGTTTTTATTAAAAAAAAAATTTTTTTTGCCGTAATTACATGTAATAAAAAAGGGGTTGTCCATCTTTTGGCACATTATTTTTTTTTACTTAAATGCATGTATTTCTGGCTGGCAATCATTTTTGCAATTACGTTTTATTAATCATTTTGCATCCTTTAGCTTTTAATGTTTTTTTTCCCCCCTGAGCAGAAGAGCAGGTCACAGGAGGCAGGAACCAGCACTGGGACTAACAGAGTGCCTCCTATTAAAGAAAATGAATATTCACTGCCCCACAAGCCCATAATCCCACCCACCGCTCGGCAATGAAGCCAGCAGCGTGAGGTAGGCAGGAATATTGGAGTGTAGAGCAGTGAATATGCATTAACCTTTAATAGCGGACACAAGTGATCACCCAGCTGCCAGTTTACTGCATCCCTGGGTGATCACGTGTGTCCGCTATTAAAGAAAAGTAATAGACACTGCTCCCCATACCCATAATCCAGGTAATGGGGAGCACTTAATATTCCAAGAGCTGACATCAGTGTAACTGGGAGTGCATGGCAGTGACGCCATCAGCTGCGCCACTTACATGCCAAAGTCTGTCACCAGAATCAGAAGAGGACACTGTGCACTGAGGAAATGGAGTGAAGGTGAGTAGAATCATTTATTTTTTTTTATGTGTGCGGCATGATGGGAGCCATATACACCAAGATGAGGACCATATATACCAGGATGGGACATCAGCTATACCAGGATGGGGCCTCATCTATACCAGGATGGGGCCTCATCTATACCAGGATGGGGCCTCATCTATACCAGGATGGGGCCTCATCTATACCAGGATGGGGCATCATCTATACCAGGATGGGGCCTCATCTATACCAGGATAGGGCATCATCTATACCAGGATGAGGCATCATCTATACCAGGATGAGGCCATATATACTAGAATGAGGCCATATATACCAGGATGGGACATCATCTATACCAGGATGGGACATCATCTATACCAGGATGGGGCATCATCTATACCAGGTTGGGCCTCATCTATACCAGGATGGGGCCTCATCTATACCAGGATGAGGGCCATAAATGCCAGGATGAGGGCCATATATACCAGCATAGGGAAACATATATACCTGGATGGGGGAAATATATACTAGGATGGGCCCAGGATGAGGAACGTTTATACTAAAATGGGGATCATATATACCATACATACTGGATGAGGGCCATATAGCCCAGAATGGAGAACATATACACCACGATGGGGGACTTATATACCTGGAAGGCGCCCTGGATAGAGGACATTAGTACACAATTGGGAAGAGGGGAGCATTACTCCCATAACAGTGTCAGCAGCAGATCCCCCCACCATAAACAGAGCGGTATGACCCCATTTGTTTGCTTAAATTTTTCTTTACCCATTTTCCTCATAGGTATGTCCTATGGTCCGGTGTGTCTTATAGTCTAAAAATGATAGTAGTTACTATCAGATATTCAGAACCAGCTCACTGTTGGTTTCTCAGTTAACTCATTCTATAGCCAGCAATGAGCAGTGCAATGCAGAGACCAAAGAAGTCAAAAAGCTGCAACATTTTTAATGAAACCCAATTGCAAATTTTTCTTGATCCTATAATTACATGCATTTAAGTAGAAGAAGAAGATTGTCCCTAAAGGTAGTCAACCCCTGTCATGGTGGTGATAGTGGCACCTCGCCCTAATATGTGCATTTTCCCTTTGGTTTTCTGTTGATATAGTTGGAGACACATGTAAAAATCAGAGCTAAACATTTCTAGGAAAAATTATGTAAGAAAAATACAAAGAACACTGCAAAATATAGTATATAGAACAAATAATATAATAAATAAAAAAATTAAAATAATTGAATGTAAAAAATGTAATAAACTAACAACTAATTATATATACATATACCATATATATTTTTTCTTATTTTCTTTTCTTTTTGTATTGATCGTGTCACCATCAACATATATATATATATATATATATATATATATATATATATAACAGTTTTCCAACAGGTGAGTGATCACATAATTGTATACATACTGAAGGAAGACCTATTTAATAAATATGTTGATAAGTTGCCATGAGAAAGTTCTCCTATGGAGAAAGATACAATATCCTAAGGAGAAGGGATCCATACATTTATTCTGATTGTTATGGTTGGACACGAGGAATTAGGCAACAACCACTGATCATCTCTGCAGAATATTAAGATGATCTTGATGGACGTGGGTACTTTTTGTTGCTATGCTTTGTGCTATTAAGAATGAGACAACATTTAACACTGGTTGAACTACAAGCCCCTGACTGATCATAGCAATCGTCAGCTTAAGCATTCTTAACACATGTATTATTCTTCATACATGTTTATAGGGATTTTCCTCTCTTGGCTAAAAATATATAAATTACGGTATACATAGATATATCTATCTATATCTATATATATCGATATATATATAGATAGATATATACATACATACATACATACACATATACATATACACATGCAGGTGCATCTCAATTAATTAGAATATCATCAAAAAGTTAATTTATTTCAGCAATTCAATACATAAAGTGAAACGCATATTTTGTATAGAGTCGTTACAGAGGTATCTATAGTTGTGCGCATATGTTTACATACCCCGACAGATTTGCTTTCTTGGCCTTTATTCAGAGAATATGAATAATAACACAAAAATCTTTTTTCCCCCCACACATGGTTAGTGGTTGGGTGAAGTAATTTATTGTCAAACTACTGTGTTTTCTCTTTTTAAATCATAATGACAACCAAAAACATCCAAATGACCCTGATCAAAAGTTCACATACCCCAGTTCTTAATACTGTTTATTGCCCCGTATAACAGCAATGACAGCTTGAAGTCATTTGTGGTAGTTGTAGATGAGGCCTCTTTATTTTCTCAGATGGTAAAGCTGCCCATTCTTCTTGCAAAAAGCCTTCAGTTCCTGTAAATTCTTGGGCTTTCTTGCATGAACTGCGCACTTGAGTTCTCCCCAGAGTGGCTCAATGATATTGAGGTCAGGAGACTGAGATGGCCACTCCACAACTTTCACTTTGTTCTGTTGTAGCCAATGACAGGTTGACTTGGCCTTGAATTATGGATCGTTGTCATGTTGGAACATCCAAGTACTTCCCATGCGCAGCTTCCGGGCTGATGAGTGCAAATTTGCCTCCAGTATTTGCTAATAACATACTGCATTCCTCTTTCCTTCAACTTTGACCAAGTGTCCTGTGCCTTTGCAGATCACATATCTCCACACCATCAGCGATCCACCTCTGTGCTTTACAGTAGGAATGGTGTTCCTTTCATCATAGGCCTTGTTGACACATCTCCAAATGTAATGTTTGTGGCCAAAAAAAGAATTATTGTTATCGTTAATTCGTTTTTTTGGAACCTTCCACGACAGCATAAGAGGTTGCCTCCCCACGCCCTATTAGGGACAAGAAGCACAAGAGACGTTGAATGGATCCTCCAAACTCCCATTATCCAGTGATTTACAACGAACCCATATAACCGGTTAACAGAACAAATTTCCAGGAAGTATTGAGGAATATAGGGAGATAAATAAATGCTGTCGTGGAAGGTTCCTAGAAACCGAATTAATGGCAAGAATAATTCTTTTTTTTTCCCTAGTCACCTTCCACGACAGCATAGGAGGAATGCCAACAAATTATTACCTGGGGGGGGGGGGGGGGACCTACAGCCTGCAGAACTTTTCTGCCAACAGCCAAATCCCTGTTGGACATTAGATCTAAACAATAGTGTTTAGTTAAAGTATGCAGAGAAGACCATGTGGCCACTTTGCAGATCAGGTGAAGCCCCTGCTCGCTCAGCCCAGGAGACTGAAGTGGATCAAGTTGAATGGGCTGTGAATCCTGATGGAGGCATCAGATTCTAATAGATATAGGTTTCCATGATGGCTTTCTTAATCCAATTAGCAATCGTGCTTTTAGCCACTTTTCTGCCCTTGTTGCGCCCAAATGGTTGAATGAACAAATTGTGGTCAATACGCCAAGGCGCAGTCAAGTCTAAAGGGGGTGTCACACGCGTCAATGTCGTCAGCGAGATGATCGCTGACGACATTGACGGCTGATTGCTGGTGAGCTGTCACACAGACAGACTCACCAGCGATCAATTGACCAGTGACATCATGGAAACGATTTAAATATCGTTTCCACGATGTCCTGCTCCCGCTGCCAGCCTGCTGGAAGCGGGAGCAGCCTGGTCTCCAAGGTACACTGCGGGTAACTAGGCAGCGCGCGCTGCCTAGATACCCGACGTGTACCTTAGTTACCAGCCTCCTCCGCTCACCCGGTGAGCGGAGGAGGCTGGTAACTAAGGTACACAGTCGGGTATCTAGGCAGCGCGCGCTGCCTAGTTACCCGCAGTGTACCTTGGAGACCAGCTCCCAGCGTTGTGACAGGCGCTGGGAGCTGGAATATCGCTAGTCCCGGTGTCACACGCAGCGATGCTGCGTGTCCACCGGGCGACAATCGCCAGGTTTCTGAGCTGGTTCTGAAACCTGGCGATCATCAACCAGCGATTTATCGCTGGTTGATGCAGTATGTCACACGCGTCAATATCGCTGCAACGTCACGTGCAGCCGATATCGTGCAGGCGATATTGACGCGTGTGACACCCCCTTAAGTAGTGTAACACAATTCTACAGACATCCAGAGAATGAAACTCCTCTTCCTTTGGAGTTATTATTATTATTATTATTATTATTATTTATTTATATAGCGCCATTAGATTCCATGGCGCTTTACATGAGGTTGAGGGAGACAAGAACAAGTACACTAAATCTAGGCGATCAGGACGTACAGGTACAGGAGGGGCAGGGACCCTGTCCACGAGGGCTCACAGTCTATGAGGGGTGGGTTGAGTCCTTGGCTGTTGACAGAAGGAAGGGAGAACAATAGTTTGGGAGCGATGGAAATCAGAGACGACTTTAGGTAGGAATGACAGATCCAGCTGGAAGATGATACTGTCATCTCGAATTGTCAAATAGGGTTCCCTGATGGACAAGGATTGCAGCTCCCCTATTTTCCTCGCAGATGTAATAGCCACAAGAAATGCAGTTTTATGGGAAACAGACCGTATGCTACAGGAGGAGAGAGGCTCATAAGGAGTACTGGAGAGTCCAGTAAGGACCACATTCAGGTCCCAGAAGGGCATGAGAATTCGCTGTCTGAGACACAGCCTAGTAGCAGACACCATAAAGCGTTTGATCCAGCGATAGTCGGCTGAATTCATGTCAAAAACTGAACTTAGGGCTGACACCTGTACCTTAAGTGTGCTAGGTTTAAGGCCCATATCCAAATCCTTATGCAAAAAATTAAATATTTGAGAAATATTAGGATTGAAAGGATCAGGCATGTTGGGGCGGCACCAAGAGGACAATTTTTTCAAAATGTTATTGTAAGTTGAATTTGTAACGGGTTGCTGACAATTTTGTAAAGTAGCAATAACTCGTTCAGAAAGGCCCTGGGACTTTTAGTACTCGGGCTTCAGAAGCCAGGCAGCTAATTTGAGCTTTTGAGGCTCCAGATGGAAGAGCGGACCCTATGATAGCAGGTTCGAATCTGGACCCAGAGGGACTGGTCCATCTACCTTGAGAGACATAATCAAATTGTACCAACTCCTCTTCAGCCATAGACGTGCTATGAAGATAGTTGGGACCCGGTCTTCTCTGATCTTTTTCAGAGGAATTGGCAGGAAGGCGTAGGCCAGACAAAATGTCCAAGCGTGGGAGAAGGCGTCTACCCCAACGGCATCGTCCCTGGGTTTTGAGGGAGACGAATGTTCTGACCTTTTTGTTTTTGTTGGGAACAAATAGGTTGACCTCTGAGGATCTCCACCTTGCCACTAGCTTGCAGAATACTGCTTGGTGCAGGCTCCACTCTCCTGGGTGGAGACCCCTGCGACTGAAGAAATCCGCCTGAAGGTTTAATGTGCCCTTCAGGTTGAACACTGACAGCGATTGAAGAAACTGCTCCACCCAGCAGAAAATCGGACTGGAGACGCCCTTCAGGCAGTCGAACCTTGTGCTGCCCTGATGGCGAAGATGGGCCACCGTGGTGACATTGTCTGAATAAACCAGCACATGTGAGTTCCTGACCAGATCCTGAGCTGCCAGGAGAGCTTCTTCTACCGCCTTCTTAAAGAAGCTGAGACTTCTTTACATTTGGGATCCAGCCCAAGGACCAAAGTGTATTCAATGACGTCTCTACATCGCTCCTGAGGGCTGCAGCTGAAAAAGCGACGAGAATGAGGTCGTCCAAATATGTTATTGGACAGATGCCTTGTGTTCTTAGGAATGCCACTACCTCCCCCATGATTTTTGAGAATACAATCGGAGCAGAGGAGATTCCAAAAGGGAGCATGTTGAACTGGTAGTGGTGAACTAGGCCATTGTAAAACTGCAAATTGTAAGAACTTCCTGTGTCGGGATGGATGGGTACTTGGAAGTAGGCACCTTTTAAATCTATTGTGGCCATCCGGAAATGACACCCCAACAATGGAACTCCTGATTTTATTGATTCCATTTTGAATCTGCGATATCTGACATGTTTGTTCAGTTGCTTCAGATTGATAATTACACAGGCGTCTCTTGACGGCTTCCTCACTAGGAAGAGCCGGGAGTAATGGCCGCTGCCTTGTTTCTCGTTCGGCACAAGAGAAATTACTTTGGTAGACAAGAGGTCTTGCAGATTGGAGTGCAGGAGATCGTGGTCTTCCTGTAAAGGCAGGGCAGTGAACCGCAGGCCCGGCAGAGAGGAAGACTCGAACTTTATTAGAAGACCGTCGGAAATGACGTTGAGAACTCCGGTCGCCAGCCCCGCAGCACACAAAGAAAAACCTCTCCACGCTCCATGGGGACAGGAAAGACACTGGATAATGGGAGGTAGGAGGGTCCTTTTAACCTCTCTTGTGTCTTCCTGTCCCTAATAGGGTGTGGAGAGGCAACCTCCTATGCTGTCGTGGAAGGTGACTAGAGAAAAGTTTGATTTTGGTCTCATCACACCAAATTACCTTGTTTCAGAAGTTTGGAAGCTTGTCTCTGTGCTGTTTGGCGTATTGTAGACGAGATTCTTTGTAGTATTTGCGCAGTAATGGCTTTCTTCTGGTGACTTGACCATGTAGCCCATTTTTCTTCAACTGCTTCCTTATTGTGCATCTTGAAACAGCCACACTGCTAGTTTTCAGTAAATCCTGTATTTGAGGTAATGTTGTTTGTGGGTTTTTCTTTGCATCTCGAACAATTTTCCTGGCAGTTGTGGCCAAAATTATTGATGGTCTACCTGATCATGGTTTGGTTTTTATAGAGCCCCTGATTTTCCATTTGTTAATCACAGTTTAAATACTGCTGACTGGCATAATAACATTTTGGATATCTAATTGTATCCCTTTCCTGTGTTTTACAGTTCAACTACCTTTTCCTGTAGATCCGTTGACAATTCTTTTGCTTTTCAATGCCTCACAATTCAGAAAAGTCAGCGGCTGGATAAAAGATGCAAGAGTCTGTCTGGATCCCAGAAACTCCCTCAGCTTTTAAGCACAGATATTGATTACAATCAAACGGGTCACAGGTGAGGATGTTACCTTTATTAGCCATTCAAACCCATGTGTGTTAACTTCTGTGCATGTTATCAGGCCAAGATCACCAGGATATGTGAACTTTTGATCAGGGTCATTTGGATGTTTTTGGTTATCATTAGGATTTAAAAAGAGAAAACACAGTAGTTTGACAATAAATGGCTTTACCCAACCACTAACCATGAGTGGGAAAAAGGTGTTGTGTTATTCATATTCTCTGAAAAAAGGCCAAAAAAAGCAAAAAATTTGGGGTATGTAAATTTTTGAACACAACTGTATTTCAAGTGTTTATTTCGGTTAATGTTGATGATTATGGCTTGCAGCCAATGAAAACCCAAAGGTCATTATCTCAGAAAATTAAAGTAGAGAAATAAAATATTACCTAAATAGGTAGCAGAGGCTTCACCTTGTGTGGTTGTGAGAGTCACAACCACTATAAATGCATATCACGTCTGCTATAGTCCCAGGATGAAGGGTTAATAACTGTGCTGCGGTATTTCACGACTAATCAAAGGGTGAATATAGTATTGATTTAATTAGTTCATGTGTTTCAGGGCTCCCTGGCCCCTTCCTACAGGACAAATCAATATTAAAGTGCCATATTTCAGGGTATTTCAGGGAGACCTCAAATGTGTTGACTAATAAATCAATATTATATTCCCCCTTTGATGCCTGGTGGAATACGGCAGTGCCGTTTTTAACCCTTCAACCTCCCTACTTTACGTTTCTGAGATAATGACATTTGGGTTTTCATTGGCTGTAAGCCATAATCATCAACATTAACATAAATAAACACTTGAATCAGATCACCCTGTAATGATTCTATATAATATATGTGTTTCACTGTATCTATTGAGTTACAAAACTAAATTAAACCCTTAAGGACCGAAATCTCATATTGCAATTCTGACCAGTGTCACTTTATGAGCTAATAACTCTGGAACGCTTCAACAGATCCCAGTTATTCGGAGAATGTTTTTTGCATGACATATTGGACTTCAAATTAGTGCTAAATTTAGGATGATATTTTCTGCATTTCTTTGACCAAAGAGAGTGTTGACATGCAGTGACAGTTCAAAGCCATGACGGGTGTAGCCGTCATTGATCATTAACCCCTTCCCGACCCGTGACGCAGCATATGCGTCATGAAAACAACAAGTTCGTTCCCGACCTTGGACGCATATGCTGCGTCATCTCGTGTTTCCTTCGCTGCGGCTCTATTAACCGTGGTCACTAAGAGGTTACCTTTTTGATGATATTCTAATTCATTGAGATGCACCTGTATGTGTGAATGTGAACGTAGTGACAAAATTTAATGATGAATTCAAACCTTTGCTGAAAACACTTTTTAAACGTAACCATTCCTAAAGTCAAACGGAATTTTTTGCTGTTTTGATCACTTTTCTTACAATTTCTATATAAATTAAAAAAAATCTTGGGATTGGCCAGGTGATGTTTAGTTCTTTTATCTCACTTTCTTGAATCATCTTAGATGCAATGAAGATCTCGCACTGGGCTGCAAACAAACAGAATTACAATAGCTTTCTGTAAAGGCAGCCTCAGGGACAGAGAGCGACGGGTTAAACAAGACAATTTCTAAATCTCCCCGCTGGAATAAGTCTCTCTTTGAATTCCTTTCCTATTTGACTTTTTTTATTTTTATTTTATTATATAATTAGAATGCACATATATGGCTTGTGTGTGTCGTTATGCCTCTATAAGATAAACAGATGATGAATAAGTCATATATAATATACAAAATAAAACATTAAATATACAATATACATATATATTTTCTTTATATACGTAATATAATATGTATGTGCACACATTCAATATACACACACACACATACACACGAAGGAATGGAAAGAAAAGGAAAAGAAAGCAGTGACGGTTCCTTGGAGAGCTGCCATATGAGTGACACCCGTCACAGGATGATAAATGACTCCATTTTCTGCCTCTCTTGCCTTCTGCCAGTCCAAGAGAGGGTCGTTTATCATAATCTCTGTCAGCGAGGGAAAGTAGCCCTGACAGTGCAAGTCAGCAAACATTTAGCACACGGAACCGTGCAACGCAGGGAAATTATTATTGTCAGAATAATAATGGTTTAGCATAATTTATTACGGGTCCACCAAATAAGCAAAGGATAGATGTTATTAGACAGATGGATGGGTAAAGCTTGGCAGCCATCCACTCAGGATCAGGCAACGCTTGATAAGGGGAGGGGGGGAGTGCGGACGGGGGGGAGGCGGAGGGGTTTACATCTTCCAAACCAATCACCGGGCTGGCAGTTCAATTACAAAGAAATAAAGGGACATTCATCATTCAATTAAGCACCTGTCAAGCTTCACAAAAGAGGAAACTTCTAACCTGGTACTCCTGGGAGAAGATGCTCAGCAGAGTGGACTGCGATTGACTGGAACAAAATAAAAGATGGACAAAGTTAATTACTGGAGTGCATGGGGGGAAGACAAAAGGCTAGTCACTTTCAAAGGTAGGCCCCGCTGCCCTGTAATCTAAGAGAACACGAAAACAAGTGCGCAAAACTTGTTCCAGACGGACACCTCCGACAAAGGCTGGGTCAAGGAAAAAGGAGCAAAAGAGGATGAAGAGAAGGAACCTAGGAGGGATGAAGTAGGGAGGCAGAGCATGGTGCGGCACATACAGCAGGCTCATGTTTTGGCAGGATCCTTTTTCACTTCCCAGGCCCACAAAGCTGTATTAGTGGCATGTCCTGCTGGTAAAACACAAGGAGCAGGAGGGAAAGGGGGGCTGAAAAGAAAACAGAGTACAGTTACTATTAATAATGGATGGAAATTCAGATCCATTAGCAGTTGGGAACATGCCGCTTAGCTCATTGGCAACATATTGAAATTCATTTTGTGAGCAGTGAGGGAAACCTCTTTGGTAGCTGCGACTTATTAAAGGGTAGCATGAAGGAAAGCCAGGAGGGAGAGACAGAGGGGGGCTTATCGAAACGTCAGTAGCAGCATATGGGACTCTAACATTCCCACTGAAACTGACGGGGCTTTGAAAATAGAAACTTTCCCAGCAGGAGAGCTTCATTCCCTTCCAGTCGGTCATTTCTAAGGCTTCATCCATCCAGTACTCAACTCTGTGTCAAGCACCTGGCAATGAAGCGGCTCGTCCAACAGGGATTTCCTCTCAACCTGTATCTCATTTCGTTCTCACTTTTCACACCACTGAATGGTTAACTCTTCTCACAATCCAGAAAAGAGTCCACCTTGTCCGGCGAGGCTGAGCTCCCCGGCTCCGGCATGGAATGTGTTACACCAGGCAGACACGGGACACTTTGTGCCGTCTCCAAGTTCTCCTGCTGATCGATAAGTAAGACGGTTACCGCTTCAGCTGAATTGTCCTCTGTGGAGATCGGCCCCTCACCCCATCTTAAAACCCAATTCATTACTTCTGATATATTTTCCTACTGGACACAACTCGCACAAATTACATTTCCAATAAATCTGCTTTTACTTTACAGCAGGACGGACAGAATCATTAGCATATTTTGGGCTCCTCTCGTCTTTCACTTATTTTCTTTCTAGAGGCAATTCCATCTGCAAACAAAACACTGGCGCGGTGTTATATAGGATTAATTATCTTGTTCCACAAGTTTTATTCCTCCGTGCACATACTAAAAAGAATTTACCACTTAGACCACATCAAAGGAGCACTTCTTCAGTATGTAAAATTCCCAGAAAGAACATTAAGCCCTCTGGGATCTTCTCTGTGGTCAATTTGAAAGAATAATTACTACATAGAAGGATGGAGATAAATGAGCACAAACTTTTCAGTCTTATGGCGGCTGCCATACAGAGTTACAGCAAAGCGTCCATGTGATTACACATCAATGGGGTCTGCACAATCATCAAGATGAGCACGTCCTACATGTACTTGGTGCTTTAATAGAGAATGAGGGTTAAAAACCACGCTGATGTTAAATTGAGACAAATCCTGGAAAAGTGAATTCTTGGACGCGTTTTGGAGTTAAAAATTCCTTCTTCAGGACAATTTGAATTGTCATTGCCCTGAATGAATTTTTAACTCCAAAACACATCAATTAAATCATTTTCCCAGGATTCGTCTCAAGTTCTTAACCCTCACCCTCCATTGAAGAATTTTGGGGCTCTTGCAGCAGTTATTCTGTTTTATTAGTAGTTGTGTCTCGCATAACCTTTCCAGGGAGCAAGTCTTCATTTTGATCACCCAGATTTAATCACAGATAAAGCCGTATTGCAATATTGACTCTCTTGTATGTAATCGGTTCATACTTCTGTGGCTGCTGGGTGCGTTTAGCATAAAACCTCATTGCAAAATGTATATTTAGGCCATGTTAACTTGAGTTATTTTGCCATGATTTTCCAAAACACCAATGAAATTTCCACACTATTGGTGAATTTTTGGAAACTGTATAGTTAAAGGGTTATATCCAACATACGGCAAGTTATTCCCTATTCATAGGTTGGGGATGGATAAATTGCTGATTGCTCGCGGTCCAAGTACTGGGTATTTTATATGCATGTCCCATCCGCTTGAGAATAAGGGGCTCCTATTGTAGGTATTGCGCTCGCAGTCCAGTGACTGGGACCTCCAGCCATTCCAAATATGGGGCTCCCTCTAGATCAGGGGTCTCAAACTCGGTTGAGTATGTGGGCCGCACATTGAAAAAAAATTTCTTTTGAGGGTTGCGTTCTTTGTAGAACTAAATTACATTTTTAGTAATAACACTTCTTTTCTATACACCTTTTTAACATTTTTTTTATTTGATTGGTTTATTATGACATTCATTCCATGGGTTATGGTACCATTTTTTCATAAGCTGAGTTGTTATGGATGTGGCGATAACAAACATGCACTTTTTTGCTACATATAAAACTTCTCCTTCACCTTTTGAACTTTTTTTCTTTTTTTACATTTTATCCCTTTCTTAAAATATTGTCTTACAATGAGAACCATATAATAATTGTGGCCAACAACTTGTAGTAATGTCCCCATACTGGTCCACAAATTGTAGTAATCTGCCCATCCTGGTCCTCATATTGCAGTAATGTCCCCCATATTGGTCCCCATGTTGCAGTAATGTCCCCCATACTGGTCCCTATATTGTAGTAATATCCCCATACTGGTACCTATATTGTAGTTAGGTCCCCCATACTGGTCCCTATATTGTGGTAATGTCCCCCATATTGCAGTAATGCCCCCATGCTGGTCCCCATATTATGGTAATACCCCCATACTGATCCCCATATTTTGGTAATACCCCGATCCTGGTACCTATATTGTAGTAATCTGCACATAGTGGTCCCCATATTGCAGCAATGTCCCCCATACTGATCCCTATATTGTAGTAATGCCCCCATCCTGCTCCCCATATTGTAGTAATGCCCCCATCCTGGTACCTATATTGTAGTAATGTGAAGTAGAAAACACCGGTGCTTGTCTTCTTGGAATTCTCTTTATTATATAAAAATTATAAAATCATTCAGCGTGCTAGCTGGGCGCTAGACGCGTTTCGGAAGAACAACTTCCTTAATTATTAGCCATCTTCAATAAATGCCTAATGATATATATATATATATATTATATATACGGTATATAGGTCTGGAGCTTGCTATCAACCTTATGGAGACAGCGAAGTAGGTGAGGAGATTGTAAGCCACTTCCCTCCTCTCAGATATATGCAAATATGAAAATAGCACTTCACTTAAGAAGTGGAGAAACTCCAGCGCCACATTTAAGCAGCTTCCTCAAAGTTATAATCGCTTTCCAACAAGCTTTTAATATAACTAAGGGATTTGTGCCAGATCAGAACCCCAAACTACAGACACTGCTTTTCGGGGTACCTGCCCCTCATCAGTGTAGTGTGTGGGATATTCTATATATATATATATCTATATATATATATATATATAGTAACATAGTAACATAGTTTTTAAGGTTGAAGGAAGACTTTAGATTCATCTAGTTCAACCCATAGCCTAACATGTTGATCCAGAGGAAGGCAATAAAAAAACATGTGACAACACTAAACTCCACATTGGGGAAAAAAATTCCTTCCTGACTCCAGATATGGCAATCAGACGAGTTCCCTGGATCAAGGCCCTATCAAAGAATCTAGTATATATAACTGGTAATATTATAGTTTTCAAGAAAGGCATCCAGGCCCTTCTTAAATGTTAGTAGTGACTCACTCATTACAACAGCATGTGGCAGAGAGTTCCATAGTCTCACTGCTCTTACAGTAAAGAATCCACATCTGTGATTATGATTAAACCTTGTTGCCTCCAGACGTAGAGGATGCCCCCTTGTCCCAGGCCTAAGAGTAAAGAGATCATTAGAAAGGTCTCTGTACTGTCCCCTCATATATTTATACATTATTATAAGATCACCCCTAAGCCTTCGTTTTTCCAAGCTAAATAACCCCAAGTGTAATAACCTGTCTTGGTATTGCAGACCCCTCAGTCCTCTAATGACTTTTGTCGCTCTTCTCTGGACCCGCTCTAGTTCAGCTATGTCTTTCTGATACACCGGAGACCAGAATTGTACACAGTATTCTAGGTGTGGTCGCACTAGTGACTTGTATAGAGGTAAAAGTATGTTCTCCTCATGAGCATCTATGCCTCTTTTAATGCATCCCATTATTTTATTTGCCTTTGCAGCAGCTGCCTGACACTGGCCACTAAATGTGAGTTTGTCATCTACCCATACACCCATGTCTTTTTCATTGACAGTTTTGCCCAGTGTTTTACAATTAAGCACATAATTATACCTTTTGTTTCCTCTGCCCAAGTGCATCACTTTACATTTATCCCCATTAAAGCTCATTTGCCATTTAGCAGCCCAAGCTTCTAGTTTACATAAATCCTCCTGTAATATAAAATTGTCCTCCTCTGTATTGATTACCCTGCAGAGTTTAGTGTCATCCGCAAATATTGAGATTCTACTCTGTATGCCCCCTACAAGGTCATTAATAAATATATTAAACAGAAGCGGGCCCAACACTGACCCCTGTGGTACCCCACTGTTAACCTGTTAACTGTGACCCATTCTGAGTGTGTTCCATTAATGACCACCCTTTGTTTCCTATCACTATATTATTATATATATATATATATATATATATATATATATACATACATATATATATAAACACACATACACACACACCTCTCTCTCTATATATATTATATATATAAATATTATATGCACACCCCCATGCACACACCCATATACATTATATATAAACCCATATACACAGACATACACACACTCACACAAACAGTTCCCTTTCACCTGTCGTTCCCTGGGGCACATAAATTTTCAGCATATACGACCCACTGCCCCGTGGTTGCCTTGACAACGCTGCCACCCACCCGCTACGGTCTGCAGTCACAATGCGGCTGTTCACACCCAATCTGTACTACAATTACCCAGCGCCGCATAGTGAGAAGCTCCATTGCTCGGTTACACCAAAGCCAGCCGTCAACCAATCAGAGGCCAGGAGCTGACGTCGGCATATGACATCAGCTGCTGGCCTTTAATTGCCAGCCAGCTGCCTTTGATGTATACTGCAAGTGATTTTCCCAGGTGGCACTGGCAACACTGAGCGTAGATAGCGGCATGGTAACTGCAGACTGTGGCATGCGGTTGGCAGCATTGTCAAGGCGACCCCACGGGGCTGCGGGCCACACAAAGCAACCTCGGGGCCATGTGTTTGAGACCCCTGCTCTAGATCGAGGGTAGCAGAGCTCCAAACACTCAACCTCCGCTCCATCCATTATCTAGAACGCCATGTGCACACATTGCGTATTTGGTGAGTATTTTACCTCAATATTTGCAGCCAAAACCAGGAGTGGAGCAATCAGAGGGAAATATAATAAATACAGAAGTGGTGCCCTCTTCTGCAGCATTTAAACATAGGTTTTTTCTCTCTCCCATTTAGCCCCGCCCCTTAGGGGGGCGGGGCTGACTTTCTGGGAGAGAGGGGAAAAAAAACCTCTGTTTAAATGCTGCAGACAGGGAGAGAATGATTGGCAGCGGTGGGCATATTAACCATGCAGGGGGTGTGAATCTGCCCTTGGCTGCAGCCCCTAGCCAACTCCTTAGTGGCTGTAACATGTAAGTTTTCTAACTGTATTATCTCGGGGTACAGGGCTGCTCAAGTGCTGGGGGACCCCTTGTCTGCATGCTGCAGACATGCTGTATCCAGTGCTGTAATTAGATCACCATGCCTGGTTTGGTGACAGGTCCTCTTTACGTATTTGGTCAATATTACACCTCAGTATTTGTAGCCAAAAAAAATCAAAAGTGGTGCCTGTGTTTCTATTATACTTTTGCCCCGATTGTTCCAGTAGTGGTTTTGGCTACAAATACTGAGGTAAAACACTCACTAAACACTCAATGTATGCACAAGGCCTTAAAAATACTCAACTTGTAAACATGGCCTAAGCCTGACAAACAGTTGCATACTCTCATCGGAACAGAGCGGGAGTTGAGCTTTCGCACCATTCAAGACGAGGCAACAGCGCATGGTTTGTAGGGTCATGGATACTCCCATTGGTTTGACCCCTAGCAATCCGTAAATTATCTCCTAACACATGTATTGTGGATAAATTACAATTTGGAGAAACTACTTTAAAATAGTAAAAGGTGAATATATAGATTGTACATCTTTCTTCATATTGTACCACCTAGATTACTAATCTCCTTTTATTGTACTTCATTGATTTCTGTATCATTTATGCTAATCATACTGTATGTTATATCGTTCTTTTATTTGCAAACCAATAAAAATATTTTAACATAAAATAGTAAAAGGCTTAAAGTAACAAACAGAAGGTGAGCAAATCTAATGAAATCTTGTCCCAAGTTAGGGAAAGTCCACGTCCAGATTATACTAGAAAACAAAGAAAGAAGTGTTTCCCGTGTTGACTCTTCATCAGTGCTTTGTGTGAAGATGCTTGGCGTACTGACTCATTGCTATATCTAAACCAGACCCTTTATATATTGACCAAATAGCCATTCCTCTTCATACAGATCAGTGATGCTGTGTGATACAAAGCGAAAGGAGTCCTGCAAAAAACTGGGACCAAAGCAGATCTCTTCAGATGAAGGCACCGCTGATATTGGAGCATATCAGTAGGTTGTATAATTTGATATTTGAACATCATTTCAGATTTTTTTCTTTAACTGGAAAACAAATGTAAAAATCTTCCATTTCCAATAAAATCCTTAATTAGCGGAGCCCACACTGTGAAACACGGATGTGTAAAATAAGACATAGGCATGGGTTATATGGTTTATATCAGATATCCATATCAGATATTGCAAAAGTGCAGTGGTGTTGCTTAAAGCTCATGGACCCAAATGCAAAAGCTCCAACGAGGTCCCCGATTATTGCAACTCTTTAATACCATTAGACTTTTTCTACAGGCCAAAAGGTATTTTTGGGGCCTCCAAGGCTCCACAGCTTGGGTGTGATTGCAACCCTTTATATATCGTATTTTTTACAGCCAAAGTGTTAAGAGGTTAAAACTCAACATTTAATCATAACGTATTTAAAATGACTAGATTGTCTACACAAATACACACGTGCTCAAGTGTCATATCACAAACATATGACCTAATATCATAAGTTTGGTGGGTGACGTTGCTCTCAAATGTTTTTGTTGTTCCTTAGGAAAGAGGTGTTCTGGATCTATACCCTAGAAACAGTGGCTCCAAAAGGGATGAATGAGGCTCTTTCCTATTCTCCTTTCATCGGGGCACATTAGTACAGGGTAAGGGTAGGAGGGAGAGCCGTCGAGGAGCGGGGGCGCCACGGGCGGGGAGGGAAATATGTAGGGTGCCAACCTCCGCAAGTAGGCAGGGATAGAGTGTTGAGAATAGGGAGACATAGGAGCACGAGATCACTATTGTTACTATCCCTTCTCCAAATCTGTCCGCTGTGAATCTGATAATGCGAAGAATAAACCCCAATAAAATATCACACATAGTTATCTTCCCCCCTCTAATCTTCATAAAAACCCCCCTCGACCACCTCACCCACGGTCCAAGAGCAAGAGACACTCCCCAGAAGAAGATGAGACCCCACATGCCTAATACACATCATAACTCCATTCTAATAGTAACCAGTCTGTAGCTCACAGGGACCTTGAATATGATCACCCCCTAAAGGGTTAACCTTAATCATGCTCCTTAATATCATGACAGATTCGACCTAGTGAGAGAAATCTAAAGATATGCCATAATGATGTAACATTGTTCTAATGTGCAAAGAGGTGTTTCAACTGATTTGAAGCTACCATCTGTGGACTGTTTTGGATAACCGGGAGATATCTATATTCTCAAAGAATCTCCAAAAAAAAAAACGGAAGGCAGTATCTCCAACTGAGTATCTGCCCCCTATAATGACCTCACTCCAAGGGGGAGTAACGAATCAGCCCTGGTTCACTCCCACCTCTGTAAGGGAGCTAGGAGGGAGGCGTGGAACGCATGAGTGCGTTCCACATGATCGCCGGACCGGATGTGACGTCGCGGGATGACGCGAACGTCACTTCCGGGGGCGGAGCACACCATGTGACCGGAAAAACACGGTCATAAAGAGCGGCAGAGCGGCCGCGGCGGTGTGCTCCAACATACAGCTAACTGGACTATGCTGGGTAAGTACCCAGGGGGCAATAGCACCCGGGGGGCTGTGACTATGCATGTAGCTATCGGTGCTATGCACCTTGCGCCATATACAATGAGACGAACATCTGATGTCCCATTTATAGGGACACATACCATCATAAAGGGGGACCTATGAATAGGACCCCACAGAGAACCAAGCCACATATCCCCTGATGAGGACATTAGATCCGAAACGCGTCGGGAGTGGAGCATGGTGGTAATATAAGAAAGTCACTGTGAGTCCAGTACCAGGCAGTCACTAGCAGAAGGACCTCCTGGAGAAGAGAGACTCAGAAAACTCCCTGACTTAGGGGAAGAAAGCCGGTGAGATCCTTCCTTTATAAGGGGGGGGGCTTTTTACTTCCCATATACAGGGGTACATATGCCAGCCTAATCAAGGAGATATATGTGAAACAACCTTGAAACATCTGTAGGCTGACATATACTAGGTTGAGGTGGATCGGAACCGGAGGGAACATAACCCTTGGTGTTTAAATACCATAACCTATCTATAAACTCCTAGAACAGATAGAGGGTTTTTTTTATGTTTGTGACATGACACTTGAGCACGTGTGTATTTGTGTAGACAATCTAGTCTTTTTAAATACGTTATGATTAAATGTTGAGTTTTAACCTCTTAACACTTTGGCTGTAAAAAATTGTTTAAACCCATTTTCCCGATAGAGAGGGTGAAATCCCCTATAAAGGAGAAAATACATCCTGCTGAGTAATATAACCTTTATATATCGTAGTCACATCTCAGCAAATGTGTTGCAGCTAGGGTCGGTGTGAATCGATATGCAATATACCCGGCCCATCGACCATGTCAGTAATCTGTGGTCGCTGGACGGAAGCCCTATGAATGGCTTTCTACCTGATGGCATCTGCGGCTCTTCTGTTGATTAGCTAGCCTGGCACAAAGTCACATGAGTGTCGTAACGCAAAGGTGACATCACACCAAACCAGATCAGCAAAAAATAGCCTGGAATCCCGAGAAACAGGAGGCGATTGCTAGGATTCCCATGCAATGGCCACAAACTGACACGACCAATGGACTGGGTCCTGAGAATCGATTCGCACCAACTCTAGTCGTAGCAAACCCCAGAATGCATTGCTCAGTATATCACAGAATACCCTGATATTGTTATAATGTCAGTGTCATTTGCGTTGAATCTCAGCCTGTGCATTAAACGTATTCATAAATGCCCACCATACAGGCCCCAAATCATCATTGTAGCTTTCTTGAAGTCACTTTTTTGTTTTGTGGCATTCGCCGACACATGGTTCATGAATTTGGTGCAAAATCAAAAATGCTCTAATTTTTTTTCTCTAACCAGCTTTTGAGACTTTGTAGCGCCAAAAATCACAAAGATGCACCAAACTGGAAACAGTAAACCTTACTTAAGGGAGGGAATGAAGTGAGACGTGCCAAAAAAAAATTCACATTTGGTAAAAGTCACATCTCATGAATCTGCCTAAAATATCTGGACGAGTATTTAAAAGAAAAAAAACAAATAGACTTAGTAAAAGAAAGATAAAACTTACAAAGTTGCCCAAAATGAATTGAAAATTCGGGATAAATACAAAAGTCACTATTAAAGCAGGCAATTACTCAAGAAAAGAAGAGAAATAGCAGTGATGAATCGGGGGCCAAAGACTTTCACAACAACCTTTGTCGAAACAGAGGCCTGCAACACACCAGAGAAACTAACGGAGACAACATTGTGGCCACAAGCGCCTAAAGACAACAAGGGCTTAATTTTGGGCGACGCAAAGGTTTTACGATCATGTCCTGATTTTCCAGAGTACGTTTTAAATTATTCCTGTTGGGACTGTATGCTAAACCAAATGGCGGAACCTATAAATTATATTTTAAGTTTATTATTTACAACCAATTAATTATTTTTTTTAAAGCCAGGTGGCTTTCATTAAGTTAATTACTGCTAATGACATGAGCCTCATGCTGTTTCAGTATTTAGCATAACCATGTGTCAAATGTGCGTAGGAGTACAGAACTGTCTTCTTGGGGGCATAAGTGCTCTGTCAAGCCTGGTGTGGGACATGCATCAAAAGGAGCAGCAGAGCGTGGCAATGTATTGAGATAAATATGTATGGTGGTTGGACAGTGGGAGACTTGGGAAGTGAATGCAGCTGAGCCGGATATACGCTCTCGCCATCCAAATGTATTAATAATATTAACAAAGAGGTAGCGGTACGGATCTTAATGCAATAGGCCAATGTTGATCAACATTTAGCTGCAAAGAAATGACATGTCTTGGAGATCATTCCGGCTACGTGACTCGGATCAGACCGGCCCATTTCAGCATGATTAATGATCAGTATTTGCCAAACTGAACAGATTTACAAGTTGCTCATATGGCAGCGGAAAAAATAGGTCTACATTTTGGGTATTTCAGTTAGAACAGGTAATATAACACTTCCCACGGGAAGATTCGCAACACTCCAAAATTTGATGCAAAGAGAAATGGTGTTTATTCACCCAAATACATGCAACGTTTCAGCCACTATTGTCTTTCAGATTCCTGCATATAAGGCGTGTAAGGCTCCATGTACCTGTGTCAGTAAACAACATTTTTCTTTTGGAAGGGATGGAGATGTTCTCTTTTTATGGATTTTGTCGGAACTCACAGGATCGTAGATTATTTAATCCGAGAGAATCTGATCAATTATGTAAATGACTATGCTCAAACTCTGATCAGAGTGTCAGCTTAGTGTGATCTGATTCTCTTGCGGAGTTCACTGTCAGGGGAAGATGGAAAACAAAATTTTCCCATCTTCATCATTCTGTGAGTCCGCAGGAATCAGACGCACTCCGTCGTCATTGGAGTGCAGTCCAATGATCTCCACAAACTCATAGACTTAAATGGGTGAGTGGTATGCGATTTGTGCAGTAAATTGCAGCATGCTGTGATTTTTTTTCACTGACAGATTCTGTCACTGACCCATTGGATAACATTAGCCCAAGTGCTATCTAATAAAACATGGGATAGACAGATGTATATACTCATGTGAGTGAGCCCTTATAAAGACTTCTGGACAGGACACCAGGACACCACTTTGCATTACAACCCACAAAGTTATCTTTCCCAGAAGTTTATACAGTTTAAAATCTATAGTTACAAATGTTTTGAGCTTAATGGGTTCCCATTAGTGATGAGCGGGTAACGAAGTATAACCAGATGCGGGCCCCGATGCGAAATTTACAACTGCCCCTCCCTCCCTTCCCGCATGTTGATGAAATGTATGGGCCTCATGTAACGTTCTAAATCCTTTAAAGACTCACAATTTGACCCCTCTCCCCCTTCAGTATGTATTAATGTCCCTCATCTTACTATATGTGGTCCTCTGGTCCTCCTCCTGGAATATGGCCTTTATCATGGTATATACTGTATGTCCCCCATCCTGGTGTATATGGTCCGCCTCCTCCCGTCACCATAGTCGTCCAATTATTATAATGCATCCTCATATTCCTCCATATATTACAATGCACCCCCATAGTCCTCTAGTATTATAATGCATCCCATAGTCGTCCATTCATAAGGTAGCCTCCATAGTCATTCAATTATTATAATGAACCCCCATTATCCTCCATATAACATAATACAGCCTCACATTATTATTATTATTATTTATTTGTATAGCGCCATTAGGTTCCATGGCGCTTTACATGAGGATGAGGGAGACAAGAACAAGTACACTGAATCTAGGCAATCAGGACGTACAGGTACAGGAGGGGCAGGGACCCTGTCCACGAGGGCTCACAGTCTAAGAGCATCCCTCCATATATCATAATGCAGCCTCATAGCCCTCCTTATAGCATAGTGCAGCCTCATATCCTCTCCATATAGTATAATACAGCCTAATAACCCATCCATATAGTATAATGCAGCCTCATAGCCTCTCCATATAGTATAATACAGCTTCATAGCCCTCCATATAGCATAATATAGCCTCATAGCTCTCCACATAGTGCAGCCTCAATACTCTCCATATAGTATAATACAGCCTCACAACTCTCCATATAATGCAGCCTCAAAACCTACCATATAAAGCAATCTCATAACTTTGCATATAGTGTAGCCTCAAAACTCTCCATATAGTGCAGCCTTATATATGCAGCCTCATATCTCCATATAGTACAGTATTATATATGCAGCCTTATATCTCCCATATAGTGCAGTATTATGTATGCAGCCTTATATCTTTCCATATAGTGCAGCCTTATTATGTGTAGCCTCATATCTCTCCATATTGTGCAGTATTATATTTGCAGCTGTATATCTCCTACATCTGCAGTATTATATATGCAGCCTTATATTTCTCATATAGTGTAGTATTATACTGTATATGCAGCCTTATAGCTTTCCATATAGTGCAGCCTTACCATGTGCAGCCTTATATCTCTCCATATAGTGCAGTATTATATATGCAGCCTTATATAAGAATCCCCCTCCCCCCCATAATCCTATGACCATACTGCACTCACTTATTAAAAGAAAAAATCTGTACTTAACTCTCCTGATTTCCTCGCTGCTTCGGCGGTCTCCTGAAAATTCAAGACTCAGGAGAAGGAGGTGCCGGCCTGCCGTATGCAGTCCCCAGTGGAACACAGGCCAGGGAGCCGGCAGGTCAGAGGAGGTGAGGGGCGGGAACAGCAGCAGAAGTAGGAAGCTTCCCTCCCCTCCCCTCCTCTCTCTGACACAGAGGCCTTAACGTGGCCTGTGCTGCCGCGCTGTCACATGGATGTGTGTCCTCGGGGACGCACATCCATGTGAAGCAGGTGCCCAGCACTGCGATCGGTGGGTGCAGGGGATGGCTGGCGGCGCGGGTTCCTTATAGGTCCAGGCCCCGTCACAGCCGCGACCCCTGCGACAGTGATCATTACGCCACTGCTTTAATGGAGTCCAAACCTTTATTGATCCCTTGTACAGGCCACAACGCATTTCGATAGCCAGAGAGCTATCTTCAACAGGTAATACATGGGAGTGAATTCCAGGAAGTGACATATATAGAGGAGTCTGGACCAGTGATTGGATGGCAATTTTAAAAACATAATTAACCATATATAGGGGAGTGTGGACAAGTGATTGGATGGCTAATTGTGGATTGGATTGTTAATTGTATTTTTAAAATTGCCATCCAATCACTGGTCCTCACTCCCCTATATATGTCACTTCCTGGAAATAGCGCTCTGACTAAGGAAACGTGTTGTGGTCTGTACAAGGAATCAATAAAGGTTTTGGAACCATTAAAGCCTCTTTAATTTGTGACCCTCACCCAAGCGCTCCACCAGACCACTACAATATTGTGCTTTTTCCAATTTCTCACCAAGGGAATATCGGCAGGAGCAGCTCTGAGTGCTGGATCACATCAACTCCACCGACCGTAGAAGCTGTGGTTGCCCGGCAACCCGACACCGCGCAAAATGACCTGCGCTGACGTACTTCCAGTTTAGCACGATCACGTGACACGACCCGGAAGTGCCGCGGGCGCGGCAGTGACAGAGGCCGGCAGCAACACCAGCCTGATCCAGGCAGGATCACATCCAAATAGGCCGTAACCTGGGGTTGTGCAGGGGTTGCACAACCCTTCTAGGTGAGTGGCCAATTGGCCCCTTTTTTCTACTATTCACCATTAGGTACTTCATATTGCACTCCCTTTCTTGTTTTCTTGCATAATATTCAACCAGCTGTCAGTGAGGTGCCAGCTCACTTTGTGTACTGAAGGGAGCTGGCAATTTGTGTCAGATTGATACCGATGGACACATCACTCACGAATGCCAGCTATACTCTCCGAGTAACAAGTGTCGCGAATACTGTACTATCCATGCGAGTAGCGAACAGTAACGATTACACTCGCTCATCACTAGTTCTCATATATGGTCTTTTCTTCAAGTGCATCATTACAGATAATTTCCTGATGGCTGGAGGGGTTGGCACCCTTCATGATTGACAGTTCAGCTCAGCAGCACTGTTGCTCTGCCAGCCTGAGATGTGCGCTATGATTATGTTAGATCTGTCATCTAAGGCCCCTTTCACATCAGCGGTAATCGCTGATCGCGGCAGTTGCGGTGAAAAAAACGCAACTGCCGCGATTACCGCATAACGGCCGCACTTGCGGCAAGCCCCATGCTATGTCTATGGGGCTTGCGGCAGGTGCGGTAAGTGCGGTATAGTTGCGGTTTCGGCACTTGCGGCAGATGCGGCTGTTTTTTTCTCTGCCGCACACTTACCGCAAGCCCCATAGACATTGCATGGGGCTTGCCGCAAGTGAACCACAAGTGAGGCCGTTATGCGGTAATCGTGGCAGTTGCGGTTTTTTCACCGCAACTGCCACGATCAGCGACTACCACTGATGTGAAAGGGGCCTTAAGGTACCGTCACACGTAATAATATCGTTGCCGATATTGTTCAAAAGTCACGTGTCTTGTGACGTTTGAACGATGTCGGAACAACATCGTCGCGTGTGACACTACAAACAATGAATGATCAGTCGGCTGATCGTTCATCGTTTGATTTGAGGTCCTGTCCTCAAATCAATAGTTCGTCGCCCAGTGGACACACAGCATCGCTGCGTGTGACACAGGCAGACGACCGATAAGCCAGCTCCCAGCGCCTCTCACAAGCGCTGGGAGCTAGTATCTAAGGTAAACTGCGAGTATCTAGGCAGCGGGCGCTGCCTAGATACCCGATGTATACCTTAGTTACCAGCCTCCTCCGCTCACCGCCTGGTATCTAAGGTACACAGCGGATACCTAGGGACCCTAGTATATCTCTTTTTTATCATATATTTTTTGTCGGACCTTGGATGGAAAAACACACTCCCTTTCAACATATTACCACATTGAGCACACCCCAGGCACGGGAAATTTCCCAAGCTGGGGCTTCTCAATGTTTTTTGCAGATCTCTTTCAGAACTCCCTATATCAGCCTTCACAATTCTGTCTCTGATATTACGATTTCTCCTATATGAAAATAGTGGTCGGTTTAAAAACTGTTCAATCTCTCGACCCCTACCTAACATGGGCCAATGCCTACGTATGATCCCACTCACTTTACCACTAAGATGAGTGTAGTTGGTAACTAATGGGATCCTCTTATTATCCTTAATCTTGATTTTAGGTGTTAACAATGTCTCTCTATTGACTTTCAAGACTCTCTCTTTATATTGCATCACTGAGTCTCTGGGATACCCTCTACTTAAAAATCTTTTGCACATGGTATCAAGTCTTTCATTAATCCTCTCTTCCTCTGACACGACCCTTCTCACCCTCAACAGCTGACTCCAAGGTAAAGATTGGACCATTTTTTTTGGGGTGTGCACTTGTGTATAGAAGGGTACTGTTCCTATTAGTTTTTTTGACACCTTAGTATACAAGAAAACTAATAAACTGCAGACAGACCTTTTCGTCAAAAAAAACGGATAGGAACAGTACATCAATTCATGAACTTTGGGTGATGAGTATATCACCACCTATGTTTAATAATTCTTTTTCAAAAAGAGAGATATTGTGCCACTGTTTGAGGATTTTTCTATATTTTTTTTCCTTTTTTTACTTGGTTTTTACTGGGAGACCATCAGGATATATTTTGGGATATATATAAGAGAGGTGATGTGGAGTGATAATAGAAGCTGATGTGCATCTGTATAGTTACCTGTGGATTGCATATTAAAACTGCAGTTCTTGATTATATATATAGATAGATGGATTGATTTAATAAAGGTGCAGGTTATAATGTTATGGATGGTGACCTATTAGAGGGGGTGTTACTACACAGTAGATAGTGATGAGATGTATCCTGAGCTGTGATAGGATAGGATGATCTCCCATAATGCTCTTTACATGGGGGTTGGATTAAGACCCACAATGCTTTGTACGATTTTGCCCCATGGAGATTGGTGGAAGTTAGGGCGGCCAATGATTGATAAGTATACGTGCGATCATGTGATATAAACAAGGGGGATAAGGAGCGTGATTGGCCCCTGGGTATAGTAAGACCGAGCATGCGATGTGTTAGCCCATCACGATCGTGATTATGGCTTTGTGCAACACGCCCCCGTCATGTGATAAGGCACATTGTTATGAGCAGCGTGATTGCCTGCTAAATATACTGGGCATGCGTCTAGTGAGTCTAGACCAGGGGTCTCAAACTCCAGGCCTCGAGGGCCGCACACAGTGCAGGTTTTCAGGATTTCCATAGGATTTGACAGTTGGTAATCAAATGACCAACTGTCAAATTCTAAGGAAATCCTGAAAATACATGGACTGTGTGCGGCCCTCGAGGCCTGGAGTTTGAGACCCCTGGTCTAGACGTACTATGTGAGTAAAGGCACGCCCCCACTGTTTACAATGGTCGAGCGGTTAGGAGCGGTATCATAGACTGTAATGGACATACTGTGTGAGTGATGACATGCCTCCACTCTGTGAACTGAGGTTATCTGTTGACATTGGTAAATGGATGGGAACCTGGGGTATATGGGGTAGCCACCAAGATGGTATATGGTGTTTTTCCACATTTATTATAGATGGATACTTATGGTGGTTAGTTCCTAAAATAATATAGAGTTTAGATCTGTGATGAGATAAAGGAGATTATTGATCACATCAGGTTCTGATCGCCTCTTTGAATGTGATGTTTATGTTTATAGCGGTTGATATGACAACCGGATTAGTTTGTACCTGATTGGTCTCTTAGATTAACCATTTGTGTACCTCTTCATTGGATATATAAGCTGTAGATAAGGATTTGATGTTTGTATACGATGCATAACTCATGTATTTTGGATGGGGTAATCAAATGTATCACTTTGTATGTTTTTATAAGGTAATTTATTATGTATTTTGATGTTTTTTATACTCATTGTTGTACTCGGTTTGTGATTGGTGAATACTTAATTAAGGGTGGGGTAGAGCACTATATAAAGAGGTCATTTGTATACATTCTAAGCTTGATAAAGACCACAGGAGTGGTCGAAACGTCGCTTTCATTATGACCATGGAATAAACACAAAAAAATTTTTTGCACCATCAAAGATCTGTGGCGCTGTCCTTTTCTTCTGGTGAGCACAGGTTCTGCCCATCCACTAATGTTAGAGTGGCCGGGACCTGCTGTACTTCCCATACTAAAAGAGTAGTGGTGTGTCCGTGTTTGCTGTCCAGTTGAAGTCGCTAACTACTACCTTCAACCTATTGGAAAGCATCACACCGTACTAATACCTTCAACTTTTTTCTAAAAGCTACCAGAAATAGCTTTTGGTTTCCTTTAACAGTGTCCTGTCTTGTATTGGTGTTTTTCCTGTTCTACCCAGACCTGTTTTTTGGATGTTTCTTCTGCCTCATAATTTTGTACCATGCTGCCATCTAGGTTTTGACCCGGCTCCCCAAATACTCTAACGGATCCTAATTTTGGCCTTTTTGTAACTCTCAGCTTTGACCCTACATGGCAACGTTCCTTTCTCTTGACTGCAGTCCTTCTATAGGCAGCAATCTCCTGTACCCTGTTGTAAAGCCAGATCTCTGTATGGGAGTTAAAGGATGTTATGATCTCTCTGGGTTCTGCCTAATGGATCGGCTTGTGCCTAGTCTGTTTGAGATAGCCCTTTTGTGCATGTAACCTCGAACAGCCGTTACACTATGAAGCTAGCCTGGATCAGAAAATATCATAGTGCGCTAGGTCCATGAAAACTTCAGAGCTGTGCTTTCAATTCCAAAGGAAAATAAAAGAGCTGGTAAGCCCTGTGCATATTCAGCCATCGCTATTGGATAAGAAGCAGTATATATTATAAAACAAAAAAGAAATGATAGAAGAATGGATAAGAATTGTAATATTAGCTCATTGCAAAGTTGCTTGTTCTTACTATGAAGGTTTGAATAATCTGTTTATGTTATTATATCTAAACGCCATGTTAATATAAGATTGTGAAATTCAGAACTGCCGTTCACAATATCTATTAATTGCTGGATTGCACTGCAGACTGTGTGTGGGCCCATGCTTCATCTGAGGTCAGCAATAAGTAGGAATAGAAAGCCTGATTCCAGCATTGGGTCACTTTTTAGGCTTCTGTTTTGATAAAATGCAGATGTATTTGCTGCAGCTTTGCTAGTCCTCTCAATAATGAGTTCCTGTTATGTGGTCCGTGATTTGAACGAGCCCCCCATCCCCGATCATTGATCAGCTGGTTTCAGACTATGCACAATGTAGGCAGTGAGCTGTAAATCAATGGCACAAGATGGAGTTAAGGCCCTGTTCCACGCTACGCTATCATTAACTATATCGTAGCAACACCACAGCTTTTGTTGCGTTGCTACGACGTCGTTACGGCATCGTTGGTGTGACACACAGATACGACCAACGATAAGTCGGCTGATCATTGATTGCAAGTTTATGATCAGAACCATAAATCAGTCTTACATTCGATCTGCAGCATTGGTGTGTGACACCGTGATAACGATCTCGTTTACGACTTCGCCTATTCAGAACTGAAGGACGTAGGCGACCAAACGATCGCAAGTATCGTTCACTTGTCGCGGAATCGTTGCTGCGTCGTTCAATATTTCTGTACGTGTGACACCTCAGCAGTGATCAATGAATGATGTTCAAGCGATCCAGGCCAAGTCGGATTGTTGGTTGGATCGCGGGAATGTCGTAGCCTGAAACGGGGCCTTTAGACCGAGCTCATCGATGAGCAGACGCTACCTCAGATATAAGGTTTGGAATCCCTCCGACTGTATCGCTTTTATCCTAATCACTCGACTCCTTTATTCAGTTTCCATCAGCTGAATAGACGCCACAAGTGCACTGTTCTCTTCCTGATGCTGGGGCGTTCATTTTTGTCTCTGCCTGTTCAAGCAATGCATTATCCTATTGTATTTCTGATCATGTGTGCTTACTAGATACTGCCATCATCTGGAAATGCATCACACTGGATGCACATCACATGTAGGTGATTTTCAGCTTGACACCATATATCACTCATTTTAATTAGAACTATCTCCTGATGAAGCTCTGTCTACAGTGAAAAGTGCATCAAGGTTTTCTTTAGGGTGTCGATGTGTTGTACTATTTCTTTAATCAGGCCTTTAGATGTGTGATATGCAAGTATAACAGATTGTTATTCCTATCTAAACTGTACATACTCTAGAGCAGAGGTCCCCAACTCCAGGCCTCAAGGCCCACCAACAGTGCATGTTTTCAGGATTTCCTTGGCATTTGACAATTGGAATCACCACCTGTGCAGGAGATTGAATTACCAACTGTCAAATTTCTAAGGAAATAATGAAAACCTGGACCGTTGGTGGGCCTTGAGGCCTGGAGTTGGGGACCTCTGCTCTAGAGCAGTGCTCCCCGACTCCAGTCCTCAGGAGCCATCAGCAGTGCATTTTATCAGGATTTCCTGTACTAGGCTAAGAAAATCCTGATAAAATGCACTGATGATGGCTTCTGAGGACTGGAGTCGGGGAACACTGCTCTAGATCATGGTTCAGTAAACTGAAGCTGATTATTTGTTACAGACCTGGATCTAGCTCAATCGAATGGATTTCTTGGACCATTGTATATATATCTGATATTTTTGCCATTTATAATTTTTTCTATTTATTAATATACTCTTACATAACATATTGCTAATCCTGCTATCGTACTATATCCTCCCTTTATCTCTTAGTATTGATGAGGCCTTTTAGAATGCTGGCCATATATCTATATTGCACCATCTTATATACAATATTATAATGGATTTTTTTATAATAAAATACCCACTTAATATATTTAGGCTATATCGCTTTGTCTCTTTTTTGTCTCGTCTTCGTCATGATGCCCATTGTCCGTTCTTGCAAACATGTGAGTTTCTCCCTGAAATACTGCAGCTATTTAGAGAAAATATACTTTTACAATCCATCTGGGAATGATGCAACTAGGACGACTAGTCCAAGAGGCAGGTCAGGGACTTCTCATCCAGTTCTCTAAACTTCACCTATGTGTATGTAGAGGAACAGTTTCCACAGACCTGATTTTATCTCACAGAAGAAGTACTGGAGCACAAAGTGCTGAGAAGGATAATGCTGGCTACCAGACGTTCCAGAACATATATTCACGGCATACTGCTGTATATGGGGCTGGTAGAGTGCCCACGATTACACTGTCCACCCCTTACAGCAAATGCAATGGGAATCAGAACTGAACCATGGAGCAATGGAAGAAGATAGCCTCCCAGCAGATGTAAAAGAATGTGATTCCGCACACGAGGCTAGGTGTCTGCATTGCTCATCTGGGAAAGGAATGGCGCCAGAATGCACTAATAAAAGAAGACAAGGTGGTGGAGGCAGTGTGATGCTCTGGGCACTGTTCTACTTAGATCTTGGCATCCAGGTCAATTTCACTTTGCCACCTACCACCTGTCCGAAAATCACTGGGGCCTTATACAAGTGACTACAACAGCAGGTAATCAGAGAGACAATCGACAATCATGCCAATCATGATCTATAGCGGTCTTTTGATAGGGAACAAAACATCATCCCTTCTAGAGATGGGGCAGACTCCCGAGTGGCCTAGATCTACAGAGGTAACTGTGGAGACACCAGGGGTCAGTGGGTGATCTTGTCCGCTGGCCTGGCTGCCTTTAGAAAGACAAGGGCTCTTCCCAAGTGAACGCCCGAACTCCTTAACAGTGGGTGAAACTCTAGTCAGTCAGACAACACAGGTTAAGAGAACTACACATTGGTTAGACTTTATTGGATCCCCAACAGTCAAAGGCATATAACACACAACCAAGCAGCAAACTCCAAACTCTCTACTAAAAGCAAGCATGACCCCGAGTCCCTCAAAACCACCCATGTCACCTTTCGAAATGCCAGATGTTATGACCAATTCCCAAAATAATAAGTTATTCTGCATCTATAGGTTAGGGGAAAACATATTTATTGTGCAATTCTGAGAATGGGGATCTGGAACACACAAAAACCATCTTCAATGGAGCATACTGTATATTTGATGCCTACTCCTTCCTTAATAATGGTACTGCCAAACAAAAGCTGTGCAAAATTGACGAAAGTTACTAGAGCGGAAGTCAGGCGCATGCTTTCCTTCCATTCAAGACACGAGTCTATAGAGCGGGTTCAGAGCCCTTTCACACAATCGCTGGTGGTCTTGGTGGCCAGACCACTAGTGATCAGTAAAGTTATCTCAAATTCATGGGACAGGGAATAATTTACAAGTTAGGGAATATAACCTTTTAATGATCTCATTATATTATCATCAGAATAAGTCTTTTTTTTTCATAAAGTTAATTTGGATAAAATATTTTAATAAAAAAGTCCAAACTTTATAACATGCTGGGAGTAGTAGACTCAGAAGCGATGATCCCACACATTTATGATGTTGTCCTCGGAGGGAGATGCACTAATGCAAAAAGTATGGAGGGAGCCTAAGCGAACATATTGAGCCAGACGTCCTTAATTAGTCTAGAGAGAGCTCTGAACACAGTACGTAATTATGCAGGATTAACCCTTAAATTTCAACGCCTTTATTGGATGAGAATTTGCTGCCGGCTGCACCAGGTACTCTGTGTGAAGCTATAACAAATAGTTAAGCATTGCTTTACCTGGAGTATTATAGACTTTCCACTGTGTCAAAGACATAAAACTCAGTGGAGCTGCAAAAACTCCACAAGAAATTGCACCAGGGAGTAGTAGCTGATCATAGATGTCATTGCTAACTGCAACAATGATCTGGAATATATTTTACATCACTAAAGTGATAACATTAACACAACTCTGCAAAATCTATTTCTAGAAAACGTATGTCCATAGTCATGTGAAGGAAAGGACATAACTGGGCCATTCACTTGCAAGTAGGAGGCCTATGAACCTGATTGTTATGGGGTAGATTATGATAATAGTGACCGATCTTAGGCCGGTTTCACATCACGGCAAGATGTGAACCGGACAGCCCCGAACCTGATTTTGAAACAGAACTTCCGGTCCGGTTTGCAGCCAGATTCCTCATATTGCAGCCACAGCTGCTGAAATTTCAAGATCCCCGCTAGCCGCAGTCCTGAAATCTCTGCAAGGGACAGCTCCAGGTGCTGAAGTTTAGCAGCGCTTGCTGCTAAACTCCAGCAACCGGCGTCTGGCTCCCGGATCCAATTTTATGTCGGATCCGGCGCGATCTGGCACCACATACCCCCATGTTAGGGGGTGCCGGATCGCGCCAGATCTGGAAGGATCCGATTTTGTCCAATATGCCCCCTCAAGCAGGGTTTTTGTGTCCGGGAGAAAAATCCGAATTGTACTGGATCCTCCCGGACAGATGGAAACCGGATGGCAAATAGCTGCCATCTGGCTTCATTTGGCCCCATTAGGCTGCATTACTGCAAAATAGGGTCCAGGGCTGTCTGGTTCACACTGGACAGCCCCAGACCTGATCTTGCCGTGATGTGAACCCGGCCTTAGTTTAGGTCAATAATGTCAGTGGGGGCCCAACATCAGGTAACTCCACCAATCTGCTATGACCAATGTAAATGGTAAATGGAGCCGTGCAAGGCTGCCACCGGAAATTTTATGGCCCATACTGGCAACATTTTAGGGCCCCTTTGGAGACTGTTTCCCAGCTCTGCCTTCACCCCTTGAACATTCCACATTCCCACTGCTCACACTTGGAAAAATTGTTTATGTGAGGACCCATGCTGTATATATATATATATATATATATATACACACACACACACACACACACACACACACACACACTAGGCTGTTACAGGCTGTATACACAAAAAAAGACTAATGTGGGATGTATTCACAATAGAGACAGCTGCAGGATGTGTATGCTCAATAGAAACTGCTGTGGTCTATGCACAATAGAGACTGCTGCGGGCAGTATGCACAATAGAGACTGCTGCGGGCTATATGCACAATAGAGATTGCTGCGGGCTGTATGCACAATAGAGAATGATGTGGGCTGTATGCACAATAGACTGCTGTGGGCTGTATGCACAATAGAGACTGCTGCGGGCTGTATATGCAATAAGGACAGCTATTAGCTGTATGCAGAATTGAGACGGATGTGGGTGTATACTCGATAGGGACTGCTGCAGGCTGTATACAGAATAGAGACTGTGGCTGGTTGTATACTGCAGCTGGTTGTATACTTAATAGAGAGTGCAGCAGGCTATATACAAAATAGAGACTGCTGCAGAAAGTATACAGAATAGAGACTGCTACGGGTTGTACAAAGAATAGTGACTGCTGTGGGTTGTATACTCAATAGAGATGGCTGCAGGCTATATGTTCAATAGCGAGAGTACAAACCTGGCCATCTGCCGTCACTGAATATGTCAGTCTCGACCAGTCTCCTCTGCTTCAGCAGCCTGGCTGTGACTGACAGGACTTGGGTCAGTTGAAGAGGTGAGAAGGCGGGGCCCGAGGGAGCAGAGTGGGGACTGGGCACAGGGGATAATAAAGTGTTTACTAATCACCCCGGGGCCCGGACATCCGGACTCCAGTCTCCATCGGACCCTATACAGAAGTAAGGGTAATAATAACCTGATGGCAGCCCTGGAGTCATGACCGTATGAATCCATTCACTGATTAGTGAAATTCTCGGTACTGCACTTCATAAATGGTCAGTACACTGTCATGACACTAAAACCAACTTTCCAATATTATACACTCCTCAACTCTGAAATACCTACAGCAAGATAGAAAGATTATGGAAATCACAGAATGGATAGATGTGTTAATGACATGGAAATTATGAAAAAAATGGAAACATGGTTTTCAAAATATCTCAATTCAGTATTGAGTATGAGTGCCATGTGCAGAAATCCCCGCACTTACAGCCTTAGCTGCTATCAAGGATAATATTAATAGATGTCTGAGGAATGTTTAGCCGCACTAAATACACTAAATACACTTAGGCTAATTATCAAGATCTGCTGCTGGCAGCTCAGTTTGCATTTGACAATCAATGACGTCTCAGAGGTGCTTGATGGGAGAAGAGTCCAGAAACGCTGCAGGCCATGGTAGTACATGTGGTCCATGTATGCTGATCACAGTAGCAAGAGAAACATGTTGCCTTGGTGTCGTAGAAATTGCCATACCACTGGTTTCACAACCAAATCATTGTAACACTAAGATGTGACTGTCATGATGACTAGAGGAGTCCGGCTAACTGATGTACATTATCTTCCCTACACCATAATCCTGGGAGTAGGACTGGTGTGACATACCATTGTGAAGACCTTTTCACGGTGTTAACCCCATGGGCTCCTGACTAGTTTCTGGATATCATTGTACCAAGACGAAAGTGTGACAAATAGCTGAAGTGGTAAAGGGCCTGTCACACGCGTCAATGTCGTCAGCGAGATGATCGCTGACGACATTGACGGCTGATCGCTGGTGAGCTGTCACACAGACAGACTCACCAGCGATCAATTGACCAGAAACATCGTGGAAACGATTTAAATATCGTTTCCACGATGTCTTGCTCCTCTGCCAGCCCGCTGGAAGCGGGAGCAGGCTGGTCTCCAAGGTAAACTGCGGGTATCTAGGCAGCGCGCGCTGCCTAGATACCCGACGTGTACCTTAGTTACCAGCCTCCTCCGCTCACCGGCTGGTATCTAAGGTACACAGCGGGTAACTAGGAGTTACCCGCTGTGTACCTAAGGAGGCTGGTAACTAAGGTACACGTCGGGTATCTAGGCAGCGCGCGCTGCCTAGATACCCGCAGTTTACCTTGGAGACCAGCCTGCTCCCGCTTCCAGCGGGCTGGCAGAGGAGCAAGACATCGTGGAAACGATATTTAAATCGTTTCCACGATGTTTCTGGTCAATTGATCGCTGGTGAGTCTGTCTGTGTGACAGCTCACCAGCGATCAGCCGTCAATGTCGTCAGCGATCATCTCGCTGACGACATTGACGCGTGTGACAGGCCCTTTACCACTTCAGCTATTTGTCACACTTTCGTCTTGGTACAATGATATCCAGAAACTAGTCAGGAGCCCATGGGGTTAACACCGTGAAAAGGTCTTCACAATGGTATGTCACACCAGTCCTACTCCCAGGATTATGGTGTAGGGAAGATAATGTACATCAGTTAGCCGGACTCCTCTAGTCATCATGACAGTCACATCTTAGTGTTACAATGATTTGGTTGTGAAACCAGTGGTATGGCAATTTCTACGACACCAAGGCAACATGTTTCTCTTGCTACTGTGATCAGCATACATGGACCACATGTACTACCATGGCCTGCAGCGTTTCTGGACTCTTCTCCCATCAAGCACCTCTGAGACGTCATTGATTGTCAAATGCAAACTGAGCTGCCAGCAGCAGATCTTGATAATTAGCCTAAGTGTATTTAGTGTATTTAGTGCGGCTAAACATTCCTCAGACATCTATTAATATTATCCTTGATAGCAGCTAAGGCTGTAAGTGCGGGGATTTCTGCACATGGCACTCATACTCAATACTGAATTGAGATATTTTGAAAACCATGTTTCCATTTTTTTCATAATTTCCATGTCATTAACACATCTATCCATTCTGTGATTTCCATAATCTTTCTATCTTGCTGTAGGTATTTCAGAGTTGAGGAGTGTATAATATTGGAAAGTTGGTTTTAGTGTCATGACAGTGTACTGACCATTTATGAAGTGCAGTACCGAGAATTTCACTAATCAGTGAATGGATTCATACGGTCATGACTCCAGGGCTGCCATCAGGTTATTATTACCCTTACTTCTGTATAGGGTCCGATGGAGACTGGAGTCCGGATGTCCGGGCCCCGGGGTGATTAGTAAACACTTTATTATCCCCTGTGCCCAGTCCCCACTCTGCTCCCTCGGGCCCCGCCTTCTCACCTCTTCAACTGACCCAAGTCCTGTCAGTCACAGCCAGGCTGCTGAAGCAGAGGAGACTGGTCGAGACTGACATATTCAGTGACGGCAGATGGCCAGGTTTGTACTCTCGCTATTGAACATATAGCCTGCAGCCATCTCTATTGAGTATACAACCCACAGCAGTCACTATTCTTTGTACAACCCGTAGCAGTCTCTATTCTGTATACTTTCTGCAGCAGTCTCTATACTAGCCGGTGAGCGGAGGAGGCTGGTAACTAAGGTACACGTCGGGTATCTAGGCAGCGCGCGCTGCCTAGATACCCGCAGTTTACTTTAGTTACCAGCTCCCAGCGCTTGTGAGAGGCGCTGGGAGCTGGAATATCGCTACTCCCGGTGTCACACGCAGCGATGCTGCGTGTCCACCGGGCGACAATCGCCAGGTTTTAGGACTGATTCTGAAACCTGGCGATCATCAACCAGCGATTTATCGCTGGTTGATTCAGTATGTCACACGCGTCAATATCGCTGCAACGTCACGTGCAGCCGAGATCGTGCAGGCGATATTGACGCGTGTGACAGGCCCTTTAGACCTTAATTCCAGCCTTCAATCTCCATCTGGAACCACACAGGCAACTAACTCATAAGGAGACTTTCATGAGGAAATGTCACACAGACCCTACTTCCAGAATTATGAAGTGTGGTGGCATAATGTACGGTAGTCGGCCCTCTCTAGTCTTCATTACAGGCACATCAACAGCTCAGCGTTATGTTGATTTGATGGAAATTGTGCGGCCATTTCTGTGTATAACGTGCCATTTTCTTACAGGAAGACACAAGGCTGCATGTTGTTTGTATGACTGAGTAGCTCGTGTTTATTATATAAGCTACCTCTTGCAGCATTTCTGGACTTGTCTGCCATTGTGCACATCTGGGAGGTCATTATTTGGCAAATGAAAGAAGGAGCTGCCAGCAGTGGATCTTGATGATTTGTCCAAATTCATTTAGCGTGACCGAATAGTACCCGGAAATCCATTAATAACGTCACTGATAGCAGTCAAGGCTGTAAGTATGGGAATTTTTGCACATGGTGCTCATACTAATATGAAAATGTTTCAGTTTTATTTTCAGAACCTGTGTCTACAGTAACATGTCTATACATACTGTAATTTCCATAACTCCATGATTTTTCAGTCTTAATGTTGAAATTTGAATGTTGAGGAGCATACACAGTCGAGGCTGAACGTGCTGGTACCTTTGAAATTGTTCTAGAAAATGAAGTATTTCGCCAAGAAACTAATTGAAATGACACATTTTGTTATACACATATTTATTTAGTTTGTGTGTATTGGAACAACACAAAAAAACGCTATGAAAAAAAAGACATATTGGACATAATTTCACACAAAAACCCCATGGGCTGGACAAAATTGTTGGCACCTTCCCAAAATTGTGGTAAAAAACTTGTTTCCAGCATGTGATGCTTGTTCAAACTTACCTGTGGAAAATAATAGGTGTGGGCAATATGAAAATCATACCTCAAACCAGGTAAAAAGGGGAGAAGTTGACTTACCGTATATACTCGCGTATAAGCCGAGTTTTTCAGCCCAAAAATTGGGCTGAAAAGTACCCCCCTCGGCTTATACGCGAGTCAGTGCTGTATACCGATGTATACATCGGTACATACCGATGTATACATCGGTATACAGCAGCCCCCGCATCCCCAGTAATGCAGGGCCCCCCCAGCGTCTCTCCGGTCACCTGTAAAGGAAACTATACTTATCACAGTGCTCTGTCCGCGCCCGCTGTCCGCGCCCGCTCGCAGCTGCCGACCGCGATCCTCCATCTTGCGTCTTCTTCCTGTTTCTGTGCTCGTCGCGGGCAATGACGTCATTCCCTGCGACGAGCACAGGAAACAGGAAGAAAGAAGACGCAAGATGGAGGATCGCGGTCGGCAGCTGCGAGCGGGTGCGAGCGGGCGCGGACAGAGCACTGTGATAAGTATAGTTTCCTTTACAGGTGACCGGAGAGACGCTGGGGGGGCCCTGCATTACTGGGGCTGCCTGTATACTACCGCTGGGGCTGCTATATACCTCTGGGGCCCTGTATACAACCACTGGGGCTGTATAAACCACTGGGGCTGTATATACTGCTGGGGCCCTGTATACTACCACTGGGGCTGTATATACTACCACTGGGGCTGTATATACCACTGGGGCTGTATATACTACTGGGGCTGCCTGTATACTACCGCTGGGGCTGCTATATACCTCTGGGGCCCTGTATACTACCACTGGGGCTGTATATACTACCACTGGGGCTGTACATACCACTGGGGCTGTATATACTACTGGGGCTGCCTGTATACTACCGCTGGGGCTGCTATATACCTCTGGGGCCCTGTATACTACCACTGGGGCTGTATATACTACCACTGGGGCTGTATAAACCACTGGGGCTGTATATACTGCTGGGGCCCTGTATACTACCACTGGGGCTGTATATACTACCACTGGGGCTGTATATACTACTAGGCTGCGTCTATACTACCACTGGGGCTGTATATACCACTGGGGCTGTATATACTACTGGGGCTGCGTGTATACTACCACTGGGGCTGCTGTATCTACCTCTGGGACTGGTGTATACCACACTGCTGGGGGCTGTATACTTGTGCTAGGGTCCACCCTCGGCTTATACACGAGTCAATAGATTTTCCCAGGTTTTGGGGGCAAAAGTAGGGGGGTCGGCTTATACACGGGTCGGCTTATACACGAGTATATACGGTAATCTTTGAATTGTGTGTCTGTGTTTGCCACACTAAGCAAGGAGATCAGAAAGAAGAGAACTGTCTGAAGACTTGTAAACCAAAATTGTTGAAAAATATCAACAATCTCAATGTTACAAGTTTATCTCTAGAGAGTTACAAGTTCCTTTGTCCATGGTGAGCAACATAAATCAAAAGGTTTACAACCCTGTAAGTGATCTCCCTTGGACATAGACGGCAGAGAAAAATTGATGTAAGGTTGCAACGCAGGATAGTCTGGATGGTGGATAAGAAGCCCTAATCAAGTTCCAAAGAAATTCAAGCCATCCTGCAGACTCAGGGTGCATCAGTGTCAGTGAAAATTATTCGCCCACATTTGAATTAAATGAAACACTAAGGACTAGACCTAGAAGGATCCCACTGCTGATAAGGAGACATATAAAAGCTAGTCTGCAGTTTGCCAAAACGTACATGAGTATGCCAAAATCCTCCTGGAAAAGCAGGTTGTGGACAGATGAGACAAGATAGAGCTTTCTGATAAAGCACATCAAACTACTGTTTATCGAAAAGAGAATTAGACATACAAAGAAAAGAACGCAGGACCTACAGTCAAATATGATGGACAATCAAGGATATTTTGGGGTTGTTCTGCTGCCTTTGGCACTTGGCGTCTTGACTGTGTGCAAGGCATCAGGAAATCTTAAGATTACCGAGAAATTATGGGTTGCAATGTAGTGTCTAGTGTCAGTAAGCTGGGTTTACATCCTAGGTGATGGGTCTTCCAGCAGGACAGTGACCCAAAACATACTTCAAGAAGACCCCAGAAATGGTCGGAAATAAAGTGCTGGCGAGTTCTGAAGTGGCAGCAATGAGTCCAGATCTAAACCCTATTGACACCTGTGGATAGACCTTAAAATTGCTGTTGGGAGAAGATGTAGGTGTAAGAAGTAATTAACTGAAGTTACTTATTCCAAAGGGCAAGTAACCAAACATTAAATTGAGGAGGGCAACAATTTTGTCCCACCCATCTTTGGGGTTTTGTGTGAAATTATGTCTAATTAGCCTTTTTTCCCTCAATACACTGTGCGCAGAATTATTAGGCAAATGAGTATTTTGATCAAATGATACTTTTTATACATGTTGTCCTACTCCAAGCTGTATAGGCTTGAGAGCCAACTACCAATTAAGTAAATCAGGTGATGTGCATCTCTGTAATGAGGAGGGGTGTGGTGTAATGACATCAACACCCTATATAAGGTGTGCTTAATTATTAGGCAAATGCCTTTCCTTAGGCAAAATGGGTCAGAAGAGAGATTTGACGAGCTCTGAAAAGTCCAAAATTGTGAGATGTCTTGCAGAGGGATGCAGCAGTCTTGAAATTGCCAAACTTTTGAAGCGTGATCACTGAACAATCAAGCGTTTCATGGCAAATAGCCAACAGGGTCGCAAGAAGTGTGTTGGGCAAAAAGGTGCAAAATAACTGCCCATGAATTGAGGAAAATTAAGCGTGAAGCTGCCAAGAAGCCATTTGCCATCAGTTTTGCCATATTTCAGAGCTGCAACGTTATTGGAGTATCAAAAAGCACAAGGTGTGCCATACTCAGGGACATGGCCAAGGTAAGGAAGGCTGAAAAACGACCACCTTTGAACAAGAAACATAAGAGAAAATGTCAAGACTGGGCCTAGAAATATCTTAAGACTCATTTTTCAAAGGTTTCGTGGACTGATTAAATGAGAGTGACTCTTGATGTGCCAGATGGATGGGCCAGAGGCTGGATCAGTAAAGGGCAGAGAGCTCCACTCTGACTCAGACGCCAGCAAGGTGGAGGTGGGGTACTGGTATGGGCTGGTATCATCAAAGATGAACTTGTGGGACCTTTTCGGGTTGAGGATGGAGTGAAGCTCAACTCCTGGACCTACTGCCAGTTTCTGGAAGACAACTTCTTCAAGCAGTGGTACAGGAAGAAGTTGGTATCATTCAAGAAAAACATGATTTTCATGCAGGACAATGCTCCATCACATGCATCCAACTACTCCACATTGTGGCTGGCCAGTAAAGGCCTAAAAGAAGAAAAAATAATGACATGGCCCCTTGTTCACCTGATCTGAACTCCATAGAGAACCTGTGGTCCCTCCTAAAATGTGAGATGTACAGGGAGGGAAAACAGTACACCTCTGGGAACAGTGTCTGGGAGGCTGTGGTGGCTGCTGCACACAATGTCGATCATAAACAGATCAAGCAACTGACAGAATCTATGGATGGAGGCTGTTGAGTGTCATCATAAAGAAAGGTGGCTATATCGGTCACTAATTTTTTTTGTGTTTTGTTTTTGCATGTCAGAAATGTTTATTTCTAAATTTTGTGCAGTTATATTAGTTTACCTGGTGAAAACAAACAAGTGAGATGGGAATATATTTGGTTTTTATTAAGTTGTCTAATAATTCTGCACAGTAATAGTTACCGGCACAAACAGATATCCTCTTAAGGGTGGATTCACATTGGCGTTCCCCTCCGCAGCGTTCTGCGGAGGGGAACCGCCATGTGAGCGCAGCCACCGCAAGCCCCTATGTTTATAATGGGGACGCACGGTGCTCCCTGACTTGACCGTGCGCGCCTTGCCTGTGTGACTTGTATGCATGCTTGCGTACAAATCATACATTGTTGTCTGCACCAGGAACGCGACATGTTGCTTTTCTGGTGCGGACAAGAGTGTGATTTGTACACAAGCATGCGTACAAATCACACAGGCAAATGAATGGGAGCGCACGGTCATGCGCAGTCAAGCGCCCGACCGTGCATCCCCATTATAACCATAGGGGCTTGCAGTGGCTGCGCTCACATGGCGGTTCCCCTCCACAAAACGCTGCGGAAGGGGAACGCCAATGGGAAACCACTCTAAGATAGCCAAATCTAAAAAAAAACCACTCCAGCTTCCAAAAATATTAAGCTTTGATATTTGCGCCTTTTGGGTTGATTGAGAACACAGTTGTTGATCAATAAAAAAATAATCCTCTACAATACAACTTGCCTAATAATTCTGCACACAGTGTATGTTTGTACTGTTCATATACACAAAAATAAATAAACATGTATATAACAAAACATGTGTAATTTAAATAATTTTTTGGGAGAAATACTTCATTTTCTAGAACAATTGTGACCCGTGGAAGCGCACGTTGCGCGAAACGGTGCCGTCGTCTCCTCAGCTATACACCCCCCCTCCCTGCACCATGTGAATATTGCACCCTGAATAAAAGCACAGCAACAGACCGGTGAGTGCCGTCTTCCTTATTTCAAGATTATATTATATGTTGCCTAGTGACGGGCACCACCTGGCCGAACACCGGTTGCTCCAGAGCGTTCTCTCCGATAAGCCGGCAGCATTGGTGCCCCTGTTCTTCTGTGTTTTGATCAACATCCATGACTGTTTTGGCCATGAACTGTAAATATCCCATCTCCTCTCCTCCACCAAAGTTAACTATAAAGCCTTTGTAGGTTTTGTGCAGTATATTGCACCAACCCAATCCTCTTCTGTAACTTGTGATTATTGGGCAACCATGGCCCTGTCCTCAGCCCACAGTTAAACTTCCTTGAATTGGATTTTGTATATATTAATTACTGTAAACCAGGAACACACCACTAGATCTGTTGCATTGGAGAACCTTTGCACCAGTCATTTAGCCATCAGAATTTGGCCCTTGTCAAAACAGCTCTGATTATTACGCTTGTCCAAATTTCCAAGAAATGTTCGTCAAAAGCTGACAATTCCCTTGCTGCCCAATATATCTAACCCATTCATGGGAGCCAGTATACAATTAGCATAATTCACTTTAACTGTCTGTAGTTTAAGGCTGTGTTCACACACGCACTGCTCATGCTGCAATGTTTTACTGCAGTAGCCCTGTGCTGCTGCAGCCTTTTCATGGTTTTACCTGTAAGATAGCCCAGCTGATGTGAACACAGCTTTAGGCACACCCGGCGCCAGCACCCAGCATACCCAGGCAGATGCTGGGGCCCTGAAGCAGTGAGAGGGCCCACAGCTGTCTGTGAGTGGACGCAGACGACCGCTCACACACAGCTGCCCTCTCTCCCTCTCCTGCTCTGTACTGATCTAGGTGATTGATACACAACAGGAGAGGAAGCTTACCGGGTATGTACATGTATTGTATATGTAAGCAGAGCTGTGTGTGTTTGTATGTGCATGCATTGTACATGTAGCAGAGATGGGTATGTAGTGTTCATGTAGCTGAGCTATATTTGTATCTGTATGTGTAGTGTGCATGTAGAAGAGCTGCGTGTGTCTGTATGTGCATGAATTAAGCATGTACCAGTGCAGTGTGTGTATCTTTATGTTCATGTAGTAGAGCGGTGTGTGTGTATTATGTGTAGTATGCATGTAGCAGATCTGTGTGTTTACATGTGCGTTTAGCAGAGCCATCTATGTCTATGGGCATGTATTTCTGTGCAGAAGTGTGCATGTAGCAGAGCTGCATGCATCTGTCTGTGCATGAATTGGGCATGTATCAGTGCTGCGTGTGTTGTATCAGTATGTTCATGTAGTAGAGCTGTGTGTGTGTACTACAACCCCTGACAAAAATTATGGAATCACCTGACTCGGAGAATGCCCATTCAGTTGTTTAATTTTGTAGAAAAAAAGCAGATCACAGACATGGCACAAAACTAAAGTAATTTCAAATGGCAACTCTCTGCCTTGAAAAAACACTAAAAAATCTGAAAAAAAGGTGCTAGTCAGTAACGGTAAGGCTACTTCACATTTGCGTTTCGGACGCAGCGTCGATGCGCAAACGCATCTGCATGGCAAAACGCATGCATACTCAGCATACGCATGGTTTTCATCCGCATGCGTATGATACCTTTATTTTAAAGCAGCGTTTATGTGCTTTGCATGCGTTTTGACATGCGCATGGTTTATTCCGATGCGTTCAAGAAGAAGCTCTTTTAACTGCTGTAGATACTGGCAAGCCCATGCGCATTAAACACTTCTCATGAGCATGTGCAATCATACGTACGCATGCGTTGATACGCATAATGCGCATTTCCTTGCGAACGCTTGCGTTCTCATAGGTAATGCGTTGATACGCAGACGTGCGCATGCGGACGATGCGATTTGAGCACCAAAAATGCAACATTGCGTCCGAGACAGACGATTTTTCCTCCGTCCTACGCATGCTACATTAAGCAGCGTGCGCGACCAAACGCAGCTGTTTGCGGACGATTCGTATGCAATGTTAAATATAGGTGCGCAATCCGCATGCGGATTTGAACATCATAAGCAACGTCCGCTGCGTGCCTACGCAAAGTGAAGTAGCCTAGAAACAATATGGAAACACCTGTCATTTTCATTCCCAAAACTAAACTTGCATCAATAAGATCTGCTCGTTAGTCTGCATCTAAAAGGAGTGATCAACCTTGGAGCTGTTGCACCAAGTGGACTGACATGAATCATGGTTCAACGAAGATGTCAATTGAACAAAGGAGAGGATTATCAAACTCTTAAGAGGTAAATCAACATGCAATTTGCAAAAGATGTGGGTTGTTCACAATCAGCTGTGTCTAAAATCTGGTCAAATACAAACAACATGGGAAGGTTGTTAAAGGGAAACATACTGGTAGACCAAGGAAGACATCAAAGCGTCAAGACCGAAAACTTAAAGCAATATGTCTCCAAAACAGGAACATGCTCAACAAAACAAATGAGAAACGAATGGGAGGAAACTGGAGTCAATGTCTATGACCGAACTGTAAGAAACCGCCTAAAGGAAATGGGATGTACATACAGAAAAGCTAAACAAAAGCCATCATTAACACCTAAACAGAAAAAAAAAACAAGGTCACAATGCACTTGCAATTTGCAGTGAAATCATGGACACATTGTTCTATTTTGTTGCCATGTACAAAATGTAACAATGTGTCCATGATTTCACTGCAACCAGCAAATTGCAAGTGAAATTGCATGCAATGTTGCGACGTGTAACGGTACCCTAAGGAACAGCAATTGTGGACTGTGGGTGACTGGATGAAAGTCATATTCAGTGATGAATCACGAATCTGCATCGGGCAAGGTGATGATGCTGGAACTTTTATTTGGTGTCATTCCAATGAGATTTATAAAGATGACTGCCTGAAGAGAACATGCAAATTTCCACAGTCATTGATAATATGGGGCTGCATGTCAGGTAAAGGCACTGGGGAGATAAAAATGTCATTACATCTTCAATAAATGCATAAGTTTACATTGATATTTTGGACAGTTTTCTTATCCCATCAATTGAAAGGATGTTTAGGGATGATGAAATCATTTATCAAGATGATAATGCATCCTGACAGAGTAAAAACTGTGAAAACATTCCTTCAAAGAAGACATACAAGGACAATGTCATGGCCTGCAAATAGTCCGGATCTCAATCCAATTGAAAATCTTTGGTGGAAGTTGAAGAAAATGGTCCATGAAAAGGCTCCAACCTGCAACGCTGATCTTGCAACATCAATCAGAGAAAGTTGGAGCCAGATTGATGATGAGTACTGTTTGTCACTCATTAAGTCCATGCCTCACAGACTGCAAGCTGTTATAAAAGCCAGAAGTGGTGCAACAAAATACCAGTGATGTATTTGAGTGTTTTGTTTTTCACGATTCCATATTTTTTTTCCTCAGAATTGAGTGATTCCATAATTATTCCCCCCTGCTTGGTCTACAAAAGTAACAGTTACTGGCTAGCATATTTTTTTTCTAGATTTATTTTAGTGTTTCTTCAAGGCAGAGAGTTGTCATTTGAAATGACTTTAGTTTTGTGCCATGTCTGTGTTCTGCTTTTTTTCTACAAAATTAAACAACTGAATGGACATCCTCCGAGCCAGGTGATTCCATAATTTTTGCCATGGGTTGTATGTATAGTGTGCATGTAGCAGACCTATGTGTGTACATGTGCATGTAGCAGAGCTGTGTGTGTAGTATGTGTAGTGTGCATGCAGCGCAGCAGAGCTGTGTGTTTACATGTGCATGTAGCAGAGCCATCTATGTCTATGGGTATGTAGCAGAGCTGTGTGTGTACTATGTGTAGTGTGCATGTAGCAGAGTTGTGTGTGTCATATATAATTTGGAGGGGCGTGGGCAGAGTGTAAAAGGGGCCTATTAAGACTTTTTCACCCAGGACCCACAAAAATCTGGAGCCGGCCCTAGCCTTAGGGCTCGTTGGGACAATGTATTAAATGTCCACAAACCAGACATCACGAGGTAAATGCAGGTCAACGCGCCAGTTCACATAAACATTTTTTACACACAGACTATTGGGACTAAAAAATTGCAGCATACACTACTTTAATCCATATCTCAGGTTATAAGTAAATAGGACTGCAAAAATGGATTACAAGTCTTACACTGAGTGTCATGTGCTTTTCATGGATCAATTACAATCATTAACTGTATACCATAAGGATGTCCAAAACGGAGATACAGATGGCACATCGATATATAAACCAGACAAACGGAACACCAAACGGATGGAAAAAAAATGTCAGTTCTTTTAGGGCAATAAATGATGATTTTGCATACGCTTGTGTGAGCCCGGCTGTTTACTGTACCACGTTGTATAATTGTAAATGAAAAACTCCCATCAGCTGTTCTATATGACAGGCGGCTCATGCCACCAAACTGGACAGACGCCAGCGCTCCACCACAAAGCTACAGACATTACATTAGAAGTTCTAAATGACAGGGGTTGGAGTCTCGTTCCAAATAATAAACCTGTAGATATAATCTTACGATTAATGTAATGTGAAAGCTCACCGCATTAAACAAAACATAGCAATCAAAACAGAGACTGAAAAATAATAATCCAATAACAAGACGAAGGGGTCTTTTTTTTTTTTTTTTTTTAATAAAAACTGTTGCAAATATTATAAAACAAAAAGCGGAAAAAAAATCTCCCCTCTTTCCCCCACAAATCCAGCACCGATGCACCTGGGCTCCTCCTGATCCTTGTGTAACAAGAGATGAGCGGATAGCTTTATGCACCTTTGGTGAACAACCTAAGGGCGCTTTCACATTGGCGTTCGGCACCGCAGCGTATGGACTGCATACGCATCTGCAGTGCCGAACGCAGACATTTTTTAATGTGGACGCAACAGTGATGGGTCTGCATGCGTTCACATGAAAATGCCCATAGAAGGCATAGCCTGATGAGCCCGTCTGTCAGGAGGGGAGACAGGGGAGCCGAAGCAGCTCCATTCTCTCAGAGCCCGGGCGTCGGGAGGGGAGAGAGAGGACCTGAAGAAGCTGATTAGTTTAAATCGCTCGCCAACACCGATCGGCGGCCGGTTTAAACCGTTCAGCTGATGCTGACGGGGACACATCAGCTGGTCGGTTTCAAATGCCGGCCAATCGGTGTTGGCGAGCGATTTAAACTAATCAGCTTCTTCAGGTCCTCTCTCTCCCCTCCCGACGCCCGGGCTCTGAGAGAATGGATTTCAATGTGATCCGCAGCGTTTGTCTGCGGTGTCCTGCGGATGGCCGTGCGGTCTCATTGCCCTCCATGTATGATTTATACGCCTGCAGAGCCGTGCGTACAAATCATACATTCTCGGCCGCACAGATAATGCAACATGTTGCGTTTCTGAGCACCGAGAATCAGCGCATGCGGACGTGAACGCGGCCATCCGCAGGGCACTGCATACACCGTGCATCCCATGTTAAACATGGGGATGGACGATGCATGCGGTCTGCTCACGTTCACCCACCACACTACGCTGCGGCGGGAAATGCCAATGTGAAAGCGCCCTTAATTTCACTGCAACCAGCATGACTATGTTTCCATTTGTACACAGCAACAAAATAGAACAATGTGTCCATGATTTCACTGCAACCAGCAAATTGCCTGTGAAATTGCTAGCAAAATTGCCGCGTGTGATGGCACCTTTACACTAACCATTCAAGGAGTAAAAACAAGTTTATTCTCTACACGTTTCTAAGTACGGTATTCAAACTTCTTTTTTAGAGCTCTGTGGTACTCCTGAAGAAGTTGGAATACTTAGATAATAAACTATTCTACTAATACTTTCGCCTGATTCTAACTCCTTGATCGGATACATACCAGCAGCACAGGATTTTCCAACCTAATGAGCTGCAGCAACATGGATCCTTTAAGGCTTGTCTCACACTAGCGTTTATGTCTGCATGTATCTTGCATGCAGACGCAAACACACTGCCAAACGCTGCCATACTGATGTGAACGCAGCAGAGATTCTCCAATCAGCGGTCTTGGCGGCGGCCAGGAGATCAGCGGCGGCCGCCGGAAGAGATTTCAATGTGATCCGCAGCCTTCTCCTGCGCTGTCATGCAGAGGACACTGCGGATCTACTGACTTCCATTCACTCTTTGTGCCCTTGCGGACGCTTGCTGATAAACAAGCACCCTCAAATGCACAAAAAGTGCAACATGTTGCGTTCGGAGGGCACACGAATTATGCACAACCGAACGCAGCCAAACGCAGGTACTATGCGTTCCCATGTTAAACATAGGAACGCAGTGCGCATGCATTTGGCTGCATTTGCATACACTGCGTTCAAAAGCGCAAATGTGAAAGCAGTCTAAGTGCCATGTCTCACACAACCCCCCTGCTTTGCTTGGTCACTTCTTTTTATCTTTACCACACACTTGCAGTCATTATATAATAAAACGGTGAATAAAACATTTTTCCAGTTATAATTAATTTAGAATCCATGAGGATCTTATTCAATAAAATCTCTTACAATGTCACTGAAGCGTTAACAACTGCACTCACTCAAGACTCTAAAGGCTTAGGCTGCAATCACAAATCCTAAAGTTTCCTGGACCGGCCGCAGGTCTTCCAACTAGAGTTCAATGGTCTCATTGACATATATGAGGCTATCAGGTTCAGGTCAATAGACATGCTCCCAGTACATGCATCATGGTCCACACTTTGACTGACACGTGGATGTGTATATCCAGTTTTATAGACAGTAAGTTGAACATACAAATGGTATCGGTTTACATTTCTTTTTAGGTTGCAGATTTGTTATGATACCAGCTTTGGCCACCAAATTTGTGAGAAACTATTATATAATCACGAATGGGTTTTTTGCCCCTTTTGAGTCCGCTCGCGCTGCGAGTCAGTGTCGTCATGTGGATACGACCGAAGCATTGGCCGCGCAGCGGCCATTGCGAGCAGTTCTAAGGCGACTCGCTATGCCCGCGCAGCGGGCATGGCGAGTCGCCTTAGCAGCGCGAAGCATTGGCCGCGAAGCCGCCATTGCGAGTCAGAGACTCGCTCTGCTAGAATCCCGATGCATCTGCATCGGGCACCCAGCTTGTGAAATATAATGTGAAGTGATAACCGTCAATTGAAGACTTCAAAAGTGCATCACACTGGTAGAAGTCCAACAACCATCAACTTAGTATGGCTTTTAAGGGCCCTTTACACGCCGCGACGGCAGGCTGGATACATCCCGCTACAGGCTACAAATGTAGCTTGTAGCGCCAATGTAGCCCGTCGTAGCGGCGTCTGCAGACGTGACGCTACAGCCGGCAACAGATACATGTTTCCTAGCTCTGCTCGAAAACTGATGGCTACATCGCCGATGGTAGCGAGCTGTATCGGCGTGTAAAGAGGCAACGGAAGGGAACTCGGGACAGCCTGCGATGTAGCTGCAATGTAGCAAAGGCGTGACCCTGGCTCCATGTTACCGCGCCCCATGTGCGATCATTGGTGGAAGCTGCTGCATGACGATTGGTAGTCGCTGCATAGGGAGGCATATTTAAGGAGCTGACCAGTCACACTACACAATCGCTCGAGCGTGCTGTATTACTCAGCCTCCTGCGATGCCTGCCCAATCAGGATGGTATTGCTTTGTCCTATCAGCGTACGGACGGCTCGTAATCCACAATTGTGGCACGCCTATGTGCTGTCCCTGCTGCACCAGGTCCGCCCATAGTAGCTGGTTATAGCGGTGTGTAAATGAGCTACAGCTGGCTACTTGAGACACCCGGCGATGTAGCTAGCTATAGATGTAGCGTGGCGTAGCGCACCTTGTGGCGGCGTGTAAGAGGGTGCGTTGACCGTTTGTAACCGTTTGAGCGTGCTCGTGCACGTGAAGTAGCGGGATGTATCCAGCCTGCCGTCGCGGCGTGTAAAGGTACCATTACTGATTTCTGACACTACTTACACGGCTGTCTGGATTTGGGACTTTTTCAGATTCCCTCATCTTTGCACTACCCTGATTTTCTTCCCTTATATTTTCACTTTTTATGGTGAATTTTCTATGAAATAATTGTTTTGTCTACATCTCATTTTAGTCCAAGAGCATCAATGTCATAGTGAAGCACTCCCAAGGGCTGTAATAGAACCTGAAAAGGTATTACCATCTGAGATATTTATGGCATTTTGAAAGTATACAACATGGATATCCAATAAGTAGGAGTCAGTGGAACCTGCACGTATGAGAAGTCAGTGGAATAGGGGTGACGGGAAGCTATTTTATCCATATGCCTCCACAGTGATCCATTTGTACTTGAACATATCTGTTTCCACAATGTGTGTCACCGCTTTCTGACATGGAAAATACATGGAAGGACACAAGGACATATCCATTCAACTGGCTTGAGGGCCAACAGAATGATAGGTTGTGCATCCTTCTAAAAACTAAAAAAGTGCACGCTTCATAGGACACCATTGTCTGATAAGAAAGTGATGGGAAAAAAAAAAAAAAAAAGTCAAAAACTCTCATTTGGTGACTTTCTCTTGGATGCCATGCTCATAAAATTACATGGAAGGAAACAGGTTGAGGTCAGCCCTCATCCCACCGAGATCCTCAGAAGCGTTCGGTAAACAGACAATGTGAAGTAGTGACAAAGGAATACTGAAGAAAAGTGAGAAACATCAGCATTTCCATTGATAAAATGATACATCTCTCTTTTGGATACATTAAAAAAGGATTCCCATATGGTAGAAAAAAACTGATGTGCTTTTGGTGCTAGGTACACTCTTATTCATAGAACGAAGACCAAAGGCACCAGAATGTGTGGCTTTCACTACCGAATGGGAATTTGTTTTTGAATGTAAAGAAAAAAAGATGCATCATTCTACCAATGGAAATGCTAATTTTTTCTAACTTTTCTTCAATATTGCTGATCCTCATCAGCAGAATTTGGCTCCCATGGTTTAAGTCTGATCCAATTATCAATACTACTGAAATGTTTTAAACTCAAGTTTTTCTTTTTGTAACAATGGAATAATAGGAGTGGTTGGTCGGGGCTCAATCCTCTACACCAGTCTCCAGGTGCAAATAGAACTTTATTGATGGTGTAATACAATGTGTTTTGAAGATGAGCAGCCTTCTTCATCAGGTGACACCAATATGCTGGTGTTACTTACCTGCCGAAGAAACGGCACCCTCAATAAAGTTCTATTTGCACCTGGAGATTGGTGTAGTGGATTGAGCCCCAATCAACAACACATACTATTCCAGGGTCACTATTCCCACTAGGATGGGCATCCTCAGTTAATCTTTGATTAAGACCATTTTCGATTGTAGAACTGAAATCCATTGAAATACCTATTAGCAAGCTACTAGAAATATCAGAAAAAAATGGTTTTCCAGGGGAAAGCACTCACAAAAAAAGGCAGTTTTTCACGATTACTCAGCTCAGGGTGTCTAGGATGCAACAAGTGACTGCTGTAACTAAGGAATCAGGGCCGTACTGAACTGTTAGTTTAGAGCAGTGTTTCTCAACTCCAGTCCTCGGGACCCACCAACAGGTCATGTTTTCAGGATTTCTTTGATATTGCACAGGTGATAGTTTAATCACCTGCACAGGGAATAATTCCAACGCCTGTGCAATACTAAGGAAATCCTGAAAACACGAAATGTTGGCGGGTCCTGAGGACTGGAGTTGAGAAACACTGGTTTAGAGAGTGACAGCTCAGTCATCCAATCTGGTTCTAGGAGGTGCTGGATTATTAGGTGTTTCTTGTTACCAGTAATTGCCCAGCGATTTTGCTAAGCGGTGTATCGCAGACCTCTGCCAGTCATAGCACCCTGTTCAGTGATGCTTTGGACTGTATTACTGTACTCTGTTTGATGCATTTATTACTACCTGACCTTGGACTCTGCTCTAACCATTCATTTGTTTAGCCACTTTGCTCTTGCGCACAACCATCCAGGAATTCTGACTCAGGACCGTGACATCACTAGACTCCTGTTTATGCCCTTATCCTTGACATGCCCTCCAGGTACCAGAGCCCAGAACGCTTAAGTAACCTGTCTCATGATTTGTTATTAGTATTCATTATCATCACATTACGATTGGCAAAGTTCTGGGAGAAACTGCTCAGCTAAGTAGCTGGGCAATCACCAAGAATAGGAAACACCTGAATATGGCTGGTTTCACATTTGCGTTTGTCAACGCAGCATCCCAAACGCATGCATATTGCTTTCCTATATTTAACATGAGAACGCATGGTGCCTGCGTTTGGCTGCGCATAATGTGTGCGCCCTCCTCCACCCCTCAGAGCCTTTTGCATTTTTGTGCGTTCACGGGCACTTGTTTTATCAGCAAGCGTTCGCAAGCACACAAAAAAATGCATGGATCTCAATGGATCCGCATGACAGCGTAGGAGAACGCTGCGGATCACATTGAAATCTCTCCCTGTGGCCGCCGCTGATCTCCCGGGAGATCAGCGGCGGCTACTGGGAGATCAGCTGGAGCAGCCGCTGATGTCCCGGGCATGGCCGCCGCTAATTTCCCGGCGGTGTCGACGCGGGAGATTTGAAGAAACAGCTGATCTGACAGCTGTTTTAATCTCCCGTGCTGACATCACCTCTTCGGCGCAAGAGATTTAAACAGCTGTTTCTTCAAACTTCCTGCATCAACACCGTCGGCAGCCGGAAGGTGGAGATCAGCGGCGGAGATCTCCTTCTCCTCCTGGCCGCCGCTGATCTCCACCTCCCGGCTGCCGCTGAGATCACTGATTGGCTGGCCGGGAGCCATACTGATGTGAACGCATGGGGAGATTCTCCGCATGCGTTCACATCAGTATGGCAGTGTTTGCACTGCGTTTGCATATGCATGCCCTCCGCATGCAGACACAAACGCAAATGTGAAACTGGCCTAACCCAGCACCTCCTAGGACCAGATTAGACTACTGAGCGGTTACTCGCTAAATTTACAGCTCAGTACACCCCAATTCCATAGCTATGGCAAAAAGTTGTGTCCTAGAGGCACTGAACGGAGGAATCTTAACACAGTTAAGCATGGAGTACAATGGAAAATCTAGTCTATATGAACAGTGAAGTTCTCACATTGGAAACCTTTCTGTGTGTATATACAGAATATACTGTGTATTGTATATGCGGATATCTACACGAGTATTGGAAGATCTACTATGCTACATCTTTTCTCATACCGCATAGTGTAACAATGATACGAAAACATGCAGGTAAAGTAATGAGCTTTTCGATTTCAGGGCTGCGGAGCATATATCCTATACTTCCCATTGTTTTTCTCTTGGTTATGTGCAAATTGAAAGCGAAATCATCATTTACATTTCCAAAGACAAAACAGCATTATATTTGCAATTATGAAACAGAAGAGCGGAGGGAGGTTTCCGTATTTATCTCCTTCCTAATCGCATTATCCTGGGTTCATTTCGTCCTTGTTAAGTGCAGAATTAAAATCGAGTAGAGGACTTTTGTTAGCCGCAAAGCATTAAGTTAATGTGGCAGTTTCCAAATACATTTCCACCAATTTAAACTGTAAACTGGCCCTTAATTGGAAAGCGATTGCTATTCATACGTAGCTGGTTACCTGGCAAAGACGGAAACTAGAAGGCAGAAGGCTCCGCCAGCCTGCCTAATCACCATTTCAATGGCACATGCCACAGGAGCCAAGCGCTCGTTTACTAGATTGATCATGGTAGATAAACTCCAAATAACAGAGAAATTAACAAATGCTTGACATGTGCTCAACATCCATTATTCTGACACCGCTCTGAAAACGTTAGGCCTGGGAGGATTCTTCATCTGCATTCATGTGTCCCCAGAGAGAGGCACAAAGCATATTGTGTCCCTGTCCTTGCTCCAGATGAAGTCTACTCTGCTCTTCAGGATCACACTGCCCAAGATGTCCCGCAGATCAGCCGGCTTGGCTTCCTCTCTGGGAGATTACTTTTACTACTAGTTAGAATATTACATATTTTACCACCTGGGAATAATAATGCAGAATAGTATAATACTCTTATTATTATGAGATGGTTTAGTGCTTGTTCCACAATGTTGCACATTGACTCAGAACACAAAATATCTCAAATTAATTATATACGGTATATTTTTTAACATATAATTTTTTTTATTAAGGTATATAATAACCGTAAATGTCTTAAGGACCCCGACTACATTAGATAAAAGCTGGCTGAAATGCTCGATTTCAGCATAAACATCTGACTAATATGGGAGGACTCCTGGCTGTCTCCTGACAGATGATGTTGGGTAAGAGAAGGATCGGATAATCAACAGCCGATCCTTTTGTTTTCATGGGATATAAACCCTCCACAGAGGAGTCTGGAAATGACTATCCACTCTCTCCAAAATTGAAAACATATCAACTTTAGCTCAGGTGAGTGCGCATGTGTATGGGGAAGCCAGGACGGCTAGCTTTGTGCGAAAGAATGTTTGACAATTGTATGGCCATCTTTACATGCATATAAGTAAGCTAAAATCCTAAAAAGCTGATCTGACACCCCATTGCTATAAAGGGATGACTGAATAAAATGATATGGAAAAATCTTATGGCCACGGACAAGACATGACCACCACCCGCCATTCTACTTCTCCTCCACAGGCTAAATTTTGTACTTTTCTGTCATCAGAACCAGACATATTTAAGAGAACTCCTGACAGCAGCTTATCCCTAAATCTAAAAGGATCGATCGGTGGGCGTGGCCTAGCCGGGGATGTGAGCTGTCGCAGCTTGGAGCTCTCCGGCCTGTAAAATAGCTTGGAAGCGGTGACTACCACTCTGCTGAGCCCACAGAATACTGCTATCGGCTAGTGGAGACCCCCTAGATCTCATGGGCGAGACAAGGGCAGAGTGGGACGTGGCCATGACCCGCAGGAGGCAGCGGGATGCCAGCACCACTAAAAGCAGCAAAGTCCAAGATGGCGCCGAGGCCCTGGAAGACGGGGCCTGGGACAATGCAGCCTGTGCCAGGTGGCGGCGGCCCGCCTTGAAAGGTTTTCCTAGGGTGAAGGCAGAGGAGCAGAATGCACTGGGGCAGGAGGATATGGAGGGAGGGGCAGAAGAGGAGATGGAGGATCAGGAGCAGGCCCAAGAAGACCCTATGGTGGGGGAGGTGAGAGAGACTCAAGGATCACAGGAGGATGGAGGAGCTGGCAGTCCAGGACCCTGTGCTGATTCAGCTATCACAGAGCCCACAATAAAAGACGTATTTGCGGTAGTGAACTTTTGCAAGCAGACATTTACAACCTTAACCCAGCAAGTGAATGGTATTCAAGCTGAAATGCTGAGTATCCGGGCTGCTATGAAGAAAGCTGATGCTAGAACTGGCAAAGAGAAAGAGAGGGTCAGCACCTACAAAAGGCCCGGAAACAATTTGTTAAGCAACTGGCAGAAGATACAGCTAAAAATGATGACCTGGAGAATCGCTCCAGGGGGAACGATATCAGGATAGTGGGAGTCCCACAGAAAGCCGAAGGCTCTGATCCCACTGAATTTATAAAGAAATGGCTATTGGCAAAAATTAGAGCAGATGTGTTCTCTCTAAGGTTTTTGTGGTGGAGAGAGCACATAAGACTACCAATGAGACCCCTGCTTCCTGGTTTAGGCCCCAGCACCATTTTGGCGAAGATCTTAAACTGTCGAGATAGAGACACTATTTTAGATGGGCCAGGAAAAATAAGGACTTGACGATTGATGGCTAGAATATCTCCATCTACTCAGATTATTCAGCAGCCGTACAAAAACTAATGATGCGATTTGTTGAGGTTAAACAGAGACTGAAAGGCTTTGGACTTGAATACTCTATGCTGTACCCTGTCAAGCTAACAGTGGTTGTGTTTGAAAAAGTCAATTTTTTCCAGTCCCCGGAAGAAGCTACAGAGTGGCTTTAACGCAATGGAAAAAGGTTGTGGGACGCTGGAGCGGGATGATGTGGTGGCTGTCTTGGGTGTACTTTTTGCACAGTACTTTCTTTTTCAGTGACGACTGGACTGACAGTCTGATGGGTTGCGACATTGCAGCGAGTTTACGAAGCCTGCTAATTGTTCCTTAAATTGTTTACTAAAGGCGGGAGGAGGAGGAGGGGTTACGCTTTGTTGTTATATTATATTTTGTGAAGTACGAAGTTGAGCTCTGGTTTGCGGGTAAAGAGGGGGAAAAAAAAGAGGAATGGTGTAAGGGGCTAGGTCTCTGATTTATACCCACTCTCATATAGAGAGAAGCTATCCAACGGGATTGAGGGACGAGGAGTTTGAATTGATTAAAGGGAATGTTTTGTGGAATGGGGAGGAGAAAGGGTTGGGGAAGGAGGGATGGAACAGTTGGGATGTGGGCAAGTAGACGGCAAGAGAGAGAAGTCTTTAGGCTGATTATGTATTGTCTTGATAAACTATGGCAGGATTAATTAAAATTATAGGCTGGAATGTTCGAGGTCTTGCTGATAGGAGTAAGAGAGTGGCAGTGTTACAGTATGCCCTTTCCTTGAAAGGGTCTATACTATGTTTGATGGAAACCCATTTGGTCAAAAACAGGGCAGGGGTTCTGGCCAGAGAATGGGTCAGGAAAGAGTATCATGCTACATATTCTAATTATGCCAGGAGGGTCTCGGTCCTGATCCATGCCTCGGTACCATATGAAGAGGTGGAGGTGCGGGTAGACAAGAATGGTCAGTATGTGTTTTTAATGTGTCGCGTGTATGGTCATTTGATGTATCTGGCTGCAGTATACTTTCCGCCCCCTTATTCCAGGACGAAATTACGTGAGAATATAGATTTGACCAGACATAGAGTGGGGGTGCCTTTGTTGTTGTTGGGAGATATGAATAATATCCTTCACTTGGATATGGATAGTCTGTTATTCGACGTACTAGGGGTGATGTGGAGATACCATTTGCAAAATACATCGCAGAATTAGGTTTGGTGGATTTATGGAGAGTGAGAAACTTGGATGTGCGATGTTACTCGTGTTTCTCCTCCTCCCACAAATCTATGTCGTGTATTGATATGGCCCTTGGAGATAGATATTTGGACTCCTGGATTAGGAAGGTGGAATATCTGCCTAGGGTGGTCTCCGAGGTGGTGGTAGTGCAAGCGGGTGCGGGCCGGGAAGAGCAGAAGAGGGAGTGGAGGATGTATCCAGCCTGGTTGAAATCAATAGACATGAATAAGATTATGAGGGAAGTGGAGGAGTTTTTTCAGACCAATAGCGGGAGCGCATCCAAGGGTATAGTTGGGGAAGCCATGAAGGCATTTATTCGGGGTCTGATGATTAGGGACATACTGTATCTAGATGCAAGACAGAGTCTAGGTAGGTGGAGTTGCAAGCGATGGAAGATCTGAGGAAGGCGGAAAGTAATGTGGTTAACCTGACCACCCCAGTGACGCAACGAAGTTTAAGGAAAGATCAGGAGGCGGTTGATGAAACCATTTATCTAGTGCAAAAAAGAGGCAGGAATTTAAAAACATTTCATTTTATGAGGAAGGGGAAAAGGTCATTTGTTATCATTAGTGGCAGCCGCTCAAAGAGAGTCGTCATATGTATATAGCCTTTATGGCTGTGGTGATTGCCTAGTGACGGACACAAGATATTTTGAACGTATTTTGTCAGTTTTATGAAGATCTGTATACGACTAAATTGACGGCTTCCGGGGTGGAAATTCAAAGCTTTTTGGAGGGATCAAGTTTAGCTCGGCTTGGTGAGGAAGATAGGGAGAGTTTGGAGGTCCCGCTGACGGTGGAAGAGTTGGAGGTAGCCTTGGTGTTTATGGCATATGACAAGGCGGATGGATTGCCTGTGGAGGTTTATAAGAAACTTGGGGACCTGCTACTGCCCAGGCTGCGGGAGGTATTCCTCGGGGCCCTGGAGGAGGGGCGACTAGCGGAGTCCATGAGAGAGGCTACAGTGGTAGTACTGCCCAAGGAGGATAAGGATGTTAAGAGAGACCGGAATCTTATAGGCCCATTTCACAACTGTCTGTACATGCCAAGTTATTAGCCAAGGTTCTGGCAAACAGGCTGGCGACGGTGATTACTGGTGTGATCCATCCAGACCAGTCTGGTTTTATGCCTAACAAATCGACAGCCATCAACTTGAGGCGGTTATATTTAAGTATTTAATTACCGGCAGATAAGGCGGGTTATAGGACGGTGGTGTTGTTAGACGCTCATAAGATGTCTGACAGTGTGGAATGGGAAGGAAAACACAGGACTGTTACATAAATAAATGGTCCAGTTATTAAAGAAGGGGCTATGCGCGCCCCAATAAAAAAAAAAAAATGCCTATACCCTCCTCCGGTGAACTTCCAGCAATGTCAGAACTCACGTTCCCGGGGCCCACGTGACATTATTATGACCTGCAAGCCCCAAGACCAATCACTGGAAAGAACCAGTGTTCCTTCCAGGCAGACAATGTAGGGCAGACCAAACATATGGTCGTTTTTGGCCATTCTAGTTGCCCAATGGTCTTTTTATACAGTATTAAAATACAGAGTAGAGTTTGATTACTAAAAAATGTGGACGCAAACAATATGATATGGCTGCTATAGTAGATACAGTGTTGGCCAAATGTATTGACACCCCTGCAATTCTGTCAGATTATACTCCGTTTGTTTCTGAAAATGATTGCAATCACAAATTCTTTGGTATTATTATCTTCGTTTAATTTGTCTTCAATGAAAAAAACACAAAAAGAATTGTCCTAAGCCAAATTGGATATACTTCCACACCAAACATAAAAAAGGGGATGGACAAAAGTATTGGCTCTGTTAGAAAAATCATGTGATGCTTCTCTAATTTGTGTAATTAACAGCACCTGTAACTTACCTGTGGCACCTAACATGTGTTGGCAATAACTAAATCACACTTGCAGCCAGTTGACATGGATTAAAGTTGACTCAACCTTTGTCCTGTGTCCTTGTGTGTACCACATTGAGCATGGAGAAAAGGAAGACCAAAGAACTGTCTGAGGACTTGAGAAACCAAATTGTGAGGAAGCATGAGCAATCTCAAGGCTACAAGTCCATCTCCAAAGAACTGAATGCTCCTGTGTCTACCGTGAGCAGTGTCATCAAAAAGTTTAAAGCCCATGTCACTGTGGCTAACCTCCTAGATGTGGACGGAAAAGAAAAATTGACAAGAGATTTCAATGCAAGATTGTGCAAAAGGTGGATAAAGAACCTCGACTACCATCCAAACAAGTTCAAGCTGCCCTGCAGTCTGAGGGTACAACAGTGTCAACCCGTACTATCCGTCGGCGTCTGAATGAAAAGGGACTGTATGGTAGGAGACCCAGGAAGACCCACTTCTTACCCCTAGACATAAAAAAGCCAGGCTGGAGTTTGCCAAAACTTACCTGAGAAAGCCTTAAACGTTTTGGAAGCATGTTCTCACTATTTGGGCAAAGGCATCAACATAGAGTTTACAGGAGAAAAAAAGAGGCATTCAAAGAAAAGAACACGGTCCCTACAGTCAAACATGGTGGCGGTTCCCTGATGTTTTGGGGTTGCTTTGCTGCCTCTGGCACTGGACTGCTTGACCGTGTGCATGGCATTATGAAGTCTGAAGACTACCAACAAATTTTGCAGCATAATGTAGGGCCCAGTGTGAGAAAGCTGGGTCTTCCTCAGAGGTCATGGGTCTTCCAGCAGGACAATGACCCAAAACACACTTCAAAAAGCACTAGAAAAGGGTTTGAGAGAAAGCACTGGAGACTTCTAAGGTGGCCAGCAATGAGTCCAGACCTGAATCCCATAGAACACCTGTGGAGAGATCTAAAAATGTCAGTTTGGTGAAGGCACCCTTCAAATATCAGGGACCTGGAGCAGATTGCCAAAGAAGAATGGTCTAAAATTCCAGCAGAGCATTGTAAGAAACTCATTGATGGTTACCGGAAGCGGTTGATCGCACTTATTTTGGCTAAAGGTTGTGCAACCAAGTATTAGGCCGAGGGTGCCAATACTTTTGTCTGGCCTATTTTTGGAGTTTTGTGTGACATGATCAATGTTTTGCTTTTTGCTTCATTCTCTTTTGTGTTTTTTCATTGAAGACAAATTAAATGAAGATAATACCAAAGAATTTGTGATTGCAATCATTTTCAGGAAGAAAATGAGTTATCTAAACTGAGTATTATCTGACAGAATTGCAGGGGTATCAATACTTTTGGCCAACACTAACTATATACAGGAGGACAAGATAATTCTGCAACTTTTCTTACCCTTAGGCTTCCTCTGTTATTTCTACTAAAAGTTTTTTCGATAAATTGACAACTAGGTGTCTACACGCCCTGACACTATGCAATCAGGCCAACATACTTACACTTTGTAGGAACGACTTAACAAGAACGTTTGGTAACACCCAACGTTAGGTTGACTATGTATGCACAAATTCCATTAAGAGTAACAGAGGTCTGGCAAAAAGGAAACAGAAAAGTTGTTCCAGAATATTTTATGTGGGATACATGCCATTACTAAAGCAGACATATCTGGCGAAAAAAACATCTTTTTTAGGAAGCTGAAAAAAAGGCCACAGTAAGGTCTCAACGTCAGTTTTTCAGAGACAGAACCCAATATAGTCTACAGTGCCGTTTGTCACACTGGTGGGTATGAACACTCTGTGCCACAGACCAGGCTTACTATGGAGGAGTGTGACTAAGAAACTAACTCATCTTCACTAAAGCCTCTGGTGGTGCGGTTAGGTTTAGCTGCATGTACAGGGGTCAGGGATGCAGGTACGGAGTAACAGGCAGGACTCGTACCAGGATGGGTTCAGGAAAAGGATCACCAGACAGATTCAGGAAAACTGGCAGGATTTGTTCACAAAACGGATACCGGTTCACAGGGTCACAGGACAGGTACAGGTGCACAGGCAGGACAGGTATTGAGCCACAGCATACGATTAGGAACTTGACAATGTTACTAGTACACACAAGACTGACTAGGAACTAACATTGCTCAGCACCCACCTACGGGGGAGGTTGCCTTAAATACTTGGTGCCTCCAAGCCACAGGCTGAGTACACTTCTGAAGTACGCCTGCTGCCTATTTAAGAAACAGTGACCTTGTGCCTACCCCAAACACATGGCCAGGAGACCTGCATGATGTAGCAGGCCCTGGGAGCCATGGTGGAACTGGGGCATGAGACACAGCTGACTGTCCTTGGCAGTGACTACATCGGTGTCCCTGTGAAGTGGAGAAAACAGGGCAGTGAAAGGGCGCCGGTGTTACACTGCTCACACATTTCTTGAGTAATGTGTTCCTGCAAACAAACAAATAAAATATATATAAAAAGTATATGTATATCATAGAAACATGTCCGTTTTTTATTTGCGATATAGATCAGAATCACCCATACAAGTCTTTGTGCAGTCTGATTTCTTTAATTTTTTTATTTTTTCATATGACAATACCACTCATGAAGCACGGATGGTAAAATCTGACAAACTTACCAAACACTGAGGAAAATCTGATGGACATTGTGAAAAAAACGGACGTCTAAAGAAGTCCAAGACCTGCATTGTAGCCTGTACATTGTGACCGAGAAAATTCAATTATGTTAATTACACACTGATCAGAGTTTGATCTGATTTTCTTCGAGGTAGAGGAAAATAGAGTTTTTCCACCTTCTCCATTCTGTCTGTGAAAATCATCAGAGAGCAGTCCGATTTTTTCCATGGACCCATAGGGTTGAATGGGCGAGTGACATCCAAATCTCAGAGACAAATCGGGCATACTTTCCTTGGACCGTATTGGTCCAAGGAAAAATTTGGACATGTGTACAGCCATAAAGAATAGCACTGGAATGAGTGAAAGCCATCAAGATGATAGAACTGAGTTAGGTTACATTCACACAGTGCATTTTTGGTCCGTTTTTTTCTGGTCGTTTTTTTGCAGTCAAAACCAGGAGTGGGTGATAAATACAGAAGTGGTAATGTGTTTCTACTATACTTTTCTGATTGTTCCACTCCTGATTTTGGCTACAAAACAGGCCAAAAACGCACAGTCCGAATGTTGCCTTACACAGACGTCTGTATATGGAACTGTAAAAATTTTAAAAAATACCTCTTTCTTACTTTTGTATACAACAAAGATGGTTTACCTGGAATACAGACTTTAGTGGGAATTTATAGGCTGTGATAAAGTGGACCCATCTGCTTAGTATTCATCATTTGTCATATTATTGTATTGTTCTTTCCAAAAACAGCCCTTTCCCATGTTTAATACGTTTTACAATAGATAGAAATGGGACCGTTCCAGCAAAGAATGCAGAGATCATCTGGAAAATCCTCACCCTATATAATTATTCATAGGTGGAAACATCATCTGTAAATTCAGGCATGAAAAATGAATATTCAGGTCTACGTCGATAGAAAGTGGATAAGCACAGAGCTTTATATTCAAAAATATTCATTGGGTGTTTGTTCTCATTTAAATGACGACACGATTAATATACATGTCCATATTGTGTGCTGCCCCTTTTACAAAAGAGTAATTGTAGCCTTAATTTTCTATGAGCTGTGACAAATCTGCGGCTCTATATTCTTTGCACTTAAAATGATGCCAGATTTATCTTTTGTTCCTTTAGTTTAACGCTCTGTGCACAAATCGGTAATTTTCAGTCCTGGACCAAAAAGACGCAGCGCACTTAGAAGATGGTTAATGAATTCTGGAAGAAAATGACACATGAGCTAAGTGGCCGGACCAAAGTGTTTGTGACATATGACAGGAGGTGACATTTTTACTGACAGCACGTCCAAGGTTAAGACTATCGACTCTACGGTTGGGATCATAACTAGCTCTTGCATGTTGTGGAAAACTTCCAAACAGTTATGGAAGGTGAGAAAATGCAGATCACCCCATGACAGACAGACCGCCCCATATACAAGACAAACAGACAGCCCCATATACAAGACAGACACACAGACAGCCCCATATACAAGACAGACAGCCCCATATACAAGACAGACAGACACACAGCCCCATATAAAAGACAGACAGACAGCCCCATATACAAGACAGACAGACACACAGCCCCATATAAAAGACAGACAGCCCCATATACAAGACAGACAGACAGCCCCATATACAAGACAGACAGCCCCATGTACAAGACAGACAGCGCCATATACAAGACAGACAGCCCCATATACAAAACAGACAGCCCCATATACAAGACAGACAGCCCCATATACAAGACAGACAGCCCCATATACAAGACAGACAGCCCCATATACAAGACAGACAGACCCATATACAAGACAGACAGACCCATATACAAGACAGACAGACCCATATACAAGACAGACAGACCCATATACAAGACAGACAGACCCATATACAAGACAGACACACAGACAGACCCATATACCGTACATATACAAGACAGAGACAGAACAAAAGCCATGTGAGACTGAACCGTCGCCATATGTACTCAAGGCAGGAATAATGGTTTAATTTTGTCATCATACCAGGAGTGCTGTGGCCTTTTTTTTTTAATTTTGTAGATAGATAAATACAAAAATCCCAAAAATGGACAGCATTTAAAAAGTAAAGTTCATACTTCTCCTGTTTTATTGGCCCATACCGACTAGATAGATCAGTGATGGGCAACCTTTTGAGCTTGGTGTGTCAAAATTCGCCAAAAAAGCGAGCATAACTCGCGAGGTGTGTCACTTTGAGAAAAAAACCCCTAATTTTACGATATTTATAGTTTAAATAACAAATATGTATAATTCTTTAACTTACCTGCTTAGTGACTTCTTTGTTAATCTGTCAGTTGGTTTCTTTTGTTGGTCTTGCTGTTATTTAACTTGTGTGGGGTGTCATGAAGTAAGTCAGATAAGTGAGGGGGAGGGGGAATTCTTCCAGTGATGGCGAACAGCTGGACTGCCACAGGTTCGCCATCACTGATTTAGTGACTTTTTTGTTGCTGAATTTCATTGGCTAAATCTTCAATTGAAGGTTGGTATTTTGTACACTTCAAGGCCAAGCAAGCGCTACTAAGGTTATCTGTCAAAATGTCTATTTATATTCCACGTTCTGCTTACTACCGTTTCACTACATAGAACGCAAAATGATCTGCCATTTTTTTCTATAATGCCATACATCTCAGTCCATGTCTCTTGAAAGGGTCGGCTACTGCTACTACCACTTCCTTTACTTAACCTTGGTTTTTTTGGCTTCTCCATCAGAGGGGCAGTGACAGAAGATTTATAGATAGCCCTGCAGGCAATTAGGGGTTAACTGTCTTTTAGGAAAGGGCAGAGTTAATAAGCAGAAATAGGGATTAATAGGGTGAAATGGAGTCTGTACGCTGCAAGATGGCGTTCCTTATGTAAATTAATGGCGGGAAACGGCACCCATAGCACAGGCCTCTTCCAGCCTCCCCCTCACTTATCTCAGTAATGGCCAATCACACATTCATGACACCCAGATTCTGCCCAGAACCTTTCACTGGACTCGAGGATGGTTGTAATCACTGGACCTCCAGACAGCGATCACAGGGCCTCAGATATGCGTCCCCCACAGCGTTCCGCTGCTCCCTGCTGCGCCAGCCAGAAGTTCCGCCGCCCTACCGGAAGTCCCAGGACTAGACGCTCTGTGCCGGAGCTCTGCTGTTCTGGCTACAGACCTCCAGCACATTTTTTTTTCCTCATCTGTAGTTAGTGATGGGCGAGTCCTAACTCGGAATCGCTTGACTCTAGTCTAGCGAGTCCGACCCCGGGACTCGCTACTCGTTGCTAGTCTAGCGAGTCCAATGTTAATGAATGGGGAAGCGAGTAATAGCGAGTAATGTGTCATTTACAAATCGCAGATGTCTCGGAAAGCGCTCGCATTGCTGTTTTGGAAACCCGACTCGCAACAGTTTTTTGCTGCTGTGTCCGTGTCTGTGGTTTTTATCCAAATAGCGAGTCTAGTTTCTCCGGCGGCCGCGTGTCACTGAAAATGGCTACGCGTGTCAGTGCTGACACGCGTGTCATAGGTTCGCCATCACTGAGATAGATAGACAGACAGACAGTCAATTCAAAGAAGAATTGCAGCACTCAAGTTCTTATGTGAATAAAGAACTTCTTTTATTGTGGTATGGCTCAAACAGGTGACGTTTCAGGATCAAGGAACCTTTTTTCAAGCCTTGAAAAAAGGTTCCTTGAACCTGAAACGTCGCCTGTTTGTGCCATACCACAATAAAAGAAGTTCTTTATTCACATAAGAACTTGAGTGCTGCAATTCTTCTTTGAATTGACTATATTCATAACCTGTGAAGAAAAGTTTGGTTTGCCTGCACTATCCGTATTGTTTATGCTGCTTCCTGTCTTGTAACCCTTAGATAGATAGATAGATAGATAGACAGACAGAGAGACAGACAGAGAGACAGACAGAGAGACAGACAGAGAGACAGACAGAGAGACAGACAGAGAGACAGACAGAGAGACAGACAGAGACAGACAGAGACAGACAGAGACAGACAGAGACAGACAGAGACAGACAGATAGAATAGCCTGGCTGGTGCATAAAAAGTGTAAATAGGTACAAGCTGCTATGATCTACGACTGCATAATATACAAATAAAAGCACACAGCAACACTCTGCAAGGGTATGTTCACACAATACGTTTTTGCTGCGGTATCTGCCTGCGGTTTACCATTGGTTTTATAGTAATGTATGCTAATTTGTTCCTGCAGTTTTGATTCCCAGCAAAACCAATGTGTTTCACAGAAACGCTGTGCCCACACATTGGTTTTTGTTCTCTGGAGACAGTGTAAACACCACAGGATTTGGTGCATTTGTTTTCCAGCAAAACCTATGATTCTAGGATTAGCTGTCCCAACACATTGGTTTTTGTTGAGTGAAAAAAGTGGAAACACCTCAGGTTTTGCTGTGTTTTAGAAAGAATGAGCATGTCAATTCTTTGCTGAACTTTTGCTAAAGTGGAAACACCTGTGGTATTTCCATTTTCTGTAGAGAAAAAAACAGTGTGTGTGTGAAAGCTTTTCCCTGATCACATAGGTTTTGATGGAAACGAAAAACTCAGAATTAGATTAGAATAGATTTACATAAAACCAAGGCAAAATCTGATCTCAAACGCAGCAAAACCTGCCTGTGGGCAAATACCAAAAGAAGATATATATGTACAATTATAGATATGACTTGCAAGTCCCTGTGCACACAGTGCGTTTGCATGGGGTTTTTGATGCGTTTTTAGTGCAGTTTTGTCACAAAACTGCAAGCAAATCCTTATGCCAGCAAATTCACTGAGATTCCTAAACTTTAGTAGATGTTTCTGTCATTGTACCTTTTTATGTTTATTTTTTCTTCAATGGATTAACAAAAGAGAACCTACATTTCATCCCTGGATTGGATATGCTGATATAAGCTTCTTTCATAATATTCTCAAAAAAGTCTTAAATCACACGTTTTTCAGCATGTTTATTCCAAGTGTAAAAAAATGCAGCATTTTACAGTACCTTCAAAGTGAATGAGATCTCTGGAATCTCACACTGCCAATTTTCTTTGCTTATATTTGATTTGAACCATCAAATCGTCAGCATGTTACTTTCAGCGGTTTTCATCCATTGACATGAATGAGGGCGAAAAAAAAAATCAAGTGTGAAACGCATGTAAAAATGCTAGGAAAAACAGTGCGTGAATTCAGCTCAACACACTATTTTTCTTTTTATTTTAATTGCTGCAAATACTCAATATACTGAAATACTCAACATAGCATACCGTAAGGCTGATTGCTCAGCCAAATATGAAGGCAGTCAATCATCACCTACAACAGTGCACTACAATGACCATAAAGCTGATCAGCCCCTCCCAAAAGAATTGGAAAAATGGGTGTCAAATACCTTCATTTTATAAGTATATTCTGTATAGCAGTCATGCAGTCCTAATGTAATATATTCAGCGTCTGCATACATGTTGCTTACAGAGCGCTGCTGTATACTTTTCTTTGTAAATAGATAATGTGATGCAGATTACATTATTTTCAATGTCGTAGCAAGGCATACACTATATTACATAAACAATCAATAACATAATCAAAATTGATGTGTGTCGGCCATGTGTAATACATGATCCTGCTTGTGGACATTCTCGGCAGTCTGATTATGAACAGTCTTATATTCTTTGGGAAAATGGGGGTTTGACACCCTAATGCAGTTTGTTATGTCATTTCCGCCAATATGGCGATGCCCATTGCTAATACAGCGATTTATTTTGCCAGATGTAGTTAATAATTTACCAGATATAATATATTATACATGTTATATCTAGTATATCTAAAATAAATATATATATATATATATATATATATATATTACAACCCCCAACAAGGAGAACATCTGCAAGGAGTTTGTATGTTCTCCCCGTGTTTGTGTCCTCCGGCTTCCTCCCACACTCCAAAGACATATCATTAAGGTATATAGATCGGGAGCCCCAATAGGGACAGTGTGGCTGATGTATGTAAAGTGCTGTGGAATTAATGGCACCATATACCGTATATACTCGTGTATAAGCCGACCCGTGTATAAGCCGACCCCCCTACTTTTGCCCCAAAAATCTGGAAAAACCTATTGACTCGTGTATAAGCCGAGGGTGGACCCCAGCACAGGTATATGTGGAGCCCCAAGGGACGTGGGGTACTCGGTACCGGACTGATCTGCTGCTGGGGATGTCACTGGTGGCCTGGTCCGGACCGTGTCCCTGGCTCAGCACAATAAAAGGGGAATATTTACAAGGGATATGTCACGGGTGACGCCACCCACTTGGTGCGGCCAGTAATGGGGGCCGCCGCTGCTGCAGAACCTCCGGGGGTGATGTAATGGCAGCGGGGATGGTATAGTTCCAGTGGGGAGAACTGTATCCCCCGGGGCAGTAAGGAGTTAAAGTCTATTTGGTGTAGTGGAGCACACTTACTTTGCAGCTGCAGGGATCTCTCCTCAGCGTTGGTGCTGACAGGCTGTAGCTCTGCAGGTTGAGATCTTCCTGGTGCAAGCCTGTATGGGAGAAAGGGTCTGCAGATGGAAGCAGGCAGGAGACAATGCAGGGTTTCCAAAGCTTTACTTAGTTCCTTCAGTCAGCTTACAAGTTAGTTGTTACACAGTTCTTAACATTCAGTTGCATTCTCCCTTTCCGGGTTCCCTTCTCTCCTGCAGCCAGGCTCCTCTCTCCTTGTGACCCCTCACACAGTCTTTAAGTGTGCCTTTCCGGGCTATTACTCTCTCTCTCCGTCTTACACGGGTGTATGCGGACGCTGAACAGTATAGCGGTGACTCGGGCTTCTGTGAGTCCTAGTGTGTCACTGAGCTGCCTGTTCTTTGGGTTAGGAACTCCAGCTTGAAACTAAAGCTCCCCGTCAGTGAATCTGGGGATACCGGGTAAATCGTCGGTCCCCTTCAGAGCTGACACTCTGCCTTTGCCCAGCCTGCAGTAGTCTGCAGCATCAAACTACCAGGCTCCTTCCTCTGTTTCCTTCAGATATCTAGGAGGGCTTCTCCACCTGCTGTTAGTAGCTTCTGCTGCTGTCCAGGGCACGGGTTACACCGTCCCTTCTCTGTCTATCACACTCCTGGTGGTTTCAGCATCTTGGATGGGCTTTTCCCCCCCATCTGGCTCGCATTGGCTCAGTACGGGTCAGCGCTCCTCAGCTTAGGCACTTCCAGGCAGCATGTGTCTTTCTGTCTCAGCTCAGCTCAGCTTCTCCTTGTCTTTGCTGCTCAGCACCATGGCTTACTCCTAGGTCTTTGCTTCTCAGCTACTTCAGCCTACTAACTTCCTTCACTCCTCCCCCTCTCTATATACTGTCAGTCACCTGACTTCCTGGTGTGCCCAACCCACTCATCATCCACCACTCCTCCGGTCTCATATAGTGCCTAACCTCAGAGCTGGATGTGAACCCTCTCTATGCGTGGGGATGTGGGCTGTGAGTGTGTAGTGTTTACTATGTCCTAACTGCCTGGCTGCAGTACCCTTCTGTGGCCACCTGTACGCAGGGGCGCCACATTCTCCCGGAGTTAAACAGCGCGTCCGCGCGCGACTCGACATTGGTTACCCTGAAAACATTTTTATAGTATATATAACAATAAACATTATGGATTCTTGGTTTCTTCCCTTCCGGGAGGCACGATTCTTGGAACGTTGCATTAACTATAAACATGAGTGCAGGGGTATTTATACTCATCATTACCCTCTTTTCTCTGTAAAAGACATTATAAGACATTGCTTCATATAAAAGTATAAAATCTCTTTTCTTTTCAAAAAGTGCTAAAACTTTCAAAAATTCTCAGAAAGCAGCTTCAAAGTTCAAAATGCAGAGTTCGTGCATTAACTCACATGTGGCCGCTGGTCTTAAAACCAAAGGGGAGCACACAAGTGTGCTCAACTATTTACAAGAAGAGTTCGTATCATGTCATTGTCTATGATGCAAATGTTCAGGCAAAACACATAAGACAGACAGGGGAATGCTAACATTCATTCAGGTAAGGTTGGGGGGTCAATAAGGAACAATGTACATTCACACTTACAGTTTCTTCTGCTTCATCTGTACTTCTTTAAGGACCCGTGTTCACTCCTTCGCTTGCTTCCATGGCAGCGTCTGCGGTGCTGACCTCCTCTTGGGGAACAGCTCCAGGTGTTGCAGAGCGTCAATCAGCAGGTAGCTCTCCGGTGTCTGAGTGATGGCGTCTTTAGTGAGCACCGGGGTCTCAAGTATGACGACAGGATCCGTGTTGGTCGCCACATCAATGTAGCTCGACTCATATAAGTCATCTCGCACTTCACAATATTCTGCAGTCGAGGCTTCATCTTTTTCTGCTTGCAAACAGAGTCTCTTGACTTGGAGGCCGTACGGGCCGCGCTCGCCTTGTGCAATGTGGTATGATACCCACTCGCCGATCTCGACCTGGCGATCTGGATGGTCTGGCGGGAGCTCCTCTTCCACCTCTCTTTTATTGATAAATATATCATACCGCCCTCCGAGTTCGTGGGCGAAGGCGTAACCTCTTTCTCGGATGATCTTTACAATTTGGCCCTCATGTCTCGGGGAGTCCTGGATCTCACGGTCGCGGCGGGCTACGTTCTTGGCCTCTTTGGCGCGGGCTACCAGCTCCTGCTTCTGTGCCAGCCTCTCGACCTCCTCTTTCTCCCACCTCCGCACACATCTCCTGATATACTCCTCTCGGGTTACGACCTCCGCTGGGCCTACTTCACCTCCAGGATCTCCTAGGAAGCCCATCAGATCCTCGCAGCCCTTCTTCCGCTCCCACCAGCAACGCAGCTGCTCCCCTCTCACCTCGAGTGTCTTTGGTGCAGGGATCAGGGGCTCCGGCAGCTTCAGGAACCCTTCCGGTAGAGCTCCGAGCGGGTCTACATCTCTCCAGGCCTGGTTCACGATAGCTGGCGGGGTACTCACATCCACAAGTACAGCAGTATGGCCTTCGGCGTCGCTTGCGGCACGTCCGTGCTCCTCGACCCAGCCGGGTCGCTGCAGCCGGACTTCATAGTTCGGGCTGCGGTCGATGTCGATTTGAATCCGGGTTCTATTTGCTTCTTGAACCCGTGTCATCCTCGGGGGCAGCAGCCGCAATACACCCCTCCGGGTGTCTAGGATGCGAGGGCGCTCTTCTCCGCCTTCCGCCATCTCTACGCGATCACACGGGGTCTCTCCTCGGCCGGGTTCCTCCACTGGTTCAATCTGTGGGCCCTCCGGGATCACTCGTGGTCTCTCGCACAGAGCGCTGGTTGCTGCGTCCTCCGCTTCCGTCCTCGTGTCTCTGAATGGCGACTGCTTCTCTTCCGGTTGCCTGCTCCGCCCCCTCCTGATGACGATTTCCTTCTCAGTTCGCGCCAGCTTCTTGGTAGGAGGGTCTAGGGGCGGCGGCTCTTCTTTGAGAGTGACAGCTGGCTCTCCCGGAGTTAAGGAGAGCCAGGGCGGGACCTTCTCTTCGCGCCTTGGACCGGACCGGCCCACGATGGGGGTCTTAGGAACGCCCCCTCTGCACATGGCGCTAGTCCCCTGTGGCCGCCATTAGGGTCAGATTTTGGCGGGAAAAGTCTAGAAACAGTTCTTTTGGCGCACAAGGTCCAATTCTTTTGGACCGGGTAGATCCTGTTCGTGACGCCAGGTTGTGGAGCCCCAAGGGACGTGGGGTACTCGGTACCGGACTGATCTGCTGCTGGGGATGTCACTGGTGGCCTGGTCCGGACCGTGTCCCTGGCTCAGCACAATAAAAGGGGAATATTTACAAGGGATATGTCACGGGTGACGCCACCCACTTGGTGCGGCCAGTAATGGGGGCCGCCGCTGCTGCAGAACCTCCGGGGGTGATGTAATGGCAGCGGGGATGGTATAGTTCCAGTGGGGAGAACTGTATCCCCCGGGGCAGTAAGGAGTTAAAGTCTATTTGGTGTAGTGGAGCACACTTACTTTGCAGCTGCAGGGATCTCTCCTCAGCGTTGGTGCTGACAGGCTGTAGCTCTGCAGGTTGAGATCTTCCTGGTGCAAGCCTGTATGGGAGAAAGGGTCTGCAGATGGAAGCAGGCAGGAGACAATGCAGGGTTTCCAAAGCTTTACTTAGTTCCTTCAGTCAGCTTACAAGTTAGTTGTTACACAGTTCTTAACATTCAGTTGCATTCTCCCTTTCCGGGTTCCCTTCTCTCCTGCAGCCAGGCTCCTCTCTCCTTGTGACCCCTCACACAGTCTTTAAGTGTGCCTTTCCGGGCTATTACTCTCTCTCTCCGTCTTACACGGGTGTATGCGGACGCTGAACAGTATAGCGGTGACTCGGGCTTCTGTGAGTCCTAGTGTGTCACTGAGCTGCCTGTTCTTTGGGTTAGGAACTCCAGCTTGAAACTAAAGCTCCCCGTCAGTGAATCTGGGGATACCGGGTAAATCGTCGGTCCCCTTCAGAGCTGACACTCTGCCTTTGCCCAGCCTGCAGTAGTCTGCAGCATCAAACTACCAGGCTCCTTCCTCTGTTTCCTTCAGATATCTAGGAGGGCTTCTCCACCTGCTGTTAGTAGCTTCTGCTGCTGTCCAGGGCACGGGTTACACCGTCCCTTCTCTGTCTATCACACTCCTGGTGGTTTCAGCATCTTGGATGGGCTTTTCCCCCCCATCTGGCTCGCATTGGCTCAGTACGGGTCAGCGCTCCTCAGCTTAGGCACTTCCAGGCAGCATGTGTCTTTCTGTCTCAGCTCAGCTCAGCTTCTCCTTGTCTTTGCTGCTCAGCACCATGGCTTACTCCTAGGTCTTTGCTTCTCAGCTACTTCAGCCTACTAACTTCCTTCACTCCTCCCCCTCTCTATATACTGTCAGTCACCTGACTTCCTGGTGTGCCCAACCCACTCATCATCCACCACTCCTCCGGTCTCATATAGTGCCTAACCTCAGAGCTGGATGTGAACCCTCTCTATGCGTGGGGATGTGGGCTGTGAGTGTGTAGTGTTTACTATGTCCTAACTGCCTGGCTGCAGTACCCTTCTGTGGCCACCTGTACGCAGGGGCGCCACATTTACAGCCCTCAACAGTGTGGTATACAGCAGCCCCAGAGGTATATACAGCCCCAGTGGTAGTATACAGCAGCCCCACAGGTATTATACAGCCCCAGTGGTAGTATACAGCAGCCCCACAGGTATATACAGCCCCAGTGTAGTATACAGCAGCCCCACAGGTATATACAGCCCCAGTGGTAGTATACAG